>OX375756.1:43535000-46035000 GCA_947359355.1 Acrocera orbiculus | reverse complement strand
ATACATGCCACTATTTTTACTAGAATGTAACTACTTATAAAAAGAGCCTAAAAGGGCTCGAAAAATATTCTGTCACCTGATACATATAATTCAAGGCATTCACAACATTTCTATTTCTGTTTTACATATTGATTTGTCTTTGCCTTCAAAGCGTTAGAGACTAAAATAAAAATGTTGTCCTGAACTAAAAACTTATATGCTTCATAAAAATCTGACAATTATAAAAGACAATTTTCATTATTTAACGGCATTTCAATAATTCATACATGAACTAAAGCTCTCTCTTTTGTTGTATGAAATACCGCTGAATACCGTTTCTTAGAAGTAGAAAATACCGTTCAAACTCAACAATGCCGTGAAAATATTTTTGAGATCAAAATGATAAGTTGTGCTTTGACCATCTTGAACGAATGAAATATTCGAAAAACTCACCAAATTTTTTTCGACGACCAGAAAATTAAATAGCTGATAACCTTTAAATGACAAAGGAATGTATTACTCACTTTTTAAACGAACAACTGGGTATGGGAAAATCGTACTTTTAATAGGTACCACGTTGTTTGGCGCAATGGATAAGTGACAGGAACACATAGAAAATTTAGTGGGCTATTTGAAGCTCATTAATCGAAATTAATTTGTGTACCACTGGTTTTATCTTCAAATATTTTAGGCAGTCTTGTGAAAGTCACTCAAACCTACTCAAATTTCTACAGTCAGTACCTCCGCCTTTTACTATATAAGATATTTAATATTTATTGGCTGCCTCAAGATAGTAAAAAGCGTCAGCAGCAGGTACCAATGTTCAATTGGAATTAAAATATTCTAATCAAGCTTAAACCAAAACATACGTGAATAAAATAAAGCAGGCTTCGTTGACAGTTAAGTCTTGGGAATTGGGGAATAAAAACTTAATAAATTTATATTTTTAAAAGTAATTTTGTAAAAAAGTGAAGCCCTGTACCCCAAGCTAAGGTTGTTGATACCAAAATTGAAAGATTTGGAGCTAGAATTACTTTCTCATGCTACTTGTTTTGCAGATGAAGTGTCCAGCCACATCTATTGCATATTTGAATAAAAGGCTTTGTGAAAAATAATTCAAGTCAAATAATTGGGTAAATAAGGCCTAGCAATCCTATTTTTGTTTTAGTATTTTTATATCAAAACTTTGATTAAGTTTTCGAAACAATTCTCAATTTTTGCTATGTTTGTGTTTCTAACGTGGACTGAATATTAATTTCCTTAGATAACAAAAAAATACAGTATGATATTATTACTCAATTTGGTTTTTACTTATGTGAATAAAAGTAGCCTGTTGAAAATTTCTATAGGTTATTATATTTGCTGGTGATTATAATGACAAAGGGAAATTTTTAGTAGTACCTACCCAATTTTTTTGGCACAAATCCAAAATAAGTTACTAAGAACTAATGCTTCTAAAAATGATAATGTGTTTGATAATTAGCGTTTTGCCAGGAAAAGTCAAACAAGGATTGTAGTACTGGAAAATGTTATTTTTTAAACTCTTAATTTCACATTTTTATATAAAAGTTTTAAATTTTATTTACAAGACAAACACTTACGTCACCAGCATTCGTCTGATTCTTTACTAAGGACTAAGTTTTTGTCTTTGAACTTTAGCTTCTTTTATAATAAACTGCCTTGCTAATTCATAGCCTTTAGCGAGTATCCAATAGAATTGAAGAAATACAAAAATATATGCAGAAAAATATCTAAAACTCTTCAAAGTTACAATTTGTGAAAGCTAGAGGCATATAGATGTATAACGACTTAAGCCAGGTAGCTTAGAAACAATATTAGCATAGAAAATCACATAAGAATTCGCACTAATTTGAAATCACCAATAATTTTAGGCAGATGCCCTGAAATTTATTAAATTAATCAACTTCGAAAGAATTTTTCAAGCTAATTATTTGTTTAAATGGACGTGCTTACCTACATACCTACCTACCTACATACCATACATACCATACCTACATACTTAAGCCAGGTAGCTTAGAAACAATGTTAGCATAGAAAATCACATAAGAATTCGCATTAATTTGAAATCACCAATAATTTTAGGCAGATGCCGTGAAATTTATTAAATTAATCAACTTCGAAAGAAATTTTCAAGCTAATTATTTGTTTAAATGGACACGTGCTTACCTACATATATACATACATATAAAATACTTTTCACAGCTGGATCCACAAAATACCCAAAAGTGAAAGTAGCGTACAAGTCGATTTATAACCCTTTTTTTTCTTAAGCAAGAACAATGACTAAAGAGAAAGCTGAAGTAATAAATTTTAACTCTTTTGCTTCAGGTGATTTGTATCCGAAATTTTTTCAAAGAAAGAGTTTTTCCTTTATATCTATAAAAATACAAAAAAAAAAATAAAATAACATACCAAGAAAACAGGACATTCAATTCTAATGTCAGAAGGCATATATCTCTCTGTTCCTAAAGTGGAATCATAAAGAAATAAAAAACAGTATAAGGTCAAAATAATCAACGGCAAGAAAAAAAACAACAAAAACGTAAAAACTAGCAAAAAACTTAACTAAGGCCATCAGTTACACATTTTGATCGCAGAATATTGGTTTTTTCCAAAAAAATGCTTTTGATAAAAATATAAAACAATTAGAGACATAGACTAGACATACCGAATTATCATTCTTAAGTTTAATTCTGAGGTCCACCATTTTCATCCCTTTAGGGTTGAATTCCCATTCTCACTTGACATGCATAAATTAACTTTTATATTGCTCTTTTCCATTATATTGGTGGAGACATTTAATTTCCGAAATGCCAAATAAACATCACATCGAATTGTTATTGCTCTTTTCTGTTGGGGACGGGAGTGACCCTGTGTATTAGCACATCTTGCATATTGAAAGTGCACAGAAATTTCTATATTTGGATTGTACATATAATCAAATGTATAATATATGTTGAGTATATATGTATATGTACACGTTTGTGGCTTGAAAGATTTCAAATACAAAATTAAGTTAGTGCATTTATAGCCAATGTACAAGTTTTACCTGGCGGCTTATGGAACTTAGCATGATTACAATATTTATATATACATTAAATACGTATATTTTTTGTATGGATGTATATATATATATATAGATGGCCATTACTACATTTCCTTGTAACAATCCCAAGAGATGTTCTTCTTCATTTTAAGTTGGATGTAGATTTTTGGGCGAGTACGAAAACGACTTCATTTTAATAAATTTCGTAGAATGCAGAAGCAGGTTGAGTTTTTTTTTTTGCTTTCGTTTTATTCGTGCTGTTCTGAATTATAATTTAAGTGTATTGTCATTGGACGCAGGGCTAAATGGAATTAAGAAGCTACAAGAGTTTTTCAGTTGACTTCAGCATAACAAGGAAAATAAATATGGCAAAATTTTTTATTTTTGCGAGACAAAACTTGTGGTATGTTCCAGTCAAAAAAATTTGTAATTAATGAGAGATAAAGATTAACTTTAATGCTTCAAGATGGCTGACTTTCTTATCATATTTTTCATATCTTTTAATCTCTTTGGGTATGATTTAGTATGTACCTTTGGTTTACACAATTTTAGCCTTAACAAAAATTTAAGTAATTTCATAAATGCCATGTACTATGGTAAATTTGAGCAGATTTTAAATGGAAATATTGTTGGTTAAATTTTTAATTGCTTAATATTTTAGTTCAATTTTATGATTCACTTTAATATTAATAGACTTATTTTAAACTGTTGTTGGCAAAGTTCTGTACTGTAACTCATATCATTTCCATTGGTTCCTAATTACAGCTTTTTAAATAAAAATGAACAAATATGTAAAATAATTTGTGAAAAATTTGCACGGTTTCAAATTTATTCTTCTGAAAGCCCATGAAGTGCCTATTTTCTTAGCATTACTAAACTATGAAAAATACATATTAGCACATTTGCTGGAAATCATAAGTTAATTCTGATGGAAAAGTATTTCAGTCTAAACTAATCAATTTGGCAACAAATTTTGATTTATTTAATTTTATATTTTGTCTTACTGTGTTAATAATTTAAGCAAGTTGTGAGTTAATATTATCAAGATAAATATATATAATATAAGATAATTTGAACAGATTAAGATGATTAGTATCAAATCATTTTAAATAGTTACATCATTTACTATTTTTATAATATTCTATAAAAATATTTATTTTCTATAGAAAAGCATAACAACTCCCCAACTCCATCAAATATCAGTGATGCTCAAAAAGCAGCCAAAGTGTTAAAGTTGGCTCATTATTCTGAAAAAAAGTTCATAGATAATTTTACTGGAAGTTAGACTTTATGATTCAAATGTAACCCTTTTTCATTGATAAAATACTTACAACATTTGCACAGAAATTTGCTGGCACATATGGGTCAGGTGGGTTTCAGCGACTCAAAAAGTGTGCATTCAAATAAATTCAAATTTTTTCTAATTTCCAGTCAATAAAATTTATAAAAATTTCAACAAAGTTTGCCATTCAATTTTATTTTACTAACTTAAGTTTCTCATTTAACTTGAACCGGAGCACATGTGCTTATAGTTGAAAATTAATTAATATTTGTTTAAAGCTGTGCAAAAGTAAAAATTTCTTACTCTTGGTATTGAAAGAAAATTTGGTCGTCTAGTATTGAAATACTCCAAAGAGAACTTTGAAAAAAAAGTTCATAATATAGCTAGTTCATTTTCATACTAAGCCTTGCCGTAAAAAACTAATTTTTGTATCTCATTTTTCATAATTTTCAAAATCTATCGTTTCAATAAACTAAAACATATATGGAGACCTGCTCACGCTGATATTTTTGAAAATATAAAAACTATTCCATGGGGGAACCCAAAAAATAATTATTTAAATTGCTTTAAATTGTTGATTTATCTTACCAAATATAAATTTCTGTGATATCCTTTTGAATACTTGAAGCTTCAGCCCTTTTAATATACAAGATCAGCTGATTAAATAATTTTGAATGGAAACAAAGCTATACAAAAAATTAAAGCAAAAAAAAAAAAATGCAATATTTAACTTTAAATTTATTAAGCATTGCAAACGATAAGTGATATTACAGATTTAAAAGAGAATAAAACAGTATAACTGTTGTAAATTTCGTTTGCCTCAAACGAAACTTTAGAACCAGAAAGAGAACAATAACAATAGTATAAAACTGGTATTAATAACGAATCAAGAGAATTAAATTCCTATAAATTTCTGAGTATGGCTAATAAATCTCTGACAAGTGATTTAAGACAAAACAATTGCACAAAAATATATACACACAAAGAAAGCACTTACACCTTTTATTTATTGGAGCAATTATATTTCATCCCGCTTGCACATGTAGCTCTTTATATTCAATAAAAACTTTAACACGGGTTTTGTTGATAGCTAGAAGTAGCCTAAATTTTTTTAAAGTAATCTTTATGCATTTGCACTTGTGTTTTTCTCTTTAACTTGCATTTCTTAAAGGTTTTAAAGGAGAATGAAAGCATGAAAGTTCCAAGTTGATCGGAGTAAAACTACCGTAGTAATGAGAACTTGAGCGTTCTCTACTCTAGAGCAAGGAGTGTGTGGGCAAAATTTCAAAGCGTTTTTCTAAAGCTTGTTATCTTCACACGATAAATCTACTAGACCGATCAATTTGAAATTTTTCACATTACTATTTTACATATTTCGTCAGTTATTGACGAAGGCTTTTTTTTTTTGATAATTATAAATTTTACAATTACAAATAAGTTTTTGAGTGAAAATCCGTTTTTTAGCTTCCAAAGTCTACCAGAAATTGATGCGCATCGCAAAACACCCCCTTTTCAAGGCATCTCTAGATATTCACTGTCACTCGCTCACTAATTATTAAAAATATTGGTCAAATTAATAAAATGAACTAGAACTATCTGTAATAAAAAAAAGTCTTGAAAACATGCCCTTTTTTCAACGAATTAACCGAACTATTAACATACGTTCATTCTATTCTGTTTATAATACTTACATTACTTTTGCTTTAAATGAATTTTCATGTTTTGTTCGAAAACAACAATAACACAATTGCCTTCTAGTATTTTCCCCATATTTTTACAAATAAGCAAGAAGCATTTTCCCAAAAGTTGCATGAACAGATTCAAAAGTTGATTATTACTGAATTTATATTGTTTTTCAAGTAGTTAAAAATCATATTACGATATAAAACGATTAAACTAGGATATTTCATAATATTTTTCTATTTCTTTAGTTGAATCAGTAAACAAATATTTTTAAGGTTTTAAATTGATTTTATGAAATGTTAAATTCGATAAAAACAAGCTCAGCACAAATAGGTCTTGAAAAGTTTTATTAATAATTTAGAATAAAATCAATAATTGATTGTTATCTTAATATCTCATCAGCATTTATATATTAAAATTGTTTATGGCACCTTTTCTATATATAAGAATATTAAAAACTAATAATGAAAACGTAATCCAAAGGGTGTGATAAGTAAAATATTTGAAAATAAAGAAATTCTAAATATGTAGTTAAATCAAATGATAGGGCTATAATGTACTATATATAAGATAATCAAATGTCATATGCCATTAATTTAGTAAAAGTTTCATAAATTAAATTTATTTCATCACCTTCATTGTAGGAATTGGAATTACCTGATAAAAAAATTTTCCCAAATTTTCTTATGATCTTAAAATGTTTTATTTGATTGGATGTAAATCATTTAGAGTATCAATAAAAAAGTTAATAGCATCGAAAATAATAAATATGAAATTTAAGACTTCACGTGACAGCTGTATATTTTAGGTCAATGCTACTACTTTTAAGGAATCGTATTTTGATTATGATAATTCAATTTTAATTAAGTTTTTTTAAAAATCAACAATAAAGTTAACTGTTTGAAGGCTGCGCAGTAAATTTTTATTTTTAAATGCTATTAGCTATTATTATTTTTTTTCGTTAAAACATCCTTATTGGGATATGGCTAGTACAATCTTAGTTACATATCTTAATTTATTACTATTGTAAGCAGGATTTGTGCAGGCTGACTGTACCGATGTTTAGCTCCTTAACTGTTATTCCTTTGCGTTAGTTCCTATTCATTCATGTGCATTTAGGGTTTGACTTAATTTAAGGGGTTTTTGGTATATATGATTTTTGTATAACTTTTTCATATTTAATCATAAATAATTTTTATACTGTAACTGATACTCAAAATTTTTTATTAATATGGCCAATAAATGGATAAGCTGAAAATTTAATAGAAAAGCAGCTCCATGCATGAATTTCAATGATGAAATCAGCATACTTATGCTGACCGGTCACTTTTCTTGGATTTCATTCATAGCTTTGCGGTTTAAATAAAATATTTCAAACATATACAAATCATTATTTCTTTTTAACAAATCCAATCTTATTCATGCGATTATCATCTTAAAAAGCTCTTGTTGACTACAATAGCCAAACAAGATTTGATATTCCCTACATAGATTTGATTTTTTCTACATATTATATTCGCTTCTTATTGCAGTACGTATGTAAAACACAGTGTTGATTTATTTTAGGATACACAAAGCTGTCATAATTTTTTCTAATAAAAATCGTTTTGAACTGTTTTGCGAGCAAGAAAATGAAAAGTGTTCAAAATTCGCTCAAAAACGAAAATTATTCCCCACGAGAAAGCTATCCTGATTTTATCTTCTTACAACAATCAATGAACCTGGTAATTCTTTTGACTTTGCTTACAATTAGATCAGTTTTTGGAAGTGTATTTAAAAATAAGACTGAGACCTACACCACAATTTTTCAAAAATTCCGATCCCTGTAATGTGTAATGTATATTATATACCTATTCCCCTTTAAACAAAAGTACAAGCAACCTCCGATCCATAACTACTCACAATCATTTTTGCGATAAATCAATAAAGTGATAACCGGGCAATCGTTTTGCCGATGTTATTATCAATTAAGTGTTGGATTTTGTTTTGTGAATGCCCTGTGATACTTTTAAGATTTTTTGTATTGTTATTACTTGTGCAATACTCATTTTTTGATTGAAAGCGATACTCTTTTATTGCCCAATAATCTCAAAAAATTCTAACACTGTGGGACAATTAAAGCAGCTTAAGGATATTATGTGAGATTTAAAAGCCAAAAATTTCATTGCTGAGCATTATTCATTGGAATGCAGCCATGCAGCTTGTTCTGAAATAAGAAACCCCTGAATTGCTTAAGCTTTCAACTACAGAAATGTCATACTTATATATAGTTTATTTAATTTTAAAGAGTGTGGTCTTTATCTTTTTGTAAAATTAGTAATTAGTAATTAATAATAAAATCAACGATAATTATTCATCTGCATGCATCAACAAGTCCTTTTTCATCATATCAAAAAGGTCATAAGCTCAGTAAGTCCTTGATGAGAATACATTCTGTTCCGACTTCATTATCAAACACAAACTCTAAATATTTAAAAAAATGCAATACAATATCTATAATATGGATGACCTTAATGCCTTAATAAAATGATTCTATCTAAAGAAAAATAGAGTTTTTTGTGAGGGGTTACTAGCACCCTAACATTTGTGTAATTTAACATGTTCTGATTTGAAGCATGAGCACTCAACCCTTAGGTAAATTTTTCCTTATGGCTACCACTTAGATTAACTTAAATCATGATCTTTAGCTATTTCTTTTTATTGTTTTGTCCTTAAGATTAAAAAAAAGTATAAGGAAATTACATAATAATTTTTTTTTCTAGGAAAGAACGGAAAATATTGTAAAAATTTATCCCTGACTATAAATATATAGAGTTTCACAAAATATTTTAGCAAATATTTAATAAATATTAGTTTTGTAACCTAAACTAAGACTTGAAAAGTGGAATTTTCAGCTTCATTCCAAAATATCAAAACTTATCTAACTCATAGCCCTCCCTACTAATCAATAGAAAGGAGTTTGTACCAAGGAAAATTTCTTGTTAAAACCATTTTATACATAGCTTACCCTTTTGAAACCAACCCTTCTGAAAAGTGCTTTTATTGCTCAATTACCTTTAAGTTGGTGATGCCTATTTTGCTAAGGAGCCATTTTGGAAGATTAAAGCAGGAAGTAAAAAAATTGTTGCTTTAAACTTTACTTAATTTACATAAAGGGTGAGCAAAACTTACACAAAAAGCAAAATCTTGGAAATTAAAAGGGATTTTGTTTGTAGATATATGAGAATGGTCAAGGTATGGTATTCTGCTTTTGTATTTCCGTTTTTGAATTCATCTTACAGAAGAAAAATTCAAGTTAAATATAAAAAAAACGTGTTAAAATTATGTTAAGAGTCCTTTTGTACAATTTCTAGGTCGATAAATAAAATAAATTTGGTCGTGGATTTCAAAACAATCCCTGTATTGTTTGTCTAGAATTAAAGCCCTCAACAGTTCGCAAAAACAAGGAAATAAAATTGCAATTGAATCTTTTATCCACATTATTGATTTTCTATTTTTTTAGCTAAATCTCTGCTGATTTCTGGCTTTGTTTTCAACTCTGACAAACTTTTTGCTTGTTGGAAGTAAGTTTCTTCTTTTGCTCATTTATTTTCCTTTTATCATGATGACTTGGTAATTAGATATAATTTATCTTCACTGGCACCTGCTCTATTTTTCTTGATAGCAAATCATTGCCACTAAAAAGAATATCTGCTATCACTTCGCTGTTTTATAAAATAATAAGTAGGAGGAATAATTTGCTTATGAAGCAAGGTTTTACTTAAACTCAGATCATTGACCCTATTTTAAAGACACGGGCTTAGTGTTTCCTTTGGTGATTATAGCTCGAATAAGATGTGGAGACCTTATTCAACCTCGCTAACTTCATGCATTCCTACTTGTAGATTTACAAGCATTCTTGTACTTTTTCCCTTACGCCATGTGTAATGTAATGCTTTCATCGTCAAGATTTTCAAGAGAGATTTGCAAAAATTAAATGACGGAACAAATTTTCAAGCACGTATTCAAACCTGTTTTAGGAAAGAAGTGGAAAACATAAACGAAGAAAATAATGAAAATCCCAAATGATATTAAAAATATAACTATTTTTAGTACTAAAAAAATCGCATGGAACCATCCTTGTGGTAAGCAATTTTCAACCCCTGAATTAATAAATTTTGTTGTTGTGACTGTTCTGTTCTCAGATGTATGTAATTTTCTCATCAAATCACTGAAAGCCAATTATTTGAAGAGTTTTAGATTTTCTTTAAGGCACTTTTATCGTAGCAAACATAGCCAAACTGATTTAGAAATCACATCAAATTTTGTTCAGCACAGTGGATGCATATGAATTGAATTGCTATAGCAAGCAGCATAAAGTGTTTTGTATAGTTGCATCTTAAGTTCTTTATTCGTAATATGTTAAAAACTTCGAAGTGAAAAGAGTCTGTTCGGCCATCAATGGTCCTTATTAGCTAATTTGGCATTTGATTCTAAAAGTTTTTAAAGTTGTTTTTTCTTTCTTGGGTAAATAAGTTTCAATTGATATTTGTATTGGTTTTGTGATAAAGGATATAGGCAAATAGTCAGGGCCTAAAGGAAAATACCAAAAATCATGATTTTTTTTATTAACTTATTGAAAAAATCTTATGTCAATATTTGGCCCTGCTCGTTTAGGTACTTGAAATTGTTTCATATATGTACATTACATAAAAAATTAGTGTGTAGGACTTACTAAGATTTATAAATTTGGCGGATTTTTTCCATGTTTTGAGCTTTGTACGGAGCTTTTGAGCGGAACTCTTGTTGAAATACGCACACTCTAAAAAACAGCAGCAACTACATTTTCATTAAAAACGCAAAATGAGCTTCTTCGTTTCTTCCGCTAGCGTAATTGATGTACACTTCTGACCATAAACGTGCTTCTAAAACTCTACCCATTTTACCCTTGAAGAAATTATTACCTTAATAAATCTCGTGCGATGTCGATAAGCAATTTAACTAAAAGGTTAGAATTTTTCCTAATAAAATACCTAAATTAAGTGTGTAACTTGTTAAAAATGAATTTCAATTATGCAAATCATTAACTTAGAAAAATATTTCATTAAAATTTAAATTCACAATTTCAGTTACTGTTTTATTATGCTAATTTAGGCTTCAATCAAAATAAGATACAACTTTTTGATAACCTAAACCGATTATTATAAAATTTACTTGAAATATCTTAATTAAAACATAATTTGTTTTTTTTAACTCAGATTTTAATATCATGCATTAAAATAAATTTTAGCAAAAATCTGAAGTTAAATAACATTAAATTAAGTTCGACTTTAATTATTTTAACTGATCTACATCAAGTTTTTTAAAATTTCATTGCTACTGTTGTAATTGAAAATTCAAGTTTTCTTCTTTTCTTTTTGTCTTTTTGTCTTTTTTATTACAAATCCTGGGGTTTAGCTTCGATTTAAAATTTTAAGTAGATGCATTAAAAAATGTTCTTTTTCCAATCTTCAATTAAATAAAGAAATTAAAATAGCAGAATAAATTTAATCACGATTCTAGGGCAGAAATGTTTGAAACTGCTTTTTAAGGAAATATTAATTATCTAGTCAATTTTTTTTGATTTTATCTCATCGTGGTTGTTCTGCTACTACTATATTCTTCGTATATTGGGATATAATTGGGAGGAGTTCGACTTTTCAATTGAAATTTCAAAAACTCGTTATTAATATTGACAATATGAAATCGCCTCTCAATTTTTTGGAATAGCCTTGGTAAAGAAGGATTTTTGGTGGATTTCTTGTTAGTAAAGAATTATTACATCTCATTTAAGCCACTCACCTTTTCTCTATGCTTGTTTTGGATAAACAAAAGTTCATCATTTTGGTCGTGTGAATTAATTTGAATTAAAGTCCTAAGCACACTCTACATACTCTCACTTATATTTTTATTATGTATGAACTACGTGAAATGAAAATAAAAATAATAATCAACAATAATAAAAAACCAATGAGTGTATGTTAGATGACATGGATTACCACATATTATGCCTCTTTTAATTTAGAGAAAGACCTTCGTATAGAATTTTAGCTGCCACAAATGAGAACAAATCATCCTTCATATAACACACCGATAAATGTGGCGAAGTACTTGTATTTTGTGGGTATAGCTTGGGCACAAAGGAATTATCAAAGCAAATTGAGTGGTCTTGAAAGGATTAGAGATGTGTAGAGTAAAATATTATTTGTGCTAGTTTTGTGCTCTGCTTGTGACATCGTCCTTTACAAAGCCATTTTATTCAAAAGATAGTAGTGTAATGTCCCAAACCACTAGCTCTTATCCTTTAATGTTTACTTTTGTCATTTTTACGTGGAACACTTAAGTTTTGCTATGTAAACGCTTCGTCCCATGCGCGTAACTTTTAGTTGTCTTTAGGCTCAGTATTTTTGTTCATCGCCGCTTTCTTAATTTTATCGATGAATACTTTCTTTTTCCAATTTAATATTTTATAATTGAATTTATTTCAAGAATTGTTATTCTATTATGAATTTAACCAGTTAAGCGTCAAATTTACTTTTTAAAACCCTGCACAGTGTGCCGAATTAAAATCAAGCGATGACTTCTATATACGATGAACACAGGGCAAAAACTACATTTTTATTTAATAGAAAATTAATAACTTATTTCTACAAAAGTTACTGTTATTATAAACTTAAAAATTCTCAATGTGCGGATTTCATGTAAATCATAAATGGTAAATAAATATTAATCAGTTTCCTAAAATTTTTGGTTTGGTTTGGGAATCCTTAGTCGTAACCCAAACTATATTTTTATGATTCACATTACTATTTGTAATAAACTTGAAGTTTTTTTGATAGTGTAAAGTGGATAATAATTAAAAAGTACCTGAAAGTATGACTTTCGCCAGAAGAGAATGCAATTTTGGTTAGATAACACTTCCTAAGCAAGGAATTTCTTGCTTTTTCCTTTATTGACCTATGAAGTAAAATGAAATCTAACTCATTCCATAGCGTCCTAAATAAAACAGTTTCTAGACCTGAATAACGGATATGGGGCATTGAACTATTAACAACGTCCCACAAAAATTTGAAATCTGAAATCAGGGGCGTCTGACAACAAAAACAACTAAAAAGTCAACAACTAACACGTCCAACTATCTTATCGTATGTCATTTTTCTATAGGCATTTATCCAAATTCTTAGACTATAAAAGAGAAGAAGAAGAATAAATTAAATTGAAATCCCCCTAAAAAATCAAAAAACAACAAGGATGATAAAGCGTAGAAAACAAACCAGAACATTATTATTATTTTCATTTTTTTTGTGTGTTTTGTGTTTAAATAGGTAAGGTGGTGTTGATGTCTCATACTTTTTTCGTTGTTTTTACTTCTTTATCTTGACTAGAAAAATAAAGATTGTCTTTCTTGGAAAAAAAGCACCAAATTGGATACTAACCTAAAAGTTTCCAAATTTGTACTATGAAATTTTTTGTAAGCATCTGAAAATTCAATTAAAGCTATGAGTTATAGTTTTGGAAGCTTTTGTAAGTTTCATAGGAACCAAATTTGGGTTGCTAATTTCATAGTCGAAGTTATTGCCTAAATAAATGCTAATAAAGATTTAAGGGAACAAAATATTCCTCATATATATAGAATGAAATGTTGGGAATTCATAACTTAATTATATAAGCTTTAAGCTGAAATCTGGAAGCTTAGATTCATTTGAAATTGAATTAGGTTATAATTTATTCATATAGGCAAGTTATGGAAAAATATCTCGAGTTATTTTACTTATTTTTCTTTCTGAGTTGGTAGTAAAAGAAATTTAACTTAATTTGAAATTCAGGGATCAATTTTTTGTTTATATAAAACTGATTTCAAACCACGTGAAATGGTTTGTTTCTCTACCAACTGTCATTGACGCTAACTAGAAGAATTTTCTTGAACTGTCACAAAGAGTTTTAAAGCTGCCTTTCCATCGTAGCTTCATTTGCTGAGTGGCACGATAAATCTTTATTGGTCGTGCTTCTAATATGTTAATATTCAAATAGCTTAAAGGACCTTAAGAGCATTGTCACTGTCACTATGCCCTCAAGGATACTTTACTAGGATGAAAATTAACTTTAAACAAAGCAAAAGTTTTTCAAATATCTGGGGCTTACAATTGGTCTTAAAATAGTACAATGGGTATACCGTGCTGTTTATAAGTGAGAAAATCAAAGAAAAATGTTGTTTGTTAAAGTCTTTGAAAAAGTTTTGACTGGATGCAAAACTTCAAAAGTAATTTATAAATTTGAAAAGAGCTATGGACTCAAACCATAGCTTTCCCTTTTAGTTGAAGGAAAAAAGCTTTAAAAATTAGATTGGTGGTAGTAATTAAATTATACTCAAATCTTAATTTTTAAATGTTGAGGCTAGAAGCCTTCGTAAAAACTTTGTAGCACAATAAATTTTAATTTAGTTTAATCGAATTACTTTTTCTATTATTAAAAGGAAATTTTCATCGGATCTAATTAATGACTCTATGAATATAAATTAAAACTATAAAAGTATTTAAAGTGTAATCTCTTTAAAAGTCACTACATATTCAAAATATATTTCCTTTAAATTTGAAATATCATCCTTCCTTAATCAGCCACAAATCAATAGCCAACAAAGTTAACCAAACAGCACTTATGCATATTAAATAATAATACTTAAAATTTGACACGTAGAAATAAGAAAAGTCAAGTGACGAGAAATTTATAATAAAGCCTTTCCTCTAAAATATACTAGTATTATTCTAACCGAACGGAAAATACGCAGGACACTCATTGCACTTCAATGTTTAAGTGGATCTAAGAAAAATTAAAACCCTTCTCAAAAATTTTATAGAACTCTCAAATAACTAAAATAATCTTTTATTTATGGCATAAATATTTACAAAAAAAAAAAACCAAAACATATGAACATATAATAAACAAAATGACCAATAGTTCTTATTCTCTGGAGTTTATTTGAAATTCTTATTTAGTTTTTTCAGTTATATTAATTTACATACAATGTATGTGCACATAACATATAAATATCGATTCGTCCTTAGAGTTTTGTTTTCATTTCAGTTATTTAAGGGCTTAGTTTAAGTGCTCAAATCACTTATAGTTTCAGTCATGTACATGTTTGTAATAATTTATTACAAATAGAAAATGGTTATTTGAAAGCATTATTACACATTGAAAAAAATAAACGAGGTGCTAAGAGCAATTGATTCTAATTTCTAACGATAATTTTTATGAGGGGAAAGTACTAATGTTATGTGATTGCATCTAGAATTTTTAAATAAATTTTTTCTGTTTACCTACCAACAAGTAATAAAATATTTAGAATTTGCTTAGCTGACTCAAATAATAAAATTAATAAACGTACATATATTAAATTTTTTTATGAATCAATATAATAATAAAATTATTTGGGGCTTTGATTCTTCAAGGTAATCTGAAATATTACACTAAAAATCACAAAACTTTTGCTTTGAATGTTCCATAAATTATAGGGATGAAATAAAACATTCATTTTGGTGGAATAATAACTAAATACTTGTTATTTTTTTCTTAATATCTTTACTAGAATCCATTTTCTCAGATTCAATTCAGACCCTCTTATTACGTGTAAGGTTTTCAGTTATAAGACTTTTAAGAATTTTCGTAAATTTTTTAAAGCCTTTGAGACGATCAACCCTTTCTATTTGCTCGATTTTGCTTGATACATTCAATAAGTTTCTTAGAATCTTTATTTGTTTAATTTTACTCTAAATTTCTATTACTTTCCTTACCTCGCCTACTGCCAAACTAACAATATTTCTTTAGAAATAAAAAAAATAAACTCTATCAACTAAACAAAAATATTTTTGACGAAATGCATAACGTTCAGAGTTTAATTTCTTTAAAATACCAAAAAAAGGCTTCATGCATTTGAATTCCATATTAAACATAAACCTTTTTATATCCTTCACTTTTTTATGAAAACCAGTCAGCAAATTTGAACAAAATCGATATCCAGAGTATCAATTGTGCTACTACTGCACATGAAGCTGTTTGAGCTAGGCTTTAATCTCTAAAAATCTCTTTTAAGTTGTATTATTTGAAAATATTGCAAAATTCTGAATCCTGACCTAATTTTTAGAACTTTGTTATTATTCAAATTTTGCCATCTAAGTTTAAAAGTACCTATTAGAAATATTTGGCTTTGGACTACTTAAAGCTAATTAACTTCTTTCATTTTAAATAAAACTAACGAAAACCGTATTTTTACTATATTTATAAGAAAAAACTAGGCTTTTTGATTTTTGTTTTAGCAATGGTTACAAAATTACTTTCTGAGCCCAATCACTATCTTCAGGCATCCAACTAAGTTTTTAGTCTTACTTTTAAATCAAAAACTCAAATACAGGAGAGCTAAAATAAAAGCAAGGCATTGATTTCATTTTATTAAAAATCAAAGTCTTTCAATTCAGTAAATTTTCACTTAACTCCTGGAGCGTATTAAATTGCATTTTCGATGAAATATTGTTATTTTATTTTATGTGAATTCTTAGAAATTTGCAAATTTTGAAAGTAAAACTTGAATAATTAAAAAACTTATTAAACAATAAAAACTTGTTTTGCATTGGTTTTTGTTTCTTTTATATTTTTTGGAATATAATCAAACATTTCTCTGCCAAGTAAACTTTTTTATACTCGACTTTTACATAAATTCTTCCGTCGGTCCATTTTGATACTGCTCCATATTAAATTAAAGTCATTTATTCTTCTAAATTTAGCAATTGGTTATATTTACTTAAAAAGTTTTCAATTTGTAATTCAAAGAAAAATGGAGAAATAGAAATTATGAACATATAAAGTTTCGTATGAATGATTCTCATTCTTTGCATTTGAAAAAGAGTTAATCAGGAATTTATCTAAAACTTTTACGATCAAAACCTCAGAAAAATCTAACATACTTTGAACCAAAGGGAAATGTAATTCCTTTATAAATACATTCAGATCTTACTTAAAACCCAAATTAAACTCAAATTCGAAAACAAAAGCTAAAAGGATAAAAATTCATCTATATTGTTGATTAATATTCAAAGCAGCAATGACACAAATCACAACTTCCAAAAGAAACAAGATAAACAACATTTTCAATTTTTTAGAGTCAAAATAAAATTTCCAACATGTTACTCTGATAAGTATTAATGTATTAAGTCGTATTGAGATATGTAATTACGTCATCAAAGTTTGATTTATTGCCCCTGTAAAAAATAACATTAAGTCAATATTTTCCTTAAATGGTGACCTGATATTTTCTAAATTTACAAAAAATCTCCAAA
The DNA here is from genome assembly GCA_947359355.1 of Acrocera orbiculus. NCBI lineage: Eukaryota > Metazoa > Arthropoda > Insecta > Diptera > Acroceridae > Acrocera > Acrocera orbiculus. The sequence goes on along the minus strand of OX375756.1, from coordinate 46,017,641 downwards.
AAAAGAAATGATTTGTAGAACAGGGAAAGTAAGATTTAAATTCTTTTTAGACAGGATTTATGTTGAACAAGAAAGCCACTGAACTTTGGAATTTGGTAGAAGGTTATTGACACAAATTATTTTCAAAAGCTATGACAAATCACTGAAATCTCTTCTAACAGTTATAATTAGGAAATTAAGCGTTTTTGAAATTTTCTGTGAAAGAAAAAATTATACAGTTTTTTGTTTTGTATGTAAGCAAAAAACATTTGAGCAGAAAATCATTTTTAACTAAAGAAAAAGTATCTAAAGGTCTACTTTGACTGCATTTAATGCACTCCTTTCAAACTGTCAATCTCATGATGACCACAAATCTGTCAATCTCATGATGAGATTGATATTACATCATCTTTTTTTCAGTGTAAAAACTCTGGCTTAAGTCTGCATTAAAATTCTTTTATTAATACTGTTTTGAAAATATGAGAAAAAACACAATCAAACAACTAGATTAGTACCTACTAAATAACAAACATTTCAATATGTTAAACGTTACGAAAGATTTTTTAGATGCCGTATCCACCAAAATTGTATAAAGTAATTTTTCTGTAAATTATACAATACTTATAACTGAGTGATTCGTTTAAAAGGAATCTATGTTAGGTATTTAGCGTCCTGCAAATCAAACCAATAAATAAAAGCAAAAATTTTATAACACGGAGTAAATCGGTGATGTGCAAGCAAATTTAATAATTTGCCTGATCTCATTTACATAAAATTTAACTAAAATTGGCATCTGTCCTTATATGAAGCTCAATATATTTAAAATACAGTTTCACAAAAAATATCTTTTCTTTACTTCCCGTCTTGCTGATTTGAACTTTTGCTTGTAAACTATTCATCATTAAACTACCAACTTTTTTACTACCTTCGTTTTAAAAGTATTTCTCAAGTGAAGCGCTTAGGAGCTTAAATAATATTATCAAAACGTACAAAACGACAAAGCTTGGCAGTCAGCATAAGGCTTATAAAGACTAAATAAAAATCTACTTGTTATTTTCTTAACATCGCTATTAAAACTGTTTTTACTAATTAACAGACTATGGTTAAGACATTTACAGTAAACAATTCAAAATACCCAGATATCTTGTAAATCATGTAACTTACTCTTTCTCAAGTAGCATAGACGAATTTCTTCAAATTATTTTGCTCTATTTTTCCCTAGTTATATAGCGTCTGTCCTACTAATCAAAAACTATGATGAAAAGCTTTTATAGATTAGTCTGTAATCAAATTTAAAATAAATAATACATTTTTTAAGCAAAGTATTGGTAAGACTTAATAAAATTAAATACATAGCAAAGATTGAACTCTTTAAAAAACAGAAATTTATCGAAAAAACTATTATCTGAAAAATTGATAATGAAATTTCTATTTGAAATCTTTCACAACTACTTTTATAACATAAAAATCTTTCTTTTTATTTCAGGTGTTGCAAACATAAACGAAATCGCTTAGTCATCTTACGGTATGTAAACTATATTTATCAAAAAATCATACAAAGTGTATTTTTCGACTTGTGCTACTATTTATGTGTGGTTGACTTATGTCTATTTTTGGTTATATTCAAAATTTATTTAACTTGGTATTACTAAAATAAAAAGTATATCTTGCTACTTGTTTTACTATTTCATATAAAACTATCTTTTTTATACAAAATCAAGTGCACACAAAATTTTTTCGAACATCTACTTTGATAATATCAAAAATTTTTTAATAAAAAAATATTTACAAAAAAAAAGGAAAATTTCAAACATTTCTTTATCACAAAAAAATAGCCAAGTTCTGTGCACTGATAAAATTTCAAAAAGGAGCCACAAAAAAAAAAGCAGTTAATGATGCTGCAAGGGGAAAGGGGCTGGCATCAGAAATATTTACCCCTAAAATCAGTGTAAAATACAAAAAACCAGCATGGCCGCATTCGGTTGCCATGGGTACAGACACAAATTATAAACGATGAGCGCTCCTCCTTCCTATCCCAGAAGAGAAATTTACCAACAACTATACAGGCTTATGAAGAAGAAGCTGCGACACCATCAGCTACAGCAGCCTCAGCAGTTTATACTTCAAAGTGAAAAGAAAAAGAAAGAATACGTAACCAAAAAGAATAAAAAGAAAAATTCTTGACAGTTCAAGTTATTTCACCTTTCTGAACTTTGGTGGAATGAGAAGATGTGGAGCGCTTTCTTTTGATTATTTTTCAATAAAGAAGAATAAAAGGGGAAAGCTGAAAAGACAATGTAAGAACAACACCAATCGATACAAAAGGAAATATATACATATATGTATGGTAATAAACATTTAAGGAATGAAAACAAGAGAAATAAAACTTAAGAAAGGTTACTGTAACAGCCATGAAAATATATCCGACATATTTATTGCCTCCCCTCGATTTGATAAATGGAAATTTGTTCATCAGAGGATGGCAAGAACTTATTCTACCTGTTCCATAGTAAAATGGAAGCATTAACACACATATATATATGTATGGTAGTGTTTGAATATTTTCTTAGGGGTGTGATCCAATAATAGGTTTATTGATTTCATTTTGATGCTGGTTCCGGTAATTTTATTAATTTCTTTTCGGTTTCTTATTTCACTCCTCTTTTTTTTTGGTCTGTCTTTTGTAGACTCTCCGAAATTTATTATATTTCTATCATCAAAGATAAGTATATACAAAAAACCTGCTGTCAACATTCGTTTTATTCTATTTTTATTATTATTTTTTTGTTTTCAGTTTTACCTCTTTTTTGTGTCAGCTGCGATATGTCATTCAACAAATTACATTTAGTATTGTATAAATGTATTATTTAAAATTAAGAAATGTACTTAAGGTACTGACTTCTGTGCACTAAAAACATGTTTGACCAGTTACTCAATTATGGTAATTATAATCTAGCGTGCGCTCGAATAACATAAAACGGTGAAAAATTGCTGAAATAAAAGTCTCTCATAAAACTAATTGATTGACACTTATCGACAAATGTTCAGTTTAAGGTTTCGAAAACAAAAAATAAACGAAATGTAACCCTAAAACTTTCAAATAGCATAATACAGAAATTATTTTTTGTTTTGAATTATTTTGAGTTTTGTTTTTTATTGTTTTCCTTTTCTGATTTTGTACAAACAATTTAAAATCCGTCAAGATTAATGCTGCAAAATATGCAAGGAAAATAATTTCAAAATTTTATATTTTTGTTTAATTTTCTTTTGTAGCATCTGTCTTTTCCATTCCTAAATCACTTTATATAATTAGAATTTTGTTGATGATTTTCTTATATTTTTTTAGCCTCACATTCAGAAATTATTTATCGACAAAAATTCGTTTATATTTAAGTGAAAATTGCTTAATTACTTACTTGACTTTTATGTATTTTTCTCAATACATTATGATTAGATAATTTCTTAATATTCCTATTAATTGACATAGGATATAAAAAAACTTTCTTCAAGGTCAATGCTAGAAAAGTTCATTTCTATCGAACTACATAGTAACATTCAAGGACATTTATTGCCTTTCTTAGCTTGTATCCAAGCTGGAAGTTGTTATAAATAAATATAAACTAAAAACAATAAAAAAAATGAACAAAAGACTTGCATGCCAAATTTAATTGTTGACAATTTTCTCAAATAGCTGAGAGTAGGCGTTCGCTATTAAGGCTGTATTTGTCATACGAAATTGAAAACTTTCGATTAGTTTAAATAAAATATTGTGGGCCTTGATCTATAGCAATTAATGTAGAGTTAGCTAGAAACATGATTTTGATCTATTCAAAATTACATAAATGATTATTCAAGCAACTAATAAATTTGATGTTATTTTTCATAAAAGGATTTTAATGATAGTTGTTAATTTGTGAATAGCATTTCTGTAAAGGTTTCAAACTTGACTGGTTTTGTTTATTTTATATTGGGAATACAAAAGCAAATTAAGTCTTTGAATATAGTCAATGATATGTTGGAAATGAATTCATCATGTTTCTAGTTAGGAAAAGCTTTTAAGAGTGTAGCTACTAAAAGATTTGGAACATTTCATCAGTGTGGTGGGTTTTTAATGTGAAATTGATTCTTATTCATATGCTCATTATCTATTTGCATATTTTTTTACAAACTATTTCATTTATAATCTGTTTAATAAGGCTAAAAAGTTTTGCAATTAATTGCTTTAGGATGTTTTTTGGCGACCAAAACGTAATGTCTAGATGGTCTTTTATAGTTTGGGATTTCATTAAAAAAAATTCGTGCATGCTCATCTGATCAATGGCATCTAAAATTTAAAGTTTTAATTTTCCAATTGCTGGATGGATAGTTCTTAACGATTCCCAACAGGCTATGTGGCAAATAATGCCATCCAGTTAAGACAAAATTTCAAATAAAAATTAAGCTCATGACATAGTAACGCTCACCTTTACTATTTTCGAAGAAAGTATGCCTAAGAATGCCATAGGATTAAAATCCACACCTAACACTCGCAAGGTATGCATCGACTTTTTTATGCCAAGTGTTGGTTTTCTGACCTCCAAATGTGACGATTCTACCTATTCACACATCCTTCAAGGTAGAAACTAGCTTCATCTATAAAAGTTATTTTCAGTAAAATGCTCATCCTCAAACTCTAACTCCTCATGACTGTCATTATTACTTTCAAATTCAAAAAAATATGTTAATTTAAGTTACAAGACCAAAAACATTTTTTGCCCAATAAATTTAATTAATTAATCGAAAACCACAACTAATAACGGCAGAAATAAAGAATTATATGTTTGGTCTGCAGTTTTTGGCAAGGAAAAAGATCTTTTATATGCTTGCTACTGAAACGAGTGGAAAGTAGTTCATTTAAATATTTTGTGTTCTTGGATTGACATTGGTTCTGTATGCCCACGTTCTTGGGTTATTTCTGCATTAAATATACTGGAAAAAACTCCTACTTTCTTGTTATTTCCTAACAAATTCTTCTTAAGTAGCTTCTTATTTGATCAATGCTAGAAATTTCCACCAATTCATATTCTTTAAAGGAGTAAAAGAATTTTTTCTTCTCTTATAGGGTTTTTTTTTTTAAATTTGTTTAAATTATTGTTTTATCTTCAATAATTTATTTTTAATTTGTTGTTGCACAAATATGCAGTAAATTTATTTTACATAGGATAATTTTTTAATTTCACAAGGTTATTTAACTTATGTTTGAACCTTAACAAATTCCTTTGTGCTTGTGTAAATCTGTAAGCTTAGTTTAGGTCAAGAAATTCCTCTCATAAAGGGATGAAAAATTATGTACCAAGTAAGCAAGACTATGAGTTTCTAACAGTTTTGCGAGATTTATCATAGATCGCGGTCTTTTTAATAAGTATCTTAGTAAGAAAACAAAGGATAACAACAGACAAATGTAGTTTTTGCATAGAGGTTGAAGGGCAACTTTTTTCGCTTATTTTAATTTTATTTCTTTTAAGTGTTTACATTTTCATGTTTTGACTGCTTTGTCTAGAACACCCCGGACTTTAATGTCAGATGATAAAGTTGGCTCAATGTTATATTGCTAAAGACCATTATAAATTTATAAAAGCCAGTAGAGAAATATTTATCTTTATAAAAAGGCGCCATTGAAGATTGGTGAATTTTTTTTTTCCGCTTGCTTTGTGTCGAGAAAGTATTTGCTCTGTTAACTTATTTGAATTCTGTTTACAGAACTATGAAAAGTTTAAAATAAAATCAATTGTATATTTAACTAGTTTTAATTGGAATACGTAGAAAAAGTAGATAATTCGTAGGTCATATTCGCTTTTGCTTTTACTAAAAATCTCTGTTTATATCTAGAATCATTGATATTAAATTTTAGGCACTGAAATCCATAAAATAAATTCTAACAATTTTTAATGTTTTGATTTTGGGTGTACTTCTATTTGAGAGCTTTGATTTTAATCAATTCTAAATTGAATCCTGTATAATATATATTTTTTGAATTTTAAAATTAAATTTGTTGTTTTTTTCGTAAGTCCTGCCTGATGCTGAAGGATCATTTAACTTCCCCAACTCTGTGTTATTTAAAGTAATGAAAAGACTTCATAAAGAGTTATATAAGCTACACTACCAGATATGGCTCACATTCTTATGAAAATTTTTATGCTAACAAAATCACAAATTATTCATACCTCATATTTGAGAATTACAAATAAAGCAAATATATCCAATCATATGTTCCAAAGGCATTCACTGACCAAATATATCTTAGCCATTAATTTAACCTTTTCGTGTTTTATTTCATGTTTTTTGGTAAAAATCACAAAAATAAAATTTATATGATCCAAGCAATGATAAACAGATGAGAATTCCAGATTTAGGGTAGATTTAAGTAAACAAAAGAAACTAAATGCTTTGTTAGTTATGTGTATCTACTTAAATATCCTTACAAGAGTTATATAAAAAAGGCACAACAGATAAGGCTATGAAATATATTTTCAGTACTCTCGAAATGAAAGTTTTTTTAAGGATCACGTTCGGGAATGGGAAAAAAGTATCACTTGGTTTTTTATAAGTACTTGGTACACACACATAAATATAATTGTTTGCATTTAACTTGATTTAGTTTAGAGATAAAATTTTTACAAAGCACAAAAAAGGATATATACGAGTACGTATACATATATATAGATATATATATATATAAATATTCAATTCCTTAATGTTCAATAGATGATGAAAATTAATTTTAAAATTTATAATTATATATTCAATATGTCTAGTAAAGCATCCAATATTGTAATTAGATCCCAGTCTTAGTGTTTAAATTATTTGTTGTTATTTATTGACTTAAGTTAGAGATCATTTTAGGAATTATTGAAGATTCTTCTCAATTGTTAATTTTTAGACTGTTTGAATTTTTATTTTTTCTTTTCAATATATCGACATTGACTCTTTTCTGTTTTTTTTTCCTACTTTAAAAGCAAACTACTTCCATAGTACATAAAAACATTCATAAATCAAAAGTTACTGATTTAATCCTAGAATAATTTATTTTTTACTAAGCAAATGTACTCAAATCATACTAAAGCATCAAATTGGAATACTTTAATAATATTAGCTTGAAATATTTCATCATAAAATGTAAACTTAAAAATTTTTATCTTTCATCCCATTTTCAAAAATATAATAACATAAAATTGTATTCGGTTCCTTAATTTCCATATAAATCTCTTTCATAGGAAAATTTTGCAAAGAAAGCAATTTGCACCATTGATAGACAAAATTTTTGTATTTTTTCTAAATAATGCTGTGATATAATTCTAATAAATTCAAGAATGTAGTTTTAGAAAAAATCGAGGGGGCTCCCTTATTAAAAATTAAGTAAATAAAGTTTTCATAGATTCTGAAATAATATAAAAAGAAGGTTGAAAAATTTATTCATTAAAATCGAAGAGTACCAATTTGAAGGTGGTCTGCATCTCAAATTCTAAAGTTATTCTTGAAACAATTAATTAAATTATTTCTTTAATTTGACGTCTGGCAGCACAAGTTAAAAAATCATTAAATCAAGTTTAAAAAACTAGAACTAAAGGTTTTTCTCTATTTCTCTAATTCAATTTTATAGTCTTAAGAAGCTCTACAAGTCTCGAAAACTGTTAAAATAATTTGATTAGAAGGAATATTGCCATCTTAACTTTCTTGGCAGACATTAAGCTATAATTTATCTCATTGTCTCTGGTCCTGGCAGGGGGTGTCGTCATTATTTTGATCACTTCACTACATACTTCGAAGAAGGATTTCACTTAAAATAATTCTTAGGGGTGAATCAATATTATTGGGTGATAATTTCTGAATACAATGGCGTCTGCTAAAAATAATATTAGCTTTGTCCTGATTTTAGTATAATTCTGTTGTTTTTTGGGGAAAAAATATCATGAATATTATTGTTATTGGCAAAAGCCAACGTTAGTTATTTGTTAGTAATGAGATACTATAATTTTGGATTTTTCAAAACCTTGTACTACGCATTTATCTTTTATCTTTCCAGCTTTTTGTTAAGAAATTTAAAGTGTTTTTGTTAATGAGCTATTATATCTCTGGGGTTCTGACTCCAGCATGGCACCCTGAGCGCAAGAAAATACTGTGTAAGGTTCAATCAAAATTTTCCCAGCTCAATCTGCATACTCAATCATCACGTTTATATTTAGGGTAAATATGGGTCATGATACGAAACTATTAGCAAAATTCAAGAGATGACATGCTTGAAATACAAAACGGTGAAAAATCTTAATGAGTTTCTTAAGTGTAAAACATAAAGGTCATTAGTAGGCACTGCCAGGATATTTTAAAACACATTAAATCAACTTCAGTTTTAACTGTACCTTTCTTACATTTATATAAAACTCTCAGAGAGTTTGAGGCAGCGATATGGGATATTAGAGTTAACTTTTCGTTATAAAGATTTCCTTAAAACAGCACAACAGATTTGTTGATCATAATATGTACTTATGATCCCTTAGAATACAAAAAAGTCCTGATATTTGAACACCGTACAATAAAAAATTTCTTATAATAATCTGTTAATTTTATATTACGCCTGGACATCAACAGCATTTTGTGCTTAGGATCAAATAATTGCATTAATTGCAATTTAGATTTCATTCCTATTCTAGTGTCTGCACACATAATTTCAATAACAGCAATCGTTAGTCATACTTTATAAAAACAACCTATATTAGTCAAAGGATATTTTAGGCGTAAAGTTTATTCATTTATCATTCTTAGAAGCCGTGAATAAAAAAACAAAAAGATTTCATTAATTTTTGGAAGTATTGATTTGAAGTTGAAGCTGCATTATTGCTTAATCAGTTACAAAAAATATTTGTTTAGTGCATTTTAAAAAAATTATTTTTGAAAATGCTGTCAGTGACATCTCCAAGTAACTATTGAAAATGTTTCGCAATATTTTGTATGTGCAAAAATGATATCGATTCCAATAAGAAATTTCTCTTATGTTACATGGAAGATTTTCTAATTCAAAAATCTGAAAGTTTAAGATATTTAGAGAGCTGAAAGAGCAATTTTTTGGTCAAGTCGAGAGTTTCAATTTAATTCAAACAAAATTTTCAGTGTAAACGGAAGTGACGTAATAAACTCTATATCTGTGATTTTGAGAAATTGTATGCCTGTTTTATCATTCAATCTGAATATTGGATTTGTTGTTGTGTAAAGTTTTCCAATTTATCAACTTACATGTACATAGATATCTGACATAAGCCACATTAAACAATCTATTTAAAAGGATATTAAATGACTTTTTACCACCAGGAAGGAATTAGGTCTACAAAAAGAGTCAATTTTTGATTGTTTTAGTGTTGAAACAGTTTTCTGTAAAGCCAAAAGAGGGATGTAAAAAGGGATTATTTTGAAAAATTTTGGACTCTAAAAATATGAAATGTTATTGAAAAAAGTTGTACATTTTCTTTAAGTTCTCTATTTTTTTATTTTGCCCTTTCCAACTCTTATCTAAAAGCAAACAGAAATCAGATGCAAGATCTCTATACAATTTGAGCTCAAAGGAGTTTTGCTTAAATTGATTCAAAAACAAACTTGTATTACTCTTTTCAATCCGGATATTTGATCAAGACTGAACTTAAATTCTTCCAGTTAGTTAGTAACGGTTAGTTATATGCAATTATATAATTACGTCTAACAACTGGTAAGGTAGAGCTTGAGTTTCTTTTTCGAAAATACTTTAAGATTCATGAAACAACAAGTAAAGCTGTGATTTTTCGATTTCGTCTTCGACTTCGAATGTCTCAAGCTACCATCTATGAATTTATAGAGTTTAATGACTTTAGAATGCAGACTTTTCCCATTTGTATGGGATTGAATGACACTTGTCGCCCAAAAACTTGGAATTAACAGGTCAAACGATAAAAAGTCACTTCCATGTGTACCACAGCCTCATACCATAAAGCGATTTTTGCGAAGGCTTAACTATACGTAAAAATACTTTCACTGAATGATAAAAAAATAAAATGAAGCTTTCATTGAGTTTTCTTTCAACTTTTGCTATCCACAACTGTACAAGATATTATAATTTTAAAGTTGACCTCATTTGCTTACATAAAATTTCATGATTCAATATTTTTATGAAATCGAATATTCAAATCAAGTCAAATTTTTGGGGAATACTATATGAAATTTTCATCAATATTAATAAGCTTCAGTTTTTAAGAATTAATTTGTTTTATTACTAAATCCCCAAGATTTTTAGGCTACATGAAAAACAAAACTTTTTAAAGCTCAATTTATGGTAAACATTAAATTTATATATGTTAATTTAATTTTACACTATTTATAAAACCCTTAAACATCAATTATGCATCGTAAAATAACCAATTCGTCTGGGCTAAATGTGGGAAATTAATTTCAATTACATCAATTTAAAAAACAAAGTGTTGGAAAAAATTTCTTTTGTTTCAGCTAAACTTGTCTAAGAGATGATCGTGTCGATTCTCTGAAGCATAAAAACAAATGGTGTTCATTAACAATAAGCAAAATACATTTTAAACGTCTTCAAATGAATAACAAATATATAAGCTAAAAAATTCAAAAATAAAGAGGAATTGTAAAAATCAGCCATTTTGAACTTATAGTTCTGGTTCAGTTGTTTTACAAATAAGTTTGCTAGACAATTGAATAATGGTAATTAATTTTTATACCCTGTTTTATGTCTGTTTCCTGTCTATTAAATTGTGTTGATTGATTGAAATAGTTTCGAATTTTAATCAATTGATTAATATTTGTTTAATTCATAGTTTTACGTGTATGAGTGGTACAATAACCTTTTAAATACCTGAATTAAATTCTCATTTAAAATATAAAAAAGTTTAATCCATGCTTTTAGAATTCTAAGGAGCCACTTTTCATTTTACTTTAAAGTTTTTAATGTTAGCTGATTGTGTGAGCGAAACTATTTAATTGCGTGCGCAGAATGTTTTATTTTATATTTATTTAATAATAATTATAGCTTTTGAGGTTTAGTACAATAAAATCATGTAGATCAGGGGCTTACTACATTTTAAAATGGATATTAAAGTCAATATTAATCAGTAAGGATTTCTTAGCATGTTTAAATAATTTATGTGTTCGATGAAGCAAATACAAAACAAAATCTGTATAAATACTGAACTCCAACTAAAATAATTAATCAAAATATCCTTCTATAAGACTTATTAGTTCAGCATTTTTCCTTATAAAAAATTATGAACTAAATAATAAATAAGACTACAATTTTTCAAATTAGCCCCTTATATATTTCATTCAAATGAAGGAATAAGAAAGGAGCTGCAGAAAAGGACTTTGAGCCCATCATTATTGAGTGATTGTTGAAAAGCAAAAACTTATTTGCTAAACAGGACCCCAAAGAGCTTTCAGTTAGCACTAATAATTATGTTTTACCCAGCCAAGGCCAAGTTAGTTTTCACTGTTTCAGCTATGATAATGTGGAGGCATAAGCAAGATGGAAAATCTTGATGAGGCTAGCAACTTATACAGAATATTCCTAAGAATGTAGACAATATTCATCACGGGATACAATCGGTTTTACAAGCACCTCCATAATATAGGGAAATCAAAAATTATGAGCTGCAGATTGTACTTCGAGGTGAATGACACACCTACGGATCAGATTTTAGAATACGATGGGTAGGAGGTGTCAACAAGAACAAGGCATCTTCTCAGAATATAGCCTTTGCGATGTAAATCCTTCGTTTGCGTCACATTTCGAAACCAAACTGTCCTGATAAAATAAATTTATGTATTCCACGAACGTCATAACCGTTTGAATGTAGATGAGTATGACGATGTAGCAAAGTCGCTGTTTATGAAACTGCGTACAAGTACATATAAATTTTGAATATGCATAGCGTTGCGTTGACAGAACCTAACATTTGTCACTCATCCGTGTTTAATGGGAAATTTACCGCTAAGACTTATCTTTCTGAGTGCATAATAGACTGATCCTGGTTATACCAGCACTAACACTACTAATGATAAAACAGCTCCAGAAAAAAGTCACCTGGAAGCATCCTAAGGGAATGCATGGAGGATTCTTTCAATACCATTAAAGTCTAATACAGGACATTTAGTTTTCTTAAAATCCCAACAAAATTGGAATGCATATTTGAACCATTTTAACTAGCACCATGATCCAATTATGATTCATCTCTTATTGCCACTGTTTGTTTTTGGTATTATAAATTGCTTAAACAAATTGGATTGCATATAAGTCTTTTTTATGAACTGTTTGTATGATTGGTAATAAAAATTATAAGTTTTACTGTATCTTAAAACTCCTTTTTAAAAATTACAAATAAATGTGTGCTAAAATCATAAATTGCCTATATGAAAATTTCTGCAACTATTTCCTTTATATGCCTTAATTATTCCTAGCATCTTATTATTTTGAGTTTTGCTCTTTAGTTGCATGTGATCTAGTTTTATAGTAGTACTTACTGATAAGTTGTTAACTACAAATGTTGGAAACCTGAAGTGCTTATATAATAACTGCCAATTTATGTTCTATGGAAGTACAGTAAAATATATTAAATGCAATGATGGCTGATTTAGGAATTATAATATTTCGAAGCCCCACACTTTTAATTCTTCTGATATCAAATTGTAAATGAACTTGTCAAATGCATTATTTATTCTTTTATTACCATACCATTAAATAATATAAAATGTAATTTTACACCTTCATTAATTCCTTAAAATAATTAAAAATGAATTTTTTGGTTTTAAGCTTTGTTCCGTTATTTTTTTAACAAATTATTATAAGGCTTTGTCAAAAATCAGCTAAATAAACTCAAGAACTCCTTTTATTAATATATATATACATATATTTATATATAATTGACTTCCTGTCGTACCGCAGATCTTGACACATGCATATTGATATTATGCTAATACACTTAAATCAATTAAATATCTAACGCAACACTTTCCATTACAATTCTATAATACAAAATATACCTAAAATATCATTTTGTCTTTCGTATAAGAGAATTCGGTAATATGCGAACGAACTTGCATTTCTCTCTTCGAAGCATACATAAATGTAGCAAATCAAGGAAAAATATGATGAGTCTGCACATTCAGCTATTCGCGTACGTTGGTCGGCTCAAGTCACTCAATAGATTAAAAGGTTCAAAGTATACTAAAGTAAATCAAAGTTATTGGAGATCAATTTTCATTACTGGTACTAACACTCAATGGATGACTATAACTAAATCTTGAATATTTAGAAAAAGAAAATGAGAAGAAAAATTGAGATTTCTCCTTAATCTAATTATTATAGCAATAGAAGAATCTTTCCACCTAAATATTCATTTGCTAAAACGTTGCGTTCATAAAGCTACACTAAATTTGGTTATTTACAGCTACCAATTCCAAAAAAATTTTCATATGTATTTTACGGAATGTAAATGAAAGCCTAACAAAATCATCTCAACTACATTCCTGAGTAAATCAGAAAACAAAAAAATAAACAAAATCTAAGCAGGTCCTTTACATATTTTTTCTCTAAATAACTGGAATGACCCAGATAACCAAAATTGTATGACCAAATTTGAATATGACAATGACTGCTTTCAACATTTATTTTCCGCAAAATTCTGCTCATTCGACAAATTCAAAACGTTTTTCTAATTTGTTGATATTTTCAAATTGTGAACTTTTTATAGATACTATTCTTGTTGTATTTTTGGTATAAAATTATAAAAGGAATTATTGTAAAGACAGACAGAGGACCCCCTTTCTATTATATTTATATCTAAGAGGGCGGAACTGAATAACTAAAATATTACTTTAACAGATTTCAGGGGTTTAATTTCCTCCTACACACATAAGAGGAATATAGTACTTTTGTGATTGTTGAAGCTCAAGAATGTTTTGCATTTAGTTTAGCTCATTCGAAGTAATTTCGTTTTACGCACTGTTATCTTTTAGATTTAAACATGAATTTTGCTAAAAGTATCCCATTAAAATAATTAAATTGTGTACTTAACTTCAATTCAGGGCCTTAGGTTCAATGTTCAATGAAAATAAATTTCTGATAAAAGATGGTAATAATGTTTATTCCAAACGGCTATTCTCTGAATAAGTATTGCTTAAGATTTTGTTCTTTCTTCTTTCGATTTAAATAGTCTTGGGTTACATTAGATTTTGAACTGGTGAAAAAAGCTTGCATTTTAGTATTTTTTTGAATTTTAATGACAAACAGTCATAAAAGTAAAGAAAGAATTGTAAAAAAGGTTGAAATTCATGTTATTTGAAATGAAAAAAGGGGATAATAAGCTTTTTCAAAAAAAAATTCATGATTTTAGATCATTTACAAGAAACCTTGTAAAGCTAAGCTCAGTTACTTAATACTTAATTTTTTGCAATCGGCTGAAAAATAATTAATAAATAATGACTGTCATCTTTAACAATTTGGAGATGGAGCTTTTATGAAGGCAAGAAAAGCTTTCAATTTTAAATAAAAGTAATTTAGTTTTTGTGTGGATAGAAAAAATTAATTTCCATTCGAAAAGAGATTATTTTAGAGGTGGCTTTAATCCTTTTAAAGCAAATGTCAGCTAATACAAAAACACGGGTAACTTACCTATATAAGATATCTGAGTTTCAAGAAAATCGATGAGTTCGGGCGGACAAAGTTTCCTTGTTAGTAGTGACAGAATCTCTAGCTCCAAATTAAAATTGTTTTAAAAAAACACATTCCTTTATGATTCCTTCGGAAAACCCGAGAATGTGTTGATTGGAATTTCAATAGAATTACTTAAGAAACCAGATTCAATCTTCACAATTGCCATGAATCTGTTGGGGTTCTGCTTGCGGCGCCCTTTGAGGGGCGGGAGTCATGTATACAAAAAATTGCGTTCTATCTATTGGTCTATCATAACAAATCACAGGCAAGAATCAGACCAAAATGCTTATAGAGATCTTAAAGTACCCAGTGGCGTAGATAGTTTTTTTAAATATGGAAATCCCCATAGTATATTTGTGAGCTAAGAGCTCTGAGAAGTTGGTAAAATGTACCTTCTCTTTTGAATCAGATTCTTGCCTTGTATATACATATATATATATATGTATATATATATATAAAATATATAATAATTTTATATTATAAAGTTTCCAAATAATATTCAAAAGATTTGTTTCGAAAAGAAGACTAGATTATAGCTAAGATTCGTGATGATTGCATAAAGTAAAATAAAAAGGTCTGCTAAATTCATTTTTTCTTAAAATCTATATTTTCTTTGTCCAATCTGCAACTAAACCATAAAAAATTTTTTACTCGAAAAACATATATTAGATATGAGCCACTTAGTGTTATTCACATGACTTATATAGGATCCACCAATTCAAATACAGAAAATTAAATTCATTGATAGTTTCATCAATTTGTTATTTTTATTTAAAAACTAATATCATTCAAAAGTCTGCTACGTTGGGTTTTTAGACGTGAATACGATGAATTTGCGATAAAATTTTCAAACATAGAGCCTACAAAATCTTTTATCTCGGCAAAATGCCTGATATAATTTGTTGTAGAATTAATTACGAAATTGCTAAATCAATTATAAAACTAGCAGCCTTAAATTAATAACCTAAAAAACTGGTCATAGGCACAAGGCTACGAGGTATTCTTTGGAATGTTGTAGTGACTGAAATAATCATAGACGGCGCGAAACGTATTTTTAACTTTATTGCCATTCTTATAGTGCTGTTTAATGACTTTAATATGTTCTTAATCGATAAATGCGGAAAACATACGACAATCAAAATGACATATGTGTAATATAAAACCAAAATGGTGTCACTGTCAAATCAACATTTGTTTTTCTGCATTCATAAAGGCAGATCTTTTACTTAAAGTTCTTTCATTGGGTTTTAAATAAGCAAAAACGTTGTCCTTATCTACAAAATGCAAAAATGGACTAAAACCAAAATTCATAAATTACAAATGTAAAAATAAATTATACTAAGTCACTACAAGAAATTAGAAATGTATAAAAAAACTACAAAGTCGAAACATAGAAATAAGCAAATTTATTGCATTTTGAATTGAAAATCATTTTTTCTGCCGTTTAAGGCCTGGGAAAACTCTGCGCCCATCCATACGGTTACTTATGCACTATTTATTAAAAGTTATTGATTAATATTTTCAGTGTTCAGTCAAGAATAAAAACATTATTCAACGATAATAAAACGTAAAAATAAGTTCAACGTGTTTACCTAGCCAGATGTACTTTAGCCATTACAAGGACACAGATATAAAAGAATGATCTGAAGTGGTTTCAAAAACTGCCTATCTTTCCTTACATACAGTTTTTATTTAACCAAAAGTTTTGGATTGATGTAATTAATTTTTTTTGGTTTTTAACTACAACATCAAACTTTAATTTGGGAAAAGCAGAAATCACAAATGATTGGCATACGTCATATTCTTATTAGAAACTCGTAGCAGTTTCCTTTTCGAAAATGGGCATATGATTTCGAACATTGACGAAATCGAATTGCAAATATTATGAATTTATGAGTAAGTAAGTATCGATTTGAGTGGATGGGATGATGTTTTTGTTGATTGCACTTCCATTTCATTTGTGTTGAGCTTAATTATTTATATCTCTTTTAAAAATTTTTTCTCGCTCTTTGTATTTATAATAAATTTAATAAATAAAAATATGTATGTGCTCTTGTTACGATCCCAGTAGGAAATTTAAAATTTACCGTTAATTATATCGAAACTCCGTATAATAACAGAATCTTATTAATTTTGCATATTTTTTTCTTTTTTCATATATAAAGTTTGGCTCGCCATTATTTTAGGCGTCATTAAAGTGTTAAAATAACACATCACTCAATAATTCTTTAATCTTACAAGGAAAATAAATTTTCTGTGAGTCTGAAAAAGAAGAATTTCAAATTCTGGCCAATGTTGAAGTTGAAGCGGAAGAAATATTCCCAATGCATTGATATAGGATTAACACGTTCAATTCAAAATTTGTCCTGAGGCTTTGGTTATTATTTGTAATAAAATTCGGTTCAAAACCAGCGAAGCTCAAATAACTATTTCCCAAAGAATCAAAATGAAAATGATACCGAAACAAACAAAGTTCATGTTAACTTTCATATCCTTAAAAAATTGATGGCTAAGTTAAAGCAAGATTTGTAGCATTACTAGAAAATAACGATCAAAATTTCTGATATTTTTAATATGACCAGATGAATGGGGGAGGGAATTCATCAGTGAAGAAAACTCAATTTCATGATTATATTTATTAGTCATGACTTAAGATGAGTTCTTAGGCTAAGCTACGAGGACTAATTTTGGAAAGGCTTCCAGGCAGTCAAATATATGCCAATAGTACAAGGAATTCATAACAATAAGGGAAAAGGAATGTTACTAAAAATTCACCTTTCATTTGGATTCGAGAATGATATCCATGAGGTATCATCGGTCAAGATTTAGATTTTATTGAACCTGGGCCAATATTTGATTGTGAAGCTTCTTTTGCTTTTACGTATGAGCCTTAAAAATTTATACTGTGGAAAGTTTTAAGTGATTGGAGAATACAACCCTTCAAAAAATGTTCCCCTTTTATTACCTGATTCCTAATAGCTTTGATGTGATATAAAATTCATTGTAAGAAACATATAACCACCAAAGACAATAGAAAAACAGGTCAATGCACTCATCTTCAATTCGTTGAAGTGATCTGTTTTCATTTTCCTTTTTTCAGGGAGATGTAATCACCCAATGTCATGATCGATGATACCTCATTTACTCCAAGCAGGGTTTTTACTTAATATTTAGTACTTATACATTTGTGATACTTCATGCTCAGCTAGTCCTTCTGAAGAGTTTTTCCGATTACCCTTCGTACAGTTTGTAGGCAATACGCTAAATTGTGGTTTTTGTGTTGGAATTCAGACAGGATCAAATAAAGCTACGAAGAGGAGGTTTTCTGAATAAAATGAGGATTCTTTTAACAAAGACATCCCGTGTATCATGCAAAGTGTCAAAGGTCAAAAGATCAACTGAGGATAGTTTTCAAGGTAATTCGATTATTCAATTGATATTACCATCTCCATGTATACTGTCAGAGTTTTTAAAACGTTTGAACCTTACTCTTAACAATCGAATTTGGACGTTTCTACTAGGAAGCACAATTGATCCATTATACCATTATCATATGATCTCGAAAATTGTGTAGCAGTAAAGTAGACATTTTTCGTAATTTTGACCGCAACTACTTTAAGGAAAAAAAAATTTTTGCTTTCATAATTTCTCATTTCTTTTTTTTCAGAAAGCTACCATTTTTACATAATTTTCAGAGAATCGTTTCTCTGGGCTAAAAACTCAATCCACTTACAACTCTTTAGCATTTTTAGTAATCTTCCAATCATATATTGTTTAAATGGAATATCAAACGCTCAATTGTGAAAGTCGTAATGGCATTGGAAACCACGAAATAGATAGCCTGGTTATTCATATTACCAACGTACACATACATTGTTATCTCTGGTCTTATAAGAAGACTTTTATCTACCCGAAGGGACCAGAAGCAGACAGCCTAAGAGTTTTTTTCTTAAAAGTAACACGAGGATTTCAGATTCCTCCAAGAAGGAATTGATATAATTTATTTAAATTAAAAATATTGAAACGATGACAATCTAAATTTTATATTATTTTGACCATTTTTGATTTATTTATTTTTCTTTGAGTGATACCATTTTTGCTATTTTGACAACCAGTTTCATTCCTTAACATTTTGCCGGCCGGTTGAAGATATGTCCTTGTCTATAAATGTTCTCTTTGTATCGTATTTTGCTTTTTCAAATGTTTATATAATTATTTTGAGAGTCTCCCTAATTGTGGCTATTAAAATATTAGTGGAGGGAGCTCGCTAGTAGTCAGGCTCAATTCATTTAACTGGTGTAGTGATAGCTGAATGTTTTGGTATAAGTAACTTTTAGATGCAGCACAACACTACGCGGTTATAACAAACTTTTGACGATCCTTTCCTAAGTTTTGGCTTAGTCAAATAGCCATAAATGCTACTGATCACTATAGTTTCCATATGATACAGCTACTACAGACAATATTGGAATGACTCCAAAAGTTAGTTTTGCCGATCAGGTTTCATGCTATTGTTAATGATTTTATTATATCAATTGAACGTTTATTTAATGTTTTACACAATAAGCTAAAAGAAAGAAATTACTGAGGAGTTTTAGGATATTTCAAAGCTATTTAAGATAAATAAAAAAAGGGTTTTTTTACAAAAGATGAAACTTTACGTAATCAATAAGACAGTCTGTTAGTTGGACAGAACCAGTGGAAATAAGCCAAAGCCATATAAAATTTATTGGTTGGGCGGCAGAGACATTATATGCTGCTTTTGGGATGCTTCTGGTATACAATTTGAAAAGGAAAAGCACAAAAGTCACATACTTCTTATGTACTATTAGATCATTCAATTAGAGGAACGAAAAAAAGTAATCACACATGCAAAACGGAAATAGTGCTCTTCAAGTAAAATAATGCACTGTTTTTGATAAAAGAATAAATGATTTTCAATTTAAAATACTCCTTCATCCATCATACTGATCAGACTTCCCCTCAGCCATTAGCTTTTACAAAAACATCTAAAGGAAATGTTAGTCAGAAAAAATTAGGGGTAAACTCTGTGGAAATTACGCAAAATTTCAGCTTGCGATGGCAGCTAGTGATTACATAAGTGACTTTTGTAGTGTAAATTATTTAAATATGAAAAATTTATAAAATCAAATACCAGAAACACAGTTTGTAAAGCAGATTACAAGTTGATTTTACCATTACAGTAATAAATGTGGTTAATGAGTTTATTATGTGAAAGAATCAAAGATTTGACAAATAGTAAATATTAATTGAATGCTTTAAAATCTAGGAGTAGTCATGATTGTATCAAATTTATTGTAAAAATTGTGTTTCACAAAATAAATAAACATATGAAAAATAGTTCTTAAATAAAAGAAATAATTCAATTCTTGCAGTAGAGCACTGGAACTCCTCATATTTTTTAAAATTCATATTTCTACTCGTTCGAAGGGATTCTTTTGGCCAGTAATGCTTAAGTGATAATCAAAGAGAAAAACTAATATGCTTGAGAAAGTTTAGTGTCCACAAATCTCCCCCATCGTAACGAGTTATCTATTCGTTTGCAAATGATGGTTGCAGATAAATTGCGTAGTCTCGAAAACAAAAATAATTTTCTCTACTTGTATTATTAACAATTTTAAAGGATGAACGTTTTCTTCTAAGTTATTAAAGTAATTTAAGGTCACCCATTACTTATTGACTTTCTTTTCTATAGCTCTGAAGCTCTTTCCACCTAACCAATTATTTATTTGTCTAACGTATTAAATATTAATTTCAACTTAAAAAGAGCTCTAAATATCTGCAAGATAGTTTTAATATTCATCTTCTGTTTCTATTTCATAAAAATAAGACAATTTACAATTTTTTAAAAGTAAATTTTAAGCTCTAGCACTGCATATTCAAATTTCAAACCGGTCCTAAAATACTTAAACTTTTGTTGATTTTTAATACTTCAATCATTTTATTACATATGCCATAAGGTAATCTTAAATACGCTGTTGAGATTATTTTCCTTAAGTTTTGTTGTAAATTAATTAATCTATCTATACTCAAGTGAACTTACTTCTAATTCTTATAATGAAATTAATTATATTTATTGCTTTAATATTTTCCAGTTATTTATTTTTCAAAACAATTTAATCATTTCTGAATATCAACACATTTACAATTGAAATATTTGTTCTTTTCAAAAATTATTTTCATTTTTAATGTCATAAATTATTCAAATAAAATAACTTTTCTTACTTAAATAAAAAATTTGCAAAAGTAATTAAAAACACTTAAAAAATAAAAGAACATAAATTACTTTTGAGTCAAAAATTTTGTTGAAAGTTTTTTTTTTATTATTAGTTTCTTAAAATTTTTAAATTGCGTATTCTAAATTAACTATAAAAGAAGTTCTTTTTCATAAAGAAAGCAAAAAATCAAAACTATATCCATAAAAAACATACCCTAAAACGTATATTTATTTAATAAAAATATTTTTCGTTTTGATCTGAATGTAGTCATCTTATAAATTTTAGATAAAAACAATTTTACAACAACAAAAAACTAAACTTTTGAAAAACTTAATTTAAAAAGTTTCAAAAGACTTAATCAAGTTATTAAATATTAATGCGTCTGCGAGCACAGACATTTTTGTAAAGTACGTAGTTATATAAATACATATACAAATATCCAACGATGTGGGTACTGCCTCTTGTTACGTATACTGAAGGTATACCGGATAGGATACACTCAGGATACATTCAGTATACGTACACGAAGTAGTACAAAATCAACGAATGAATTTATTAAAAAGCTTCACATCCTGCATCCTTAATAATAAAAGAGCCATGCTGTATGGAATGGGACATCATTATTATATAGCAAGGTGCAATATACATGTATAGAAATATACATATATATATGTGTTTTTATATTTATTTATGTATGTATACAGGTAAGTAGATAGCGTAGTAGCCACTTTTTTCCAAAAAAACCTACAAAGAAAAAAAAGAAGTAAATAAATAAGAATTTTGTATTTTTTAATATTATAATAAAAATTTGCAGTACCGAATATCCTGATAGTGAATTTTTTAGTTAGACAGTTAGTGTCGCATGTGTTTTATCTTTGATTTTTTGTTAAATTAAAATTCTATAGTAATTTTATTTTTAAGAAATGATTTTCAATAACAAATAAAAATAATTTTTCACTAGAAAGCAAATATTTTCCAAATGAAATCCAAAGATTAGGGTGCCGGGTGTCTAATAAAATGAAATCGAAATTCTTTTATTGATTTCCCTACCTAAGTTATGAAGTATGATTAAAAACTGCAAAATTATATTGAGGAAATGGTAATTCGTGTGTGTAATGTATGATTTCCCCTCTATTTCAAATACAAAACCATGCAATAGAGAACCACAATTATTACTTATGCAATTTAAATTAAATTTCTTACTTATTACATACAAACTTGATATTTTTGGTCTTTAGAGCCTTTTATAATTATACACAGCACTTGCATTTATAATCAGTTTATTTCCAAGCAAAAGAAATAATAAAACATTTTTTTGTTTGTTATGTTTTTAAGTTTGCCCTGAACTTGAACTTCAGACTTTGAATGGCATATATGATAGATCAACAATACACAAAACTTTCACTAGTTTATTTTTCATTTGTAGTCTCTAAAGGCTGCCTTCAATTTTACTCTTTGATGTTTTTTACTTGTGACGTCATATCAGCAGATAGTTTAATGTTGTCAGTGACCGGCATATATTTTGTTATGATAATTTTGGCTGCTTTTTTGAAATTTTTTTAGAAAAACAGATCGTAATAATCTGAAACAAAGAGAACAAATGATGTAAGTAAAACTTTTTAGTTTTTGTTTTTTTTTTGTTATAAAAAATTTATAATATAAGTTTTTAAGTTATATTTATGAATTAGAATAAATAATGTTTGAATTTTAAGAAACTATATACGAGATGCTTTCTTACCAACGTTTAGCAACGCTTTGATACTTTTATCAGGGGCGCCGTAACGTTTCTAAGTTCTGTCATATATTGAGGGCATTCCAACGCAAACATGCAAAAGTCCTCTGTACCAGGAGACATGCCCTATAACTTTCAAATCTATATATTTTGTACATGTGCATTGTATACTTGAATTCTTTATCACACAACAATATAAAAGTTATATTAAGACACAAATATCAAAAGACAGACAAACAGTATATCTGCAAAATACAAAATTTGTAAATGTAATACGGGAAGGAAGTTAGAATTTTTTCTTTTATCAAAGATAATTTTTCAGGATATGTATACGTATATAAAATGTATACGCAAAGACAATAATATACAAATAGGCCCTGAAGGAGTTAACTAAGTCTCATACACATCAAATACCGGCAATCATATCATGCATATATATATATTCATAATATATATATATATATAGAAATACATACACACATATTCAATACGTACACACGTTCTATTTTGAAGATAAGGTAATTCTTTAGATTCGTTTTAACAAAAGGGAAATTTTCCCCTACTTTTATAGCACAGGATTAAATTTGGGAAATTTTTCCAAGTGTTTAATTTTCTTGTCTTCTTCAAAATGATTCCACAAAAAACACATAATTTTCTGGATGTCACTAGAGAACTTTTCATAATGGCAGAAGCTTCTTTTCAATCAGACACAGCAAATTACATTATGGAAAGCACAAAATAAGCTTAGATAACTGTAAACACAGTATTCGCTTGGCTTTGAATTGCAATTTAACGATACAAACGTGAGCTCTTCTTTCAAAATTTAATTTGTGTTTTGTTTTTCTTCCTTTTTTTAACAGCAATTTATTTTATGCTCACTTAACTTGTATCCAATTTTATAAAAATCCTTTGAGAATTAAATACATTAATTTCAATATTTATTTCTGTTACACAAAAAAAAAAACCAAATTAAGAATAAAACTTCTAAACTAAAATTTAGCAACATAACACTATGAATTTAGGGAGGGCAGTAAAACTGAAGAAAATATGTGCAACATACTTTCCACTAAAATGCAAGTGCTGCAGCTGCAATTTTCACAAATTGTAAAAGATGACTAGCAAAAAAATAAACCAAAAAGAAATAGCAGACTAACAACAACAACAATACAGTGTAAAGCAAAACTAGAGAAAGCAAATAATAATCTGCATACTTAATTAGCTAGTGTGAGTGAGATAAATATTTAAAAATTTTGAGAAAAAGCTTTTCAAGGCGTTACTAGTGTTATTAATAAGGCGTGGCCATAGTTCAGAGAGTATATTTTCAAGTAACAAACAATAAGTCACGCCTATATTTGATATTATAATATTTAAAGCAATGATTTTTGAGGCTATGCCTGGGAAAACTTAAAGTAATTGTTTGTTTTGTTGTACTGTTTAGTTTATGGGAAGCCATTTTTGAGTAAAAGAGATAGTATAATACTTCCAAGAAACACATTAAATTCTTTTCTTTAAGATTTATACTTTTTGCACACATAAATTTCAAAGAATACAACGCCTAAGCAATTTAGAATAAAATTCTTATTCAATAGTTAAAATATTTGCCTTTGTGTTTTTTGTTTTTGGTTTTATGTTTTTGTTGTTTTAATTGATTCAATTGGAAACATTGTTTATATAAAACTGACTGCATTGTCTTTTGTTGTTTTCAAAAAGCATAACAAAAACTTTACCAGAACTACAAAAACGATTTCATCATTTTATAATTTACAATAAATTTTCGATTTTATTATTAGGTAATAAAGATTATGCCCTTGACACCTGTCATACGTAAAAATGGCATTTATTATGAATTTATTGTGCAATATCTATGGAAATTAAAGATATATAAAACTGAATGAAGTTTTCATTAAAACATTTTCATATAGTTAAAGCAATGGAATTATATGAATTTCAAATTGATTAATAAAATTAAATATACTTATAATAAAATGTCATTTGTATTCTATTTATTAAACGGATGCTCAGGACAAGATTTATAGCATCTGCTTAAATCAAAGTGCAAGACAAGATTTATTTTTAAATAAAGTTTTCTAGCATAAAAAGTAGCTTTATATTTGCACAAAAAAAAAATCAGCTAGAACAAAAAATCCTTTATTTCATGGATATAAACGGAATATATAGAATTTATATAAAACAAAAAAATTGCATTTGGTAGTGGCGCCTTCGATTGTGACAAGAATCGATTATAAAATAAACTTTCAGCTTTAATAGCTGAATAGTTTTATTACATGATTTAATATCTTTTAGAGTGTAATTGAGTTCTTTGTTTGTCCATTCATTAAATATGCTTAAAAGGGGTAAAAAGTTCAGTACAGGATACACATGAATTGAATATGTGAGAATTTTCAAAAATTGCAAACGTGACACAATTCATAAGACATAAAATGGAACATAAATTGTGAACTGCATTTATTTCTAATAGTTTCAAAATCAAGTTTTATATTTTGAAGTTTTTTTCATTTTTAATTGTATTTAGAGTTTTTAGTAAATAGTTTTTACTTAGGTTAGCCGTCGGTCATTTTCTATATTTTTGTTGTGTGACTATGAAATTTCAATTTCAACAAGGCTACTAATTAAAACCGACCTTTAATGTGTTTTACAGTAACGGCTGAAGTTTTTGTATAGTATATTCGCAAGGCTTTTCGTTCTTATTGTTAGTTCTATTTGAGTATTATTTTTATTAATATAATTATTACAAACTTGGTCAAATCTTTGATTATATTGAAAATTTCTTTGAATATAAGTTGCAGTAAAGTTTTCGCATATATTAACATTAAATAAATAAACCAATGTTTCATTGGATGGATTCTAAGCAAAAAGTCAATTACGTTTATTTAATTAACTCTTAAAAATTGATCTAAAAATATTTTTGCCATATCACTCTGAGCAAAATAAAAGAAGTTTATTATTCTTATAAATTTTTGATTTACAAAGTACTTTCATGATTTTGCAAAACTCATTTCTTCTTTTGTTCTAACTATTCAAGATTCAATCAATGTTAGTTTACAATGCTAGCGAGCAAAATTATGAAAAACCGCTTTAAAATATTAATGACTCTAATCAGAATGAGTTTCAATTGAACAAAAATAATATTTTTTATTAAGAAAAATGCAAAAGAGTCTAGGAGAAACAAGATACATAATGGAGTTTTATAGTTCATTCTAGTTAAATGGCTTTTAACTTTTAACCGTCTAGTTACATAGTTTCGTATTAAGACTATCATTCTGTATTTGAGATACTTTTATTCTTTACAAGTAAAATATAAAATGTGCATCAGTAAATTCTCCATTCATGAACTTATGGGGGCGTATGACGCAAAATTGCAGTAGTGAATAATTCATCATTAGAGTATATAGAAAATAGGCAGCAGAGATAAATTTTTCAGCAAAAGTGAAACTTTCTAACAAATATTTTTTGATGTTTTCCCAGAAAAGTTGCCTTTATGACCTACATTTAGATGTATGTAATTGTTGATGTATCCCTATCTTTCTTTCAGGAATTAAGTCTAAGATATTCAAGTTATGTAATGAAAAAATTTCTTGAAGTGACTGTGCAGTCTATTTTATTCACTAGAGTACACCCAAGATGTTTCAAACATTTATGTATATTATTGGCATTGGTTTTTTAAAAAAATTAAATATACATAAATAAAGCTTATTTTACCAAAAATTTTACATCAATTTGTTCCAGTCCTCGGCCTTCAGAGTTAGAAAAATTGTAGTAGTTTTAATAACTACACTTTAAGATACAAAAATTTATTTCATCCTTATTGGATTTTTTATGAATTTTATTTGACTTAAGACTTTTCTCTTTAAATTTTGGAATATAATTTCAAAAATATATATATTGCAATTTCAGGGTTTTATTTGCTTTTTGTGGTTTTATTAAATGATTTAAGGTGAACAAAAAATGTTTTACGTAATTATTTCTGTCATTCAGAAGAAAAATTAAATAAGCAAAAATGTTTCTTGTACATTTTTATAAAAACAAAAAAAAAATTGTTTACATTTATCTTGTAAGGTTGTCTAGGGAATAAAAGAGCAAAACAAAAAACATTAAAAATGTAAAATACTTAAATTCATACTTTAACTGACTGTTACGAGGTAGTTATAGCATAATTCAATCCATTTGAAAGCTTAAATTATAACTTCAATTTAAATTTCAAATAGACTCTTACCATATTACCGAATAATAATTTAAATAAATTTATGATTTCAATTCTATTACCCAAATGAATATTTTCTTAAATATAACATCAAATCCAATTCTGGCATTAGTAGATTAAAATGGCTTTAATACCACCCTTGACCAACATTATTACCAAAAACTAATGCTAAGGAAAGTATTAGCCGTTTTATCCCTAAGAAACATACAAAGGAAAAAATATTTAGTAGATATTTTACAACAGGCATAAAATAACGAAGAAAATTATTCTGAAGATGTATTAACGGATTTAGTCATAGCGTGATAGGTAATAGTGTCATTAAAACTTGATTTATTTTTTATAACCGCACATTTCACTTAAAAATTTAGTCTGTATTTGGCTTCAATAAAAGCCCAATGAGTAACAATTTATTAAAAGGGCAAAGAACTTTTATTTTGCTTTACTAGAATTGCCTTGAATGTCATTTAAAAAAAGTCTATTTGCTCCTATATTGAATAAAAAGAAACAACTCGATTAAAGATTTGGTTGAATTTTTACCTTTGTTAAATATTTAGTAAATTTATCTAATTTTCATATACTTCTTCTGCCTATTTTTATGTTTCACATCAATTAAAATTTCATTTTGTAATCTTTTTGGCAAACATTGGATAACTACTTCAATCTGTACTTTCTAAAGTTACCGTCGGCTTTTTGTTACTGTAAATAGTCAAAAAAAAATATTTAAAATAGAAAAGAAAGCTTAAATAATTTCTTAGAAAAAATGAAAATAAATAAAAACTCCTCACTCGTCCCGCCAAACTAAGAAAAATGCGAGATTAAAAGACTTGTTTTATTGTGACATGAATTAAATTTTAAATAATTTGCATGGGAAAGAGCATGTATAGTATTTTTTGTGTTCATAGACATGAGGAAGAAGTTCAATTTTAAGAAATTGGGAAAAGATAATAATTAGTTTTCAGACAATCAAGTGCTTTCAGTGATAATCATGCATTTATGTATTTAATCGGGAAGATCCTTATTTCAAAATTTGTTACTAAAAAAACGTTTCCCCAAAAGTTAATCGTTATATGATAAAATTATTAATTAGCGACTAGGAAAACACAAGCCTGTGGTGAATTTGGTTGTTATAACTGCCAAAAATTTTCCGGGGGCTCCCATACTCTAAACTAATTTTTATATAAAATATTCTCTCTTTTTATTCTTTTTAATTAATATTGAAGAAATTTATAGCTTAAAAATTGTTTTCGTACTTTACTTCAGTGGTTTGCAAAGCCTTTTCTTTGATTTCTGCAGAGCATTAGACCTGTGTCCTTTTCAGCAGAAAAACATGATAAAACCTTAGATTTAGTAAATCTGATTAATTAATTAAAACTGAAACATAAATGGAAAATTAAAACTTCCATAAATTATATTTGTTCTTATTAAAATAACTTTCAATCCACATCGGATTTCACGGTTAAATTAATAAAAATCCCAATTAAAATATTCAAAGTTGCATTTTTACGAAAAAATCTAGGTCAGATAATTGGCCATCTCATCTGAGAGTTTTTACATGAGTCTCATTCACTCAATTGCACCACGTGTCATAACTGATCGCTTAAGATTGTACAACGTGTGGATTATTTTTCATTGGACAAGTTTGAGTACGATACTTTAGATTTTATTAGAATGAAAAGAGCATTCATGACCTTGAGGATGATTCTTGTGTACAGTTTGTTTGTTCTCTATTTGAGTCTATCAGGAACTATTTGGGATAATTGCAAGATTAAAAGAAGTAATAAAACTAAAATAAAAATATTTTTGAAGTTTTCATTGGGTATTTGAAGGGTATAAACATATGTAGAAAGATTTGCAAGCATAAAATACAAATATTTTCTTCTTCTTACCTGAACTCTTCAATTCAGCAGAAATCTCTTGAGGAAATTTTCTTCAGCCTTTCCAAACAAAAACTTTAAGCAGTCGATGAATGCCATCCAAAGCA
This sequence comes from Acrocera orbiculus, assembly GCA_947359355.1. Taxonomy (NCBI): domain Eukaryota; kingdom Metazoa; phylum Arthropoda; class Insecta; order Diptera; family Acroceridae; genus Acrocera; species Acrocera orbiculus. The sequence goes on along the minus strand of OX375756.1, from coordinate 45,988,760 downwards.
AATGCTAAAGAGAATTAAGACTTCGTCCAAGTAGACGAATTGAGCCCGATCTTAATATGACGCCAATTGATGCATAGTAAACTCACGTATAAAGATTAATTAAGCCTCAACGCGCAACGTACAGGTACCAATACCGGTACTGAATTGAATTATCAAATTTGTATGCGTAAATTTTACTAAACCGGGTGCTTGTACTCCGCACAGACTTCTGATGCGTTAAACATACAAAATCTATAGACTTGATGCTTGGCTTATGATGTTGCAGGCATAAAATGCCAATTTTTCATTTCAAACCGTTCCCCCTTTGCATGAAGGTAGCCATACAAACGAATCAAATACTGGTGACTCTTCCCCTTATAATAATCTGTTTTTTCTAATTTTTCTTGCTGTTATTTAACATGACTGGAATCTTTCGGGTTATCTACAGATTTTGGTACTCCGAAACATTCATTTTTCAATTTCTCTGGGAGTAGTACACATCGATGCTGGATGAACATGAAATACAAATCACGCGTTTCTTTGGTGTAACATTCCGTATTTAGCGCTATATCACCCAAAATTTTATCAGGGTTTCAAAAATACTGAATCTTTGGGAAATTATAGATGGCTTGTTCCTACATATTCGTGGTGTGTCACGATAATCAATCAGAAACCATATATGATAAAATTAAACATTGCAAATGATTCTTAGCTTCTTCGCTTTAACGAGATCAAAGTTTCATTTTTACTAACTCTGATGTCAATTGGCATCCAAAGTCTGGTAATTTAACACAGTTGAGCTCCTTTTTAAAGAATTTTCTGAACAATTTTAGGTATTTCAATGCTGCAGGGCACTTAAGCAAAACATTTAGTAAAAATTTAAGTCCATTGATCCAATCAAATTGCAAAAATTTACCAAAAATTTTTATGCTCCAATGTGGCAAACTTTCATTTCCCTGTAAATCAAAATGTTTATTTATAGAAACCAATATTTTAAAGCACAATCCCATACTTCTACAGCTAAAGGTAAATAGTTTAAAGAAATCGTTTTGTTCTAAGCACGTTACAACTACAAAATTTATATTATTATATATTTAGGTGCCACGATTTATTACTGTCAAATAAGTCCATGAATTATCAAGAATAATTAAAGATAATAAGAAAAAGAATTCGAAATTCGATATTAAACTGTTTTTTATAGATATTAAGTCAAAATGACTAATATGTAGGGATAATTTCTTGAATTCATTAAAAAGTTTTTCTTATGTCTCATAAAAAAAATTTCATAATTTCATATTGAATTTCTAGAAGTATTAATAACATTTTACAACAAAAATTTTTGCCTGTTTTCACCTCTATATACAAAAATCCATAAATATTGTGGGCTCATCAATATTTTGCTTTTTAAGGTGAAATTTTTGTGATAATCTTAATTGCATTCTGATGGCTATTTTATTGAATGGGAGCAAAAAAAAAAAAAAAACAAATCATAAGATATTACATTACTTAAGTTAATTATTATTCATATTGATAAAATCAAATATGAAAAAGCAAAAACAAAAATATTTTATATAGTATGCTTCATATTAGCTCTTAGATAATTTCTCGTTATTATTGCTGCATTGATTAAGAAATATTCGCTTAAGTTATGATAAATTAAATTTCGGAAGGAAAGATAAAGTCTAGAGATCAATTACTAAAAATTAATTTTAAAAAATTGTATAACTCATTACTTTAGTTTGAGTTCTAAATGTTAAAAACCAATAAAAAATGCATAAACTTATATAAGAATTATATGTTCATGAATGTCGCATGCAATATTTTGTTAATTAAGAGTTAAAAGTATTTTATAATTATTTCTAACTTCTTTTGGCTTCGTGTGAGTTGCATGCGATTTGATAAATCGAAGTCTGTAATAAATAACAACATGCGATATGTGATTTTTCATTTTCAATTGTTCCCCCTTTGCATGACCTTACTTGGACCATTGAAGCCATATTTATTCAATTGGGTATATTAAATTTTGGTTATTCTCAGATTGACTTAATTGCTTTTGTTTCGCCTGCGATGCTTGCTCAGTTTTAAACAACCAAAGACATTTTGTTAAATATTTTAGGATTTAAATTTGAAGTACATACCATTTGCTATATATAACACAATAAATATTGCTATTACAGTTATATGGTAAGATTAAATTAAAAGTTTTTGGATTTTCTTTTACACTAAAACACAACTACATATGATAAGGGATATTGTATATGACGATGCATACACAACAGGAATAATTGAAAGACTGACGGGACAAGAGCAAAATTGCCCAATTACAAATTTTGGCAACGGAGAAGAACAAAAGTAAAATAAAATGGCCAAAGGGTGGAAGAAGTTTTCATACATACTTATACACATACATTTTTACTCACATATAAATAAATATATGCAATATTAAATATCTTCTTTGAAATTTTGATTTGTTGTTGATTTTTAAAAATAGGCAGCAAATAGATTGAAATTTAGTTGGTTGACATATATTTGCAACGAAATATCAAGCTTAATTATTTTTCACAAAGTGATTTAGTCTAGACAACTAATCAAACCACTTTTATTTAAAATAATAAATTGAAATTTGTGGCTATTGAAAAGCTGTGGTTTCTTTTTCAGTCATTTTTCATATTATTTTTACGTTTACTTTTACTTCTTTTATTGCAAACAAAAGGCTGAAAAATTTATTAAATGGAAATGAAAGATTTAATTAATTTGAAAGTCTGGATAGTTGGAAATATAATTTTTCAAATATATTTTTTTTGAAATATGAAACTACTGAAATAAATGACTTTTTTTTTCTTTTTTTTTTTGTGAAATTATAAGATAAATTACTTACTAATTGGTTGCTAGCATTTAGTAGTATTACATAATATTTTTTAATTTGTTTAATTTCTAAAATTTTTTCTCTTTAAATCTTTCTTTTATTTCATGTAATACGAACAAGGAATAACATATTTACTTAAATTTTCTTCCAATGTATCCCAATTAATCATGTCAAAAGACCTCAATTCGTTATAAAGATTTATGAAAATATTTTAATTTAGTTCAACTTAAAGTACCAAATGATATCCTTATGCTTTTATCTGAAAGATTTGGGAATTTGTTCTATTTATTTAAGCTTCTATGATTCGATGCAAGAAATTTTTCAAATTATTAACTGCAAGTTACTTTAATATGAATGAACAGCTAAATGAATCAATTTTCATACATTATTTTAAATAGTGGGCTACATAAAGGTTTTAGGTCTTTGCTGCTGAACTTTTTTTCTGAAATTTTAACCATCCCTTTTTCCTATAAGTAACCTGCTTTTAATCATATCCCAATTACTCTGAGTATTTTGTTAGATTTATCTAATAACAATTGAATATCGTTTGTGTTAAAGCGTGATAATGTATTCGAAGAGGATTAAAGTCGATTATCATCGTCATTTCTTTTCTAAATTAAGTTTAAAATCTTTTTTCCATAAAAAAACTTCTCTCAGAAGTAGTTCCAGATACTATTCAACACATTAAACAGACATTTAGTGAATTCTAATTTAAGTAGGCAAATATTTTATTGTCCAATGAGAATTACAATGGAAAATGTAAACAAGGCTGAAAAATCAGTAATTAAATGAAATTAAAGTATAATTGGTTTATTTTCGTATTGATATGCATTTTTTCTTGGAACGTAGCCTACCTTTTGGTCTCAAATAATTTTGTTGTCACGAATTCAAGTATATTTTTCATTTTGTCATAATTTGGGACCAAACTGTTTATGAAAAATTAAAGTTTCTTTTGAGGAGCAACTACTGATGAGCTTTATTGTACTTTGATTTCAAATAACCTAATTATGAGATATCATGTACACCACAAAAGTTATTTTAGCAAGTCTGCTATAAACTTCAAAACTATTATGTTTTAAATACAAAAAACCAAAACTATTTTTAAAACTACGTTTTATATGCTTAAATGCCTCTGAAAAAGAATTTCAACACTGCCTTTTTCTTGTCCCTGGACTGCAAATATCCCTTTACTATTCCCAAGGAAAATTTGTGCTACTTTAATTAGCATACTTTTGGCTTGTTTGTCAATTTATAAGTAAAACTAGGTTAATATTTTGAGACAAATATAATCAAATTTTAATATAAATTTTATAATTTTTCAGTCGCAATCGTAAACCAAGAGAGATCGGGTGGGAGTGAGCTGCCTGAATCCCCATTATATATGCATCATTGAATATTCCTAAGCTTAATTTCAACAAATATTCAAAATGTTCGGGTTCTTTCAAAATAACTTTGTTTTCTATATTCAAAGTCAATAATACGAATATTCTAAAGAAGAAAAGGAAATTTAGGCCACATAAAATAAACAAAATAATGGACAAAATTATTTTTTGTCAATTACACTTTTGAAAATTCAATTCATTGGAAAGAATATTCAAATGAATCACAGCTTAGTGAAAAACCGAAGCAGAAATGAAAATTTTCAATACTTTTGATTTTTCATTGAGAATCTTTTAAAATTATTACCGAGACTTAATTTATAAAAAACCTTTTTTATATTCCACTGAATTTGATAACTTTTTAGGAAATGAAAAAAAAAAAACAAAGTTAATAAATAAACAACTTCCTTACGCTTTTTACCTCAAAAAGTTTGAAAGATTCAAAACATGTTTTCATTCCCCCGAGTGATATTAGAGCATAAGGAAATAAGAAGGACGTTTCAATCGGAAATTTATATGCATACATATATATAACTGTATATAAGTATAAATTGTTGTTTTTTTCGTAATATTTATAGTAACTGCGGCCTGTTTCTTGAATCTTTACTAGAAAACTTAACAGAAAAATTTAAAATTATAAGAAAAAAACTGGGGGTACCAAGTTTTTTTTGTAAATAATTCAAACTTAAACTGAATTTCCTTTGGGGGTCATGAATCTTTTAGTTATGTTTAGAGAAAAGACAAACATTCGCAGTAGGATAAAATAATCTACCGACCGGCAGATTTACGTCACTACTTTTGCTTTATAAATTGTCTCCAATAATTTCTTTTATAGTTTGTTTTTTTACATAGAAACAAAATGGGAACTCATTTCTTTTGCTCTCGATTTTCGTTGTTTAGTAACTTTCTGCTTTCTTCTTTAAATCGAGTAATTCATAACTAATGACAGCAAAAGAGAAGTTCATTGGCTTTTAATATAATTAATCTTTAGTTTGGTTTGATTTTCAAACAAGAAGATATTACTTAACCTTGATATCAAAATTTATGTAGTGCGAAGAATTTTAAGCAGATCAACAACTGTATTTGTATATGTACAGATATATAACGTTAGTTCATTTCAATAAGGCCATAAAGAAACACATAGAAGCATTTTAAATATATCAATCTGAGCAGATGCATTTTTGGCAGATACCCGTTTTTTAGTTAATTTAAATACAGCCTCAATGAATTTCGTTCGTATAAATTTGTCATCATTGAAGGAAATTGATTTCAATATATTAAGCAACTAGAAGTCAATTGGCAGCGGAAGCTTTTTATATATTGTTATTTAAATTAAGGAATGCAACATAAAAAAAAAAAACAATTTTTTAATTTATTCTAATGTAATATTTTTCCTGTTCTGTTTTTCAGACGGACATACAAAGCAAAATGGAGAATTCGCCTTATTATATGATATAAATTTTTGTAATCAAAATGTGATTTATACAAAAATCTATTTTTCATTTACTTAAGTCATCAGAATGGTAAAATAATGTTTGCCCGCTGCATTAATTTGAAAAAATTCACAAATTGCAACTTTATTCGTTGCTTCACTTATTAAAAAGCAATATCACTCAGCAAACATGGTAAGTAGTGTTTTGTGTAATTCTAATTAAATTAAAAAGCTTTCAATAAAAACACAGCGAATGCCGCAAATTTCCTTAAAAAGAATTTATAAAAAACGAATTAATTTAAACCACAAAATTTCAACTTTTTCGTTTAAGATTATGGCTCTACTGTCGATTGAGTGACATTGCTACTTTATCTGTATACAATTGTACGAAACTTCCAATTTAATAGGCGTAAAGTGATGTAAATCTTGCAAAATTACGCAATGCTTTAACTTTATCCAGTACGATTGTACCCATTACCATTAAATGAATATTTAATCTTATTGTTATCAGATTTAAGTTCCTAGCATAATAGTTTCGATATTCTCTATAGCTCTTTAGAATTTGTGATAAGTCCAATTATGAGGTAAGGCTGTTTAAATAAAAAGCGAAAACTATATATGAAAATTGTTAAAAGTCAAATTAAAGCCCAGAGCTAAAAGCAGATTTTCTTTTGGTTAATTAACCTTTTACGGTGTAATCTGAATGAGTATCTTTTTATACATTAGCATCAGTTTAATAATATTTCAAAATTATTCAATTTTATTTTAGGTTGATTAAGCTTACATTTTATCTTTCGGTATTGAATTTTTGTGGATAGAGAGCAATGTTACCTGAGTAGTACTTAACAACGGAGCTTAAATAGCTGTTGTAATTTTTTCTAGTAGCAGTTGTATTTGATTTTTCTTTTTCAAGGTGGTTAATGAGCAGAATACCGTAGGTGGCCCAATATAGTATGCAGAGATTAAAACCTTGACAGCTAACTATTTCGCCTTTGTCTACACGAGCTACTATCCACTTAGCTGACTTTGATATTTGATCCCGAGTTATAGTAGTAGATTCATGTTTCGAGACAAACAGCTCCAAATAGATCAAATAAGTCAATACTTTACCATGATAGTATTTTTTCCTATAAAAAGTCATCGAAATTGCCTTGAATCCATTCCTTTGAGTCACCAAAATGATGAAATTTTGCATGAAAGTAGCACTAAATAGTAACTGTTATCACTGCTTTTTGCATCTTCTATTAATAATTTTGTCACAAGGAAACTCTTTAATATGATTTGTGCATGAATCATGCATACTTCACTGATAAGCGTTTGCTATCGGAAATACAATGAACAACTAAATAAAGGCAAATAGAACTACAACAAAAAAGATAGTTAGAATTAACAAATATTAGAAGTTATTTAAATAATGGCGATAGAGAAGCTACTATCATGAGAGATCATAAAAAGCTTGAATTTTCTTTTATACACTGTAAGAAGCATAAGAAATGGGAGGTTTTAATAAAAGATGAATGAACAGGAAGACTGTTTCCAAGGATAAAAACTTTTTTGCAATTTACTTTACAGAAAAATATGTTTCAAAAGTGAAAATTCACAAACACATGCATTTTATTTCTTTCCAAGGAACTTCATACAAAATCTTCCCTGAGCTGGTGGGAGATAATAATGAAAAATCGTTGAGAGTGCAAAGGATTAAGTAATATTTTTCGTTATATTTAGTAAATGTTCGGCACAAAAGGCTTAAAAGGACGGTAAATTTTATTAACGCTGTCAGTTGTGAATGCTATTTTGAATTTTTTAATATAAATTCAAATTACAAAAAACCCAAAAGGATATGAGCATCTTATAGAAAAGACTTTACTAAATTTCTGTTGTTTAGAGTACAATACACTATCTTATGTAAATCATGTGAACTTTGCTTTGCAACTTCAAGTCTGGACGGGAATGGATTTACATAATTATGATTAGTAATATGATAACAAGAATTTATTTTAAACTTTTATCGATTTGTACGCTTTTTCGAGTAATATACCTATTCCAGACATAATTTAAGCCATCGCATTGAAATTTTAAAACTTTAAATCCTCATAAATGAAACTTTAAACCCAAGAAATGTCTTCAATTTAAAATTAAAAAGTTTAATCTCTAAACGCTGAAGTTTGAGTTTCGAGGCATTAGAATGTTATTTTTAGTTTTACTGAATTACGAGGTGTTCTAAAGGAATATTTGAAGTAGTGGATGGAATTAAAGTTTAACTAAGTATAACTTTTAGCCTAGTTCAACTAAAGCTTTGTGGCCCTTGTCCAAGGTTTTTTAGCAAATATGGAAATTCTTTGAACTTGATTTAGTAAAATATATGATAAAATAATTAAAGCATACGAGTAAAAATATTCTGAATTCAGGTAAAATGTTGTACATCTAAACATCGGTTTTCAAATAAGATAAATAATACTGACAAGTGATCAAATTAATATCCATATAAATTGAAAAGAATTAATAATTAATATTCCTTACATTCACAGCTTTTCGGTAGCAGCTTTTCTGTGTGCCTGCCAGATGAAGACGCTTGAGTCTGATTTCAGATAATTTGAAGCGTGCGGAACTTTTTGCTATAAAAGCGAGAGCTCATTTTGATATATATTTCCTCTTACATTCCCTCTGCTGTTTATATTTCTTTCCTGTCATTTTGAGAAATTGTAAATCTGAGAATTAATCGTGTGTCATCCACAGAAGGGTATTAGCAGCATTTTTTCGAACATGAAAGAATTCTGCTTCTAGTTGGATTCTTGAGCAGCTTCACTAATACCACCAACTTTTGTGCCGTTTATATATCCCTATAGCGATTTTGCTGATTTTTAAAGGAATAAGCCTCTTAAAATTTAATTTTATAAAATTGGATTTCGTTTATGTCCTCAATACCATTTATATAAAACTAAATCCAGAATTTACCATCTTTCTTGTTATGGCACTTAGATTGTTCAAAAAACAAAGAATAACATGAATTCCCCAATTGCTTCAGTACGTGATTAATCTATCCCTTGTGGTATATAAAACTGTACATAAACTTACATACCTATAATAAAAAATGCTTATTTCAATGACCTATTTAGTTATGATAACAAGAGAAACACATAATCTAATAATAATTTATGTACATAAGCTTCAGCTCTTTTGTCAAACTAAGCTTTCCAGATTTAATAATTGGAGCTATATATAAATAAAATACATAAAAAACGATTTTATTCATTAATTTATTATCAAATATCTGATTTCATTTTTAGTCTTTTTAAATTGTTGCGCTAATAAATTTGATTTCTATTATAAAATTAGATAATTTTTATAAAGCGCATTTCCCAAAATAGTTTACTAATAATATCTGGAAGCTTTACAAAGAATTATTGCACTCAAAATTTTAAATTTAAAAATTAGTTTAAAGGAAAGAAAATTTTAATTGAATTTATCCCGTCAGATATATTATTAAATCATAAGAATGAGCTAAATTTTAAATATATTAAATTGAAATAATTAGCAATATATTATTTCAAGGCGTTTGATTCTTGTACGCACGGTAATCTATGCGGTCACTCATGTATTTATTTTGGTTATCATTGTTGATGATTGCTTTTATAATTAATTCATGGTTGAAGAAGAAAGATTAACGATAATGAATAACAAAGTCATTATTAAGCAATAAGGAAAATTCATAAGAATTAAGTGTGTTTAGTATTTTTACACACGCAAGAAAGCTGCCCTGGAACGTTTGCAGATGAAAACAAAGCAGCACTGAGTTTCCAATTACTTGGGCATTTATATATCTTAAAATTTTAATATAACTTGAAACCTCTTTATAAAAATTTAATTAAATAAAATATGAGCATTTAAAATACCCTTCAAATTTAAAATTAAAACGGTTCTCCTCTAGATATAATTTGCTTTGTAATAAAATGTCTAAGCTGGCCTTCTTTAGTAGAGAGTGGTTTCAGGGTATCAGAGTTTCAGGGTCTGAAGGTATCAGGGTGTTAGAATGAAACAGTGGTGTAGCTATAGGGTAGCGATGGGCGCAAAATGTCAACGGCCTCCAACTTAAGAGGGTCCTAAGCAATGTTGAGTAAACTGTCCCTAGTCGAAATGTTTGATAGTGATTTCATACTGTTCATCCCGTTGCTTTATACTCAAATCAGTATAATCTTTTACATATAATCCTATGTTAAAAGTTCATACTGCATTGATGCTGAAAAGCTTAGATAAGTCACGATTCAACACTACCAGTATCAAATTACTATTAAAGTTTCAAATTTTTCAGTACATTCAATATGAAATCATCACCAAATATTTCGACGCGAGATAGTTTAACACATAATAACTTGTTTTATTTACCTAAATAATATATGCACCAATCGTTCTTTCAATTAATTTCTTTGTCTGTTTTGTAACATGAATCAAGGAGTAAATATTAACATTTAAAAGGGGAAAAGATCCACTAGAATCATTTGTTGTGACTTAATGTCAAGTTTGTAAAGGTATAAAAGGGAATTTTGTTTTACTTTTGTACTTTGATATTGAATGAACGACACATCACCACATCCCCTTTTTCATTTGATTGTTAAGGTATCATGATTTTATCAAATTAATGATCAAAATGGCTTTGAAATGTTTAGTCAGATTATAAAATTCATAAATGACAAAAATATTGCTTTGAATACTGTGCATAGAAAGTGTGGAAAAAATTGGTAATATTTTTGCTCAAAGTAAAAAAATAGATTTTTATATTATGTTTTTTATCTAACAAATATCAATTTTGGGAATATTAAATTTATTAAATCTGACAGCTTATCAACGCTTATAGAACTGTTGGAAAAATTCCTATATTTATAGTAAGTTAGAAAATCTACATATATCAAACTATTTTTCATTTATTGTAGCAAAAATTACAAAGTCAAGCTTACCATGCAATATTTGTCCTTATTGCCAATAAGAAGATACTAAATAAAAATAACAAAAAAACAATTTTTAAAAAGTGCACAACCAAACGAATACTGTTGAATGTGAACAGAAGAATACATAATGCTTTTAAGAAGATTCATCTACAATTTTATATCACGAAGTGTCATATTTATCTTTTGCCTTCAATAGTTGAAGTAAAATTGGATAGCTCATCACAAAATGTTTCACAGTTTCCTTAACATGTATGCGACTGCATTAAGTGTTCTACAATAATTTTTCCAGTGTCTTTGTGCTGCTATCCAAGTAATCATTTCTTTTTTTTAAATCTCATTATCTGATCCTAAAATACATGAAAAGTCGGTCGTGAATTCTCCTTACTTTCGGGACTGGAACTGGGAGTATATTTAATTTTTGGCAATAATTTTTTAGGAAAATATATTTTTATAGAAGCAATTTATGTTAGCAAAATTTGAAGCAAATATCTCAACGTTAGTTTACTTCGGAAATCAATTAAATGCCTCTACAGAAACAAAAGCAAAGTAAATAAAAGTCTAACAAAATTGATTTCATGTTTTTTATATTAAAACGAACGTGTAGAGCTCTTTGTCCATTTGACAATTTCCATGGAAAGATAAACTTCTCGCTTTATATTTTATATGCAGACTGCAGAAACTTTACAAGTTACAAAGAATCGCGTTAGAATGAAATAACTGAAAAAAGAAATTTTCAGTATTAGGGAAATCTCAAAAATAACAAAAGAAATTTAAAGACAAAATACCATTAAGGATATAATAAAAACTTTTTTAACATCTTAACCGTAAATTACTGTCGTCAATAGAGTTGACTTGAAAAATAAATTTAAGAAGACTCATCTAATCTAGAACTAAGAGCTCTATTCATAATTCACATTTGCCCTTAAAAAAAAGTTTCATCAAATGTTAGCTAAATATACAAATAAAAAAAAAAAATATAGCTTTGAGACCACCAATAAAATAAAAAATAGGTTTATTTTTTTAATAAAATACTTAAACATATCCAAATGACTAAGTTTTCCTTATTGTTAGATGCTTGTATGGGATTCATTTACATACATTCTGATTTATAAAATTTCGAAAAAATAAAACACATTTTCTTATTATTACTATTCTTGTAATATTATCGAAACAAATATTTTTAGTAGTATTAGAATTGTATTTTGATATTCCCTATCAACTTAAATAGAAATTGTATTAAAATATTTCGAAATTAAAATTTCCGCTGATGAAATTTTAAGTTACTGACAAAATTATTAGGCTAGATAGCTACAAATTACATCAGAACTTGTTATTAGACCCGAAATCGTCGTATCTAAGTTCCCCAGTTACATTAAGACTTCACACGGTTTGATTATATTAGAAATGCATATTCATACGGCTCTGATTGCATCTAAGACATCCTAAATGAATGCCGCAACAAGTTTTCTTGAGGTAAAAAAGGCCAAAATCAAAATAAAAAAAATATAAATTACTTGCACCCTAATAACTGAAAAAACCTTTCTTTGGATATGTTGTTATCCAAAAATGTCTGCGGGAATCATCTTCTTTGTTTTGGTGTACATATTTTTTATTTTGTTTTGGTTTTCTTCTCCATTTAATAGAATGAAGAAATTTAGAAGAATAAAAAATGGAGCTTTATAAAGTTATTTTTTGTTAAATTGTCTTTAAGGTATTTGTTAGGTTTTTACTGACTCGAAAAAAATCTCAAAGAAAGAAGACTTGGCTAGGATTAAGAACACATTACCGAAAAATTTGGCTTTTTTAACGCCAAAGTAAATTGTTGTTCACGGCCAGCAGAAAAATATTGGAAAAGGATTAAAGCAACACTTTACATTTCAAGAAAATTGTTTTAATTGAAAAAATCTAGTTTTGATGAAAAGTTGGGTCTTTACGGTTCAACTTGGGAACTTATTAACTGATGTGTTAAAAAAATTAGCTTTGATGCTCAAAAATCAAGTCAGATAAATTTCAAACTAATTTTATTTTGACATTGGTAAAGTTAGGCTTTGTGTTAGACACAAAAAGTTTGAGTTTAATTTATGAAGACTTACTCTAAAATATATTCAGTCGCGTAAAAAAGGGTAAAACAAAGCAGCACTGCCAGTGTTTTATCAGCTTATTTAATTCCCTGGAAAAGAAGAATAAATTTTAAAAAAGCAAAGTAGCTAACAACAGTAAACCTCCTTGAGGTAATTTAAGTATCTATGTAATTCAAATAATTATATCACAACAGTAAACGAATGCAAACGCGGCAAGCAACTGTTGGAAATACAAAAAATTTTAAGTGAGTTATGCTTTTCTCTTCCTTAAAAAACTAAAGTTATCTTAACTCACAATAGTTTAACTATCTGGCTTTTTTGTTCTCTTTTACTGTTTCAAACTTAAGAAATAAACATTGCTAGAAGGATTTTAAATAATTTTATCTTTATTTTTGTAAAAGTTTTGGTATTTTTAAAAAAAATATCAAGAGATTATAAAAGATTTCTTTCAAAAATATTGTCCTAATTAAAAATGACTAATCATAAGATGATTATAAACTGCTTTATGGGTAATTTTCTCTTAATTAAATTATTTTAATTAAGTTTTTGTTCGCATACTAATCAATATTTATAAAATATTTAAGCTTATCAATTGTAATTTAACTAAAGTTAATAATATTTAATCACCTATTGCGTAAATAATAATAAAGTTAAATTTTCGGTTCATTAAACTAAGTCGTACGGAACCACTGTCTTGGTGAGTTTTTTGATAATATTAATCACGAGGTCATTGCAGATTCAGAAACCGGAAATATACATCTTCATATAGTTTTAATATCTTTAAGTATTTTTTCTACAAACGCAAATACGAGGAATAACATAACTTATCAAAATATTTAGTTTTTTCATCCGGCCCAAGGGTATAGACATTTTTTTTCATATTTTTAATAAAATTTCAGAATTCATAGAGTCGAACTCTTATTTAAGCGTAGAAAACTTATACAGAAATTGGGTCATCTTTAATATTAGACACAAAACTTGATTCTTCAAAGCATAAAATTACCATTAAGTATGCCTTTATGGAAATTGTTGAGAATTTAATGCTATTGAAAAGAAACTCCCTCTAGCTTGAGCTTTTTATAAAAATAAATCATATTTCAAAAAATAAGCCCACTTCTCTTTTAGTTTTTAGTTTTAAATTTTTTGTACTTGTACTTCATTCCAAGGAAGCTGGAGTTTATTTTAGATTTCTGTAGAGATCTTACACCACTTGGAAACACCGTTCAACCCGTTCTCATACTTTAACGAGTTTGACTCGTGATACGTGGTTTGCGCTTGCAAAACAAGGTTCAATGCATAACTCCTATTTAAAAGTGAAAATAGCTTTTAGGTTGGATGGTGTTAACAACAAAATCGACAGTACAATGAAATTACTGGGGTCAACATACATGAGAAACTTCATAGTGCTCCCAATGGAAATATGCTATCAAAAAACACCATCTTGTATTACTCTGCGTTTCTGTCTATGATACAGGGAACAACCGTCTCGCATGGTTCCTTAGTTATAACAAATAGCAATGTTATTTAAAAGGAATTATTTTCAAAGTTCTAATACTTAAAATAAAAAATAAAGACCTCTTTTATTCAACTTTATATTGTAATTTCTCACACTATCATAAGAGTTTGTATTTCATCAAGTATAGGCCCTTATCCTACTTTGAGTATCAAGATCAATTAAATATTTATACTAAATCATAGCTAATGTATTTTAATGAAATCAAATTTGTACAAGTCTAGCATTTTATTTACGCGCTGTAAACCTTACTTGCAAGCAATTGCACCGCAAGAAAAAAAAAAAACCTCATAAAATATAAATTTTATTTATTTCATAATAGCAGAAATATCCTTAATTTATCAAACACAAAAAATTCATTTATTTAGGCACGTATAGCCATGTTTATTACTTGAGAAAATTTATTTCTATTAGCCAGCTACTCAAAATGTGAATATAAAAACTTATATTCTTGTACTCTAAGGGATAAAATGGAATCATTTCCTTTTGGTTGTATTTTTTTGTTTTTGTAGAACAGCTAAAGTGAAAGTAATTCAGTTGGTTACTTTTGAAAGAAACATTTACACATTCACAGAACAAATTAGTTTTTTAATAAAATTAGAAGAGAAAATAAAAACCAATAATAAATCCTTGGAATCATACAGCAAATATTAGAAAGGATATAATGATGAACAAAAACTATTCTTTGCCATATTAAATTACACCTGATTACAAGGCTAAAGAGTTCCTAAGGGTAATAAATCATATTTGGTGAAAAATTTTTATTACTCAAGGATAGTTTTAATGATTTAACAATCCTTTAACAGTTAAAAGTTGTGAAATTAACAATAGCAAAAATTCTTACAAAAGCAAAATAACCTCTGGGTCAATGTATTTACTGTTATTACGCTTAATAATTCTACTTGTATACAGTTTTAAATTTTTCGAAGAATTGTTTGGTATTTTCGAAGGAATTTAGGTTTTCTGCTTTTAGAAAATATGTTCTTTTTTTAGTCTAATCGCAGAAAGCAGCTTAGCCAATACAAAGGATGATTTGGCAAATTTTCTACAGGCCGTCGAAGTTTGCTCTTGTACGAGAAATGCGAATGTCAAGTATAACTTTTTTTTATTTGGGAAAGTTTCTCAATTAAGGAGGCAGTGATGGATTTTTAAAAGTTTGCCAGTTTGGTTGAGCCACTGAGTTCGCACAGTTTGTAATTGCTTACATAATCCTTGATCGCACAGATTTTACCCTAAGCCAATGGAAGCCTGGAGGTATTGTCTTTCTGAGACGTCTTCTTTTAATGATTTGGGGGATTGAAATGAACAGGATAAAATAAGGGAGTTCGTAAGAACTCAATCAAATATAAAAAAAGCAAACGTTTTTCTATTTTTACAAGTCAATCATGAAAGTAAATATCGAAAAACAACGTAAAATAAAAATTAACACTAAATTTGCTATTATTTTTGAATGATATCTTTGCTTTTTTAACTAAAATAAATGAAAACAGTTAAGTTTTTACTACCTATTTCTTATGCATTACAGTAATAAGTCCTATAAAAAGCTGTCTAAAAATAGGCTGTCGTCATCTAGATGTCATTTTTACCTTAAAATCCTTTCCTATTATTTGCTGTTAGCAACAGAAATCAAAAAATGTGACTTAGCTTAAATCTGCAGAGTTATTCAATTGTAAATATTTTCTCTTTAAAAGAAAAACCATCCATTAGAAAATCATAATAAAAGGTAATGAATAGACGACATGCGTACATTTTCTTCTTAACTTTTGAATTACAATACTAAAACGAAAACCTTCATTTCATATTCTAATTCTTATAATTTTAGAACTTTTTTTTTAAAAAAACTTACTTTGATTTGTTAAAATAAAGCTACTGTTTCTATTGTGAAACATTTGACTTGTTTTGTTTGCTACCACATTCATAAAATCTTTTTAGTAGCCATAAAATGATACTTAAATTATCGTAAAAAAAACAATTATTAGTCAAGAGTGAAAAGGAGATGCACTAAAGAATTTTTGTATACTTTAGATCTTATGGTAAATATACTTAAAATGATGCTATTTAAACAATTTAATTACGAACAGCTTGCAATATACTTACTCAAACACACACATACACACATATATACATATTTAAATTTATTGTGTTAAATGAAATTATTTGATCTAGTTTTGGAAATAAGGAGAAATTTGATGAGAATTATGGTCTCCAGTGGATTTATTAAAGTTATGAAAATAAAATTTTATTTAATTAGCCTGAATAATCCTTTTAATTTTATAATCGTCCAATTTTAAACGTAAAAAACCAGATTTCTTTACATTTTGCATTAAATTTTTTGTTTTATAAAAAGAAATAATATATTATTTTATGGTAATTGAAAGAGAAAAAGTTCGTATTTTTTAATAGTAAATAAGGACATGATATTTTCTTTAGTATTGTTTAATTTAGGGACTGTTATTTTCAATTTTCTGCTTATGTATAACAAAATATAAGCCTGGGAATGAAAATATATGTACGAATCATGCGCATTTTCCAGAACTTAAGCTAAGGATTTGTGATTCTTGGGACAACAATGATGCGGCTAGTAATTTTATAGACTAGTTTGAATTGATTTGTATAATAAATGAACTACTTTCTAGCTAGATACAGAGAAATTTATTTTATTAATGCTTATGAACTAAAATTTACAACATTATTTAAATGCTCAAAAAACTTCAACGCCCTTAACATGAAATTTTTATTTATTAATTTAAAAAATGAAGGAATCATTATTTTCATATATTAAGCTTTCATGAGAATTGCTGATCATTGAAATGAAAACTTTTGTTCGTATTTTAGAAACTGGCTATAAATAATAATTACACTTTCGAAATTATGAATATATGTTTTTAAATGATGGCTTGATTGAACCGTGAAGAGTTTGGAGGTATAAATAACGGGTTGTTTTTTAAACACTAAGGACCCAAAACTATATATAATAAAAAATTTATAAAATTTCTTTGCTTGTTTTTTTAAATCTTGAACTGTATTTAACACCAATTAAAACTACTCACACAAGGGAATATAGTACCGAGAACAGTGAAATAGATATAATAGTTCACGTTTTTGTCATTATGTAGTCTGGGTGAGATGATATGTCAAACTTTATTGCTGTTTATACTTGTTCATTTTAGCTGGTTGCTAGTGTAATTGGTTTTGCTTAACACCAACGTTTTTTTTTAAGTTTTTATTTTGGTTTTTAGCTTTCTAGACATTTACATCTTTTTATGTTCGCTTGATGTTTTCACTTCAAAATTTGGTTCCTTCTGCAAAATTCGTCATTTCGTCTTTTTACAACCCCTTAAATTGTATAGAAAGTAAATAGAAGATTTTAAATGAATTACTGCACCAATATTTAGTATTCCGATAATCATAAATTTTCTAAACATCGTTTTGTGTTTTAAGTTTTAAGTGAACAATTTACACGAGGTAAGGAAACTTAAACAACAATAACCACAAGAGTTTTGTACCGATTAAAGTGATTAAATATTTACGATTTTTGAAAAGGAGGTACATCACTTCCTTTTGTAGCTAAATTATTGTTTTTTGCAGTAAACGTAGTCACTTCTAGATACAGAAAACTCACTGGATCTTGAAACTTAGCCGTCCAAACAATAAACCTCAAAAATATATAGCGGGCCGATTAATAGTTGTGAAAATTATAAAGACCGTTAGGTACTAATAGAATCTCACTAACAGTGACTTAAATATATTCATTATACTAACACAGCTGAAAAAATTTCAGAATGGCGTCAAGTTCGTTAATCACAAAAAGACTAATACACATCTCTTTTGTTTTAATTTTCTTTTTGATGCTGCCAATCTTTTCATTTGATTTTGGTGTAAGCTTTGCGCTGCTATTTTTGCAAATTTTTTTCGTTTTTTTGCCTTCTATTACCATAAATGCATTGGAAAAGCAAATTTCACAAACCACAAAAATATAAAAAAGTATAATCAATTACAGTCTACACTAAAATTTTTGTTATTAGAGAATTAGTCTTGAATTCTTTATCGTAAGTTTTAAGTAAACAAAAACAACACAGTCAAGCACATTACTAAAAACCTGTGCTATGGTCACTATTAGATCAATTTAAGTGCCAAACAGAAAAACAGCGTAGGTTATCGCTGAGTTCTGATAGTGCTTTCAGTTTTGTGTAGACAAGGGATAAGTTGGGGTAGTTTCAAAATGAATTTTGAACATAAATTATTTTGGTGACTTTAGACATATCTGATTTTCAAGAAAATTGTTATGCTCGGTTCGAGCGCCTTCCCCTGTTACCATCAGTTTTTTTGCATTTTAGTAACTTCAAGGAAAAGCAAAAGCTGCTTCTAATGCCCATTTGGTCTTATTCACACCTTCTAACAAACAGTCTTCACTTTTATGAAAATTACAAAATCCAATTTTGTTTAAGATTTTTAGTTTTTAATTTTATTAAAAAATTCGTTCATAAAAGAATACAATTGTATTTTTTTTTTCTTAGCAGGCAATCTTCACACCCGGAAAAATTTATTTTTGTTGAGCGCAAACAACAACAACAAAATTTAAGCACACCTTGTACTAACAAAGATAAAAGAAACATTTATTTAGGTCATTTAATCGCCTTCAACCTTTAAATTTTGTAAATTTGCTAAAGTTTTGCCTAAAACAAAATGAAAGATTGTAACAATTTGTTTTTATTATTCGTTTTTGTTAAATTAATGAAGAAATTATAGAACGAAACAAAAAGTCTCCTTTAGAAATTTATAAATATGTTATTTTTAGGTAAATAATAACACTTTAAAGAGATTAAAAAAGTATTCGGCGCTTTAAATTTTGTTTGGAAAAAGAAACAAAAAGCCATCAATGTTATTTAGTTTTCTTTTTTATTTCCTAATTTATTTGCTATAAGAGTACAAAATTCAAATTTAGTTTTTCATTAAGCCTGCTTTTTATTAATCTCAAGAGTTTTGAATTACAAAATTAAGGAAGAAGAATAGAATTTTTGGAAATACTATTTTATAAACTTTAACTGAGATAAGATCGAAGTTATAGACCCTTTTATTTGGGCAGCCATAGACTTTTGTTAGAGGGCATTTCATGTTATTTGAAGTTAAGCTATTTTATTTTCTGTTTGTGTAAATCTTTCATTAGTAAATGGTAGTCAAACTTTATATTCTAGAAATCCCCTTACATAAAATATAGCATTTTTTCTTTAATAAATGTGAAGTTATGTAATAAAAATGAAACTAATGTCAATTTATTTAATGGAATTTCTTTATTTAATGAGTTTTTTTAGATTTGCCTTGTATATTAGAAAAAAATTTCACCTTAACTAGATAAAAAGGTAAATTTTCTGTCAAGTTGAACTCATTACTTTCATTATCTCTCCTGTGAATTTCAAAATGTTTTTGCCATTTTAAATGTCGCAAAAAGTGACTTGATAAAAAGAATGTATTTTTTCTTTATCTTCTCTCAGTAACATTAATTTTGAGTTCGAAATATTTGAATCAATTAATACTATTGTATACACACACATACAAAACAACGATATATAAAGTTTTTTTAAATGGTAGAAATAAAATATCCCAGGCATCAATATGCAATTTACAAATATGAAAAAATTTTTCAATATGAAAGAATGATAGCCTTGTTATTAATTTATAAATATGTGAATCGATTTTATTCTTGCTTCAAAAGTGTAATTTTGGCAATAATTAATAAATAGTTATGAAACCACGCACGTGGACATACTTATGAGCTTTAACTTTCCCTAAGAAATAATTAATTATATTTTTAATCGATTTATATCTAAGCTGCTAAACTTAAGTGCAGTTGTGTATATGTAGATAGCGAGTGTCTGAATCTAAGAACTTGTACACAGGAAAAGTTATGTGGATCAATAATATATGCATATCTCTTCGGACGCTGGTCAACTTTATAAACAAAAACAAACAAACAGATAAGGCTTCAGTTTATTTAGAGCTGGTTTTCCAATGCGAACTGTAGTTGCACTCAAATTTTTTTTGCCTAAGTTTACTTTATGAACTTAAGTTCCAGGTGATTTTGAGTTAAACATTATACGGAACTTAGCTAAAGAAATAATCGAACATTGAAACGATAGTAGCCCAAAAATTTTCATTTTTAAGCCGCGTTCACGTTGTTAAAGTTGAAAAAAGCCATTTTGAGATATCACATATTTGGGGATTCTAGTAGAAACTTGGTCTTTATATTATGCTGGCATTCAACCTCTGTAGAAGTAGTATGTTAGGTATTATGAGTTAAGGTTTTTAAAATTTCCACCTTCTGCAAGTATAAACTTATCACTAAGTGCTCCCTATTTTAACTGGTGTTTTTAAAAATGGTAAAACCACAGCATGATCTAGGCTAAAGTGTGACGATATCCTACATTTTCCGATTGGTATCCTAGCCTATTTGGACGTTAAAATAGATAAACACTTTTTATAGCACAAAATTTCGTCCTTTTGTTCATCTAAAAATATATGAGTAATGGAATTTTCATCAAATAATTTATGTCATTTATAAAAATATACCTCCTGGCCGAGTTATGGCATGCTTACCATCCTTTGCAGCTATGGAGTTATCACCAATACATATCCAAGTTAAGGAATCTAAAAAAAAGTATGCTTTAAAGGAATTTCTTGCTTTTTATAATGTTAAATATGCTACTCATACAAGGCAAGGAGTGTAACGAAAAAAGCAAAGGCCAACATACGTGGCTTTTTATTTATGTTTTTCATGCGAAGTAGATATTTTCCCAAAAACGTAAGTGTGAACAGTAAATCCATATAATTCTGCGGACATTGCAATTTATGGGAGATAATATTTTCAGATCATTTCAAAGAACTTATATCTTTAAAAACGAAGCAAGCCAACGACGCGACACTCAAGCTCTCACTATATTTTGCATGAACAATTTACATATTTTAGGACATCAAGAAGGACTGTGGACTTTTAACGGCTAGCCAGGATTACCAAACGATTTTATTCTCTGTCAAATTAGAAGCTAGATCTACGTAAAATCAAAAAAGTTCCTTGTTGTTTCCTAATATTTTCAAAGTGGTGATGCCAATGCATGTTTAATACAAGTCAAACATTATGGTGGATTTTATAACACTCACTTTCGTAGTTTAGACCACCATGTACCTAAATATTTTATGTGTTTCTCATGCTACGGTTTCACTAATACTTAATACCACGTAAAACCTAAAAAAACACCAAGAATAAAAAATAATTGGTATAATAACTCGTTTGTTTTATTTTGAACCGAAAAATGCTATATGTACTCGTTAGCTTAAGCATTGCAATAAAGCGCTAAAGCTTATTAATCCGTTTTAAATAAATAATGAAGCTGATTTGTTTCGACTAACTAACAATAAGTCTCACAATTAATGCCATTAAAATTGCTTGTAATATGGCCAATTTTTGTATTAAGCCTAAATGAGAATTCGATCCTTCACATTAAATGTTAGTGTAGTAGTACCAATGCATACAAGGGGATGGTCAAAATGATGTGACGACATTGATATGTGGCATATGTGTCCACAATTGTTTATAAATATCAACTGGAAGAATGAAAAAATAAAATTGTAGGATGTTTTAATTCATTTTTTTGGTTTTGTGTTTTATTGGTGAAATTGTTTTTATTTTCCACCCTTAAATCACCTTCAAAAGACCGGTATTAATATCAAATATATAGAAACGTAAACAGTAATCTACTAAAACTATATCTTGATGATGTTTCCAAAATTCTCATTTAATAAATAACTGTTAAATTAAACGATTGCCTTTATCAAATAATTACAATTATTTTTTTAGTAGAATTGAAAATGCTTTAGCTGTAATTTTATGAGTAAGCTAATTAATGCAATTATTATAATACCACAACAGTTTCTTATATCTATCTTTAGAAAAAGCAAAAACCGTTTAAACTCTTCCGAACCAATAACAATAAAACTGGTTATTAAATGCCACTTAAAGTCATAAGACACTAAATTTAACTGCTATTGCTACGCGACATATACACCTTGTGCAAAAAGATGTACATTCTCAATTTAAATGCCAAAATTTATTGCAGATGTAACTTTTGGAGTGGTTGAACTTTTATTGGTTATAAAACACTACACCAATGGTAAAGTTTTCTTTAGTTTTTAAATAATAATAAAAAACACAAAATTAAAACAAAAAATAAAACTAAAGAAAATAAATACAACAACAACAACAAATTATAATCATATTACACATGCATTCATATATAGGACGGCCATGACAGTCAATTGAGCATTCGGTAATAAAAAACACCCAATTTGCAACAAGAATTTAGCATTCATGTATGCCACTTGATTACATTAAAATTCTGAATGCATTTCTTTGGACTATTCCATGTGAAAATGTTAATCTCTCGGAGACAACTAGAAACTATTTGAACTAGACTCTTTAACATTTGTATAAATACTATGATGTCATATATGTCCCCTTTGTTTTGTAATTTGTTTTTTCCTTTTTTTATGCAATTTGCTAATCACAATTGTTAAAACTGTTCAAAATTTATACATTCCGTTTGGCTACGGACAATAACAAATTCAGCCTTGGTGGTCCAAAAGATTAATATGCTCGATTGCTGCATTTGCCATTAATTGCAGCAATTTTAAATATTGTCTTCAAGCTGGTACATTGCAATTTTCTCTTGCTAAAGGAAGTATATACATACATACATATATTGTATATAATGTTAAATTATATTCTAAGCACGGGTTGACGCCACCTCTGTTTGACTGTCGGCAAAATTGTTTAATTAAAAAATATGAAGAAAAAAAGAGCAAAGAGATTAATTTTAATTTCTTTGTGAAAATACAGTCATTTCGGAATGCGATTTCGAATATTTATTGGGCTTTCTGAATTTCGTAATCGGTATGCCGTAATTACGTTTTTAGTAAAATATAATTTGTATTGAGTTCGTATACTTCTAATAAATAAATATAGAGGATCAAAGAAAAGGACTGATCAAGCAAGCAGTTTATTGATCTCAAAATTAGAAAATCTTAAATTTCAGAAAAGGATGATATTATGGAAGAAGTTCATACTTGTTGGCTTCCTGTGCATTTTAAAGAAAATGGAAAAGTTTTAAGCAGTTTTTTCCTTTTTGGCTTAAAAATTTCCACAAAATATGAAATTCTATTTTGGTTTTTTTTTTTGCCAGCGTATCTGTGGAAAATAATTGATTTTATCAAAATATAATAAACAACTTTTCAATGATAATTGAAAATTAGAATTAATTAAAATTATTTCTAGATTTTCATAACAACAGAATTTTATTTTGAACAAATTAGTAAATTAAACTTCCTGTCCTTAAGGATGGGTAAAATATTTATTTTTCTTAAGTTGGTAGCACCTTATGACACTTTTTATCAGAGTCCTGAATACTATTTGACTGTTACTATTATTATTACTATTATTTGATGGTGAAAATTGATTGTCAGGCAAGAAACGCTCCTCGATTTTTAACATGGATAAAACATTTCAATCCAGCTTTTAGCCAAACATTTAACATATAAGCCGCCGTATTTATCAGACATCGTAAATTTTCTGATTATTTTGTTGCACTTTGAATCGAAGAAAGAACTCATGGTCATATCTTCAGTAGGATATAAAAGGTGCAAGGAAAATTGGATTAAGTGCTGTAGAATGTGGTATATATCATTTAGTGAGGGAAGTCATATTGGGGTAAAAATTAGATTCTAATTATTTTACAGTTCAATATAAAAGTGAAATGAATTATTGTAACTCTGAAGCCAAGCAGGCTTTGATATTAGCTTACCTGCTTATATTAGCGTTTACAGTGACGTAGTATCTAATCCTATTATTTTAGAATTTGTATGGGAGATCTCTAGTTTATTTATTAAATAAACTAATCTAAATCTACTTTATTTTTCTAGTTCATGGCAGTATCGAGGGGAAATTTTAAGTAATTTTTCGGATTCTCTCTTTCTGTAATAGTTTGACAGTGAATAATTTGGAAGTTAGGTTAAGTTTGACTATGTATATGACGCAAAACATTTTTTACAGCAACAAAGATAAGCAAATTGAAATATGTACTAATCAAAAGCTAATATATATTCCTTAATTTTTTCCTATTGTTGATATTAATTTGTAGGATATTTAATTTTTTATGTCTACTTTAACGGAATGTATTCTATTCGATTTAGATCTAAAGATCGTCCTTTTACGTATAATTCTTAAACGTAACTTAATTCCATTAGAATTATATACCAAAACTCTTATGAATTCCTTTCAGGAAACTTTCTTGCTCTTAGATTATTCTGATTTATACTAAGATTTTAAAAGTATCAATTATAGAATTTTTTTAATTTACTTAAAAAGAGAAAACTTTTTTTAGGACTAATTATATTGAAAGTGTTAATAATAAAGATATTTCGGATAACATTGTTTGCTTAAAGTATTGTAAACTTTCATGTCTATTATTTCATTTCCATCTGCTATGAAAATTAATGTCTGCCAGGTAGATAAAGTCTTTGAATTTTAAGGTCAGTATTTCTTCTCTTAACTATCTTTACATTTTTGGTTTGGCAACAATCCTAAAGGATCAGAGACTTCGTTTAAATATTTATTACTTTTTTGAGCGATAACAGAATACACCCTTATTCTCTTAATGACCATATACTTATATAAGGATTAATGTTTATTATATTAAAATAAGAGCTTATGTAAACTAAAGTAGTCCTTTTAATATAGGGTGATATTCACCATTTGGTGAAATGGTTTTTGGAATTAGTTACAATTTTTTCCTTTGAAATACTCCTTTTGGGAGTATAAATTAATTTTAGAACGACAACAAAAAATCGATAATCTGCGGTTTTGAGTCTTGCTTACTTATGTAACTAGAAATTAAGAGTATAGCCGAGTAAGCGTATGATAACAGCACTGAATTTGCTTAAAGAGCTCTCACCTTGGGATATTTTGCTCTTAATTTTAAATATCTTTACATCAAATAGAATACTAGAGACATTTATACCCTTTCAATTATATCTTTCCATACAAAACTTTCAAATGCACATTAATCAAATGTACAAACAAAACTTGATAATTGATTTATTATAAATTGATTTAATTTTTAAGAAATCTTAGTGGAAAGCGTTATTCTATTTTCAATTACTCTCAGTAGTTTAGCGGATGTTTATCAAACCCAAAATAGCCTAAAAATCTATTGAAAAGCTTTTTTACTCAAGTCTTTTTAAAAAGTAATTAAGAATTTTCGCGGAAAATTTTATTTCCAAGCTAGCCGTCATGCAAGGTTTTCTGCAAATCTATTACGAAAAAATTCATTAAAAACTGTAGAAATATCTGAATTAATTAATTTTAAATTTTTTGAAAAGAAATTTCAGGGAAAACTTTGTTTTAGACATAACCGCTGTCGCACCAAGAAATCGTGAAGTTTTTTAAAATTTTTGATATTCTGTTTATATTAAATACAGAAGGAATCGAAAAATTTGTAAGGAATTTTCGGAGAGAGGTTAAAAATCAAGCTGATTATGTACATGGTATTCCATGAGAAAAAAGATTTCTTACACATTTAAATGTGCTTTGATGGTAGAATACACTGAAACAATATTTATGGTTACTTAATCTCTTCTAAGTGTAATTATTTAGTTAACTCAAAGCTAGATAAATGGCCCTTGAAAAATTTTGCTTGTCCTTAATCTGCTCTGCGTAACTAAAGTTTAAGCTCATATTTCATTTAAAATATTATGCTAAATTAAAATCACTGTGATGGCCTAAGTTATTGTTCATTAACTTAAAAACTTACCTTGCTTCTTTTTCTAAGTGATAATAAAATGCTTATTACAGTTAATTAATTTCCGAATTTATATATTTAGAATTTAAAAGTTTTTCTTGGCCTAAGCAATAATTTTCAAGTGAAACTAGCCTTAACGTGAAATAAGATTTTCTTCGATTATATTTTCCTTTTTAAAACTGCTTATTTTAACGAACCATCAGATTTTATTTAGGTAATATTTTTTCTGTATTCCCACTTTTGTGCTTACTTATAACCTTTTACCATCCAATTAAATTCATTTATTTTAAATTTTAGTACATTACATATTTGGATAAGATTGTTTGCCTCTCGAAAACAACTTATTAAATTTTATCACAGTAAACGCAAATGTAGACATAAAAAGCAGACAAAATTATATAAGTGTCAGAATAGAATTTTATTAAATTGCTTTTTATTTCTTTTGTAAAATTGATCTCATAGGATTCTATATTTTATATTGGTAAACTGTTTTCTTTCTTTATAAAACTTATAAAATTTGTTATACAAAAAAAATCTCCTATTGCTCACGTATATAACATATATTTTAGTTATTTTTTTAAATGGCGCTAAAATGCTTGGCAAAAAAAAAGGAAAACAGTAGTCAAAACAGAATAAAATCTTTGAAAAGAATTTAAAAGAAAAAAACATCCCATCTCAAATCATACCATCGAAACAAACATATTTTCTTTAGAAACTTTAATCCCAATTGAACCTTGTTTAGAATTCATCTCAGCTACTGTATCCTCTGAAAAGCAAATATTCAACATACGTGGACAACACATGAGGTCACGTCCTACCATTTTACTTCAAAGAAAAACGACTGAAAATATATAAAGGCAGTGTAGGAATTGAGTTTTTCAAAAACAAAAAAAAACAAGAATGGACGTATGTAACCTTCATAGCAGTTGTTATTATTTTTTTTAAACATAAATAACTAAATTTGTTTTCTTTTGCTTTTTGAAAATAAAAATAAAAACCACCATTCAAAAGGGTTGTATTTACCCTAAGAAGTACATACAGTATATTCCTTAAGCCTTTGTCAAAAAGTTTTATGACAGTTGACGTTTTAGCTTGGTATATTTTTTATGATTCCAAGAGAAAGAACATTTCCGCAAATTCATTGCAGCCTTGGAATCCTTTTTCAACGGCAATTTAAGTGGAATCCTTTTGCACTCTTTACCAAAGAAAATTTTTTGACCTTGTAAAAATATAAATAATAAAAATTATTTAACATTGCAATAAATATTTAGTATAAGTCAATAGTTATGTATCCTTTTTAACTTTTGTCTTTGAGCAGGTATCATAATTGGAATTGCTTCAAGGTGAGTAGTCAAGACCAAAATTATTTCCTTTCTTCTTTTTATTGGAAATCCTTACTATCTGTTGCTATTAGTAACAAACCCCGAGGAGGTTGCATGGTGTGAATAATCTTAGTACGGTGCTTGAAATTTAGTTAAGTGCATCATTTCACGTAGAGATTTCTAAAACAAATTAATATTTTGGTTTTTTATATTACAAGTTTAAGTTTTTAATGTTAAATTTATATGAAATTTCGCCGTCTAATTCCAAAAGTGATTAATGTTTTCTTTAAAATTGCTTAAATAAAAAAATTTAAATCCTATTCAAGTCAGAAAATTTGAAATAAGAGCAAGTTTTACTATGTGTGACAAAATTGGTTTATCTTGAACATTTGTGCAAAATAATTATATTGGTTAAAACTTTCGCTATTTCAACCAAAATTTGTGGTTTAATAGTTACAATGTCAGAAGCTGCCTACATGTAATAAAAATTTGTTTTTCCTGAGTCGAAATTTGTACCTGATTTATATTGCAATAAAAGTTGATATGAGTTTAGGTATTGGGATCAATAAACCTCTAATTTCAAAAGTGAGTTGAAATTATAATTTTAAGCCGTATACAATTTAAAATTTTTCTTAGCTTTAATTTAAATTACAAGCAGTACTCTATAAAACTTTAAGATGCAAGTTTGGCAACCTTAACAAGTTGAAAAATCTCAGTTTCTTATACTATTTGCAGTTTAATTAAAAATTCGATATTTCAAAATGCCATCACTCATTTGTTAGTAGTAACATTTTCGCTTGCTTGCGTAGTATAAAATTTTATTTGATCACTTCGAGGTCATCCTGAAAAATTCAAAAAAGTATTAGTGAAACTTCTGTGCTCTTATAGTTATCTTTTCTAAAACAGAAGAGTTCTCTAAAGGAACTCAAATTAATGCAATCCAAATATAAAGAAGGTGATCTATATCAAGCGAATATTGTAACAAAAAAACAGAATTGCAAGACAGTCAAGAAGGTGAAAACTATCACCAAAAATGACCTCTAAAAACCAAATTTCTTTCCTTTAGCTGGAAAAGTTTTTTAAACCACACAAAATTTTTACGGTCGTTCTTGTAAAAACATGCGCAATGCTCAAAAACCACCAAACTGAAAATAAGATGACAGAAATAATGTATTGAAGAACAATTTGTCTAGATTTTTCAGAGAATTTTGGTGATTTTTGCCAAAAATACAACATTTGGGATTAAAAATTTGGGATTTCTGCCCTAAAACTATTGTGAAAAAGAACATTTTTTTAATTGAAAGCAAAATTAATGTCTAAAAGAAACTGTGTTGAACAGCATAGAACTTTTTGAAAAATATCAACTGAAATTAGTCGTACACAAAATTTTTACCTGGGCTTTTTACCCGGCTTTGGATTAGTTATCCTCTGATAAAATGTTTCTAATTGAATTAAAACAGCATCATGTTTCCAAGTTATAATTTTTCTTAATTATCTCTATCTATGATATGTATAGCTGTTATTTATGCTAACCAATAATTTAGGCTAAATTTGTAAATTTGTATTAATGAAGCTGTCGTTTGTCTATTACTTGTCACCTTTGTATAAAAAACTTTGAAACTCTAATAAATAAAACAAAAATCAATATTTAAGTAATTTAGCTTAAAACTAATTTCAAAGTCAGAAGATTTGATTTACATCAATCACTGAGTTTTATTCACAAATTACAAATCACAAATGAGATGATCTTGAAAGAAAACCAAAATAAAATTTTAATTTCATTGAAAAATTGATGAGGTAAGTTGCGGAAGTTTTTTACTAAAACGATTGATTTGATTGCGTCAGATAAATCTAGCAACATTACAAAAGTTTTCTCTTTGTTAGTGA
The DNA here is from genome assembly GCA_947359355.1 of Acrocera orbiculus. NCBI lineage: Eukaryota > Metazoa > Arthropoda > Insecta > Diptera > Acroceridae > Acrocera > Acrocera orbiculus. The sequence goes on along the minus strand of OX375756.1, from coordinate 45,959,512 downwards.
CAGCTGTGATTTTCCTGATGGGAATAAGGCCACATAAATATATAAACAGTATAGAAATTAATCAAAAAAATAAAAAAAATAATTTAATTAAACTATTTTAGTTTTTGGAGTATAACAAATTTATTCTATTCAAATTTCAAGTACAATACAAGTACTGTTGAAATTTTATTATTAGAATTTCCTTTTAAATAAATAACAAAAATAAAAGAAACTCTTTCATATATTTACAGGCAATGTAAAAATTACAAATAATAATAATAAAATGTAATCATAAATCAAATACTTTTAAAGTATTTTAAAAACATTTTCCAGACCATTTTCCTTGGTTTTGTATTTTAGCCGCAGCTAAATGGGCCAATTAAAAAGAGCCTCTGCTCAAACTGGCACGTTCATCTAACTCCGTGGCTTGTTTTGTAAACAAATGTGCCCACAGTTTAACTACTTTTATTGTTGTTTTTAGCTATTAAATGCCCGCTAAATAACCAGTAAGCAATTATCGTCCGGAGTAAAACGCTAAGTTTTACTTGAAGCGCGAAATTACTTTCTGCGTCCAAGTCTAATTAGTCATGAGATATTCTTATCTTGGCGCTTGTTTCATTTCTTTAGATTCATTTAAGCCATATTGAATAATATATACGAACAAAACTAATCCAACATATGCGGCCACACGCATTTTTTGAATAATTAATTTTAATTATTGCAATTTTTTTTTTGGATTGTTTTTAATATTTAAGAATTTAAATAAACAAACTTTAGTGTAATTTTCAATCTTCTGTTGTAGTCATTTAAGTTTTGCTTGAATAAAATTTCTTTACTATGGATTCAAATAAAGAAAAAGTCTAAATGAAGGTCATTCTAATTGTATCTGCATCTGAGAAAAGGATAAAGTACTAACACAGAATACAAATAATATAATCAATATTTTTACGATTCATGTTAATGTATTATTTTTAAAAGGCTTCAATGCTACGATACTTCTAATTGGTAATTTTTAACACTGATCAACAAAAAATCAACAGAATTCTTTATTTTTCAAAAATAAAAACTTAAATTTACCAATGTGTTCCTTTTACACACATTAATTTATCCATTTATAAAATTATATCAAAATTGGGTCTTCAATTTAAACTTTTCAAATGCGTCTTTAATGTATGATTTTATTTTATGAGCCAGACAACAGTTCAGTCTTTGTTTTACATCCTAAAATCCAAATTTCACTTTAACAACTGACAATTGCTTTATCAATCCAATTTATAAGTTTGACGTATAACATTTTACGTTTTTTTTTTTCGATGGATGTAATGGATTAAAGCAGAGTTGCTGTCCTTACCCACTTTTAGGAATCTCGTTAAGGGCTAAAGGTTAAGATGTGGGTCGTTCTTTTTCTATTGAAAAGAATTTTGTTGTGCTCTGTTATTCTGTCTAATCCTGCTTTTTTTCTATAATTTAATTATATTTATTTAAAAAAATGGACTTCAATCTGGTTATCATTCCATGATTAGTAGTATAGAATTACACAAAATTGAGTGTAAAACCGAATCGGAAGATCTATTTCTCTCCCGATTACTTGCTCAATCACACCACCTTCATTAGATAGATAATTGACAGGAGTCTTTTTAATTTTGTGACTTATCGAAATCATACATTTCAATGGCATGGGTTGATTAATCCCTTAAAAATTTGAAAATTCTTCCCTTACTTTTCTGAAGTCACTTCCATGAAGACCTAAAGTCCTGAAAGCGTATTAAATCACTCAAAGTTTCATCGTAAGAACCACAGTATGAGTTCCTTTTTACTTGTGTCAGTGTTTACTGGTGTCAGCAATTTTTACTTACTTAGTAATTAATTTCATCATTGGCGATATTTTCAGTACAAAATATTACATAGAAAAATTAGAAAATATATTTAATCGCCGGAAGACTTCATCTGAAGGCTTACAGCAAAATCTTACTTAAACAGACCTAAACTGAGCTCGGCGCTTGTATATGTCCTATTTCAAAAAATTTAAATTTAGTCTAACTGACAATGAACTATTAAAAGATTCACATTGTGCTCAGACAATAATCTGGCATTTGAATACTTTTCAGTCATAACACCTATTTTCGCGGGAAATCATCAGCGAATTTTGCTAACTACAAATGTTTGAATTAATTGCTTTATATAATTAGAATAACCTTGCTAAATAAAAAAACATGATTCTCCTTTTTAAAGTAATTTATTTATTATTTAGGCTATACAGGACAAAATACTAAATTTCTTAAAGAATAAAAAGCATTTTCATAAAAATGACAGTAAAGCTAAAAAAATTCAATCAACTACCCTCATTGCAATTTTATGCTGACCTTGAGTTGAAATTCCCTTGTAAAAACTAGAGAATCACCCCTAGCATCAGTAATTCAGGGTCGGCCACTCCTTATTATAGTGTCATCTTCAATTTCTTGTAAATGGCAAGTAAAAAGCAGAACGCCCTTCCATATTCCTTTATTTTGTCACTGCCAATAAAGTGGTTCTATAACTTTTGTACCCATGGCGCTCTTTAGAAACCATTGTAGAAAATATCAAATATAAGGAAGCCATATTTTCGCATGGTAAAGTGTCTAAGGGCTATTAAGAGCTTAACAAAAGGACAGAATATCGATTATATCCCAGTTGAGGTTTCCTGTGTGAGCATAGCTCTTCTGTTAATGTACCTGTGTATATATTCAATGTATGTATGCAAAGCGGACATAGCATTTTTAGGATTGTTAATAAAATTTTGGGAATTACTAATAATAAATTTTTGGGGTTTTATTGTTTATTTTCATTTTATATTTGCCCAAATTATAGGCATTTTGTTGATTTTCAGCCTTAATAAGATGAAAGAGTTTATTAGAGATTTAATCTTTAAGGACTTGAGTGAAGTTGAATGTAATTATTAATAAATTTTGACTAGACTGTGTCCTATATCTAAGGGACCAGTATTTGAATGAAAGAGGCGGATGGAAATTTTATTTTTTGTTGTGTTCTTTAAGAATAGCCATTGAAATTTTGTTGGTTATCCTTTTGACTTCAATTTAAATTTCTTCAAGTAACTTATTTCAACGTTAATTGCAAAAGAAGAACACAAACTTTTATTTTGAGAATATTAAAAGTTTTTGGTTTTATTATTTTAAATTTAACTTCTCCTTGGCTTCTCCTTAATAAAATTGTTTCGCAAAAGTTTTCCTTGAGTATTAATATTTATTTCAGAGTTCAATATAATCACCATTATCATAAACGAAATATTATAAATTGGGCCATAGACTTAATAACTTTCAGTTTATTAGCGTTATTAACATCATTTACAAATTATTTATTGACAGTATCAATAAATAACATTTTTCTAATGCTTTGGTGGCTAACTTTGTTATTTTATACACAGGATAAAATTCTTCCTATGTTTATTGACTAATTAGAAAACATTTTCTAATTTCTTATGAACACAACAGCTAAGCTCTATATTCTTCAGTTTTCAAATTTTTAATCCTATAAAAGTCTTTTGCTCTTAGTTATTCTTCTTAAATAAATTAATGCATGAAAGGAAAATGATCTTTTTCAAAGTTAATATGGCAAAAATTTTAGGGTTAATGGCCGAAAAAAATTTATTCGTGTACAAGAAAATATTAAAGCTTGTTTTTTTGACTCTTAGTATGGTTAGCAAAATTAAAATAAGTAAAATTAATTTCTAAAAACTAGTTAATCCTATTTAATTTATTCAAAAGCAAAATTTTTAAATTTTTTATGAGGGATGGTGCTTAAGTTAAGTGTCAATTAATTCAATATTAAATAATATTGCAGATAGTAAACACCTACGTTTTATATTTATATATTGATATAAAATTTGTTTCCTTTTCAATGAAAGCTAGTTTCAAATATTTTCAATTACGAAGACATAAAATATTACTTAATTATTTATTGAGAAATCCATTTTCTGCACAATTATAAGGACCTACTTCAAATGGATAAAAAAATTTTATTGCAGAATTTTATGAATTCATTATCTTTCTGTCAAAAATAAAAATAATTCTTATAAGAAATATCATATATCATGCTTAATACGGGAAAGTCAAGGGTGTTAGCAAATAAGAAAATAAAATTAATAACCTTACCACCTTTTGGTTCAGAGTAATTACATATGTATTAATTAGTTACTAAATTTAAGCCAGCATTCCAACAAATTTTAAAGCTCAACCTCCCACAATTTCTGGAACATACAAAATTTTAGTAAACTATAAAACGGGCCTTTTCTCATCCACTGATCTTGAAGCTGTGAATAATATGATTCGATTATAATTTTGCCCTTTGTAAGATAATCAAATAATAGAATTTTTTCAGTTTTCTTTTTGGTGCAGGGCTGCTTTTAGGCGTATAGTAGTAGAATCAAGTCATATCCATGGTATCAAAATGCCAGACTAAATCACTCAGGTTATTGTGACATTTATTTTTGTTTGCCCATCAAAAAAGGGCATAAAGCTTACACAAAACTTTAATTTGTCAATGTCTCAAATATCTCACACATCTTACAATTTGATCAGCGAGTTCTCAACGCAATATTGTGTTAAGATGGGCACGCACTTAGTGCGTATATCTCAGCGGGTAACTTTTTTGACGTCAAAATGACGTACAAATGAATTTCACGCTGAAATATCCACATATGAGGGGGAACTTTAGCGTGAGTCTATGACGTCATAAAAGTTACCCGCTGAGATATACGCACTAAGTGGGTGCCCACCTTTATATTCAAAGATATAAGTTTTGAAAGTATAGTAAAGACAATAAATAACCTCATTTGCGTTCAAAAAGTTTAAGCAAACTTTAGTACCTTTAACAAATAGGAAAATTAATGATAAATTTTACAACTTTGAGATACTTACAGCAATATCATACGATGACTGTGTGTGAAAGAGTCTTAATGTTTCGTTTTGCATTAGCTCAATATTTCCTCACGCCCCCCATAATTTCGAGCACGCAGGGGAAATTTTCTCTCCTGTGAACAAGCCCCATTAAATCTTCATATTAAAAACTTTAGTTTCGTATATCATGAAATTAATTAGGTAATATTAATTAATAAATTAAAATTTATTTTAATACTTAACAATAAATAGAAAAATAAATATTAAAAAGAGTTTCATTTGAAAAGGACAAACGAACGTTTCCTATGAATTCTTTAGCAAAAGCAAAAAAAATATTAAGTTGGTAATTGTGATTTAGTGTTTCTTGTCAAGATGACAATATTAAAAAGTTCAAAGCTCATTGACCCATTTACTCAAATGAGTGAGTAAATGAAATCTTCAACTCTAAAAATTTAGATTTTGTATATAGTAACACTAATTACCGAAATTGTTTTTATTAAATTTATTTCAATAATTGACAATAAATACAATGACAAATATTAAAAAGTTTTCTATGTATTCCTTATCCAAAGCAAAAAAAAAAATTAAGTTGGTAATTGTGACTGCTTCTTGTCAAAATTGTAATTGACGAATTTACGCAAAACTTTGATTAATTGTGAAAAAATAATAATAACACTGTTAATAATAAAAGGTAAGTTGCAATAAATAAAACAATTATCATTAGGAATTAATTAAATTTCATTTCAATTAAAATAAATATTTTTTTGCACAAATTTTTAAGTTACTTTGTATTTTAGTGTGAAAATATTTTAAGCTTACTTTAAAGTTAGAGCTTTAAGATATACTTTGAGCATATGATTGAAAAATTATCCTGCAATTGAAATGAAGAAATAAAATCGAAACTCAATTGATCGAGGAATTTAAATTTTTATATATAAACAATTTTTCCATTAAAATACATTAGGGAAGCTGATAAAATGATTGCAGTATCTCATAATGCAGTTTAGGGTTCATAACATAAATATTCAATGGTTACCTTTCGCTTTGTTGAATGAATCAATTCATGCAGAATTATTAAAATTTATTTTTTTTTTTCCTTTTTTAATTATAGGAACAATTAATGGGGATTATGGTCTATCGGGGTTTTTCTATTTGAAATTTAATGGGCCTTTTGCATGACAATTTTGTATTTAATTATATTGAAATGTTAGGCTTTTGTTTATTTGGTTGGAAAGCTTATTAAAAATTTTATTTATATGAAATGATGCCCAATTTAAGGGGTTACGTAGGTTTCAGCGACTCAGAAATTTTGCTTTTCTACAAATTTTTTTCCCATATATCAAATGAAATATTTTATTTAAACGATTTATTACTTCTGAATGAACAATTCAAAATGGCCACCAAAACAACTGCAACAATAAATTTCTTCTGTACGAGAACAGATACTTAATTGCGTGATTTTTTTTGCTTCTTCACTGCTTTAAACACTATAACTAAACCATAAAAATGTATGATTAAGGCCGTTGTCTTTTCAATTTTAGTTGACTTCATGTATTCTTGTGATTTCATCCTACTAGTGACCTATCCCATTTCTATGGGATTTATTGACACTTTTCTTTGTTTTTCAATCGCACGATCAAAAGTGCTTCCATATGGAGCTTAACACTTTCGGTAGTATTCTTTCAAAGAAAATAACTTAACCTCATAAATGAAAAAGAGCTACGTTTCATTTATAACGTCTACCAATTTGTCTTCATCTTAGGGGAAAATGTCAAAAACCATCAACAGTTTTGTTTATAGATTTGTATGAAAGTAGCTACAATGACAATATTCTTTCCTTCGAGCTCTTCATAAGTAAATTTTTCGAATATAATTTCCACATATATCGTGCAAAAAAACTATTTAATAAGAAATATACCCCGTTGGACATTGCCTAAAATACTTTTAGCTCAGAGGCTTTACTTCAAAATATTAAGCCCTGAAGTCATTTATGATTTCATCCATTTCCGTCACCCATTTAGCAATTTTGTTGTTGTAATTGTTCAATAAGCTTTTATTATTTTTTATGGTGTAATCTTGTTTTACTATTCGAAAATTTACACTGAAAACAATAACCAAAAATGATATAGAAAAGGATATATCATTGGCCGCATAGAGGACAGCAAAATATGTTCGGGCCTTTAATTTTAAGCAGTTTCATTGGAATATCCTACATTCCAATTGATATCAATATTCAAATTTATTTGTTTCTCTCATGATAAATTTCAAATTTTACAATCTAAAACAGAATATCAATTTCTGGCTTATTTAGCCCAATTCAAATAAAAAATACTTCCTGAATATCTTTAATTCATGTACATGCAATTTATTAATCTCTTACTTGAAAATATTAAAATTATTTGCGGAGATCACGAAAGGTTGTTGCTTTAATGATATATTTCCCCACCTATTTGTCAACCTCGTCTAGGACTCCTAAGGTGTGTTTCTTGTTATTCTCAACCTTAACCGTAGCTTACTTAAGACTTATAGAAGAAATAATATTAATTTTAATTAAACTTCATATATTTTATTGGGGGTAGGACTATAGTTCTCTAATTTATAGTATTCATGTTTATTCCTGACGGCTTAATAAATTTATTTGTTTTTAGTTAGTGAACTAAATCAGGTATTTATTATCTTGGCTTAATGTAAATAGGAAAATAAACCGAAGCTGTTTTTTATAGAGGCTAAAATTACTGAAATCAGAACCTATTAGTTCCTTATTTCGATTTAAAGTGAACTAGAAGACATTAATTTACTTATTTTATTTGATAATTAGAACTTTAATCAAAAAAATTATCACTTAATTTTGAGCAATCTGTTACGTGTGTGATGAGTTCGGAAATTATATAAATTTAATATTTATGAAAAAAGTAAACTCTTACAAAACCAGCTTGAGCGCATTTTATGATATGAATTATTCGTACTTGCATTATTAAAGAACTTATTGTCAAAACAAGCAATGGTTTCCATTATGATATAATTTGAAAAAATTTTTTTTTGACAAAACATCTCAATTTTGAAACAGAGACAGAAGTTTTTAAGTCTGTAATCAAAACTTGAGCAGCTGTTTGTGTGTTGATCAATTAATTCCTCAAAAATCAGTCAAAATATTTTGTTTTATGATGAATATATTTCTTAGGTAGAAAAAGTCTATGCTCACAATATTAAAAATATAATTTTAATAAAAATATTTATATATTTTGAGTATTAATGAAATAAGCAAAAAACAGATATTGTTATGTTATAGCACTTTTTTATTTTTGGATATTGATCACAGCGGTTTTATTTTGTTTGATATTTTCTGCCACACAAAATCTTAGCCAAAGAAAAAAAATATTGAAAGAAATTTTTTTAAAAAACCAAAGCTAATCCGACATATTGATGAACCTGGTAATCTTGTTAGGTTACCAATACAACTGGTTAAAAATTTACCTTTGATGCACACCAATGTAATGTTTTTCAGTGTGTTAATGTTTTTAATTTTAAAGATATATTTTTTTTTACTTATTTAAAGCTCTTATAATAAAAATTTCAGTAACTAAGTCAAACATGTTTTTGCTTTTTCTATAACTTTCACTAACTTTTACTACTGAGCGCAAAATTAAAAGTAAGGAAAAACATGGAAATAGAAAAATGTTTTAGTATATAATTCTTCAAACAGTTCTGATCATGCTACCGAAATCAATAAACTGAGTCTAATAAAATAGATGGTGTAGCCATTTTTCAAAGCTAACCAAAATTCAATAATAAAAACAATAAAATTCAAATTTATACTTAAAATCATTCCTAAAAGTATCTAGTTACATGATCAATTTATTAAATAGGTTTGTAACTAGTTCTCACTTAATAAACAAACAATAAATTTATTTTTGAAGAATTTTTTTTGTATTTTTCCCTTAATTTATGTGTATATGAGAACACCATTTTGTTACCAATAACTCATTTTTCAACTAACAGCCTGCAGGCTCTATTGAAACCGGAATGCATTAGAATTAAAACAAGTTTTAACTAGTAATACCGGTAAATAAATTTTAGTTAATTCAGTTTCAACAAATCACAATGAAATCCATAAGAAATTCTTAATTCAAAACTTTTGTAAAACTTTACCTTGTTTCCTTAATGCAATCATCATTACATCCATATATATACATATATTTTTGTTTTTAGTTTTATGTTTTGTTTAGCGAACCACAAGACCTATCTATATTTATATGTATGTTTTTATTCAATCTTAAACCATAGGAATTAATTGCAACCTTTAAAACGATACCATTTTTGAAATAACTCCGCGAACGTAGGCAATAATCTCCATGTACTACGTTTCTTCTGCCATTATTTAAATTTGACAGGGGTCAGCCGTGATGAGACAACCTTAAGAAAAAAAGAAATGAAATCAAAAGAGAATTAAGTATGGTTCTTTGACCAAGTTGTTTGACCAGTTTACATGGTGGTCAGCTTTTGCATTCTAAAAAATATATTTCATATTTAGAAACACAAAAAGAAATGGATATGATATATTTTGATTTTATGTAAGCTTTGGAATGTAAGCACATATTTAAAATAGAATAAATTCAATGAGAAATAATTGCATATAAACTGTTGCAGTTCTTTTGAAAAACAAAACAAAACAAAAAATAACCCAATTGGCTTTCCCCTTTCTCTATAAAACATGAACAAATGTTTTAGTAATGTTGTTTTATTACAATAACCAAATCGTCTTATGGTCTATTCAAGATAAAATTTATATTATAAATAACGATGCGGTGTAATTTGATTCGAAACTAAATCATTTTAGCAACCCTTACATTTTGCTTAGGCTTATATTGTCGAACTTTGTGCGTAACGCCCAGCAGCTGCAGGCGTAATCATCTGAAATTAATTTTTGGTATGTTATATAAGAATAAGAAAGGGTGTGTACAAATATAATATAATATACTATATATTCAAATATTCAAATATATATATATATATATATATATATATATATGCATATATGCATATTTTGATATTAATATGGCCAGCTATGGAATTTTGCAGGGGTGTAATTGAAATATTATTTACACTAAACGACCAAAAATAAGGTAATAACACGTTACATCGACCAAGAGAACAATTTACGTAATTGGCAAGAAAATATATTTTCTTAATGTTTTTTAATTTTCTTTAAGCCTTACAAGTAGGTTTAGTGCTGAAATTTCGCCAGGCAAACCGGAAAACGATGTCTTTTTAAGTCTTAAAGGTCAAATTGTAAACATTAATCTGCTCTTTAGTTTCTATAGTTATTTGTGCATAGTATGAATTATATCAGAGTAAATTTGTAAGGTAGAAAACACAACATTTTTTATCCTTCAAGGTAATAGACACAATACAAGGATGTACAACCAAAATTTTCAGAGACAAATCCTTTGCATTGGATTTTTCTCTGTCTTATTCATCGTCTTATCCAATGTACTACAAAAAACGAAATATAATGTATAAACACAACAACTACAATTTCTTCTCTCTTTTGTTTTTGTAATAAAAGTAAAACGGAAAAGAACCAATACTTTATTCACTCTCGCCCATTATAGCATTTTCCTTTATTGTTGTACAATTGAATTTTTAACTGATTCTGTATTACAGGAATTTTATTAAATTTAAGTTTTTCATTAATCGGTTAGGACTGAGCATTGCTGCTATAAAATGTCATCTTTCAAACTCTTGCATTACGAATCAGTATTAAAACCACAACCCATAAATTTTTCGTCCATAAAAACTGCTGTCAATGGATTTGATCTTATCACCACAAGTTGTTACACCTTATACGTAAATTTTCTGTGCATCGGCTTTATTATCTGCAAGCATCTTCTTCAATATCTCTTTTTGATGAAAAACAAAAAAAACACATAAATAAAACAACAACAAAAAGAAATACTTTAATCTTACTTTAAATAAGTTATTTAACATTTTTGTCTTACTTTTTGTTAAAATCTTTAATTTATGTTTTTCTTCAAATGCTTCTATAGAAATGTTGAGCCTAAAATACGACTTCACGTACCAAGTTTTTGGGGAAAAAAGTTTATTATAATATGATTTAAGGAAAGAGAAGTTAATTAAAATGCATTTGTATACTTTTACTGTAAGCTCTAAAGTTTAAAAAAACCAAACTCTAAACGAATTGTTTTTTTCTTTTTCCTAGCGAAAAATTTAAGCTGGATATTTTAATGATTGTGGAACCATTTCATATGAATATGAAGCGAACACTGATCCCAATAGATTTAAAACTAAAACTTTAAAAATATTTATCTCTATTAATGGTTTTTGAGGTGCTGATTTATTAATTGGGATGCAAATCTGAAAAATATCCTATAATATTGTTACGAATTTAAAGTCATTAAAGTACAAGTAAACCAAATAAGCTATCAGTGTCGAAGTTTTGTGAGGAATAGAAGTAATACTAAATTCAAGCTTTATTCTTTTTTTTATTGGTACTATTCTGGTCATTTTTAAATTGCGGAGTTCCTTACAAAAGGGAATTATGTCTTGCTGCGTATTACTCTTTTAATATAGTGTAACAAATTTGAAATCAAGAAACCTGAAATAAAACCAAGTAGGCAATACTGTCAGAAAAATAGCTGGTATGAATATTAATTGAGCTTAGTTCAGAGAGACTTTTGAATTACAATGGAAATTATAAATAACTGAAATTCAAAATTTCAAATATCTTTGTCAATCTTTGTAGTCTATAAGTTGACTAATCAACATTTCTAAAGAAAATACGTATCCTCGTATTTAGGCTTGAAATTCAGGTAAATATTCCACAGAAAATTATTTTAGACTGACCACACTGAACATCACAAGGAGGATCTGCACAAAATTTTACTAAAAAATTGTGATCAATAGTAGATAAAATGACTTTCTGGACTGAAAAGAGCTGATTTTATTAATAAACGGGTTAGATTTCAGACAATCTTCAACAATTCCATGCATTAGCCATCCGCCGAAACAATAAAGTGTCTTCTTTGATCAAGCAGTCATTTAAAAAGAAGAAAAAATGGCTCAGCAACACATATTGAAATTTTCAAAATTATAGTTTCTCTTGCTTAGCCATACTTTGTGTAAGTTAATTCCCGACTTTAAAATCCAGGTTCACATATAGAGCTCTTGTATATAAAACATGTACTTGTGCGAATGATTTTTGAGTGCCCTTGTAATGTTACTCCTGTAAATTTATTTAAAGTAATTAATCCTTAAGCCAGTGTACACAAGTCAAAAGATTTATATTGAAATTAGCATTGAGGTTATGGAAATTAAACAAATTAGAATTTAAAAAAAAAACATAAAGCATTTTACTATTGATTTTTTTGTAAAAACAATAAAAAAAAATTGTAAGTAAAGCATTGCATGGAATACTCGTGAGCCAAAGCCTTTCAATTTTTCTGAAACTCAGACATTATAGAGTTTTACTAAGGCTTAGAGACCTGTGTTTTTTCACGGTTGACATTCAATTCAAAAGTATATTTTACCCTTAAAGTTTACCCCTTAAAACTCAATCAAAATCAATATTTTATAACAAAATCTAAAACAAAGTATGACCTAATGAGGGATACATACCCTGATTTTTACAAGGAGTCAGTATTGTTTGACTTATTATACGCAATAAAATTTTGGTAATTTATATTAAGAAAATAACATCCGTGATTTAAGGCATATCCATGGCTGGCTCTTCAATTATGCACCCCGAGAGCACTGTAGAGTGCTCTTACTATGTTTTTAGTATTCCGTTAAAACTCAGACACGCAGAAAAATGGAGATTTGACATTCATACAAAATGTCAAAACAAAAACACATGCAAAGACTGAATTTTAACTGTATGGTGGGTTTCTTCCCGGATGCCGGATGATCATGCCAAATCGAATTCAGGCGGGATCTGATTTGAAAATTCTTTTTGGATTCTCATTTGAATTACAATAATAATTTTAGTTTTCTTAGTTATTCTGCAACTTCTATAAATAACACATTATAACAATATAAAGTAAAAACGAAATGGATCATAATTTGTCAATATCACTATAACTAAAAACTTAGGCAATTATGTATACAGAATATACAGAATCTACAGAAATATACAGAAATCTGAGTGTTTCGGGCCTGAGCAGACAAGCAAATCAGCACCGAATAACTTGCCTAATTGCTTATCATATTAAGGTGAACGCATGCATACTCTTAGATGTCATAGTTATTAATATCTTAATATTTTCTCAAACACACAGTTTTTTCAGAGCTGAATAGATTTAATTAAGGGCTATCCAATTAGGCTTTTGATCGAATCGTCCACATCTCTACCTTATCAGGAATTTCTTAGTAAGTTTTCACTTATCAGGGTCTCATCCCAGTCAAATATTATTTTTAAGTTGAAATATGCGGCTCGAATCAAGCGCATAATGTTTACCGGGCTGCTGGACAGTAATTTCTATCTAATCTTAAGGAAACCAACATTTATTTTAACTTTTAATTTCATTCTAAATATCTCTGTTAATAAAACTTAAGATACAGTAGAATCTGGTTTTTATATTTTACTTCTTCAAATACTTTCCAGAGATGACGATTGTACCTTCAAACATCTTGTGACGGAAAATCTGATCATATCACATAAAAAGCTATGAAACAAAATAAAAAAGAAGGCAATCTAAAGCACACTTCCCGCCTTGAGTGTAAATTCATTGAAAATTCCAAAATACAATCCACAAATAATTATTCATAATAGAAGAGCTCACATTTGCGGCTTTTATTACGTACATTAAATCAAATTTGTCTATTTTATATACTAAATTGGATGCTAAAGAGTTGCTCGTAAAGTTGTGGGAATTTTCAAATACATAAAACTATTCTGCTTATTATATTCATATATTGTTTTATAGTGTTTGTTATAGGCACATGATCCTTCCAGAAAAGTTGTTTTGTTTATTTTTATTAACAATTAAAATAGATTCATTCATCTGGATAAAATACTCTTTTTGTAGGTATATTCTTCTTATTTTATACTTAAAAGGTTTATTTGTCAATAAAAGTTTCTGTACAGCTACCGTTTGATTTTCGTTTTTGTCTTTTTTTTATAGGGAAAGGAAATACTTTCGTTGATTTTTTGTTCTATCCTCAAAAGCTTTGTAATTCTGATTCCTGTTATCATCATAATTTTTGACGAATCAGGATTTAATTTTAGAAGTAATGTCTAAGCTTATAAAATGAAACTATTGCTCCAATAGTTTAGTCTATTATGTAAAAAATAAGAAAGCTGAAACATTAAGTGACGAATAGAAAATTCTCGATCGATAGTTTTTTTGGATTGGATCCAATTTATTAGGCTTAGTATTGCTTGGACTCAAGAAGACTTACAATTAGTTTAAGTCTAGACTTGTGTTTAAGAAGGAAAAAAAAGTGTTATTTGTTTAGTTTTCGGCTGTTAATAAAATATTATTTGGCAGTTTTAAAAATTGATGCTGCTGATTTATATAAAAATTATTAATAAAGTTTTATGCGATATTATAAAAATATCATTCAAAGTGAGATAAATAAAATATATTTAGCTACAAATCAAGTTAAAAACAAAGCAAACTAATTATGCTTATATTAATGAACGTAAATTCAAGGTACTGGCTTGCATTTGTATAATTTTTTGTATAAAATTTAAATGCATATTAAATCTACATCGTAATGTTTATGTTTATATTTAGAATGTGTAGATATAGAAAATTAACAAATTAATGATTTATGATGGAAGTGTTAGCTCATGACAATACATCAACTGTCTCGAAATTAATTAAGTAAAATGAAATATCATAGGAAATTAGTACGTGACATAAATATTTTAACTTAAACTTACAATTAGGATAAAGTCTAGACAACTATAAGTATGGTAATTGCAAGCATATCTAAACAAAATAGTGATAACAGGTGTTCAAATCAAAAATAAATTAAAAAATGAGCTGCTTGCATGTATATTTTTAAGGCTTGCTTACAATGGAAGGATCTACAAGAGAACTATGCCAAATAGCTGCCTTATATTGAGAGATATATAAAAAAATAAAAAGCGTATTCTCCTTTGGGTAAGACGCAAAGCAAGTGTTGGATATAAAGTGTGTCACTAAATTTAAGGCTAAATGTTTATTTTCAAGCACACTATGGGGTCATTGACCCATTTATTCTTTTTTTTTTATTATTGAATGGTTTTTTGCTTAGACTCCATTAGAGGGCATTCCAAACCAAATAAATAAAGAAAATCATATTATAAAAAGCAAGGAACTGCATAACGATCTAAAAATTGGATGGATGGATGATGTTATACCTGATTATGCCAAGAAACACGAACAAAGATTGCTACATCATACCAATACAGAAGTCATACACAACGAACCAGATTAGGAGACTTCAACGAACAAAGCCACATGAATTAACAATATAACTACTGGGAACAGATCAATGGACTGGCAACCCTCAAATGTTCATCACCTAACAATAGGTGCAACTGAACAGTACTACTAAATTAATAGTAGTATTGAGATTGTACTAAACTAAACTGTAATTAAAAAAATATTATAAAAAAGAGAGGAAATAATATTAAAAAAAGAGAAACATCAAAACCAATTATTTATTGGAATGACTACTCCTTGTTATGGTATATATAACGAAAAATTTTTATAGAAGATTTCATACTAAGCAAAGATCAATTTCCCTCCCGGAAGTCCTATGGAGCTTAAAACTTAAAAAAAAAAAACAAACGAAAGATAACAACAATCTCTGCAATAAAATTTGTTGTATTAGACCTATGATATCGATTTCACTTATTAGATCCATTGCTATCATTTCAATCAATTTTCAAAAATGAAATTTGAAAAATAATAATTATTTTATTAACTTTCCGGTTCTTGCTTCGAAAGTAAAAACATAAGGATTTTTCTTTACATACCAATAATTTGTTACCTCTTTCTTTCCCAGTTATTAAATTTTTACAATCAATATCAATTTTATCTATAGCTTATGTCAGTGAAATAAATAAAACTGCTAATTACGTTACTGTTAATTATTCATTTGGTGAGATTTATGTTTCGTCCTATTGATTGTTTTTGTAATAAAATTTATATGTTGTCTGTTTTTCATTTTATGTATTTTCATGGAAGATACTTAAAAAAGTAATTGCTACCTGCCTATATCATTTGCAGGTAGCGACGATTATTTCAAAAATATTTCCATACTTTGGATTAGCTCTTCTGATTTAAGATTTTAATATTTTTATTAAAGCAAAATATTCTTCAAATATTTTAGTACAAAAATATAATTTCTAGTAAATCTAGCCAAAATATTTATACTTTAGTTTTGGTTTTCTTATGGAAAATTTATTGATATGTTGATGATTAAAAACATGAAAATCTAATTCTTTTTTCTGCAAAAATGGATTGTAATTCAATTTTCGTGGTTTTTTGTATTTGAATTAGTAGAATAGAATTTTTTGAATTCTTCCATTATCGTTTTCTTTAATAGTATTTCTCATAAAACGATTGAAAAACAACCGAATTTTGTTCTATTTGGAAAATTTACAGGATGCAAAAGCAAAAACAACCTATCTACGCTCTCTTCACTATAATAAAATGTGTGGTCAGCAAAGGGGGAATTAAGCAAAACAAATTTTATGGGGGATTTATTTATCTAACATACTATTGATTTTTTCTCTAAAAAAATATATTGTGTGCTTATAAATGGTTTATCACTTGCAGCTATTTATATATATTTGGATAATACCTTAAAACGGTGTTATAGAAATTAGGTTACTAGATAACAAGCTATTTAGGGAATAAAATTTATCCTTAAATATTCAAAGGGGATAGACGTAAGCTATTTGAAAAATGCCCTTTTCTTAATTTAATTTGAAAAAAATTGCTTTATTGAATAAAGTATTTTGGTTTTAATAAAAAAATTTATGAATGTTAAAAATTTTTAAGTTTACTAAAAAGTTCATTTTTACAATGCATACCTTCCCATATGGGCGTACTTTGAGTTTCGATATGTGGGTGGTGACTAAAAATAACAACAAAACAGAAATCTAAAATTAAATCAAAATTGAAATTCTTGCAAGTTCTCTCAATTTAGTGCGGCTTGCAAGACTCGAGGGACTAACAAAAAAAAAATGAAAAAAGCATCCTTTGCTGGTAATATTTTGAATTCGCTGTGGATTTTATTGTTTCGGCGGCGACATCGTATGCAGTTGGAAAAGAATTTACTTGAATTATAATCACCACACACCCCCCTCCCAATTGAATGGAAAATTTGTTTTCCCTATGAACTGTTTTACCGATGCTAAGAAGTGTAGTGCAAAAATTTCGCAATAGATGGCAGATGGCTGTTGATGGCACCTTGTGAAAGGTGAAAAAAAGTTTTTTTTTTTTGTAAATTTTTTTTTTTTTTTTGGTTTTTACTTATAAAATTAACGTCGCCATCATAGCATGAAATCCATAAAGAACATAAATAACAACAAGCTCCTTTCATATGAAGGCTCTTTTGGCAAGCAATAATCACTCCCTGTAGCTGTGCCCGTAAGTTCTGTGTACACAAAACGGCGCATGTATAGAGATGATGCTAAAATTCCAATATAATAAAAGTTCGTATTAAGAAGGCTCTCATCGGCCATAAAAGATTTTACGACATTTTAATGGGCATTTTTACCGCGACTCGTTTTTCTTATTTTAGTCCATTTTCTTTCTGCCTTTGAGTCAAACGTCTGACAAAATAAATTTTTCTTGGTTTTAGTTTTTTTTTGCTAGTGCGCTAAAATATTATAAGCTAGCAAATAGTTCTCGGTACTTCGTTTTGTTATATTGTGTCTCGCTTAAGGCTCAAATATAAATTTAAACAGTCAATCCTTGATTAATTGATGCAAACTTATTTTCTTTTCTATAAATGAGAGCCTCTTTTTATTGACTTTTGCTTACGTATCAGAAACTTTATTTTAAATCTGAGTTTTATTATTTCTTGGAAATTAAATTTTTTTTTATTTTGGCTTTTCCCATGGGGGAAGAGAGAATTTTTTTATTGAGGCGCCCTAACATTTAAAAATATAATTAAAAACATATTTTGGTCTTTTGATTGACATTTTATACTTCTTTAATTATTAAATAGTTTTTTTTAAGGAAAACAAATTTATCTATTCGCACTGCAATAAAATTCTAAACTAAATTTAGCTAATGTCTTCTAACATAAAATTAATCATTTTCCGTTTTGGCAGTAAGGCAGCAAGTTTTAGCCTAAATTTAAAGATGATTTTCAGCAGTGAAATTTTTTCTATAAAGTAAATTCTTAAGATATATAAAAATGCTTCTAAGGCTTTCTTTATGTTATATGTAATGTAGAATGATATAATTCTTAAAACTCAGACAAACAAGTTTGATCCAAAATTAGTACTTTAATATAAGCAAAGAAAACTTTGATAAAACTACAAACAGTAAATTATTTATTACTGTAAAGGAACAGCCATATCATTACATAAATCAAAGCTTTCTTTCCTACACAAAGCATATAAACGCTATGCTGAGTCTGATTCAAAATTTCAAAACAAAATCTAAAAAAGCGTTTATGTTTTTTTATTACTATTATCTTGAATGCCTACGAGTAGCCCAAATGATGTTTAAAAACGAAAGGATTAAGCAAGATGATATTAAAAAAACTGCAAAAATGTCAGTTGACTAAAAGAATTTCTTTCATGTATTTAAGCATATATCAAAATATTGGGATTACATTTTATACTTTGCACTATATCCCTACCAGCTGGAATACTTTAAAATGCTTTAAACAATGTATTTTATACAAGAAAACAAAAACACCCAGGTTCTTTGTTTTGATACTTTTGGGAGTTTCATGGGCGGTGGAATAACATTTTATCATTCCATACGTTATTTTCTCTTTGAACCCTTTTATGAACCAATAACATTTACTTTTATGTATCTTAAACAGCAATAATCTATTTATCCATCAAAATTTGTGGAATTCTGTTAGCAAAGTTATTTGACACACTAACAACACTACATAGTTATGTACATAAAAATTATTATATCCTCTATATTTATGTTATGGATAAAGGCATGAAATTGTATATAAAAATTAACAACAACAAGAAAAAAGACAAAAAGTAAAAACCACCCTATTGAAACTTTCTTTGAATAGAAATTTGTTGAAATTGCGTGTTTAATATTGAACTTTGTCAATAAAAAAGTCAAGAAGAAAAATTAATCCTTGATTTTTGGATTGATTTTTTTAAAAATATTCTTTCATTTCTTTTTAAGTTCAGAAAGCAAATGCATAAAACTCAAATGTTTAGTTGAATTTTCTTTCTTAAGGGAGTTTAACTTTTACAAACAGAAATGGATATGTAAATTGAGTCCTTAGATAAAAAATATAACTTTTCAGATAAATTTTTTGAGGATGAAATTTCAAAAAAAGTTAACTAACAAGTTAATTAGTTAATGTGAAATATTTAACTTGAATGTGAACAAAATATAAAAATAAATTTCCAAATAAAAATTTTAAAAAACCTGTTAAGAGAAATATTAAACTCAATGAAAAATAATCTTTGAGATCATTTTCATTGACATTCATAATTGTCCAAATTATGCAAAAAACCTTAAAAAGTATACAAAAGCGTGAGACACTGTTTTCTTGTTTTAGCCATAGATGTGAAAAAAACATAAAAAATCTGATGTACTCTAGAAACTATTGTTTCTTTTAGAATTGAGCATTAGTCGAAATTTGTGCCGCAGAAACTGATTTTTGGTCTTTTTTGAATAATATGCAAAAAGAGTGAATTTTAAAAATGAAAAGAAGCAATAAGAAATTTTTTATTCCTTTGCAATTGGACGAAAGTTAAATTTGATACTCAAATAATCATAGTAATATGAAACTTTCTAATTTAAGCACGAATTTCAGTACTCATTTGTTTAAATCTTTGGTATCAGTTGTTCTGTTTTTGGTTTTCGGCTAAAAATTTACTATATGTAAAAAATCACTTTATTGAGTCAAAACCAATTACATAAGAATAGTAAAATCAAAAGCAATAAAAATTTCAAGAAACTAATGATCGTTGACCGATCATGAACAATTTGATCAAATTGATAAAAAGTAAGTGAAAACAAAAACTTAGTAGAGACATAAGACAATATTTTGATGAACTGCTGATGATGATTAGCATGGTTTGATGCAGGGAAAGTAAAAAATATTGTCATTAAGCTTTACACTTGAAACTTATCAAAAGATCTTAATTAAATTATTTTTGAAAAATTTTACATAGGATCAGAAAAACATTTAATAAATTTAAGAATCTCTGAAAGTAACCCATCAATAAAACGTAATCAATTTCAATACTCTTACTTCAATACAATATGGATATTTTTTGGAATGTTTTAGGGCTGTACAACGAATTTTCTTTGCGTTAAAAATTTTTCTCACTATCGGCCTCTGCTAACTTTAATGGATTGTCATCATCAATTATCAAAAAAATAGGTCAATATACATTAAGCCGCAAACCACCACTAAAATTCTTTCACAAAATATTTCCGTATTACACATGAAACTATAGCGCAAAAAGCAATTTTGTTAAATATAAATATTTGAATATATTTGTTAGTTTTTTTATTTGACAGCTATTAAATTTGTTTTGTTTTGAAAATTTTTTACTAAAATTTATAAATATTTATAAGTTTCATGACATAGATAAAAGAAAAAATATTTTCGTATTCGATCAGCTGATCATCAAATGTTGGATGGTAAGGTACCAAAACTTTGCTATAATTTCTTTTAGTCCAAATTGTCCAAGCTATCTTCTTGCTTTTCACCCTTCTCGCCAAAATAAAATAAACTTTTGGTAGTTTCGTTGATTAATAAAAACTAGCCCAATGCCTGTTTGTCTCATTTTACTACCCACACAATCAAAACTTGGCATTATTTCATAAAAAGTTTTGAATCTACTAATGCCCATGTATCAGAGGCCAATCGTGAGTTCATTGCTTAAAATCAGAACTGCAGCAAAACTTTTGTGTGTATAAATATGTTTAGATACATTGTGTATATACATCACACCGAAAAATGCAACAAGTTAAATGAAAGAAGTAATAAATTGTCGTCTATTAATCTAAGTCGGGAGTATAAGTACCTTGTTTTCCTACAATTGCGAAATTAGTCTACTAACTGTCCCATCCATTGCAAAATTGCTCTTAAATATTTATATTAAAATTAAAATATAGTTTTAAGTTTAATAAATACCATTGTGCGACATAATTTCTTTTTATCAAGATTTCTGAAAAAAAACATTAATGCCTGCATTTAAATAATTTAATTCCATAATCGTTACTTATCTAACTAAATTGACATAATTAAAACTAGTTGAACTAGTTTCAAATGCTTCATAAATGCTTAAAATTAGAGATGATAAGTGCTCCTAACGGTATTATCGGACTAGTAATCAAACTGAAATGAGCATAAGGAACAATCTAACAATAGCAGCTTTAAAATTTATTTGTTAGCTTTAATATAGTTGTTTTATTTGTTTTCAGTTGGTGCAAGAGGACTTCCTTTCCATCATACACGCCAACGGAACAATATGTTATAAGCTAATCGGCCTACTGAGTAAGTCATTTTAATTGTATCTGAAATTCTTTATGATCAATAAAAACATAAGTTCTTAAGCTGCAGTCTAAATGAAAACAAAAAAAATTTTATATCCATCAAGTGTCGATAATTCAAATAAAAACTAACAAAAAACAAAAACAACATATTCTGTACCACGTGCGGTTTTAACCTAATGTCAAAGTACAATAAATCATGATAGCCACCACAGTTTTCTGTGTGTGGCAAATTTTATAACACTTCAAACCGCTATTTTGAATACGTTCCTGATCAAATCACCAAACATTTGTGGCCTTTTTCAATAGGCGTGGATTATATGAAAGTGCTAGGTGAAAACATAAAATGGAACAATTATGCGAGAGTAAGGGGAATGGCAGATAAAAATAGGTGTGTATATAGCATCGGCCATGAAAATATCTGTACATGTGTGCATAGTTTAAATGTTTAAAAGAGATAAACTCTATAGTTATCATTTTGTGTCAGAAAAGTAGAGTTTTAATGGCGGATTTTATGTATGAAAGAGATAAGGATATTGTGAGATGTTTTGAATTTCATATTCTATTAGAAAGCATGAATGAAATTCCTATACTATAGCTATTGGAAGGGGCGGTTATTAAATTCTTTAGTATTGTTTTTATGGGTATCAATTCTTATTTCCATGCTAATCCAATATATAGGAATGAAAGAGATTGGTGATAAGATGAGATGGGATGTTTTTATACATTTCAAAGAGTTTTCTATACATATATATTCTTAATTTTGGAATTCATTTAGATTTTCCATTTAAATTTAAGAAAACATTTGTAAAATGCAATTTAGTTAAACTGAAATAGAGCTATACAAAATCACAAGCAAATGAAAGGAAAATATATAGCCCGGCCTTGCATACTAGAATGTGTGTGAATCAGGTGTGTAATTTTGTTTTTTGTGTTTAGGTTTTATCATATTGTTAATGGTGTTTTTATTAAGAGTATTAAGGAGTTGTTAATGTTGACGATTATTTTAATTTCATTTTAATGATACCCTAAAAACAATAGTTATAGTTTTATGGGTGATATAATTGTAGTAAAAAAGTTTTTATTTTGCCTTATTAGCTTCTTTATTATTTTATTTTCATATATTTCACTTTTAAACTTAAATTCTAGTAATTTTTAAGATCAAATATTCAAAAATATAATTGTAATTATGTAAGTTTATGTAAAGGAATGTCATGTAATATTAGAAAACAAATACTAATTTGATTCTTATATGATTCTTATATGAATATTGAATGCAAGTCCCACAAAAATTCTAAAGATTAAAAGAGTACAGCTATATAAAATGCGTTTTTAGTCAATACATGCAAACTATATTGGTTGTTTTACGTTTGCGCATATAATGTTAACAAAAACAAGAAAAAGAAAAAAAAAACAAATTGTTGAATGTATTAAATTTGATACTAATACAATCATAAATATCAGAGTGGATATTATAATATATATTTTATTTTATTTTATATTTTTTTTATGTTTTGTTTTTGGTTGCTGTTTTTGTATTAAATGTGAATGTTTTGTGTAAACATTTTGAATTTATAAAGTTGTGTATATAAAGTTGTGTGAAATCGCGTAGCTTTTGTAATCGCCATAAACGAACTACTTCTCATAACGCAAACAGCTTCGGAATAATATGATCGAAAAATTTTTATAGTTAAATTTTTATTATATATTTATACACATTGTACGATGGGACAGCGGCAACAAAATTCAGAATTTGTGAACTATTATTTCACGCTGTAAAAAGACAATATAGTAGAGGGTTATTAGTTTACTTTCGATAATAATAGCCGAAGAGTGTGCGGCGGTCGCTAAATGAAGAGTTTTAAAATGAAATGTGCATAAAAGCTTGGCTTTTAATTTAATTAACTTAATAATTGGTAAAAGAGGACATTTTTGTGCGGGTCTCTTAAATTTTTTGTTGTTAATGAAGTGCAAGTGAATTGATTTGTTTATATTATTATTAATGTTTGTTTAGTTAAAAATATTTAAGTTTTTATTTAATTTCTTCTTTCTTTTTTTTTTTTGTTTATTTTAATTGCTGAGAAACTTATAAGGCCAAGCAAGTGTATTTGTGCTTAATAGTACTTATATCATTTTATTAATAGTGCTATTATCCATTCGCTTTTTCGTATATGGGTCACGTGTTATATCTAGCAGTAAAAAATTATTAATATAATTTATGTTAGTAATTTGATTTAATTTTTAAATAACTTTTACTATAGCGCGAAGCGTGTACGATATATATTAATTATTTGAAATCCGGGACGTAATTTAGCTGTGTATAAAACGTGATAAGCGTTAATTTTCATTAATATTTGGCAATAAAAATAATTACTTAATATATTAGTGAAGTGTTTATTAATTATCTATTAATTTCTTTTATTATATTTTGTTATCGTTAAAATAAATATATATTTTTGTTTCTTATTTGTTATCGAAAATCGGGCTTAAAAAAAATTAATTAAATGGGAATAACTTATAAGTAATATGTAACATGTGCAATGTCAAAATTTGTTTTTGATAGTATGCTACCAAAGTATCCACAATTTCAGCCATTTATAAGTTCACATTTTTCAACACAAAATCCAATTGCTACAAGCTTATCACAGACATCACATTCTGACGGTAGTCCTTTAACTAGTTCCGAAGGTAGTCCGATATCACCACCATCAAGTAAAATGTATCCATACGTGTCAAATCATCCTAGTACACATTCTAGTCTATCTGGTATGCCCGGATTTTCAGGATTAGAAGATAAATCGTGCAGGTAATGAATCGTTTTGAGTTGGATTTATTGCAATTAGAACAATATTTCCAAAGGAAGCATAATTTAAGATAATTATCTTTTTGAATTTTTCAAATACACAGATACACAGATAGTGTTATGAACAGCTATCAATCAATGGGAGTACCTGCAAGTGCTTCAAGTTTTGCACAATTTTATCATCAAGCAGCTGCAGCTTCTGCTGTATCAGCAGCATCAGCTGGTGCTATTGGGGTCGGTGTTGATTCTTTGGGAAATGCCTGTACTCAGCCATCAAGTGGTGTTGTATCTACCGGCGGTAGTGGACAAAGTATTGCTGATCTACCCCGATATCCTTGGATGGCATTGACAGGTTAGCAATTCAAATTCATTTGATCATATTTCAACTTAAGTTTCTATTTTATTTTTGGTTTTGTAGTAAAAAGATATATTTGTTTTTTTACTTAAGCTATTTTTATATTTCAGTCTAATCATTATATCAAATTTAAATAAATGTGTCCTATTTACTAGTTTTCTGTTGTATTTCAATTAAGTTTTCTGGGATTTTGCCAAAACGAGTATTTTAGGTAGATATTATTTTAAGAAGAAGATTCTGAATTTATTTAAGCGGTATTAAATATTTGGCTACAAAAACACCGACGGGTATACTTTATGTTTTTCCTTCAATATCTAGATATGTTTATTTAATTTTTTTTTTAGTTTATTAACCGTTAAGTATAAAAGAAACCTTTTACTTTAAAGTTTGGTAGGAAAAAAAAGAGTTTTTTTTAATGATTTGCATGTTATTGTGTATAAAAGCAGCTGTGTGCAGAAGAATTATTATAAAATTACTTTAAAATTAAAAATAAAAGAGTTTAAAACAATAATTATTTCATTTCTTCAAGTTTTTGATTAAAAAATTAGAATAAAAATGGCATAGCTTTCCCGACGGTTATGAGCAATCGTTTTGCTTGCAGAACTTCTTTTAAGTTAAAGGTGTTTAAGCTTGGAAAATAGGAAAAAATTGAATTATAACTATAATAATAAAAAGTTTTATAGTTTTTAATAGCACGTAATTTAATTATTAATTTTTGTTTATATAAAACTGCTAAAGCTAAATTTTATTGGGAGAAAGCGGGATTAGTTGAATTCGTTTAATTTACGAAACGCCGCCGGTGAAGTTCTAAAAGGGATACAAAAAAAACATTCAATTGAATTTATTTAAACCAGAGATGCAAAAGAATTTTTGATAACTTCATAGAACAGTGCTACAAAAATTAGGGAAAATTAATTATTACTAACAGCAGTATATTGTTAAAATATTTTTGCAAAATTGTATTTAAGTAAGGAATAATTAACTACGGCTTATCATCGAAATGAAAGCTACAGTAAAAGGACGTGCTAATTATGACGAAATTATAAATAGAAGAAAGCTAGTGAAAGATTAATATTCTAATTTACACATTAATTAATTGAAAATGTAAGCCAATAAGGGCCAGCAAATAGTCAGAATAGGTTCAAAAAATGATTATTAATTGATTTAAAGAAGATGAAATTTGTTGACTTGTAAAGTTGTTACTAATGCAACCTAATAGATATAATTAATCTTATTTATCTCAATTTCGGTCATTTATTTATTTCAAGAATGCGTTTAGTTAAGCTATCACACGTAAATAAGAAAACGGATTTTTTTTTTCATATTTCAATATTAAGCATCGCTTTCTTGTTGAATTAGATTGTTTTGGTATAATTGGGGAAATTGCTTCATTCCAGCATATAAATATGCTAACAGTTTGGTGAAATAATAGGCTATATAGCATAAAGATTTAGCTCATATAGGACTTATGAGATTGCTGGTATCGTATTTAATAAATTTTCATTTATGGAAATGCTTATTTTTTAAAAATTTTTAATGAAACCTTAATGTTCTTAAGTACAATAATAAATTTGCAAAACAAGGTACTGATAAAAATGATCTTGCAATTAAACAGGATTGCTAATAATGACAAACTATGCAGATTTTTAAGTTAAAAAAATATTAAATTACTAAATACTGAAAAAAGGAAGTTATTGTTTCAATTATTCAGCAACTTTAATTTATAAAAAAAAAGGATAGGCAGCAATAAGACAAAGACCTTAATTCATATGCCTAGCTATTTTCCAAAATCCTTTCACATAAATAAATGCCAAAACATATTCAAATTTATTAAGCAACATTGAAACAGATAGCAAATATTCTTGTCTGTAGTAAAACTATAAAACAGCATCTAAAAATACTCAATAATACCTTTAAAGGTTTGTAAAAACACAAAATAAATAAAACTAATAATTTAAGAAAACAATACCAAAAAAAATATTCTATTATACAATTGTTCTTAAAAATCACTTATTAATACAATTAAAAAAAAAAAAATTAAAGAAATATATAAAGGAGTAAATAAACGATATTTAGCTATTTAGCCACATTAATATTTTTCATTATATTTATTGGTTCATTTCATTGAGCGCTTAAGTCAATAATTTACAAGTCATTGAATAGAAAATTACGGAAATTATGTAATTCAAGTTTAATATTGCTAAATAAATAATTAAAAAATTCGTTTGCGTAAAACTTAGAATGAGACTACAAAAGAACGGGTCAGAATGTTTAAATATTATAAAAAAGTTTGTTAACCTATTTATTAAAAGTTAAATAGATCTTCAGATATCTTCATGGTATGGTACTTTATCGAGCCTATCAAAAGACGGCTTACTTTTTCAATTTCAATAAATTTTCACTACACGATATGTTTTGTTTTTTATAATTTCGTTATAGATATGTCAAAGAAAATACAAAGCAAAATTTTAAGGAGGAGAGCTAATACGGCGAAAAATTCTATAAGTATGAAAGTTCGAAATGTTTTGAAGAGTCACTCTAACACTTATACTTGAAAATTTCCTTTCGAAATAAAAATGAGCTTGTAATTTTCAAAGTTTGAGAGAATTCTCAGCTTAAATAAACAATAAATAAAGTCTATGTGTTTTTCCTTTAACGCTACAATCGTAATCCTTATCACGTTATCAGCAGACTGATACCTGTGAAGCTGTGTTTTAATGTAAAGCTGCCCCGGTGATTCGCTAGGCTAATCATTGGATAAACTTCATTGATGTCTTTTAAGGAAGCTTAAGCATTGTCAGTTCAGGTGACATAAATAAATATAAAATATAAATACGAAATCTGGAGGTTGAAAATTGGTACAGTTAAACCAGCATGCATCTTGCTTTTAAAATAATTATGCTAAGATTCTAATAAGCATATCCAATAAATGATGATCGTCGTAAAAAACTTCATTTTTCTTCTAAAATCATAGTAGAATACTTGCAGAAAATTACTTAGAAGTATCTTCATTTGAAGAAAAAGAGTAAATACTGGTATAGAAAAAATATCTTTCAACTTTTCTAATTTTGAAGGTTTGCCATCATGAATGAACAAAAAACGGTGCATTATTCAGACCCTTAAAACCTAATTCTACAATAAAAAAAAAGTATTTTTTCTTAATTACTATTATTCCAAATGATTTATAAAACTACGAATAAAAATTAACTTAAATTGATGCCAATAATCCTCAATCTACTCTTTATATTATCAGAATTAAGATATAATTAAGAATTGTGTCCAAAACTATTTCCTTTATCTATACCGGAATATATTTAAGGTTTATAAAAGATTATTTCCATGGGAGCATTTTATTAAACAAAACATCATAGTGACTCAATAGTTTGGTAGACTTGATGATGATTCTAGAAATTAAAATTTTTCAACCATTTCTTTCTACTCTAGAAACTCTAATTTATGTAATTAATTTATTTTACCCATTCTTTTTGAATGGCGGTTTCTTTTTCTACCTAAACAATATTTATTGATGTTCTTCTGGTTTTGAATGCCGAGCACTAGGTAGAAATGTTTTATAATATGGCTTCCTGATTTGCTAGCATACAAGTTTTAGGATTCTCTAAAATTATTTTCGAAAAAATTAAATTGATTTGATTAAAAAATATTAATTTAATAATTTTTGTTTTTCTGCACTCAAAAAAAATTACAAATCCTTAAAAATAACTTCCTTTTGACTTTATTTCTTTTTTATTCTTGCTGTTGAATATTTTTAGTTCTTCATTAAGAAAAGTTGTCGCTACTTTAGGTAATCCTCCAGACATAAAGCATAAACCCAAGGCTACAAATTTTTTATCAAGAAATAAGACTCAATAAATGCGTATGAGTCCACTTTACTATCAAGTTTTTTAACATAACGGTATCAAAATTCGCCATCTTGGCTACTCACTGCATGCTCTACTGATGAATTTTTCATTTGTAATCATTTCCGCCATAACCATGCAGAAATTAATATACATTTTCTCTATACTGGGATAGTTTCCTTTTATTTTGCTAGTTAGCTAAGATTTTAGATTTATC
Source organism: Acrocera orbiculus (assembly GCA_947359355.1). NCBI lineage: Eukaryota > Metazoa > Arthropoda > Insecta > Diptera > Acroceridae > Acrocera > Acrocera orbiculus. The sequence goes on along the minus strand of OX375756.1, from coordinate 45,930,727 downwards.
CTAAAATCTGCTTGCTACATTTAGAATTAAATCTCGATTGATAAATCCAAGCCGACTAGCTAAGAAAATTTCACGTTCTAAACACTAAAGAGCTATTCAAAATTTTTGAAGTAGTTTAAGCATTTGTTTCCCATAGATATCCACTCTTACGTATAGTAATTTTATTGTAAGCCAAATTCAAAAATAGTGGAGCGAATTTTTTATGTTAAAAAAACTGTATATCAAGTAGTTGTTTTCAGGGGTTAAATGGATTAGGCAGGTCGAAAAAAAGCATATTTTACTAATTTATTTGAAATACAATTAATAAAGTATATTATTTAAAATTTTGCCTTGTTTTTGTTTTTAGAGAAATCATGTTAAAGCTTTGAGAAAAACGTAATTAGGGGCCCACAATGCCATAGCTGAAAATTCCCAAGGCCAAGTTTTATTCAAAGTGAATTGAAATTTTTGGAGAATATTTTTTAATTAAGTTGACTAAGGTAAAAAAATCGGTTATTAAAAATTCTGAAGCCCATGTAACTTTTATGAAAAACTACTATTTGATTTGCGAATAAATTTTGATATACTTTTCTTGATCAGTCAATGGGAAAAATATGAAAAGGTCAAACCAGATAATCTAAATATGACTTTATGAAATTCCTCAAAGAGCCAACCACTGTTGATATCGATCAATTTCAGGTACAAAACTCTCTTGACAATATAACAAGGATTGTTTTGGGCAAAAATCCAGATTAAAAGATCTTCGTATGAGTTATAATATGTAACTTGTCTAAAAAATATTCTTAGCAGTTTTACTGGAAAACAATTTTCCATCAAATGCTGCAGTTATTATCCTCTTTGTAATATCACTTGAGCTATACCGATAACATCAGATTAAATTAGGAAAAAATAATATTTGGAATCCTATCACAAAGTTAGGGTCAATTTCGCTTCTAGAAAATTCATACATAACCAGCACATTGAATAAAATGCATAAAATATAAAATTAGCGATCATTAATAATAAAATTGATACTTTGGTATCAAATTCAAAATTCTTGATAATTTCTTATTTCAAAAGTAATATGATCACCTTTACGTAAAATTGCGGGAAATTTTTTTCACTTACTCATTTTCAAAATACTAGGAAAGGTTTACAGTTTCTAACCAAAGATTAGTGACTAAGTAAATTACTTTAACGATCGATTTAACCTTTAATATGGTCAGAGTTTTTGCAACTTAACTGAGATGAGTTTATTATTCATTCAAATTATTTATTAAGCCTACTAGAAATATTTGTCATTTGTAAGCTGCACATGCAGTTCTCAAAGAGAATGATATCAGGATCAATTTTGGTTAACTTTAAAGCTTACCAAAAAGCAAAAAGCAAAAGAAAACAGGCAAAAGGCAAGCTACAATTTTAATGGCTGGATATATATATATATACATATATATATATATATATATATATATATATATATATATATATATATATAATATATATAATGATAAGTTCTCAGTGGATCCCAAATAACTTCAAAAGCAATAAATTCGAATTAAGAGATAACGCCTTAGGAACTCTACAATATATTACATGATTATGTTGGTGAACACACTAAAGTCTAAATGATTGCATTCAATTGCTCTTGGGGAAATGTCTGGACTTTATACATTGTTGGAGGCGAGGTAAATTCTGCCTTGGCTAAAATTTATTTTTATTTGTGTATAGAAAATATATTGCTATGAACTGAGTTTCAAGGACATAATAGTAGCATTTTACTTTATATTTCTTTTTGGGTTTGAGAAAGTTACATTATAATTTTAATGAATGCTTTTGGTAATGAAGCGAATGTAGAATGGTGCGGTCTCTAAGGATTAAATTTTTTCGTAAATCTCTGAGTGATATGATAGAAAGACAAATTACTTTTATGATAGCTCCAATCATTTGGTTAACAATAAACTAATGCATTAATAGCAATAATTGCTCGAGACAAAAATCATTTTTATATGTAAAAATTTACCAATGAAAAAAGAAAATTTGTCAGCAAAATAAACCGATTTTTATGTCAAAAAGCATTTCTCCTTGGAAAGAACATTGAAAAGTTTTGGTCTAGAATGTCACTTACTTGCAAAACAAAAAACAGCTTATTTAAATTTTCTTTTTTCGTTTTATAGTATTAAACTATCTAAATGTTGGGTTTCTGAAAGTGGTTTATTGAAAGTTTTTAAAATTCGGTAGTTTTTTTTTGAAAATTTTCTTAATATATTGCCTGCTTATAGGAGTCACAATTGTTTTGAGTTCTCACGTGCTTACGATAAAATATTTCGAGTCAATATTTTCATATTTTTTTTCCAATTGATACAATTGAATAAATTAAACAACCATCAAATGATGTATTTGATATTCACCAGGGAATATAAAATAAAGCATCATTTAAATGACCAAAGGAAGTGTTTTTAAGAATAAGGAGATAAATAAGCCATTGATATAGGTAAATATTTTAGTTACCTTCTTTTGGATACTCTACTTCTTTTCTGGTGGCTTAGAGTGTATATCAAGAAGCAATTTAAAAAGTCTCAAAGAAAACGAAAAAGAATAGTATATTTACCTCAGTGAGGTCAAATATTTTGGTATAGTTCAAGGCAATAAGCTGTCGTGTAACATTATTTGAAATTCTTCCCAGAAAGGCATAAAAATCCTCCAGTATATGTCAAACAGTGCTACAAACTTTACTAAACTGTGATGAAATTGCTATAACTATAAAGTAATACTTTTGATAACCAATAACAGAGGAAAAATCTGCTTCTTTGCTGTGTAGAAAATCTTATGCCTCCCTGCTTAACATGTCTGTATCAAAAGTTAACAGCATTAAAGCTCATTAAATATGTTTTTCAATTTGTAAAAAAAACAACGCCACAGCCTTGTGTTGACGGCTCTTTTCCCTTTTCCCATATTTAGAAAAAGAATTGAAAAATGAAACTGTCTTCATAGTGCTTGAAATTGCAATTAAAGTAAGGAGATAACACGAAAAAATTATGCGATGTTTGATTTTAACATAAAAAATTAGAAAGTGTAGTCTTATATTCTGGTCTCATTTTGATAGGAGCTTTGGGAGTTTTTCTTTATGAGCGAATAAAACGCACTAATTTTGCTTTTGAAATATGTCACTATTAAAGTATAAACAAAATAATTTTTTTGAGCTAATTTTAAGTCTTTAACATGGCGTTTTCTGTGGTCAAAGTATTCACCTAAGAAAAGGTAAGTGGCCGGCCACGTGTGGATGATACAAAAAATCCTGATATATAATTGATTTACTCGCATATAATTTTAGCAGAAACTTTATGAAAAATAACAAAATGACCGACATTTCTTTAATTGATGAATAATCGTAGTTCCTGCGATGCTACTGTTTTCACAATAATATCTCAAATTAGACTCAATTGGATTGTCAGAATTTTTGTATGAGTCTGGCCAAATAAAAAATCGTAGCTCCGAGGGAACTATGCTCAAAGTTCTTGCAAAGTATAATTTAGTTTGCAAAGTGGGGGTTTTAAAATCGTCGGATCACTTCTGTGGTTTATGGCTACGAACAGAGTACAAGCACAACGCAAATGACTCTAATGGAAAGTTTTTTGAAAATGTGTAAACAAGATTAATACTCAGCGAAAAGGAGAGAGAGGGAGAAGGTTAAGAAAGGAAGAGAGAGAAATCAGCTTCTTCCAAAAATTCCCTATGGCATGGGTGTAAATGTCAAATAGGAATTTTTGCCGAAATAAATGATTATCCTTTTTACTAGCCTTAACACAATTTTCGCTACTTAATCTCTTGGCTTGTAATTAAAGTTTTGAATGTTGTAGCTGCGTTTGTTGGCCGAAGGATCTTCTAACACCTTTTCTCCTATATCTTCAGAGATAAAAGCTTTGAACTGAGAGCTTTCTTTGTTTTTTTTTGAATATAAAAAAATAAACCATACCTATTATGTCATAATCGATGATAAAAATTAGCTTCTTGTCATCATTTTTATATTTGAATGGATCAGATATTTATTTTCATCTTTTTCATTCGCTATCAAAAATGATAGCTTTTTTCCAGCTTTGTAAGCCTTAAAAGAAGTTCATATAACGTTTGCCAATTTGAAATTAATTATCGCCAAAAATAAATTATCGGTTTTTTTTTAGTTTTTAATTGAAATTTCCAAATAAATATATCTTCTTTAATTAACTTAAAGTTCACATAAATTTCAACAATACTAAATTACCAGTTGAAATTATCTAAATTAAACAATTTTGGGAAACATTTTAATCAATGAATTTTTTGTATCTTAATTTCGTATATATGTATATATATGTTAAAAATGGCATCATATTTAATTAATTCATGAGTTGCAGTAATGAATTCGAGCATGAAACTGTCTGACAAATAAATTTACAGAAAATTCAAATTTTTTTTCGATAAATCGAAATATAGTTCTTTTTTGGTTGTTGTTTTTGTTGTTGATAAATTGAGATATCAAAAGTCCTCTAAATGAAATATATATACGACTATATTAGAAAGCAACCGGTTCCTTTATTATAATTGTGTCAAATTTTTTCAAATGTTACTGTCAAAATGATTGTACAGTAGCAAAACATATAGCGTTTATTATTCCTATATTTTAATATTTGTCAGTAAACTAACGATAACTTATGAAAATAGCTAAAGATATGAAGACAGCGGCCTTTCGCCTTTATTTAAGTTAATTTTCATAAATTCAATGTCCTGGTATCATATTTATCAATAAAAATACTTATAAAAATTTTTTTTATTTTGTTTGATTTGATTTTTGAGACGAGGTTAATGTACTACGATAGTATTCCATGAGGTTCAATCATTAAATTTGTTTAAGATGTTATCACATCAATAGCCCGATTACTCGATAAAGGATAGCATAAAAGATCCTTTTGTCAAGCTTTATAACATTATTTCAATTAATGTTTAATTCTAATTCCGTATAATTTCCTTTGAACTCAATAAAAAAAAATTTTCTTAATAATAACTGTAGGATTATTATTAAAAAGTTCAATGCTTAGATTTTTTCTCTCAGAAACTTAACTAAGCATTTGTCTCAAGAGTACAGAAAAAAAACTTTACTATTATTAAGAGAACTATTCCTAAATCTTAAAAGTTTACTATTATAAAGTTAGTATTATTATTTTTACATTTTAGGTAAGAATAGCGCCAAAATACCTTTTTTATTAGTAGCATTTTAAACATCCTTCCATGAATCTTTTTATATCAGCCCTTTGATCTTAAGATTAATCTAGAACAGGAAGCGGATGCACTGAGTTTCAAAACCACAAAGTGGTTCCCTAAAATTTTACCAACGTAACATATTTCGGATTGTTCAAATAAACCTTTTACCTTCATTTGTTTATATTAGAAATAGGTTTATAAACCTATATATAGATCTATAGATCACAAGAAATATTTAAGATACGAAATGAACTTATAGTGAAAATTTGTATAAATCAAATAGAAATCTTAATGTATCATTGAATCGCAATGCGTTGTTTAGATTAGAAGTTCGAGAAATTACGTTTAAGTACTAAATTAGTTTACAACAAAGATGTTTTTTTTTGCATTTTGTAATAAAATAATAAATTATTAAACGAAGCTGGTTTGTATAAGGAATAAAATATCGAGACGACTGTTACCTCTTCACTTGGTTTTGATATTTTATTTTGTCAGATCAATGGTTGTATTTTAGCATTGTGGTATTACAATGCATTAGTTCAAAATAAACTTTAAATGATTAAATCAAAATTCAAAATTATGTAAAAATCGCAAAATTACTCCGTCAGCTCCGTCAGACTTCATACAATATTATTCATAAAATTCGTAAATCATAAATCACGTAATATAAAATTAATAATAAACCCCTACAGCCATCACTAAATATTTTTTTTTTATTACAGCTATGAACAGCTCTTGGGTTTCATCTGCTATTTTCTTCATTTCTTCTTATTTACTGAAAGAATTTTCCTATAACAAATATTTGACTAAAAAACATAACAATAACAAAACGTTGTTTGCTGCAATTAATGGTTGGCTACCTTAACAGCGCAAACCAGAAAGTAATTTTTTTTAATAACTAGAGAAATATTTTTCCTTTCCAAGTGATTTAAATAAAAATAAGCTACTTAATAAGACCCTTTGCAACCTAATTAGTTCACATATTGATGGTAGAGGTGTTGAAATTAAAGTAGTCTTAAATACGACTATCTTTACGATCGTAATGAGTTGGTATTAGAGCTAAGAAACAGCTATCGTTTTGTAATGAATTTACTTACAATTTACGGCTGCCATTCCTTTCATTTCTTATTTCGGTGATCATTGATGACAATTCAACAACTTTGTTATTTTTCGTCAGTGATGTTCAATTATTTTATAGGTCTGTTAGTCACAGCGTTCTACCCATTCTCCATTGAGGCTTGTACAGTGTATTAGCCTCCCATAGAAAAGAATCATTTCTCCATTGGCAATAATCTGTATTAAGGAAATTTGATTCAAATTTGAAAATACGTGTCATAAAAGTAAACATTAAATCATTTAATTGCACTGAAATAATACTCAATAATAAGTGTATAATTAATTAAATAAAAAACAAAAAGGCAAAAACAGGAAAACAAAAAATAATTTAGATAATAAATACATAACATATTTAATGACACAATAAATAGGGGAATTTCAGGAATTCAGAATAGATCCCAATACTTCCCTTATGCAGCCTTTCAAAGTCTGGTACTTTATACACGATTGCAACATACTTAATTTATACATACGTGTATTACACATTTCTCCATACGAAATTTTTTTTCGTGTGTTGTTATAATGTGTATAAGCCTCAATGGAGAGTGAGTATTACCAAGAGTAATCCACATGAAATTGGATGCTGTATTGTTCGCTTGGAGACTACTACATTTAGTTTTATTTAGTCCTCTTTTTAATTTTTACCATCGTAATTGATATTTTTGTTTGTTCTTTTTTACAGTCAAAAATTTACGAGAGTAAAATTCAAGACTATTGAATGACAAATTTAATGTAGACTTAAATGGGCCTTTTTCTGATTTTTATTATTTGTGGCTAGGAAAATGGAAAAGAAATGTTTGTATAATATAAACACAACAAGAAATAAAAAAAACAAAGTCACATTTTCTTCATTGTGTAAACCAACTAGAAAAGAATTAGATGAATGTGAAATCATTCCAAAAATATGTGGACAGTGTTTGTTGTAATAATTGAGTGCTCCTCTCAGTGTCGCTCATTGTTGAATACTTTTTAAAATTTGCACAAATATACACACAAAATTAAGCAATTTTGGGAATATTAAACCGCATTGTTCTATTAATTTATCCTAATGAAAAATTGGAAGAGAAAGTTTCATAAATTCTTTAAATTATCAAAAGAATTAAATTGGATAAATATGTGAGTGCCATGCATGCCGCTACTCATATAGAATTTTTTTTATTACTATTGGTTAAAAATTATTTTTATTTTTTCTTAATATTTTTTATAACGCAAGAACAAACTTTTAAAAACACGATTATCAAGGATGAAAAAATAAGTTCATGAGTAAATGTGTAGATGAAGACATATTGCGCTCAGGCATTTATTGTAATTTATTTGCTCCTTAAATTTTAATATTTGCTAGTTTTTTATTTTTAATAATATTTTTTTTGGCGATAATATATAAAGTTACTTCAAATAGATTTAAATGGGATCCTGACTGCCATCCTTAAGAATAAATTCCATTTTTTTAACTAAAACTATCATTCCAATATAAATAAATGAAAATATAATATGGAAAAATTGTGATTAGCACAAGCTTAATCTCCTGCCAATGCTCCTTTTTTTATTTTTAAATTCATCGAAAAAATTGTCAAAACTTTTATTTGAAACATCAAAAAGAAATCTATTTCCTTCTTAAATGAATCATTTGTGTATTTTTATGACTCAAAAAATAGATTTTGAAGAAAAACATCATCTTAGCATACCCTTTTCTTGTTAGAAATATCATAAAAAATTAGACAAATTTGTCGTCTCTGAAGAGCAGATGAGATAATCAAAATGACTTGTAACCATATAAAACGGCATCTAAATTGCTTGTTTTTTTTATAAATGGAGCACATTTTATCACTCGAATAGCAAAATCTTTTAACGCATACCGTGCATGCCATGTGATCTGAAATTTTCAATAATCAATTTCTTATGTCTGAGTAAGCACATGTTTATAGCTGGAAAATATTTTCACACATAATTTAAAGAAAAATTGAAATTCACAGAGGTGGAATTTCCGGCACTTGACAGCTAGTTTTACGGGAAAAATTGTTTGATTTGAGAAAGGATTGAATGCAGTCGGAAGAGAGTGTTTTTGGTTTTTATTTTATTTATTTTTTTTTTTTTTTGTTAAATTTGTTTCGAGTGTATCCAATAGGAAGGATACATGTTAACAATACAGAAAGTTGAAGTATCATCAATAATTCTGATCAAAAGATGTTACAAGTTTTAAAGCATGTCCTTTGACTGTGGATGTGTCTGTGTATGTTTACTGCTAGACATTAGAGTCTGATTCATTGTTTTTTTTAGTTATCTACAAAATATTTTTTATGACCAAACTTTAGTAAACTTTGTCTTGCTTCAATTGATTTACTCGTAAGTTTGTAGCTGAGGTATTGGTCTACTTGGTTACTTCAGATTCACTCTTGTAGTCCTAAAAATATTGCATAACTTTAATAAAACTGGAGGCAAATCATAAACAGATTTTCAAAAATGGCTTTGGTTAACTTCGTCTTTGTGAATTATTATATAAGCCACCATTTAAAAGCCAATGAAATTTGTTTTTTTTTACCTTTTTCTTAGTGAGGGTATCAAAATAAAGAAAAGAAGACGTTTATACCACCCTAAAAAAATTTTACTGCAAAAGAAGTTAAAACAAAAAGCATAAACTGCATAAAAAGCATTTGAGCTTACAGGAATTTAGATATTACTCAGTTGTACATAAAAAGGTTCATCTATTTGTGACGACTCATAACTCTTACTTACATCAAATGAGTGACGTACATATTAAAAGCGATCAGAATAGAAACGACAAGTTTATTTAGACCGCTAATGTAGGCCTAGAGGTTCTAGTTGTAGGAGAATGTGTGTCTCTGGCATAATATAGGAAATTCACAAAACTTTTACTAATCCATTTATTATCCAAACAAAACTGAATCCGATGCTGTTCAAGCAAATAATTAACTTCTATACATATATACCCTTGACAGTTGAGCAAACGCACCCTAGTATGGTGCCTATTTCTATAAATCTTGTTATTAGTCTTGAGAAAACCACACTATTGTGTCATTTTCCTATTTCCTGGCTTGTAGAAAGGGGCTTTCTCATAAGATCGTGATGCTAAAAGTTTTAATGGACTTCTTCTGTTTGAAGTGAAGAGAAAATTTTCACCGTAAAGAAGTTTAAAGGAGTTTATTTAGCCTATAACATCGAAATATTTTAAGCAAAAAATTCAGGAAAATATTTTAAGCATAGAAAAATTTCCATTTTCCTTAATAAAGAATAAACTGGCTAACAATGTACTATTTAATTTTATTTATAACCCTGCGTAGTTTCAGTATCTTTTGGCTGTTTCAAGTTATTTTTTTCTCTTGAGCAAATAGTTTTACATATTAATGAATTGCTTTTGCTGATCGATTAACAACACTTCAAGATATTTCCTAATGATTAGATCTGATGGTTACTGGTTATACCACTTAACAAGTATTCCAAATAATGCTCGCATCTATGCTTAAAATAACCAAATTTCTTTATACAATAAATATTGGAACAACAATTTATGTTTTTATGTTAAGATTATTAGTTTCCCGGAAATCAGTATTTTTGTAATTTTTGAGCAAATTATAATATTTATATTATGCCTAGTGTTGTTTTTCGGCTAACTCATTTGTTGAATCAAATGCTAATTTTATTGAATGGTGAATTAAAATTTTTCAATAAAACTAAGAAAATGAATCAAACGGCTTAGTAATTTCCTAATTATGTGCACAAAATAGTGCCTTAAAAACTTTTGATGAGCCTACAAGATATCAGTTTAGGGTAGGCAATACTTTTTTTTTAAAAAAATTTTGTTTAGTTTTACATAAAAATTTAAATTAAAGCACATATATAAGCTTAGTAACTAAAAAATAGGCATTTAATAAAACAAACAAAATAAAATTATATCTTCAATAAAACAATATTTAAAAATACACTTTTTGGTGTACTTTGAATATCAGAAATAGGGTTTTATATTCATACTAAAGTTGGACGAAAAAGAACGAACAGTTAAATAAAATTATATAAATATTGAAGATTTGGAACTTTTTCAAAACAAGCTATGGATGGAATAGCAAAAAAAGTTAAAAGGCACAATATAATAATTCTTCTGGATAGTTTGTTTATGTAACTCATTAATCAGTTTGTCTCTATAAAGACATATAGAAAAAAAATGAATATCAAAATTTCTGGAATATAAAATGCTTAGCTTAAAAATTTCAGGTGCTTTAGTGAGTCTTTTTTTTTGTTTTTTTAAGCAATAGATTCAAAACAATTTTATGTGTTGATTTTTCATTACTTTTTTTGATAAAAATATTTTATGAACTTTGTTTCACCAGAAACATCCACGAAACAGTTGGTGGTTCACAATAAATGACAATAATACTTAACGCTCTAGATTCCCAAATGCCATAACCCAAAAATATAAAAAACAGTCAGTGAAGTGATTTTTGTTAGTTTACAAGCTAAGCTTTAAAATAAGCTATGAAGCTATGAAGCGAATCTGTTCTTAGTCCTTCTGTGTTCCAAGCATTTGCATGTCATGTGATAGAACTTAATTTTAGTCTGATTCTATCCTATGATTCTACATTGATAAAAAAGTTCCTATTACCGCTAATTACTTTCTTTTTGTGGTCTAGCACCATCACAATCGACAAGCAAACCGTTTTCAGCCTATATGTTTGCAAGTTTAACATTGATGCTGTAGCATTGCTGCACTTATTCATGCCATTATTGTGTAATTTATATTAATAAAATAGCAATGATTTTTTCTTGTTTTATAGATAACGCTAACTCTCGTGAATAGTAACTGTTCAGCTACCATCGTAAAAAAAGAGTTTACCCTTGAAAATCTCTTGTTGATGTGTTTGTAGTGTTTCACTCTTCGAAAATACAGAATGAACCAAGATTTCAACAATATTATAAAAGATATCAAGCTACAAATTTACCGAAACTTAAATAATTTCTCAAAAATTAGAATTAGCTATCGTTTTGACCTTAATCAAAAATGTTAAATCTTCAGTTACACTTCCTTTTGGATCACTCTATTTAAAATATCAAAGAGATCCACTGAATAAGATATATTAGGAAAATAATATTTCATCTAATCAATTAAAAAATTAAATAGTTTTAATTATATTATTGTTTTCATTCTCAAATTCATCCACTAACCTACATTTTTCAACTTTGTATGTTTCTGTTACCTAAATACTAACTCAGCTATAAATTATAAATCACTTTCCTCTTTTAGTTTCGATTATTACCAAAGCCAAGATAGTATTTCTTTTTTAATTTTTAATTGTGTAAACAAACAGTAAGTCAAGTGGTTTTATTATAAATTGTGGGCAGACATAAATATTTTTGTTTATACTACACTAAAATTGATCGATTGAAACTATGTACCACAGCTCCTTTAAATTTAACACGTCATTAAACATTCACATCACTTCCGTTGGAATTTTGCCCACGGGATTAGTTGACATTGCAAAATAAGGAATTTCTTGAAGGTATTGTAATGGTCATAAATTATATTTCTGTCATAAAATTTAGCAGCCTCTAAAGTCATTTATATCACATTTCAGTCACATAGCTTCAAAAATATTTAAGCATTTACTACTGACACTGCATAAATGATTTATGCAACAAAAAAAGAATAACCAAAGCTGATAAAGAAAAATTTTTTTTAATACAAAAAACAACAATAATGGGGCCTATAACACACACTTTTAAAAGATTAGTCTAATGTTACACTCATATCATTTCGTTGTAGTAATAAAATACAATATAGTCATTAAAATTTTATTAAAGTTTATTATTAATAAGATAAAAATTAAATTGATTAACTTTTACTTATCACTTGTTTTTTTCTTTTTTTTCCTTCTTTTTCATATTTTGCCTTCAACAGACTGGATGGGTAGTCCGTTCGAGCGGGTTGTATGTGGTGATTTTAATGGTAAGTCCTTAAATTCTTATTACTGTACTTTAAACCATGCATGAAACACTCATAAATTTTAAATTTATGTTTTTTTAACAATAGAAATATTATAAATTTTAGTAACTTTCTAAACAGGGTTAAGATTTTCTATTTAACAATGAACAAGGTCATAATACAATAAGTGAACTTTCACATTTTTAAAGGATTATTACAGGATCTAAAACATTTTGTTTGCCGCTTTGTTCAGCATTTTATTTTTTTGTTCATTTTGGGTCTAGCACTAAAATTACATAAAGGAGAATCATAATCATGGGTTAAAAGAATTTCGAAAAATACTTTTATTATGATATCTAAGATTGTATGAAACAAAATTTTTACCTTTTCAGAGAATAAATTATTTATTAGTAATTTTTTAATTGTATTTTATTTTTTTTTTTGAAAAGTTCTTAGAAGCTTGTGAGCTATTATTTAGCAATTAATGCACAACGACATGATATAAAATGATTTTTAAATGTCAAATCAAATCTGTGTTGACATCTCTTTGACTTAGCTGAATCTCATTTAATCGGAACACTTTGTTTGAAAGGAATAATAGAAAGCTATAGGAAAACAGTTTTAGAGAATTTTACAAATAAATATATTATAATGACTCAGCATATTCGGAAATATGCAAACCCATTTTTAAATCAATTTCGTAAATTCTATTAGGAAAAAATGCAATGCTGTAAGGAACATATACTAATGACTGACAACTGGTAATGCTTCCAGTTGCATTTCGTGCTACTTATCGCTCTAAATATTTTGCTAAAGCTTGTCAGTTAAACCTTTGGTAAGCCCTTATCAGTAGGCGATATGTATTGGACAGAAACGACAACAAGAAATATAATTAATTAAATATAAAACTGACATAATAAAATAAGGGGATATGAAAACTTTACATGGAAATTATACTTTTTTTATGCATAAAAATATATTTTGGATGACATAAATTGATATAATAAGAAAATTATTAAAGTTAGCTTAACTATAAAGTAATTACCGTGAAATTTATTCATTTTGATAGTGAACTTAATTTATTGACGTAGTGCAGTATGAATTCAAGGATCTTTTATCTTAATGAGCTCAATGATTTTATTTTTTTTTTTGCTTTTTTTACAAAATTTTATAGATAATACCGTCGCCTTCAGTCTACTGATAATTTTAGTCATCTTTCTTTAATTGAATTTTGTAGCCACAAATACAGCAGCATTTTGACCTTGAGTAAATCAACTTTCGGGTCATTTATTCTTTTATTTTGTTACTTTGGTCATCTTAATATTCGTTTTTGTTTTGATTTTTGTGCAATTCATATGGCTTTCCAGTAATGATGCTCAAAAATATTTTAACAAAAAGCTGATAGAGCTGAAATGACAAGTAGAGATAATTTCAAAATGGTTCCTGTAATTTCGTGTTTTTATTCAAAGGTTTTAGTCGTTTTTCGTCAAAAATAACTTGAAGATCGTTTTGATTATATTACTTCCATTCTTTTTAGTTGTGCTAGTATTCCAAAATAATCTCCTGAATATAATTAAACAAATTTTGTACACACATGTCCTGGTAGTAAAATGAAAATGTTTGTAAGTATTTATAGTATAGTAAAACTGTTCTAGGAACAGTTTTAGTATATTTTAAGCTTTTATCAAACAACACCATTATTCATCAATTATTTATTTTCCACTTATTCCATTATTTAAACCGAAATACGCAGATTCATGTTAAAAATTTATTTTCAACTTTTCAACTCTCATCAATTTTGATTTCAATCGCAATAAATTGTATGAACTTTAGCAATAATTTGAGCTCGCCGTTAACATCTAGTACAGATTAATCAAAAAAGTAAAGCAAAAAACGAAGCCAAGAATTTGCTTTTTCATTTTTAATTAAATACTTTCTAATGATAACTGTTACGATTAGTTTATATTGCCGTAGCTGATTTGTTTTTTAACTTAAATATATTTGAAAAAAATAAAGCACTAGATCAGACAGCTTCAGAAAAATACTTAGAACATAAAATGTTGTTTTTTTCATTTATTTATTCGTCGCCGAAGTATTTACTTTAAACTATTTGGTTATTTTTGAATGAGCTAAAAGTATATTGGGCGAAAGTCACTCCTTAAAGTAATCATTAAATCTATTGCAGGTTTATCACACAGAAGGTAGGTATGAAGCTAATTTGCAATCATATCCTAGTACAAAATTAATCAATGTGTCTCTTGATCAAAAGATTCTCAATTTGAACATTATCAGGGCTTTAAAGAAATAGGTCTGTCACAGTTAATGATGTTTCTTAATCGAATCGATTCATTGAACTCTTTTAAAATCATTAAAAGTAGCAAAGCTAACACATTCTCAAAACTGCTTTTGCGCTATTTCAACACTTTTTTAGTCTGTTTTTAAAGATAAAAAATTTATATAAAGCAGAAAGAATTTGAGCACTTTATATTTTATGAAGGGCTCCTAATCTTTGTCAGGCACACCAGCGTTGTTACTGATGGCAATAACTGCTTTTAGTTGTCATTACTGTTTCAAATTAACCAATTTACAAACATACTCACAACTTTAGAATTCTTTTTTCACCCAAACATTTTCAGAATTACTAAGTAAAAAATGATGCACTCTAATTGTGGTAATTATTTGTGACAGTAAATAAATAATTTTGTTTTTATTTTTTACAAAATAAGGATTTTAGTTAAAGTTATTTGAACAAAAACTAAAACTGCTAAAGAAGTATCGAAAAAAATAAGTAAAAGACAGGAATCTATCTTTAAAAGTAAAAATTTGTAGCGATTAAGCTTAAAATCCCCAAAGGTCAATAGACAACAATAGATCATTTTGAATTAAAACATGTCATTTTTTATATATCCTTTAAGTGTAATAATAAAATTGTTATTTCACACAGCATGACTTCTGCCACGAAACGTTAAAATTTTCTAATTCTTAAATTTGAATTTGTTTTTTTCAAAATATTCATATAGCCTAAAGTCCACAATTGAGGCCATTAGAAAATATGTAAAACCACTGCAAATGTGTAAAAAAAGAAAAACAACCCTTGAACATCCCTTTAATTAAGGGCGTGCTCAGATCAGCAAACGGATGTCTAACTATGGTTTCTAATAGTGTTTTAATCATTACAAACACATATAATCCTTCCGACTAATAAAAGGGTTGAAATAGCAGTGAAAGTCTATTTTTAGTATGATGATATCCATTTCTCTGAGAGATAAAAATACCAGCCGTAAATTACAACACCTTATAAATACCAGACACTAGCATTCAAAGATGTCAGTAGCCTCTTCCTAAGAAAAAATCTTCAATATCTACGGCTAAACAGTAAATTCCCTTACGGTCTGCTTCTTTGAATACATTTTCGCGGCCATATTTGGTCCTTATGTTTTTTTAGATATCCCCAAGACCCTTGTAATATATTTTGTTTTGACATTTTTGATAAAGAAGAAATATGACATATAACCGCAGTTATATTGAATTTTTTTCTTTTTTCCTTCGGAAGAGGGTAATGTTCGCAATATTTTCAAAAGTGTTTTTTTTTTCTTTTGCCAACAAAATTGAAAGAAATATGGTGAAAAAAATCGAATATATCTTTTTGAGTATGAGATATAAGGGGAGGTCTTGTTCGTTCTACATTTGTATTATTTATTAATGGCTTCTTTGGTAATTTATGTTATAGCCGTGCTAGCTCAAGTATGTGCCTACTACATATATGCCTTCGGGTAGCCATTTCATCGTGTTAAATCTTTTATGAAATTTTATGCGTTTTATTTCTTAATTGAAAAAAAATACTCCTTTCAATTTAGTACAAAGACTTTAAAAGGTTTTATTTATAATTTATCTGAACGTCACTAAAATATAAGCGAATTTAAAGAAGCACTAGATATCTGTGCTGGGAAAATGTTTTTTTAACTTTGTTTGAATTCCAAATCCTGTTCAAGACTTGTTATTTAGTTTACCGGTTTTTATTGAATTTTTACAATTTTTAAAGGCTTTTAAACTAAGCTCTAGTGTCTAGATTTACATAAGAAGATTCCCCTAATACTTCATTTTAGTTTGTAAACAGTTTCAGAAATTAAGCCATCAAATTAAATGCTTTTGGCTGATTTTAAAATAAAAAGCGAAGCTTTTATTTTGTATTTTTTGTTACTGACTTTGTCCATTTAATTATACATTGGGGGAAGGATATTCCCTTGCTATCAAAATTATCTTCCAAAAATCCTTTTGATTGTGATGATATAAAAAAAAAATTATAACTTAGATATGATATTTTTCTAACTAAAAAATGAAAATATTTAAAAAGCAACAACAACAAGTGAAAATTAGCTCTAACGGTTTTGTATTTTCCTAGTTTAATTCTTCCTTTAGGAAATGTAATTATTTTTCTTAAAGCAATTTCATTCTTTTTTGTTTTTCTTTTCTGATTATGTTCATTAATTGAGGTCCTTTGTAGTTAACTTTAATGACTAAAAATTAGAATCAGAGATTAAGCCAAATGGTCAATTTTTTAAAGGAAAAGGTTTATTGTTTATTCTGCCATAATTTCAATTCTGGTTTGAGCTTAAAACTACTTTGTATGAAATTCAACGACTGTGCGAATGTGAGCCATTTTCGTTGATTTTAGAATCACTTTTTTCAGCTGATCTTAGTAATGCCGATTTATTGCAAAAGAAAAAGAAATAATTGAAATTTTATTCAGGAAAATCTGTGTTTGGGTCATAACGTATTCAATTGGTTGGTATCTATGTAATTGCTGTTAACTTACAATTACATATAGTTATATATATACAAAAATACATTCATATAATCCTTTTGATGGCTTAAGTAGTTGCAATACTGCATACATATTTATTGATTTAAAAACTAAAGATGAAACTTTGCGCATGAACTCCTTCGACATAAAGCTGTCTGATGAACCTTTAGAGTTCATTTGCTGAGAGCTTTTGTAAATTTGTTCTGCTTGCATAGAAATTTCAAATTAATGAGGAAAATGAAAACTGAATACATTAAGCGGAATGTTGGCAGATACCAGACTGATAATTAAAGTCAAAGCAGGATTTTTTATATTATTTAAAATAATTTAAAATTTTAACACAAAGCAAAGGTATGGTCAATCGTTCTCAATAAACTAAGAAATTAATTTAACTAATTTATATTTAAATAAAAGTTTTGATGGTAATAAGAACTTGATTACAATGACTTTTTCCAATTATTTTGTCCATAAAGACTTAAATTAGCTGCAGCTTACCTTTACTTTGCGTTTGCGTCCTTAAAACGAAATTCATTGAAATTTTTATCTGGGAAGAGATCATTATAACTGAAAATAAGATCCCTTTATACCCTTATTTATTGAATAAATCGAATATCATGAAACAAACTAAGATACACAAAACCTTAAAAAGGGACGTTCGACGCCAAAAACATTTTCTGCTAGCTTTTTATTGACAATTCAACGCTGAAACAAACTTTCAGCGGATATTTTGATCCACTCTAGTTTCAAATGTACACGAAGCTGCTGAAACCTTAACAAGACCTCATGTAACTATAAAATATCGGTTTTCTTTGATATCTGAAACTGAAAAAAACAGAAATTATGTGCTTTGTGTTGATACTAGTATAGGTGAATGTACTTAGTCTTCAGCCTATTTGTAATCATAATTTTCATTCTTTCTTCTCTTAATTACTTCTTTGAATTAAATACAAAACTGAGGCCAGATAGGGGAGAGTTGACATAAAGGCGTTCAGTAAGGCAATTTAATATCCACTTTATTTGTATAGAATATTTCCTTAGCGCAGCCAAAACTTAAGTGATGTGATTTATAATTGTTTGAAATAACGAAAAACTATTTTTTTAAAATAAATTACGAAAAAATTCTATTTGATTTTTTGTGTTATAATCCTTCAATTTAATTCATTTCAGTCACATAAAAGTTTTTCCAAGTGATTAGACTGATGATTTTCTAAATTTATTTCATCTTAGGAATTTTTTTATAGGTGAAGATATTTTAAATAGAAATTTTTGGCACTTTATTTTTAATTTATTCCAGTAATTATTAAAGTAAATTTGTATTTAGGTAAATAACTTTCGTATGACTTTTATTAATTTTATGAAAAATATCCATAATCAATTGTGTTTATTTTTATCACTTTTTATGTAATAATGTATCAGTACAATAATTAGTACACTAATTAATCAAAAAATTATTAAAATGTGGCTCAAAGTTGAACGATTAAATCACCATTGTTATTTTAGTTTTTAAAAGTAAAAAGTAGTGTTTTAAAAATTATTAATTATTCATTTAGACTATTTTTACGGTGGCTTTCTAACTCGGGTTATTTGATTAGGATAAAATTTTATAAACTTTTAAAAAACTCTTCTAATACTGCGATTGAAATACTGCACCTCCCTACATGTGTTTGTATTTTCAATTTCTTTATTTTAATCCTGTTGAATTTTGCTTAGACAGATATAAATTATAGAACTACATATTGGCTCTCTGCCGTTTCTTTTATTCTTACTTTTATTGGGTAAAAGTTCTCATCAAAGATCAATGGTTATCTAGTAACAATAGCCTTTGACTTTTTAAGTAGCTTTTGGTCTTTTAATGATTGCAGAAGGGATTATTTTAATTGCAGCTTAACATGCTTTTAACTACTTTACAATTCTAGAGGAAGAAAAGTGTTTATTATAGTAGAGTGATAGTAGGATTGAAAAAACTAGGAGGCAAACTTCCATTTAAGGGCATTGCAAACTGAAATATGCAAACCTCCATTTGAATCCATTCAAGAAAAACTGATCTCCTTAATTTTTTTTTGAATCGTTATCAAAATAATTTACTAAAGATTTAATAATATCAAACAACCACGTTTGTCCTCTAGGAAGGAAAAATTTTGCAATCCGACAAACTTTTAAAGTTAATTTATATTAAGCAAAAAAGTTTTAATTTCAATAAAAATACTAAATTAATTAATGAATTTCACGCCTAATACTCGCATCAAATAGTGAATATCAATTTCCTTCCAATTCATTTGGAGCTGTTATCAATGAGCTGTTGACATTTGACCCAAGACATATTTAAGCCAATTGAAAATTATGATATTAAATCGGGTAAGCTGTAGGCAGCCGTATCTAATAGAGATATTACCTAACGCTAATTATATAAGAATTGTAAAATTTTTATATTTTGGACCAAGTGTCCTAATATGTTAATACATATATCCATATATATAGCATGCCCTTTTTTTGATTGATTGGGTCAATGTTATATTATTACTAAACTAAAAAAAAACAAAACAATAACGAAATCGGGCAAAAAAAGCAAATTGAATATCACCAAGCGTTTAAAAACCATTTCAAATTTTAACAGCAGTAATAAAATGAAGTTTATGATCACTTTATGATGTCGTGGATAATTGTTTTCATCTTAGCTGGGGATCAGTTTCCTTGGGATCGTTAAGATTATAGTTATTTTTTTTTTCTTTTTTTCAGAAGTATATTGTACTTTATGAATTTTGATTGCTATAAATCATTTCGATTTATTCCTTGTAAGGATTATTTATGGGCTGCGATTTTAATTGCTTGTTAGAATTAATCACAAAAAATATATAAAGTAGCCACAATATACGTTGTTGACATAAAACTAGAACAATACATTCTAAGATGTTGGATTATTTTATGAATGTGTTTCATTTTGACATTAGATTAAGTCTAGTTTCAATAGATTTATATATATTACTATTAAAGTTGGAGGTTTAAAGAGTATTGTGTGACAACGTAACCTGCAATGAGTATCAATACTCATATATAGAAAAGTGAACACTGTCTTTGAATGATTGTAACGCCCGGTCTCGCAGTTCATACTTAAGCTTTTGTTCAGACGAGTTTCTTAAAAACTTAAGTTTTTCTTAAGAACAATGCATTTTTATTATCTCCTTAGCTTAGCTATCATTGTTGAATTTTGTAAGTCATTTTTATGTCAAATAGTCATAATCTGTCACAGTTTTTGCATAGAGATATGTTATAAGAAGTAAAATAGCGACAAAATATACAAACCATTAATAAAAATAATAATTAATCAGTAAGTTTCTTAAAATATTAATATTCGTAACTAATAAATATTCTTCATATTATTGATTAAATCTATTATTTCTGATTAAATTTAACAAAAAGACTGATAAACTAAACGGTTGCAGTTTTTATATGCCAGAAATGTTTTCACACAAAATATTGATTTTTGATTTTTATGATCACCAATAAGCGAGAGCTGCATTACGGCCATATCAGCTGTTTTCGTTTTAGAATGACTGTAAAAATCACCCTACATACTATATAAAGCATGCCCAATTCAGCTTAGCTAATTTTCATATATTAAAAACTCCTGATACACCATTTCTTTACTGCGAGCATGGTAGAGGAACTATGGAGCAGCCAAGTACAAACGTTCCGAAACAAATCAATAATCCAATACTAGTCTAATTAGTCACGGTGAAAAAACTTAATTAATAACATTAAAACTTAATCTAACTGGTAATCAAATAAAATATTTGTCTAATATCAAATAAATTTGACAAAATTTCTAATTACATTTATCCATAAAACATAATTAGTTGAATACAAGTTTCAAAGTACATAACTAGGAAATACAGTCATCTCATTCAAAGTTTATAGTTTACTGGTTAAATGCACAACACAATTAAAGTACATATTTGCAGAAAACATATGTATGTAAACATTAGAAAAGTATGTACTCGTGTGTATATTATTTATTTCATCGATTTTTATCCCAGCTCATCTAATTTTAATTCCATGAATAATTCCCAAATCTGTTTTTGCTAATCAAGTTCGATTTACAATAAATATAAATTGTGCATTTAATGGACATGTCCAGTGGGATTTTTTGTTCATCTTTTTTTGTGTTGCAAAATACCCAACAATGTGCACTAGAGTTGAAAAAATTACCTATGTTTAAAAGGAGGGAGTAGTATCAAAGTAAATCACCCCCGCGAGACAAAATATATTACAGAATTCACAGAAGGGCAAATCACCAGTAAAAATAAAGAAGGCATGAATTGCCATAAAGGTGAATAGATATTGTTAAGGGGGTGGTACATGCCAATACCAACACTACATAAAAACAAATCGTTATTAAAGTAAAATTGTCGAGGGTGAAAGTCTTCTATTAGCATTTTGTCTGCATTTGATGAGCACTTTGGTATCTACATTTCCTTTTCCTCTTAAACAATACAAAAAAAGTGTCAAACAAAACAAGAACAACAACAACAAAAGCGTAAAAATAGAAAGGCACAAAAAAAAGAAAGAACAAAATGGCCGATTAAGAAGAGATACCAGATGAGCATTGTTAAAGAATGATTAAATTTAAATAAATTTAATATACATAACTTTTACCACCCCTTATCTTTGGTTGAGGGCTATGGATAAGCTGGCATAATATATCGGCGTTTTGTTTGCTAAAAAAGAAAAAAAAACAAAAAAGCAGCAAGAGTGAGCTAACTAATAAGAGGATATGCTTGGTACAAGTAATCCCGGGATTAGTTCGATTTTGGCACCCTAGAATCATAAATTTTCTTCACCCTAAATTACAAATGTAGGCGACCCCAAAAATTAACCAATTCTCCCCTGGTTTTTGTTTAATTTTACCTTCAGGATAGAAGTATTTAAAATTTCTTTTATGTTCCTAAGTGCTGTTGTCTTTCATGTTTATGCTTTTTGACTTCTTATGTCTACAACAATACTATTATGTATTGCTCTTTGTTTTCAGAATCATTTTTTAGTTTAATTAAAATTTGTAGCTTAAATTATTGCTTATTAGACTTTAGTTTTATGGATAATATTGCTATAACAGCATATTTTGAAACACAATAAATTTTATTTTTGTTAATATAAATTAACTCTTAAGCCTACTAATAGGAATTCCTTAAAAAGCAGTCAGGGATTAAATTCAAAAATGCTTTAGAGACCGTCTCAAAAAATTAATTCCTCATCTACTATTTGATTTTAGTAAAACTTTACAACCTTTTTTCCCAGTAAGGCACAAATGAGGATACATTTTTCTTCGTGGTAGGCTAGTCTGTCTATTAAGAGTTTAAATTTCCATAGAAAGAAAATATTACAAATTTATTTAAACTTTTGGCTCAGCCAACACTTTGAGTTGAAATTTTGCGAACTTCGATTCGATTTTTACTTGTACAAGTATTGTGCAGCCTTTCTCTTCTCAAAAATTCTCACCAACGCAACTCGAAAACTAACGTTTCAAAGTTGAACATTCAATAATTCATAATTTTTTTATTTCTTGAATTTTGAGAAAGGGAAAACCAAAAGGGTCTTCACTGCTGCAAGAACATTAACAGTATGTCCATTGAATATGGAGAATATAAAATCATTTGTCAAGCGTGGCTTGTAAAGATTGTTTAATGAAGTAATATTATGAGCTTTGCAGCAAAAAATGGTCGACATCTTTCTAAAAATACATAAGTTGCTAAAGTTTCTTATAAGCTATTATAGAGCTTAGGCTTAAGATTGCCATGGATTTGTTCCCACTTTAAAATAAAGAATTTTGTATTAATTTTTATCAAGTACGAGGCTAAAGCACATCACTTTCAGTACTCATTCGAAGAGCTCCGAAATTGTAATAAGCATACAGCTTCTTTTTAAATTTAGCAGCTAATCTACTTAAACTTAACTCACAAATTTCCAGGATGAAGATCAAATAATCTTCACAATGAACACTGACTAGGTTTTCGGCCAAAATTAAAACACTGGATTTCTTGTCTGGTATTGATGTTAGACTTATGAAGCGAAAATAACTCAGCAGACGAAAATAGTCTAGGGCAGTGCTATTCAATCTTTTTTTTTGAGGTGGCAAATAAGTGGCACCGAAAACTTACCGTGTGCCAAATTCCATATTTCTCTATTAAAAAATAAAATAAGACTTTTTATCCAAAAAAATAAAGGTTGATTCTATATTCATACTTTATTTTATTCAATGTAACGGATGATATTCTTTGGATTTAGCCATTTTCACAAAATCTAGTTTGGTTTCACATAATTCGCAACGTAATTCGGATTTTAAGTTCTCTTGTGAAAGTGAATTACGATATTTATTTTTGCGGCGTACAAGACTTGAAAACGTACATTCACACAAATATGTGGAACCAAACATGCACATGTATTGCATTTTTCAAAACTAAAAATGAACATTCTGTAATCAGTTTTTTCCACATTTCAATGCAACTGAGATTTTTCAAATGGTTCTCTTGTGCAATCAAGGCCAGACCAAATTCAAGCTGATGCTTTTTGACAACAAACATTTCTGATAAAACTGTTACTGTATCTGGATTTAAATCAAATGGATTTTTGAGAAATTGGAATATAACATTTTGATCTTTGAAATCAGAAAAACGCGTGTCGAAGTCTTGAATTCTTGAATTGTCAATAAATTTAACGAAATCAGTTGTATCGAACATTTCTTCTCCAAAATGTTTGTATATAGTTGGAAAATTCTCAAACTCGCCAGCCTCAATTTCACTTTTGAATAAAACCAATCTAAGCTTAAATTCAGTTAGTTTTTGCAAGATACCAAACGAATTTAACTCGCCCTTGTAATTTCAAATTTAAATCGTTGAGATGTGCAACCAAAGTGCAATAGGAAATAAAATTCGTGCTCTCAGGCAGTTGTTATGATTATTTAAAAATCCTTCAGTCAATTTTTGCTCGTCTTTGTACTTAGAATCCAGTTCATGCATCAGCAACATTTATAAATACTGCTCACCGAAATCGAAATTCATACGGTTCATCGCATCAGTTTTATATTATGCGTCATATTGTGATAAATAATACTTAACGAAATCTTAGAATTAATCTAAAAAATGAAAACAAAAAATCGACTGCGTATTGGTTTTGGTGCCACTTGAATATGGCTTCGGTGCCACTTTGGCACTTTGGCACCCGGTTTGAATAGCACTGGTCTAGGGTAATATTGCATCATGAAACGAAAGGATACATTCTGTGATTTTGTTTTCTTAGCTTTTCCAAGACACTGAGCCTTACTGAGGAGTTCTAGGATTCAAGCAAGGATTACGAGATATCCTAAGGGTTCTCAAATACTATGTACCCAATGCTTGGGCATACCATTAAGATCATTGCTTTTTAAATAATTTCATGCTTTCATGCTTTCAATTTTTAAACCAAAGAAACTAAATTAAATTTGACTACTTCCGAGTTCAAAAAGGAAAGTAGTAAAAATCATTGGTTGAAACCTTGAAAGGCTATAATGATTAAACTTTGTTGATCATAGCGAAAGTTTTTCATATTTTTATAAACTTTTCATTAATTAAAACTCCAAAAGACTAAAATCTATTAAATTCGATAAATCTCTATGCAGAAAAAAAATTTTCCTTGGAAAATACTTAAGCCAGCATTCTCACAAAAAACCAATAACATAAAAATTTAACATTTAAATTTAAGTTTAATTTGAATCTTGTGATTTGTTTTGCAAAAAAAAAAAAACATCCATTTGCTTTACAATTTAAACGCGACTAAAGCATTGAGAGCTAATTCAAAGTCAGACAATTAAGGAATAACAGAAAATAAATCCTTTTAAGCTATTTAACTAAAACCACTCCCTCTCCCAAAGCAATTAAGGATTGAGTTTAATTAAAAGAACAAACATATAAGTTTTTATTTGAACATGCGATAACGTTAGTTTACCGACATGAAATCTGAGATTAACAACAATGCAATACAATTACTACACTCAGTTACAAAGTTTACTATACTTTTGTTTTGTTTAGAGTCGAGACTGTTTAATATTTTGAAATATATTGAATTGCATACTCAACGACATCACTATTTACCGTATTTGACTTCTATTTCAATTAATAACACACGCAAAATAATCAAACAAAAACCAAAATGTTTTGAATTTGATCTGATTACAATCATCGGCTGAGAGTGAATTTGCTTAGACCGAATCTTTCTGCAATACAAATATGGCCAATGGTCCATAAATTAATTTTAATAGTTAACTAGCCCACATAGTATAATTCATTTTATAATGTAGTTAATTGCTTTTTTATTATCTATTAAAATAGTCGTTTAGAGATAAGCTGAGAAAACAATTATTGCCATTTCCTTTTCATTTAAAACAGATTATCGTTGATTATAGATTAGTTCTATCTTATAAATTATTTTTTTTTACGGATTTTTATTTCAAACCTTTAAAACAAAATTTGACGAAATATTCACTGAAAGTGTTATTGTTTTTTTAATTTTTTGGTTTTTATAAGAAAACATCGCCATAAAAGTTTTATATGGTGATACTTATCTATTTTAAAATGTGCTAACTTTAATTTGTTGTACCAAAATTTTAATAGTTTTTTAATTAACAATTTTACTAAGGTCAATAAAATCACTCTTTTGGGTTCATTATTTTATACTTAAAAATAATTTTATTAAGAAATTGGTAATTGTATTACTAGTGTGCAAATTTCATCAAAGTTATTGTTTGTGGAGATAATCTAAAAAGACACCAAAAAAGTGTGATATTGCATGAAGGTACTCAAAGTTTGTATTTTACAAGATATTCGCCCAAAAATTTTCAAATACTTTAAAACATACCTTCTGGAATTTTCTTATATCATACAAAATCAACAAATTTAAGCGATCATATTATAAAAAAGTTTTACACCCTTAACTTAGTGGAAATATTCAAAAGTCTGGAAAATTATGTATTGCATTAATCAATATCTCCATTTAAAGCTATAAGACATTTTCAAGATTTTGGAAGTTACTCAATGTGTTTTGGATAAAATATGAACCATTTGACTGTAAAATTTCATACAAATCATTCTTATCCTTGCAAAAATCTATGAAGGGAATGCTAAACCGAATAGTAATAATTTGTGTGTTTAACAAGCGATCTCAAATTGCATATCTTTCGGCGTTTAAAATATTTTGAAGAAGAGCTGGCTTGAAGTGGATTTGGACTCAAAATTTTTATTAGTTATTCAAAAACAATGAAAACCGGAATTAATATGAGACTTAGACTTCATATGAAATAAGAAAAAAAATTTAAATTCAAAATGGTGTTATCGTCTTAATTTTGTTTTACAGGAATGTAAATTGTTAAAAGCTGTTATTGATCTGAGTAAAAGTAAAGTTTTATAATATATCTGCGGTGCTTTGCGGTAAAGGACCAACATTATGGTGGGATGAAAATATATTAGTTTGTTACAAAATTGGAAAAGGGTCATACTAAAAGTCACTATTTCTCTCTATATTTTAATATATTCTAATGAAAAGAGTTTCATCTACATATACATTTGTATTCAGTAACTGATTGCAGCTCGATAAGGTTAATTTAATTTATGACCCGTCTTGTAGGTGAAAGATGTGCATTGTTTAATTAATTAAAATCAAATTCAGCCCTGTTAATTACTTCCAACTGCCGCATTACCTCGAACAGATTGAAAAAGCACTATGCAATTCATTAAAAATATTAAGCTACCAATTGCTCCTTTTTATAATCAATTACTATTGAATCAAACCTTTTCACACTTTCCTAGTCCTCAAAATAATAAAACACAATCAAAGCAGCCCAAAGTTCTAAGCTTACAGTCTTATTGTCAAAGAAAATTACGAAGAACAAAGAGTTACTAAAATATTTACCAAGCTAATAATCATGTTTTTTAGAAATATAAACATTCTTAAATTGAAAATACTACTAACTCACAAAATCAAAAGATGGAAAATTAGCAGACTCAAAGTCTACTTTCATATTATCTAATTGACTGATTTTATTATTCAAAAATAATTTTTCCACTAGCTTCCAAAAGAAAATATAGACTTTTTCTCTCCTACTTCTCTATGCTTGTCATATGTGAATGATAACAACTTCTTATAAGTGTTTCTGGCATTTACAAGGCTAAAAGTCCTTTTTTATGATATTTAAAGACTGTATTTTTATTTATTTACGGCTATTGAATGCTTTAAGGGCATAATAACTAACTTTCTCATGGCTATTTTGTTCATTCTAGAGAAATTGTATATCTAAGCCCCATCATCTCTATATTCAAATTTTCCTGATTATATTCCTCTACATGGTTATAGTTTTATAGAGAAAATAGAATAAAAAATTATGTATAAGTTTCCTTGAAGGGTTGATGTATTAAACGTTATGAACTTTAACTGCTTGAATTAACTATTTTCATGTCAACCAAGGACTATATAGATGGCTCGGAAGTATGTGTCTTAAATAACAGTAAATTTCAGGCATTGCTTATGGTTTAGTTTCATGTCTGGCTGTTTACCTAAAGGTCTTAATGCCATTCTTTAAACACAAGATCAATACTACAGCTGTGCAAGAAATTTTTCTTGAAAATTTTTACACGGTTCTTCGGCATAGGGTGAAGTTCTTTTGTAAGAGACGAATGCATTTTTGTTTGTTCGAGGAACCACCATACGAAAAGATGCAAGTTAGCCAAAGCGACGTTTTAGGTTTAATAATTAATATTGCAACGTAAATTATCCATCTAGCAGCAAAATAGATAAATTTCCCCCATTTTCCAAATACAAATATTTATTATCATCCAAGGAGTCAAAAGGAGCTGAACTACTTTATAAACATTTTGACAGAAAAATCAACTATCCTCGAGAAACTTTGATGACCGAAACTGGGTTTATTTTTTTTGGGTTATTTAAGAATGATTTCTACTTTAATTTATCAAAAAATTTATTAAGTTTCCACACTGTAGAAAGAAACCAAAAAAAATGATATGATTATTTGAATTGATATTTTCTAGCTTTATAGACTGTTAAACATTAAAAAAATAATGAGAGTGCACCTTAGCGCACCCAAATTTTAGCAGATTTTGGATGCCCAGCATGCAGTAAGTAATTCCATGGTTCTACACATACTTTTGTGGTTATATTTATGATCTTAAAAAGAAAAAAAGAAAATTGACTTTTTTTTAGTTTATAATTAATTTAATTGTATAGAATTGAGTGTAGAATTATATGATTATAAATATTTATTAAAATTTTCTGTTAATTTGTTAAATAAAAATTTTGTTTTTCAACCACAACTCATACAGTTTTTAATTTATTAAAATATCTTTATTATTGTTATTTATTTTTAGTTCTGTAAATAAAAAATATTTCCGGACATTTTTTTATCAAATTCATTAGAATTGCATTAAAATGGACCCTTAGTACACTCAAAATTTCACTTCGACTTAAATGGATTTTAAAACTGACTACTAGTCTGCAATAAAGTAAAATTAAGCTGGATAGACTCCATGCTTTCTAGAAACTTGGTAGGCAGTCTTATCTTTTCTACTTCAAATCCAATTTTACTTGAAGGAATGTTTTACGAGTGTAATAAAAGAACAGCATCAAATATTACGATTATAAAGAAATTTCTTAAAGTTAGAAATGAGTAGCCATAGTCCGTAGGGTGTTCTCAAACAAAAACAACTAATTGATCGGGCTATAAACCTATTTACTTGAAAGCATCTCTATGAATACCTTACGATGCTACTCCGCGAATAATTGCCTGGTCATATAAGTTTATTCACTTGATTTTCTTGATCAATTTATCCTTTAAAAATGAAAATTCCGTAAAAAACCAGATTGAAAATATTACAACCTTATCTGTTCTTTTCTATTACATATATTTAAAATTGATGTGTCTTCTTCAGAATCAAATATACATAATACTTAATTGTTATAGTATTAGGCCTATGATATGATATCTATTAGCTTCCTATATTAGTTGAGATAACTAATCTTCCAATATTTGCGCTAAGGATGCATACTTACTCTAAAGAAAACACTCATGATCATATTTCGGAATGAAACCACGTTTGCTAAATTCAATTAATGATATCAAATATTTTCTAAAAAACTTATTTTAAGCAAACTTGTCATCATGCCAAAGTGTATTTGCCACTGTTCGCTACAGTTTATATAAACCTGAAACCATGTTTGTATGTTAACGATAAGTTTTACATCTACTCGAAAGATTAGAATATAAATTGGCTAAAATATGTATAGTATGCTTAGTAAATATTATCACGTTATAAATATTCCGAAAAATGAAATACTATTCTTAAATTTAGTAATTAAATACCGTCTTTTGTATATGACCTGTAGCTTGTCTGACTTTATTTCAAATTGTAAAAAGAAAGCTTTATCCTTCAACAAAATAAGACTTTACTTCAGTATTAAAAAGTTTATTCTTTATACGCTTCTGTGACAATAGCCCTCAAACTTAGAGATGAATTCATCATTGCAAGCAATCTCTTCAAAGTTCAAAAACAGCCAATCATTGGGAAATAGATCTAAGTAATAAGCTGGATGTAGAAACAATGTGCAGTAAAATGTATTTCTATTAAGAAACAGCTACTTTTTTTGTCTTCAATTTGATTGCATTCAATTCAAGTGCACTAATCACGTAATTTTATAGGCACTTTTTATGGTTCTCTCTTTCTTAGAAACTATATCCGGTGACTTTTCCAAATGCTGCAAGTTGAATATTTAAAACCAAATTAATTTATCACACTGAACTATTTATTACTTTTATTCTAGTTAGTGTAAATGTGATGAAAAATTACAAATAATTTTCATTGTAATAGAATGAAATGGGTGTGACAAGTTTTACCAGATATCAGGTAGTATTTCAAGATATTGAAGATGCGCACTTTAAGAAAATAGAAAGAAAATTAACTCCTTAGTCTAAACGAAAACAATTGTAAATCATTGAATTACAAAATTCAAACAACGCCATTATCTTGATAAAATAAATATATTATATATTTAAATTTACAAAAAAATAAATTGTTTTAGGCAATAAGTATATATCTAAGAACTAGTCCCTTTAAATAATGCTGCATTTAATTTTGCTATGAATCCTAAAGATTTCTTTTTTATCCTATTAAACATAAATATAAATCAAGCTTAAGCGATTTTCTTTAAAATTTATTAAAATTGTAGAGACCATGAAATTAGAAAATTAATTCAAAATTATGAAAATGTTGAATATTTGCTACAGCCGAGGACTAACTAAAGTCAATTTGCATATAAATTTATATCATAAAATACACTCGGTTTTCGCCCACCGATAACAATTTTTGGAAAGAGATAATTTGAAATACTTCTCATAGCTGAAAGGGCTTCCTGATAAAATAAACGCTTCCTCATGATTTTCAGTATATATATATATATATGTATATACATATAAATATATTTAATTTTTTAACAAAACTTATTAATAATACTGAAAGTAGCTTCAGATAGTATAATGAAATTATGTCCAGAAATAAACGTACAAAAATGAATAGAGGAACATGTGAAAAGAATTTTTATATTAGGACTGATGCTAAAAACAAGACAACCAGAATGTAGCTGAAGGGTGTTTACTATGGGTATGACAGCCCCTAAACCATAATTATATATTCTACAAAGAGCCACACTTTAGGAAAACGTTGACTGAATTTATATTACACGATTAAAATGTGATTGTTAGATCCATGATTGTATGTTCAATTTGCAAAAAAAGAAAGAAAAAAATCATTTAAAGAGGGAGGATTGTGGAAGTTTAGCACAAACACTGGATGACTAACATTTTACCCCAATAAACAACTTGAAGGTACCTGCTATGAATACGTTACAACTGATAATAGAGTTTGTCTACTATTTTTCTAAGAATGGGACGTTTTGTGTCTAGAGCTGTTCAAGAATTTCTAATTGGACATTCATTATATCATTCATTCATAATACTTTTTTAAAATCTTTACAATTTTGCTGTTTTATAGAATACTAATGAATATAAGTGTTTCCCTTTTAAGATATTTTGTTACTTATACTGCAGAATTAACTACAATAAAAGTGTATATTTAGATAAATGCACCAGTACTTTCTATGTTTGATAAAGAACAGAAAACAAATGTAGTGTCATTATATGAAATATGTTGCATAAAAAATCGCAAGACTAACAAATAAGCAAGTTAAACAATTTTAATTCTTATTTAATATTTTTATTTCTGTTTGATAGAATAATTCATAAAACTGTCTACAAAACAGTCGTCAGCTTTGGCAAGGACCATAACGTTTACTACTAACCCTTAGCTACGCAGTATTTTGTTATGCATTTTGTTGAAGAAAAATTGAACCAATTGTCATTGGCTTGCTAAGTTTTACGGTTGCTAGTAAGAGCTTTTGCTTTGATGTACTGATAACCGTGGAAGAATAAAAAATTAAATCATTTTCTTCTCCTAATACTAAAATCGTCCTTGAAAAGGATAAGGTCAAAGCCGACTAGATTTTTGTATATTTTACCTTAATAGTCACTTATGTATCTCATTAAACCACTACTGATTGTTTTATTTTCAAAAGGAACTTAAAGCCTCAAGCATTGAATTTTTTCAAATATCCAACTTTTGTTGGTTAAGATTTGTCGGACTACGCAACTTGTTTTCATAGCCAATTGAAGACTTCTTTAGCAACCCTGTTCTTTCAAACTTGCCTTTAAAATTTTTCCACTTCGCTTTCGCAAAATTCCCAATGTCTTGGAGACAAATGTTGCCTCTTCTTAATTTTAAAAGTGCAGTAGTATCTACAATAACATCCTTCTAAGACGTTGTAAACATGCAGAGCTGCTTATGCAGCTTTCTGAATTTAAGGGAAAACAAAGGGTAAAATAAATCAAAAATATTTGAACCTGCATTTTTCATTGCTATAATGTAAAATAAAATTATTAGAAAAATGAAATATAACAGTTTTGTATAGCTCCAAGAAATCTTTCGACTCTTTCTCTACATTTGATAAATAATACACAAGTCCTTCTTAGCAAAGCATCAATCATTACCTATAATTTGATTTAATTAGTTTTTAAAACTAAATCTGTTCCATTAAAAAAACTTCTGCCAAATGTCATGGTTTCAGAGCAATAATATCAAATTTAATTTTAAAAAGTTCCAAGAAAAAAAAAGTACCTAAAATTCAAACGTGTAAATAATAACGCTTAACCTTAGGACTAAGTACATATATACATATATTTAATTCAAAATAAAATTATTTAAGAATAATTCAATGAAGGTCAAAACACTTCAAAGACCACTTGATCATGTAATTAAGGTTGAAAACATCAGTTTAATTATATTATGAAAAGCTTAAGACTCATTTGAATAATAGACTAATATAATATATCAAAAAAATAATAATCCTAAAAATTAGTTCCGGCATGTGTAGAAAAAAAAGATTTTAATATTTCCAAAGTCAAAAATCCTATCGTAATGACTTTCACCATGAGAAAACTTTCTAAGAATTAGTTCATATGAAAGTTTCTATAGAAAGAATAACCTGCGTCTGTCGTTCCAGTCATTATGTATCTCATTTGTACAATATCTATGCCTTTCTATCAATTCCAAAAGTGACCCCTTTTCTATTAAATATATATTTATTTGCTTCATATTTACCGTAAGATGGGCATCATTAGATTTCAAAGTTATATATTTGTATGAAATTTGATATTTAGTAGTGTTCAAAACTAAAATTTAAATTGCATAAGATAATCACCATGCTGAAATGTAAAATCCTAAAAAAAAAATAAAATTAAAACACAGGTGTTAAACTAAAGATTGCTTTGGCTCCTTTAGAAAAAATATTTATCGTTTGATTGGAAAATAAATTTTGTTTGTTTAATATGCTTAAAGTATTGAATATTCAACTAGAATAAAAAACGTGATTTGATTTACAGTAAAATCATAGACAAATTGTTTTTGGAAAAAATATACTTCAGGTAATAATTACATTTGTTACATGTTATTAATTAAACAAGACTTAAACTGCCTAAAGGATTTTGTTCTTCGAATGACAGGAGTAGGATTGGCATGTTTTCTCATTTCAAATATTAAATACAAAGTTTAATATATGGACTTTGAGATTAACATTCCAACTATGCCCACCAACAATCAATTATAAATTAAATTTACTTACAAAAAACGTTAGTGATTTGCATCTAAAAATCGTTTAACGCTTAGAACAAAAAAAAAGAGCAAAAAAGCAATCAACTTTTAGATATTAATATTTCAACAAGTTGTTAGGCCAAGACTACTCTTACCTTTATACACTAAAGACTAAACCATAACTTTTAACTGTGTATTATATCTACGACCCACAAAAAAACCCAAAAGAAGACTTTAAAATGCAGTTTTTAATTTAGTCGTGCATATAATTTCAAGAAATAATCCCAGCGGTATGCGGGAGATTGTGTTATTTCAATTTAAACTACTTTTACTACCTCCATTTACACATAACGATGATTTTATTGAGCATTAAGCTTTGTTGTTATTATCTCGTCATAATAATAATAATAATAATAATAACATTGGCATCACGCACAAGTGGCCAAATGTATCTTAATTTTGTATTTTTTGTGTTTTGTTATAGCCTCTTTAGCTTGTTTTTAAGCCGTCAAGTGGATTCCCTTACAAAAGGAAACAGAGTATCTCTTTGAATAATTTAATTGCAATTGAATGTTGTCTTTTGTTATTTATAAATATGCATCGCAATTCAAGTATATATATGTATATATATTTATATATATGTACATTCAACTCAAGAAATTTATTTATGGCTATTTTCCATGGGTATTTGCAAGAGGGAGGGGCATTCATTTCATTATACAATACACATTTACCGTTGTTGCATATGGTTGCTTGGCAACCTAACACAATATGAAGCCATATTGGATTTCAAATGTTGAATAAGTGCAGACACCGATGCTTAAGAGATTTGCAATGGGTGGAAACTTTTTGCTTGCATCTATTATTTTGAATGAGAGTTTTTATTGATTTTCCAAGTTTACTTGTAAACTGTGCTCAGAATATCAAATTATTTTGTTTAATTAAAAAGGTAAAATTTTCAAATTATGTTTATGATTGGGATTACAATGACGGAGAATAATTTTTGTGTTAAACTAATTGACAAATGCCATAATACCTTCTTAAATTCTTAAATACAGGCATAAATATTGTGCAAGGATTAAATAATAATGTAATTAAATTTTAATTGAAAAACGGAATATTCTTAAGAGCAATCGGTAATTTTCGATAGAGGTCCGCTACGAGATTAAACGCAGTTTTACAAAATGGTTCTTTTAAGACCTTTAAAAAGATGAAAACGATATTTGGAAATTTCTAGTGGCTTCCATACTGGCAATAATTTACAAATATAATAAATTTTGTAATACAATTCCATGTGTTCTGAGAATACAGAAAATATTTCGTCCAATTTATCATATTTACAGACTTGAATGCAATATTTTGAATTTAAAAATTTATTTACTTTCATGCGTAATTGATTTTTTCGGTCAATTTGTTGTTCATTCTAAAACATTAGCTTTGTATTTCATACTATTTATATTAATTTTTATTTTTTTATTTCTCAAAAATTTTCTCATAATTACTAAAGGTTTAAGGAATCTTTCGTCTATTTTTGCAACTCACGGAAGTTTTTGAGTTCGTTGCAATATTTGTGATTTCAATCGAACGTGCAATTTATCGGTTCAATACATTCGAAAAATATATTGAGTCAACAAATCCCTATATAAAACTTGTGGTCTTTATGGCAGCGACTTTATATCGTGTGCCTAATCAACTTCATACTTTTAAGCGACAAAGGCCGAGCTATCCCATAAAAAAGGAAACGCCGATATCTACGTGAAGAAGTGCAAATGTACGACCATGCCCAAAAAAATGTATCACTTTGCCTTTAAAATTAATGAGAGGTAATAAAACAAGTATAAAGTCGTAGTGGAACCTATTGCTTTGCTATTTTTCGTTAAAACATTTTCCCTTTGAAAAGTAACATTATTTCTCATGTTTATGTAGTTTCTTTTTGATAATTCGTAAAAATCCGTTTAAAAAAAACCACTAAATTTTTATAATTAACAATTATTAGCCATTCGTACCATTTCGATGTATAATTTCCTTTAAGTGTGACATCTTTCACTGATGTAGGTTGTCATAAACGTCACTGTTAGCTTGAATTCGCAATTATTATAATCCACATTAATCTGATTACACTATACATACTAAAATTTAACACACAGTCCCTTAGGGTGGAGTAGTACAACTATTTTGCCAGGATAAATTCCTAGACTTCATTTCAAAAGTACACATTTGTGTTTTTTTTTAGTATTCTAAAAGTGAAAAAAGTACAATGTTAAAGTTAACATCCATAGTGTTTGTTAAGCACCATTTTAAGCCAAATAATTAGCTGCAGAATCAGACTGATTAAATATCTTATTGCAAAGGGTAAAACAAAGATAAACCATTTTGGGCCATCCAGTTTTTATTTGAGGAGAAAGACACTAAAACCGACAACAAGAACTCATTTCAAATGCTTCCGTTTTAAGAATAAATAAACAAAAAACTACATTTCCTGGATGAATGATAGCAATTTTACCCAAAAAAATTCTAATTTTTAATTTTTATGAAATATATCTAACTCATACTATCAAATAATTTATCATTATCCTAAACATTTAAACAGTAGGACTCTTCACAAAAGGCAAATAACATTTATTACGATTGCAAGAAACTTCAAAGTCACGCCATAAAATATTTGCAATAAACTAATACTAAATCTCACTCAAAAGATTCCTATTTTAGTTCTTCTTTGTTTTCTTTTTTCGTTTCTATTTTTTTATTTTCTCAATTACCTGTCTGTCATAAATGTCTCATAAAAAGGATATGAAGCCTATAGCTATATATGTATTGCTGAAAAAGAGTTTCCAACTAAATTCCATTTTTGTTTGCTTCTTTTTCTTTTTTACTCATCGACAATGTAATGTTGCGTGCAAAAGAAGTCAAGGATCGAAAATAATTTTTAAGAAAGGTGTTATCACTAGGTACCCTTTATTATATTCTTGCAGTGTCCGTACGCACTTTCTAATTTTGTTACTAGAAAGTCGGAAAAATAACTTTCTGTCTGGACAATAAAAATGAAATTTTTTCTTTCCCCATGAGCTACTTAAAAGGGTGAGAGCATTTATGTTTTTTGTTATTGTTGTTTACTTTTTTTATGAGGCTAGTTTCAAGGATAGTAATAAAAAGATTTCTATTCCATATTTTAAGAAAATTTCTAGATAAATCCTTTTTCATTGTTTTTTCAAAAATAAAAACTATTCTTTTATATATTTTTCAGGGCCTAATGGATGTCCTAGAAGGAGAGGAAGACAAACATATACACGTTTCCAAACTTTGGAATTGGAAAAAGAATTCCATTTCAATCATTATTTAACTAGACGACGACGTATCGAAATTGCTCATGCACTTTGCTTAACTGAACGACAAATTAAAATTTGGTTTCAAAATCGAAGAATGAAACTGAAGAAAGAACTTCGGGCTGTTAAGGAGATAAATGAACAGGTAATAATTCAATTTAAAATGCTTAAGTATAGCAAAAACATTTTATAGAGATTTATTTTTTACTGAATAAATAATGAAACTCGTAAAGTTTTATGTGTTAACCAGTTTCTTCGTTTCGATATATAAACTTCTTGTTTGCGTTTTGTTAGATATTATCAAAAAAGCAAAATTTGGTTTTTTAAGGATCATTAAAATATTAACTGTCGCTTCAAGCACTATTTAGTTTTATTCAGTTCAATGTATGCCCCATAAAATCGTTTTCGCTAACGTTTTAGCAAATACATACGTCACTGTTTAATATTTTTCAAAAGAGGATTTGCGCTCTCCATGAATATAACAAAAAAGATATTTTGTATCCTGAAGGCGTTATTTTAGATCTTTGAGAAGCTATAAACTCATCAAAGAGAATAAATATTTTCTTTGTAAAAAAGTATATGTACCACAAGATTTGTTTACAATGGCAGCGGAAATACTTTCAAGGTTAACAGAAAGCACCATGTTGTGGCTCTACTTAAGTATTGTTTGCTAGTGTAATAAAATGAAATTGAATATTTGCCGGCATTAGGAAGTGTACTCATATAATAAATTTGATTTTATTTATTTGAAAGCAACACATGCAAGTAAAGTAAATAATAACTGTCAAAATTGTTGCCTTGACGAAGTGTAGTTTTATATTTAGCTTAATGAAAGTCATTAAAATATATTTTGAATAGGCATTTTGAGGTGGTCCACTTTGATTTTTTAATATAAACTAATTTCATGTTAATTATTCATAATAGATTAATAATCAAAAAATTACTTAAAGCCATAAATCTAATGGGGGAATTGTTTACTTAAGTCACAGCAAAGTACGGTGATGTAAATAATAATATGGCGTGGAAGAATTTGTCGATACATGTAGCGCCTACCAGTCTTTAGCACTTGGAGTGTTGGCAAATTTAGCACCTCAAAATTTGAGGTGTTACTTAAAATCAATAGGAATGGACTCTCTAATGCTTTTGTTTTCATGAAAGAAAAAAATGATAATTTTCTAATCCATGTAATATACCAATTTAATAGAGGCCTCATTAGTATTTGGTGTAAAGCTGTGTGCCAGCAAGCGCTGATGAAGTCTAGAGATAAGAGATACATTTCTTTCTCGTGTGGCTATCAACTGAAAACAAACTAAGAGTGCGAACCTTTTGGGAATTTTGAGTTTTTGAGTTACACACGTGGTTAGTCCAGATAAACTTGTATTTATCTGTGTAGTTTTTTATGACATATACTAACTGTAATCCGAGGAAGATTAACTTTCATACAATATTTTCTATGTTTGAAAAAAGTTTTCAAACATATTTTAATATTTAAGCTGAATCAAGCATGGATGCAACTTATTGTCTACCATGCCATATACATTTTTCTTACTTCCCATTATTTCATATTAGCTGTCACCAGTCCGAGTGGGACATTTCTAAATCCAATATTAATTTTTAAACAAAAGTTTTGAGTTACTTTTCTTTAACAGAATAAATTGCGTTTCTGTCCACTATCACTATTTGACTTAAAGGATATTACTCATGTAAGCTGGTTGAACATTGCTCAATCTCTTTTGTAATCAAACGTTTTCATAGCTTTTGAATGAGCCTTCCCATGTTTCAAGATCGCCCTTAAAAAATAAAAGTTTGTAGCACTTTAATATGCTTTATCCCGATGTGTGTTTCTTCAACCGGTGCTTATGTTGATCAGAAAAATGTTCAACAAATAGGATCAGCCAAGCACTGTTTACCAGATATGGCCCTGATAAAAGCTGCCATTTAGATTGGACTCAATTGAAACCATTTATCAAAAATTGAAGTAAGAACTGATGTCCTTACTTTCAGCGGACCATGAGTAGTGCATGAAAAATTCGACCAAAAGTTTGTATATTTCGGATATAGCTTTTAATATTGATTATCGTGAATGATGTGACAAAGAAATAAAATGAAATTTAGGAAAATATGGTTTTGTATTTTCTTACGTCTGTCTTCTAATTCTATTGGCTCTTTCTTTACTGTCTGCAAACACTAAATTGTATGAAAGTTGAAATCAGTTTTCATAGGGATTATGGCGACTGTTTTATTGGCCAAAAATTCTTGGCTTCGTATGTTTCAATTTTGCATGGCTTCATAAGACTTGTGGCTTTTACCATTTGCCTAAAATTCCTTGCCACTTGTCTTTCGCATAAGTAGAATGATCAACAACTATTGATCGTGTGACTTATAATCGAAGACATACATTTAAGAATCAAGGGTCGATAAATTGCATACAATGTATATCCAATAAAGAATGTTTATTAAAAAACTCAAAAGTTCATCAGGATAAAGCACACATTCAACTGCACTGATAAGTTTTGTAAAAATAAATCGAACTCAAATGTATAATCAAACCAAAAAAAAACCTATAACCAGAATTCTCTATTTAAGATACTTTAGTTGATTATGCTTGCAATATATCATCATGTGCTGTCCCAATTCCAGCGCATCAAAATCTTTAGATAAGAAATCAAGCATTGAACTAAACTTAATAAATACAAACAAATAATGTTATTTGCATATTTATTAAGAATTAGATATATCTTTCGGTATTTAGATATCCAAAAGGTTGGAAAATTTTTGTATAATCATATCTAAAATTCGAAATTATAAATTAACATTAAAAAATTAAATATTTGAATACTGACTTTCTAATGCCTACCACCCGGAATGCAAGCATTTTTCTTCGTTTTTTTTTTTTGTATTTGGTCAAAAAGTAATTGATAATATGAAGAGTTTTAAATATGCAAAGAACTAAAAAAGGTTAATTTTTTTAATATAATTTTTACTCTTTTGTATTTCAGGCTCGTCGTGACCGTGAAGAGCAAGAAAAAATGAAAGCCCAAGAATCAATGAAGTCCGCCCAGCACAATACAAATAAACAACAACAAGAGCATTCGATCGTTTCATCTCAGAATTCTTCCGGTCATTTACATCATTCGGTTGTACAAAATGATCTGAAGCTCGGCCTTGGTATGGGTGTGGGTGTGGTGGGTAGTAATTTAGGAATGATGGGCTCGCTGGATAAAACCAATCATGATATATTAAAGGCACATAGCAAAGTTAATACGTAAATCTATTACTTAAGACTTTAAGAAAATAATTCAATTATTAAATTTGTGTTTCTTTTGAAATTATTAAAAAGAAAAAGAACACTTTAGGTTTGTTTTTTATTTTTTAAATTGATTTTAACTGTTTCGATTTACATATATTATTTAATTAATAGATAAAACGCGATATTTGAATTCGCTTCCGTAAATTCTATTGTAAATATGATTGCCATAATTTCGATAACAAAATAAGAAAAACAAAAAACCGTTTATCTATTTAACAACGGATCTAATTATACCAGTGGTAGATGAATACGTGTTTTACAATTAAAATCGCATTGACTGAATTAAATGTAGGCTTTAAAAGCAAGATACTTTTTTTTTTAGTTTTTTTTGTAGTTATCCTTTTTTACTATTATTATGTTAAAAAATTTGATTTTTATTTAAATACCAAGAGAAATAAGAAATTTTATTTCATTGGTTAGTACATAATTTTAGGGTTATAGTAACGAAATAGTAAATAATTAAAAAAATAAAATAAAAAATTAATTAATTAATTCATCTAGTTGTTATCTGTGGGAGTTTTAGTTCATATGAAATGAATTTAAGCATTTAATATTAACTTAAAAGGTAAAAAATAAAACAAACACAACAAAACAGTAAAAACAAAAAACGTAAGCTAATACGCTATACTCATATACGTACTAGAGTCTAAGTTTAAGAAAAAATGTAATTTTAAACCTAATATTAATACTTAAGATGAAACAAAACAAAAAAAAAACAAAAAAACACAAAAAATTATTTCAAAATATAATTAATGAAACATATTTTCAGAAAATTGAAAATATCAGAAAAGAATACTGAAATTAATTAAAAATTTTATTAGTTATTAGCAGGCTTAACTAAATTTGTAAAA
Organism: Acrocera orbiculus; assembly: GCA_947359355.1. Taxonomy (NCBI): domain Eukaryota; kingdom Metazoa; phylum Arthropoda; class Insecta; order Diptera; family Acroceridae; genus Acrocera; species Acrocera orbiculus. The sequence goes on along the minus strand of OX375756.1, from coordinate 45,889,951 downwards.
TTTTAAGCTCAACTCATGTTACTTATGAACAGTTTCTGTTGTTTTTTCGAAGAAAAAATTATTTTTTTTATTTTGTTTTACAAGCATGACCATAAAAGTCTTTAAACGTTACACTTTGTACTCTGTTTGAAAACAGATTATTTTATACTTGTTTTCTTTCTTTTTTAAATAATAATAATTATTATTTTTTTCCTGTTTTGTTTTGATTATTCACAACCAATTTAATTATTATATGAAAGATGAAACCCAATCCCTTTTAGTAATTTTTTAAATAAATCCTTTTGCACATATGCGACTTAAAAAGAAAATTTAAATTTATTTATATATCTACTTTTTGTTAAAACTTTAAGTTCATGTGATTTTTTTAATATGTATTTGTTTGAATTAATAAAACAAAATTTTATTATATCAATGAAAACAAAAATAAGAAACAATAAGAACGCAATTGGCGTTTTTGTAAAAAAAATCCCTAAATTATAAGTGAATCCGTAAATTGAAAAGAAAAATAATTTAATCTAAAAGAAACGTAAATATAATGAATATAATTATTAAATAAGCATGAAAAAATTATTTTATAATATTATTTTTGATTTTTCAATGTTTATTTTGTTGATTTTAGTTGAGCTTAGTTAAATGTTTAATTTTTAACTTTATTTGAGTTTGATGTCTGGTATCAATATGACTTTGAATTGAATGTGCCAAGATAATGTGTGTGAGAGTGTGTAAAATTTTAGGTGAAAGGCTGTAATGCTTAGAAACTTGAATGATCTCTGAAATTATTTGAGTTTTTAAAAAAAAATGTTCTCATAAGAGGACATTTTTCACTATTGAAATGAAAAGGTCCTTAATTACCTTCCAACAAATTCCTTAAGAAAATGTCATTATGAGTAAAATTTATAATCAAGCCATGAAAAAAATATTCATATCTATGTGTTTTCTTGTTGTATTTTTGAAACTGTTTCCTGAAGTACTTTCTCTTAGGTTTTAGTATTGAGAAAAAATTTCTTCAACTTTCTTTAAATTTTTCGATTTCTGTACTGATGGGTGTATCATATCTCGATTAACTTCTATTGTTAACCTAAACTATGTATAGTATATTAATGATTCTATATGACTCCTTTATTGTTAGTATTAAATGACGATCTCTTTGAAAATTATCATCTATGAGTTTTAAGGGTTCTTGTTTATGAGACAATTGTCTTCACGCATCATTTTTGTAATTGTAAAACCGTTATAAGATTCTTTTTCCTCGCTTTACAGTAGAGCCAAACTGAAAAAATATCAGGATATAATTTAACAAGACAAAATTAATACTCATGATAAGCCCATTTTCAGAATATAACTTAAAAAAGGAAGTGGTCAGAATGCAATATTTAATTCAAGTGGTGAGAAAATATTAAATGAAATCATATAACAAAGACAATGCGTTTACTTGGAAAGTGTGTTTTGGAGATTATTTACATGTACATATAAGAAGGGTGTTCCATGAATAACTGATAATATGACATGCATTTTGTTCAATATTCCCAGACGACCAATTGGTTAAAGTCAAAAATACTGAATAACACAATATGCTGTCATTCTACAACTAAAAATCTTAGACCCTTAGCTTTTAAGGTTTTGTCGATGAAACTCCATCTACTTTCAACCACCAGTATTTACTCTTATGTTCCTGCGAAATCTATATAATTTTTACACAAACTGAAAACCTAACAATTCATGAAATAGAATGAATGTCAATAAATAATATTTATTATTATTATTAAAAATTAATTGTAATAATTTTAGTTTGAACGAGAAAAGCATATCCAATGATTAAAGTAAGTTTATAAAGAAGTCAAGCTTTACCATTAATGCTTTATAATCACCATTTTGATAAGGCTGTAACCTATATATAAGAGTCCCAATCACGTTTTCGCACACAAAAAAGATGTGTGACTTTGTTACCCTGGTTTTAAATTTCATCATTGAAGAGATCTTTTTAACCACTGACAGCCTCTCTGCAGGTTGTTATGTAACGGAGAAAATTTTTCATCCTGAGTATACCTAAAATATTATCTTTCTTCAGTTATTTTGAATGCTTCCTTGACGACTTAGTTTGCCAGTCATGTTTCAATGTTGTATTTTGGCATGCATATCGCTAATGTTTTAGGTTTTAAATTTTTTTCAAGAGGAACTTATTCATAATGATATTGCACTCATATTGTTTTGCTCGCAAAAAGGAATTTCAGAGAAATTTATTTGAGCGAAATCATTTATAAAATTCTTTTCCGTTAAAGAAAAAAGTGTATTAATGAATGGCAGCATCGGCAAAAGGGTTAAAATTATACTTCAAAACTTGAATTATTATCTTAACAACAGCTTTGATCACAACCCCACTGAACAATTGAGCTGGTGTTGTGATTTTTGTATACACCATATTTCCTTGCATTTTATTCAGTTTCACTGCCAGCTTTCACTCTAACGCAGTCTAATTGTTAGAATTAAAAGCAGCCAACATTAAAATAATTCTAGTAAGCGAATTATTTCGAGAGCGAATAATAGCCTTTTCTCATTGACGATTGGCATTTTATTATTTTCCAATGAAAAACAAATTACAGCTTAATGTACAAATAATTTAATTTTAAAAAGCTGGGAAAACAACAAATCCTTTAATAACAATGGCAGAATTTAACATTAATTATTGGAAGTACCACATGTATTTTCAGAATATTACGTTTTTTAAGCGGTATGAGAGAAACGTAATATTGAAGAAAGCTTTCATACAAAAACATAAAAGACTGCTTCCCGACCATAATATTAGCTGAATATGAAAGCGTTAAAAATGAACGATATGAGAATTATTTTCACCTAAAAACAAACGTTACATTGTCCACGGTGCGAGAGAAAAATGTAATGCTCGTAATCAACACTACTGTAATTTATAAATGCCCGATGCGTATAAATTAGACACAAAAAATTAAGCTCCAAACTCATGTGTTAAACTTTCAAGTAATATATAATTACCTCTCACTTTTCTTTATTTCCCGTACCAGTCAAGCACGATGTTATAAACAAATTTCTGCCGTAGTGTAATTAAAAGCACCACATGATCTAGTGTGAGGGTATTACGAAAATACTTTCAAGTGAAAAATTTGATCAAATGGAAAGTATTCAAGTTAAAAAATATCAGGGTATTTCTACTTTTATATCAGTTTTTTTATAATGCAAGTAAGTTCCTTTTTCCTTTTTTTCTAAACTATTTACATTACATTTTTATCTTTGGTAAAAGATAAAAGTAAAACCTTAATAATAAATTTTAATTATTATTCAGAACTAAATAAAAATCTCTCACTTTTGGTTTTCTTCTTGAATTTTCTTCAAAAGAGAATTCTTTTAAAGCGCAGTAAAAAATTAACAAAAAAATTACATAAAAAAGGGACAAAAAGGTTATTAAATGCAAATTATATTTATTTCAATGAATATTTAAAAGATTCATTTTTAGTTTATTTTGTTTTATTTTGCAACCTAACATCAGAGAAAATAATTAAATAATAATTATATTCATTTATTGAACTTCTATTCACCGTTATTGATTAATTTTACTATCTTTTTATTGTTGTAAATTCAAAATCATAATACAGTCTAAAATAAATAATAAAAAATAATGCTTATATCAATTTTAGAACTGAAATTCAGTTATTGGCTAACTTGTGCCTCTCCCAAAAACAAGCAATAAAAATTACTTAATTAAAATTTCTATTGAAAGCAGTGAGGAACAGGAAACTTTGTACTTTCTTTTTGTTGAATTTAAGTATAGAAAAAAAAACGAAGTATATACGTAACTTTTGCCAGGGTAGTTTTTAATAACATTTTACTGTTAAAAATATAGGTTTAAAAAGAGTACATAAAAATCATAATATTTAAAAAAGTAAACTGATAAGAAATATTTTATTATTTTTCCTCTAAAAATCTTTTCTACTTAAATTACACTGCTTTCAAATTAAAACTAAATTTTTAGCTGTTTTAAAAATGAAAAGAAAAAAGTAACTTATATAGAAAATTTAACTTAAAAATATTCACTTATCCTGGAATTTAACTCAATATACGTAAAAACAGAAAAATAAAAAATAATGATCAGATAATAAACCATTCATAATTTTAGTAATAAGCGGGAATATATTTTTATTTTGTAATCTGTGATAAGATTTGAGCGTTAATTATGTGAAATGATCAATTTTAGAACGCGGTTTTATATATAAAATATAAATTGAAGAAGGGCAAAAAAAGTTAAACCCTCCACTCTAAGTAATTAAAATAAAAATAAAAGTATTGAATTATATACTAATTACCATTCAGAATTGATAATCCGTGTAATTTTCTGATCAATAAGTGAGATGAGTAAATTTATGTAACTCAAAAGAAAAGATAAAAATTTAAAGCATTATTCATTTTTAACATAAATAAGCTTATTATAAGTTTTGGGAAAGAGTGTGAGTCAAATGACCTATAATGGATATACTTAAAAGTTATTCTTATTTAGAAGTACATTAAAACTACCTGTTAAGGCTTGAAAGTAAATAGTTCACTTTCACTGTACTATAATATATACAGAGCTAAAATAAAGTATTGAAAATAATTTATCTTTATAATTGATAATAATTAAGGAACATAAAGGTTTCACTTTTTTATATGCTTGCTGTCTCTGGGTTTTTCTTATTGGTTTCTTTGCTTTTTCTGTGCCCTGCAAACTCGATTTTGAAGGACTTAAAGATCAAGTATAATAATTAATAGTCAAAAATATGTTTTTGGTCATCAAAATCTTTGGTAGAGGGTTGATGAGATCTTCAAACCCAATTTTGAAATGAAAGTTATAGCAGCGAATTTATTTTAGTCATCGAATATCGGAGCTCAATTTTGATGCACTCAATAAATTCCTATTGCTTTGAAAATTTTTATGTATGTTATCAAAAATCCATCAAAAAATTTTGAAAAAAATCTAAATTTATTCAATAAGTTTTAGGTTTGATCCATCGATTTTTAGAACTTCAAATCTGATAATTTGTTTCATCAATTCTTGAAGCAGAAAGTATGTTTATATACTATTCAAGGTTTCAAAAGATGTATAATAGAAGTTTTAAAGATGCTTTTATCGTTTATATTTGAAAATTGTTTAATGAAAATAGTCAAATATATTTAATAATAAGGGGATCTATCGATAACGCAATGACTTCTGAGCATTCTCGTAAATCAATATTTTTAAAATGACTCCAATACATCTGAAGTGGGATTCTGTCTCGGTGAGAACTCTGAATGGGTGCAAACTTTAGTCCTATTTTCTCACATTTTTTAAGTTTTGAAAATATATAACTCTCTTCACAAGATATTTTTTTAAAAATATTCTCTTACTTATTCTTTCTTTTTATTTTAAATTTATAATTTTATTGTTATTGTTATGTTTGAAAAAAAAAAACAAATATACACATTAATAACTTTACGAAAGTCTAGATATTCAATTTTTATACAACAGTCAGTAAATTTAATAATATCTTTAATCCAATTTTTAGGACTTTAGAAGATATGACTTTAATTAAAACGAAATAAATGTTCTTAAAAGTTCATAAGACAAGGAAACTAAAATTTAATAACAGCCTTAATAGTTATGATTAAAATAGTAAATTAGTTTTTTGACCCAAAATTTAAACAACACAGAAATCGGAAACAAAAACTAAATGACAATAACCGAAATGAACATTGTATATAAAACTTGAAAGTTTTCATCACAACACATAAAGTTCATAATAAGTCAAACAATTTTCAAAGAACTCTTTTTGCACAAAGTTGTGGATAATTCCTTAATACACAAAGAAAAAACCAGTACTTCTGCAACTAAGTTCTCTAGAAAATTTTCCTGTTAGAGTAAACAGGTTATCGTAAGGAAAGTTTTTGATTTTTTGTTTGTTATTTATTGTTACAACTCTCTCCAAAAAATAGATTTTCACAGGAAATAAAGAACTTTTCTGTTTGCAGAAATATATAAGTATATTTATATTTATATAAATATACATGTATGTATATATATTGTGGGCAGTTGTTTTTCCTCTATTTGGACGTGCTGTAAATTATATTCATCTTATCTTAATATGAACAGCAGCAGTAGCAGCAATTTCATTAAATTTAATTAATTCTAGACAATGCTTTACCAAAGTATGTTCCCTTCATCTCGTAACCTTAAGCAAATATGTTTTCGTTTTCTTGGCACGTACAAGGATATGCCATTTCTTATTCCCCTGTTTATTATGAAAGCTAAAGATGCTATACATATACATATATATATGTTTATATGTACGCAAAAACCTTTTTGACTGTCAATAAAGTAGAAGGATGAAAAAGGTTGGAGGCGGGGGAGCAAGCAAATTCCAAAAGGAATATCAGCTAAAAATATCCTAACTGGGTAAAGATATTCCTACAATAATTTTCAGGTTTTTTTTTCTGGGAGCTAAAAGAAGTTTACGAGTCTAAAATAAGGCATGAATTCGCATAACACATAAATAAAATTTTTATCATATTTTTTGCTAAAGGTACGATTTTTACATGCCCTGAATGCGCGAACAATGTTCTTCTTTTTTCTATTTGTAGTTTAATATTACTAGTTGGATTTTATGAATTTATTAGGGTATAAGGATACCAACCACCCTTGTTACATCTGTGACACAAATTGAACTTATGATATCACACCACCGATTGCATTTAATGGCTATCGTACGGTATGCTTTACATTGGATAAATTATAATCTAATCCCAAGCAATTAATGCAAGTCCATGAATTCCAGGGGTAAATGAAGATATGTTGGAGCTTGAGAAACCATTTAGCAGCGAATTAAATGAATTTGAGCCCTCATTTTGACTAAATTCCAGAATATTTATGTATTATTTTAATTAATTCTTAAACTTTTAGATATTTACCAAATGCTTGAGGGCTTTTGTTTCATTGTAGTTCTGTTTTTGATTTTCACGTAAATTTTTAAATTTATAAAGATTAGATTTTTGCCGTTTTGGTTATTTTTTAGACATAAATGATGATAACTTTCAAAATTTTATCAATTTTGCTTGAGTTATTATTTGCTTCAAGTGAAAGGAAAATGTTTAAAGCTAAATTTTGTTAAATGTTTTCTTGTATTTATTTGAATAGAAACACATTAACTAAATAATACAACAAAAACACGTATAATACGTATTAAACTTAAAATTACTGATTCTGTTATATATAATAACTGCATTACTTATCAATGCTATTTGCATGAATGGAGCTAAATAAGGAATAGGCTAACACCAATAGAGCCCAAATTATTTTTTTTCCTTGAATTTTGCTTAGAAAATTTTATTTATTATGCTTCAAAATTTTCTTGGTTAATGATTATTTTATTGAAGTACCAATTGGCTTCAATTCAATTACGAGTATTTGTTTTGAAAAATTAAATTAAGAACAAATTTCACAATTCTTTAGTTTCAAAAAGGAGAATTTTGAAAAGAATATTACATTATGTGTATGAGGGTCTTAAAGATCTAAGATCAAACTACTAGTTAGCTGAAAATAGAGCTTTAAGCAGTTCGACTTACAGTCGAGATTTATTTACATAATTTGAATTTCATTTACACAAGGATAGATTCCATCTGCAAATGAATAAAGTTTATTTGCTAAAAATTTGAAAAGGGTTCACTACAAAATTTTAAATAAATACGAAAAATTATGGTCATTAATTTTAATGTATTTCCTAAAGCTGATAGTAGGAAATTACGTTATTTTTTGTTATTTAACTGAGAACAACTCAGTCATAAGCATAGTTTAATGTAATGAATTAAAATTCAGTTAGCTTAAAAATTTAAAAGTTGTATCCATCTAATAAGTCTTCTAAAGAAAATCGTTAATAATTTTTAGGGTCAACTCAAGAGTATGGCAATACTCTGACCAAAACTTTAATTTTAAACTGCAGCTCACCAAAGTAAACCCCAAAGTAGTAGCGATGCAAATTTTTTCTATACTTAGTTCAATGTTTTCTATTTTCTGCAAGAAGAATACCCGAATTTTTAAGATTAAAATTTCCTAAAATTTTGGTATCCATTTTATTTGATGCCACTTCTATACCTGATATACACTGCGGACATTCCAACTACGGAAAATACATTCATCGGTACTTTCGCTGATGATACTGTCTTACTATCAATGAACGAGTCTCAATCCATAGCAACGGAAAACCTTCAAAGCTCACTTAACTTCATCAACACATGGACAAATAAATGGAAGACAAAAATCAATAGCGCTAAATCTGTACACGTAGTGTACACACTAAGAAGAACCAACAACAATCTCCACTTATACCTAAACGGTGAGCAAATTCCAAAAGCGGAGTCGGCTAAATATCTGGGCCTACATCTGGACTCCAAATTAAACTGGAAATTTCACTTGCAACAAAAAGCAAAACAGACGAAGCAACAAATTATCAAACTTTACTGGCTACTTGGGAAAAACTCCCCCCTAAACCTTAAAAGTAAAAAAGCCATATACATATCTATCATCAAGCCCATCTGGACTTATGGAGTGCAGTTGTGGGGTTGCGCTTGTAGCTCAAATAGAGCGATCATCCAGAGGAGCCAAAATAAGGTATTAAGAATAATCACTAATGCTTACCGGTTCATCTTGAATAAGGAGCTCCACGACGATTTGAACATCAAGTGGGTGGAGGATGTTATCCGAGACTACGCTATTAAGCACGAACAACGACTCATACACCATCCTAACATTGAGGCCATCCAGCTAATGGATACCCATGGTAAAATCAGGCGCCTATGCAGAACTAAACCACACGAATTGACAACCTAACTTCAATTCAACACCAACGCACCTTGGGAGTCATCACTGGATGTTAGCCCTCACTTATCGAACTACTATCAACAATACCAACTCATCACATTCAAAAATACTAATAAATTAATTAAGATAATTAAGATTGTAGTAGACAAATACTTTAAAAAAAAAAAAAAAAAAATTTTATTTGATGAATTTCTAAAAGTAACTGGGGATAAATGATAAAAGTGTCTACAGACAATTTGAAGAAAGAAGAGCAGAGAGAAAAATATAACAGAATCACTTTATGATTTGAAACCTTTAACTTCTGGTAGACAAACAGCTTGGTCTCTACACAAAATAAGCCTTAAGCCAGCAACATCAAGTGTAATCTAGGAGGACAAGGGAGAATAGTTGGTTTTTACGCTAATCAAAAACGGATTAGGGATAATATTTTACAATACTCGATGTTACGAGACCACTAATTTGATCAGATGAAAGAAACAAAACAGAAATGCTTTTTGAGCGTGGAGAACAATCACGGCATAAATAGATAAAGCGATGTTAAAGGTAATGAATGATTTGATAAATAATAATAATAAAGTTTAACTACTATATATATTTCAAGACAAGAAAAGACAAATTCATTTAAAATATTATTGCTGAAGGATAAAATATACTAATTGACACAAGATTCAGGATCCATACCATGAATGCTAAGCTGCTAGAAAAAATGTGTAAAGGTAAGACAATTTAGGTAGTTAAGTCTAAGTTAAGTAAAGCTAAGATCATAAAATTGTATTGTAAAACATTCCAGGAGTTTTGTAATTGCCAAGTAGTTCTTTTTCCAAATTGTAAATCAATATTTTATGACTTAAAATCAAACTACTCTAATCGATAATTAGAAATTTTAACATTACTTTGTCCTAAAAGAAACACTATGCATCTTCGCCTAGCTTAGCAATAAAAAATTATGATTTGCTTCTTACATACTACTTAAACATACATTTCCGTTTCACTTACTAAGAATAACTCAAATTCATTTTATTGTGAGTCACATGAAATTGACAGTAGCATAACTATAATTTGGTCATGTCGACCTCCTTGAGAGCTCAGAATAAATATATTATTTCAACTTAAAACTAAATTAACATATTTTCATTGAAGACAATTAAGTTTAAATAAATTTATTATAGGTAGGAAGAACAAGTTACTTTTTAGGCATATTCTTAAATTCTTAATTAAAAACAATTCTGCTTATTTGTATGAAATCAATATCATTGCTAATAATCGTACATATACATATATATATATATATATATATATATATGTATATAGCAATCAATTTATTGATCATGCCATCACTACAAAGTTTTTTGTTTTAATTAATTTGCATGAAATTTATGAGATTTGTATTCAGGCAGTTCAACAAGAAGAAAAAAACATAATAGGAGGTTGTTCCCCAAGTAAAAGGGAAACGAAGATACAATAAATTGCATCAAGACGCCATTCATTCTCATTCAAATATATTACAAAAACTTTTGTGCTTGGTCTTTACTTTATACGGATATTCTTGACTTTTTGCAAAATTCTTCAATTTAAAGAACAAAAAACAAAAAAAAAAAACAAAATAAATGAAATAAGAAAATAAAATATTACAAGGTGGCAGAAGGAAGATATATGAGGCTATACCTGGTATCTGTATAATTTTGCGTGGTACATATATGTAATTATACAACATTTAAGACCAAACCTTTATTATTTTTTGTTTTTAGTTTTTCAAAAATGTTTTGTTATTTTATTTTCGTTTAGGTTTTCAACCATTTTAATGGCCTTTCTGTGTTTTATCTCTAAAACCGCACGATAATTTATTGGTTGTGTCGGTACTGCTTTGTATTCATTTTATAGCTTTGTGATATTGCAGAAGGTTATCCTACATTATCCCAGTTTATATATATTAATATACATATATATACTCAAAGTTATTTGTATTCGTTTGTTTTTTTTTTTGTATTTATAGTCTGTGTTTGTTGCAGAATAGCTATATGCAAAATATTACATGTCTGATAGCAAAATGGAGTTTTTTTGAAAAAATTCTACACATATTGATTTTTAGTCTTAGTCAAAATTAATGTAGAATATTTTTTAGTGATAATTATTATTATCTCCTTTTTGTACTTATAGCAATCTTATATAGACAAATAAAAGTTAAAGAAGTTTCTTACCCGTCTAGCATTTAACTAATTTAAATAAATTTTCGCTTTGTATCTCAAACTGAAATGAATTAAAATGTTTAAGGAAGTTATCACTATTCTAAATTATGTTTATTGTTCTAAATAGATGTACAAAGGATTGTGGCCCATTGACTTAAGATTTCTTGGTTTGATTCACATATTAAAAAAATAATTTTCTACCATCGGTGAACATATGAAGGCTTCAAAAAAAGAGAAAATCTGAAGCCGTCATTTTATCTAAATGCTTTTTCAATGACTTAAATCGATACTAAGCACTACCATTTAAAGGAAGAAGAAACAAGAAAACGCTCAAAATTAAATTGGAAAGGTCTTTATTTAAGTATTAAAGCTTCAAGATATCATAGCAAATTTTTTGTCAGTTTTCGGAAGATTTGTTTTTATTTTGAACAACAAATTATGCTAAGCTCCTTCTAATTTTGCTAATTTAAGTTACTACTGAATTAGTTTTTTCATATGGTCTTTTGTGAACAAGTTTTAGCTTATAATCTTGATAAGATTTGTCGGAATTGGAAACAAAGATCGGCAAAGGTATCCCATAGAGCCCTTTCTCACCAGTATTGTACAACTTTTGGCTACATAAAATTTAAGAAAAAAAAAACTTATTCAACTGGTTCTCAAGAAAATAAATCATCCTTTTAACTACTTCTAAGTGATTGGTGATATCACATTATTCCGATGTAAATGATCTTTTATATTCATCACACAATTAATTGTTGCCCACAAACCTAGAAAAATGGAACTATGTAAACTTTTTATACATTTCTTTTACAATGGAATTAAAAAAGAACCGTATTTTTAATTCGGTTAATATTTGTAGGCTCTTGACTTTATTTGTGATTGCTATTTGAAGTCTTTTTTATAAAGATTTCACAGGAATTTGTAGATTAGCTTCAATACAAGATCAGCACTGAAGGAAATATGAGTGATAATTTTTTGATATATATCACCAAAATTTATTTCTATAATGATATATTAACAAAATGAAATCCATTTAAGAGCGTAAACAAATGATGAGATCAAGTTGGACTGTTAAAACCACATTTTTCAATTTGGTATAGAATCAATTTTACTAGTCAATTGTTAAATATAATTTTTACCATACAGTATTTATATAATCATTTATTGTTTTAAAAAAATTTCTTAAAAAAATATGACAACAGTTTTAAATTTTCAACTTGACTAAACTAAAACACTAATCTCTAATGGAAACATAAGGGCAAGAATTGGGCTCTATAAACCTAAATATTAGCAAAATGACCTGTGCTGGTCACTGGACAAATTCAGGTAAAATAGTTGCGTAATTTCTAGATAAAATCCTATGGTGATAAACACAATTATGATTCTACGAGAAAACCACTCGCTAATATCAAGGACTCTGTATATATTCATTCGCAGCCATAATTTTTGTGTGGTATTCAGCACAAGAATATTATTTTATAAAATCTTTGTAATCAGTACTTGATGCTGTAAATTACTTGGGGTAAATGTGTGAAATAAATGTTTGTTTTACTTCAAGGATACAATAATTACATGGTGCCTAACCAGGATTTGATTATGGAAACCAAATCCATACACAATCAATGTTTCAGTTTATTTATTTAATTGCAAAAATGAATTTCTTGCAATTATTCTTGTTTACAGTTTAAAATTGTCACAATGACATGGAGAACCTATATACTTTTGACATCTTTTGACAGATAAATCTGTCATATGCAAATAGCTACTTGAATTGGGTTTAGTAGATTATGATCAGCTAAAATGGGAAACTTAAAGTTATTTCTATTTTGAATTATTTCACACTATTTGATTCGGCAAATGCAGAATAAATGAATCACAGATACAGTACCATTATTTTTTATTAATTTTCTTAACCGTTATATTGTGTAGGCATATTAATTCTCTATACTGACCAGTAAACTTGTTTCCTAGAAAATAGTTTGGAAACGAAGAATGCGTTAGTACCAAGTTATAACACTAACTAATTTTTATTTGATCATCAATTAAGTAAAATTTCTTCTTTTGCTTGAATAAAATTCTACTTAAGATATAGAATGGCCTTGCATAATGTTTTTCTAATTTCTTAAAGTTTTCTACAACCGGAAGTCATTTATAATAAAATTTGGTTTAATATTTTTATTTATGCGTGTATAAGATATATTCTTTAGGCCGCACCTTAATTTTTTGCTTAAACATAATGTAAATGAAACTAAGAAAATAATTAATCAGAATAAAAAACCTTTCATCCATTTAATATTTGTTTCACCATAAATCACTTACGCATTAAGTCTCCTAAGCTCATTAAGTGAAATGTATTTTAAATTCTTACAAAAATGGGCAAAAAGACAATAAACAAAATATATAGAACACAAAGTAACACAACAAATTTTCTATTATTTTTGCCATCCAGGAAATTTATTTTTATTTTATATAATAAAAACAATTAGTTAAAATAGTTTAAAAAAAATAACATCAGGAACTGTTGTTTCTCATGATTTGCAGTAATGCACGTCAAATTTTTAAAATTTCTGACACATCTTGATGAGTCTTATGCAGCAGTTTCAGTCTCAGCCAAATGAAAACTAGCTCACATATTTTATTTACCCATCCATATTTGCTTTTTTCGCACACATTTACTAATCAGTTAAATAAAATGGGAGGATTATACATTTGCCAATATTATTAAATGTAAAAAAGAGATGGCAGCTAACTAAATCTTACGCCCCAGAACTTTGTTGCATATATTCACATGATAATATTCAGCCATCATTAAAGGGTTGCATCTCTTTCGCACTTGGGTAGAAGATTAGGGAAATCAATGATTCTTTTTGAAAGGAGTATGCGTACTCATCAGAAAACTTACTTAAAAGGTCATATATGAATATAATCAGTTATGCATGTGTGTTTTATATACAGAAGTGGATTGTAGGAAAATTGAAACTGAATGCATTCTAGGAAATGTTTTAAACTAATTCGATACTTTGAGAGTAGATGAAAATCACTTAAAATAATCTTGGAAAATTTTGTTTTCTTACATTGAAACTTTTTTCATAAACGCATTAATTTTACTCAGTATTTCTATTAAGTAATACAATTAAATATAATTCTTTAAAATATTTACGCGGATAGATTTTTCAAAAATGACACCAAATTGCTAATTAAAAAAGTTCTTTGAAAAATACAATGTTCTACGGAAATTATCCAAAGATTTAAAGAATTTATATTGAATTGATATTTTTTTGTAGTCAAAGAGTGTCTGAAATAATTAAAAATAGTTTCTGCTAACCTGCAAACCTGTTAATTTAACCTAAAATAAGAAAAATAAGTCATTATTACTTTGAATAAGAACTAAAACAACAAGATAAAAGTTCCCCCAAACCATGAGTGTCAACAACAAAATATATCATTTTGCAGGCAATGAAGGCTAGAATCGATAAATGGCGTAAGTGATTGTAGCAAAAAAAAAAAGTTACCATAGTATAATTAAAAACTCAAATCGTTAATAGGAGTGAACTAAATTACTAAAATGAGTTCCATATAAAGAAACAGGATCTATACTGGGGCTTCAGTAATTAAGAAATTAGTAATCATCATTAGTAAAAAAAATTATTGCTTGTTGCTGTTTTGAATTGTATTCACTCTCAGATTTACCCTAGCCTTCACAATTAATCATTATCAAATGGTTCTGAGAAGAGAGAGTATTCGAAAAATTACTTAAAATTCCCGTACTGTACTGCATTAGTTCTTCAGCTATCTTTGAAATTGCTAATCGAAATTTGCTAATCTACACTTCATTAATCTCTTTGAATAAAAATTTAAATAAAACTTATTCAACCTCACCAGTTAAAACACATAATGACTCTTTTTCTGGCACCCAGAAATTATACGTTATTCTTTAAGTCGGCACTTCAGAGCTGATGAGAGCTCTAACTAGAGATTTTTACAGAAAAATAAACTCAAAGCAGCAGCTTAAAGTAAAGTTGGCTACAATAGTGGAGCAAAATTTATTTGAAATGTATGTTTGAGGTTATTTAAGCAAATGTTAATAACATACAATGTAGTAATAATACATGAGGTTTACAATAAGAATACACATTCATTCTTAAAAAACTGACTCTATAGATTGCTTTACTCAAAAAAATATGTATATAAAATGCAAGTTATCATCAGTAATCCTGATTTCGTTCTTTAAAATTTAGAACCATCTCTTATGCATAGCTTGACTCGCGTCGACTCTGAACGCTTTCAGCTGATTGCTTTAAATTTTCATGTTACAATATCGTATTCTCGCAGTTCCACTTTCAAGCGGCCATCAGAACAAGGCCTAACACTGACGTAGACGAAAAAGTTACAAATGATTCACCGTCACTTCTTTACAATCTCTCGTACTACGTACAGCAAAAAACTGTTAAGGAATTTTCTTCTAATTACTGCTCATTTTTATTAAGGATTAAATATTATATCAACTGTTCTTAACTTTCAAATGTAAGACCTAAAAATTCAGGAAATTAACACATCACAATACTTAATTAAGTAACCAGAAGTGAGTTTCTTAAGAGATCGACAATCAAATTACCTTTTGACCCGACCTTGTCTAATGAGTTAATTAACCCATGCTCAACAAACAATGACACAAGTTAAATTGTGCATTAAATATGTATATAGTCATAGTCCTAAAAGCCAAATTGTTGGACATTTGTTGTTACAAGATAAAAAATTACCATGAAAAAAGGAAATGCTACAACATTTTCTTCGGGTTTTATTAAAATTGTTCAACGTATGATTTTCGAAAGTAATATATATATATATATATATATGCACACATACATATAGGTATGTATAAATATATTTTTAGTAAATAGCATATACAACACACCTACATTTCGAATTAAATAAATGCTTACTCAATTAAATTATATTTTTTATATTTAAATTAATATCTTGCTAGGAGCATAAAGGTATAAATAATTTATAGATATGGCATTTTACGTTGTGAATGCACAAACTGATAATATTAATGGAGCAATGAGGTAAGCAATGTTCAATGAGCTTTTAGCGAAAATTTAATTGGAAACATCAAATTGTTATTCTGCTTAATTCCGCCTCATTGGGAATCTATTTATTCTATGCTAATTTTTGATAAATAAATTTGGTTTACTAGAAAAGCGATGGTTAAATTTAAAAATTAAAATTTATTGTAATTCCCACGAAAAAGACTTGGGAATTGATGGTATATTATATGTAGACTCTTACTTTTTTTTCTTTTTGGAAATCAATTTTTGTCTCTTCAATAGCAAATGTATTTTAGAAAACTTTTAGAGCTATAGGATAAAAATTAATTTGAAAATCATTGATTGGAGGGGGCATTTTTGGTCATTTATGTTCATTTTTAGCCCATAAATGAATATGGATGAATTCAAAGCGAGTGTTTGTTTTTTTGTCTGGAAGTAGAATAAGTATTTTTGTGCCCCGTGAGAAATTGTTCTATATGTAGAATGCTTTCCCACTACCAGGGTCAAAAACGCTATTGAAAAATGAACTGCATTCATTTTCAGCATCAAGCTGTTAGATAATCTCAACAAAGTCTTCGGAAGAACTTACTCCTATCTGTACTTTACCTATACTTAATGAAAGTCCCACGACCAGCATTAGGCAATGTGACAATTTTCATGGGCTTTCACTTCACCATATCCGTTCTACCAATTCTACCTATTTTGCTTTTCTAAAATCACTTTCTTGGTATTGGACTTATAAGCCCAGTTATTTTACTAGAAAGGACTAGGTTAATTAACGTTTTGAATTTCAGCAATTTCATGCCATGCTAATCGGATTTTTGGTTTTCAAATTTGTAGTAGATTATATGCACGACATTTGTTTACAATCAATCTTTAGCACTTTGTCTTCGAAAACCACAATATCAGCCAAAGTGCTATTTCTAATTGGCTTCTTTGAATCTGAAATGATTTCTGTTGGAGTTTTTTCTGTAAAAAAATAAGAGCAAAGCTAGTCTGCAATTTAATATATGAAGTATTTGTAATTATATTAGAATCACTTTATTACCTTTCAATAGCATCCTCAAACTATTTTTAATAAAGAGGTAGCCTTTAGCTTAGTAAAACTTAGACAAGCAACATAATACAAACCTTGACTTTTCAAAAGGCTTTTTAAAATATTGAATCATACAGACCACAATAGAAATGCTTGGTCTATTACTTGAACCACTGCAATACGGCTTCAACAGTCGAGTAAAAATAAATTTTTTAATTGTAATGTATGATAATATCTTCTTTGCTTGACACTTACACTTGCATTGTCTAATTTGAAATTATTTACAATAAAAAGCGAAGCAAAAAAGCAAAACCAGAAACGGAATAAAAAATCCTTAACCTAGTTTTCTTCCTAACATAGATACAAAACCATACGCTAAAATAGTCATATATCTAGTTGAAAATAGTTCCGAAAAAAACCAAACCATGGCTTTTTGCAGTATTCTCACTTTTCTTTAGCGAAACACAATTTTTCAACAGGCTCAAGTGGGCTGTTGTTGATATAACAACATTTCAAAAGAGCTAACATACATATATAATAACTTTCAAGTTCAAAAGCGCCATTTGTCTTGTTCATAAATTAAAAATAAAAATTCAAAAATATATACAAAAAAATTTTCTTTTATATTAAGCACAAAATTTCGTTTTCGTCAAATAGATTAACCCCAATCAGTCTTAAAATAAACTTAATACCAAATTCTGATGCAAATAAAGGAATGGGCTCAGTATATTACGTCGGGTAGGTCAGGGACAAAAATGGCCGCATTGGAGCCATTTCAACTTAATTTGAAAAACTTATATAGTCGTTGACTGTGCTGTCTAAAGATTTTGGCTTGTGTTATTCAGGAAATTTGCTTACGATTAATTTCAATCCTTTTCTCTGTATTGGTTAGTCGAGATTTTTGTGCTGCTTCAGCTGGAATATTTTTTACTTGTTAGTCTCACACCTCTCACATATTTTAATTAACATAAACCAAGTCAGGCAGTCGTAATAGGGTAACCTTGAAATACTTATTAGTGTGTATGATGTTTTGTGTCAATTAGTGTCAATTTTGGAATGAAATGTTGCTTGTAAATGTTGAGCAAAATATTATTCATAGAATTAGAATATCTTGCAGCCTTCTATGCTCGCTATGCTAATTGGTAATTGAATAAGAACGGAAGCTCATTACTAAATCTTGTAGCTGCATGATTCTTTTTTACAAAAAGGAATTTCAAGTGAAAAGGGATAAAGTTATAGCAGTTTGAACTCTAAGTTAAATTTTAGTCATAATTTTCATCAAACAGCTTTATGTTAAAAAATTGAAGTGAAATTGAGTTTTTTTCCTTTTTGTAACGATAAATTCAAAATGAAAAATTACTATTAAATATGGTTTAATTTCACATTCAATATGTAACCTGAAACTAAAGTAAACTATTTTAAAATGTAGGAAGTTATAACTTGAGTGGGTTATAACTTGATTTTTTGTATTAGTAATTTGATTTAATTAGGAACACATATTAATAAATTCCCTCGATACAAGATTACGAAGTATTTTAGGATTTTATGGACGTTATAATTAGGAAAATTAATCATTTACAGCATGATCTGATCTACGGTTTAGTGTCTCATAAAAATCTTTCTCCGTTTTTCACCTGGCCAAGTGCCTGGCTGACATTAAACATTTTAGAGGAACTAAGAGGAAAACAAGCCTAGAGCCAAGATAAGTCAAGTGCCATCAAAGCTTAGTGAACAAGGGTGAGACTATAGTTCAGATATCAAATATAATATAATGTCTAAAGCCTTAGTCCTGGTAAAGTAATTTCAGCTTGAGGTGAAATGGATATTTATAAAAGTGCGTATTATTAATCTATAAATGTTATTATTACATTGGACATAGTCTCAGATTCAAGACTAGATCTAAAAACAATTCATTAGGAGGAAGATTTTCAACAACGATAAACGATCTCCTCTGTCTACCTTAAAGAAGTAAAAAAGCAGTTAAGGAAAATACAAAAAATTCCAGAAAAGAAACTTTCTTCATAAATTAAGCAGTAAGTCAGCTAAGAAATTAACATTAGATACCTCAAGACCAATAATTATCAAATAGAGATGCCTAAGCCCCTTAACGGGTAAACTTATTCTTCCAAAAGCTCTAAAAGAAGAAGCATCCCTCAAATGCTCTAAATCTAAGATAAAAAGTACTCGTTATACTTATCTAGTAAAATATAGTCCTTGTAACCCTCATAAAACCTGTTAAAATAGAAATAAAAATCATTTTACAAACTTGAGCTATCTGGCGATATCTTAAAACTTACAAGGCTTGCCTTTTCTTATTACTTTTATTTGAATACTTGAATAATTAAAGATACCAAAATATTAGTATAAACTAAATAAATCAATTTTCTCTAGCACTAGTAGTAAACAAAGAAAATAACATAATCCCTTACAAAAATATCCTTAACGACCTTGCAAACATTCTTCGAAGCATGCAGACACTCATAAAATAAAAAACACAATTGACACCCTCATTTTTTTTCTTAACAGTACTGAACTTTCTATATAGATATGTTTATTGTATGTGCGAGGAAGAAAATTCTAAATTTCTTAAATGTCTGAATGTCTGCTGTCACAATGAAATTCAAAGAGGACACTCAAACATATTAGCACTAGCGCAAGTTAAGGAACTTATTTGAAAAGTTGAATTGAAATAAAAGAGTTTTTTATGCTGCAGTAGCTAATTCAATTAATTAACACTCTTACAAAGAAAAGATAGAAATGAGTCTTTCAACGAATGTAAAATATATTGCAGTAACACGCAAGTAGGTGTTCAATTGTCACGGTACTTCAAGCAAATATTAACTATTTAGTTATGATTTAGTAAGAAATAATAGTATGAGAACCCATTTTTAGTAGTTAAAGCTTTTAACTAGTCAGTGCGAGCAAAAAACACCATAATTCAGTGGCATAGTGTATTCGATTGGTTAATAATTTTTTTAATATCATTAAAGTTTAGAAAGAGTTTATTATTGGTATTGGCTGGCATACGCTAACGAGGCTCGAAATAAGAAAATGCTTGTAGCCAAACAAGAATGTCAAAAAATGCCAATATATTGGTTTCCTTCCGCTGAAGTCATTGACGTGTCGAATTTCCAGCCTGTAGTGATGTCTGCTCTATTGATCAGAGCTTATTTCTCAAGATGGTACAAATAGTCTCAGCTATAACGCCTACAGGGAGTAATAATAATGATCGAGCGATCCGCGACAGACATCTTACTCGAGTGTACAGAATAAATAATAATAATAATATAAGTGCAATCAATTTGATTAAAGTTGTTTGAGTGGGATTTTCTTTTTCTTCCCTTTTACAAAATTTAAGAAGTAACAAAAGTTAAAAATGTTTTTAGACCAAAAGTATTTTCAAAGTAATTTTTATTAAAAAATTTAAAAAAAGTAATTTTGAAAATATACCACTAAAAAAGCTTCTTTTGCATGGGATTCCCTGCGAGCTAAATTCGCCTTAAAATTATTTATTTGCGAAAAAATAAAATCCAATTCGTATGGTCGCATGCTATCTTAATTATTGCTTTTTTAATTTATTAACGAAAAAACAAAATTTTGTGGCTTCTTAATTACTTTATAAATAATAAATTTACATTTGCAATGATAAACGCGCTAAAAACTCGGGTGGGAGAAAGCTTTTAGAGGCGGTTAGAGTGAACTTTTTGTCTGCCACGACAGTAAAGCTACTAAAAGCTCATAGTCTCATCCGATTTAAAAAATTCGCCATAAATTAAACTCAAAAATTTTCCTGTCTTAGCAAAGACATTGTTTTTCGAAAATTAAAAACTTTCATTTCGATAACAACCAATCTAGTGGCATCTATTATCTGTTAAGCATGGCTGTGAAATGCACTTTAGCAAGCTTTGAACTTTGAGGCTTTACTTCAATTATCACTAGATGGCAAAGCCAATCTTACTGAAAGTTTATCCCTGCATGATATCGCGTGATATATAATTTCTATCGTATTATGTATAATTTCTCCTCTATATATTGCCTATCGTATTATGTATCTCTCCTCTATGTATTTTTTCTCTCGGTCACTCGTATTTTTTTATATAAATAAAAAAAAGTAAACTGGTATAAAAATGTGTAGTTTTACAAAATTCGGTAGTCGCAACAAGATGTCACGAGTCACGAAAATCTGGAGAAATGAAAATGCCGCAAATGCCACATAGATGTCAGGATCAGGATTGTCAAATTTTTGACGGCGATTTTTGAGGATTTTTGAGTCTAATTTGGGCTTATTTAATGGAATTTGGACACCTAATTTAATTTGTAGACATTCTTGGACATTTCTTACCAAGAGGGTGAATAATTTTTAACTATTTGCAAAACAAGTTTTCCTGCTTAGAGTTTTAAAAGTTACCCGTTTTGCTTCAACTTTCACCATTTTCTGCTTTTTACAGCTATTTAATTAAAAAATTTTGTTTTAACATTTAATTTAAGTTCTAATCATTTTTTCCACAAAGTTATGAGAAATATTTTTCTCATTACTTTCGGGTGACAAGTCATTTGCTTCGATTTGCGCGTGCGCATTTGGCTGGAAGAAGGGGGCATGCCTCTTTACCCACGTTACCACGAATATAAGTGAAACAGATATATTATGAATTATATTTGTGAAGTGAAATTGTCTTTGTCTTGTGATGACAGCAAATAGGACTAAATAAAAAGGAGATATATAAAGGGTGTCCCAAAATTAGCCCAAGATTTGAATTTGTCTCCATTTGTACAGTGATGAAGTTTTGGCAGAGAACTATTAAAAAAGCCATTTGACAGCTGACAGCTTAGGGTTAGTTAAAATAGAGCGTAATCCGATAACAACATGCTTTCATTGTTAAGCAATATCTCAAAAGTAATGAAAGTCTGGCGACCAATAAATTTTGTTCAAAATATGGTCGGAATTGTGATTTAACTTCGTCAACTGTGAAGAGATTAATTGAAAAATTCAGGCAGCCTGGACCAATTAGTAATAGTAAGTGCACTGGTCAACCAAAAACAAGCCGTTCAAATGATAATATCGAATCAGTGCGTGAGAGTGTTGCTGAAAGTCTTGGAACATCAATTCGGCGTCGTGGACAAGGTTTGTAAATTTCAAGAAGCGTCTACAGTGTATATTCACTGAAGATCTGTGTTTTCATGCTTGCAAAGTTCAATTGTGGCAAGAATTGAAGCCTAATGACCATGCACGGCACAGCACAAGAGAGTTCGTTGAATGGATTTCTTTTTATGGGGTTATTTTAAGTCAAACGTGTATGCAAACAAGCCCGCAAGCACTACTTTACTTTTCAATAAAAAAAATATGAACTAAAGAAAAAAACTATGTTTTATATTTAATACAAATCTTGAGCTAATTTTGGGACACCTTTTATATTCATAAAACTTGAAATTTCGTGACAGACAGAGACAGACAGACACAAATTTATTTAAATAGTAGACAAAGAAAAGGAAGTATTTGTAATTTAAAAAAAGAAGAAATAAACAAAAATAAATTTATATATTTAATTGTTTTAGGTGCATTGAACAATTAAATTTTTTAATTATTTTTTCTAATGCTTTCCGAAAAATTCAAACAGCTGTTTGAGTAATTTTTACAGGGTTATAAATAATATCAACAACATTCAAGAAAATTGGTGAATTATGTTGAAAAAAGTGTATTATAAAAAATGATAAGATTTTTATCGTTAAATTATTGATTTTTGTTTAAATTAATACAGTGAAATGTGAAAAAGCTATTGAAAGCCCAATTAAGTAATAAAAAACATTAGTTAGGAAAATATATTTGATTTAAGGACTCCATCAACTTTAGGTAATTAATTGAAATTTAAAAGTAAATTTTTAAAGATAATCATGCTAAACGAAACTGATTTGCAATTACTTTTATATAATTTTAGGCATATCAGCTTTTTGGAAGTTTACAGCCGAAGACAAAATTAGTGGACAAAGAATTTATATAAATTTCAAAAAACAGTTAGAAAATACGAAATATGTTTCTGGGTATTTTGTCCAAAAACTCGGTAAGAAGTGATTGTTTTATATAAAAATTCGATACAAATTACTTTTAGATTTGCGTCACTCCCTTTAAAAACAACGTAACCTTAAGCAGATAAATGGTAAATTTTTCTATTGAAACAGTCATAAAAATTTGAAAAACCAAAAAATTAAACACACTCTTAACGAGCTCGTTTCATGAATATTAGAAGAAAATCCCAAAATTTGCGTTGTTCACGCATGTAAGGTTTTAATGTTTTTTTGCATGTCTTACCAATTCTGCGTTAGCTAGGTAAAATGAAACACTTACAATTTGCCACTTAAAAGCTTAGTATTAAACTCGTATCAGTTAACAATATTATCACTTCTTTTCAAATTTATTAATTGGAAGTGTAACATAAAACATAAACTCGATCACTTGAAAACATCTGCAGGTTAGATGCTTTTAACTATCTTCTCTATTGGGAAAGCATTAAAATTAAAACTGATGTTAGTTTATTTCATTTTAGTTAACCAGAAGCTTCTGAAGGAAACTACATAGAAGTGTAGATTACGTTATTCGGTGATTGGTTACTGCTGGGTGGTATTTGTCCTCTAATTACTCCTCTAAGTTGGAATAATTCCAATCAATTCTAATTGGGAGTCTAAATAATTGGTTTGATCCTGAGCTCTCAGAATAAGTAATCAATTTTCAGGATTTAGCAATATCTCATTTTACTATAAAAATTGCTAAAAACCCTTATCAGTCACAAAAGTTATGATCCTTCAAGATTGAAGGAGTCTTTTTTAATCCACGACTTTTCGTTAATAATACTTTCATTTCAAAATTCAAAATTATTAGACTTTCTTTTGTTTCTATTTATAAGATTTCAAATGTAAACGAGAATTTTAAATATTTTTCTGCATTTTGAAATAAGCTTACTAGAGCTCCTAGTAAACCTTAGAGTAAAATATTAAAATAAGAACTTTAGTTACTTTCATTCCACGTAACTGATTACATCAAATTCTTTAAGCATATTTTAAGACTTGATAAATTAAATCTCTTCTCACATGTGTGGCCTAAATTTTTAAACAACGAAAGCAATATTACAAATTCTTTTTACTTTCACATAATAGCTTTAAAAATGAGAAAAAAATTTCTTTCGAAGTGAAATTTCAATATAAGCAATGAGCTTATAAAATTCATTCAATAAATATGTCTAACCAACACTTGAAAAGTAAAATAAAAAACATTTAAAATTTATTGAAAGTGCTCACATTCATATTAAGCTTAGTGTTGGCACATAAAATGATGCTCCCTTTTGATAATTGGCCATACTACTCCACCTCCTTTTAGCACAATAAATGTAATTCTTCCTTGGAAGGTATTAATATAAATCTAACCTTACGCAGAAAGGTTACCAGAAACCCCAATCTTGTGCAATTTATCTGTTAAATATTCAAAAGGATTACTTCCCCAAAAAACATAACAATAAAAGTGAGAAATTCCCTTTAGACAGTTTTCGAAATTTACTCTAACAAAATAATATTAGAAAGGAGAAAAATTAAGTGTATAATAAATTTATTAAATTAATCAGATACCTTAAGCCTTTTCAAAACAGCATTCAAATGTTATATATATATATATATATATATATATTTATAAGCATGTAGAGTATACTTAGAAAATTTTGCCAAATGATACGACCCTACTGCGTCCAATTAACACTAATGTATATATCTATGTATATAAGAAATGGATATTTTGTGATACAGAGCACTCCACTATGGATGAAAAGGGCAGACAGTACGATGGACAGTAATAATATTTAAGGATTTTATGTTGAAAACTCTGCAAATATCCTTTGAAATATGAATTAATTTAAATCATACTACATTTACAAACTAATGGCTTTAGAGCTTTTATATCAGTAATATTTTCATATTAATGAAATTTTTTATTGAGGTAAATTTATTCACCAGGAAAGTTCGTCTTTATTGAGTCTTTGAGTCTTTATTGTAAACTAATTCCTAAAAGGCTATTAAAAATTGTGTAGCAAAGATAAATCGTATTTATAGGTTTTCCTTGCAATAGAACTAGAAACAAAGAGGTTGATGATTAATTTTCAGTCTAAACCTTATCTAAAATTGACTTTTAACTAACTCAAGGCAGCATGCAAACAAATTGGACGGCGAGTTGTGGCAAATTCGAAAAAATTGGTAAAAACCGAAAATAAAATTAAGTTCTGCGACTTTGAATCTTATTGGATTACAAATTTTATAAAAAAAAAACTATTATTAAATTCTACTATATCTGAATACATTTTTAAAAATTTTCTTGGAATATTTTTCGTAAAGCTCTTAGACAAAATAAAAGACCTATTTTTAAAAACTTAAATCATCCCAATGCCCAAAACAAATAAGGCCTAAGAACGTGAATGTACTCAGTTATAAATCTCTAGACTAAATAACGACACTTCTTTAACTTTCTTTGCAAACATATATAAGGACATGGGGTTTTTTCCGTAGGACTTCTTTATTTAACAAAAAAAAAGGGAAACACAATCCGTTAAAAAGATTTATAGGACCAATTTCCTCCGGATGAAATGACTAACTTTGTTCAACATTGTATATGTGCGTGTATGTTAAAGATATTTATATATATGTATATACTGCTTTTATCATCACATATACCAAAGAAAAGCGCAAGAGCAGAAGATATGAAAATCAAAAAGTAAATAAAGAAAACGATTTAAAGGAAACTTAAAGTGTCCTCATCTCCGGTTTCTTATAATGGGGGCCTAGCTTATATGAAAGGAAAAATTGGAAAACAACGGAACAAAATATCATGAAACTTGCAAAAACGATATACGACAGAAAATAGCCATTGAAATTATTTTTATTTGATATGCCCTGAATGATTCACCCTACGCTAAAGGGGGGTGTAAGCCAACAAAAACAAAATAAAAACAAAAAGACAGAAAACTCTATCTCAATTGCTTTTCAAGGAATTCATTTTGATTCAAATCAGTTTTTAATTCGTCTATGCCGCAGCAAAATAGAAAATACAAATATATTTTTTTATTCATGCTGTTTTGGCACGTGTTAAGAAGCAATTTTATCTAGCAAAAAAAAGGATAACTGCAATCTTAAAAGATATAGAATGGCTTTTTATTTTAATAAGTAAACCACAATTGTTTGAAGGGAAAATTAATTTTTGGTCACATTTATATAATGGCACAGTTGATGTGCTTTTACAGATTATAAAGAGAGATTGTAGTTTTAATTTAATCCTTTCTTTTTTGTATTGTTTTCTTTAATTATCAGTTTAATTAAGTGATGATTGAAAACGAAGTACTTTACGGTGGAAAATATTACATAAGAATAATTATTATTTATTTAATTTTGATTCATTTCTTTGATCATTTTCCATCCTCAGCCATAACGACGGTGATAGGCTTGCAAATTTTGTAAGCAAATTGAAGCCTAAACAAGGTGGGCATTTAGATTCTTAAACTGTCCGCCATAAAAGTGAAATTAGTTTATTTGCTAATCTATATATATTGTGAGGTTTGTATTTATAAACGCTTTCCACATTATTTTACTTTGTAATTTTTTTTCAATTATTTTATAATAACTTTTATTTTATTATATAATTAAAACTAAAAAATTTAATTAAAATTAAAACTATTTACCATTATGATACGAGAATAGTATTAAAATCAATTAACTTAAATACTATTACTACATTTTTATAAATATTGGCTTTCACTTTTAAGTAAAATGTGTAATTTGCCTTTAAGGTAACATGACTTTTACCATAATACCATTTTGATTGCAATCATTTAAGCGTGGCTTACTAGCTTTCAATATGAGAATCAAATTATAAACGACAACGAAAGCATTCTTAATATAAGTAGCAAAATCATCTTCGTTTTAATTTTAAATGAGTTTCTAAATATAAGTAGCAAATATTTAACAGCTTGACCTTTAGCCTGAACTACAACTAGACACGTTATCGGTATGGATTCGATTAATTTGCGGCACTTCTCAACTTGTATTAATGAACCCGCTTCTTTGACAACTTCCAACAATTCTTTTTTGCATTTGACGTTCTTTTATTTAAAACAGTATTTTTGTGGGCAGCCTACAAGCTTTGAGGTAACCACTCTAAAAGTTTGATTTTGAAGTATACTTGCATAAAAACCTATTTTAGTGGTATATTTTCTGCATGCACTCCCATTTTGAAGGATTGAGAAGCCAACATAAAACAATAAGTTATTTCACAGTCAAAGAGCTCCTTTCCTGTTCAGGGAATTTCCGTAGTAAACTTTAGAAAATTTTTTTAGTAAATGTCTGTAAATAAAAATATCAATATCTAAGATAAATTCACAGTTTTTTCAACTGTTCTTCCCATATTTATTTTCATTTTTATCCAAAATTACTAATAAATGTTTATTTGATTAATAACAACTAAGCTCAGGCTATTGAGTAGTCGTTTGGAATTTTATTGAACTGGTTTTTTCTCTAAACTGAAGATATAAAAATCAAGAAAATCATCAAAAAAATTTTTCGTGTTTGTTTTTATAAAGCGCGAAATTACTGTCAGTTTCGTAAATCAGACATTAACATAAAATAAGCTTTACTAATATGCTTGTATTAGCATTTAACAGTATTCAAAAGTAATAGCTACAAATTATTAGTCATTTTATGAACTGAGAATCTTAATTAAATATCGGCAGTTTTGAAGAGATATTCCAAGGCAAAAAAAAACTAAATTAGAATAAGAAAAAACATATGAGTTTGGCAGTTATGCAAATTACCTGAAAATAGAACACATTTACGAGATAAAAATTTAATTTATGAATCATGATTTTGATAAGAAAATAAGAGTAAGAAACCTTTGATAAGCATTGGACACTTTAAAATTACAGCAAAAAAATAATTAACGCACTAAATTTATGCGAAAATGTTGACAGAAAAGAGCACAAGTGTATTCCATATAAAACCAAATGCGTATCAGAGAATTTTTCATAAAATAATTCCTGCGTGGTTAGGATGGAAAATTGCAGAAGTGAAAATAGACAGTAACCAGAGAGACTCTTTAATTCCCTTTTCTAGCAAAACTCATTGCGGTTTTCCAGGCGAAAATAAGCATTTTTTAAGAAAAATTAAGCTAGTGGATCAAGTTTCTTATATATAAAATGTAAAATAAAATGTGTAAATTTCTCGAAGTAGAAATATTCCAATATAATATGTAATTGGAACTAAATTAATCAATTTTGGCAGAATGAATTTTTAGAAAAAAAAAAATAATTTATGAATAACAATTGATTTTTAAGATTTGTGCAAGTGTAAGAATCAAATCCATTTCGAAGTTAAGGTATTGCTTATGAATAAACACATAATTTTCAAAAATATTTTTAGCATTGTAAACATTAAATACAATATTTTTTAATAGGTTTAATAAGTTTCTGAACAGAGGATACTGTTATGGTGATTCACCATCAATGTGATTTATTTATGATGGGAATATAAGTTTATTAAATAATTATTTGTTGTTAAGTTTTTAAATTAAAATTACTAGAATATTTTTTGATTTGAAAATTGATTAGTTTGATATTATTATAACTTCCAGCAAAAATTTCCAAGATTTTTTTAATAATATTTCTTTTACGTTATCAATTCGATCTTTTTCTCGTTCAAATAGTCGTTTGTTTGAGTTGCTCTGTGAGAGCTTGCGTTGTCACGGTGAAGGATGATGCGTCGTTTTTGGTTATTTTTTCTGATTTCATCGATGACTTTAGGCAAGCAAATTGTTGTATACCATTCTGCATTGACTGTTCTTTGATCGTCAAGAGCAACGGTGGCAACAGGTCCAGTTTTACGGAAGAAAAAAGCAATCATTTTCTTCGACGTGCTTCGTGAAGGCACAACCTTTGCTGAATTCGGCTCATTTTGGAACACCCAAACAGTCGATCGATGTTTTGTTTCGGGTTCGTACGCATATATCCAAGTTTTGTCACCTGTTACAATACTATATACGTTTAAAGAAGCACCGCTATTGAATTTTTTGAGTGTTTCTTCGCACTATTTCACACGAGCCTTTTTTTGAGCTTCGGTCAAATTATGCGGGATCCAACTACTAAAAATCTTCTTCACGGCTAAATGGTTATGCAAAATCGTTTTTATCTGACTTTTACCAATGCCCAGGGTTGCCTCTATCTTACGGTATGTCGCATGCCGATCTGCCTCAATCATTTCTCTCGAAGCATTGATGTTTGTTGGAACAACAGCAGTTGATGGGCGACCTTCGCGAAATTCGTCACTGAGGCTAACACGACCTCGCTCAATTTCCGAAAACCAGTCATATACGGTGGTGTTGGATGGTGCTTCATCACCAAAAGCAGAATGAAGCCGATCGATGCATTGTTTTTGAGTTAGGCCACATTTAAAATCGTAAAAAATCATGGCACAAAAATTTTCACGAGAAATTTCCATTTTTTCAGAAAATAATTTTTTTGAAACGCTGTAAAAATGAAACTACTTGATGAAATTTGATCTGTCAATGGTTGTTTACCTTACAAAATGTCAAATTTTACGAAAATGATATTGCCACCGCTGAAAAGTGCCATCTAGTAGTCGATTCCGGAAACTTTTAGGGTTACCCTCGTAAAATAACAAATTTTTTTCTAAATCATTCCAACTGCTTTAAATACTATGCCCAATGACAATGACATGTCAAAGTATGTAAGTTCCTAATTCATTGCCTTAAACAACCTGAAACTGTCGAATTTGAGTATACTTTTTACCTTCTAAAATACTAAATGCTCTGCCAACTATTACAAATGCCATGTATATAGCAGGCTCATTTTGTTATATCTTGGTCAACTATCGAATAGGGGCAAAGCAAAACTTTTTATTTTATATATTAATATAATTATTTATGAGATAAAATCATTAAGATACTCTTTGAGTTTCATATATATACATATCTATATATTTTTCGTCGGGTTTTTTACCGAGCAATCTGTAAACTGCAAACTTTAGTCAACCTGCATTGAACCTGCTGGCAAGAAGTCGGGAATTATGTAATTAACCTGCTTTAAAACTGGTGAGCTTGCTCGGCTCGGGCTGTAATAAAGAATAGAGTTTTGCTAAAACTCTTAGCAATCACCTGGTTGAAAACTACTTGATCAATCCAGCATCCTTTAAAGGAAAACTGATGGTAAATTATAAAAGTAGTAATAGTAGAAATAAAAGAAGTAGGTCTAAGACTATGATAGCATGAAGTTCATTTGACTCAAATTCAATACTTAATCAAAATAAAACTACGACAAATGATTTAACAGCAATGCTACCAATGCTATTGTATTGTAATTGAATTTTTTCATGAATATATTTACTTTACTTTTTCTTTAGATTTAATTGAATTTTATTTATTTTAGATTTTATACTAATTAAAACTGTTTTCTCAAAATTTAGTAAACAGAGTTAAAGAAACAATTGCATTGATGCAAACACGAGCAAAATAATATTGACTGCATTAATGATTTTAGTATAATTGAACAAAACTATAACTAATATATTCGGAGCAATTCAAGTTTTCTTGGTTAGAGTGAAAATCAAAATTAATTCACAAATAGAGTAATTAATAATTGAGTTTTTTGCAGATTCTTTTTCTTTCCAACTACATATACTAAAATATACTTTTTAGGTAGATAGAGAGCATGGATAGATTTCTACATCAGTACATCTGGGCTTACAAATATTGAAATAGTATATGTACAATTTTTTAAAATTATTAAACAAAATGAAATTTAAAAATTTGATTCAATAAAAATATTCATTGGTTTACATTAATTTCATTTGAATTTGTTGCTGATCATTTTTGTTATAATTAGAACTAGAAAAACTAATTATGATAGCATTTAGTATTTAGATAAACTTTTAAAAGTTTGAAGAATTTTGATTATATTAGAATAAAATTTTTAAAAAATTACATATTTTACGACAAATCTTTCAAGCACTGGAAATAATGGATCAATGGAATAATTATGCTTAGAGCAGGGAGTTTGTTTTCATTATTTAAGACTAAAACTAGACCCAAGCTTTTTCTGTAAAATTATATATAAAAAATATAATTATTAATTGCATTCTGTATAAGCTATAATGCCATTCAGTTCACCTTCAATGCACCCGCGAAGCGTATTCAAATCCAAATTTACATGTGCCGAAGAGAATTTTCAGTAAATGCTTGGATGCTGATGGCGGCTTAATAATTAAAGGTATCATAATGCCTAAACTACTCTTACATCTTTTTTTATGGTTCAATCTCAATTTTTCTGGTTTAACCATAAATTACAGCTAAAAATATATTCACTTGAAATGATCATAAGCTACATCCACAGAAGAAATTAATTATGCTGTACACAGATATTGTTTGTGCTAGTTTATACGTAAGAATAATTACTAAAATCAGTGAATTCTTTCTTGTTGACTATAAGAAAAGAATACATTTTATTTCTAAGTTGAAGTTTTTTTTTGAATTCACTTGCAGTAGCGTCTAAATCCCTTTTTAATTTTTAGGAAAGGTATAGTATCAAAATTAATTTGTGAAAGTTTGGAGTTTTTATTTATTTTCGAAATTTTCTTTAGTTTCATTTAAAATTAATTCTTCTAAATCCATCATTTTGAATTATTATTATTTGCAGTTGAATGCATCAAGGATATTAAAAATTATTTTATCAAAAACTACAAGTTGACAGACAGTAGAAATGTTGGTGAGTCTCAAATCAGTTTATTAATAGTTTTAAATGTTGTATTAATATAACAATAATAATAATAATAATAATAAGCTTCCGAATTAAAAACCACTGTTCATATTTTTGCAAATAATTTCGTCTGCTTCTTTTTTAAATCTATAAACTTTACTACCATGTTCAATAGTTTAATGCTACCATGTATGATTTAAAAAGCCTATTTCACTTTACTAACGACAATTATCATTTGATGAGCTTGTACGACTTTTAAATTCTTATTTTTGAATATTTAGTACAATTTATATTACTGTAATTTTCTCTTTAAAATGTTTACGATTTTCGTTTTTACTGCCCTAATAGGACTGACAAAACGAAACAGAAATTACAAAATCTTATCGTTAAAACGCAATAAATTGATGATTCATGTTTGAATTGAGTTGATAAAATTCATCTAATTAATTATTTGGCGTAAAGTACGAGTATATTAACCGAAAACCATTCTTATTGGCTTCGATGCCGAAATTAATGTTAAAAAAACCAATGAAAATGTGTTGCCTTTTTTTTAGAAATCTTTATTAGGATTAGGACCATCACCAATGATAACTTTTTCAAATAAATACTTCCTCCCTATTTCTATATTACCATAATCTGGAATTATTATATTCAAATTAAGAGATTATAATATACCAATAAACTTTTATGTGCTACAGATAGTTAAAGAAGCGCAAAATTTAAATAACCATAGTAAAAATGATAAGGATATGAAATTAATTCATTTATTGATCGATAACAGTTATAAAATAAAATTAAATGCAAAATAGCATATATAGCCTACAGTCTTGCCTAAGTATATCCCATTTATATGAATTTTATAAAACTCGTAGATATAGCAATTCTAATTTATGTTTTAATTATTCACCCAGCGAGTGTCTCAACATGGCTGGCAGTAAAACAGCCATTATAAATTTTACGTAAAAAGGTCTTCGTTGCATCTATGCCTTCACCTTACCGATATGGTTGCACTAAGTAATAAATTTTTTAAGCTTTACCAACAATTCCATAAGATGTTCTTTACTGTTCGTGTCTACTTTTGAGGTTAAAAGATCGTACAAGGTAAGCTACTACCAATCAGACAGATTTTTACCTGGTATCCGCCATCAGAATTTATAAGACAATTTTCTTTGGTTTATATCGTATGTAGATATATTTGTTAGTCTAGAAGAGAAGCCGCACAGAGACGATTATAAATATTCGATAAAAATAAAACAAAACAAAAAAAAACACAATATGTATATATATATAAATTTTTTGCTGCCCCTTTGGAAAAGATTAAATTGTCAACCTGAACAACATAGTTGAATATTAAAGGCGGTAACATATCAATTTAATGTTCTATATATCAGAGAAATACTCAAATTCATTGGAATTGTATCTGCCTTTTTTCAAAGAAGAAAAACAAGAAGAAGCTGATCAGGTTCAGAAAAAAATGAAAGGACTTAAAGAATATTTTAAAAAAATTTAGATTTACTGCAGCTGATTTAAGTGGTTTATTGTAGGAATTATTTTTTTAGGTAAAATCTCATCTTGAATAAGAAAATAGTTAAAAAAATTTACTCAGCACATTTTGTGGTCATCCATGCTGTCACCTCAACATCACTTTTTTGTATTATTCTTGAATAATATGTTCAAATTGTTTTGGTTTAATTTCAGTGACACACAAAAATAATCAACAATGAGTGAAGGCAATTAATCCTTTAAAAGTTATTTTCAAAGTATTTTAGCATTTTATACCACTTTTCAAATAAATCGATAGAGAAGAACAGACTTTTGAGTTAAGAATACTCAAGGGTTTATTTGGTGAGATAAATCAAATGAAAATTCCAATTTACTATAAACAGGAGGACTACTAAAATTTTTTACTAGGTTTTTTCATCAAACTAATCGAAATAAATTATTTGTCAAAAGTAAACAACATAAAAATATTAATTTTAACATTTGGGCTCAAACATCATAGAACTGACAAAGATTCTGTTTCAAACAATAAATCTCAACAATTTTAAGAAATCATAAAGCCTTAACCAGCAACTGACAAAGTTTTATAGCATTTCAATTACTTGCAATTCAGTAAGTATGTACGGTGTTTTATCTGTTTTGCAGAAAATTGGAGAAGCGATCCAACAGAAAAAGTTTTTTGATGGGAAGGATTACCCTTCAAGATCAGCCTTGGGCTATAAATTCTATTCCAATTGAATGAATTTGAATGAAGCTCGATAAATAAAAATGATGTTGGGTGCATTCTGGGGTTTTCTTTGGCTTCTGGACAATCGCTTTTAATATTTTGTGCATAAAGACAAAGAATACACTGATAGAACCTCGTGATCCTTCTAAAATTATCAAAAATTTGGTCTGAAAAGTATGCAGCAGAATTATGTATAAAACAATTTTACATCAATCCGATCAGTATGATAAATACCTTTGAAGATAGAAAGCTAAAGCTAAAAATTTCTGGTTGACCATTTTGCTGGCAAAAATTAAACGCTTGATTTTTTGTAATCCATAGCGATTTTACAGATCTGAAGCGAGCTTTTATGTCTGGAAAGATCTACTAAAACTCCTCTCCACTAATAGAAACAACAAACAAACCAATTTCGGCTCTAAACCTCTATGTTATAATTTTTTTCCACTTATCCAGATATTAATTCTGTCTCATATCAGAAGTAAAAAATTCAAACTTCACTTTTTCATGGATGTAAAGCCATGAATAGTTTGTAATCTTTAATTATTAGGAAAAAATTTATGTCATTTCATTTTATTACATTCAAATATGTAGATATCTTCCTAATTAATAAACAAAAATTGCTAATTAACTATTTGCTAATAGAAACAAGGTTCAACCAAAATTGCAGTGCTCCAAGAAGCTCCTAAACATATTCAACTTTCGGTATGCATAAAACATTTAAAATACAAAAAAAAACTAGTCAGACCACCAATTTATGAAATTGTTTAGACAGATTTTTAGTATTTTACTTACCTCCCTCACAAATTGATATGAAATAACTATTTTATTAACTAAAACGTCTGCTACGGGTTTTACGCGTGCCAGTTATATTCCCTTCATTTTATTGATCGTAAATTCAATTCATAGTCTACAAACTGTTTTTATTCTACCATAAACAGATTGTAAAGACTCTACCATCAATTGGACATAAAAAGTAGGAAGAAATTTAGCCCCTGTTTACTACTAGAAGCAATTTCTTTCCTCTTTAAGGGGACATAATCATAAAGTCCTATTATTATGAGTTTTTCCAGACAAAATCTGTGATTTTGTATTTGACGATACAAAATCATGACCTACATTACCACAGGTTTTGATATACCCCCAAATAGCCACAGTTTAACTGTAAATATATGTATATATTTGGTGACTAATTTGGACCCATACATTAAAAAATTTATTGCGGTTGTGATCTGTGTATAAAATGAGTTAATTAGGTTGCATAATTAGTCTAATGATTTTAGGGTTTTGGGTTTTTTAATGGTTATATGACTATGATTAACTGTCTATGTTAAGCATACCAAGCACTCAAAACCTAATTCTAGTAACTGACTTATAAATTTTTTAATAGTTTACTCGTTTCATTAAGCATTTTACTGGTTTAGAGAGATTTATATTATTTATCTTTTCTTTTGTCCTATTGAGAATTACAGCGGATATGGTACGTAGTTTCAGTATAGTTATTGAATTATAACTACGTATGTATATGTTTCTAGGGTGACAGTATAAAGGAAATTAAAAATGATTGCAAAAAAATTAAACCATTATCGGTTCCAATTCTGAATGTGGTAAAACTTCCAAGCAAATTTTGAGCCATTTTGTAAAGTGCTGTTGCGATTTTAATAAAAACTGAAACGCAAACTGCTTATGAAACATTGCAATGTAAAAAAGCAGAAGATGATTCTTTATGAACACAACGAAAAACAAAAAGAACTAGACAAAACTCTCTTTTTTGATATCAACAACATCAATGAAAAAGAATGGCAGTAGTTGATAGCAAATCAAAACATTATGAAAATTCTGAAATCTATTTGGCAGGGTTTGCTACACTGAATAGGCTACATATTGTAGGAGCTTGGCTCCTTTCTTATCGCAGTGTTTAATGAAGACAGTTTGGCATTGGTTTTTAAATTTTTCTTGTAATCGTTCTTCTCCTGGTGAGCTTTTTCAATCCAAAGTTTATCTGACAATGTTAACAAAGCAAACTTAGTGCCTGTTTGCAACTGCTTACAGTCTACACTAAGGTTTTTGATATTATTCAATCATAGTATTGAATTCTAATTTTGTAAATCCTTAATTGAAGAAAATGACAACAAAAAAACACAATGCAAAAGATAGGAAGAAGTAAGAGGTATAAACAAGGCTACACGCTATTCGCTAAAAAACACCAAAACAAAACATTTTATGTGGAGTTTGAGCTGTTTGGCTAAATTTCTGTTTTAAATTCATCTACAGCTTTGTGGGAAAATATACAAGAACTTTACGAAAACTATTCTTTTTCTTATTTTCTCGGGCTACAGTTTTCAAAGATTAAAGTTATTTTTTGTGTGTACAACATAAATTTTATAGTTACAACACAGACTAACCTAAATACAGCAAAATAAAAATATACTCTTGACATCCATGGATTCATAGGCAGTCCAGGGGATTGAAGAGAGATAACTGTGGTTAAGATGAAGGTGATAATAGGTAATAGGTGATATTTCATTATAAGTGGCTTATTATCTAAAAAGGTATGCAATCAATGCTATATTGTCACAAAACTTCAATTAAAGACACCTAATTATTTGCAGTCACCTAAAATCACTCGAAAGCTTATAACAGACTCATATAATGACAATTATATATTATTTGACCTATTTTAGTTCCTCATTGTTCCATATTTTCTTCTTTCTACTAATTAATGTAAAATGTATTTCAAATTTGTTTTACAAGGAAATAAAATATCCCACATGATATTCAAAAACTTATTCTAGTTTCGTAATGGATTCATAAGAAATCTATGCTAAGTATCTGATGAATACTTAAAATTAATTCAAGCACATTAGAAACTTAAGAACTATTTGAAATATGTTCACAATAATGAACCATTTCAGTGCAAATAAACAACATAAAAAATTTGTAGCAATTAATTCATATTCCTAACATAATTTTCAACCTTTATCTATTTTCCCCTTTTAAAATCATATTTGTTTTTGTAATGGAAGAAAAACTTTCAAAATGACAAATTTCAATGAACTAAATTGACAATGAACACCAAAAAGGAATGTATTTAAACGAGCACTAAAATTCATAAGCGGTTAACAAAGGGCTAATACATATAGAAAAGCTAAAAAAAACAAGTGGCAGCTTATCTGAAACTTATGAAGACATCGAGACGAAGTTATACAACATAAAAGAAATCCATTAAAGTAGCACACTTAAAAGTTAGAATATATAAACATATATATATATGTATATATTAAAGGATCTTAAATAAAATAGTAAAGATAGCGCATGAGCGTCAAAGATTGCTCTTTATTATTGATTTCAGTGGGTGC
This sequence comes from Acrocera orbiculus, assembly GCA_947359355.1. NCBI lineage: Eukaryota > Metazoa > Arthropoda > Insecta > Diptera > Acroceridae > Acrocera > Acrocera orbiculus. The sequence continues at coordinate 45,852,461 of OX375756.1, read as the reverse complement.
TTAAAGCATCATTAGGGGGATAGCCTTTCAATGGTAACTCTATTCATACCGATACCACCCAAAAAAGCACTAATCTCAACCCAAAATTCTTATCGTGATGTACCCATTTTATAAGGCTATAGATATTTTAGAATGGGAGTGTTTGTGATTCTTTAAGATCCTTTTACTAACAGAAACATTTCTGAAACTCGATTTCTTCAAAACGTTTTCTTATTGGCCATAGCCATTTCAAAGAACATATACAGCAATTTTTACTGGATTTTTAGGGATGATTTTACTTGTTTCATAGCATTTTTATATTTATCTCAAATACAGTTTCAATCTGTTTGGAAAAAAAACAGAAAATAATAGAAAAAAGTAAAGAAATTCTACTACAAGGAACTCATCTTTTTATATAAAACATTCTGCCGTGGGTGATTTTTTCTTGCCAAAAAAACAAAAAGAACAAAATTTCAAGCATCTAAGCAATTTTTTTTCGTTTTAACTTTATATTAGGTGGGAACGCTACAAACACGCTCATGAAACATTTATATAAGTATTCTATGTAATTCTTTCTGTTGTTTTATTTGCAATTTATTTGCTCACGTTTCATGCTTTGCAAGAAAATGAAAAAGATGACATTGAGGTAAAGTGATTACGAGAAATAAGATGATAATACCGTACGAAAGTTTCAGAAGTAACAATCGTGTCTATTTAGTAAATCTTTTTTATGTTTTAATGCAAAAAAGAAAATCACATTTGCTATAATATATTATACAGAAAAACTCAAGAAATACAGAAGTTGTAGCTAGCTTAGATTTTAAGATATCTGATTGAAAAGAAAACAAAATATTTCTTTAAGGTTGAAAACGCGCAAAACATACAAACCTATGACTAATTTCGTTATTGTCACAAAAGGAATAGAATTATTTTTAATGTATCGTGCAACTAACCCATTGGACTTGAGCTTTGGGGGAAACAATTTTGTAACTATATGCTTAAAACCCCAAACATTTTCTTTGCTTGTTTGAAACCAATAATATCAAAGACTTCGTGTTTTTAAATAGCATGATACTAGTTCAGTAGACTTTAAAGGATATCAAACTTAAATTTTAAAGGTTTTATAAGCTTTTGGAGCAATATTAATTCAAAAAAAAATGTATTAAGTAAAAATTAAGTAAAGTATTAAGTAAAAATAGTTTTTTATTAATAACTAAACTAAAAATTTTGATTTTGATAGCATAGAACCCAATGAAGTTTCCTGTGCATGGTCACTAGCTTATTTTCAAACAAGAAATGTAAGATACTATTGATGAAAACGGAGATTATAGAAAAAAATATGAGACAAAAAAATGTTTTATTTTACAATTTGCTTCCACTAATACATTGAGGGCATATTTTATATTGTTTTCAGCTGATCATTAATTTTAATGAAAAATTCACAGATATATTAGTGATATTCCTTCGTATACAGCGTTATTTATAAGTTCGGTCATGATTTCAAGACGCTATAATTTTGATAATTGAAACGATTTTTTTTCGGAACTTAAGTCAAAATACTTCGAATTACATAATATTTTATGTTTGAGTCATTTTTTAATTGATTTTGAATGAATTTGTACTCTAACCATCTTGATGGTTTTTTTGTTGTAGCACCTTTGGGACGGCCACTTTTTGGCCTGTCGTTTACGCTACCAGTCTCATTGTATCGTTTTTTAACTTGAAACACAAACCTTTGATTGATTTTAAGGGGCTTACGCAAGCGAACAATCTGGATTGGTGATTTTTTGCTTAAATGTAGAGCAATTACAGCGTTACGCTTCATTTCCATGATGTCAAAAATTTTTTTGTGTACATGTAAACCAAAATCGAGTTATGATATTTGATCTTTTAGTAGATTGTAGTTTATTTCGAATACATTAGATAGAAGATTTTATTGTCGGTATTGCGGATTTAGCAGTGAACTCAAACCAGAATGAACTTATGAATAACCCTGTAGATAGTAATTTTCAGGCCGAATGGCGTTTTTGATTGTTGTTGCATGTAAGCAATTCAAATCAATGAGAACGATAAATAAAGTAAAAGCCATAAGTAGTTTGTTTTTTTCTGTATATTAGAGGAAACAAGCTTCAAATAACTTTAAGAGGATAGTTTGGTATTTAATTTTTTATTTTTCAAATTAAAGTTCAATGTCTTAAAAATATTCTGCCAAAATTTCGAGTTAATCGCAGTAAATTTACTGAAGTTATGAACATTTGAGCGTAGTGAGTGAGTAAAACTTTAACGCCTTTTCGTAGCTCAAAATCTACTTGACCGATCGTTTTGAAATTTTGCACACTACTCTTTCATCTATTTCGCTAGGTAATAACGAGAGCTTTTTTTGTGTTTGGCAATAATTATTAATTTTGAGATAAAAATTGGTTTGTCTACCAAACAACACAAAAAAATTGTTTTCATTCAAAAAATTATGATTCTATCGTAGACTCCTTTCCTCTTCAAAAACAGACTATGGTAGTAATAAGCACAGAATTTATAAAACTCGAAAATTTAAGGACTAGATATCTTACAAATAATTACATCATCAAAATGACTTAAAACTCATGCTCAAATAAAAATTAACTGACCATAAAATGTGCTATACATACGTCAATTAGATGCTCGTAGACGTAGAAGTACTGAATTTCTCGGACATAAAAGTTTTTAAGTAGTTGGACTGATTTTTTGCTCGGAGGATATTTATCTAGCCAAAAATTCCATCTCTGGTTCTGTAAATGCTTGAATTGATAATAATAGTGAGGCTCTCTGTTCACAAAAAAATAACTATTTGCTGTTCGTTGAGAGCTTGTAGTGGCCTTAAAAACGAAACAGTTGTGATGTCCCGCACTTGGCCGATTTTTTTTAATGTCAACAGCCAAAACTTTTGATTTAAAAAAAAGAAAGTAAAATGGACTTTTTTGTAAAGCTATACGCAAAAGATCGTGCTTAACGAAAGCTTCTCAAATTTTGAGTAGGTAGAAACCAATATTCGTCTAGTAAGAGATACCAAATACTATGCAAAATGTGCAGCTTACACTTTTAAAATTTCCTCAAATGTTTCAAATTTTTCCAGGCAGTCATACACTGAACGATTGAATAATGTTATGTTTCACGTTGCAGCTTGAAGATATTTATGTCCTTTTACGTAGTAGAATGAGAAAAAAACTTGAACAATTTTTTTATTTTACTTTTTGAAGATCAAAATAAATAACACCAAAGCCGTCTGGGCTTCAGAGATCTAAATATCATAGAATTTCCTTAACAAGTTTGAACAGTGAATCATTTTATTACAATAAAATTTTTAGAGTTCATCTTTGTAATTATGAAAGTTCAAAGCCCAGCTACAAATTTTAGTAATCAATTTTCAAATTCCAAAAATAATCTTTTTATTTGATCTAACAAAAACACAAACTTTGGCAATAAATATGGAATCAATGATATGATTGGGACCAAAAAACCAGTTCAAAACTAATTTGTTTTTAAATCTTAGACAGATAACATCAATATTTTGTATGCAACGAAATATCATTTAAAATCTCAAGGTTAGCATAGCAAGATATTTGAAACCATATCTATCAAAATCAAAAGGAAATCATAATATAATTACCGAAAACTACCGTATTATTTACAAAAATATATATCTGAGTTTTGAAATTTATAGTAAAAGTATTCGGGTATGAAGGCTTTTTCTAACTATGCCACCCATATAGCTTTAACTTTATTAAGTTTTTAAATTGATTTAATTACCATGCAAGGATATATATATATATATATTAATATGTATTCTATCAAATAATATTACACAACAAATTACCTTTATTTTCTTCTTCACACAGCTGCTCTTATTTATTTAATATACTCGAAATTGTATACGCTTAAAGTACATTTGGTAAATATGACAGCATAATAACAAAAATACATAATCGTATGTATGTAATATCAATAAGAAATCATATGTTATCTCTCTTTCTTATTCATACGGAAATATATTTAAGTGATGCTCATGATTAGGTAATATCTGCCTCAAGGATGTCTTTTATTGGCATCATTCAAAATTTTATGAGAAACATCTTTGCTGGCGTTTTGAATTTCGTACGCTAAATCTAAGTAAACGAGACAGGTGTGTCAGAATAATTTTGAGTTTACAAGTGAATAAAAATGAAAACAATAACCAAACATAAATCATACAGATACCATTTTAAGTCACTATTTGCATTTATGGTACATAAAATTTTACACATAGTCTTGAAGGTCTCGTAAATATAAACAGAGTGACCAAGATTAGGTTTTTTAGGAACTTTTGAAGAATAAAAATATAAATAAATGAATTTTTTTGGCTTTGTTTTTTATTTTTTTAAAATATTATCCATAACCTGAGACCCATTAGCATTTTTGTAACCATGAAATATGACTTTAGAAATTATTAGTGTTAGTTGGCTATTAGTTCCGGCGACCTGTTAGTTTTTTCAAAAAAATGTTATCAACCATTTCGTAGTTTTTGGAATTAAGTAAGGAAATAACAACAAAAACTACGTCTTAATGCTTCACAATTGTTTCTTTTTTTGTGTTGTATTATAAGATAATTTGTATTTTTCAAGGTTTTACTTTTTCAAGAATAAAAAATAAAAATAACAAGCATAGCAATGTTAAGTAAAGTATCTTTGTATTAAGACAAATAACTTTACGATCAACAATTACAATGCTTAGCCGAAAACTAGTTTAATTAAAATAAAACAAATCGAACACCTATCCGTTGAGTGATTTTCTTTATTAATTATTATCTTCTTACTCTAAAACTTGATTTTAACGATATTTTTTCTACATTTGATCCAAGAAATCTCTCCTTAAAATGAAAACGTTTTAATAAAATTTTGGAAGGCGAAAGTTGTGTTTTGCAGCAATGAAGCAAATGAATGAACATATGAGATGTAGTCCTTGTGGAAATCTAGCTCACCACAAAAAGAGAGAAAGGATTTTAGTTGAGGTAATCGTGATATTTCATTTCCTAAAAATATTTGTTAGAGGTTTGCGGTAACTTTAATTTAGATTTCATAAGAAATTTGAAATACATATCTAGAATAATTTACTACTTAAACAAACCGACTGAGTTTTGTATGTAAATCGGGTACATAAAAGCGGTCAAAGTCTTTTGGAAATTTATTTTAACATTAAGCTACGAGCTCAAACTCTTTTAATTGTTTCAGGCTGCAATCAATTAATCGTTCATTGCTTGAAACTGATAAAGATATTTATGTCTAGTTAGATTAATTTAAAATTATTCAGCCATCATTTTTTTTTTATAAAAATTTCTATATATGTATTCTTACTTGTTTTTTCTTTGTCTTTTTCTTGGAAATTTAGGGCTATTTTTAAGTAATATCCATATGGAGTACAGAATAAATAATCCACAGATGTAAGAAAGTTATTATTTTACATCAACATATAAATTTTTGCTTAAGTTTTCAGTTGGTATTCCAGGATTTGAGGAATTAGGTGTAAAAAAAGCAATCAAACAACTTAAGGAATAAGATTTGATAACTTTCATGTAAAGCAAATAAATTGAATCAAAGCATTTTCTATCACGTTACGCAATTGAACCGATTAATATCATAAGCTTTGAAAAAACAGCTACATATAAATAAAAAATAACATTGTTTCATCAAACCTCTTGAACTTATGCCCAAATTACAGAAATTAAGACTTATTTTGTTTTTGTATTCACCGTATCCAACATTTCTGACTTCTAACAGCTATGAGAACATGCAAATCTCACCACCAACACTATAAGGCCTATAACTAAATTGCTCTACATGGCTGAAATGGAAAAAAATAAGGAACAGGAAAGCGTTGAAATAAATGCATTAAAATTGAGGAATATTTTCTTGAAGAATTTTGCAAAAATAAATTTTATTTATTGTGTCACACATATATTACATTCCAAGGAGTTATCTGCTTCCTTATCATTTATAAAACACTGTAAGAAAAGCATCAAAAATCACAACAAATGATAGCTTTTTATAATGGGGAAGGGGGATATTGTTACGGACACTAAAATTTCTTATGCACCTGAGAGTTTTCTTAAACACTATTAGCCAAATTGGGGAGTTCCCACCTGATCCCAGTAGTATTTATGCAACTGCATCAAAGAGAGTAATCTGCAACCACATTTAGTCAATGAAGTGTAAAAAGTTTTAGCTTTTGTCTCTCAGTGATTAAGCGTAGTTAGTGTAGTTTAGAATAGCTCTACAGGATCAAGAATTTTCAAAGTTTGTAGTCCAAATATAAGCTTTTGTCAAACATGACTTATATAAATGCTCTGCCCACAAATTTGATATTCTGTTTGATTTACAGGATATTTTAAAACCATACAAGTAAACAATTCAAACAATCAAAAGAGTTCGTGATGAAGATTTTTTCATTGAAAAAAGACTCAAGCAAAGGATTACAGAGCGATAAATCCCGATAAAAAACACAATATTTCCCTCTTTGCGGCGAACATTTAGAATCATGCCAAAGCATTCTCGAGGACTCCACAGTAGAAATAGAAGTCAATACTTTTAGTGGAATATTCAAACACTAGAGGGAGCAGAGTAACTATACCTTCTATATTAAAGATGGTTGTAGTAAAACTATCATAGGGCGTTAATATCCAACTACGGAAAAGAAAGCATTTCTCAAGCTCTATGCGTATTTTTCCGAATATCTACCACCATAGTTTTAAGCCCTTTTAAAGCTAATGTGGTCCTTGTGGATTTTAAATTTGTAAAAACCTGTTCTTATTATTCTTTCACACAATCCAAACCTGTATAATATCCAATTTTGAAGAAAGATTCGAAAAACTACAACTTATTTGCTCCTTTATGCAATTTTACATAGAAATATTTATTAAAAAAGTTTTTTATTACAAAGAAAACTTTTTATGCTGCAAAAAAGCGCGCATGGCAATACTACGTTCTATTCGAAGAATTATTGCCATTGCGTGAGCACAAATTCTGTATTTATATATATATATTTATATATATATATATATATTTATTTTTTTTCTATATATAATGGTTTCATTGAAATATATTACCCTAACTTACATTGAATTTAAAGAGGTGCTCTTTGTCTATCGAATGGAATATAATGCGAAATTTGTTGTTTTTTTTCTAACATTCTCCCCTTTTAATGGAGCATAGCACGTTTATAAAATTTTTCTTAAAGATTCTTTTCTTCTGAACATTAAAATTCTGGATGTTTGCGTGAACAGAGGTACAACGTGCTTGAAATTGCTTTTAACAATCAGCTTAATGGCTGTGTACTCTTCTAATCTAATTTTTCTTTTCTACAAACAACAAAAAAACAACATCTTCTAACAGAGGCATCCTGTCTTAATAGCTAAAAAAATCGTTTATCCTTCAGATATCTAAGTACTTTCATTATATATCCTAAGTAAACATTATTCCAGATATTTTGAGAGATACACCTTTTGTTAGGAAAATGATTCCTTTTTTCTCAAAGTAAAGATAACATGATATTATGGCATTTCATCACGTTGAATTCTTCTATTTTTACATTAGCAGGAAATGAATTGCTAAAACTGTTTGATATTGAAATTAAAATTGACCAATGTCAATAGAAATTTTCGTTTTTGGGTTATAAACACATTGTGACCTCAAGTGTTGATTAAGTTTGAAACGCATTCTTATCTCTGTTTAATATAGATATTCATCAAAATCTCACATAGGATCCAAGACACAGATCAGGAACTTTTAAAGATCTAGGCAGCAGCCTCGGTGTATTTTAACCAAAAATTGTTCCGAATTAGACTTTTCATTTCATTGAAGTTAGGTCAAATCACATAAGAGCTTTTATGAGCTACCAAGCTTAGATCACAGCAGAAATAGAAGTTATGTCGAAATGGAGAGTGACTTTGTCCACTATATATGATTTATGCGATAGTACTCATTTGAATAAAAAATCATGTAGAAAACTACGTCCAAATTACATTAATGAGTAAAATCCAAATCTCATGTATTAAAGAGATGAGCCCGCAGCCCACATACAATTTAGATGAACAGAAAGCTCATATCTTAATGAATATTACACAGCAAGAGTTTTAATGCTGGGATACTGCTAAGAGAGACACAGTTTTCGATCCAATATCAAAGAAAATAAAGTATTTTGGATGTGGGACTTCCAAAATTAAAATAATCAATTTTAGCAATAATTCAGTTATTAAACGTCCCTATACACCTTATTTTAGTATAAATAAAGATGCTACATAATCTTTTCCAGAACAAAAAAAATTATTTTATTGTTTACTTTTGGTAGTAATGGGGAATTAAATACGCAAGGCAGCTGTAGATATACTGTGGTCCACAATGAACACAGCTAGAATAGAAAGAAAATTCCAATCTCAGGGATCAATTTTCTGCACAAAAATTACATTCAATCTCCTGTAGAAATATGTCTAGATATTGTTACCTTCCCTATTCTAGAAAAATGTTTATTAGGATTCAATGTCAAATGAACAACAAAGCAAAAATAAAGCTTTCTAAATATCACCCCGAAATAAGACAATTGTAAAAACTAATAAATCATTTTATTGCTGAAAATTTTCTTTTTTATTGATATTCCAGTAGTTTTTAGTCAGAAGTAAGAAACAAGAAATAAGAATAATTAAATGGAGTGCTATCACATCATTCAATAAAATTAAGGATCTTGAAAAGATTAAAAAGAAGCAGAAAAGCTTCACACTATATGCCAGATACGATATATCCCGTAGTCTTAATTAATCCTTAGTATTTTCTCCATTTCTTCTCCAAAAAAAGGTCACTTTAGGTAAGTTGTAAATTAATAAAGGCTGGGGTAAAATCAATTCAAATGATTACAACCACTAAGTATAATTTAAACCTACTACAATCAGCAGTAATAGTAATAATCTCTTCTCCATATTTAAATATCAGGATGAGTAAAATTCCAGCTAGTCAAAAGGTACAACAAGTGTACATGTGTTATAAGAAAATTGTAAACTTTATACAGAAAACAAAAGTAAGCTCACAAAGCCATGCCTGATGTGTACCAATTCAAAACAACGCAAGGATACTTTTGTATAATGTATCCTTATAGTCGCTCTTCGTGCGTTAGCTCACGCTTAAGGGAAAATACCTATGCAGAAACCAACTTAGAACTAACAATTAAAAAGGTATGCTACAAAAAATAGCTTAAAACTAAGGATTTAGGATTAAATTTAGATATTACTAAGTTTTATATAAAATTATAATTCATCCTCTTACATTTTTTTTACATTTAATAGTTACACACATATTCTTTTATTCATAACACTCAATTAAACTTAAACTCAATTAAATTAAGCTTACTACGTAGTTGGATAATAGGTTAAAAGAAAATGTTTAGTAGAGATATGAAAATAGCTATTAATAATAGACCAATATCCTTACAAAATCTTTAAAGGCACATTGCTACTAGACCAAAGGGTCTACTTAAAGTGATACATCATTTAAAATCCGTTATTAAACTGTATTACTGCTTATTTAAATTCAAAGCTTTTAATTCTAATAAAAAACTAAAATATTTTCCAGGAAATAATTTAAAAACTATTTTTAAAAGGCAAACAAAAACAAACTTTCAAATTTCCAAAGAAAAGCAATTCTCTATAAAAGAAATAAATTTACTTTTTCCTTAAATAGAACCTGGTGATTACTCCTTCTTATCTCCTTAAATGGCATTAAAGTAATGAATAGTTACGTGGTATAGGAATTAATGTCTCCTAAATAGACCTTACTAAATAGATAGAAGTTATAACAAAACTAAAACAGACGAAGACAACGATGGGACACGAAATCGCTATCGAATGAGGAAGGAAAAGCAATTTGCAATAAACTCTAATTCCATATAGGACAATGTTGATGGTATATAGGAAGGTGACAAGTACACACGGTAAGTATATGTGGTGGTCCATGGTCGCTAGATACCTAAATGGCCTATAAAATCTGATAACGACCAAATAATGTCCAAATAAAAGAGGGGATTAGAATGCGTAACTGTTTGTATTTTACCAAATAATTTAGCTTATTTTGTGCATTCGAACGATAAGCAAAATGCATTTTCACATTAGCCTAATATAATTCTTTTAGAGTCCCAAAACCCAGAAACAGGCTATGCTTATTAAAAGTACAAAGTTGTAAGTATCAATATATATGTCCATAGTTTAATTTTTTTTTTTTTTGAGAAAACAATTCTATTATAGAGCACAAAATGGCCATAGTAGAAAAAATTCAAGCAATATATATGTATTTGCTAGTCAGACAAGATAATAAAATTTTACGATATTACACGCTGGTTCAGTAAAAGCAACTTTTCAACCTTTCATTGCCTAAAACAATCGCTGACCCTTTTTGCATCGATTTTCCTTTGAGTTTTAAACAATTCCCAAGGCGTTAATTTACAGCCCTCTACGGTATTAAATTTATGGTTTTAAGACTATAAGCTAAAATTGTTACGAGTCTAACTTTATACTCTTTGATATATATTGTTAAGGGTTAGTTTTGACTTTTCTTATGATTTATGAACATATGTAATATATTTTTAAAAAAATTCTATTTAAATTTCATACTTGGATTGTTTAAAGATGTCATTCTATCTTTTGTTAACAATAGTTCAGCAGGAACTGTTTTGATTTCAGAAATTCAGTTAACAATTGTTACTTTAGATTTAGTTTTTTCCTAAAAAGTTGTTCACTGAAGGTTCTTTTATGAAAATCTAAATCTGTTTTCAATATTTGCTTTTTATATTGAAACACATTTCACAATTATTTGTTTTATTTTTCGTTTTTGGAGATATCGAAATAATCTGAATTGCAAAAACCTACATTATTTTATTTTTTAAAGATACACACTCGTAAAAATGTCAAGACCCTGTTTTACTCAAACTCCCCTAGTCTTGCAATGCTTTTCAATGTCATTTAATTTCAGCGTAAAATTGATGATTAGATTCCATTTAACTCGTATTATTCTACTTTATTTTTTACTTATTTCATTTCCTTATTTAAACTCATTTTGTTTCATTTTACCGTGGCTCGGAAAACTCAACCCCATTTTCTTTCAACTACAAACTTTTTTCGATTTTCATGAAAAAACACAAGGCTGGAGTCTAAATAACACTATTGAAAGTTTACAAAAGTTGAAGTATCCATTCAATGTAGCAAACACAGTCCAACAGATACCGGAATGACTTCAAGCTTGCTAAACGTAATGAGTGGCATCAGAGCATCAATACATAGCTCTTTTTTTTATTTACCTTCGACTGCTGCCATTCTTTCCATTTCTTTTTGTTGAAATAAATTAAAACTTTAGGCATTGACTTTTTATTGTTCGTTGTGTAAATATGGAGCAAGCAAGTTGCTCTTAGTTTAAATTTTTCTAATTCTAATCCTTACTTATACTTCTACCTTGATATGTCCAAACAAAAATTTTTCTTCACAGCCAAGCATTTTTGAAGCTACCCTTAAAATCTTTGCACTGCATTTTCCTTCGGCCTCAATAAAGTAAATTATTGAACTCATTAAAATACAAAGAAGACAGGCTTGGTATCTGATACAAGGATAGATATTTTTAACCATCTTTTATAAATAATTTTAAAGAAGTACAACCTTTAAACAAAATATCTAAAAATGTGTGGCCATCTGAGGCCTCATCTAGAAATTTGAAATTTGATGATGATGTTAAAGCTATTTTCAGTGTTTTGAAATGATTGAATTCAAAGTAACGCTTAATGTTTGTTTATAAAAGCTTCTTAGTAAAAGAAAATGCACAGCAAAGTCCTGTCTTAATAATTGTTACCTGCACTTCTCTTATTCTAAAGCAACCATGGAACGATCTTGAATAATAGTATATAAAGCTAAAATCTCTGATCGCCCAAATGAAACGATAACACCAGAAAATATCAAAAATGAATACAATTTAAATATTGGTGCAAAATATCGCCGGCTCTTTGTGGGTAACAAAAGGTAATGTCATTGAGAAAACTTTTCACACAATGAATTCTATGCTTGCTCAGAGTTAAGAAAAACCAACGATGATTCGATGATTCAGAGCAGTGTTTTGAGTTATTCAAGCTGATTAAAAACAATTATTTGCACTACATTCTCGAATTAAATTGGCATCTCTATTGAGTAGAGTAGATCGGAAATGAAAATCATCCAAAGGGATAAAAAAAACTCTAAACTCAGCTGGCAAAATCATAGCCTATATACGAACACAGTATTCTGTTCATTCAATCATTGAGACAGTACATAATTGAGTAGCTCGGAAGCCAATGTAGATAAGTTCATTTTTTCATATTTTCTGATTTTTGCAAATTTTAATAGAATAAATAATATATTTTTTAATCTTAAAAGGATTTACTCATACTTTCATTTTTTGTAGGTCAAAAAACGCTTTTTTAATAGCCTCTGCATGTGTTATGTATTATGAATGCACAAAGAAACATTAAATTTCTCAATTTGGATTTTTTGGACTTCTCCACATTGGCTTCTGAACGACTCAATTAACAGTGAGTATCCCATATTACAAAATAAAAAGTACCCTTTCGCCAAGAAAATTCGACGAGATACAACTATTTGCAAGTGAAGGCTAAATTACAAACTTTAAGCTGTTTCGTATAAACCTCATTAATTTTTAAGGGTTTTCTTTCTATTAGACTCAGAGTTTCAGTATTCATTATGGAATCAGGAAAGGAATTTCATATAACTTAAAAAGGAATAAGCTAACTGTGGATATTTAAAATCAAAATGTTTGGAGTTCTATCGTGCTTTATATTTTCTTAGCCATAATACTACCAAATTTCTAAAATTTGTGATTTTACCCATTTGAGACTTATTGAAGACGGTGTATGGAGTACATTTCCAAGCCAAAAAAACCGACTGTACGCCATGCATGCAAAGTTGCAGCTATTAGTCAGTATAGAAAGAACAGCCGTGACAACAAGACTGATTTAAGACAAAAATTAAATTGGAATTGTGTAAAAACAAAACTTAAAGTTGATTCTCAAAATATGCAACGTACTTCGATTCGAATTCATAATAAACTAAAAATAATTATACAACCTTATTCAATATCGCTAAAAACAATTCAGAAGAAAAAGAGCAAAGATATTTTCTCATTGAAAATATCCACTTCACTGAAAGAAAAAAGTTGGGTTTTCAAGTAAATGCATTTACTTGATGTTTTGGTTACGGAAATCAAGGAAATAATTCTTGAGTGAATAACTTAAATACTCAATTCAAGTAAATTTGTGTATTGGTTCGAATAAAAGTTCCTTAAGACTTTATTTACTTTGGGGAAGTTTTTTTTTTTATAGTCCAATGACAAAAAAACTTGAATTAAGTATTATATTTACTTGATTTCAATATTTATACAACAAGAGTATGTAGTCTAATAACTCGATACTTGTTTTTAGGAAATAAATACTCTAAATATCTTTACCAAACTACCAAATAATTTTTTACTTCAATGAAGTAATTATTATCATGGTTTGATAAAATGATGGCTTAAAAGTTTACCTTTTTAGTGACACTTGATTGCAGTGTGGTGATATTCAGAGTTTTGTTATATTATTATTTTTTAGCTGAGGTGTGGGTACATTTATATATACATAACGTTTTAGTGGTGTTGAGTGCGGTGTTTTTCATATGGGAAAATTAAACTTCATATAATTCACGCTTTTGCAATAAAAGAAGGATATAAATAATTTTGAATTTTTCCAAAAACTTTAAGCTATATCACGGGCATAGGTTAAAGGTAAGTATATAAATTTTATGTATTTTAAGAATTTTAGGAATTTTAGGAATTTTAGGAATGGTTGGAGTAAGTATTTTTTCTTTTGTTTACTTCATTGTTTGTTGTTTATTGTCTGTTTGTTTGGTTGTATGTCGATGGAAATAATTTAGTTTTAAAACTTTATACTCCTTTCAGCATTAATAGAAATACTTGTTTTAACAAAATATTTAATTCCCCCTTGAGAAAAAAAGCTTCAATCAATGTCTTTAAAATCAAGATTCAAATCTCAAACGTACTTGCATAAACTAAATATTCCCACGATGATAATACATTTCTTACTTTGAATCAAAGCTATATTTTCTTGAATTAAAACATGCATAATTTAGTGTAAGACGTTATTTGCTTGAGCTTAATATTTTCGGTTGTTGGATATGGAGAAAAAAAAACTTGAAACAAGAATTCAGCAGTGTCTTAAGGTAAGTAAATCACATACTCAACAATCAAAAATATCTACTTGCCACCATGTTGAGAACATATTTACTTGAACTAAGTAATTATTTTTTTACCATCCCAATTTATTTTTTTCAGTGTTTGAATAAACTAGAAAAACGAGAAGCTAAGCGAAATTATCTGACATCAATTTTTGTTCTTGTTGTCGCTTGCGTGGGTGATCATCTTAAAATTCACCTATTACAAAGCCAAATATTCAAATTTTTGATTCCACCATTTTAGAAAGTAGGTTTAATAAGTTGTTTTTAGCGCTTTTAAATGTGAAAATTTTGCATACATCCAATTTTTGTGCCACATCTCAAAACATTATCCTGCGTTACTTTAATTGATCGATCCCTTTAATCAAAGACTTAGTTTTATTTAAATATTCGGATTTCTCTTGTTGTTCTATACTTTTCTGACCAAAATTCAAATGAAGCTTTAAGATGATGTTCTACGTGTATGTCGGGTCATTTGAATACAATTTTGAGATTACGATACTTATAGTAAAATCTAGAAATAGTCCTTTACCTAACAAAACAAACAGAACCCAAATGAAAAATGAAAAATTTTCATCTTAAATTTCTTATTTGTGTTCTGCCAAAATCACTAAATTATTACTAGTGTGAAAACCATAAATTTACAACTACCTCTTTCCAAAACAGCAACTCAATCAAAGCACGTAAATGAAGTAATAACAAAATTTACCTCGGAAAACAAAGCCTGCTTCACATTTCAGTCATTTAGCTTGAAATGAAAAATGTTTTCCTTCCTCTCTATTTTTTATTTTCAATAACAGATTATCGTCCTTTTTTCCCTTTAACCAGCCACGCCCTCATGCTCCAAGAGAAATACAAACAAATATATATATAAGGCAGTACTTTAATTTCTATAACGATACTACGTGAGGCCAAGAACATTATTATGGCCGCTAGAATTTTATACACATTAAAAGTCGGCAGGTAACAAACGCCGCATTTACTAACCTCTCTGCCCAGGCAGGTGGATAAGTTATGGTCATGAACTGTTGCGCGTTGTCTTCTTTAGTTTCATGTATTATGGCCGAAGATTTAGTTGGAATGCTGTTTCCCATAAATCACATACGGTTTTCGCCACCCTTAATGGGAGAGGCTATTCATACAAGCGGCAAATGGAAGGGATCTGACTGATTTATAGCTAAATTTCTTTTCACTAATGAAAATAATAAATTTGGATATAAATAAAAAAAACGAAAAAGAAAAAAATAAGATAAGACCAGAATGCTTTATACCATATGTTTTTTTTTTTATTGAATATTTTTAGAGGGTGATTTCGAATGTAAACTAAATTCACAAGCTTCCTGGTGTGCAGCTGTTCAACTGTTTTAGATGAACACTTCAGGACATCTTATTCATTTTTCTTAAGGTATGCAGCAAATTAATCGACTGAATAGAAAATGTTTCCATGTATCTAGATATAAAAAAATTTTATTTTGTTTTTTTCGGTGTAAGTATAATTTATTAGAGAAATTATAAATTTTTGTGTTTAACAAATAGAAAGAATTTTCAACTGTGAATAAGGCAGGTCCCATTCTTCAAAATTATTTGCGTTTCTTTTTCTCTTTTTTGTTGAGTGAACACAAAGTTTTCTTACGTTCTTAAGAAAGTTTTATACAATGGAAAAATACACAAAAAATTCTTAAGTTTTGTTCAGAATGAGGCAATGAAATTCATGTTTTGTAGCTATTGCACTTTTTAAACGAAGGGGACTTAATCTTTTAATTTATTTTAATTAGGATAAACCTATATGCGCAGCTTAATTTTTTAATTTTTACAATTCAAATTGTGTTAAATTTGAAGGAAATTACTTTACAACGAACTCATTACATTTAAAAATAAATATAATTACATAAAAAATAAAATTGTTTTTTCGGTGGGTTTTAATAGAAAAGTGGAAGCTTTAATTATTTTAGAAGCAGTTTTTTCTTCTTTTAAAGGCGTATAATTAGTTTTATGGCAGAATTTACAATTATTTGGGACTGCCTAATCTCCCTTGGATTTGTGACAACCCATATCATAATTTAAAGGGGTCAACTATTCAGCTTCGTGCCTTATTGAGGCAATTTATTCAGCATTTTATATAAGAATGCCTAAGCCAATAGAAGGAGGTCATTGAAGTTCTAAAATGTCCTCTGTTTATATTTTTCTTGCCATTTTCCCTATTGTTTCATTTCCTTCAACTTCTTTAGGCCAATATTCCCAAAGTTATTTTTTAGAACCACGAACTGAGATTTTTTTGTCTTGATGGTTACTGGGATATTTGATATTTTTCCTATATTATTAATCTTTTCCCACTCTTATTATTTTTGAATTAATCTTTTCGGATTTCATTTTGTTTAATACCTGAAGGTATCTTCTGTGTTTGTCATTTTATGAACCGATTGAAGAAAGAGTGGAAAGCTATGCTTGTATCTAGCTATAAGGGAATTATATAAATTTTCCGAAATTAGTTTTTAATAAGGAATAATCATTAAGTTTTGACCGCTATATACCTTAAAATAAACATTTGCATTTTGTGGTTTTACAAAAAGTTTATAGAATAAAATTTCCAATAATACGGAAATAGGAATTAATTCAATAGGAATAAACGATTCTTTAGGTTTTCAATTTAATTGTTCAATACGAAAAAAATGAATTTCTTATTCTCTTAATTCAAATCTCAATAACTTTTCAAATAATAAAACTTGCAAGGAATCATCTAATATTTTCTATAAATTTATTCAGATATTTTTAACACCTTTCCTTATCAATTTATCAGCAATCTCTTTCTGTCCTCAAAATTATCATGTTAATAAAGCAATGTAAAAGCAGCAAATGCCTGCAACAAAAATGGAAAAGGTTCAAAGTAGAAAAGTTTAATGACAACAAACAAGAGATACTAATCAAAAAGATTTAACGTTATCTTAACGACTTGCAGAAAATCTTTTAACAACACCGACAAATCCCAATAAATTCGCCTTCCTAACAAAAATGGCTGAAATGCTGTGTGAGCACAATTCAGTGGATGGATATTTCATACAATTCCAACATTCCAGATAAATTAGGGTTGATAAAGCCTTCACTTTAAATTTTGCAGCGATTTTATGTTAGTTTTGTTAATTAAAGAAATGAAACAGAATAGAAATTATGATGCACTTAACTTAAATGAAACATAAGAACAAAGACAGAAAATATTATGCACCCAGGTTTCGTATTTCATATTGAAATATTTATGTTATTTTTGTATTACTTAGAAATGATTTGATCAGGTATCTCCTAATTATCATTTTTTTGATAACCAAATGTTAAAGTTAATACTAATTGGTAGCTTTTATTTAAAAGTTTATTGAAATATAGTGCTAGCCTATTAAAACGAGCTTAAATATAAATTGATATTTTACAATGAACTTTTCACAAATCTTTAAATAATTTGCAATTATGCCAGCAACCACAGGAATGTGAATTTGTGTCTTTGTGTAAAGAGTACTGGAAGTCAATCGATGTCTTTTTCAGCTAACTATCCAGCAAAGAACAATAATCAAATTTCAGACGTTAGGCTTTTGTTTTGCCGTTACGATTACCCATGTTTGGAGGTTGATGTCTTTTGTACCCAGTATGTAGTTTTCTTGCTCCATTGAAAAAAATCGTTATCAACTTTTAGATAACAATTTTTTTATTTGACCTCATAGGGGCGAAAATTCTTTGAAGATTGCCACAAATTTGACAAAATAATGGACGGTAAAGAAATTTATTCCTTGCTTATGTAGCACGTATGTTCTCTTTGTAGATGGTGGGCTTGTAAACCAACTTACCCTGTATTTAGATTTTCTTCTAAATGTTTGTACAATTTTGCATTCCTTATTACTTTTGATGTAAATGTGTTTTAACTTGAGTTCATTTTTCTATTGCTCTTTATAAAATTACACTTTCTCTTTATTAAATTAAACTAAAGCGCATATTCGCAAAATAAACTCTTCGACCAACGTCCGTTAACAATGAAAAGAAGTTCCAGATGTTCTGGATATTTCGAACAAACTATCGAAGTTGTCAAAAGCTCAGCTTTCATTAATTGTTAAATTTTTTACTTGGACAGATCAACTCCTTTACTTACTAAATCTACAATGAACCATTTTATTTAAAGATTTTTATGATACATTGGGTTTTTCAAATCAGAGCTCTAAAGAAAATCTGAAATTCTCTTAAAACCAAAAAAGTATAAAATTCTTGCTTTCAAACAAAACTCATCATTGTTTTCTTTATCCATTACAAATGCATTGCAATGAGAACAAAACCCCCCTTTATTGATGATCTATCTGAAAAGAAACGAAAAACTCGAATTTATGACTCCTTAGACAGAGTTTTTTCTTTCATAATTTACTATTTTATTCACTACAAAAACTCTTTTTAAACCTGGTAAATCTATTTTGTACAGTAAAAATAATCCATATAAGCTTAGCAGCCTTAGAATCAAAGCCATCCTGTTACTTTGGCCTATAAGGGAAAAAACAGAAACTTTTGATGCATAAGAGAAAAATTCAACTTATTTTTATACAAAATATTCACATATATACGAACTATGCCTGACATTCTATTCTGGTAACAATGTTAAATTGCATTAAAGAAACTGGAACCAGAAAATTAAGAATACCTGAAAGACCACTTGGCTTCTAGTTATCTGCCAAGAACACTTTAAAAAGATTTTTTATCCTAATTTCTCTTTATTGATTTTAATAGAATAGAACTTTACTTATACCTATAAATTCCGAATACAAACTTTAAAAAATACTGTTTTGCTTTTATTTATCAAACTCAATCGAAAGCCAACAAAAAATTGTAAAACAAAAAGATAATCACCATAAATACCAACTTAATTTACCGCAAAATTTACTAAATAAAATATCGTTTATTCTTGAAGTCGACACAAAATAAAAACCCTAAATTTCTTTTCTTAATATACGATAAAATTGTGCATAGCGAGTGGAAGTAACTTCAGATTAAGGAAAAAAGAAGAACATAAACAAAGAAAAAAAGAAGGAAACAAACTAAATGCTTTTTGGCTCATGGATTCTCTAGCTCGTTTGTAATAAATAAATTCTTACGGTCCAAAGAGTTACCCATTATTATTTGACCCCTTACTTTCCTTGTGATAACAAAGGAAGCCTGTCATAAAGACGAGTAGACCGAATGAAATTTAGCACTGCAAATATGAACTTACGTTGCAATCTTATAAAATGAAATTGCTATGGAAAAGCTTACGTTGGCTTCAATTAAATTACCAATTGTCTTAATTACTTCGTTGTTTGGGAAACGCGAATAACTTCGGTGTGAACAAGTTATTTTATTAAACTTATCGAGAGTAGCTCCTTTTACTTCATTTTGTTTTTGCAGTTATATAGAAAAGCATCTTTAGAAATATTCATTTCCTCCACCTTCAATCCCACCTCCCTTACCGCTCCCCAATGGCCCATGTGTTTTTCTTCTCGCAATAAACATTTGCAGATGGTACACATTCTTTGGCAAAATTCAAAGTGCTTTTCTTTATTTATGAGCAATACCCTTTTTAAGGATATATCGGTTATATTAGGTGTAGAACATATAGATATTTCTAACAAGGGTGCAGTAATGTCTTTTGTACGAGATACATTCGGCATGTATATTCGAATAGAATTGAAAACAAGAAAATAAAGTTGTTTTATCATTTGCTTTGATTATTATTGATACTTTTTCTTATATATTGCAACATTATTTACTTGTAATGAATTTTTATTCAGCTACCGTTTTATTTTAGAGGAAAACTGGAACAATAAAACTGCAATTGTTATAAGGAAATTGATTTAGTAACTAAAGTTATTGCTGCATGTTTCGCAGATTAGATTGCCGATAATTATTTCTAACACAAAAATTAGAATAATAATTCTTTACCTTATAGGAGAAAAGGTTCCATTTCTACAGAAGAAATCTTGTCTATAAATTCAACTCTACTCACATTATGTGTACAAATATACTCCATCTTATATTCCATTAACAATAGACCCCTTTAGAAAACTATTCATCATTCCTTATTTTATGTTTATTAAAAAAGTTTTGTTGAAACTTTAGATTAACCATAAAACGATTTAGCAAACACATGATTGATGGCAAAACTTCCTTCTATTGCAAAATGGATTATTGTCTATCCGAGCGGAAAGCAAGAGGACAAATATTTAAATAAAGTATGCGAAGTGGCAACGAAGGGAGGAGCATATTCATATACAAATATATATACCTAGATTTTTATGCTATAGGTTAAGGACAATATATAGCTTCCCAGGAATATTAATATATCTACGAGAAAAATTCTGTACACCCTTAATGTTCTCTACGACGACAGAAATATTGATGGTGCTGTGATTCATACTTCCCCACAGGATGGTGCCTGTCATTAACATTATATTATTGAATTTAGTTTAATTTTGCTTAATGCCTTTTAAAAATAAATCCTGAGATATTCTATTATGCCTCTCATCATTGCGGGTGTTGACAACAAAGGATACTCTGTCAATGGATTCCCTGAGGACAAATATTTACATAAAATGTCATTAAGGAGTAGGTTGAAACAACCCAAATCCTTAATAGCATTTAAAAGTAATCACTTTTTATTTAATTTTTTTCTTGAGTTTTTAGCCATCAGGTGAAGAGAATATTATTTGTTTTTTTTTTGAATTTACAAAGTGCTGACAAATTAAAGTCATTTTTATACGCACTACAAACAAAATAAACAATTCTAGCAGTCCGATATGCACGATTGAATGATCAGAAAATACATTCCACTTTGTTTGGCAAATAATTCGATTTTATTAGCACAAGGGCCCAATCATGTGGAATGAACGTGTAGAGAGAAAACAAAAAATTTTAGCATACCTCCATATAATATTTCCACCATGAACGACTAGATGGTGCTGTAGGTTAATCTAGTGGAATTAATGGTTGAATTTCATGGACCAGAAAAATTGGGGAGTCGAGGGAATTTATTAGGGATACACCACTGTGTAGGGATTATATACTCTCTTTCATATCATAAATTTGTGTTTCACTCTGTCCCAATGGGCTATTATACGATTGTGTTAACCTTTAGGTGAAATGAAGGATACTATTATGCCGGAAGTTTGCTTTCAGTTTTTTGTTTGTTTATTTAAAGCCATTATTTATGCTTTAGAAGCAATTAAATAAAAGAATTTGAATTAAAATTAAATATTTTTTTCAGTATTTTTACATAAATACTGTATATAGTAAGATTTAAGAAAAAAATGTCGATATTCCATAGAACGGAAAAATTCAAAACTTCTGCGACGACAGAGATATTGCTAAAAATTTAATATGATGAAATAACGAGCTATATTTTGGATAAACCCGAAGAATATTTAAAAGTTTTTGTTGTTGACTATATCTGTCTATCCATTTTAACATAATTATTACAAGTGTGGAAGTATTTTTAATAATCACAATTTATTATGTTTAAATCATCATACTTATTTAATTTAATTCGGTTTTATTTGTTTCTTTATAAAATATCTATTAGTTTTTATAATAATATTTAAATCAATAAGTAAATATTATACATAGGATTAACTTAAAAACATATTTGCTTAAAATATTGATTAAATAATTATTTTGAAAATATTATTTTAAAAAGTTTGATTAATTTATAACAACTGAAAAACTATATCTCAAGTAAACTTTCTAATGTTGCTTGATGTTAGTAAACCTGCCGCGATTCTATTACTTGATTAAAATTAAAATTGAATTAATATGCCGTTAATAAGCTTAAAAAATTTTTTCATTTTTCTTAAATCTTTTTACCACATGGCAAAAGGGGTCAAGGGGTCTCTGTCTAGTGAAAAACGACCCGTGAATAATCAAAAATAAATTTTTTATTTATTATTTCAAATTAATTGATTCATTAAATATGTGAAAAAAAGTTTAAAAAGAAAATTCTCGAGGTATCTCTAATTGAAAGCAAAAAATGTTTTATAGGAAGAGTAACGTTCGTAGTACAAACTCCCATATTTCCAAAATTCAATAAAAGTAAACAAAAAAATAAATAAAATTTAATGAAAAAGCCACAAACTCCAGATCTTTAACTTGAATCTCAACGGTACTACTATATATAAATAGATTTTGAACAAATAAAGCACTGTTAACAAAAAATGTGATTCACAGCCGATATTTATGCATTTGATATTGCTCCCATTCCGTAACGGTACTTACAGAAGATAAAATTTCTTAGGTATATTGTTGTTGCATTTTATTTTACAATCTCTCACAAGCAATTTTTAAAGGCAGTCAAAATTTTTTTATTTGAATTTTACCTTCACTGACGTAAGCTTCGTTGAGTAATAACCTTGAACTTGGTAAGATCTATAATTTCACTAAAGTATAAGGAATTGAGGCGTATATGTATGGAATACAAACAACAAAACACATTTAACACACAGCTTTTTCTTTTTTTGCTATGATTGCTTTCAAAATCCTGTAAGAATTTTCGTTTGTTTATTCTATGGATGCATATAGTTTTTTCACAGATGTATTTGACGATCTTTTGTGAATGTATTTATTTACTACACTTAATATGCTTCTATATTAAAATAACTTACAAAAACCTTACCTTTTAACCTTAGAAATATTACAGAACTTTTTTCCCTTTTTTATGTGTCAAATTTTAAAGTTGACAAGCTTAATCTAGGCGTAGCTGTCAATTAACTAAATCTAATTTAACACTGCTTGAATTAATGCATTATAAAATGGCAGAGTTCAATTAAATTTCAATATGGCATCACTAGACAAATTGCTTAAAGTTTATTTATGTGTTTCAAAACTTTGATTACTTTTTTGTGTGTAATAGATTCCGAATATTTTTTTATAGCTTTCTTAAGCGTGAGAGGTTTTTCAATTTTAATTAAGCCTTGAACTTCAATTCTCATTTAGCTTTTAATAATATTTAATTGAATTTATTCTGGCATTTCAATTACAAACTTTGGAAATGTGGCTCGCTTAACCGTTAATTTATTAATTTTACATTTCAATTTTTAATTTTTATCATTTCAAAGCAAACCCTAATTTACAAACTGTCCGATGAGCATGCTATCGAATAAAGAAAACTAATATTTCTTCGAACGAAAACTTTTTCCTAATAACAAATATTTGCTATTAGAAGCAGTAAAGTATCAAACCTTAATTTTTGTGAATACAATAGTTGGAGATGCAAGTTCAAACAAATTTTTGGCAAAAATTTTAATGATGTACATGAAGACGAATTGCTTCCTTTGCAATGCTCCCGTGTTAGGCTTTTTAGACTGTTGCTGAAAATTATCCTCCAGAGTTACATAAATTTCACAAGTTGTCTTTTCGAGGCTAAATAAATATAAAGTTAGAAGCCATTACTATTCTTAACAATCATTTAAAATTATGTCAGTGCATTCTCGGACCAATCAAATCGGGAACTTTATCTAAACTAAATTTATAAACTCGTCTCCAATTTTGACAAGTGCCAGATATATCGGCTAAATAAAACTTTTATTAGCACTGCCATTTTTTTTTCACTGGAAGTATTTATATTTATACTATCCAATGCCAAAAACGTCCATTTCACTATTCTAATCTTTAATGAATAATCCATTTCATTTTGCATTTTGACCCTTTTTGCACCCTTTAAATTTCATTTAGAATTACATGCAATGTGTAATAATTACATTAGAAAGAAAATACTACAACTCTCTTCTTTAAACTCTAACAATATCTACTCAACTAATATGAATTAATTGATAGAATGTGTAAAAGAATTTTTGACAGAATTCAACTTTACAAAAGCCGAAATAAAAATATCTTCACAAATGCCATTAAAATTTTAACCCATGAAATTCTTCGTTGCCAAATAGCTTTTTAAATTATCCAAAAAGTCATGTTAACAACACAAATACCAATAATCTTTGAATATTGTTCAGAATCATCCATAAATTAAAATATTTTTTTGGCTATAGTCCAGAATGCTTCCTGTTTGCCAAAACAGCCCACATAAATTCAAAAATACACCATTGAAACTTAATAAATGCTACAGTTATGAGACCAATAGCAAGACTATTTGCCTAGTATTATTATAGAAGAAGGTAAAGTATCCATAATGTGCCAAATTACCAATCAATTCCAAGAATGGTGAGGTCGTTTTCTGCTAACAGTGGGACCACAATTCGGTTTAGCGATTGTCTTTTCATAAATGGTGTCCCATAACCCTTCAAAAAGTGCAGCTGTATTTTTAAAGTATTTTTTTGCATTTTAATAAACTTATCCACAATTGTAAACGCTGAAAACCATAAAAGTATCACAAAACGCGCAAAAATCCAGACCTCATGCATTAAAGATTTGTAGCGGCCATTGTTTATGTGGAAATCAAGTTTTTCCGTATATGCTGAAATTGGTTAGAGATAAAACGATTCATCTGTTTCATGTGTCTTCTACCTACCCGTCGGCATCTGTCCAAAGAATTTTAATGTAGAGTAAACGAACATGTCTTGCCTTATTCACAATTCTTTTGCAAAACCTTTTGACCATTTTTTAACATTGAGGGAATTCTTCTGTTTCGTCGAAGTATTTGTTTTTTCATTTTTTTTTTTATTGTTGACTTTTATTTGTTTCTTTCAATTCAACTTGAAGGACCGATTCAAAACAAGACTAATCTGTGCATAAATTAAGCATTGTTTAACTCAAAAGATCGACGACATTTTCTACCCACAAACTCTTATCTATATTTTTTTTTATTATTTTTTCAAAGATGCTTTTAGCATAGAGTCAGGCTATTCTTTAACGAATTGACTGAGTTCCCGCGCTTTTAATTTAAGATTGTTGGGCTTTTCGTAAATTTTTTTCGTGTCTTAATCTTGGGTATACAGCTAAAATTTATTTCTTTATTTACATATTTTAAGATATTCTGTATGGGAGAGAAGATGGCAGACTTTATGGACTGGCTGTAAGTTTATTTTCAGCTAGAATTGCTTTATCAATGGAGAACACCGCAGTTCCAGGAATATTTGTGGGCCAGTGATACGATTTTTGCGTCATTGTGCACACTATGCTTATTAAATTATATTAAAAATAAGCGAAAAAAATCCAAGATAAGCAAAAAGTCATTTAATTGAAAGTGAAAGCTACTTTATAGTACAAAAAAATGAAATTTATGCTCAGCTTTTTTGTTTCGGTTCTCCCTTTGAGGCAAAATAAAATTGCTACGGACTATTTATATTTAGGGGAGATTTATATTTCTTTTTCATATTTTTTATGTCTATTTAATTTCATTTGAAGTATTTAATTGAAATTTTGTACTTCGGAATTTTATCTAATGCAAAAATGACAAAGAAAAAAGTTAAAATAATTTTGGCGCAGATGTTAAGAACATTAAAACATAGTTTTTAACTTGAAATTAGTTTAAAGCTGTGCATTTATTAAATGAAAAATGTGCGAGAACAGGTTAAGTTTATGAAAGAGGCATTAAATTGAATTATAAGAGGTGCAATTTACGTTCTGAAATTATACTCATAGTAATTTTGTATAAGCCCCTCGCGGATTCAAACAATGAATATTTTTGCGTATTTTTGAATTGAATAAATTTTGCTTTGTTAAGGTAGTTTCGTAATCCCCATATAAAACTCAAATAATTTTTATATTTCTATTAAAATAAAAATTGATTACAAAATTGTGGATCATGCTAAATTTTCGTCAATATTTTACAATTACTGTCTTGAGGTTCAAAATTATTCTTTGAAATGCAAAATAAGTTATAATTAACTAATTTCCTACTTTATTGCCTTTGGATGTTTTGGTTTCATGTAGGTGGACTTTACTCAACAAAATTGTGTTGAAGCCAATGAAAAGCATTAAATAAATACCAAATCATACTTGTTTAGTTGATTAAAAGCTTTTATACAACATTGACAATTGTCAATCAAACGTGAAAAACGCACGGTTTGATTAATCTTCAACACTTTCCATTGCTTTCTTTGTCTTCAATTATTTCAAAAAAATTTAGATGGAAAATTTGAACTAATCCTAATCCTAAATCCTTACAGGAATTCAATTCTCACTGAATGCATGAATTATCCAAAACTATGATAAAAATTGCACTAGTGAAAAATCTGGCACTATGACCCTACTTCACTGATGAAGTAAATGAGCTTTCTCTCATTAATAACCGTTATTTTCTCAACGCAAATGTTGATAAACTATAAATGTTAAGTGGCCGCAAAGGTAAGCGCAATGGAGTTATCAAACGTTCCTAGCTAATTTAACTACCGTAAAAGTGATATAACTTCTATATAAAAAGTACCCGGTATTTCTCATTTAAATAAACCGCTCAAAAATTATTGCTGAAATGCTCCGTTTTTTAAGTAGTTGCTACTTTCCCTAATTAAAAACCAAAATTCAAGCGTGATTTGTCAACTAGTACATTTAGAGCAGTTTTCAGTATTAGTCCGCCTCATAAGTGCTCTGCGAACTCTGCTATAAATAAATTAGTTGAAGAAAGTGTTTACCTCAAATTATGGGTTGCAGCCCAAATTTATTGAGCCAAATGATTAAAAAAGTGAAATAAGGCCCATTTCAAGAGGCTTTTGTCTAAAACACAAACAAACATTGTTAAAGTGATTCGAGATTTTCATGGATGTAGATAGCCTTTGATGCATTCTACTGAAAATGACATTTTCCAAATCACAAAATTAGTGCTTAAAATTCATAATTGTAGTGTTCGAAAGTTGGCTAGAGGCCTGAACATTAATAAAATATAGCATCTCAAATTTTTAACCAATGTGTGGGGCACCGCAAAAATTGTGCCGAAAGAGTTCATAGACCAAGAGTTGAAACTGCCATTCCGTCGATTCCGTTTAGAATCAATTAAAGAGATCCAACAGATATCGCAGAGTGCATTAGAGGCATTACTTTTCTCATTCTAATTATAGGAACAATGTTTGAAGAAATGAGTTAGATTTTTTAAACAGAAAGGAGATTCTTCTATTCTAGTGGTAGTGTTTTAGATGCAAGCCCTAAACCATATTCAATGTCTTTGATAACCATACTAAGAATCTCAAATGCTCATCAATTTATTTTACAAAAAGTCCACGAAAACTGTAAAATAAAAAGAGATATTTTAGGCAAAAATTTTAACAAAAAAAAAACCTGTAACAAACTAGGAACCTATTTAAATTCCCATTTATTTTCAGAAAATTAAATAAATATTTAATAGTAATTTGACCTGTCGGTAGCTGACACTAACTAATACCAAAGCATCCATTAATCTTCACAAAAGGGACTAAAGCACTTTGATAATGAGCCAAGAGGATTAAAGCAATAGGGTTGAAGCTCAAATAATATATAATATATGGGAAGGGATCATATGCATATATATATATATATATATATGTAGAAATCCTTCCATATATGACCATCCACCTAAGGGTAAACAAACTTAAGCTATTATCTAACTTTAGGTGGAAGGGTAAGCCATCTCCGCTTTTGATAATAATACCAAACAGAAGATTAAGGGATGAAGAGAGAAACTTTATATCGTTAGGATGATACAGACAAAGTTTGATGTTTAGCTATCAATGGCGCAATGACAGTGATATGCGTAGAAAATTTTACAAAATGGAATGAAACACCCTTATAATGTTGTACCATATATAATTAAACATGGCTGTACGAGCTGATGTTCATTTTTGTCTAGAATAATATAAGTTTCTAAAGAGATATCGGTGTTAACAAAAGGGTTAGGTAATGGTTATCCCTAAATTATGTTGGGATTAAATTTACATTCATATCAGCGAAAATGTGTCTAGGCAGTAACTTTCAATAAGATAAAATTTAGTCAATTGGTGGTTTCACACTTAAAAGCTACTGATAATAGTTTTTTATAACATTTATAATTTTATACTTATTTAAATTGATATTATTTTCTACCTCAAAAGCTTTTTTATAACATTTAAACTCTTGCTTTGGTACGAAAAAGAGCAAAAGGTCTTTATAATGGAAATCTTCGTTCTTCACCTTTAACTTGTACAATAAAGAACAGTCCCTTGACTAAACAGCCAGTCTGCATTACTTTCTAAAAATCAATTATTTTTCTTAAATCCTATCTTACGATGAAAATGGGACCCTTACTTCTAATTCATTTGATTAAATAACTTAAACTAAAATTTGAATTTGGTTTGTAACTAAAAAACACTTAAGTTTTGTTTTGCTATAAATTTCATTGCTTTGGAAAAAACTTTATAAGACTGATATCTAGATCGTTGTATAAAGGAATTTTGTTCTAGTGATAATCAGACAATTTCTACAGATTTCTATACCTTTTACAAGTTTTTTTACCATTGCATCAACAATAAAAGTAATTATCGAAGGTGACAAAGGATTTCATTTATCTCCCCAAGTGAGGATAATAGGGTCCCAAGCCTAGTCACCATATTTTTCTTGAGTTTTAACTTTCCTTTAAAAATTCGTAATGTTTTGGTAGGTAGGCCTCTACACCATAATAATTTATAGGCTTTTTAAAAAAATAGCCTCAAACGATATATATGGACGCCAAGTCTCTCTTGACTTGATGCTGATTCTTCAACACCAGATAAAAATGGTGGATATCAGTATTCCTAACTTTTAGCCTCTGCCTTTTGTTTAGTTCCATGGTTTCTATTCTTTCTGCTAATATCCAGCACAGAATTTTATATTGTTGATATTTTGGCAATTTGGTAATATGTACACTTCATCGATTATATTTCGTAATTTACAAGAGAAGAATTTTACTATAAAACTTAATATCCTTTCATTTAATATTTCATTGGAGTCGTTTTTCACTTGGAAGTTCTACATTCTCCCATTTACTACTTAGCTACTTCAACCTTTCTGAGTTCATCTTTCCTCTTTGTTATATATTTAAACGTTATACAATTAAATATTTACCTTGATTGACAAAAGCTCTTCTTCCATCATTTATTTGTATAATTTCCAGAGTGCCTTCTTTTCAAACCAACATATTATGTGATTTCATGTGTCTTAGAAGCATCCATAACTCTAGAAGACTAAAACTTAGCCACGGTTTTCCAGGTGCTGTTTGTGTGGCGCTATATCGAGCTTGCTATGAGTGGCTATAACAGTAAATTTTTAGGATGTTTCTTGTCTCTGATTCACTAAAAATCAATCAATTTAATAAAATAATAGAAATTGACCTTAATCATGAAATCAAATATGAACGCCTTTTTCTCTTTAATAGTTACTTGATATTTCTAGTTTTCCGGACTCCGACTTGCCTGTATTATTTTTATATATGTCATCATACATTCAAGATATTTGCAGGATAAAATCTTAAGCACATTATGCCGTCATCAATATGGTCACTCATATATTCATTTTTATTCTATCAATATTGATTATTGTTTTCTAAAAAAAATAACCAATATAAAAACTACATTAAATAATAATAAATAAAAATACAAAATTTACACATGACTAAAATACATAAGAAAAATTTGCTCCATGGCTACAAAATAAAAAAGGAAAAAAATTTGTTAGTCGTGTTGAACTATTATTAGTAATATTGCACCTAGCACATTACCCAGTTCCCTAGGATTTTCATCCTATTAGCTTATATTTTGGTATAGGTCTTGAATATAAATTTCTTTCTGCTTAAACCATATCCTTCAAAACTTCTTAAGAAGCTTCTGATCTAATTATTCTAGTTTCATAATCTAATAAAAAGTAATTTATCTAACAAAATGACAACGAAAATTGTTAAACATTTGAAATTATAATACTCTCGGCAATTGGCTGTTTTTATATATGCATGCTCTGTTGTAGAAAATTAGATTGCGTGCAGGTATTTAAATGCATTCAACATATGGCATGAAACTAAAGATTTGTCAGAACTGAACCTCTAGATTGTAACATTTATGGGTTAAGATCATGCAAGTTAAACAAGTCCTTGCATGCATCTTGAAATCTCATCTAGAGAACTGGCTTAAAAAATAAACATCTAAAAGTGATCAGATAATTTATTTAAATGCAAATTAGCCACATTGCTCTATTAGCCCCATATAAATTTATTTCTAAAGGCGGAGTTAGGCAGGAATATCTTCTTTTTTTAATTTATACATTTATTTTGTATCATAACTTTATTCAAATAAATATTCTGCTACAGTAGCAACAACAATAATAACTCAAATTCTGTTAGAAAATAACTAAGTAAGAAAATTAACATTTTTTTCATATTTAAACAGTATAACATATGAAGGATTGAAAGTATGGTTTTTAAGGTATTCAAATTTATTCTTAAATAAAATAAATAAATTATTGATTTATCGTAGCCTAAAATTCTAAAAATTTCAATATTCAAAACACTTTGTAAGGCTTCGAAGTTATTTGCATTTTAGTGTAGTTTCAAGGGTTCTAAGGAATGTCAAAACCTATTGACTTGTTAAAGCTCTCAACAAGGAAAAACAGCTTTGCGCTTCAATTAATACACTTAAATAGTGAAAAAAGCTTAGCCCGAAAATTATTAAGTTATATAAAATTAAACAGTTCGATGGATTTTAGACTCGATCGATTCATAAAGTCACGTAGCCGCAGAAATCAACTAGGGACTTAGTCCAGAAAATACTATGAAAGTTTTTTTTATATTTGATCTTTTTATCAAATTTTGAAATTTCCTCTAAATAAAAAACAATTTATGTAGCTTTTTAGAAATAATGTCTGCTTTTTGGTGAAATTTAGTTTAAGTTTAAGATTAAGTTATTTGCATATGTATATTTGCAAGAAAAGACTTTAAGTCATAAGTGTGAAATGTATTTCGCAAGTTGACAAGATTTGAGGGGGCAGATGAAACAATATGAAGTTTAAACTCTTACTGTAAAATCATAAAAAGGAAATGTCATTTATCAGGGTGGGTAGTCTATTATTAATCCTAACCAAATAGGAGGTAGTCCCATAAGTTGTTATGAAAAGCATAAATTCTTTAAAGTTATTTTTACAATATTCATAATTCAAATCAATTTTTTTGGATTTTTATTCATCATCATAATCGGCACTTGAAAAATTTCAGATATGAAAACGAAAACAAACTTGATATGGTCAGAGATAAATTTCTTCAATATTTGTAGACGGATGATATTACTTGGCCAAGTGCTTACAAACATAACTTAAAAGGGAAAAATACCAGATTGGACGATTAAGTGGTAACATTATGAGTCTGTGGTATCCAGCTATAGAAGTTTTTTATTTGCAACACTACAAAGCTTTCATAATGATTAAAAATTTTGATAATAAAATTATCAAAAGAATTTTCAGCTACTTTTTAGAGATTCATAACAATACTCTTGCAATGAGCAATCTCAAATTTTAAATAACACCTAAATAAGTCATTTTAAGCCCTTCTAATCTTAGCTGCTGTACTTATTAGGTAGATAACATTCGCAAAATTTTAATCATGTCGATAATAGCTAAAACAGCTTAAGAAATCAAAAAATTCTTAAACGTACCCAAAATTAATCTTGTCGAAACAAGAAACTAGCCCCCAACTCCCTATGAAAAAGAAACGTATCCCATCTAATTTCCAGCTGAAATTTAATCAAGTGACGCTTGTTTTGGCATTTTTAATAGGCAATATAAAATATTTACTACCAACTTGCTTCCTTGAATATATATATACCTATATATGCATATAAAAATATACAGATTTAAAGGAATTTTCAGTAATATCAATGTATACGTGTTTTATTTTACACATGCGTGCTTAAAATTTTGCAATATTTGCTTTTCTAACTTTCTTTAAGGCATTAATGGAAAAGTTTTAAGTTTATGGCTTTGGTTCTTTATAGTATACCCCAAAGAGCATTAAAAGTAATTTATGATTTGAATTAAATGCATTGAAACTATTTCCCCGGAGTGTATGTTGGTTTTGCATTTAAATTAAATGAAGTATATCACTTGTTGTTCCGGAATCAGATTACCATTCATAGATTCTAACAACTATTTAAGTTAAATAAATAGATATTACCAATGTGCTTGTTTTATTTTCTACCAAAGATCTATTAGGTTGTAGCACAATCAACGCTATGCGCTTTACTAAGCGTCAAAATTGTACACATTACTTTTGGTGAAATAATAAACTGAGCATCCGACACAAACATAGTCTCCATTTTTTGATGGTGCCAATTAACTAATGAATGGGTTTTGCCCCTCAGGTATCTGATACCTATTTTAAAATCCTAAGAAATATTTTAAAATTTTTACCAAAAACAACTTAAAATACGCAAAAAATATTTTCTCTGGGAAATTATAGTACTCCAAAGATATCGAAAATTCATAAAACTATTAGGTTAAAAGTATCAGCCTTGCGCTTGCTTCTATGACGATTAATGTCACAATAATGTTGCTAATTTTGGCGTAAACTTGCATAAATGACATAATGAAAGGAATATGAATGTCATCTAGCCAACATGTAAGACAAAGGCAGGTTCTAGGCGTTTTCTACCATAGATTTTTTTAAATTTAAGCAGTTTTATTAACAAATAATAAGTAATATGGTACATATGCTAATTTGGAAACAAATTTGAACGATTAATAATTGAAGATTTCTACCCTGGATAAAAGCCCAGTCATTCTAAAGACCTAGTAACCTTATATATAGGTAAAATAGACACGCAATGTCTTTAGTTCATTAAAAAAAATATGAGGAGCTTTATAGGCAATTATATGATTTTGGGATTGCAGACTAACAGTACAAAGAATTGAAAACTCAAAATATTCTTAATACACTTATTTTTAAAATACGAGAATCCAAATTAAAAATAATTTTATATATTTAAAAATAAACCCTACTGAACAAACATTTCCTAAGAGCAATTTTTTTCGTGCTTTGATATTCGCCCATTGATAAGCATTTAAATTGCCCCTTTTGTAAGGATACTAGGATATTTTTGATTTTTCTACCAACAATTTTTCGGTAAAAGTCTCCACAGCTATTAAATCTTCCAAATAAGGATTTAGGTGAGATGCCTTTTCACCGATGGAGAATGATACAATTTGAAAAATTTCTTAAATATATTTTCGTTATTTTAATTTTTGGATAAAAGTTTAGGTTTATACTTTTGCACTTTAGCGTTTGATTCAAGTTTCTCTGAATTTTAATTTGTTTTGTCTTTGACTCTTTAAACCAAAAACATTATTCTTATTGTACATCATTAATTTCATTTATATACATTTATAAATAAAAATAAGAATTTTTTGAAGGAAAATAAACTATTAACCATATTTACTTAAAAATTTGTTTACAATATCCTAAAACTAAATTCCAAAAGGTAATTAAGGTTTCATTCGTAAAAATTGAATATAAATATCCTAAAAAAATTGCAATTGTAAAGAAGCTCCTACATTTTTTTTTTGTTTTTTAAATTAACTAGAAAATGCTAGTTTATCACAAATCATAATTAGGTCAATAAATTGCCTTAAATTCTAAGTAATCTAGAAATTACTTGTTTACATACATATTTTCTTTATTATTTTTGGAATTAAAGGCATTGATCCTTATTGACCAAAGTCTTAATGAGTACTTGCTTTACTTTCCTAATAACCTTGTATATAGCTAAAACATGACAACAACAAAAAATTATTGTTCTTATAATCTAACTAATACAACGTGTAGTTTGATGTATTTATTCCGAGAGAATTCTTTATTTCCTTTGCGATAATTAAACAGATCGGTATAAACCAATAAAATTTCACTTTGTCAACATTCTTATATGGCCATTATGCAATCACTACTTGTTTATTATTGGTGAGTAATGAATTTTAAAAATATTGTGGACTATTTAAACAATTACAAAAAATGAAGACCGGTATTTAGTGAAAAAACAAACTTTGAGCTTTTATCTTAATATTTTAGTTTTTTTTTGTGATTACATTGTTTTTGACTTAATTATTATGCAAGAAATAATACAATTATTGATTTGAAGCGGAAAAAAGTCAAATTTAAGATCTTTTTGTATATATTTTTCATTATTCAATCCGTACACATAGTGAATTCGGCAAAGGCGCGATGACGTGATGAACGTCCTATTCTTTATTTTCGATCTTCCTTAAACATATTCACTACATTCCGTTTAACACAACAATTTCATTACGATTGGAAGAACCGAGTAGCTGCGGTAAAATTCAGATAGTAACGAGGCAGGTATACTTCCCAATAAAAATATTACTACCTAGATCTAGATGTAGTATGATAATGTCTATTCTAGAGCGAAAATTTAACATCCTGTAATTCAAGACACTGAAAGATAGTAAAAAATAAAAAAGAAAGGGGCATAGAGCTTAAAATTAGAATTAGAATTAGAAAATATATTTATTTAAACATTATATATCCTTTTAAATTAATCCATATGTCCTATATAATAATATCATTTGTATTCCTTACTCTAAAGTCAATAAATACTCAAAAAAAAAATTAACCCACAAGAATAAAATTCAAGCTTACTTGGCACCACCCTGGGATGTATCATACCCCAGTGCAACTTTTGGATATTGCTGTAGAGAGGCTGATTGGCAAAACGTATAGACACGTATTGCTATAGACCACCTTACCTTATATTAAAATTCATGAAATTGACGGAAATAAAGAGATTGGGCTTATTACACCCAAGTGTGCCAAGTAAGGGTTAATAAAAATGACCCATAAAAACTTTTTTGCTAACCATACGTGTAAATGAATTTCTATTTTTTCAGTCTAAATTCATGTAATAACACATAAGTTGTTAGTTGCTGTGCATTAAGCTATCGAAATACCGCAACCCTGATCTGACGATTTTTCTCAACGGTTCCTTTAAAAGAAAAGAGGAACAAATCATTAAATAGCTAATGTAGTGCTCCATTGGAAATTTTCAAGCACATTAAATAAATTTGCTCAAGGGATATAAGTGTCTGGAATATAAGAAATACAATTCAAGATCAATTCAAATAAACATTATTTTACAAATTTGAGTTAATGTACTAAAAATCAAAATCATTCACATTTTTCATCCGAAAACTAACAAAAACATTTGTAAGCACTATTAATATTTATAGTTAAAACCAATCTAATGACGTCTCAAACCTCATAACTCTCTATCTGGCGAAAATTTACATAGCCATTTATAAAATAATATTTCAAATTTAAAGTGTATTGGAGGATCTTATCTTAAAAAACACCCAATGCCATTTAGCAATGGTTTCCAAGCCATAGATTTAAAGCTTCTCAAGTCTCAGAAAAGATTAACTTGAAATTAAAATGAAAGCATTGCGGTGGAACTGCTGGCATTATTTTCTGTTCAATTTTTTTTATTATTACAAAAACGCTATTCAAAAACTTTTTGAACCAATTTAGCATGTGATATGAATAAAGTAAAGAAAACCTGTGTTGGGCTCAATGTAATTTCCGTTCATAGGGCCTTAATGGATTCTTCCGCTATTTCAGAGCTAGTTTCAAGTGGATCATATTTCAATGATAAGAAGAAATTATTTAAATTTTACAGGCTTGTATATAGTGTTATTTTTTAATGGATTTAGAAATTCCACTTGATTATTTTTTCTTTTATTAATGCTAAAACTTATGTTGGTATAAAAGTGATATGCTAAAAACGCTTATGATTGAGAAGAAACCAAACTTTACTTGAATTTCATGGATTTTATTAAATTTTTATTTAATTTGGAGTCAATTATTACAACTGTGAATGTTAGAATTTGTTGTTATTTCCATGGAGAAAATAAATTCCTAAATCATAAACACAATAGACCATATATTCCAAAAGTTAAGCAAATCATTAGTTGACAATGTTGAAAGACACAAAATAATCGAGCAATTAATTATACAATAAATTATAAACTTCAATACAATGGCATACAAATGATAAATTATAATCAAATTAAAAAAAATGCAATTTGATTACATATACATTCAACCAAACTTTTGCATTTCCACTGAATAAAATACAAAAGCTCTTCATATCCCAATTACTCATACTACAATAATGCTTTCATGAATTATTTGATTAAAAATAATTCAGAAACATCTAATATTTTATATTTAATGTTTAAACAAGGATTCCTATGTACAGAAATTAAATTTAAGCAAAATGTAATCAAAAATAAAAAAATTCATCAAAATTATTTTCGTGTATGCTGAATATATTTGCATTAATCCGAGGCACACCTTTATTTATAGCTAAGCTAACAAAATCAAAAAAAAATTAATTTGTTTATGCTCGATTTCGATTTATGTACTCATTGTACATTAGCATTCTGGAGAACTTTTATAATTTATGAAAACTTTTATGTGCTCTGCTAATTGACATAAGTGCCATCTTGTATGATCGATCGGGATTTTATCGTCCATCCATCAAATCATTGTCTATAAATTATGTGGTCAATGTTTTAAGGAAAAATAGCATTTAGGCGAATGTTGAATGAAGATAAAAAGAGATTTTTTTCACTAGCTTCGATTTAAAATCGTTCATATGCTTGATGAAACAAATAGGAGAAGAGTGATAAAATCCATATGCTATTTTGAGAAAACCGAGAAACCTGTAGATCCCATTACAGAAAATTATAAAATTACAATAACGTTATTACTCCAACCCAAAGGGAGAGTTACAACAACAAACATTATTAAATTTTTGACAGATGAAAATTATACTAATCTAAAAATACAAGAGCTCGGTATAACCATTTTTTTAATATATGGAGGTAAAGATATTCCCTATCCTCCTGTAAATGCGTATACGGTACACATACCGACCGTAAAAAATTTGTATATAAATCCAAATGCGGATCTAATACAGCATTAATTTGGATTAAATGAAAGCAAAAAAAAGGATTGGTTTTCACGTAATTTACATATAAGAAACGTCGAAAGGGATTTTGAACGTAAAAAAACAGTTTTTCCGAAAAGTTTAATGAAAAAATTTTTGCCTAATATTTGAAGCCCACCATCTTTAGATAAATACTCTATGGCTTTTGAAGGGTTGATTATAAATTTAGCACATTATAGAGCTACCGAAACTAGGATTCAGTGATATCTTTACTTCCCTTTTCTTACAAGAATCTAAAATTCATGCAATCTTTTTCTTGAAATCCTTATGAGTCCACATTTTTGGAATTCCATAAAGCAGTTAACACGGTGTGCATCCAAAGTCAAACAACAAAACCTAGAATCAGATACAACCTGAAACCACTAGTCTTTCATTCATATTATAGCAGGAGGGGCAAAATGCGGATGTTGAAGACGGAGAGTTTAGAGAAAAATGTGCTATCGAAAAATTCTCTATTCCTCAATTTGCTTCAACAAATGCACTAGACTTATATTATTTCTTGTTTACCTAATTTATATGTTTTTAATAACTGTCCCGTTTACGTATAGAAAACCAGTTCAAGGACACATAGGGCTGAAAGCATCTGATTTTACTTATAGATCACATGGGACAAAATCTGATTTGAGTTGTAGAGAGTTCATTCTCACTCGTGGTATGTCCACACAAAATTTTTGCAATTAATTACTATTCAGCCTAGTTTACATGTTACAAGTAAAAATGAGAAAAGCTCAAATTTATAGAAGCTAGCAGAAATAGCGATAGACGAGAAGGAGTAGACCAAACAAACTTCAAGAAGGCCGACAGTTCAATATGCTTTACTCCGTGCCTGGATGCAAGATACCAAATGGCTGTTGGGTGAATTTTGTTAATAGTTCTGCAACTGATAGTTTGATGAGTTTTGGTAGTTTTGATTAATTATGCTAATTGAATTTATAACAGTTTGATGGTTTTGTTGAACTTTTTTTTTCTCTGCAATAGTTATCTTGATGGATTGTTGATTTTGGTATTGCTCTGACAAGTTTGGTGCTTTGAGGGGATAGACGTCAAAAGAAGAATTGACAAAATATTTTCTACTTGAAAAAAAAAGATTGGGTGCGCTATTCTCGTATCATATCAGTGGTTTTAGGGTGGGGTCTGGGGGTATCCCGAAACTCTCTACTTCAATCTAACTAATACTGCTTAGACACACACAAAGGAAAGATAGGTGTATCCTGCACTATTCCGAATTTAAATCATCAGCTGTACTTTGCAAATTGGTTTTCCCATGTCACGCAAGAAGAGGATTTTATCTATTGGTGCGTTTTGGGGTATGTGTAAGATGCACACACCAATAGTGAAAATACTTTCGGGGCTATACGATATCTTTTATTAACTTCCACTAACAAAATATTCAGCGTATACAGAAGCCTTCAATCCTGTTAACACTGTGAGGAAAATTGGATTTCACTCAATAGATTATGGTTATCCCTTTGACTTAGAAAATTAAAGAATATTATAATGAAATCTTATCACAAAAGTCCGTGGGTTAGACACAAAAATGAATACGAATTAGAGCATTCCATCTCTAGGTACGATCCATTTGAATTTTGTTCGCTGTTAGCTACATTCTCTAAGATGTTTTCTCTTACACATTTAAAGAATTTAATACACCATTATTATTTTAATTGATTTTATCACGTTTAACTTGTTTATACATAAAAGCAGCATTAACAAAATATTTAACAGCTATTTAAGATTATTTAAACTTTTGTTATGTGCAAATAATTTTTCCCATCAAAATATTATGAAACAGATTCCTATTACTCTACATTAATAAAATTCAAAAATTATTTTATAAAAAACGATATGAATATCAATTAAAATATCTTTGTTGAGTCATATTGAGATAAACATTTTTTAAACGCTAAATAAGAAAAAGCATCGTGACTGATTAATATGTAAAAGTAGTCGGTTAAAAAGTTCCTGTTTTTCAATAAAGGCAAACTAAAAACCAAAATTTAAATAAACTTAGCGTAGAGTATGCTGAAAGCATAGTTTGTCATGCAATCGAAAAATATAGCAATAGAGCGAAAGAATTCACGATTCTTAAGTATATATGTACGGGTAAATAGGTATGTGTTTATATTGCCTGCCTCTAGCTAACCTTATCAGCCAAAGAAGCAAATCATTAAGGCGGAGATTATAGGCAAATAATAAATTCTATATTGCATAAAGATAAAGTTCATTACGTGTTACCAGCATCACTTAGCAATTATTTATATACCGTCAGAGTAAGGAATACTTATCTTGGTCTCGAACTCATAAATTTTATTGATTAAACTCCAAGAGTAGCATAAAAACATGTGATAAGAAGTTTTTAATTACAAACTGTTTTTATATTTATTTATATACATAAGGAAAATATGTATAATTGTAATTTGCTATCAAAGGACTAACACATCATGGACACCCTGTAGAGTTTACCACCCCCATACCTGGAAATTATATTTACCAGTTTTGGATAGTAAAAAAAGTAGGTGGGATTCAAATAATTTTTACTCAATTGCAGCATGATTTATAGTCTTGATCTTAAGAAAAATATTAAATCATTGGAAAAAGCTTTTTTATTTCTGTTTATGGTTTATTGATAAGCAAAATTGATGGAATCTCTTGAGACTGAGAGGCTTAAGTTTTATACTGGTTAAATACTTCAACAGTATATTTCTCTCCTATAATAAATTGAAATTATTCATTAGAGGGATTTTTAGCTTTTAATTTTTCGGATCCAAAGATTGTTTCCAGACTGTGTGAAAAATTTTTAAGTATAAAAAATGTAAAGTATACATTTTGAAGTTTAAATTGGCTATTGAAGCTGTTTTTGTTTTTTAAATTATTTTATTACTAAACTTAAGGACTCAATTCATCTACTTAATATTCTGAAAGACAAAAACAGTTTTTCTTATAGTAAAATGGTTTACAAAAATTATTCAAAATCAGCATAGATATATTCCTTATAGATGAAATAAATTATTTTTTTATCACAAAAAAAATTAAAGCGAATTGAAATCTAAAAGTCAAAATATACCGAAATAGTAGAAACCCCATTCTGAATGTAGTATGAATACTCAGTAGTAAGAAAAACATACGAAAATTAATTATCTAATTAGGAAGTGATACTTTGAACAAACTCGACAACAAAAATCTAAAACAATAAAAGTCCAAGCACTTAATAATATTCAAAAGTATGTAATACATTCGAGTCACCAGGTACGGGTTGAAATTTTTTATTGTTATTTTATTCATATGATTTTTAAGCTCTTTCCTCCTGAATACCCTTAACCATGACCATGCATGGATTGCAAATAAAAAATAGACATTGGTCAGCTTGTGCAGAGGTGTTATGCTAAATAAAATGGTTTACATTTAACACGACATAAATCATGGTTGGCCACCGTTCACAACAAATCGGAAATTATACATGAGTTTCAATGGTTTTAATGTTTTGTGGTCGAAACTCTAATAAATTGATGACATTTATTCTTGTTGAGCTTGAATAAAATTGAATAAAGTTCCAATATTAAAATTATTTTTTATATGAGGATATAAAATTTTATTACTCAATGGGTGGTCAATGAATTTCAAAAATGCATTCGTGATATTAAACTATAACAAAATAAAAATATTGGCTTTGTTTTATATACAAAGTAAAAATTATCGAATTCATTGAATTATTAAATTAAATTTTAAGGGAAAATATTTAGAAAAACAAGAATTTGCTGAAAAATATTAATTCAACTTAATATTTCCTCACGAGAACTTTGGCAAGTTTTAAATCTCTCAAAACTCATACTGGAAAATGTTGGTCAGGGATATAATTAATGGAATCAAAAATTATTTATCAGAACTTGCTATGAACTTCCTTCAGAGTTCAACAAATTTTCAATGGTTTTTGTCCAACACTCCTTTGTTTGATAGATGTCATCCTTCAAATGGTTTATTGGATCAAAATTATTAGAATTCTAATCGTGTCCTTTTGGAAAATTTTTACATCTGATCCAAGTGAAAATCAGAAAAGGAGAAAATGCAAAGAGAAAGATTGATGCTACCTTAATTTTCACTTTTATTGTTATAGACCCACTTTTGTGGGTAAGGGCATTGTTAAATTAAAACTATATTTTTTCGTTTTTGAAACAAGCATTTTCCTGAAAACCTTATAAATTAAGAAATTCAGAAGCTTCGAAAAATATTCTCCTATTATTTTTTTTTCTTTTTTCACGAATATTTTATAATAAATAGAAAAACTTTGGCATTCATAAATATATTGATAATATATTATTAATTAAAAATCTAATATTTTTTAGGATAAAGCAATATTGTTGATAAAGCAAATAAAAAATAATTTTGAATTAAATAAAAATACAGACATGACAACAGTAATAATTTGAACCAACTTGATTTTTTTATTTATTTTTTTAATTAAGTCAACTAAATTATACAAAGGAAGCTGACATTGTTCCTTTAATTACTCTACGAGTAAAATTTAATCAAAATTTTAGATATTTAGTAGCCTTTAGTTATATATAAGTAAAATGACAGAGATAAAACTAAGAGCTCTGCAAAACATTTCTCATTCCCCCTTTTGTTATTGTTGATAGTTTTAGCGCTGTTTAAATATAAATAAATCCCTTAGCCGAAAGAAAATGATTCAAACCCAAAAAGTCATTCCGCTAATTTCTAAATTCTAAAAGAAAGGACAACGTCTAGGGCCGACTGAACTGCAGCCTAAAAATTCTATGAAAAACCATAAAATAAAAAACAAATACTAAAAAACATGTTTTTATTTTTATTTTTCTTGGCTATTCCAATAAATTATTTCACCTAATATCCAAGAACACACAGAAATATTAAATAAATCATAATTTTGTGTTTAGCTAATGTCCTTGAATCCTATAATTACGTCTGCAAGGTATGCTTCTAGCATTACTTTTAGTAATAGTTTTTCAAGGTTGCATAATTCCAGTATATACCTCAAGGACTCTAAAATAAAATAAAGAAGGGTCACTAGCTATAACTAATCTAAGAAGAAAAAAACACACACACACACTACACAAAAAACACAAATGAAATTCTGTAAAGTGCACAAAAGGGTTTCAATTGCTAAGGGATAAAAATTTCCTGTTCCATGCCATAAAAGAAAGAAAAGCACAAAAAATATTTCTAAAACAGAAAAATACTAAAAGTACCAAATTTGCGATTTTGGCCTTCTATGGTTTGTTTACCCATAAAAAAGTGCTAGTCACCGGGGTTTCTATATTTTAACGCTAAGAAATATGGCCTCATATTTGAAATGCAGCATTTAGGTCCCGGTTAGCTTTGGCTTTTAAAGAAGTTCTTCTTATTTTCTTGTTCTTGTTGTTTTTCTTTTTTTGTATTTTTTTTCTTGTGTTCTTCCTCTTTAATGGCTAAACACATTTTGCTATGGACACAAATTAAGGGTTTATTATACAAAAAAAAAGAACAATAAAAACGAAAACAACAAATTTTATGCAATCTTTGACTAGGTAATATTTATGATGGACGATGGTTTTCGGATACTTTCAGAAAGGCTTAAGAATTTTCAAATTCAGTTTACTATTTTCGAAACTGTCGGAAACATGTTTGCTAGTTGAAGTGCTCAGCGTTTAAAATCGTATTCCATTACCTCGGCTAACATAAAGCATGATTTTTTTCTTTATATTGGAATAGTGTCCCTTATTTATTGATTCGTAAGATAAGTGGAAAATATTTAATAACTGAGATAAGTGGTTAAATCAAATTGAATTTGTGCTTTCATTTAAATAATTATGTTATGTGTAGTTTTTACAGTAATCAGTGAAAAATTAAATTACAGCAACAAATATTTTGAAAAAAATATTTTTGGTATTTTTCATAGCCAACTCTTCGTTTTGAAATTGAAAACTATAAAAACAAACCTTGAGCTCTCTGATTTAGGAGATACACAAACAAAAAAGTCTTTTCTAGAAACTTAAAAAACAGAAAAGTTACAAGAATGACGCCAGTAAGTATGGACATCAATTTCAATATTTTCTTTATGCATACCAAATCAGTTTTATGTGAAAGCAAAAAATACTTTTTTCCCCTGGGTATCTATTTTTGCAGACAATTGACTTGTCTTTGAATTGGCTAGTCCTGACTTTTTGAGTCGTTATCCTCTTTTCTTTAAAAACGATATCGTTTCTGATTTGCATAATGTTAGATGCATTTCATGAGGGAATAAATAGAACTTTGATATTTTATAATTTTATGCATTATTTGTGCTTATTAGGTGGCCATTATTTTATTTAGAAAATAGTTTCACATTTAAGCAAAGCATACAGCCAAGCTGTATAAAAAATAAATGTTTATACTCCACTTTATGTTGGACAATTTTGAGACGCAAAGGAACAAATTCTATTTGGCTAGATTTAAGTTTTAAGAACTAGGAAATAACTTTCTGGGTTTGTGTTAGTTAGTCATTCACAATTCTAAGCTTCAAAATTATTCAAAATGTCGCACAAGAAAGATATAACTCAGTTAGATATAAATGTAGCAGGTTTAGCATGTGATGCATTTTAGTTTAAGTGGGACCAAATGAATCATATCTACTGTCAAGGAAAATTTGATGCGCTTTTATGATTTTTTAATATCAGACTCAAATTCAGTTTAAAATAGCCTTGGATCACTATATTCAGTAATTTGA
The DNA here is from genome assembly GCA_947359355.1 of Acrocera orbiculus. Classification (NCBI taxonomy): domain Eukaryota; kingdom Metazoa; phylum Arthropoda; class Insecta; order Diptera; family Acroceridae; genus Acrocera; species Acrocera orbiculus. Next base: position 45,808,534 of record OX375756.1, on the reverse strand, counting down.
AGTTGATTTTTCTTTATAGATAGCATTAATAGTACAGCACTAAGTCTGCTTTAACACAAATACGGTCATAAGAATTCTATTGAGCACCATTTAACATCTGACACTGACCCAGTACTTGGTGCAATTAGGGGATTTGCGTAAGCAACCAAAACTCATGGAACCATTCAGGAATTCAGATTTTAATTTTATATGTCTTGTTCTTCTGAATGGAATAATCATTTTGTAATGAAATTTGAATAAGAATCCTTAATCCAATCAATGTGAAGTGTATTCATTTTTTAAAATTATCATGGAGGCTTCCCAAGTCATTGCTACTGAATGATACTGCTATGAAGAACGTAACTATTGGAAGGTGTTTCTTACATCAACTTCTTCTATGGATTAAAAGACTCAAATATATTTAATTTTAGTTTCACAAACGGAGATTTTCATGGTTTCCGTGGCATAGTGACTTGAAATTAGGTTTTAAGATATCATTTGTTTGATGTCACTAGTCTAGGTTGTCTATGATTTTTTCTGAGCCCCTTATTGTCCCTTCTGAAAAATAACAACTTGCTCAAGGGGTTGTTATTAAACACTTTGAAAAAACTACTCTAGAACAAGAAAACAAATATTTAAAGTAATCTCCCGCCAAGCATTAATATTACGTTCCACAGAGGGGGTCCCAGTTGGCAAGGGTGTGTTTAGCTACTTTAGCTACATAAAAAATAACTTTATTTGAATTAAATTGATATATAAAGTTTTACAAAATCAAGACTTATGGAAACATGAAAAAAATATTTTACTATTTTTCTCAATATTTTCGTTACTGTTATTTAACGAAATGTCTTTGAATTTCACTGTCACAAATTTTTTACTGTCAAGAGTCGCAGCTACAAAATCCACCATAAGCTCGGGTAGTAAAAGAATGCAAATACACAAGTAAATGCTGTTCATTGGCAATTACTATTTTAATCCATTTTGTATGAAACACTGCAGAAAGTCTTATGACGAGCAATGCGTAAAAATAATTTTGCGTCATACCAACTCATTTCAAAATTTATTTGCTTCACAACTATTCATCATCATTTACGACTTTGAATTTATTTTCCTTTTAACAACCTAAAGAAGCAAAGGACTAGAAACATGAAGACTAAAAATTGCAATCATTAAAATCAATTAAATCTTCTCTCATCACCTCTTCTAAGTATTCATCGGGCATAGCTTTCATAAAAAACAGCGACCTAAAATTAATTCTGATACAAAATAATTATATGACTCAACTTTAAATTAATGATTAAATGTAAAGACCAAGAATTATCTAGCAAAAGCTCCTAAGAATTCATAAAATTTAAGTATTACATTGAAGCAGCAAAAATCATTGTTATACCACGCTTCAGGAGACTGTATTCCATTTGAACACTTAAATAAATTGTTCACGATTTCATGACACAATTTAGTTGATTTTATAGATCATAAAACCAGTATTAACTCACTCAAATATCATTTTTATGATGTGTTAAATTTGTAACTTACTTTATAGGGAAAATTACTATACTTAAATGAGTAAGGACTTTCTTAATTGGATTAATAAAAAGGCTAACAGTTTTAATATCTCCTTTTATAATTAAATTATATTTTTTTTTTTGTCTTCTTGCTTTATTAATTCTAATTTGTATACGTAAAAAATTAATATAATTAATTTAAGGAAGGCCTTGGAAAATTAGAATAAATATTTCTGGTTGAACTTCAATTGATTTATGGAACTTATTTTGAATATGTTTTTTGATATATCGATTTAATTAAACAAACAAACAGAGAGCTATAAAGAGAAAAAACAATAATTTTATTCATTTAGCTACCTAAGGAATTTAAATGTCGATAGCTTGTCACGCCAATCAGCAAAATTCATAGTTGAGAAGTAAAGCTAATTAACTTGACCTTGAAGTGTGATGAGATAATTTCCAAAATTCAAAAAAGTTTATTTTGGATATTAAAAGCTAATAGGTTAAAAAATTAAGGCATTAGCATTAGAAGACTTTAATGGTACTCAACACCAGTAGAAAAACTTAGCGCATTTTCACTGATGACCATAACAATATATATCTTTAGATCCTTAATTTTATTTACATAGACATACTAATAATTACGACATATAATGTCTTTTAGAAATGAACAATACTTACGAAAAGACAATTACTTTTAACTACTTTTATTTGTTTCATTTTCATCTTCAAAATGGCTGTTGCTAATTTATTTGACTGTTACCTGCGGATATTATTGCAGACATCTTGTTCTGTTTTCTTTTGAGCAAAGTTTTTGATAGAAGTAATTTTATTTAGAGATAATTAAGAATACTTAATTTAGTTTCGTTTTAATTAGTCTAAAGGTGGGTACTCCCCCAGTCAAAAGTGGATTTCATGAGGAGAAGCAAAAATGACGTCGTTTCTACCAAGAATATTTACTTTAAGGCATTTCGTAAATAATTAAATATATTTATGACATGTATTTGTTACATTTGAGGCTTTTTACCACAACAAATTCCTGTGAAATGAGAAAAAAACTTCTGAGAAACTCCTTTTACGTAGGGAGTTATATTTATGATAACAGAAAACATTAGCAATATAAAAATTTTGTTCTAAAATATTAATAATATTTTAATATTGACCAAAGAGTGAACTGTCATATTTCTTTCAATAGTTTTTATAACAAAATAATACAGGCGAAAACAACAGCAAAAGAAATAATTGGCGGTTCGGATAATAAAACTAAAAGCATACGTAGACGGCTGAGTGCTAAAACCAAAAATAGAGAAAACTTTTGTTGACCGGTATTATTCCCCAAGTTCACGTATTTATTTGAAACGGAACGGAAAGTAATTAGTAACCAATCGTTTAAGTTAAATTTATTTTCGGAAAGGATCGCTTGTGCTGTTAAAACTAATCAAACCTAAAGTAGTTTTTGAGAATGAATAATTATATTTTTGAATTATTAATAAATATGAAAAAAAATTTTCAAAGTAGATCAAATTTCTCGATATACTGACTTCAAAGGGACTTCAGCAAAAAAAGAAAAAATTTCATATGAAAAAAAATCACCCCAAAGCTATCCAATAGCAAATCTACTTAGTTCAGTATGTTTAAAAACCTATATTGATTTTTTCTATTTAGCACATTTTATAAAAATCATAAAATTTTGAAAACAATCCAAAAAATGTTAACTACAAATTTCTGTATTACTTTGTATCATCAAAAAAATAAACTGTAGAAACTGTAAAAAGGCTTATGACCCAGACATATTTTATTTAAACTAAAATTAAAATAAATCGCTACCCAATCTTTGCTAATATATTTATTTTTTATTGAGAAATTTATTGCAAACCGATAAAAATCACTGTACAAAGAAAATTTTAAGACAAAAATAAAATAATATTCCCTTCAACAGCACTTAAATTTTTTAAATGGGTAAAAAATTGGTTCAGATAACAAAAGCCTAGTGCATAACTAATTTACTAACCCTAAAATCACCGACACATCGTCCCAAAGTAAGACATGCAAAACAACTTAAGACGTCGTGCGATACTCTGGCTATTGCGTTTTTATTTTTTATAAAATTAAAATTAAGCAATTCATTGGAATTTAAAAGCAATTTAAATATATAAATTTCAATTCTGTTTACCTTAAGTAAATAAAAAACAAAATAAAACAAAAAATAACTCTCCTTCCTTGGACTGATAAAACTTGGACTTGCTTTAAGGTATAACCAAGCCATTTAAGTAACAAACCAAAAACAAAAATATCTACCAAATAAAAAATAATAAGAAAAACACTAACAAAGTAAGAATGGAAGATTTTCGTCTTTTTCTCTTGTGCAGCCAACGGCGTTAAAGGAATACATCGAAACTTGTTTTCCAGAGGCCATGTTGCCTGCATGTTCGGCGACTAAAAAGGTCAAAATGGAATTTTAAATGATTTTATTTAATTTTTCATTAAAGAAATTTTTGATTTTTTGAAGGTTTTTTTTTATTTGTAATTTATTTTGGCCAAGATCTGACTTGTAGGTGCATTTAAAATACAGTTTTTTCTTTTCTGATGGCTGTTGGAAGCTTTCAAAATTAAGAAGAAAGAAAAAAAAATGGTACAAAATGATTTTGTGTACATAAAAGATCGAATTTCTTTGATGGGGGAGACAACCAATTTCGTGTTAGCTTTACAAATAGGAATCGAGATTGTCATCCTACTCGTGAGTTAGCCTGCGCGATATGTCCAGACTGCTGATCTTGAAGCCATTTTAAGTATGGGTATGGGTCATAGGCCAGTTTATCTGAGTTCATTTTAAATTCATAGAAGCCTTAAAGCACGAAAATTACATTTATTAATTTTTTACACTCCTTTTTCGTTTATCAGAAAGTATATATATTACTTTTTTATTTCAAACGGTTTTACCTGCATAAATGCTGAAAACGAATATTTTTTTCCAAATTTTTGTAGTTACTAAGCTGGTTTTTGCTTGCTGTTTTTTCCGTCTAATTTGGAAGTATTATAGCTTCTGAAAATTAATTTTGGTAAATAATTTTAATGATGCCTTTGAAAACTGATCGTGAGTTCAGGATTATATTCTCAAGGTTCTCAAAATATTTTTCAATTAAACCCCAAATAGTTGGCCTTTATTATATTTAGAAGAGGTCAATTTGGTATCGGGCTTTAGTCTTCTTTCCCTTTTTTTTCTGCGAACAAAATAATGGATTGTATGGAGTTTTTGTATTTTAATAAATTTTTAGCTAAACATTTACAAAATTATTTTCAAGGCAGTATTATTATTTATAAGAGAGGAAGGAAATTTAAGAAATGGTTATACAATTTATAAGTAGAAAAAGTTTTATATAAAAGAATGAGAATTTTCAGTACCAATTTAGTTTTTGATTTTATTTTTAAGGTGGAAGAGAAATGAACATTATTTTTATTTAATTATTTAGAATGAGTGCTTTTAAAGAAAAACACAAATCTAGAAAAGTTTAAATGTGACCACCATAATGATGTAGAACCCTCAAATCAGCCAACAGGTTTCATAGATTGTTTATATAATTTAATGATTTTAATAGAACTCAGTGACTGAGCATGCTGTCACTCAGTTTTTTTGAAACACTTTAGTAAATCTACAACAGGTCTTTTATAATGCACCCCTCTTTCATGGGATTCTATACAAGATTATTTCAGCAAGATATGGCACCATATGTTTTCCATTAATATAAAGATTTTTATCAATCGACAGAAAATTGAGAAATTTTACTACATGTCAAGGTTGTAAAATGACCATTCTCTTAACGAGCAAACCAACCATTTACTCAAGATAGCGATTCTATTCCTAAGTAATGGCAAAGGTCTTCCAGGGTTCTCTCTATTCATGATGTGATTGTCTTTAAATATGATCTGAAAAGTGTTAAGTAAAATTCTTTTACTCTGTGAATTTTCTTAATTTAATTACAGCAGAATAATTCTGAATCATGCACATTTTTCATATTTTTGAGATTCAATAAAAACACACATCAAAGTCAACACCATTATTAAAACAGTGAAAGGGGGCAATTGTGTGACCAATTTCTACAGAAGTAACCATTTATTCGAAAAGGTAATAATTTCTGATTGTAAGGATTTTCATCTGATTCTTTTATTAATTCTCATTAAGTACCATAATATTATTAAAGACTACAGACAGTTAATTAAAGACTACAGTTAAGGAATCGTAAATTCCTTTTTTACCATACAATGACCAATCCAACAAATTTTTATAAATATAGCAAAATTTGTTGAAATTCATCTCAAATTCGTATCTGATCCATTTAAGAAATTTTGCTCCCACTTAACATTTTGTTATTAAATATTTTCAACTTTAAAAAATAATCGTTATTTAACTATAAATGGAGAAGAACGCTTTCAGTTAAAAATATAAATATTAAAAAGTTATCCATGGGACCCATTACAGAAGTGGATTTCCACGTTTGTAATAAATAAATTAATAATTTGTTTTTTAAAATATAGTCAATAATATTTATATAATTATTTGAAATAATTAGTTTGCTTTGTTTTATTTTTAATGTTCTTCAAAATTATTCCAATTCATTGTTTGAATAGAATCCCTTGTAAATGTAATCGCCTCATTTTCTTGCAGTTTTTAATTATATTTTATATGAATTTAATAAATTTAAAATCACTATGCTTTAAAAGCAGCCGACATAGAAATAATTTGGAAATTTGCATGCAGCCTCACAGCCTTAATACGAGTATAATCCTAATAGCAGGTAGATCATATTTTAATGTATAAAGCTTAATTTTCAACAACAAAAATTATATATACACAATTCTATATTATATGCATGTAAATATGCTTAAAATTGACTTCAAATGTTCAAAAAAATACAAATAATGTTTAAATTTTAGTTATAGTCATAACAAAAAAGTAATAAATAAATCTTAAAAATCCAATCATGCATTAGGCAATTGATAATGAATTGATAATGAAATGTTTGTAGCTCAATGAGTTAATAAACCACTTTAAGTGTGCGTATATGACTTGGCGCATCAAGTAAATATATATAACTACATATATTTTCTCCCTGGCATACAATGAACAATTGTTTAGAAATAAAAATATCTATATATCTATATATCCCAATAGCCACTACAAGCGTGTGGTCAATACGGATTGAGAGCAACAGTAGAAAAGCGAAACAGAATCACTGGAGGAGTCTAGAAAAAAGAGTTCAATTATTCTCCTCTCACAACATTCAACAACCCAACATAAGAATTTTCACTTCAAAAATTTCAAATTAATCTTTAGGTAACATCCGAAAATCTTATGTGAAATCAGTTCAGTGGATCTCAAGATATCATGCCCAGTAGCAAACAACTTTTTAGGTTCATATGTTATGGGAATGGAATTTTTCTATTGCCATAATTCTTGTAAATATGTTTTTTAATTGTACCATAGAACGCTGAAATATCAATAAACATCCCACATTATTTTTCAATGAATCATAACAAAACAACAAAAATTACTTCATTTTCTAGTTAATACTTTGTATTCACTTCATCCACATTAAAAGTTTCTCATTTCATAAAACTATATTAATTCTGAGCCAAATAAGACTAATTCAAACAAAAAGCAATAAAAATAACAAAATATTAAAAAAAAGGCTCAGATTAATTTTAATTTAAATACTCTAAAGTATTTTTCTGTCAAATTAAAAAAGATAATATAAGTTATCTACCAATTTCAACTTCCGTTTAAGAAGTTGATAGCTTCAAGTCAATTATCAGTGTTGATGGTCGTAAAAGTAAAAATGGCCCATTACATGGCTCGTAAAAAAGCAGTAAATGTCACACAAAGAATTCTCACATAAACTTCAAATCGACACACAAAACAAAAATCGCGTACATTTGGTTTCCACTGGCAGAGTAATACCCACCCATCCTCTCGGGTGAGATGCTTTTTCTTACATTTTTTTCTTCTTTATATTTAAAAAAAAATACAAGAATTTTTTATTTTTATTTTTATAGCGAATTAACAAGACATTTGAAATCGTCTTTATAGTATTATTATGGTTATTATCGTCATTGACTAAAATGGCGCACGTTCAAACAGGTTGCTCACCCGAAGAGAGAGAGATGCTATGGTTTTTATGATCAGTAAACTTAACGATTTAATGGCGATGCTGAGTACTCATAGCTGCTTAGTGTTTAGGCTAGCCATTCGATTGTTGTTGTTTTTGTGTTCTGTTTTAAGGGGAAAACAAAATTTTCTTAACTAAAACTTGGGGCTATATTTGACTTTCAATCGAGAAAGACAAAATTATTAAGTGGATGATAAAACTAAAGGGTTTTCAGGCATTACAAATGAATTACCAAAATCTTCTTTTTAAGGATTTTATGGTACTAAATGTTTTTGATAGAAAGTCAATGACCTATGATATGTTTTTTAGAGCTTTGAAAACATAAGTACTTAATTAATTTATGTCACATGAGTTTAGCAAAAGTGTGACTAGAGAGATCTGAACTAAATATTTGCTTTTGCAGTTAACTTTGTAAACTGTTTTACTGGAAAGTTTTTAGAAATAAAGTTGCGCTTAAAATTTAATCAGTACCAACAGCCGGATTTTTGTTTTGTATTATTTGAGGGTATATTACATACTATAGCTGGCAGTCTGTTCTGCTCCTTTTAAGGTAGTTTTACTCTTGCAAGCCTCCCTAAATTATCTTTCCCATTTTGAATATATTGAATAATTACTTACTCTTGACAAACTACAGTTGCTTCTTTTGACCCAAGACAATTTTTGTACACTTTATGCTCCTTTAAATTTTTCTCTTCCTTCTTTTAAGCTAATTACTTTACACAAACTTCCTTTTTTGTTAATGCGTTTTATGCATCTTTTCTTAATTTTTAATAATTTTTATGCCTTTGCAATATTTAAGTGAAGGTCATAAATAAGCTAAGACTGCTCATTTAAACTGAACGATAGTCAATACTTTTGACCTAGAGTTAAGTATAAGCTTAACATCTTAGTTACATATCAAAATGCATTTGTGTCTACACTAAATTTGAGGTTGGATTTCTGCTAATTTTCTTTAGAATGCTGAGTTCAGAGTATTGCACCATATCAATATTTCTCATCTACGAGGACGTCTTTTTCAATGATGTTATTATCATGATGTCATATTCATAAATTTAGACAAGTTCTGTAGTATTTCATACTGGCAATGAGATTTATTTGAAGGATATTGTAAAGAATTTAGAAGACGCTTTGTGAACATATATGCTGCTAGAAACTACTAAAATTGTAGAATTATTTCAAAATTTTGTGGAACTTTCTTATTATTAGTATTTGTAATATTCAATGGATGCCATTACATTGGGGGTAGAATCTTTCCTTGAATGCTGTTAATTCAGTTGCTAATATCTTCTCTATGCGTTTCTATGTGAATAGCTTAGATCTATGGCTATTTATCGGGGACACTTATAAATTGCAAGGTTGCTAGGCAAATTTTTTTACACTACTAAGGGCTTGCTAAAAACAATAATTATTAGTGACTCTTGTATGTCAAGAATAAAAAAATATCAATTCTTGTTTCAATAAAAGTCGACTCTATGCTAAATTCATTTGCAAAGCTCTAAATTTTCTTCAAAAACAACAAGAAGAATAATACCTTTAAGGCAGCAGCCCTTACGCTTTTTATTAATGTTTTTATCCGTTTCACACATTCATATATAATTCGAAAAATTGCCTGCTAAAAACTTTATATGCTTGCTCTAAATGGAGCAGAAACTGTAAACGATAATAAGCAGAAAAACTTGGCCTTATATACCTAGCATTATGTGGATTTTATCAGAATCTCTACTTTAACAAAAAGCAATCATGTGTGTGTTGAAATATCCTCACAATGCTGTTTACTTCCGTTCATGCTAGTCATATGAATAACCAAGTCGCAAAGACCTTGAAGACTAGCAAAATACTATAAAAAAAATTTAATCGGCGGACGTTAAAAAATTTCGACTGATAATTTTTGACTGGAGAAACAAAAAAAAGTCAAACCATTTTAAATAAAAAAAAATGAAACTAGATATTTTTCAATATAAATCAATAGTTTAAGTTGAACCATTGAAAAAAAATTTTCGACACTACTTTTGACCAAAATTTACATCCACCTACGTATTATGAATACTAAATTAGACCTTTGAAATTTAAATCTAATAGATAACAGATTATGTTAATATCTTTTTCTTAAAATTTGAACTCAAAATCACCTTATTAAATTTTTCTTCATTAAACTATGCTTTTTAAAACTTTATTTTTTAAAAGATCACCGGAATTGTTTGCAAATTCCTTGAATATTTTCCAAATATTTTTTTCGATTTTCTGTAAGTTTCTTTAGTTTCTTTTAATTTGTAGAAATTTTTAAGTCCGAAATTTTGCTAAAAAGACATTTTTGAAGCTAGAAGTCTGCTTCAAGCTGAAAAAATCATAAAAATAAGGGGAGTGATGGCATAGATAACTGCAATAATGACCACAAAGCTTGTGAAAGCCCTAACATAGGTTTATTCTGTGTTAAGATGAGCCCGAAGCACTGCAACCTGCTAATAATAGATTAATTTACTTTAATTCTCGTAGAAGGAGTCTATCTTCATGAATGAATAGTTCTTTAGCCTGACACCCATCTCTTTCTATAGGTAAAAGTTATGAGAACAAGGTAGAAAAAGTTGGAGGTGAATGTATATCAATCTACTGCACACTATCTACTACAACAGTGTTAAATGATAAAAAACTTACTTTTCATTGCGCTAAAAATAATTCATGTATAATTCTAAATTCGGTGCTGCTAAGTCTTTTAATATGGCTTGAATGTCAGAAACACTTTAATTATGTGTTTTTCATATCATAACTGTACTTTGTAGGAAATTTTTTTATCGTTGAAAGTTTTTTTAACTCTTTTAAAAGTTAAATGTCCTTTTAATATACTCTTACAAGAGCCTCATTTGAAATGAGCAATTAAACTGTAATTTTTACTATATATTATGTTCCACTGCTCTCTTAACACAAAGATTTGATTGTACGTCATATAGTAAGAAAATACAAATTAAATAAATGATATACCTTCGTACTAACTTACTTCGAAAAGCATCAACACAATTCAAACTTTTACTGGAGTCTGTATGACCAACTCTTGAGCCAAGAAGAAGCTCTAATTATCACTTATTGCAATTTCTGTTTAGACTTTCCAGAGATTCTCAGTCAAGATAGATGTGCTATCCTCGAAAAGTTGTCAATTTCAACTGTCATTATCATCAATCCAAACTTAAATGAAAGATGAAAAGCACAAAAAATTTAAGAACCAACTGAATTCACATAGTACTAGTTAAAGTTGTTAGAAGTGGGGATATTTTCATTAAACTTGCTGTCAAGGTACCTTTTACCTGACCTAGGCTTTGTATTAGTTTATATAGATTGTACCAGAGAGACAAATACTAAAGATAGTTAAGTTTTATTCTATGTAATATAAAAGTCTATGTTACATTAAAAATTTTAAAAACAACTTAAATAAGAGAAATTAGCAAAGAGTTAACCTATAGTGTTTTTCCTGATGCAGTTAAAAACACATACTTATACTGTGTCCTGTTGTGTGTAAGGTCACAGTCTTTATAATAACGACTATTAATCGTGTGATTTATGCCAAAAATTTGATTCCAAATTGTCCATTACTTCCATCCAAATAGGAAAAGTTTCTATGGGCTTGAAGCACCGAAGGTAATTTCTACAAGTGCCTAAAAAGGTACTACTTTATACTTTATGTAGCAACCAAATTATTTTTTTTTTCATAGCTAAATTGTATTTATATTAATAATCAATTAGCACTTGTTACTATCACCAAGCTTTCCGTACATTTATAGTAAAAAAATTTAAAGGCTGTATACTCCAATTATACGAACATTATTCATTAATTAATTTTATTAAAATAAATTAGAAGTATGTGGTTTATTTTCTTTCAGGAGACGAAGAAAACTTCCCTATCTATACACAAATTATAATAAAAAATTTTTCATAAAACGGAAATATACATAAAAGGGCCCGTAGAAATAATTCCTTCAATCTATATTTTATTTTTATGCGAAAAAAGTGGATTTAGTTCTGCAGTAGTTACACAAGGCTTACATGATATGAAAATTTTATAATACAGGAGACCTGTTTGCATTCAGCACTGATAAAATTAAAGTCAAGTTATTCTTAACCTCATACACAAAGTCAACAATAAATGGAAATAAAAAGTAGAAAAGGCTGCCAATGTGTAGTTAACTTTGTTGCCATAAAAAGTCTTAAATAAAAAAAACTTGGAAACTTAACTTTAACTATAAATCTTTTTGTTTTATTTATTTAACCCTAATAATATTTAGTAGCAAGTTTCAGTTTTGTTTTGTGTTTCAAACTTCTTAAAGTCTTCTTAATAAAAATTTCAATAAATTTTAGATAAAAAAAATGACACAAGATAATATCTAAAGTATTTTTTATTTCGAAATCTAAACAAAAGTTGTTTACTAGGCTCAAAACTTTTTTTGGTCAAGTTAAATTTAAAATTAAGAACCAAAAATGAAAACAAAGAAATTTATTAACAATTTCGAAAAGAAAAACAGAAAAAAAACTACATACATTCATTAATTTATTTGTTTACACAACCGTAACGTGCTGTCTTGATATAAATAAAATTTGTCTGCAAAGTTTTTCCATTTTTGATATAAATTCTTGTAGATATTTTGCCTGTTTTCTAGAATCAAGACTTAAATTTTATATGACATTTGTTTAGTAATTTATTTTTACTACAATAGGGCTGACATTTAATGTTGTCCCTATATACTGGTCAATAAAATAGTCTGGCCTTGAATGATAACTGTAAAAACTAAAACACACAAAAATAAAAAAAACAACTCAGAGCTAATATAATCACTAAACAAAACTTAATTAAAGAGTAACAATTAAAATGGTTGCAATTAAATTTATAGAAACAATAATCCTCATGTAATCTTGCTTTTTTCTTCCCTTTTTTGTTATCAACATAAGAAAATCTCAATTCAAAATGAAATCTTATTTATTTCTTCTCCATAAATTTTGGTGTCAATGTGTAAAATACCTTTTCAAAAAGACTGCAAGCAAATTCAATTCTGTTAAGCATCAATTTCATAGCCACATCTAGAAATGGTGGAAATAAAATAAAATAAATCCAATAAAATCTTTAGGTGCAATCAGAATACTAAGTTGGTCATTGCTCTATTTATGAATAGTAAATAAGAAACAGAATTTTGTTGTTTTATTATTGTCGCCCTCTCTAGCACCACCAATTGAAAATTATGAAGTAAAATAAGAAGAAGATAGCAACAACAAGAAAACTAAATTAAAACAAAAAAGAAAAAAATATCAAAGAAAATAAAAATAAAACTTTGCAAAGCCAAAAGGCTACATTTTGTTCTTAGCAATTCATAGCCAGGGCATTTTAAATTTATTTTTAGAAGATAAATGTGACAAGGATTTTTACTGTACATATGTAAGAGTTGTCTTCAAAGAAATTTATCTAAAGAAATGTGCTTGAACTCTCTGCAGGCATCAAAATGTCGTCTTTACCAAGTTCTTCTTATTGCTGGGAGTAAGTTGTATGACTGTGCTTAAATTTATTTACTCTTTAGTTAAAAAGACTGAACAACAAATCAGGATATAAAACATATGTAAATGAAACCAAACAAATAAAAAACTAGCTAAATAAAAGAAAATACTTAAGTGAGTGGGTTCAATACTGCTAAAAAAAAGCCCACATTCAATTTATGAGGATTGATAACTACCACTGGTGTGCAATTTAATCGCTTGATTTTTTCGTTTTAAATTTAAATCATTTGTCCAGACCTACACATACCTGAATTTTAAAATAATGGCGGAAGGAGGGTACATTCTTTATCTAATTGTGTTCCATATTTGTTTAATGTTATATGTTTCATTTTAAGCAAAAAATTCCTTCAGGATTTGTATTTGAATCGAAATGGCTTTTGGTGTTATGGTTCAGTTCCTTAAAATATTAAAGAATTTACCTCAAAACAATGATTCAAAATGCTGTCAGGTAATTTAGGAACCAATATTGGATATTATAAAAGAAAATAAACTGCAATAAGCATAAGAGAAATGTAATGCAAGTCCCGCTCAGCGGGAGTATCAATATTTTGCCAACCCAAAAAATATTTCTAATTTGTTGAGCTTGTGAATCACGAAATATAAATATTTCGGTAAATTTTGTAGAAATTAAATATAAATTTGATGATGCCTATGTACTCACTCAGTAAACTATGGAATGTTTAAAAATATTTGCAGGAAAATGCCCAAACGGAAGCTCAAATAAAATTTTAGGTGATAAATAGATAATGAGAAAATGTGACATTAAATAGTAAAATCGTACTTAATAAAATACTTTTTCGATATAGACTTTTATTTATGATCATTTCATACAATTAATAAAATAAAAGGAGAACCAATTTTTTATACCGTTTATTGAAAGAAGGATAAACAATGATTGTTGCTTACAATTTTATATCAAGATTTTCTAATTTTAACCTCAATAGCTCATTCAAAAGTAAGTAAGTGCCTAGAACTGAGAACGGGTTAATTCTTCGGCAGAATTTTTTTCATAAAATCACTTTGGAATATAAGCAGCTTATGTTAACAAAATATAAAGCAAATAACTCTTTGATAAATACTTCAAAAATCGATCAAATCCTCTAGAAAAGAAAATGCAAGGTGAACAAAAATTGTAAAAGTTAGAAACTAATAAGGGAGAGAAGAAAATTTCAAAAAAATCTCCATTTATAGTAATTTATAAGGCTCTAATAAAAATTTCCAGAAAGACTTTGAAACTACCTCTATCAGGGATTAAACTGAGAAAAGCTCTGTTAGGCATGAAATCAGCAGTGCCACAGCAATGCTTGAGTTCTTCAATTGATTGAGGATCGTTTTCAATGTAAGGGATTGAAGAGAAAATTGCACATTTTTTATTCACAAAATATAAAAGAAAACTACTTTTGAAATCAAATTCATTTAGAGAATTTATCCAAGTTTGTTCTCTCCTCTTTCTTTTGAGATTGAGCCATGTTACCAATTGTAAAAACGAATAAATTGGGTTTGAATAAAAAAGTGTCAGTGCCAAATATATCACTAAAACGGCTCATTTCTGCCATATTTTTCTGCCACAATAAACTCTAGAAATATTTATATTTAGCAAAAGATTTCTACTACATTAAGGCACATATACAATGATAATATAATTTGAAGGGTCATCGGTTACATTAATGTTATTTTTGCCTTTTCCATATTTAATTCAATGACTAACAAAGACAAATAAACAAAAAAGTAGAAACATTTAAGGTTTTGGTAAAACAAGTTTAAGACAACAAAGATTTATAGGTCAAGTATTTAAATGGTAAAGGGCGGCATTGAATGTTTTTTGTATGAAATAAAACAAAATCGAAAAACAAACTCCAAGATCAACTTATGAATATTTTTAAAAACTTATAAATAAACGAATTTCCATATTGATAGTAACACAAAAAACGTGACTTGAGGTGAATTTGTTTTTGTTTTTCTTCTCAACTTTTCTTTTTCTTTTGATAAAAAGTGGTGGGTACTTGTGATCACTTCTTTTAAATTTTTAATTAAGTCAATAGAAATTTGTGAGAAAAAGATAAGTTTATTCCTTTAATTAACCCTGTTGACTGGTTATGAGAAAATGGGTGTAACGGCAGTTTTCGTCATAGAAATTACAAAATCCATTTTAATATGCATTTTAGACTAAAACTATTGAAAATATTCAAAACCTTACTGACAAAAGATGAAATTTTTTATTTTTTCTTTGTTATTTCCAAAAATCAAACCAAAACGTATTTGAAATTCATTCAGAGGGACAATAAAATAGCATCTGTGTGTTTGCTTATATAACGGATACCTGCTCGGGGACTTGGCATAGACCCTAGTACCAGACCAGACCCCAGTAGTAAGATAAGTATGCTGCATATAGGGCCAAGACTGTCATTTCTGATTAGTACATAAAAAGTCTTGCTTGACAATATTACAACTCATATGATTATGAGTTAGATGATGAGTTAGAACAAAAAGTACAATAAAACAAAATTCATTAAAGGATTTCCCCGGAAAAATACCGAAATTGTAAAGAAAAATAGCTCTTTTGAATTGTTTAAAATATGATCAATTTTGTTTTATTTGTTCCCACTAACAAGAGTACAAATTGAAATATTTAGAGATAACCATTTATAAGATTCAATGCTGGAAAGAATGAAAACGCATACTAAATCGGTTTACTGAAAAACGTCTTAGCTTGATCCAAGCGTTGAAGATATCAGACATGGATCTTTATTATCTGGTGTTCAAAGTATATGAAAGCTTGTAGACCCATTGTGCTCTTTAAAAATGACACCTCAAGTCCACTTCATCTTTTCCAATTGCAGTTGAAAAATTTGGAGGTATGACTTAATCTCTTCGACAGCAGCCTTCTAAATGGAAAAAAACTTTACACTGAAATGGTTTAGTCCTAACTATTGCTATTTTTCCTATTATGTGGGGATATTTAGGAAAGAACCTATGACTTGGCATTTTAAAATGTCTAGGAAGTTACAATTAAGTTTTTTTATGCTTTTATTGTAGAATTTCCCTACTTAGACTAAATTAATAGATTCAGACCATGACTTAGCTATAAGGCTCCTAAGCTGTAGTGATTGAATATATAGATTGAGCTAAGTAAACTAGAATTCGACCTTATTTAGAGTTTCCTTAATGCCGTCCTCAACAAACGTTCAGCTTTTTCTTTCCCTTCATTCATTCATAATCATAGCAATGTCACATTGTATTTTTACAGGCATGTACTGCAGGTTTTTGGAGCATAATCATTCTTATGTGATGAGTTTTGTTTTCTTATTAGTTTTAAATGTTTTTCACAAAGCAAGAAAACTTTTGTTCATACAAAAAAAATTTAAAAAGAAAAACACTTTGTATTTAAAATTTTACACTTTTCCCATTGCATTGCTTCTGGATAATCAGTGTACACCAAGAGACCCTTAAAACTTGAATCTATTGCACAATCTCAGATTCAAAAAACTGGTTGCACAAGAGGACATGTTTATCGCAACTCCTTAGAAGAGCTTTACGTATATTTTTTTTCAGGCAAAACAGTTTTATTATCTACTAATGTCGATATTATAGAATCTTTTATGATTGTTATACTATTTAGTAAAAATTAATTTTCCCAAAATATCCCAAATATTTTCTTGTTGAGATACTAGATTCTAAATCTGAATATAATTTACTCAAAAATGTCAATTGTTTAAGTAAGATCTTCAAGCCGTGTACCATGTACTTCTGTACGTTTTGACTGTTCTAGATCAGAAGTATGATTCTACTACGACCAATGAGTTACTGTTCTAAAAGCAACTAGAAGAGGAGCAGTTGAAGAGGGCAGTCAAAAGATACAGAACATGATTTACGATTCAGGTAAAACTGATTATGAACCAAAAATCCTTGTTTAAGTAGTAAGCCTTTTCTTACATTAAATCAAATGCTCATGCAAGTTGTCAAAATAGAACATAGGTAATTTCTTTCTATTCTCACTTTGCTTCGATGATGTCGGTAAATGATGACTATTCATTGAAATAATAAATAAATATTGAATTTATTTGTTTGCCTACAGGACCAAAATAACAGAGAAAAAATATTACTCTCCCGGTCAGCCAAGTTCATTAAATTGATTAATATAAATAAAAACTTAATACATAAGCAATATCCATCTAAATTTTTCCAATTTTAATTCTCTGTTCTACATAGAATGCTAAAGTATTTATTTTTATTTAAAAGTTTTTCTCCTTGAACAATTTTCTAAAAATTGTTAAAAAAATAAGGTCAGAGCTATGTAAAACTTAGGAAAATTCCAAGAACCAAATTTCACTCTATATCATACCCAGCCTTAAAAATATTTTAATTTAAATGTCGAAATATAAAAAAAGAAAATTAATGAAATAAAAATCAAAATGAAAAGATATTAATACAATTTTAGATAATAAAATATTTGATAAATGGCTGAATTAAGCATGAAAAATTTTTACAAAAAAATTTTCTCTAAATTGTGCACTATGGCATAACGGTGTCTACACAAAATCTTTAAATTTATGTGATAGACATTAATATATTAGATCCTCTATGCAGTCCTCATGTGTGTACATATGTTAATCACAGATTGAATGAATTTATTTTGTTTGCACCTGCTCTTAAACTAATCATACACCTCCAGAAATTAGAATAATTTTAAGAGTTATTTAGTTATTTTCGATAGAAAATAATAAATATTAGTTTTTTGGTATGAATGTTTACATTTGTAAAGTTTGTATTTAGTTCTTCCTTGAGGAGATAAAAATATTTTTTTAGCAAAGTTTGAAACCTTTTCAAAATTTATCTATGGAAAATATTATTATGTTTAGATAATATTTTGTTCATAAATTTATCTTCTGCACGTATTAAATATTCCAAAATGACATGAACAAATTTAGATTCAAAATTTTTGTAAAAAGAATCTAAGCAAAAAGATTAATTTATTTGTATAAAGAAAGTAATGACGTCTCAACCACCATATACTTAAAATTTTGAATGAATTTTGAATAAGTTCAAATTTTCCAATAAAAAGGCCTTTATTTTTTAGCTATAAGTGTTTTTAGGTGTTAGGATCCAAATGTTTTTCTTAGTGATAATAACTTGTTTCAATTAACGATCGTATCGAATAGATTTGTGATTCAAAATAAAAAGAGATTATATTTAATTAAAAGCTACAGAAATATAGACAACTTCTAACTTTTTCAATTATTAGTTGTAGAGTTAAGGTTAAAAAGGTAAAGACAATGTACTTCTACAATTTAAATGGGGTTAAATTTGAAAAAATTGTTTTACTCTGCTCTATGCAAAACAAAATTACATAATTTGTAAAACACCATAAATCCTGAAAGTAAGAACTAAAAATTAAATTATTCGTAAAAACTTTAAAGAACATGAAAATTAGCTAATCAATATCGATAAAATTACTCCAAAATAATAGTATCACCGCTATGTATTAAGACTACATCGCATCCGAACTCCTCTAAGTTTAGTTATTCAAACCTTCAAGGTGCTAATTAGCAAAATACATTTATTAGATGGTGGCAAAAATAATTCCTATTTCCTTAGTGACTTTATTCAAAAGAGCAAATTGGAAAATAATAACTAACTAAATAATATTATCAAATTTGTTACTACAACAATTTTAAGAAATATCAAATTCAAGTTTACCCCTGAAGTACGGATGGACTCTAGCTGAATTATTGCATTAATGGCACCTACAAACAATTTATTGGTGTAAAATTAGATCAATGTCATTTTTCCTATTTGATCTGATGATGAAGAACTCTACGTATTTTCGCACTCTGCGTTTGTAGTATTTTTTAATAAATACATTGAAGCATTCTTTTTCTAAACATTTCCTAAAGCAGGTTATTGTATTTTCCACAAAGAAAACTTTCGTGTTTACAAAAATACCAGGAAGCTATGATATTATGCCAATAAACTTGTAGGCCTCAAGGTAATATTAAGCAGCCTTTTGCACGATATTTTAAGAAATTATCTCATATACCAGGATAAATATTTAAGTAACAAAATAGGTTTTAGAAACTTCCATTTTCTTTAATTTTCATAGAACTTCATACTTAATATTAAACAGAAAACTACCAAGCACACTTGTTAAAAAGCTTTGAAAATAATTAGATTTAAGCTAAAGATTTTTAAAACTATTAAACCATTATCCATGAGCGCAAACAAATTTTATTTTCAATACCAAAAAATTCATTTCTTTAGCTCATTTACAAAACTACAAAGTTTTACATATATTCAAAAAAAAAGCCAAAACAAATATCATAATTATAATAATTGAATTTTATCATTGTCTTTTATTTACCAAAGATTTCTGTTACCTAATGCAAAGAAAAAACAGAAGCTAATTCGATGGAAATATTGCCAATTAATTTTTTATGAACCAAATCTGACAGAGATTAGCAATTACTGCCTGAAACGTCCATTAAAATTTAATATCAAAGGTTAAATACTAAGATTACTTTTAATAACTTCCCGTAAATATTATGCATAGCACTTAGAAATTGGGTCACTCAGTATCGTTGACCAAAATATATATTCATTAGTTACACATTTATACATTTAATCCCTAACCAATAGCACAACTGCTTGAATTTAGAACTAATTGTAATTAGCTCTCATTTTACTTACATTAATTTGTGGTAATTGATTCTATTCCCATGTCTTGGGCTCATATCATAAAAAAAAGTATATAATTTCTTAAATTAAGAAACAAACTTTTATATACCCTAAAAGTATTTAATATTAAAGGTCAAACATTCTGATAACTATTGCGATTGAATAGACATAAAAAATACTTTGCATCATATTCATCAGAAAAAACCAACGATTTTAATCATAAAAATAGGCTGTCAACAATTTCCGACTATAAGTTTTACCTTAAATTTGTCTTCTAGTCGAAGTAATTTTTTGTTAATTCCAAATAAATTTTTGGACTCTAACCATTGCGACGGAGCGCACCATAAAATGAAGAATTTAATTCACTTTGATCTATATATTGAGTTGGATTTTGGAAGAATTATTTCTATGTTTATTCAATCTCATTAAAAATACCTAAAATAAACAACAACTGAGTTCATACTTTTAGTTTATTGTCTTGTTAAATGCAAGCTGGATCAGCATATCTTTCCATTTCTATTGAAAATAACAAACAATAAAAACATTTTCCATTAACAAAGATTAAGCAATATCATCAAAAGGAAGTAATGAAACCTATGGACGTTTCTTTAAAGATTATTGCCAAATCTTTTCCTTTTAAGAAAATTAAACAAATTGTAATTTCAAACATAATTTTGCTTGGAATTGGTTTCTTCGAAAGCTATTTTCTATTACCCATTTAGTTAGGAAATTGTACAACTAGCAGTCACATAAATTCGAAATCCTGTTAAATGTTACAAAATATATGTAACAATAAATTTTGCTGTTTTCCTTTTGCCAAAAGCTAAGTCTCATTTATAACTAAAACCTACCCCTTAGAGCTTATTACTAACCCAAATTGCTAGCATAAAATCTGAAAACATAGCATTAAATATTTTTTTCTAATAATTTCTAATGAAATACGAACAAATCGCTCGTTAATGCATTTACAGGGGGCACTTAAACGATTAGAATTCATGTCTAAATACATTCTCATTTACTTGTAAGAAATTTATAGGAAAACAATGACGTCATTATATAAAAATGGAAGGAGGACGTTGTCACTATGAAAAGTTTTTGCAGGCAAACGAATTGTCTTGTTTTGTCATACTTAACTCTTTTTTTGTGTCGTGTTCTTAACATCGTGTTTTTTGTTTATTCAAAGATCATATTTCAAAAATTAAATTTTTGTGTGAAAGAATTTCTTTTTCTAGGCATACAGAATAAAGCAGAGTTTTTTTCTATTTGTTAAAAAAATAGCACAATTTTTACCCCGTCAACATCCAACAACATTTTCTTTCCGTTTTTAATTTATATTAATATTACTTAAATTTAAAAATTAAAAATATAAAAATTAGGAAAAAATTACTGCACCTCTAAAAATCCAAGTTACATTCAAAGCATGCGCCCCTTCCATTATTCTAAGAAATTCGGAGCTCTACACCACTGGAGCATTTGATTCGGTTACGCCCATTTATGCAACAATAAGCGGAAGCCATCATTGTGAAAGGCAAGCCCTACAATTGATTAAAACAGAAGTCCCCTAAGAATTTAAGTGAAAGAATAGGATAGACAGATTTTTAAGGCTAGATAATACTAATAAAAGCCATCCCATAAGTTGAACAAAAGAAACACACACATTTATTCTTTGAGTTACTTTTTTATGCAAACCCAGCAAAAAATTTCTCTGCTCTTTGGAAGTTGGATTTTGGTGGAGTAGGAGCTTAGTTAAATGGCCTTTTTATGGCCATTTTTATGTGCGACTGAGATAGTCCCATTATCATTTGATAGTCATCACTTTATGTGTTAGAATGGGATACGCAATGATGCTAGTAAAAACGGAGATTTAAGTAAGTGGAAACGAGATCGTTATGAGTAAAAATTTTATTTTATTTAAGTGAAAGGAGAAATTGTATTATTGGATTTGAGTAAGAAGGAAAACAAATAGAAAATTATTTACTTATGTATATGGCCTTAGTTTCATTTTACGGTGTGTCAAAGAGATCAATAAAAACGATGCAAAATGATTGCAAGTGAAGAAAATTATGAACACGAAAAAAACACAAATGTAATTAATTTAGATTTAATGAGTAGTAAGGAGCAAAATTATTTTCCGAGGAGCTAAATGAAGTCTTATGATACGAAACCTAAGAATGCACATTTAGTCAAATATAATTACTCCCTAAGGGATACTGTAAGGGAAATGGCAATAACAGTTTCTTCCGACGGTGAAATTACACACAAAACAAAAATAACTTGTTCTTTTAGTAAAACTTATCCCAAAAATTGTTTAACCAGACAAACAGCCAATAATTGCCTTTTGTCCAAAGAGCTGTAATTATGAATTGTGAACATTCAGTTGCTTTGAGCGTACCCAATAATCAATTAAAAACAAGTAATTTTAAATTAGTTGAATAAAGTTGATTTTTTTTCTTATGTTGCTGCTTTGGAACTTTTTTACTTAATTTAAATACATGGCCAAACGACTTCTTTAGTTTAATTTTGACTGACAAGATTTTCACGCAAGGTGACTTTTTAAGTAATATTCATTACTTGTTTTCTTTTTCTTACTTAGAATGCATATTTTATTTTAAATCATTAAGTGATTAATGTACCACAATTGGTTTTAGTATTTTTTGTCTGTTATTTTAATGCTGACGAAATTTTAAATACATTTAAAAGATTTATGAGTTTTGATAATTAGTAAAATAAAAAGAATTCTAGATAATGGCAATTTTTGGGTTTTAATAAATTATCACAAATAATGTCAAAAGCATAGCTTATGACTTACTCATGGTCATTATTTTGTCGGTGTAAATGAAATTGTTCATTCATTAGATTAGAAACTTTTAGTAATTTTTTCCATTAGAAATGTTCAATAGTTAAAAAGCGTATTTTGGCTCTTTCTTGATTTAGCATTGTGGATTTATTTCGATATTAATTGTGTTAGTTTTATGTAATTTAATTTGATATTAGAAGTAAAAAATTAAAAATTGTAAAAATTTACTTTGTCACATTACGATTTGTTCGTAACGATTTCTCTTAATTTTTTAATTATGAATTTTGAAGAATAAAAAAGAAACAATGAAATAAATTATGAAAAATTTAAGAGAAATGTAGGTTTACATTTTTATACTACTTGATTACAAGCAAAGATTTTTTAAGGCTAGAAAAGTGAGCTTGGTGTTGGAATTATGAACTGCTAAAGGAAAGTAGCACTAAAACTGTTTACTTATGGATAAATTAGTTAATCTTTTTCATCGATAAAGAAAAAATGAAGAAACATATTTGCCTCCTTTGTGATTAAACAACATCCACAAGAGCTCTTTAATAATCATGGCATCTACCGAAGAAATTTTTAGAAAATTTATAATTAAGTGATCTTAAAAGTTAGTAAAATGACAGTAGAACTGAGAAAAACGTAAATTAAGATAATGCTTTCAACTTGTAGGAATATTTGGATATAAAGATGCCTGCCGAAAACATATTTGTTAACAATCAATCAAAAATATCATCTCTACAGAAATTTAATTTATATCGATTTCTTCTCTCTGCTTAAACTGCTTCAGTTAACTGAAACTCTATTCAGGATACTATTATATTATTGTAGAAAGTCTACAATTCCCAATGGCTAGTCAACTAGTAATACAGTTTAAATAAAGAATTGTTCGTAAAATCCTTTTGTCAGCACCTCCAAGCAATAACAATAAAATCCGCTCTTAGCACTTTAATGATGTCATGGTTTTTCGCTTCACATTCAAAAGTAATCATGATACAAAAGTAAATATACTTTGTTGACTTTGAAAAAGCAGATTGTTTACTTCCAACTGAATTAGCCATAAGTGATTTCCTTCAAGTGTGAAATACGTCTGATCGCCTATAAGTTTATCCATGTGTGATAGATGTTATGTCACACGGTAAAATGAAGTTTTAATTATTTTACAATCAAATACAGACGCGCAGTAACTTTGAAGTCAAACAGGCTCTAACTAATCTGCTTGACTATTTGTTGTAGTAGTAATTGCTATAATTTAGAATGTGAGCTTAGAAAACATTAAATTGATAAACTTGATTCAAAAAAAACATATTTTTATAAAATTAAATGATTCGCTTTAAATAAGGCATACTTTAAAAAAAAATTCACCACTAGATAATTATTCTTCAAGCTATCTACTTGTGTAAGCGAGCCCAAAATTCCATCGCTTTCATTCAAATAATCTTAGGTAAAATTTAAATATCGATTTAAAATTACGTGGAGCGTTTTGCTCTTTCGTTGTATCTTTTGAAAACATCGTAATGAAAAACAATGATAAATAATTAAAAAAACACATTCTATGTCTACGACTATTCAAATAATATACTGTTTAGTATTGTCTTCTTTAAATAAAAAGAAATCAACTAAAATTTCTTTTGGTTGTTTAAATTAAAATTCAAATTTTCTCAGGTGCTAAAAATGTTTCATTCTTTAACTGCGGCTCTTTAGTTTAAAAAAAGAGATCATTGAAATATTTAATTTTTCAACAAAAAATCTCAAATTTTTTTTATAAAAAATAATTTCAGTTTGCAATAGAGGAGTAACAATCAAGGAATGCTGACTCTAATGGATTCACAAGAACAGCCAACAAC
Source organism: Acrocera orbiculus (assembly GCA_947359355.1). Taxonomy (NCBI): domain Eukaryota; kingdom Metazoa; phylum Arthropoda; class Insecta; order Diptera; family Acroceridae; genus Acrocera; species Acrocera orbiculus. The sequence continues at coordinate 45,784,041 of OX375756.1, read as the reverse complement.
AACAAAAAACAAAAATAACGGCATAAATTTCATACATTTAGATAAGATAAGTTCTAGTGACCCCATTTTAGGAGAATTGTTATTGTGTCGCATAGTAACTGCGAGTAGAGCATCTCAACAGGATGAAATAGTCGACCACAAAAAGGACCTTTCATTTTTACACATTTCATTATTAAATGAAACATGAAATTAATTAAAGTACTATTTGGATATATAAAATTAAAGGAGCTTAATGCTTAAGAGCATTTATATAATTTTAATATTTAATTTATTTCTCTCTTCTTTTTGTGAAAAAAGCAAAGAAAATCTATAAACCGAAACTAAAACTACATGGGTCAGGTTATCTTTAGTTTAAATATTCCTAAATATAAGCTCATTTAAATTAACGGCCTAAAGAATGCCATTTTTAATTTAAAGAATAAATTTAAAGCATGTTTGGACATATTTTTTACTCTTTGAGTTTTTTATTTCATTCAAAATCAAAGAAAACAAAGAAATGCGCTTAAGAGCTGTTATTCGTTAAAACCCTTTTTTCGCTGAGACCAATAGTTTTTAAGACTTTTAGAAATTTGTCAATGATTCAAGATGTGTCACCCGGATACTATTTTAGATTTAAATGGAATATATTAGAAAATTTTTGTTGGTTGCCATGTATCAAATGTTGTAGTCTTATATATATATATATATATATATTTATATGTTGCCCTGTATATAGACTTTGTTTGATATTTGATACCAATGGGAGGATACAGAAGCACATAAAACAGTCTGCAACTGAGTGACAGTATTATTTATTGGTAAAACCAACTATAACTGATAACAAAAGAAGCATAACCGTTTCTAGATATCGGCTACATTACTGAAGGGAGAGCATAAAAATTTGAGGAATGATAAATTTTCGTTGGAATTTGATCAATTGGTTTTATTCAAAATAAACATTCGAAATAAAGGAAGAGATTTAAAGGAGATTTTAAAGCTTGTTTAAATAATTTTTGACATTCACCAATTTATTTGATTTCAGAGTTTTTGATACGAAATTCGACTCAGAAATTAATTCAAAGCAAAGAATGGAATAAAAGTTATAATCAGGCTGAAGGATAACTTTTTTTTTGATTTAAAAAAAAAAATTTTCTATATGAATTTTTTTATATAGGAATGTTTAACATTTCTCTCAGTCCAAATAAAAGAGAATAGAATACTAAAAATAAAAAACTTTAGATCGAGCCAATCAGTGCAGGTAAAGAACACCGTTACAATTTAATTGTAGTACTTTATTTATTTTTTATTTTTTATTTGACATAACCAAAACTTTAAACCAATAATTTTCTGCCTCTAAATTTCAAATTCTAAAGCCAAATAACTTAGTCAAACGTTCTTTTAGTTTTTGTTGCCTTAAAAATACGGCAGTTGACTCTAGTAGAACTGCTTTAATTTGTGGTAGCAAATTGAGGTTAGAAAGCTTAAACGACTTTAGTGATATTTGGGCTGAATATATTGACAAATAGGTTGTGTAGCTTAGTTAAAACGTCAATGTCTACAATGTTTAATCAAACCGAAGCAGAGAGCTGTAGAGAAGAGCACCATGACCTCACTACCGCTCAGTGGTAAAGTAATTGTAGGTTGCACGAAAAATAGCACTAAAACTTGTATGGCAAAAGTTTTTTATCCATGAATCAACGAAGAAATCAGTAATTTAATTTATTACGATTAGACGGTACGAACATTTAACTGAGCACTGGATTAAGTTTCTGAGGCCAATCAAAAACAAAAAGCTTTCTTGGAGGTCCTATATGGAATTTTATGTCAGCATGGCAATCAAATTCAGCTTTACCTGTCGATGAACTTTGAAGCATACTAACTAAAATTGGTATCCTTACTGAAACAGTATTAAAGACTTACCACGTGGACAAAGTAACTAGACTGTAATAGGAATAAAGTCACTGATAAAAGCTCCAACCTACGATTGGTTCGTGATAAATCAAAAACTGATTTTAGCCCTAAATTTGAGATCTGGACTGTTGGGCCATACAAGACTCATAGCTCTAGCTAAATACATAAAGCTTGATAAATTAGCTCAGTTTTCGAATTTGAAAGGAAAATTTTCACGTTATATTTGGAATATCGTCAGTTTCTGCTTAAGTTAAAAAAGATTCTACAGCTCACGTTATCCAGTACTACATAAATAATTTCTTATACAAGTTTCAACGGCAAGCGTCTTAGAATAATTAAAACTAACGAAAATAGCTAAACTTGCTTAAGCATGAATTGGTGTTGGTGTGTTTATAAAATTTAAAATACACATTTTCAAACGAATACATCAAACTTTAAGAGCGCAAAAAAAAACCAGTTAATGAAAAGTCTTTAGATAATAATGTGTTTTCCGGTGATTTAATTAACACATTGGATTTGAATTTAAGTGGTAGATATCTTTGGAACATCTTAAGTTGTTGGTTGAAAAAAAACCTTAAAAAAATTTAAAACACAAAAACAGGATCAGAAAGATTAGCAATAATTAATTCACATATAACTCATTTTTACCAAATTTACATGAAATTAAAACTTTCATTTTTAGCTTTTTTCAAAGTCAAATCAATTTTTTTAAAGAAAAAATAAAATAATTTTTTTGATTTTTTGATTGGCAATCAGTGTAAAAGGGAAAATAGTTTGACAAGCTGATAAATTTGATGAATTTCAATCTAAAAGTTATCAAATTAACAAAAATATGCATGAAGAGCTTATTTGGAAGATTTAGTGGTGTATCGTTATTTTTGTTTTTGTTTTAACTGCGAAACGAACCATCTGCTTGTGTACAATTTTTTAAGTTTTAAAACAATAGAGAAACAGTAAGTTATTATTGTAAGTCCATTGAATATTCAGCAGGCTTACGATTCCGATTAAAAATCTGGCGCCAATGAGAGTTGTGATTTGAATTTTTGAATAATAAACAGGAGATCTAGTAACTTAAGGATAGCTACGAGTAAAGTAAATTTAATTAGAGAAAATATATTCAGCAAATTTTTTGTTAAAAACAGTTTGATTTTATTTCATTTTAATAAATACTATGGCCTGAAAATCCATAAAATACTAATCTTGGGTACTTGTAGTAAAAAATTTACATGACAAAGAAAAAAAATGGATCACATGGCCTGAGTCCATTTGTTTGCTTCAGAATATTAAAAACTCAGTACTAGAAAAAGTTTTAACCTCCGAAAACAAAGAAGAAGAACAAACAGTAAGAGAGAAAAATTAGCTGTAGACAAAAGTTCTGTCATTTGAATTTTGACGGGTGAGCACAGGCAGGAAGACCGTCTATGGCGAAGAACAAGAATTTATGATTTAGATAAATCCCTCATTAATTTCCAAAGATGTGACTTTTAAGCTTGAAATTGACCAGACAAACGCGTTAAGGCCTCAAAAGGTTTGGTTTTGTTTCAAAACTTAGTTTTTGGGCGTTACATAAAATAAGAAAAAAAAGTCAACAGAGAGAATTTTGATACGGTCTTCACTTCTTGCTCATCATAACAGGGAGCGATTTTGAACTGTTTGATGATTAGAAATTAAAAATGAATAATAGAACAAAAAAACAGTTTGAAAAGTAGCCAATGTTTTCATTGGTGATAAACACTTCTAAGCCAAATGCTGGAGTACATCAGAAAAAGTTTATGCTATGGACCACATGTGAATATCATGAATTACAGGAAATATTTATCAATATTGTTGAATAATTTGAACAAGGAATTTAAACGCTTTGGTCTCTGTCTTGCCAACAAAAAAGGTGTAAGTCTTCAGCATAAAAACACTAGGCTGCGTTTGTCAAGAAAAACAACACAAAAAATTGTTGAAGTGGATGGAAAACTCTACTACACCCTCCATATTTCAATAAATTAATAGGTGAATATTTTTAGCCAACTAAGGAAATTATATTTTGAACTAAGTTTAAAATAAAAAGTGTACAAAAATCTTGTTGTCTTTTTGAAAACACAACAGATCTTTTATCTACTGCTAACAGCTCAAAGGCTTCCTTCGGCTTGTTAAATTTGCCTGTTTAGAATGATTAAAGAGCTATCGTCTCTTTTTGAGAAATGAACTACTATTATTCAAAAGGTAAGCTTCAACCAGGCGTTGACTTTTTATGCTTGAAAGGTATTGCATAAATTTTCATAACCTGAGTGGAAAAATGCTCTTTTCCACGTTGAAATTGAGGATTAATCATGCTTTTTGGATCAGTTTTCAAATTCAAAACGTTTAAATTATTATTAAAAGTAAAGGCTATAAATCTATGAACAGAAAAGGAACAATCATCAGAAACAATAACGAATACAGTTATAAATTCAGCTGCATGGAAAGCTTGTCAAATAGGACTTTGTAAAGTTAATTAAACTAACAAAATTTTTATAAAGTGTAAAAATTACTTTTAAATTTGTTGAAAGGACATTTGTAAATAATACTTTTGTAAATAGAAAAAAATATTTTGTTTTGCAATTGGCTAAAATCTTATTCTACATTGAAATAATTTCTTAAAGCCATCATTTGAGCATTCCTGGTAGGAATGGGTATGCATGAAATAATGACACATTTAGTTACAACAGACATGTAGAGTATTGTAAGAAAAATTTAGCAAGAAATTAACTTAAAATCTCAAAACGTAAATTATTGTGAGCAATAGTCAAATAGATTTTATTTATTTAAGTAAATTCGTAACTAGCGTAAAAATTAGTTGTCTCTTTTGTATAGCAACTGAGTAGTAAGCAGCGAATACTTAGGCTAATTGCTTGCTATTACGCCAAAAAAATACTTCATAATCATAAGCTCTTAATTAGTGGGTAGCTGATGAAGGTTTTTAAATTTGTCATTCTAGAGTTTTAGGTGATTTATTTAACAATTCAAAATCTTAGTCAATTATTATTTAGTATCCTAAAAAACTACATATTTATCTACCCCTTTAAAAAATTTTAGCCTGATTATTGATATTTAATTAATGGTAAATAGAATAAAAATTAAAAAACCATAAAAATAGTACATAAAAATGAACAACTAAGCATGGATATAAATGAATTTTATTGGCACCCTTAAGTGCAGTTGTAAACATTCAATTCATCAATAATACATAAAAACAAATTTATACCCCATTGTCGTTTGTAAAACCTATGAAACGTAAAGAAAATAGCATAAAAAATAAATAAAAGAAATATGAACAATAACAATTATTCCCACTGTTGGAAATTGATGATTTGATGCTTCCCTTGTTTGAATCAAAATCACATTTTTTTGACCACCGAAATCGATAAAATGGCGTTTTAGAAATAATCAAAATGGAAAACTATTTCAGATCATAATTTATATTTTACATGAATAGAAAATAGCTACAACAAATACAATAATATAATAACAAAGCAACAGAAATTTTGAAGAGAAGCTATCACTATAAGATATCTAGGACTACCACTAGATAAAGGTCTTTTACCCAGCCCCTTGACTTTATATTCCCATGCACGCGATGTCTTAATCAGTTGAAAAGGATACGCATCATTTTTTCCCCTTGATTCTTTTCAGCAGCAACAACAACAATATATATATATAAATCATTGGATTACAATAGAAGTGTCGGCCATAGTGCTTAGACATTTTTATACTGCCATACTTTAATATTATGTTATGTATGTATGCATGAATAAAGTTTTCAATATGAAATATCCTTTTTGGAAATCATATAAATAATTTCTTTTATCCTTTATGTGTGTATGAGTATATATTTTTATATAAACATATTTGGTCACATCTACAAATGAATTATTATTTATCTATGTAATCCCATTTGAGTTTATTGAAAATGGAAAACAATAATTCATTCTAGAGGTGTAGATCCCTTTAAGGGTAACCAATTTTCTTGGTTGGAAAATTGAAAAAATATTTCATTATAAAAGGAAGACAAAAAGTAATAAGAAGAAAAGTTTAAGTGTGTATTTATACTCAACAACCAATAAGGGACTTTGACTTTAAAGCCTGCTTAGGATACTGGAAAATAATTTATGGATGACTGCTTAATTTTTTCGAAATAAAAATCCTTTGTTGCCAGTCCGTGAGTAATTTCTTTTGCCACGGTCTTCTTTTAATAACTTAATTCCCAACCAAGATCTGGCTATTAGAATATAACATCTCCGTTCTTTTCTTTGCTATCGCTCTCTTAGGAAATTTTTTTTGTACTACAGCATCTGGGATCGTTAATAAATTTGGAGATTCTTTCAAATAATTTAAATAATAGCATGAAGAAGAAACAGATGTAATTTTGTATAAACTGTACAATATCCTTTATTAAAACCTTAAAAAGAATTATGTGTCCATAAGTATCTACCATTTAATGTTATTAAATATTTTAAAAAAGAAGACATTCATTTGTGGAAATTTTTTTCAAAATTCCAACTTAAGCCTATAACAAATTTTTGACATTAAAATAATTTTGAAATTTCAATTTGATCTGAAATATTCTTTTTAACATTTTTTGTAGAAAGTAAAATATGTGAGAGGTTTGAGAGCCACTCCACAATGGCCAAGATGAAAATTAGAGATGGCGTTGCTTAAGAAGGATATTTTCTTGTTAGATTTTTTATGACAAAAAAAAAAACTTAAAAATCCATGAAAAATGGAATGCAGATGAATGGAATGAAAGAAGAACATGACGCTTCAGATTTTCACTTGATTAAAGCTCCAGTTTCATTAAATATTTATTAATTTCACTAAGAATACTTTCAACATTTCTCATGTCAACGTCATGATCTAAATGGCCACAATTAAGTCAGAGAAGAGTTGGGAAGTAAGAGTTTTACAACAGAATGAGTTCCAGAACTATTGACAAATTTATTTATAATTATTATTTTTCTGATTATTAATTACAGTTTTTGCTTTTTTGCTAAGTACATTTTATTTTTTATATTGAATATCTACAGATCAGAGTAGTTTGTTCTTTGCTACCCTCTGAAACCCAACATAAGTCTTTTAAAAGTGCAGAAACCTGCAGTCTATTATAGACAGACAGATAGATAATAGACAGTTTCGCGGCCATTAAAATTCTTTCAAAACTGTTTAAAAAAGTATAAGCACCCTACTCCTTAGTTTGCATAGGCTGTAAAACAATCGAATGAGCTTAAACGATGATATTCATACTTGGGCGAATATTCACGTAAGAGATGAGAAAAAACTACGATAAGAGGATGCCCAATAGTAGACAATTGTTGACAGAAGATATGCTTGATTGGTAGAACTAATATGAAATTCCGAAGAAGAAGCTAATTACATTTTACACAGCAAAATAAACACTATGTAGAAACCAAAAAATATAGGAAAAATTTTTAGCAATAATGTTTGAATTACTTAAAATAATATTCGAGGCATTTTTTTAAGGTTTTCTTTGAAAAAGCTTAATTTAAATCTCTCAATTTATAAGAAGTGAGCAAATCTCAAAGCACCGTGTGTATGATGTAGGAATCTTCATGCAACAATATTTGCCGATAAAACGAACAAAAATATCAAAGAGAAAAGGACAGTTATATGCGAGTATATAAGCCAAACCACCAGTATTAAAAATTACTTTTATTTAAATTAAATATATCCAAATATTTTTGATATAAGCCTTACAATCACAATTCACTAATTCGTTTTGCATTCAATCTAGTTATTTGCTGGGCTAGTACATGTGCGGACTTTGAAAAACGTCTTTAAGATTGGACAAAATTTAATGGTTTTTCATATAATCTTTAAACATGAGGTTCAAATAAAACGAAAGCTTATCTAACAGGCTTTCATCTGTTTAATTTGTTTTTAATAAGTATAGAGTGATCCCTCTAAAACCCAAGTCCCACTGACAAATTTTGTTGTAGTTGAATCCTCTAACAGAACATAATTATTCAGGCTAAGCTTTTCTTATCAGGTCAATAACACTGGTCAACAATGGTTTTGTTGCCCTTGATCTAAGAGTGGTTTCGAATACTCCTATGCCAACAATTTACTAAACTGTGGATGGTTTTGAAAGATTGGCTCTGTGTTCTTTTAAATCTTCGTTTTAATATATACCTAATGAATCAGTAAAAACAAAAAGAGAAATCACAAGACTATTCTTAAATGTCATTTTTTTATTGCAAATTATTGCTAATTGTTTTGTTTTGTGCTTAATTATAGTCGATAGAAGGTTAATATATGAAAAAATTTAAAATATGTAGGTTAAGCTTCAGAAAAATGCCTTTTATAAACTCTCCTTTTGTAATTTTTTTCGGGGCAATCTCTTTTCAAGCACCAACAGTAATCTGCCATAATGTGACGGTCCCATCTACCTTGATACCGTTCTTCCATCACTTTCAAATCCTGGTGGAAGCACTCTCCCTGTTCCTCGCTGTAATTGACCAAATTTTCAGAAAATCTGTCCAAATGACTGTGTATGAAGTGTAATTTTGTAGTCACATTTGCTTCTAAAATCTTGAAGCTTTTTGACATCATTTTCACTATCTCTTTATAATTTGTGGCTTTATAGTTACCCAAAAAGTTTTCTACCACCATCACAAAACTTTTCCAAGCTCCACTTTCAGAATTAGTCATAACTTCTATAAAGTTTGGATCTTTCATCAATGTCCGAATTTGAGGACCATCACACACGCTAGCTTTTATCTTTTCCATACTCAACATAGGAAATGCCTTACAATTATATTTAAAGCATTTACCTTCCTTGTTTAATGCTTTAATGAATTGTTTCATGATACCTAACTTGATATGTAGTGGTGGATGTATGATTTTTTCTCTACTTAACAAGCTCATTTGCTATATTGACTTTACCAACAATAAAGGATTCTCTAGGTGGCCACGCATCTTGTTCCCAGTGAACAACATAAAATAAAGTATTAACCTCACAATATTAGCAACTTGCGCGTAAAAACAAAAGCGCGGCGCTTGTCCTCTAGTCTTGTCAAATCATTTAATTCTAGTACAGTTACAAACAGTGAATGGCGCGAAAACGGAGAGAGGGGATCACGTGATGTATCTATGCACCAAAAAAATGCGCAGAATGCAAATTGAAACGAGATAACAAACACTTGATGATAAATTCGCGTTCTGAAATGACGATATAAAGTCTAAATTATTAAAAATGGAAAATACTTCAAAATCACAAAAACTAGAGCCAATTCAGTACTTTCATGAATATATTCGAAAACTGTGGACTTGAAAATATAGAAACCTGTAGAAATATACAGGGCAACAAAAAAAAATTATTTTTTTGTTGACCTGTGTAATTAATTAAAACGGCATTTGAGTAAGCCAGAAAGTCTTCAAAATTAATTTTAAGCCCAAGTCTAAGTAAACTATCGCATTTAAAGAAAAGAATAATGATATATAAAGAGTTTATTACAAGAAAGCTTTTTTGCTTATGTTTGGATGTCCTTAATACCATAGCCATTGAAAAAATGTGAAACTTTATCAAAACTATCAAAAGAAAGGAAATATTTAATAAAATTCAGGCATGATTGCTGACAAATATTTTTGCAAATAAATATATCCTTAAAATAGTAAACTAGTGTATTGATCCCAAAATATTTATTGGTTAGTATAATATTTTATAATAACATTACCAAACAAAAACTAGTGTTATCGTAGATCCTTAATTGTAATTAAGCAAATTTATTTTAAAGGTGGAAAACGATCAGCTGACTAGGCTCCTTGGTCACTTGGTAGTAGTAAAAACTTTCTTGTGTTGCTTAGTAGGTGAATTAAAAGCATAGTCACGCACGTATTTTGTAAACAAAGAGAGAAAATTTTCATAAGATCGGAGAATTAGGAGCCAATGTTAGAGTGATATTTGTCGTTAATATCGATTTTTTATAGCTTAGCAAAATGTAGTGAGCAATTATCATTAAAGCTACTTTTGAGTGATATTGCAATATTTATTCCAATTACAATAGTTAAAGTAGAGATTTTGTCTCAGAAAGAAAATCCATTTTTCCCAAAATCATATTTACGGAGAGAAAACTGGTGTTCTTACAAATAATAACTAGAGTTTCAGCTTTAAGAGTTCTTTTTCCACATAAGAAGCGAAAAATAAGTCATCAGATTACATAGGATTCCTGCAACTTGAATTGAGCATGGGGATGATTGCGGCAAAACAATGCATCACTTCTGAGTCTACATATCCACAGAAGACATACATAACGTAAATGAGCATCAACCCTGCTTGTAAATTATCAAATCTCACTTTTGGATGCCACATAAAATTTATCTGCAGGATAATATCTCAGTGCTCAGTCAAACTTTAATGAAGTTTGACGTCAGATTACTCTTCATCTATCTGCAAAAACAAAGGTATAGGAAATTTATTAAGTAAGTAAGTAAGGCAGCCAGTGGGCTGGTTCAAGTATTTGTACTTTGGCCCAGCACATAATAAAAATTGATCTTAAGAAAATCGAAAAATTGAACAATAATCGTGTCCAATAAGAATAATATTCGCATAAAATTTCCTAGATTCAAATTGAAAACGAAATTATTCATGACATTTTAAAGTGTGTTAAACATCTTTGTAAGGAGGATGGAAAATCGAAATTTTTTTAATTGCCAATTAAACTTCCATTTGTTTTGTTAGCTTTAAAGCCGTCATCCTAACTAAAGCGACGTCAAGTGACTTTCCAATTTATATCTATCGACACTAATCACTTAGGTGTTTAAAACAAGTCGAATGACCAAAAGTTGCTGGAAACCACTGCCAGAAGGACAATGGAATTAAATGTTAGAGAGTAAGGCCATGGTCCTTATGTAAGAGATTCAAAACTACTTTCAGCAACTTAATAAATAGTAACAAGTGACTTTTCCCATTGTTATGGCGTGGATTGACCCTTGTCGTGCTCATGTATGGCATCAATAAGTCACACACTGAAAAAAATAAAAAGTCATACCAATTGAAATGAGGTTGATTCAATTTCACCAATCTGGAATCTTGATATCTAGAAATTGATTTAGAAATATAATACTTTTACTCAAGATTTCGGAAATTATTGATTTGGAATTAATTTGTGTGTGAAATAAATAAAGCAAATGTATTTCGATGTGAAAAATTTCTCGATTTCCGAGCAGCATGGCGAATGTACTCTTGAAGTTGGAACAAATTACCTAAGAGATTAAAACATGAATCCCATTTGATTGATTGAGCAAAATTGAACAAAATTGGCCAAAGAGCCAATTTTGGTAATTGTTAATTTCATGACGAGATTGATGTAACATCATTATTTCTTTCAGTGTACGATGAAAAATCGCTTGAAGTCGCTGTCATAACGAGCATAAAATACAGCTCAAAATTGTCCTTAGATATCCGACTACTAAAATTTCCTTTGATTTCTAAGTAATAGAAACCGACGGAGATTCGATTCGTTTTCGAGTCAGATAATTTTAACCGACTTACCGTCAACCACAGAGCAACTGCTAATTATTATCATAGACCGGATGAAAAATTCTAAAAAAAAAATAAAATCACTTTAAATTAAATTTTTTTTCACATCAAATCTGCCCCCATTTGATACCAATCATTGCAACCTGTAAGCAACGACATGCTGTCAGCTGGATTCGCCAGGCTCGTCAAGTCAGCGTTAGTGGTAGCCTTGGATTTTGTTAAAATTTCCTTCCGCCTTCCTATAAAGATACTTATGCCATTGCCTCATAGGTGTCGTTAGTGCATATATTACACAATGGCGAATACAATTTTTAATTTTTTTTTTTTAATGTTTTAATAAGAAGGTAGATCACTTAAGTATTTTTACGGGTGACAGACAGAAAGACAGACACTTTATTTAGATAGTAGAAAAACAAAGAGAAACATCATATTGTGTGAGCCTAGGATATTTTTTATTTGTTTCTAGAAATTTTTTAAACGAGGCGCCATGTGCAAATTTGTTGAGTAAAAAAAAATTGCGGTTCTTTTGTGCTTTTCTGGAAATGCCAAATTTTTAGTTGAGTTTGAACTGTGTGGCATTGAGAAAATTTTATTGAAATTAGTTGAAATTCATTGTTCAAAAAACTGCAAAATTTTTTTAAAAGTTTTATTCGGAATTAATAAACTTTTCATAAAATCATAAACTTTCCATAGGTTCTTCAAAAAATTAATGTTGCTTTCCTTTATAATCAAATTTACAGCTACAATTGCCATAAAAGTCAAGTGAAACACATTTGAATTCAGTTCTGCTATTAAGACTGCATAAACAAAGGGAAAAAGCCGACTCAAGAATAAAAAAACACAGACAGCAAAACATTTGTAGCATCTTCTTTGACTAAAAGGGATACCGAATATCTTGTGTACACGTAAATAATAATTTTGATTTTTACTACCAGTAAAATAATCGTAAATGTCATAGTTATTGCGGCAACAATTGCCACTTAGTCCTCTGGTTTGTGTGTTTCTTCAACTGGCGTTTACGGCTGTTGCGCGTCTTATCTTTTTCAACTCCTGCTATCGCCGATTGCAGGCACTTATTGACGTGCTGTCTGCTATCGAATTCCCAATTTTATGGATAAAATCTTTGATTTTTTTTGGTGCTTTCTTCGTTTTGTTGTTCTTTTTATTTTGTTGTGTTTTCATTTTCGCTTATGGATAAAATCAACTCCTTCTGAGGATGTGTCCAATGTAGCTTTCTTTGATGGAATTTATTTAAGAGCAAGGAGATTTTAAACTAATCGAAACATGTTTATCGTTATTTTAGAATCGTGAGAATTAGCAATTTTTGGTAGAAAGAATTTCTTTGATTGAATTTTACTATAAAGTAATTTAAAAGTTTTAATATTTTTTTGAAATTACTTTGGATGCTTGTAGCACATTAAAATTTTTGTGGTTGTGGCCTTAGTATAATTTAAATAGTGTTTTAAAATGAAATACTAAAACTAAAGACCACCCAAGAGTTGTAATATCAAACATGGTAAATTATGAATTCTTTGATTTTAAATTAGCAAAAAAACAGAAAAACAAAAAAAATTAGCTATTCATCATTTATTAAAAGATATTTACGCAAAATAAATCAGTATGTTTACAACCTTTGACCCCAGATTTAAGATAACCATTGCTACGTGAACAACACTAGCAAATAAGTGTGCTAAAATATATTCCAAATGAAACAGAATCATCTGGCGTCAACTTATCGTTTTGAATTTTTGTTTTAATTGTTTTGATTAATTTTTCACTTAATGTTGATAAATCACAAATTTCTTATTTAACGTGTTTCAAAATATTCACTTAAGGAGTAAGACCAATACTGATTGATGGGAATCACGATTTGGTATAAAAATGAATACATAAAATGTTATTTACTTTTACATGCTTTTAATTTTGCCCTATTGAATGCTAATTAGTAAGCTATTTTTTACTGTAAGAAATATTTAAAAAATTTTAGTTTATTATTGTTAACTTAAAAATATATAAAATGGCATGGATTAGGTTCAGTTTCGTAGTAATTTTGTATTGTATGTTTAAAATTCATTCGTTCTTTTTTTATGTAGCTCTGGCTTATGAATTCATGATCAAAACAATCAGGGTTGCACCATTTTTCTTACATAAACATTTTTAAAACCATGATGAGGGTGCTAACACGACTTAATTTTTAGTGTAATCAAAATTTCAAGTATCGATAAACCGTATTGTAAGTTCTAATCTGAAATATTTTTATTTATAGGAAGTCAAAATTACGGGGTTGATATATTTTGTTGTTTTAAGAAATCAAAAATTCGTAGCACCACTAGTAAAATACAGAGCGAAACACTTGAAACACTTGTCCCAAATGAAGTTCATTCGATGGGATACCAGAAAAATATGTTTTTCAGAAAATTACCGAGTCAAGTAAGAGAGAGAAGAAATTATTTGGTTCAAACTCTTCTTCTATTTAATTCCCGAATTATCACATCATTGGAAAGCTCATAGAATTGCTAACTAAAACATGCTGCAGGCACTTGCTTTTACTGCCAGATACATATAATTTAATTCTTAGCATCAAATCTCATCCAAGTCTTTTAATTCGTGCAGTAGTTCTAGTTTATTTAATTAATCATGTGAAAATATGAATAACTTAGGGAGTGTTTTGCAGTGCTCATCAGAACTTATTTATCTAAAAGAAGATTTTTCAAGGTAATGATGAAAGGTTTTTTTTATTTTTCGGTTTTTCAATTTTTGGTAGCCTTTTGAATTCAAAATACCGATTTTCGTTTAAAAAATCGATTTCTTTGTTATTGTAAAATTATTAATTACTAAACCAAAAAAAAAAAAAAAACGCGCTCGTCATTACCTGATAAATTATTTTAGAAATATTGTGCAAAGTGTCAAAACGATCGGTTTTATTATAGTGAACACCGACTTTGAAAATAACAAATTTCAGAAAAATGCTTTATTGCATATTAGTATTGCTCACTCAGTGTTGCTCTTGTGCAAAGGACGCGCAATCACTCCGAACTTTGGTAATTTGTTTCCGATCAGCTTTAAATTTTAATAAAAAGTTTTGAAGATTTTATAAATTAATTTTAAAAAATTTAAAAAAAGCTTAAATACCGAACTTACATAAATACCTACTTACATAAGAGCATTTGGCAGCGTTTTACATAGTTTTGAGTTTATTACTCTCAAAGAATTCAAACTAATTTGAAGATATTGATAACAGTTAAAAAATAACAAAATAACATTTAATAAATTTTCAATTACTTTAATAAAGAACTATATTTCATAATGTTATGTAAAAATTTCTATTTAATAAAATATTACTTTTTTATTATTTCGAATAAGCTTATGAAATCCAGAAAAATAAAAAACCTTTTGATATTTTTGCTTTTTAGATAAATATTCAAAGTTAGCTTTACACACGGAATTTAGTTAAATAAAAAACAATTACACTTGGAACAATATCTTCAATTTTTATTTTTATTTATATAATCAATCATTCTGTCGGAAGTAAACTAACAACCAAACCGTTACTAAATACACTGAATATATGTATATATTTTGTTGTTGTTGGGAGTCTCATTCTCGAATTGTGAATTTATTTTGGCCTGTTACAAAATTTATTTCATACATTTCATAAAATTTCAACTTCAATTATTGTCGTCTAGCCGATACTTATACGAAGCATAGCGTAAATTCTATAAATAGATTATTTTCAACCTATATTGTCTTTTTAAAACTTCATTTTCGTATCTGATTGACTGCAAAATTCTGGTGTAAAGCATGTTTCAAGGTTAAAATAGGAACGAGGGGAATGAGAGGAAATAAAATAAAATTGGTAAATGTTAAATTTGTTTGATTGCTACTGAAGTTTGATGCCATAACGGAACATTTTTTATATTTGATGTCTGGTGGACTTAAGTTTTTTTTGGTTTTGCTTTTCTTGTTAAGGTTTTCGCCTATCCAGAAAGTTTATCTTTTAGTTTTTTATATTTCTCATATACACATACAAGTACTTATGATATATGAATACTATATATATATATATATATATATATATATATATATATATATATATATAATACATACATACATTATATGTGAGAAACTGATTTTTTTTAATGATATCAACAAAAATCCTGAATATTTGAAACAATTTCTTGATAGTTTTATATTAATTGCATGTAAAAATATTTAATACTAACCTGAGTTATTTAAGGGCAATTATTGGATATGTCACAATAAAAAATTAATTACTAAAGTTTTTAAGAAAATTTTTGATTTAAAGGTATGGATGTCATTATTACGAATCGTAGTAGCATAATATTCCTAACCCTAAAATAGACAATTCATTGTACAAGAAACAGAAGAAAATATTATATAAAGTACCCAGAATGCACTCATCCTTGTAATGCATCTGGCTGGCTGTAAGTAATTTAAGTGAAGAAAACTTCAAGTATAATCTTTCAAAATAGCATTAGGCAGCTGCCGTATAAGGAATAGACAACTCCTTCAAAATCAATAGTTAAGGGTAAAGAACAATATCAAAAAAAATAAAAATATATAAAGAAAAATTTAAAACACTATTTGACTTTAAACTCACTGACCCAACAAAAATTTCATAATGACCTTGAATTTTCTCTTTACTGCCTATGTAATTGAAAGGGCATGACATTCTCTTCTTTTTTTGATACTTGCACCCTTGCCAGGTTTTTATATAATCCTAAAAATATTTTTTTCTGGGCTGTACTTGTACTCTAAAATTTTGATTTATGTTACTCTCGGTCAGATTTTTTATTTTCGTTTTGTAAAAAATTTTTTTGTATAGAAATTTCTTACGTAATAGAGAAAGTTTTTTCTTTGAATTTTAGAATATTTGACGACCATAGCCATTTTGAGACTAAAAAATGACAAATAACATATTTAGCTGGTGTTTAGTATAAGTAAAATTGAGAATTTGACTCCTCTATTTATTTGAGTTTAGTTTTTACTTTTAAAAATGTTCAAAAGTCATTGACGATGGTTTTAGTTTACTACAAAAATATGAACAGGTTTTTTTGTGGGTTTTTGATAATTGCATGCAGGGTTTTCAAGCTTATATAGGGTGACGCCATAAAAAATATCGTTGTAATAAGTATTTCTTTTCAAAACTGCCCGGTTAAAGATTTGTTAAGCGTTATTTATTTGAGAAAGCAAACCAAAAATTTTGCAATTATTTCCATACGAAAATTTTTTCCTAATAAATAATTCAAATTTCCCAAAAAGTTTAAGCATCCCTTTTTTATTTCACTCAGAAATATTGTTTTGTATTATGTTACGTAATTTATTTAACTAATCAGAGCACATCTGTATTTAAAGACTACAAACAAATAAAGTTTGTATTGCTAATAATGATAATGCTCACAAATCCTTTTCTACCCTCACTTCGTGCAACCACTGCAAATGTAAAATGTTTTATAGTAGGTACTCAATTTACAGATATGAAGCAATCAAATGTTACTTAATACTTGTGTTTTGTTTGTCCTTGAATAATTCGGTCAATTGTACTCGTTTAACCCATTCAGTGCCAACTACGAGATATCTCGTATTAGGTAGTGTAACATTTGATTTAGAGTTATGATTAAATGATAATCTTTGGAATTATAAATTTTGGAAAAATCATAAGGGGATGAAATATAGTTTCATCTAAAAGTAATAAAAAAACGAGAAAGTAATTCGATAGTGATTTTTTATTGTTTAATAATAACCAAAATTAATTCTTCTTTTTTAGTTTTTTTAAGGTAGAATATAATAATAAGTTTGTCACTAAAATGATGAATTTTATAAATATTGTAGTTGTACTTTTGTCTAAGGGCCATGTCTAAACATTACTTAATGTTGCCTTGTCGGCAACATGTTGTCGGTATTTTGAATACTTCATAAAGTATAGTATATTAAAAATTCTACCAATTCTCCCCGACGTTGGCTATAGCCTGAATTGATGTTCTGGGCAAAAATCTGGAATGCATGCATCTTGAAAGAGTCTTCAAATTTCTATCCTTTTAGTTTAATATTTTTGCAACAATTGTCGGATTTCGAAACATTATGATTTTTTTCGGTTTAAAATTTCTTCATATTTTTTAATATTCTTGCTGTAAGGCTACATTCTGCACTTTTCAATTGGCTATAAAGTTATTATAAAATATTTTCATTGGATTTCCAAAGAAGTTTAAAAATTTTTGAAAAATTGTTAACACTAGATAGCATGACACACATATTGATTAGAAGTCTTAAAATTGCATTTTTTAAGCACTAATTTTAATGTTTTTTGTTAACTGAAAATTTCTAACATATGATTCAAATTTTTTAACCAAGCCCATATTTATAATAATTTTTATGGGAATGAAAATATTTAGAAGTCCTTTCCTTTTAGATCTCTGGAAATTTCTTTATATTTTACGTTAAAATTTGATATTTTGTATTTAGTTAAACATATAAGCACATAGAAACCTCTTGTTTTGGCCAAAAGTTGGAGACTAAATAAATAAAAGCCTATTTTATAAATTTCATAGTCATTAGTTTTGCATATTAATTATTAAATTTTGCAGTTTAGTTATTAATGTAAAAAAAACAGTGAAGCTTAAAAGTAATAAAGTAAAATTTAAAATGGTTTTATTCTACTTTCAGCTGATCAAAGTTGCACGGTGCACAAGACTACCTGGACGCAGGGCCTCTTTTCACTTAAAAGTGTGGTATGATAACCAAATTGACTAATTTTATTTATTAAAATAATAAACAGTATATCCTTGCTAAATATTCCAACCCAGTACTTTATTTCCATTGAAGAAAGCCAAAAAACTATAGTAGAGTAATTAAGTTTCGTTTTAATTGAAAACAAATAAAATTAATAATAAATTCACTCTTTAAATAATTTCTATCTATAAAAAATGTAACAAAAATGCATGCTGAAATTTTATTTTAATAAATTCATAGTTTTATTACAAAAAAGTTGTCAAATCTAACTCTAATCAATTATACTACCACAAAAAACTTATTTATTTTTTTAAGTAATCAAAGACTACCATATTTTTCCTTAGTTTACATTGATTGAAATCCAACCTAAACATTAAACCACTGTTAATTTATTTTGTTTTTTATATACAAATTAAAACTCAGGTATTTCAATATTTATCCAGTAATCAACATTTTATTGTCATTCACTTACATAAAGGGTAATCTTGAGCACATATAAACCTTTGAAGTGGTGATAAAACCATCGTAAAAGCAGATTGTCTCTACCCTAAATGCCTGCTGGTTTGATGGCTTTCTTCTATATTCGAGGTAACAAAACGTCTTCGTTTTTCTTTTTGGTGATTACTTAAATGGTTCATAAAATTGATACTAGGCTTCTAGACTTGTTGGATTGTGATATTATTTTTCGAGGCTAGCTTAAACACACTTCCGGATATACTAGATATAGTTTTTGAATTTTACGGCCATCAGACGTATCTTTTTCTGACTTTGACTGACTTGATTTGAAGGGCAAGAAATTTTTTTATATATACATAGCTTAGAATTTTACGATGTCGGGTTATGACATTAGATGCGGTGTTTACGATTTGTTGTGACGATTTTCTTTATGCTACCAAAGAATCATCAATGAATTTCTTGAATGACTTTTGTTAAACGATGGTAATTGTTCTGAAATAAAACTTTGTGGTTATTTAGATAGCAGACTGAGGATTTTATTTTATGATGTTATAAAAAATTAAGATATTAAATTAAATTACATTAATTTGTTTGAAATGATTCATTGCTGTTAAATTGTCGTAAAAACTTCTGTTTTAATTACTTAACATGATTTTTATTGTTAAGTGTTTTCATTTTGACTTGGATTTTGAGGTCTCTGTTCTTAATTTTGTCCTTTTTTTTTTGTATTAATTTCGATCAAATTTTGTGATTATTTTTTATTACAATACAATGAAACTTGTAGGTTATAGGTTTGTTAATCCGTAAATTTTAATAAAAGGATAAGCAGATTTTTTCTTACTGGCAGGAAAGCAGCTGGAATTTTTTTTTGTGATATTTAGGAGTTCAAAATTAATTCTCAGTTAAGCAAATGTCATACACGGATTTAAATTGCAGTAAAGCCACTGGAAGACTTTATAGGAAGAAGAATTGATCAGTTGAAAGAATACATCCTTAAGCTTAAAATCCAATGATTGAAACATAAGCCTAATAAGATATTAAAACTTCTTTGGATTATTATAAATTTCATATTTTGGGTCTTTTATTAAAAAGAAAAGACCAAAATTTATAAAAATATTACTCTCATTTTATTCTTCTAAAAACCAGTGACAGAAAAATTCCTGGACATTTTTCCAGTAATATTTTGAATTAAATTAAAACAAATAATATTCAAAAAATTAAATTTTATTTATCACTGTCATTTAAACTTTGATATAACCAAAAGTAAAAGCATGGAGAGTCGAGAGATTACATTTCCTTAAATAGTAAATTAATAAAATTTATTAACTATTATTGAAGTCTTTGAGGGATGATAATCTATAAATTAGTAAATACTATGAAGGATTCTCCACACTCTCATTTTTCATGACATGTTTCAATTTTTAATAGAACTTGTGAAATGTGCTGTTTACCCTTCTGCTAAGATTCAACCATATTAAAAATTATGTTTCATTATACAAAACGATCATAAATAGAAGTCTAATTTTTAGACGATTTTTTTGAATATAATTTTTATTTGATCCTTCATATTTACTGTTTACTTAAAATATTCATGTTATAGAAATATTAAATACCTCATTTCAAAATATTTCACTGTTGCCTTTTCAAGTTCCTTTGCCTACGTGAGGTGGGAATGGGTTCAGTATTTTACTTCCGTTTTATTACATATTGACATCTAGTTATGCCATCCATAATTCCTTGAATCAAATTTCGTTATCAAATCGCAAAGCTGTTGAGGATTAGTTGGCAAGATTTGTCTACATTCGTGAATGGAACTGGAAACAGATAAATTTTTTTACAGTATTATTTTAATGAAATTATATCGTCGTTTAAGCAACTGACAGCTTATTCATACAAACTTCAATACTTTGAGACAGTAGGTCAGAACTTGGTTACGAAACTCTACTATCATATATTCATGTCAAATACTGAAAACGGGTTGATTTTTTTCCAAAATCTCTTTCACCAGCTTAGATTCTAATATAAAAGGACTTGTGTTGATAAAATTAAAAAGAAATAGCTTCTCTATGAGCCAGTAGAGTTTGTATGTTATTTGTTTTATCTGCTTAGCTTTTTGTTTTACGTGATGTTTCCAGTTTAGCCTTTTATCCAAGTGTAGCCTAAGGTATTTAGCTGTGTCAACTTGTGGGATTTTTTCACCATTGAGATATGTGAACATGTTCGCATCGGTTTTGGGCAGAGATCGTGTTACATGTATTGATTTGCCTCTGTTTAGTTTTATTTTCCAGTCTTTTGTCCATTTGCTGACTAATGCTTGATTAGTTGAAGCTTTCCAGTTGCCTTTACTTGAGATTTGTAGATTGCTTTCGCTGGTATTTGAATAATTAAAAACAATAATATTATATTGGGTAAAAATATTTTTTTGAATTTATGCAAAAGAAAATCTGAATATTACTTGAAATAAAAGAAAGGGCTCATAAATAACTTTAGAAGGTTCCATTTTCAGAAATTCATTACATTTTAATTTTTTTCAAAAATAATTTAAGCAAATACATCAACATCATTTTCTTCCAATGACAGCATATAATTAATTAGTTATACCAGTTCAAACAAATCCCACCAATCAATATATTGGCAGCTTTTCAATTTTTATCATCTAATTGAAAACATTGCAAAGCAGAAATTACTTCCATTGTATGCAAATAGCTTGGTTAATCTTTAAAATCTTCTCCATAGCAAACAAAAAGTGGAAACAAAAACATAAGTCTACCAAATTATTTACCTATTTTCTATTAAATTATTTTTGAATTTATTAACAAATTTTCAAACTATCTCATCAATTCTAAATGATTTATAACTGAAAACAAAGAATGCACAAAAACTGTAAACAAATCATTAAATTGGCAATAATCATAAAGTGGTGGGCTATTAAATAGTAAGGCGTTCTCCATTTAACACACGGTTCAGCCATTCATTTTTCATAAGTGGGTGGTAATTGCTTCATTAGTGCTGAAAAGCAGAGAAGTTGAAACCTGAAATTTTGTTTTTCCTTTTTTTAAGCCTACTTGTTCTGCACTATAAATGTACTCAATTTTAATGGAATATTACAACCTGTTGATGTTTGAAATTTTTACTAAAACAGATTTCTCCTGAACATTGTTCTCAAACTAAAAAAAAAATATAAAAGAAAAAAAGAAGTTATAATTCTGTAAAGTTCAAAAACCTTCTTTGAAAATTCACAACACAATACCAATACACCCCCCACTAATTCGTCATTTTTCTTAAATACCTTTAGCATGCTATCTCATTCCAGCATCTTAAATTAATTTTCAACTACTGCATATAAATTTTTCTCCTTTGAAATAAAACATGAATCACCATTCCCAGTCAAACATTTTATATTTATATCTTGAACCTTTAATGTTAAACAAAGATAGAAGATATGGGTAATAATACTAAATAAAAATTCAAAGTTGATTGTCGTTTTAGTGTTATCTCTTTCTGACTTGCCGCCTGTATATGACAATCATGTAGCACACCATAAAAACTTTTACAAAGTCAATTTTGCATTCATCATTAAATGCTGAAGGGAGAAAGAAAAACATCAGTTTCATTTCTAAAGAATATATGTAACACACGTGCATAAATGCTAAATGCTTATAATATATATATATATATATATATATATATATATTTATGTACTTTCTTCTTGGATTGTCTTTTCTTGCTCAATTTTGTCCCTTTTGTGAGGGGATATTTTATAGTATCAAGGAATTTTTTCTATATTAGGACTATATTAAGTAGCAAAATGTTTATGGCCTCCTTCCCAGCAATTGGTGTAATCCTTCTATGACTTTCAGTTATGTTTGATGCTCAGAATTAGGTTAAATTCATGGAAACTTTCAAATAACAAAAAAATTGAATAGTTTCCCGATTTTGTTATGGTTTTAAGTTGATAAATTTTTGGTAATAAAAACGACAAAAAAATTTACTTTTTTAATATTACTCTACAAGGGAATAGTTTTCTATTTATACAAACACCGCTAGGTGTGTTAAATTGCATGCTGTGTGAAATCGGTTGCAACAGATGGAATTCCAGAATTAAGCAATTCTCTGCCAGAAACTTGGTTCAAAACAAATTTAATTTTCCATACTAAGGAGATAGAGAAAATTTATCAAATGATGTATATATCTCGTGGGGTTTCTTACTTTATGACCTTTGAGAAAATATAGTTGTCTCATGTTAAATGTGTACTGTGGAAACTAACATCAAAAGTTGCTTTAGATAATGCAATTTAGAAAATTAATTTGTTCCAAGACTAACAAGCTGTGCAGGTGCTCCAATTACCAGTATTCAAGGGCATCATTAGAGTGAAATTGGATCTTCATATTTTTGGTCGATACTTAGACACGATAAAATTTTAGATGTTATTTTCCAAGTACTAGACGGTTTTTGGTTTGATGCTATGGTTAATTTTATATTTGTTTATGAATAATAAAACGTTGCAATGATTTTAATGAATTTCTAGTAGTATTAAAATAGGTACTGGTTTGGCTAATTTCTGTGAAATAGAAAATATACAATGCAATTTTTAGAAAGAAGTTTAAGCCATTGTAAAGCCAAAGTGGGCTTAAAAGTAATTGCGAAATATATGAGCATAATCTCAACTAAATTATTCCTTTTTTCATACGACCAAGCCCTTAGAAGTATATTTGTATAAATATTCAGGGCCAACAATCACATAATTTTTAGCTTCCGGAAACTGTAGATCTAAGGTATCTCAATAAGAGCAAAATTTTCTAGAGTTGTTTGGAAAACACATAAAAATGGCCTATGATACTGTTAAAATAAATAAAAATTGTGGCAAATTGTTATTATTATCATACTGCACACATAACATACTTTTAATAGAATAAAAATCATTAGAAATATTTGATTATACAGAAATTGTCAGGGGCTGACTTCAGCTCCTAGAGAATAAAAATATTCCTTGACAAACTGAAGAACCAAAAAGCGAGAATGAAATTTGTTGAGGTTCCAGATATCTTGAAACATCTTGGATTTTCATGTTCTTTAGGACAAATGGTTTTCTGTCGCTAAATTGACTTCGATATTTAATTGATCACAAATTTTAGGTACAGCCATAAGGCAAGTATTGAGCATTATTTGATGGATTCAGGATCTATAAGTGCAGCTATTGTACTACCAAGGAAACTACTCTAACTCGAACTCACCGATTTTCTTCAAACTCAAATATTTTATAGAACATTCAAGTCTAAGAGACCTGTACTTTTTTTATCATTATTTTTTTAACATTTAGCTTAAAAGGATGGAAACTACCCTTAAAGCTCACCCCAAAAACAAACTTTCTCTATAGCTCGAGTTCGAATTATTGTTTTCAAACAAAACAAAGAAATAATTGTGTGTCTTAAAAATTTATCTATGTATGTAAGTAAAGTGTGAAAAGAAATTTAAATTAAGGAAAATAAATTTACTGATTCAAAAAATAAAAAGCTACTGCATTTACAAGTAAACTAATTTTTGGTGACAACGGAATATAAAAAGCGAGAGAAATCTAAAATATTTTTGGAAGTCAAATGTTTTTAATAAGAGAAAGATAAAAATAATTGAGAGTTAATTGAACTGTTTTGACATGTCAATTCAGTAAGCAAACAAGAAAATTTCTTTCCCTGAATTTTATAAAGGGAGCTCTTAAAAAATTAGTAATTTTACAGACAGATTAGTATAAAAGGAAGCAAGTTGATAAAAACAAAATTTTATTTACAAATCAATAAACGTTCCGTAGGGATGGATAACAAAATCAGAAATGTAACTAAATTGCTTGTAATTAATTTATCTTCTACAATAAATTTTAAAATTTGTAGTAATGAGGTTTTTTGAGGCGAAAAAAAGTTAATGAAAATGTGTGACTTTGAGAAATGGTGAAAAAAACACATTTTTTTTAAATTTGATCACCAGTAACTCCGCTAATTTTTATTTGATTTGCAAAACAAATGTTTTGTTAAAAAGAATGAAAATTTACCATTTAAACAAAAAAAACTTTGTAAGGATTTAATAATAGGTTTTGCAGATACAAGCCAATAATAAAAAACAGGTTTTTTGGAAGAATATCAAAAACCGTTCGTTCAAAAAAAAAATGGTTATCATTTACGGATTCAGCGACCTCAAATTAGTCTAAAAAGCACTTTTTCTTTGAGGCACATTTTTCGTGTAAACTAGATGGAAGCGGAAATATCACATCGTAGATGCATCTACGAAAAGTATAGAAATTTAACTTTAATTTTCTGAGTAAGAAAAGTATCCAATTAATTTTTCAAGTTTTCTACACCTAACTTTGACTTAAAAAATGAGCCATAAAGTCCCCCACAATAAAAGCTAAACAATATCAAGCTGAGCATCACGGCTTAGTATGACCCATGACAAATAAATATTATGTTAAGATGTTAAATTCTTCTTATAAAATAAAAGTTTTATAATAAATATGTAAGTCTTTATTTTTGTTTCCTAAATTTTAATTTAACATAAGTACAACAACAAACAAGGAACAAATTTTTGACAGATGAGATAATTACTAAATACTAAAAACTAGGTTCAGTGAAATGCTTATTTTTTTATATGGAGAAAAAAAAGTAATAAATACTAAAAACTATGTTCAGTGAAAACGCACTATAATAATTTAAGGACAAATCTTCCTAATAATAATCGTTCAAAGTGTGTACACTAACTGTGGCATAAAATTTTCTAATGGACAAAGCAAAATTCTCTCCATTACTAACTTAACAAAAGCAAAGCGGGAGGTGAACATAACGACTCCTATATACATTGTAATAAAATACATAAAATCCATTTATACACACATAAAAGGGGCAATATAAACGATGCATATAAATGTAATGGGTGTAAGTGAAATAAAAGATTGCGCAAGTAATATATTTGATGGTATATTAAGCTCTCGTGTGAATTTGTTTAGAGCTCATCTGGAGATAAAAACTCTGCACATGATGCCGAAATAAAAGAAGAGTCGTGTGTTTTGCTTCGTTTTTTTTTTTTTTTTTTTTTCTGTATTTTGTGGTGTTGTTTCTTTTGATAGTATGATCCGTTCATTTCATTGTATTCCCTGCTTTATATATATAAATATATATATATATAAAATTATTTCTGTAAAATGTAGGTAGTACCTTTTGCCTTTTATAATACCCATTTTCCATTATGATTACAGTGAAACCCATGGAAAATAGGAACAGAACAGCCAAATAACATTCCCCAAGTGTTTTATAATCGAGAAAGAGCTCCTCAAACAAAAACATAATTTCCAAAGTTCAGTTTCAGTAAAATCGCATCAAAGTGAAGTGAACATTCGTTCGATGACAACGGCATAGAACAGGCGCGTTTAGCGTTTTTGAAATCATTTTTTTGGTTAAATAAAGCTATACATATATATATATCTTTAAGTTGACAATTACGTTCAATTTTAAATAATTATTTCAATTATTGAATATAAAAAGTTATAAAAATTAGAAAAAAAATCTCATTTTCGGGTTTTGAAATTATTTGAGGAAATACACGGCCCACATCGAGGGAGATGTGTGTGCTGCTGTGCCCAAGTGTTTACTGCCTCTATCGTTAAATCTTGTTTACACGGTCGTAACATAACAATAAAAGTTATAATAAAATTTAATTTTGATGAGCCTAAACAGTGGAAGAGTAATTTTGTTGTTATTTTTATTATGTGAAATGATTTTAGGGTAGTGATGAATACCTGACATATTAATTTTCGATTAAATAATAAGTGGCGCTTATCATCGACATCGACAATTTTACTCTTTTGTTTTTGGCTATTAAAAAATTTAATAGAAAAACAATAAGCAACTTATCGCACCGGAAGTGCTTTCTGTTTTATAAATAAAATTTTTGAAGCTTTGAATGAAGAAAATATATATTTTTTTGTATAACATTCCAAGAGAAATTTTTTGATCCGATTTCCGAATTTAAGGCAATTGTGTTTGGGTTTTAAAAGATTTTATTTATTGTAAGTGCCATAGCTCCTTGTGTGTTTTTAATTTTTAATTTTTAAATATTTGTTTATTTTGAACTAAGGTTTTTTGTTGTTGGTGAATTAATTTCCAGTGTTATTATTTTTCTTTTTTGTTTGTTTGTTGTAAATTTAAAATTTGGTTCTCGAACAAGATTTTTGGTAATATAAAAGTGAAAAACCGTCAAAATTCTTACCACAAATATGAATTCATATTTTGAACAATCTGGCTTTTATGGCCATCCACATCAAGCAACTGGTATGGGAATGGGGAGTGGATCACATCACGATCAAACAGCAACAGCGGCAGCAGCGGCATATCGAGGTTTTCCATTATCATTGGGTATGGCCCCATATGCTAATCATCATTTACAAAGATCAACACAAGATTCCCCATATGATGCTAGTATAACGGCCGCGTGTAGTAAAATCTATGATGGAGCATATAATAAGGACTGTGCCAAAAATAATACAACTGCTGACACTAATGGTTATAAGGATGTCTGGAATACTGGCTCGAATGGTAATGGGGGTGGTAATGTTGGTCAAAATAATTCCGTACCAGTTAGGCCATCTGCATGCACACCAGACTCAAGAGTTGGCTATTTAGATACATCTGGGGGTAGTCCGGGAAGTCGTGGTGGCTCGGCCAGTGCTGTTACTGGTAGCGCTTGGAATGCTAATTGTACAATATCGGGAGCTGCTGTTGCACAAACTGCTGCTAGTGGACTACATCAAGCTAGTAATCATACATTTTATCCTTGGATGGCTATCGCAGGTTAGTCCATAAAAATTAAAAACTAACAAAAAGATATAATTATAGTTTCCTGCACAAAAGAAATCGTGAGTGAAATAATTGAATTTCAGTTTTTTTAACCAAAAAGAATTAAATTAGTGCAATGATCTTTGTTTTTGGTTGTTTATTCAAACCTATAATTTTTTTTTAGTTTTGGTTTAATGTTGGCTTTCTTCCCTTAATCTGTAATTGTTTTTCCTTTTGTTACGGTTATGCCCCTGGCACTCCAGACAAATTTAAAATGAGAAATTTTTATACATTTCGGCAATATTTTTGGCTAAGTGTCAGTTAGTTTTTTTATCCGTGTTGTTTTCTCTTTACATTCATTCTGCGTTTCTTTTATAATGCTTGTAGCTAAGTTCACTTTTAAGAACAGAAAAGAATAATTTTTTTATTTAACGGCACTTTCATTAAAAATCACAAAAGGCAATTAATTTTTAAGATTAAAATATTGTTGTTGAAAAATAATGTAAACCGTGTGTAAAAAAGTGTAATTTGCCGCTAAATAAAATAAAATAAAATTTTTGTGCCATTTCTAATAAAATTTGCTCGCGATTGTGTTAAGTAACTTCTCATGTAAATTTTAGAAATGAAAACTAAGATCACATCCTACCAAAGCTAAGCGAAAGTTTTTTTTAAAAAAATGATATCATATTTGGAGTAGAATATGTTTTTAAATTTTGGGTTTTTGTGTGTAATTTAAGACACGTAGTTGAGTTTGGGTTTTGAGTAGTTTTACTCATTGATTAAATACCGACGGCCCTAATCTAGCCTTTTGTTATCACAAGACAATGAATTAAAAAAGAAAACCTCTACAACCCTTGGCTAACTTAAAATGGCAGGCAGATTTCTCCGATTTTGCTACTTATTATTAGTTAGCATTCTTTTTCAAAAGAAGCCAGATTTTTCAGTATATTTGGCCAAATTTTTGAGGGAATTCCTTTGCGGCCTATTCAATTCCTCAAAAAATTTCCCCTAATTTTTAATTTTATGATTTTTGAAGAAAGTCAGGCGTTCGACCCGTACTTCCAGAAAATTTATGATTTTTTATCTAACTTGGTTGTGTTTATAAAATCTTAGTCCTTTCTCTTTGAAGCTTGATTTTCCTCAGGAGGTTTCATTGTAGGCTCCTGTAAATTTAAAAAGTTATTTAACTCGTTTTTTTTGTAAATTTATGTGAAATTGTTGAAGTGCTGCCATTCCATGAAAATGACTGAAAATTGAACGGGAGTTTGGAGATTATACGGAAGAAATCATGGCTCTGCTTTAACAAATGATAAGATATATTTTACTAGGAAATCAATTACAAAGAAGCTTGAATGAACTTCTTTAATAAATGTTGTTATTAATGGCTTCCTTCATGATGAGCTTGTAACGTCTATTTGAAAGACTTTTTATTCTAAGTTTTCGGAGTTAACTTGTTCCTTTTACTGCTTAATATAAGTTTCATACAGGAGGATAGTTGTCACAGCCACATTGAGCCAAAAGTGGACAAAATGAAAAAGCCAATCGCAATCAAAGTATAACCCTTCGTATGAATATACCTCTAATATATTGATATCATGAGAAGATCTTTGATTTTTTCAAAGTCTTTGGCAATTTCTTAAATTTATCCGTCCATAACATTTAAAACCCAATCAGTTTTAAGTTAAAGTTGTCAATTTTTAAATATACAAAATACTGCAAATTCAAAACAATTTCTTCTACTTCCTCGGAAGTATAAGTATACATCCTACACTTATAAATATCAACATTTTTCCCTGCTTCTTAAAACTATGATCTTAATAACCTTCGCTATTAATTTGATTTCTCATTAGTTTTACTAATCCAAAGTTTCTCCTATTATATTTTGAGTACCTTCATTTGTTACGGAAAGCAATTTACTTTTTATATTCAATACTTGTCCATTTTTTAACCAATTTGTAAACTCGTTCACTCACTGAAGCAAGAATTCAGTCCTTCAGTGACACTCGAGCTATTTATTAATACAAATCTAATATTTATTGCAATCCCTCCGATACTATTATATTTATAGCGTTACTTTGAACAAATTCTATGTTAATTATGTCATAATCATTTAAACCTTTTTGTTGGGGTCAAGCTTTCAAAACCCCACAGTCTGCTTCAATTTTTTATTAATATTTATTCTGAAATTAGTTTTTATTGAATTATTTGATTGTTTAAATGAATTATTTGTCAACTTTGTCTATCAACTTCTTTGCTAGTTGTTGATGCTTAAGCGTAAATTATTTGTTTGTGTTGTGCCTTAGCTTCTGCTCTCTTGTTTGTGTTTCTAATGCCTAGGACTCACTAGCGCTTAGCATATGGGACGACTTAGCACAGTAATAATGGAGAGTTTTCCTATATACCAATCGGAGTGGACTCACTAGCATATTACTGTTTTCATTGACAGAAAGCAAAATGCCAAAGTGATAGTTCTGTTTGTTATTTATGTGCTGTGTTTCGCTTTAAGTACAAAATCTTAATATGTATTCAATGACTGAACTCTTCTCGAATTAAAATATTCCTTTGATCTTCTTTGAAAAACCGACAAGCTAGCGCTGACTAGTCGCTAATTCAGGTTATATACCAATTCAATGGAGATTAATGGACTCCTGTAGTGATAGGCCCATATTTCACTGATATTATGTCGTCAAGTTTTCTTTTTTTTGAATTATCCCTTTACATGGACTAGGGAAAAGTCCAAAATTCGAAAGAGAGTCTTCGTGAGGTCTCACTGACAAAAATCCATTTGGTTGAAGCTGACGTCGTAGTTCCAATGAGACTGGGATTATCGTAACTGTATTCAATACTGGGATAACTTATTCTTAAATATCTTTCATTTGAACACCCATCTCCTGTTTAACATAAAAGTTCATCAAATATATTCTTTTAATCTTTGGTTTTAAGACGTTCGTAATGAAATTCAGCTTAGCTTGCAAATAAAATAAAATACTAACACCCTTAAAGAAGAAAATACCATTAAACAGGATAAAATCAAGTTTTTCAAGGTGATAAAATAAGTGAAAAATTTTAAAAAGTTAGCTTCCTTTTATTTCTGTGTTAGAGTTTCTTTTGAAGCAAAATAACGGCTCTGGGGATTATCATTTTATTTGTCTGCTGTTGTCAAAATTTTTCCATTCATCTTATATAAAAAGTTTTGTTTCTTTATTTATTGATATGTTGAAGGGAAGGACAAACCTATAAAATTATAAAAAGTTAAAAAAGTTAAAAGTTAAAAAAAGTTTCATATCTAATATGTAATTTAAAATCCAAATTTTCGACTATTTTTTTCAATAATTTGACATCTTAAAATCTGAGCTTGATTGGCCAATAACTTTTTGAGCTATAGCTCCAGCAGGTTTTGAAAATGCGTTTTAAGCTTCAATACTGTATAAATTTAAGTGACTCCAGGCTCACCCAATAAACTTTCGGCTTCCTCAAAACGCTGATTTTCTTCAAACAGCTGATGTTTTGAGCTATTTGGCTACTCGATCCTCTTTGGTGATTTTAGCGGAAATTTAGCAATAGGCAATTATATAAAGCTTCTTCATAAGTTTCAGAATGGAGGTGTAGCCTTAACTAAATACTTCAGCAGTAGTATAGGTTCAATTTTCAACAATTTTGCTTTAACTGCTTGAATTGGCTTTGTAGTATATATTACTGCATATAGCTGCGTACGTCTAATTGCAATCTACCCAATCTAGTACGGACTCTGACGTTCTTGGCAACAAATCCATAAGCATTCAATATTTCGCTTTATATTTCTAAAGGTATTTCCATCCTTATACAATTTCGTAAATTAATTCCTTTCATTATTTTAAATTTCTACAATCTTTGTTGCTTACTTTATGCATATTTTAAATCACAAACTATATCAACTTTTTAGTAATATTTTTCCACTTTGTTACAAAAATAAAATTAATATTAGTTGATTTAAAAAACATAAGATAACAAACAAACACAACAAACGATCAGTCGTCAAACTGCCAAGCAGGTAAACTTATGTCAAAATCTGCTTGGATTAAAACCAACTTCTGTTTAATTTTCTTAAATAGTGAAAAATAAAATTCCTCTTTCGGGTTAAAATTGAGTTTTTTATGTTTTTTCTTCTTTCGCATCATTTGGCATCTCTTGCTATGTGCTTGTCAGCTTAGTCCCAATTGCCAATCCAGAAAAAAAATTCTGATTTCTGAATAATTTTATACAAATAAGAGAGTAGCGGAAATACTGCAAATTACTTTTTACCTTTTAGTTTGACTGCCTTTTTCCTTTTTTAGTTTTAAAAAGCAGGCTTATAATACGTTTTCACTAAAATATAGCTAATATAGTTAATATTCTATAGTATTCAGGCCAGTATAAGCGTACAATGATTTTCGAAAGAGAGAGTTCCACAAACTACACAAAATTTCCCTTTCGTACTATATCAACCTTGGAGATTTACACTTTGGTTGCCTCTAACAAAAATTGAAACTTTATTAATTCAACATTAGTAATCAGATCAGAAAAAACGCACTAAGGTACATTAAAAATTGAAGTTTGACTATTAGAAGCTCCCGTTTTATTAAACTATTTCATATCTAGATTAAAGGATCTTATTTAGAGGAAAAAGAGATGTGAAAAAATTCCCGAATAAAAATATTTCTCAAAGTAATACTAATAAAACAGAATATTTTTTACCACACAATCTTCCCAATTAAATTAACCAGTTATTTGCGCCTCTGAAAAAAGAGCCCAACATTCGGTATGGATATCATTTTTTCTGTACATTAATTTGTTACAATCTGTTACCCTGTGGCCCGTCATTTTTAGTAATTTAACAGGTGTACCAGTTCATGTCGGTATGTTTATAAATTTTGAGCTGCATGGTCTAATGAAGCCTGACACTATCAGTATAGTTGTCTTTTCCCATGCCAATTATTGTTTTTATTGAAAATGAAGCGAAGGAACGCCTCCAGGCTACTCAGTGAAAAAGAAAGCATCTTGCTTTCGTTAACATTACACTTTAAGTATTTCTTACCCAAAGCTGTGCAAATCTATTCCTCACCTAAGAAGCTCAAGGCAAGTGGTATGCTATCAGTGTTCAAACTGTCTTTCAAGTCATTGACAGTATTTAACATTACAACCGTACTAAAAATCCAGGTTAAGCATAGAGACGTCAAGTTATTTTTGTAGGCCGTTTCCCAAGGTGATTGCTTTAATTGACTCTAGCTCTGTTCATAATTCCTCCTATTTTTCTTTTTGCTCTCCATTGATCATAAAAGCAAAAAATGAGAAGATTGCCATCAGAAAAGGAGAAGTAAAAACACAAGATTTGTTCGTTTGTTCTGATTGCGTTTGTAAAACTAGACGACATTTCTAACTCTAATCGGAAATGCATGTGAAACTGAACGAATACGTTAAGTTAACTAACTGCAGGAGTATTTTTTTCTAACAAATAGTACAATAGAAGGCCCCTAACCCCTAACGAAGCTATCTCCACACAGTAAATAATGAATTCTCAAACTTGCAAGTCTGATTTTCTTATTTTACTAATATATTTAAGAAAAAGGCCATTTAAAGTGGCTGTATGATACATGCCAACTGAGCTCTGTTCAATTTTTAAATTTTTATTTGAAAAATTATATTCTATAACCCTGCATTTGAGTACACTAGGATGACATACTTGGCTATGGGATAATATCTCATTTACTTGATCTTACTGGTCTTCCTCTTAACTGATATTCTAGCAAAAGCTCTATTATTGGTTTGGAAAGAGGTTATCCAAAATTGATCCATAATTGATCTGAAACTCTGATACTTAACAATTGCAAAATACTTACTTGAAAGTCGAACAAAAAGCAAAAACAATTTTTGATGCAATTTAAACCTTTTGCTGTGAAATAGTATAACAAAATCATTTGGAGTATAGATTTGTCTGATCATCTGATAGCAAGCTGTCTTCACTCTACTAAAAGTTGAAAATTCTACTACAGAATTGCTTTTCACTTTTCAAGCATATTCATTGTTAACCCTTTAATCAAAAAAAACTTTAAAATGCTTTAATTAAAAATTTAAAATCTTCTTGAGATTAAGGCGTCAATCGCTACCACAATGATAAAAATGGGCAAAAAAGGGGAAACCTATTAAAGTTCTGTATGTAAACAATGACCTAAAAAGCCAAAAACTAGACCAAAATTGACTCTGAAATCAGATAAAGCATAGAGATAATTGTGCTGAAGAAAAGGAATTGAAAAATTTTCCAAAATGCCAACATAAAAATTGTGTAAAACAAAACACTTTCGAAAAATGTGACGAACTGGAATGCCAAGGATGAATAAAATCATATTTTTCCATTTCCATTAATTTTCTGCCACTTGGGTTATGCTTTAACTTTTCTGTAATTGCTTCCCTGCAATGTTCATCAGAATCAGAAAGCCAAATGTTGAGTAATTCACTTTATCGGGCTGAAATTTCCAAATTAAACTAAAGCCTCAAAAATTAGGTAAAGCTTGTTCTTTTTTTTCTTTCTGGAATTATTGGTCAGCTCTATATTCTTTTGGAATTAATTCTCGTTTGTCCAGCTCAGGAAATCATTGCTTTCTGGTGCTTTAGTCGCCTCACTCACATAATTTGCTTTTACTTTTAAAGATGAACTCGGTGTTAGCTCATGCCAATTTTCTTCGAAAAACCATAAAAGCTTCCTAAACTCAACAGCCTGAAATCCTGAAATGTTAAACTTGATTTGTGTAATATTAAAGCAAAATGGTTTTGTATGTCTCTATTATTGGCTACGCTGTTTAATTTTACGAA
Source organism: Acrocera orbiculus (assembly GCA_947359355.1). Taxonomy (NCBI): domain Eukaryota; kingdom Metazoa; phylum Arthropoda; class Insecta; order Diptera; family Acroceridae; genus Acrocera; species Acrocera orbiculus. The sequence goes on along the minus strand of OX375756.1, from coordinate 45,749,777 downwards.
ATAACAAACCAAAAGCCTACTTTACCACTAGAATCTCCTCAAATATATGAAAAATGACAATCATATTTGCCATATTTCTCGTAATTGATGTACCAAAAGAATAATTTCTTTAACTAAATTCATTTTTATCCCTTTCAAGTGTTCCAACCTAAATAAAACAAATCCATTTGTAAATGTATAATAAAACCCTTTGAGGTGTTTATCCCTTAAACATTTCTTTTGTTGTTAATTGCATTATGATTTGTAAATCACAACATAAACTTGTGGTAATAAACCTCTGACAAAATTTTGTAGGTATATCCAAGTCCTCGTCAGAGACATTAAAATATTTGAAAAATTTGCCCAAACAATGCCCTCAGTTGGTATGAAATGATTTTCTACATTATAATCTGCACCCTCTTCTTTGACAATCTACTTTTATGGTTGGGTATATAAGGACCTTCTGATGGTAAACATGTTAAGCGAGGACAATGCAGTCACGAAAGGGAAGTCTTCTGGTCAACATAGACTGCCGGAAAGTCTTTCAACCCTAAAGGTACAAAACTAATGCCATGCATAATTTTTATTATTATTATTTTTTATTATTTAAATAGACAGATCATAAAATAACAGGAGCTATGCAGTAAATGTTCCTTGGATATTATTCAAATAAAATAAACCTGTTTATTTAGGTAAAAGAGAGCTTAGTAGGTGTGAAAAGCGCCACCTGTTTAAATAAATTTCTTAGGAGTAGGAGTAATGATGGGCTTGGGCCAATGATAGATCAACTTACTCTCTGACTGATACGATGGTATGTTTTCCCCAATATTCCAGGTCATCCTAATTTAGCCTTTTCTTTTTAGCTGAGATAAAGGTCGCTTTTAATGTGTCAGGTTAAATTGGGTTCAACTTTTTGAAACAAATTTGAGCCAGTAAACTGCAAAGAGTTAAAGCGTTATTAGAATTGCCAAGGAGTGCAAAAAATAATTTTTTCTATTTTATGATTTATTTCAGAACTTAAGAAGGTCAAAAGCACGCAATATGGCTAAGTTTCATTTAAAATTGTAAAGCTTTGAACTAATTTTATTTTTTCACAGCTTTCTTAAGGACACGCACCCATGAATTAATCACCTTAGGTTCATATTTCTAATGTTTTTTTTTTTGTTTGGAGTTAATTTAGTGAAATTCAAATAATGTTGTGACGTTTTAAGTGATTTTTAACACGAATGAATATTTTGAATAACTTAAATATTTGCTGCCCTAATAAATTTCGAGATTAAAATTTCGGCAAATCGAATGATTTTGTTTTTTTTAAATATTTTTTACTGCCATCCGAGAATAAAATACGCTCTCCGATATTTAGATCTATTGTCCTCTTGAAGGGAGATGTTTAGTGCGTTTTACGATCTACAAATTACTTGTGGTGGCATTTTACCTTATACCTTTTATCTTCCTAATTGGCGAAATGGGTGAAAGCAGACCATTCAGATTGTTTGGACTGTAATCAGCGATTATTGTGGATGATTGTATGTGATAGCTTTGTGGACTATCTTTTCAATAATCATAGCCTTGACTGTGTGTGTATACACAATCTTCATATACTCAGTATATACTTATTTAAGACGCCTGATATTTCGTTTAAAAAATGTCGAATGCGTGATTGTGTGAGCGGATGCACAATGGTTTCGACAATCATTTCCGGATCTATAGTCGCCTATCCTGGCTGATTGGCCGAGGCGTTAACTACTAATATATTTCCCTTTGATATTCCTTCTTATTTCTGTTAATTCTCACTACACTAATATTGCTGACAGTTTTTGAACTAAGAACTGAAGGCTTTTGAAGCAGACGAAAATTAATTTCAAGGCAAGGATAAGTGCTGCAAGAACCTTACATAAAGTATGGCGGACTCAAACAACATAAACCTGAATTCTCGTTTGACCGTTTGCCATTAATTGAAAACCTGCTAGTTTTTTTCTTCTTTTCCTTCCATGATAGTAGAATTAACACTTGATGAAAAATGATAACAGCAACAATCTGTTAAGCGTTGAAGATCTGCTCTTATCCCCTTCTCCCCCCATTGAGCTCTGTGAAACTTGGTCCCACGTCAAAGGCGCCAGCTTGTGCTCCAGAACAGTAACAATATGAGCTGGAACGTAAATAAGTGTGAATATGTAAATTTCACGTAAGACTACTGCTGCGAGAGAAAATACGGAAGAAAAAAGAAAAATTTCCTTTCTATCTGTCTAAAAGTTTGCCTCGGTATTCAGATTTTGATCTAAATTATCATTAAGAAATAGATTCGTTCAATCACATAAAAGCTCAACTAGTAGTATCAAATTGATGCTTCCAGTCTTCAAAGATATTTTAAGATGTGCTAGGAAAAAAGCTTTTATTTCGGGTTACTAAGACTTTATGTGGTTATTTTTTTCTGTCAGTTTTTTTTAACTAAAGCTGGAAATTTTACTTAAGCTGTGCTTCCATATTTTGCATTCTTTTTAGTTTTTCTCGAAAAAAAATAATCTTCCCTATACAATTCTCTCCCTACCAATATTACTCAGTAAGAATTAAGCCAGAATATCAAATACAAACGTATTAAGGCCTGATCACACTATTAGCGGGCTAATTTCAATCACAAATTAATTAAATTGTTCGAGAAATAAAAACTTCAAAAAATTATTTTCTTTCATTTTTTGGAAAACGAAAAAAGCGTTGGGTGATAAGTACTTATTCTCTTTCTCTCGTCCGCTATCGTTTAAAAATTTAATTTCAAATGTAAAATACTCGTATTGAACAATTTTCCCCTCAAGCGAAGAAGAGCAGCTAATAAGCTGAATTCTATCGGAATATACCAATTGGAAACGAAACCCTAATAAGAACGTCAATTGTACAAGTTATAGTTTCATTTCAAAGTGAAAACTTCCAATTTAAATATCACTAACAAAATATCAAATTCGTTTAGCTTTTAGAATTATTAATCTAACAATTTTTAAAATTTAATTTATTAAAAATTAGCTAATCGAGGTAATCAAAATTTTTGCCATCCGCAATGCGTCTTTAGCGTGAAAAACCAAACCAATTTAAATTTTTTACCATAAAAAAGAATTTGATTTAGTCAAGAGCTCAAACATAAAACTGCTTAATTGAAATGTTTCTAGTATTTTATTGTTGTTATCTGTTAGTCTACTCTATATTCATATCCCAGGAGTCTGTTAAAGGAGTTGTTGATTAAACACCTGGAAAATATACCTAATCGCATGCACAAATAGTGGCTGTATGCATACACAAATAGCTTGCAGAGTAAATTCAATTGAAATGAGACAAACATGAATTCAATATGTTTGGTCATGATAAATTCTTTTAGGTTTAACCGCATTTACGTGAAGAGGAGCCAACATTGCTTAGCTTGGTGAATAGCCCTAAAAGATACAAAAATTAAAAGTAAAAAGAAAAGTTTGCTTTTCATTTGCAATTTTTTTATTTAGGTTTTTCTTTGGTGACTTTGTCTTTAAAAATTTAATATTTAAAATTAAGTTTAGTTTATTTTTTATTTACAATTCGCAACAAAAAACAAAACAACACAAATTTTTATAGTGTGGGTGGCCAAGCCAATAATTTTACGTCGTGCGAAATTATTTACATTGAACTTGACTTGATGAATATATGAAATTAATTGGATTCTACAGTTTGGATTGATTTATGAACACGTTTTTACTTGTGTAAATTTTCAATTTATTTTTTGTTATGTCAAATGTTGTCTGACTGTCTTCATTTTGAATATTTTTACTGTGAGCTCATATTTTATTCTTAAATATAGTCAATACGATTGAATTTTCTTTTTTTTAGAGGACCAATGAGTAATCTCTGAGTCCGTTTTTATTACAAAATTTTCTTATGATGTTTAAAGATATAGTTTCCTGAATGATAAAAAAATAAAGATGTAATTGCGTAGTTTAATCCTTGTTCAAGCCCTTGTAAGTCAAAATATTGTTCAAAAAGAAAAGTTGAAAAGTGAGAAAGGGCCACAACAAATAATAATAATAATAGACGCATAAAATTTCTCAATCGTGAAATTCCTAATAAGAAGAAAACACTCCGTGAAAATAAAACATGAGAAGAGTAATTTTTGGGAGTAAATAAAATTCTCAAATAAAATTTTGGCTCATTTTTGATATTTAATACCCTAATATTCTTAGCCTATGAGTTAAATGCAAAAAGGAGGGCTTAGATTTGGAAGTGATCAGGGAGGCCAGTCCTAAATAAGATGTTAGTGTTTTAGGGTTAATCAAAAAGAAAATGCTGGGAAGCCTAAGAAAATTTGAAAAAATTTCTACATCCGAATTTCCAATGTAACAAGCAATCTACGCTACTGGAAAAACTATGCATAGAAATATAAAATTTTTTGTCTAAATTTACATCAAACCTTGGACGGTGATTTTGGAGACCAACGTATTTCTTTGAACATGAACATTTATTTATGTTGTCAAAAAAAGAAAGAAACCAGTGAACTTTCTAAAGTTGAAATTAAATCAAAAATACCCTCACATAACTAAGGCTGATATAGATATAAAGATGAGAAACAAAAATAGTAATAATTAAATCTGTGGACACTATAAATGTGATTAGAATTCTCAATTGAATATCTTTGTTTGAAATTATGGACTTAAGAAGTCAAGCTTATTTCTTCTGATGAAAATTTCAATCAATGTGGAAAAAAGTAAAAAATCTCAACGCAAATATTGTATAAAAATAAATAAGAGCCTAGACCTGCTTACTTCTTAAAAATAAAAGTATTTGACATAGACCGGAAAAAAACAAAGACAATCTTCCGGCTATTGTTATCTAAAACTGTCACATCGTAATTTAAATATCAATCTACGGAATTTTTTTAAATTTTTATATCACAAATAAATAAAATTCTAATTTTTTCTTACAACTAAGCAGGTCCTATGGCCCAAGTCTCTTTTTCTTTTGTTTAGAAATCGCTGCGATTCGCGTCTAAAATGCAACGAAGTTGATCCATTTCAGTTTGGTGGGAATATAAAAAATTTTGTCCTATGAAGCTTTAAGATGAAACTGGGCGATTAATTAAAATATCGCTCAAGCTGGGTGAAAAGGGATAAAAATTTGCAAATCGTAACGGTCTTGCTTTCCAAGATAATTCTTTGGTCACTCAATAAAAATTATTGGATCCAAGTTGTAACGTCTACCATTTAGTTTTACCTTGAATCTTTAGATTAATATTTACTTCATGCAAAATTCCTTAAATGGTTAAACTTTTAATTACCCTAATAACATTAATTTTAGATTTATTTCAAGTACCTCAAAACTAAATTGTGTTCGTTCATTCCAATTTCTTTTATTGTTGAAAGAAACCTTTTTATTTCACAATTTCCAATGCCCAAACCTAACGGGGATAAGTACGAATATATATATATATATTTTTTTTTTTTTTATTGATGTTTTGTATGCTACAATCTTATCTTATAACTATCTTAATTTATTATCTATCTCATATATATCCCTTTGAATTATTTTACAATATCGCACAGATTAAGATTTAAATTGGAATATTGAAGCTCACCAACCCTAAATTAATTTGATCGCATGCAACTCTTACAATTTTTATAACAAACGCTATGTTTTTATAAAGATAAAAATAGTATCTATTTGAAAATAATCACTTTTTATTTGGCAATATCAGAAAACAGAGCTAAAGCCCTCGTTTTTGACAAAACTTCTATCAAGATAAAAATTATAATCACTTTTGGATTCAATGATCAAAAATTTATGTAGATAAAATTTTTCTTTGAAGTGCATTTTTCATGTAGTACACTATAATTAATTCAATTTTTCTGGCAATGATCATAAGTTTAATATACAGTGGTGATCAGAGAAATAGAAAGTCACTTCCACATTTTGGAAATATTCTAGCATTACAGAATTGTAAAGTTTTTTAAATTAATATCTTGAAAAACAAAAAATTTTAAATTAAACATTATTTGCTTAGCTCTTCTATTTCTCTGTCCACATAAATTTTCAGGCTAAAGTTAAGGAAGCACCGCACAAAAAATTCTGATTCAAATGAGGGAAAAGAGTAAGTGGATAAAATTATGCATTAAAACTGTTTCTGGTAAATGAGAACTGGATTCTTTTAGTGAAGAATTAAGTGTTCTATTTAAATGGCGACCACTATACATAAGAGGCAATATCTAATTGACTAAAATTATATTTTCAAGCAAGAATTTTGAACTTTGTTATTTAAAATCTACACTCATTCAGTACCCACTATAATAAGTTTAAATATGAGGTAATTATGGGCCTTTATCATCATAAATTTATATTTCTCTCATATTCACACGAATTATATAACTTTTGCCTATATTTCCCAAAGCTTCAATAAAATAATTGGAGGCATTGTTTATTTCAGTAAAATTACTTTAGACATGGCCAGTTTAATATCTTAAAAGAATCACAAAACTAATATTCTATTTGATATTCCCAATATAAAAGAGAAAACGTGAATCTGTGCGCCGCGGAATCTAGATCTTGGACACGCACAACGAATACAATTTGACTTTAACACGAATCTAAAAAACAGATTGCAGAGAAACTATCTCAAAAATTTATTTTCTTTTATTTTTGCAAATAACTCTCCTAAATTCTCCCATCATAAATTCTCTTATAAATCAGCTGAAATTATAATTGCTCTCATTTATCTAGGCTAAAAAGTCAACGCCCCATTTTTCTTAATATTTTTTTGTCTTCTATAAATCATGTTCGCACAGCCCACTCTGATAAGATCATATGATACTTTGCACAAGCCACACCAGTTGTAAATATGAATTTTAGGGATCAGCTGATTCATTTTGTTAGGCTACTCGTCTAGAGAGGCAGGTAAGTTACCGCCTAGTTTGAATTCTTCTAAATTGTAATTTTCTTGACACCCATATTTGCCAGATGATCTTCAACAAGCTGACAGGTGAACATAGATGTTTCAAATAAAAACAAATTTAAATAAGAATCCAACAAAAATTCATTTCTTATTAAAAAAAAAGATACATTGACTTTAAGTGCTAGCTAATAATATTCAATTTTACGTGGTGTAATGATCGGTTAAATCAATTTGTGGTCTTCCGCTCACGTAAAACGATTTTATGAAGTCGTTTACTTATTTTATCACAAGCATGAATTATGCTAGGTTAATAAGTGTCCTTGTTTATAATATTAATGCCGGTCAGGGGCACGTACATAGTTTTATGTTGTGACTTGAAATAGTTGATGCGTGATGGTCAATGAAAGAAAGATGTTTAGGTTTTAATACAAGTTTTCTTTCAGCGTTTTGTTTATTTTGTGGTAAAGTGCAAGTGAAATTTAATACGCTTATGCTTTCTTTTAGTTAGTTTTTCTTTTGTTTTTTGTAATTTCAAATGAAATACAGGAACAAATTAAATTTAAATTGAACATTTTGAATATTATTTTGTTAATGCCAATAATTAGGAGAATGGAAAAGAGTGAGCTGCACCTGCTAACTGTATACGATAATAAGCATACGACATTAATTTAAATTAACAGGTTCTTAACATCAAAGAGTAATATCAAATAAAACGTAAAATTGATGTATTAAAACTTATATCTGTAAACTGGTTAACTAAGTGTTTATTGTGTTTTCTTAAGTCTAAAGAGGTGTTTTATTATCGGCACGCGCTTTTTTGTTTTTGTACCTGAACACATTGTGTGCCAGGTATTTTACAGCAAGCAATGCGCTAAGAACAAATGATTCTGTGTACTTTTTTTTGTATTTTATATTTAATAGAATTAAAGCAAGCTTAAAAACAAAAGTTTAAGTTTTTTTCTATCCATTATAGTTAGATAAAATAAATTCAATAAATGACACTGCAGCACCTGAATTTTTTAAAATTTTAAATAAAGTGAAATAAAAGAGATTTTTTAAGGATTCTATTTGAGTGATCTTTTTTGGATTTTAAAGTTTATTCCTATCAAACAAATCACTTAAATCTAAAGAAAAATTTTTCTCATACTGCCATCAAATTCTGACTTAAGCCATTTTTATAAAAATTAAGTTATAATATCTTGCAGATGTGTATCACATTACATGTCTTATTTTTACCTTAAATTCAATTTTTAACAAATGTATATATGTTGTATCATTATTTTTTGTGAAAATATATCTTGAGAACAAAAGTTGACAAACACTTGTGCTTAGCCTTTTTTATTTATTAAAATTGAGTGAACATGCTTACAGTGATTTCTTAAAAACTACATAAATGAAAAAGTTATAACTCATGTGGTGCTACCTCGAGTGAAAAAAGGAATTAAATCCTGTGTTCCGCATAGTCTTAGCACTTAAAACCTCACTTTTTTGTTTTTTTGGTTGCAACTTGGTAGTTTTTACTACTAGAGTGAATTTGTTCTGCAGAAAATGATTTTGCTGTTGCTGCACTTTAGTTAGAGATATTCTAAAGTAAATTCATATCAAAACTTAAAAGAATAAAATTGTTTTAATTCAAATAGACGTTAAGTTAAGATCTCCATTCATTATAAAAAATCGCATCAAACGGAATTAGGAATGACGTCAAGTTTTTCCAACGCATAGCGTGGTTTTAAAGATAGCATGCAGCTCTTGCTTTTTACATGCTAATTTTTACTTTTCTTGTTGTTGGCAAACACTGTGAGTCATGATCACTAACCGCAATGTCACTAACCGTTAGTGTTTGGATAGGGTATTAACGTAATAAGCTACAAAATTTACTTAAACATACATAGATAAAACGCTAAAATTGTGAAACACCTTTAGATATTTGGGAGTTTTCTCAGTGCAGACAAATGGAAAAACTTTAACGATTGATATCTTAGAAAAATCTTAAAAGTAACATGAAATATACACTCTCTTCATTGTCACTCGATACAGCCATATTTTTCAAAGCTAATGTCTTCCAACTTTTTTCGACGGAAAGAAAAAGTGCATTTATTAAGACCTACTATTTGAATTTCAAAGCAAACGTTCCCTGATTGGTATGTGAAGCAGCTAAGAAATCTTTTTCCTGTACTAAGTACTAAGTACCAAAATTTTCCTTTTATCATCTTTAAAGTAGATTCTCGTTAAGGAAAAGCAAGCGAGATTTCTACTCTGATATTAGCTCTTTGGTCTGATTTTTATGGCAAATCAGAAATTAAGGTTCCTGTTCTTCCATCGTAAAAAACTATCTACACCACTGGTTCCTGTACACAAATCATTACAAAATTTAAAGAAAAAGCGGAATTACAATGCTAGAAATCACATTAGTAAATGTAGGGCTAAAGTAGGGTCCTAAATTAAGTATCCTATGAAGATCAGAATATATTTTGCACCTTTTATGTGAAATTTTTAATCAATTATAAATTAATTAATTATCTTTATCTTTGTTTCTCTTACTTATCTACCAGTCATATGCAGCATCGCAGATTCTTACAAAAAACAGGTTTTGACCCGATTCTTTGAATAAATCCGACATTGATGCAATACTTAGTTTTATTTTTGAATATCTAAAATATAAATATTTAAATTTAAAAGATTAACTGAAATTTTAATTTTATTATTACAAGTAAAGAAAAAACGAATCTGAATTTCTAAATCTTTTTACAAATTGATGAAGCTTAAAACGAAACAATAATCGATTATCTTATCTTTTACTTAAAATTATAAAATAGCTTCCTAACAAATATTTACTTTTTTGTTTTGTTAGCACAATAGATCTCTTTTTTTGTTTTTCGTTACGGTTTTATGAAATAGAAATTTGTTTTAACAGTGTACAAACTTGACCACGGGATGCTTTCAATTATCGAAATACTTTCAGCTCCAAGTCATATTAACGCGAGATCACATTCATCTTTTAAAAAGAGAAACATGCAAAGAATAAAGCAGTGCAAAATACCAGAAGAAAAGAATAATAAAAGAAAAGAAAAAAGAGAAAAAAAGTAATAGACCACTTGTTGTGTGTGATCGCCGCTCCATCTTAAAGCAATGGCTGGGCTTTTATATGTTTGTTACAATACAGAAAATTAGTAGGATATAACAAAGTTGAACATAACTACATTAAAATGATACATTATGGCCACACCATGATGATTTGTAAATAAATAATAAATCAAAAATTTCAACTATATAAAAAGCTATTTAAAATTCATTCTTTTTTGCCTTAAGCCGTAATTACATAGCTTCCTGTTCCCAGCACGCAAACTAAAAGAAAGACTCAAAAAGTTACAATTTGATCATGCAATATTTGCCAATGTATAGGTCCACGTTTTATCCTCTTATTTTCTGTTGGAAGCTTTGCAAATCAATTGAAGGTTACATGAAAAATGAATTTTCGTCCATCAAATTAATAATTTACTTAATTCAGGACATTTATGGACAATTTTGTTTGTACCTTTAAGCCTATATAGGTAGATGGGCTATCATTTGAATTTTATCCTTTTGCAAAAACAAATTAATTTTTCGATAATAAAAAAGATTACTTAAGGCTCTTCTTAATATAATTCAATTAAATGGGCCAATTTATTGCATCAGATGGCCATCCCCGTGCTGAGTTAGTTAAAAAAAAAATGTTTTTATGGGTAGAGATGATAATGAATTTTCTATCCAAAGATCTGAAGAATAAAACACCGGAGATAACCTTAGATAACGATAAAAACTTTATTATTTGTTTTGTTTACATGAAAAAATAAAACTAATTTCTAGAAATGAAAGCAAAGCTTTAAATATTTCGTTTAGTGTTTGATTTTTCATTACTAGGTTTGGAAAACACTGTAATATCTTCTCATTTGGATTCAATCATAGACATTCTTCGAATACACCAACAAGGCAAGTAAGGAGGCCCGAAGCTTTTTTGACCTTTTGTTCATATCTCAATTAAATGATTCGATATACAGATTCATTTTTTATTTATAAAAGGAGCTGTTATCGCAAAAAGTAAGGAACCTCTTCTTAAACGAGATTTAATAAGGAATGGATATAGATGTTCATTTTTGGAGTTGAATTTTTGTCTCAGACGTATTTGTCGTGGACAATAATAGTTCCACAGGTAACAAGGAAAATTCTTAGACATCAGTGAACATTGGAAGGCTTATGGTATTCTGTTAATCGACTATCACATTCCAATGTTAACTGTATGCGTCAGCCTACAGCATAGATCTGTCTTTTCATTCCAGATTGGTCAGCCCAATCTGAAGGCTCTTATATATACCATTTCGGACTGCCAAGCAACCCTGAGGTGCTAAAAAAGAAATGAAGTTATAATAATTTCAGTCCCTGGTTACGAGAGTATTGAGAGTTATGAAGGCACTGATCAAGAGAATGTACTGCTAGATATTCTATTATTGTATAATGAATGTAGAGTATAATGAAGTAGTATTTCAAAAGGCTTGAATTCTTAGTTGTAGTATGGGTCGGCTGTCTTGGTATAATCACAAGTATTCTTTAGCTACAAAGATTAAGAATCCTGGCAAGGCAAAGACATTAGACGGAAAGTCTCTTAAATTATTTACATGGTTCATTAAAAGTATTTGGAATGAGTTTTTTAACACAATGGTTCTGTTGGGGAGTACAATGGTCATAGACAAAAAACTACTCTTCACTTTCTATTTATTCTGCTTATAATTTCCTTTTGTTCAGTTATTCTTTTTAAACTCTCATATTTCGGGATTATAATTCATCCTTTTTTACTATGCTTACTATTCCTAGTTCATTATTTTTGCCGTCCACACCAATCTCCTTAATTACAGCTTTCTAATCATAGTCGCCATTATTAATTGTTAATTTTTACATTGTTTTCCTACTTTTTGCTTAGTTAAAAATAATTTTAGAAAAGTTAAACAGTTAAATTTTACAGTTAAAAATTCAAATTTTCTAATATGAAATTAAGAAATCTATAAAAATATTTAAAGACTTTTCTTTTGTTCTTAAGGAAAATTAGAAAATGCTTCATTATATTTTTTCAATGAATTTTAAGAGTATTTTAAGCATCGTTTTTGTTTTTGTTGCCAGTTTGTCTTTTATGGGTCATTTAATATGTCACGCATGTTTATTCATTAGATTAATTAAATTTTGTAAACTTGCGTTTTGTTGATTAAGGAAATTCCATATAGAAAATTTTGATGCTGTAAGGCTATTAATGTTTTGATTTTCTTCTTTGCCGTCTAAGCTTTTTTTCCTTCGTTTTTGCAGTGTTTTAAAATTACTTAAAGAAAAAATAAAATGAAATCACCAGGCGTCCCAAAAACAAGGTAAAACAAATCGTTTAGAAAAATCACATTTGTATATTTGAGAAATGTTTTATGTTCCCTATCAGTCTTCACCACACATATTAAATTAATTTTTGTTATTTAGTCTATTTTTTTGTCTAATTCCTTTGGTTTTTGTTCTTTGTACCAATATTCACCTCATCATCACCGGTATAAATCTATATAAATGAATATATATATATTTATATTTATATATGATGCTTATTCCTGAGGGCCTGCTAAGATACCGATATCTTTGGTACGAAAACCTCACACAGGCTGTTCATCGGGTTGTGGCCGGTTCTTGGTGAGTTAACAGCAAATAAGAGAACAAGAACTTTGTTAAACATTGGAGAGCTACAAAAAATAAAAAAAGATCAGAAAAAAGGTCAAATCATTTTATTAATGTGAGAATTTTAAAATTTATTACTCATGATGGTTGCTCCGACTTAAGATAACCACTTTAATATATGTTAAATTTTTGTTTTTTACTTTTGTTTAGCGTTTTTTTTTTTCATTTTCATCAAAGAGTAGTTTGGTATATGCGTGTGTTTCTGATTTATTGCAAGAAAAACCGCTTAAAAGCGTTTCTTTTCTTTTTTAATTTAGGGTTTTGCGTATATTTTTTCAAACATATTTTGCTTAACTATTTTGTTTTATTCAGGGAAAAATAAGTGTATGTAGTTTCGAAACTAATGCATTAAAATTTCAATTATTTATAGTCTATTGTATCGAGATAGTTCGAAAATTACTTCATAGTGTAATATACTTCATAGAGTCCTGAACTTGGAGCTGAAAAAGAAAACAACCACAGTTGACCAAAGAAAAAAACTAACGAAACTAAAGGAAATGCAGAGAATCAAGGAATATTGAAAAAATATTTGCCATCTCAGAAATTATCTTCGCGCTAAAATCTCATATTTCCAAGTTTCTAGTGTAAACTTGTTTTTTTTTTCCGTTTTTCCTTCACAACAAAAATTTATTGTGGCCATCACGTAATACCCATTAGTCATAAAATTTATGATGCAAAATACTCGAAACCGTAATAACTAGAAGTTTAACAGCTTCAAGGGCAAATCCTTAAAAGGTAAAAGAGACTTTGTTCAACGCTAAAGGTTTTATTGAACTCAAAACAACCTTTGGTGGTTGTTAGTTTAAATAGTTTTTAAGTAAAATTCGAGGGCTTAAGTCAGGAATTTCAGTTTATTCTTCGGAAATTTCCGTAAGTTTCTTAAATATATAAAAATTTATAATAGTTCATCGCTTTCTGCAATATAAGACAATAAAAAGAAAGGATAAATTATATTTAGTCTTCGTTGTATCGAGTTTCACGGTCAATTTGAAATTCTATGAAGGGGATTAAAGGGCTGAACGGTAATGTATGCATGCTGTCAATTTTGTTAAATAATATTTTAAAATTTTTTTTTTTTGAGTTTTTTTATAACACAGTAATTAACACTGAAAACAGTCATCCACAGTGATAAAAAATAATGAGTGCATGAGCTACCGAGAAGGATAAAGACAAAATTTGTTTGAGAGTAAAGGTGTTAAACCGACTCAATAAGGAATTAAGGATACACCGTCGATAATAAAGCGCTACTGTTTAGTCATAAAGCAAAGTTTTTTTTATGAAGACATCAATGAACTTTGTTTTGGTATCTCCGACAAAGTCGCAGTTTTAGCTATTTTCTTTTTTTTTTGTCATTCGTTCCTCAATTTTTTAATCGGGTGCCATGTCATAACTTTGTTGTGATTGTTATTTCGCAGTAATTTAATTGGATTCCAATTTAATTTTTAGAATGTGTGATGGTAATCCGGAAATATCATGAAAATTGAGCAGTTCTAATTCAAAAAATCGTTTTGGTTCATCATAGAGTCATTGAAAACCCGTGAATATTGAATATTGAATACAAGTTGAATATTTTGAACAAGCTTACAATTTATCAGCGAAGTATAGCTGAAAGTTGCTGTATGAAATCAGTGGAGCTCCGCTAAATTGAATCTGATTATTTTGCAAGTCTCTCAATTTAGGATCTAATGCTTCCAGTGACTTTTCCCTATCCATTTTAAATTCATTCTAAGTTATGATTTTGGATGATTGAAGAACCTTTCCCATTTCTGAAGTTTGGAAATATTACATGTTAAGGTCTCAATAAATTACATACATATTTTATGTTGTTGAAGCACTTCCTGAAGAAGCAAGAGCTAACAAAATATGGCCGTTTCAACAAATTTTAGTTATATATAAAAAAAATTAAATGCATTTATTTCTAATTCTACCGAAAAGGTATAAAAAAGTTAACCAGAGCTGCTAGCCAAATCCTGTGTAATTAAATATCATCTTGTAGGGAATTAGTTTCCATATTTTACGTTGACAAATTGTTTTTAATCATTTCTATAATAAAAACCAGAGAAAAAAAATTAGTGGATTAGCCCCGATATAGTGTACTTGGACTTTAGTCCTTGAAAATCATTAAAGGATGTATCAATTTTCCAATTAAAATCAGATATCTACATCAGCTCCGACTCTAAATAACACATTAATTTTGGCTTCAATTGCCTTTTACGATTCCTATTACGATTAATATTACGTAAGTATCCTTAAAGTGAAAACAAACATCTAACTGGTGTACTTTTAGCAAGGACCAAAAATAAAGAGGAATCTTATCCTTAGCTGACAACAAAAAATCACGTCTTACTTTAAAATCCGTAAAAGTTTTTCTTAAAAAATTCAATCATAAATCCAAGTGTATTAAAGTTTTAGTATTCTATATAATTTGAAGGAGTCTTACAGCTGGATGAAACTAGGTGCAAAATAGCCAAAAGAAGGACAATTTTTCGCAAAATTTTGTACAAAGAAACTTTTAATCGAACTTGTTATTTTCTTCATCAAAAACAAAAACTTAGAAAATATTTTTAATATACTTTCAATGGCTTAAAATTATGATTTATTCTTCTTTTTGAATCAATTAAGATGAATTTTTCAATTCTTTCTTCTCAAAAAGGAAAACACATTTAATAAATTAATTGCTATGAAAGGAATTAAATGTACACTTATGAACAAAACACAACAACAATAAAGATGAAAGCGTGTTTCGGCATTACATAAATCCAATACTTCTATGCTCTCAACAGGTAATCAATAATTAACATATGTATGCATAAAGCTATAAATTATTATTGATAGCTAATGAGACCTTAAAGCCTAGCACAAATTACAAAATTTTTGAATACATCAAAAGCAAAAAAAATAAGTTTTTCCATCTTTAATTCTTTAGCTAGAAAAATTTCTAGTTTAAAATCATACTTACAAGATAAAAAATACAAAATTTTTTAAATTTGTATTAGTAGACCCACAACGAAGTTACTAATTAGTTAATATTTGGGGAAAAGTAACCTAAAAAAATTATTAAAGGGGTCAAAAGAAAAATACCTTTAATAAGAGACAAGGTAGGGGATAAATTTAAAATTAAAATTACCGCAACAGAAAATAATAATTAAAGCATTTCCATCTATTCTCGTAAATTATATATTTTCATTTCAAAAGGAATAGTAGCCTATAAACAATAAAGTCACCCAGCGTTTCCTTATCATTTGATAAAATGTCTGAAAAAAATATTTATTATTTTCTTTAAGGAAAATAGTTCATAGCCATTTAAAGAAAATTTAAAGTTTTTAATTTAATGCTGCTATATTTCACCTAAAATGATATCTGCTGAATTTCACTACTACAAAACACCCTTAATTACTTTTCTCTTAGATAAAATATGAATAGTATATATTAAAAAAGAAAAATTATTTATTATGTTTGCCTTTTTATACATCAGTAACCAAAAAAAGTTAAGGTTGGTGGAACAATAGTTTAAAGATGCAAATCAAATTAAAACACTAAACTTTCTAATGATACAGAGCGTTAGCTTGAATTTTAAATGAAACTAAGATAAAGTTCGTTGGCTTTTTCGTTTTCCAAAAACAACAAAATTTGTTTTTGTTCTTTTTTGCTCCAAGCAATCGAAACATTTATATAGGACTATAAGATTTGAAAAATGTTATTTGTATTACCCTAAGTTTATCTATTAGGTGCCTGGAAAAATATTTTATCCTCTTAAGTATCAAATAAACGCTGAGTTACATTACTTTAATAGGTTAGAGTGACTCTATTAGATTTAGAAGTTCTTTGGTATGATTTATTTATTTAAGTTGATGGCTATTGTTAGGGTTGTAGAATTCGTAGTAATTTTGGTACAAGGAAATGGACCAGAGCTAGCCCAAGTTCATCTTGAAGTTAAATAAAAGAACATAGTCAATATAATGTTTCTAATGATCCGAAGTAAATAAGACCCTTACGTTTTGAAGAAAAGCGAACATTTTCTTTTACATGGCAACAAAATACCACATAAAATCATTTAAGGCGTTTTTTTCAAACGATCGAAATATTATCGAGAAAATCGCTTTAGCATTTGTTATTCTCGACAATTATTATTTATTTGTTAGCTTATTTCATCCTCATCGGGCATAAGGCTCTTTTCTCAGTGTCTTTTCTTACTCTCCATCTTATCCTCGTTTTTTGTTATATCGTACTATTGGTATACTATATTTTGTATGAGCTTGAGCTTTTCCAGTTCTTTGGCTTCACCTCCTCAATGGTTCTTTCACGGGGTTTTTTCAGTTTGTGCAACTAATTGTGAAAATTTTTCAAAACTCATGTAACTTTGATAAAACTTTGCTATATCCACATTGTAAAAATATTTGCTAAGCCAGTATTGTTTTGTAAATCTATTAGTTCCCTTTCTAACTAATCTAGAGCTCCCTTCATGCCCAAATGGGGAGGAAAAAATATTTAAACTAAGAACCGTTTCTTTTAACCTAAATATTTGAAACAGTGATTTGAATTCGCTTGTTATACGATACTAGTTTCTTTCTTGAATTGGAGAAAATGTGACTTGTTATTGGACAACAGATGAATTGATATTAATATAAAATAAATAAAAACAAAATTTTTGATATCCTTAGATAGCCCTCCCGTGACTTCTAGATTCATGCTTGCTTTTGCTTGTGCTCCATCGGTTGATATGCCATCATTCTTATCAAATGTAATTGAACAATTCTCCAAAATGGACTTTTTAGTCAAAAAGAAAACAAAATATTTACGGGCTGCAAGGGAAATAAGATGTGATGTACATATGTGGCCCGCAAACTCCTTGTTTATTATCCCTTTTACGCTAATAAAATCAAATTCAAAGGTTAACGCAAGTTGGATTAGGACTTACTCTATTAAATTTCTATTTTACTATTTTATTATGGATTTAAATTTCCAACTCATCATATACCAAAATAATTTAAATTAATTTTATGTTATTTAAAACCAGAATAACTTCAAGAAGTACTCCTAATAAATTCATAACTTAAATTTATATCAAGGCTTAAGCCAAATAAATAAAGTTTCAAATGTTATAAACAAAAGTAATCGTGCTACTGAATATTAATTTTTCACAATTTCATTCCTTTAATAAAAAGAATATCAAGTAACCTAAATTAAACCTTTCTAAGAGTTATCTTCTAGAAGACACTCATTACAAATCTGCACCTTGATATACAACCGACTGTTGTGCATACACCTCGGCAATAAGTAATGCAAGCAAGTTTGAAAATGTAAAGAAATTCCCTTTTTGAGAGCAGGCAACAACACATTTAATTTTCTGCTTGGAAAATGTAAACAGAATAGCTGAAAATTACGTTTACATAGGACGGGTATAGCATTTAAATCTTTCTTCTAACACACACACGTGGTTTATCACGTCGAGTAAATCATTTTAAATAATAATAGCAAAAAGAAACAGAAAAAAAGTAAAAAAACAGAACAAAAATATATACACAAAATCTCTTAAATAATGTCTGAAGATGTGAAGGTACTAGAACAAGAACTTCAAGTCCATGCATGCATGTATAACGGTCTACTTTATTAAATTAATAGGTAGTTGAGAGTGTAAGCTTTGTAGGGTGTATTAAGGATAAAAGGGATTGAAAAAAAAGTCTCATTCTATCATAGCTAGAAAAATTTCGAAATAATAGAAGCAGCTTAGAGAATTATGTACTAAATTTTTAATAGGACTTTGATTTTGACGTACAAAAAAAATCTATCATTGGTTTCTAATCTCTGAAAAAAAATCATCAAGGTCACCAAAGAAAACTAAAACCAGAAAAGTGCTATTTTTTATATTTATTGCGTAGCAAATTAGTCAGCAATTTAATTTATTATTCGATTTTTTGGTTAGTATCAAATTTTTTGTTTTCTTTTATGTATAAAAATATTTAAATTATTTATGATATTAAATCGAATTATTTGCTTCCGAATTATGCAAAATTTATTTACGTTGAATTTTAGTTGGTTGTGGTATGTTCAAAAATTCTTGAGAAATGTGGATATGCCAATCTGATGCTGACAGCGGCAAGATGTGATTTAAAACTTAAAATCAGAAAAGCTATGGATTATGAATTTTTCGAACTTTAAATTTAGTATATTTGACCTATGCTATTTCCTGGGTGAGTTCACTAGTTCACTACCTCGCAACTTGACAGAAAAGGGGTTTGTTTGTAAAACACTAATTTAAACTATAAAATTTTCTTAATCTACCAAATACAAATTTACTTCTTTTATTTCATTGGATTCAATAGCTGAACTTCCAAAAATGCCCATTGCTACTATAGTCTTAAAAGGTCTTAAAAAAAGTTTTGGTGCCTACAATAAATAACTCTGGTATAGGAACTCCTGAGTACTTTGTTCATATTGAGAAGGCTTGCTTTTAAGAACTTGAAGGTTGTGTAATCAAAAAAGACTTCAGTGGACGGAAGAAGATGGCGACCAGTGGTGGAATCTCTTTTCAATTCGCGTTATGCAAGTTTTTCAGATTTTATTGATCAAGAATAGAAGAAGAAGTAAGATAAGATCTTGTTTTGAAGGCAAAGAGTAAATTTACTTTGCTTTTATCAAAATACGACCCATTGTACTGCATGAACTCAACAGAACTGTAATGAACAAATTACCAAATACGCACGCTGTAATTAGCATAATGATACTTTTAGAAAACTTGGATTTGAAGGTACTTTGGAATAAGGACTCAAGGAGAAGACTGGTAACAAGTGAATTAAGAAAAATTTTAAAATAACTTATGAAGAACTACCTAAAAATCTAGGACTTGATGTTATTATCCTTAAAATCATACGAATTCAAAACTCATCGATGCTCCTGAAAATGTGATATAAATAGTTCATCAAAAACTAAAGGCTCGACCAAACTATTCTGTTACAATGCGGTCACTAATATACTCACTTTTTTAAAATAATTGTTGAATTATTGCTCTAAGTGTTTTTTCTTGTATTATTAAAAGAGAACAACAAAAAAAACCAATGAATGCATTATGAAGCAATAATAAATTAAATGAGTGATGGCATGGGTAATCGCATATATGGTCTACATAGGATCTTCATCTTTTAGAAGGCTTTTCTCTTATTATTTTGGTGTATATTAGTTTTTAAATTGGTGCAAAATACCATAAAATTCATCCAATTAAAAAATATTTTCTTAATTGTTCAAACTGAATTATTCTAATGAGAAAATAATTGTTATATACTTTAAGATTCTGAAAAACTTCAGAATGCAGTTTTGAGTCTAAACCAATTCACAATTACCACCAATTCACCAAACTTCACAATTATTTTGTTTTGCTTATAACGAGAGCAATCAATCGTGTATGAAAAAAGTTGGGTGTTTTAATTGAATTTCAATTCCTTCTTTTTCTTTGGTAATTCTCATAAAACAAGCATGATTTGATAACAGATATGTATGACGTAATCTTTTGAATTTTTATTAGTATATACTTTCAAGGATCAATGTT
Organism: Acrocera orbiculus; assembly: GCA_947359355.1. NCBI lineage: Eukaryota > Metazoa > Arthropoda > Insecta > Diptera > Acroceridae > Acrocera > Acrocera orbiculus. The sequence continues at coordinate 45,729,621 of OX375756.1, read as the reverse complement.
TTAACACAATCAAACAAGTTTTGTTTTTGTGGTGAAGTATAAAACGCAATATGCGATCGTAGAGTTGAAAAGGGTTGACACTTGCCACTAATAGCATTTTCGTTTCGTGCTCGATTAAAGGGAAAAGTGTGAAGGGAGTACTTAGCTTTAAATTCAAGGGGCTGAAAACCGTAGCAAACAGGGGTAAACCTAAAAAAAAAGAAACTGAAAAACAGCTAAAGGAGGAACAATTTTTTTTGTTAGATATCATGCAGTAGGGTATTCTAATAATAGAACAAATTACTTACTAGTTTTAATTTAATTTTGTTACCAATTGAGAAAATATAGAGAAAATATAAAACCAAAAAGAATTCAATCAACATAATATTGGGGTATAAATTAGGCTCTTAGTTTTGATTATCTCTTTTTCCTTACTTAACATGCTTTCATGAAAAATTAAAAAAAAATAAATTTAGGAACTACAATACTTTAATTGCTGTAAAACTGCATAAGATTTTATAGCAGAAGTGGCCAAAGCATCGTGCTATCTATAATTTAAAAAACAGTTTTCCCGTAGTACGTTGTAGTGGCGCTACGGTTTATTCAAAATAAAAAGGTTGGACCGTAAGGTACTAAATATTTATTGGGTTTGTTTGCATTATGATGCACAATACCCATAGTTTGAAGTATTCAGAATAGAGAAAAAAAACTCCAAATTTTTGGACCAAGAAGAACAACAGTAAATTTTTTATTTAGACTGATCTCATTATCTCAAACTTTGTATAGACTGCTTCAAGGCATTTTATTTTGAATAACTTTACCGAAAAATTTTTAATAAGTGTTAACATTTCTTTGAAATATTTTTCGAAATATTAACTAAACTAGCTAAAATAAGCATTATCAAAATATTTGCGATATTGCAGTCAATGTGTTTTAAAAGAAGTAAAAAAAACTTTCTCTAAAGGCCTCATTTTCACAGAGCTTCCAAAAAGCAAGAATCTTTCCTATTTTGTTCTCAATAAAGCATTCCTAGGACTTTCAGAAACTGTTAATATTTAAAATAAATGTTTTTAGTTGTATTTTGTAATTTTTCTAAATACTCTTTTATACATTTTTTTCTCCTAATTATATATATATATATATGTATATTCTAATTTCTGGGCATATCCAGACTACAATCTTCTTTCGTATATGCTTGGAAATTTGTATAATTGCCAACGAGGATTCTTGTTCCTTCTACCTCAGCCTCAATTGGTGATAATACAGTTCCATGCTGCTATAGCTAGTAATCCTCTCTCATGGAAATCGTTTAAAACTTGTCGGTCTTACATGTTTTTGCTTTAAATTATAAGTCTTAATTGAATATAAGAAATTTATCAAAAAGAAACTTAATATGTGGTTTTTACGGAGCAAAATATATTTTTCTTAATTAGAAATTTAAAAACAGACCATCTAAGATGATTTCATTAAACTGAGCTAAGTCCCTGGTGGTCTTAAAAGTCAAGCAACGAAATAATGTTAAAAATTTCACTATCTTCGGAAGTAGATGTTAAGAGCACAAATTCTTGATAGCTAGACAAAAATATATTTATTTTTACTATCAATGCTCTATTAACTGAAACTTGGCGTTTGTTTTTTATTTTTTGTGATACCTAAAAAAGGGCTACTACTATGGACTTGAGAAATCACTTTCAACATTGATAAAATAGTTGATGCTATTATTCAAACGAAAATTTATTACCTAACCAAATCGAAAAACCTATGTAAATTAAATAATAGGTTTGACAACCAAATTGTTAAGCTTTTGAATCGAACAAGAGATATTTCAGATATTTCATAATTTGAGTTTTTTGAGGTTTGTTATTTAAAAAGGACAAAAATTTTTTTAAAAATCTATTCAAAATATTTAAAAAAAGAAGTTTACTCTAAAATATTTCAATAAATTATTAATTTTCTTCTTTTTTTGGCTTGCAGGTAACAAAATTATTGATATTTTGAATTGCAACAGTACAAGTAAGTTTTTTTTTTTGCTTTTTAATTAAAGATAAAAAATCTTAAAAATAAATTTAATTGTTGAAATGGTTCTTGAGAATGTATAAGTTTTCAAACTCGAAATTTCGAAAACGTTTAGGTATTTTTGTTTCAGATGTCAGCTTCTGATAGTATTGAAACCCTGACCGGCCTAATCTAACATATAAGACATAACCAAGCCAGGTTTTACTTCGTCAACTCGTCTGTGCATGTTAATATTCATAATATAAACAATTACCATTTCCAATAGAGAGGCTAAAAATTCAACAGGTTAGTAAACGAGTGGATGTGTCTATTCATCTTGTAGTAACAGTTGAAAAAACTTTGGGGAATTTCAAGTGAGTGCTCCCAATTAGAATAAAATTTACCGGCAATTGTGATTCAAGTTTAAGGGACATGATCAAAAGTCGCTTACAATCAATTTCATAAGGCTGTAATCTATATGAAGGCAACCTTTAATCGTAAGACTTATCGATGGTTTAAACTTTCGTTGCAAGTGTGCATCAATCACATACAAATGAGAAAATTCATTTCACAATTATTCACTGTCAAACTATTGCCGAAAAAAAAATCCGTAAAATGACTTAAAATTTCCCCTCCGTACTGCCATGAGTTGTCTAGTACATTTAAGCAATGAACTAGATTTAGATTAGTTTATTTCATAAATATACTAGAGATTTCCCTTACAAATTCTGAAAAGATAGTACTAGGTTCAGTGAGAACGCACTATTAGCATTGGTTTGCTTTTCAGTGACACGTATCAATACAATCCAATATAAATAAACAGTCGCTAGTCGTGCAAATTTTCGAAGCTATTGTAAGTCACGTCGTTAAGGATCACCGATTAAATACAAACAATTTCCTACTTTATTAATATTCAAACATTTTAACAAACCTTATAGCGCATTACCTTGTTGGAATACAATAAATACTTTTTACTTATAAGAAAGAAATTTGACTATTTTTGCACTTTCTAACTCCACAAAAGGCAAAAGGATTATTTTCTAAGGATCAATAGTCAGCTATTAAAGTTCCGATGCATAAAAAAATTACAAATTTGTAAAAATTTTTAAAATTTTACAAATAATATTTAGCAAAATTTATGATTTTATTTTCAGCTGTAAAGATATAAAAAGAGAAAACAACAAAAAGTACATTTCTAATTGATTGTTAAACAAAAATATAGTAAATATGAATAAGCAAATATAATAAGAATTTTTGTTGTTGAATACTCTCATCCATGCTAAGATAATTTTTGTTTCATTAAAAATTTGCTGAGAGCAAAACAAGAAGACGAAAAATTGAAATAATCAAATTACAATTAATATCTATCAGAGCATCATCAAAATTAATGTAGAGAATATAAAAACAAAAATTAATAAAATAGGAACATGAAAAAAGCCCCTTAATAGCTGGAAGCATGTATTTAAACTGGTTTTCAGATTGTACCAGAAATTTTGTAGGTATGCATAGTACAGGCTCCTCTGTACGAAAAGAAGATCAAATGAAGATACCGTCTTATAAACTAAAAAATTAAAAACAGAAATAATAATAATAATAACAATGACCTAATCACTAATTCATCATAATATATAGGCCTTAACATAGACTTCCCATTGCTAAAAATAAATTATAAATAATTTATTATTCACAAATAAACCTATCAAAAATAGCCTTCGATATTTGTATGCAGTTTTCTTTATTTTAACTAAAAACAAAAACCTTTTTTTGGGCTTCAATGACTATTAGTTTGAAGGTAAAACTTGGTTTAGAAAAAAGAAAGCTATATACATGTTCATGTGTATATGAAACACACAGAATAAAGACCTCATAATTTGTGACACTACCTGTGATGAAATATTTTCCAAGGTGCAAAGAATTTGGATGACTTAACCATGAAAATTGTTCATTGAAGAACATAAAAAAAAAGATTACCATTTATGCAATGACCTTTATAGGTGGAATTTTTTCCCGGTAACCTATATTAACAAAAATATGCTTGTTTGCTATTTTTATTTTTAAAATGAGAAAAACAGGTCCTATAGCCGCAGTTGTAGAGGCTGCTGCCGACCAGAAATCCTTGGGGTTATAAATCAAAAAAAATTTTCCTGTACTTTGTGGGTACCCTCATTTTTTTCTTTTTCTCTCTCTTTCTCATAGGTTTTATTTTGTCGTCTAAACGACAGATATCCCATTAAAAATCACATAGAAAATGATTTCTATGTGAAAATTTACATCTGAGGCAATTGAAATTGCACACTCAACAGGTTTTATTTGTATAAAATTGCTGGTTGATTGGTGATTTAATTAAAAAAGAAAACTAGTATTTTGGTTTAGTTTTGTTTTTTAAATGTACTCAATACGATAAGAAATCCAATCAATTTAATTTGATATTTATATAATTACAAATTTTGGCTTAAGCTTACAAAGAATCGTTTTAGTAGACGAAGGTTGTTCTTAGAAAATTTATTTAATCTGCACCACTTTGAGCCACATTAAAATTTAACGATAAGATGAACTCATTTCCTTTGCTACTTTTAAGGATATCTTAAATACTTTATGAATTATACTTGGAAAGATTTCTAAAAGTGTTTTTAGGTATCAGAGATTCAAAGAGATTTAATTAGTCTCTTATTTCCCTGGTAAATTTTTGACAAATGAGCAAATTTAAAGGATATAAGCACTAATAAACTTAAAATTGTACTATTTTGGTGAAAGAAAAAGCAAAACATGATATAAAAGTTTTTTTGCATGAAAATTTGTGTTATTTCTCACATAAATTTATTAAATTTTTGTGAAAAACTTTATTTGTTTGTGTCTAAAATTTTTAGTTAAAGAAAAGCTGAGTTTTGGTATTAAATGCTTTACCAATCGAAAAATCCAATTAATAATTATAAAAAAATGATTTTTTGAAAACCAAATTAGTCGCGAGATGATTTTAAAAACTAAGTCGATTTATCTTAGTTTACATTTTGAACATTTTGGGAAAGCGATTTTTTAAATAACTAGCCTTAAGTTTTTTTTATCTAGATCCTATTTTAGGGGCTAGAACCTTCTTGATATTCATTTCTCCAAATAATAATAACGTTTTTCAAAATTTTTATAAGTTAAGCTAGCTAAAATGCTCAATTATATCATAAAGCTAACTTGAATGCATGAAATTACATATTTTATTACTATGCTTTATGTAAATTATAATAAACTTAGAGTAAAATACTGTTTTATGTCATTTTAAGATAACTTTTATTTGTCATTTTCTCATAACAACAAAATGCACTCCAAAAATAACTGATGATTGATGAGTTTTCGAAACTGAACTTGAGTGTCTATTCGGTTTAGTCCGATTCGGCGATAATTCAAGTTATTCGGATAATCTTTTAGCATTGTGATTTTTGTCGTATAACTCATATAACAAGACAAGACAACACGTATAACAAGACTTTTTAAAAATTCAACTTTTGTTGAAAAAATAAAACTTAATAGTTTAACTTAATTTTTAGTTGGGTAAAACTCAACTCTAATAATTATTATGCCTTGATAACGCGGCACTCTTCACTTACCCTTGTTTTCGCTGGAATAAGTTCAATTTTAATATTCAGTTCTCAGAGGATACGCAATTTTCATCTTGTTTGATACCTCTATATTTTAACCCAACAATTGACAAATACGAGATTTCCGGCCGTCTGTGCTATAAGTTTTGTTGAACTTCGGTTTGGCACAGACTTAGCTTATAGCCTTATGACTAAAAAATTATATGATAGGATGAATAACATTCCTTATAAAATTATTTACAAAGAAAAGCACATTAAATTTTGATATTTGTTATACTTTCAAAGAAGTTTCAAAGTAAGTCAACACTTAACAAAATCAAAAGCATATTTCAAATGCATAATAAACAATATTGATGAAGAAAAGAAATTGAACAGGGTGTAGTTTAGAACTTTGACGTTTATGATCAGACGTTGGTTACTTTTAATAAACAGTTCTATAAATTATAGATATCGAGCTATCAGAATTGCATATTCTACAATTAGCTACAAGAAATTCCTTCCGATTTACAAAAATTATTGAAAGTATTTAAGTATTGGTGAAAGATCTAAGAATAAGTTTTCTGATATTAAATTCTTTAAAAAAATTGTCCCCTCCATGAAAAACATGCTAAAAATGAGAAATACTTCTTTTTGACTTTGTTCGTTGTTTGAAATCATTCTAAGCCAAACCTTCAGAGAATATTCAAATAAATTTTTATCCCTAAAGGCAGAAAAGTTTCAAAATTTTAAAAATTTTTTTAGTGCATTAAATTTTAGTTTTAATGCCACAAGCATGCGAGAAGAGCAAGTTCAAATAAGGAAGGAATAACATCATAATCCACTGGTAGTCATTAAATTTTCTCTTAAGAATCGTCTTTCCGTTATTGTAGCAATGAATATAAAAAGAAAATTAATTAAATACAAAATTCTTCCTACATGTAAAATTCTAAAATTGCCTAAATTTACTTAAAGCAATTTAACTCCATTTGCTTCCATTGATTTTAATAACAGTACCAACACATTCATAAATCCTTCTGGTTGTGCCCTTTATTTAACTGTAATAACACATAATTACATCCGTAGTTAAATCCGTATTGAATTGTTTAAAACTCAAACTCTCAATTTTATTGCACTTAACACGTACTAAAAACTTTTTTTAGGGTAATATAAAAGTAGCATTTAATTTAATCTATATGTCTAGCATTATAAATTGTGTCCTCATATCAATTAAAATGTAATAAAATTGCAGTTTGAAAATGCTATAAACAATGTATCAACCAAATAAACAAACTATTAAACAAGATAGTTACATCTTACAGTGATCACGCCTTCAATATGTCTAAATTTAAGGTCTCCACGTTTGACTTATATGCATATATACATGCATCCATATATATAAATGTAGAAATATGTGCGTAGAAGAGAATAGTGGAAACAATCTATGGTTACCACGTGCTTCATCACCATATCACAATTATATTCACAGTTGCAAATTACATATAAAAGGTAATTTCTACGTTTAGTTCTACTCTCATTATTTTCTCTATTCTATACTGCTTACGTTTATTTTATTTTCCCTTTTCTCCTACAAATTTTAATTATCACTTTGAAGTTAATGGCGTTAAAATTCGTGTACTTAGAACTTGCACATGCACCTTGCACACAAAATAAATTCACTTAAACGACATTATATGATTAATTAAATCTAATCACGTGATTTAACTGGTCACTTTATTAACAACTGGAATCGAAATTTAATATGCCTCTTTTGATTAATTTATTTTGGCGTGAATATTGCAGCAAGTCTAATGTGGAAAAGGGGAGTTGGAATCTAAAAAAAATTACTTTTTAAAAATATTAATTCATATTATTCAAAAATTAATTTAATTTGTTTAAAAAGAAATAATTTAGGTTCAACATTCAGAAATAAGGAAAGAAAACAAAATTTTGATAGTAAAAAAAAAATTCTTACTTTATATGCACTGTCCACGAACCGAACTGCTGGAATATTTATATATATTATTTAATTCGCTTTACCTGTAAAATACCTGTTTATTTTGAGAGCGTGGAGAGCAACTCTCACGAAATGTGCCGAGAATTAAAATTTGGGCATAGCATGGACGGCACTCAAGTATTATTGAGGATACGAACCCAAATTTGAAGAAATAAGTTGAATGTGGTAAAAAAAAGTTGGTGATTTTTCTTATTCAAATATTTCTCATTCGATTTCTAATTTGGATCTTGAAATTGACATTTTTACGAATTATTTTTTGAGTTGTTAAAAATTGTATTATAAACTAATTTTTTATTGATATGTTTAAGCAGAACCATTCTAAATGTAATAATTTTAATAACTGGCTTAATTTATTGGTGCCAATGTAATTGATGGACTTTTATCACTTAAATAAAGCCATTAAACCAAAAAATAAAGAAACTGTTTTTTGTTTTATGAATCGGAGGTCGGTGGTTTGATGAATTTAAATGCAGTCTTACCCAAATAAATTATATTAATAGCTTTGGTTATGGAAAAGGATGTACAAAATTGTATTTTCGGATGAAAAGATGAAGTCGCTGAGAATACTTGAAATCCTCAAGATATTAGATTGTTGTTATTCACGTACAAAGTGGAATTAATTCTAACTTTCTTAAGAATGGAGGAGTGTGTATCACGCTAGACATGCCTCAAGATTGTTACTGTTACTGTCCTTTGGTCCTCTTTTTAACTATATCATCTAAGTATTCACTTCGTATTGCTTCACATTTTAGGTTAGGCACTTTGCATGGACGTACTGACCTATTTTCTCATAATTATAACCTCTGATAAGATATGTATGACATTCTTCAAGGTAGAATGTAAAGGGTCAACAGAGATTGATTTAAAGATATATAGAATCAATTCTTGCTTGTTAAGAAAAAAAACGAGCCCCGGATTTGAAAATGGGGGACCCTTAGGTTTATTATTACAAATATAAGAGCTAATATAATTGTTTGTTAGGCGCAGGCATGAGAAGTAATAATATTTTAGTTGCAAACCAATATTAACCTCAAGAAATAGTTGAGGTGAGCATTAACTCAAAATAAAGAGTCCAAAATATGTTGGATATCATGCACCAACCATCAAAGGAAGTATAATTTGTTATTTATGAGCTTCATAAAAATGACTCTTAAGTAAGCCCTCAAAGTGGGACGTTAGAAGAGCAATAGAAAAAGAGCGAAATATAAGAAATTTACTCAATCTTATGGAGAGTCTCTGTGAAATGTATCCATTGTATCTCAAAGTAAAGATACTTTTTGTGGATTTATAATTCCACTTTGCTTTGTGTTTTTTGTTTAAATACATCTTAATCAGATGAACTTAGAACCATAATTATACCCTCAGCGATAGTGAGAACCTTTATAAAGTTCTCTGAGTGTGGTTCATCGCCAAAAGTCTGCCGACCATTGCATTTGGGCTTTCAGGTAAGTTGAAAGATGTGTCGAAAATTTTTATTATCTGAATAGCATTATAGCAAATTTTTCCCAGCAAAAAAGAGCTTGGTACCATATTGAACAATTGAAATATCGCAATATCTACCGTCCATCGGAAGCTCATTCGAAATCAAACTCGTGGCTTGAAAAGTGGTAGTTGTCTGTAGCTTCTATCAGCTAGTTTGTGAAAGCGTTTTCTTTTAGACAGAAAAATTAACCAAAAAATGTATGAAAGTCGTTGAACCTCCAATTGTATTCTTCAATGCAAACTGACCGTCATGCCTTTCCATACCGTTAGAAACACAATGACACAGAATTTATCGTTCATGTCTCAAGCATTTTAAGCATAAAATCTTAAAATCGGTAAACTTTTACCGAAACTTTTAATCTGATGATAAAAACTTATGGTGATAATTGTTTGTCCCATGCCAGAGTGCGTGACTGGTTTAAGTGGTTTAAGAAAGGCTGTGACGACGAACATCTAGGTCTTTCAAAATCCATTGCTACTGAATCTAACATTGAAAAAGTGCGTGAATTCATCAAAAATGAACCAAAATCTTCACCTGAGCCAAATCCGAAAAAGAACATCTCGAAAAGTCAAAATGTGAAGACAATGTTGATTTGTTTCTACGATTCCGAGGGCATAATACACCGAGAATTCGTTCCACCTGGTCAAAGGTTAGTGCTGTGTTTTATCTTGGTGTAATGAAGCGTCTGATATCACGTATTTGTTGTACTAAGTCTCAATACCGCGAGAAAGGAAGTTGGCGTTTGTTGCATGATAATGCTCCCTCTCATCGTTCGAACTTAATTACTGATTTTTTGACCAAAAATGGTATTTTAACCACCAACCATTCACCGTAGTTGCCAGAATTGGCCCCTTGTGATTTCTACCTGTTCTCTAAACTACATTTGCGATGAAAGGAAAACGCTATGCTGATGTAGAGGCCATCCAAAAGGCATCGACTGACATACTAAAGGCGATTGATAAAAATGATCTTAAAAATACAGTCGACAATCTAATTGATCAGAAGGATACTTTTTTAAATAAAATAAATTATATATTCCGAAATAATAAGTTTTAGCATTCATTTTGAAAAAGTTTCGTTTTCGTGAGACACACCGTATATAAGAAATATTTTAATGGTACACACTTTTCTTTCCAAAAATTCTTTTTATCAATTTAAGCCATATCCAAAATTTGTTACAGATTAAGGTAGAGCAGAAGTAGTTTGGGGACTGGTATGCAAAATGACTAATTATTACAGATCTATTGTGCTCCAAGACTGACGTAACATAACATAACAAATCATACACTTTGATCGTTTTAGTTAAATATCAGAAGTGTCGGAACCTCTCTTTCAGTCTTAAAACAGGTACATTTTTATTCAAAAGTATAAAAAGAAGGTTTAAAAATAAATACTCTAGACAGGAAACACAAAATTCGTCATTTTCGAACAATTGTGTTACTGTCGATATCTTTGTAAAAGAAACTTAAGGACACAGGAGATTCATACGACGAAGATCTTCTAAAACTGGAAAAAAACGAAAAAAATATCTTAAGTCGTCTACTTCAATAATTTATGAAAATATTTATATACGGGTAAATATGTATACATATAAATATATATATATTTGTTCATGATATGCAAACTTGTACACCTTAGTCTTTAAAGTGTCATGTTACTAAGATTAATGGTTCACCTCTGCTGTTGTTTTTAGATTTGTAAGTTTTATTTGGACTCACGCCCAAAAATTGTGATCACTACTATGCTATCATTTGTATCCAGTGTAGAACCTTTGGCTAAGAATATTCCATTTTCATAAGGGAAGGTGTTAAGGATACCAACAAAAAACAAAAGAAAAAGCTAAAAGCATTTAAAAATATTTCTTATTAATAATAATGAATGAGATTTAAGAAAATGTATACTTAACGAATCATCCAGCTGTTGGCTATAGCATTTGTCATATGATGGCATACAATTTCTAAACTAGACACATTGAAATGCCTTCTGATGTATTGCTTTAGGTAACATGATTTATTAAGGTAAATGATAAGAAAAAAAAAGAGATAGGCAGCCATGCTGAGTTAAAAAGTGGGCTAGAAACCATTTTTAAGAAGGTGCCATGATGTTTTTTTAATTCCTAAACAAGAATTTAAGTCACTTGTAATCTTTCTATCATTGTATACGTTTTTACTAAATCGAATTATAATTGGTGAAGATTCTATGACTTCCCAGAAAAAAGAGGAAAAAAAAAAGGAAAACACTAGACAGAAAAGAAATATATACGCATTAAATGTAACATGAAAATTGCCTATTTTTCTTGTTGTGATGGTGGTTTTTGGTTTTTAGTTTGGTTTTATTTTTTCTTTTTTACACGTTATGATAAAAACCGACACTATATCGTTTTATTTTCAATGGGAATGAACGTTAAGTCACTGCCTTAAAACATTCTCTGGTCCAATGATCCATCCATAAATCACTAAAGAGATAAAATCGTATAAAATCTGTTTTGACAGAGGAATTTTTCTTATTTTTTGGACACTTCGCTTATCGGAAAAAAACTCCTAAATTGTAAATGGATTTGATATGCAGTATACTAATTTTGGTTTTATTAAAAAATTTGATTTAACAAATTGTTCTCTTTAAAAAATAACTGTTGAAGTTAAATATAAAAATATATTTATATGATTTAAGATTACAAACCAAATAAAAAGACGTGGCCTAAATGTATGTGAGGCGGAATATAAAAATATGTTTGTCATTATTGATTTATAAATATTTCTTTAAATGATGAAATGCTTGAGACTGGATTAGTATAAGAAACATATTGCACATATTACTACGAAACAAATTCTAACAAATATTTTGGTTTCGATACATCTTCTAGTTTTATCTTTACATTTGCAACGTGCTTGGTCGCAAAAGCTTTGTAGCTGCTGCTTCCTTATTTCCATTTTTTTTGTCGATTATGATAGAAAAATACATCTGCAGCAACAGCTTATTCGGGAGTACCTAAAATAGTACCACGAAAACGTAAAACTTCCTTGTAAGAAGCGGCCACTTTTAAGCGACCGAATAAAGCAATTAATTATTGCTAGAAAATGCAGTTTTACTATAACGCAATGGTCTGCAAAAAGAAATTACAGCTACATACATTTACATACGACGCTTTCATTATAAGCTGATGGTCATTATTTGATTTAATCTAATGAGCAAGGGTAGGTGAAGTGTAGCTTCTGCTTACTTTACAAACTTTGAAACTGCTCGCCAAGCAATGGGACATGAAGATATTACATACACCTCTTGTGAATACTCAAGCAAAGCTCCACCAAAGTAACTTTTGAACCTTTTTTTAAAGGGAAGAAGACTACGATATTCCAATTGAAAATCTACAAATAAATATTGAAAATGTTGATAGCATTTTATAGTAGACGAATTATCTTCATAGCCGTTTATTATTTATTTTTTTGTTAACTACATGATATACATCCGTACTACATACTAAAAACAAAAATATTGATGTGTTAATAATTTTAGAGTTGTATACATCACAAAATTAATTTACAAACAATTTAAATTTTTGCAAGGACAAACATTATTCACAATCGGAGGATCTGAATTATCCTGCAATAATTAAATACTATAAATAATAGTTTAATTGCTTAAAGAACATAAATCCAATTAAAACAATTTCACATCCACTTCGTTTCTGTATGAATAATATCCTTTTAAATGTTTTTTAACTAGGCAATTTTTGAAGATTAATATCAAAGTCTAAAAAGTGAAAAATAAAACTAAAATATGAATTTTGACAATATGAAGGAATTATAAAAAATAAAGTGAAATATTTAAACTACAAGTCAAGTTTTTATGTTTTTTAAACTTGTTCATCCGTTTGGTAATTGCAATTCATGTCGAGGGTAAACACATGCAGCCAGTCTCAGTCTGTGTGCTTAGAGCTGCACTCCACTAAAAATTGTTGAATTAAAATTAAAATGCATATGCCAGAGCTTTGCATACCACGCATCGAATATCCTTTGTTACCGTTATTTCAAGGATGATGTATAACCTGATATATGTATATTTTTCGATAAATAATACGTAGAAGAATATAGTGAACAGGGATTTAAGTATGACTGAAATTTGTGCAAGGATCGTTAAGCTTCACAAGTTAATAAATTAACAAATGCAATTTTGTGCTAAAGTTGTAAACAAATAGGCAAATAATTTATCATTTATGGCAAGCTTAGGTCTTTTTTTGAATTAATTTTTACTAAATTTTTAGATTTTCAGTGTTTTTTGGTTTCAATGAAAAAATTAAGAAAAAAATAATTACAAATAATGTTTAATGATCAGTGTCAATTCAAATATTTATGATATTTAGTTTTGAAAATAATTAATTTTAGTGTAAAGCTTGGATTTGCTATGAAAATTTGGAAATTGCTTTGGATTTGTTTTGGAAATAGCTCTTTAAAAGAAAAATTTATGCTGACCCATTGGCATATGTCAAGAAATGGCAGTCCTATTTTCATTAAAAATCTCTTTAGCATTATTCTAAGGAAAAATAATAACTAAGAGCGAATTAAAATATTCGTTTATATTAATTTTCTTATAAATCAACTCAATACATTCATGTATTAAATTTACAAACTTTTCAGTACATTCAGTATGGAATCATCATCAAATATTGCGACTCGGTTATTTTTAAAACCCACGTTTTCTTTGATTGTAATGTTTATCTTTTCAACTCATCTGAAAGTAATTATTTTTAGAAACAATTCCGATATAAAAAGACTTAATTCAATTTCTCAAGAAATTTGAAGTAAATTTGATGAATTACTGATTCTTTAGAAAACTATAAGTTCAGGCTAAGAAGTTTTGTTTGTAAATATTTGCAAGGCTTAGTTTGTCTTCTGAATCTTCAAAACAGCCAAATAAATTGCCAGAGAAAATTACTCCTTTAGATAGTAATTTACGCGGAAATGTTAAATATATGAATTACTTGGAGATTAGATAAAATTTTGGTATACTCTTTTACGACATTTTCAGTCCAAAGATGCTGCCAAAAAAGATTTGTTGTCATTTTTAGCTCTTATTTCATAACGCAGTTCTTTGTATGAAGCCTTTTTGTACAATAAATTAACAAAATTCACAGTAAATCATTCTGATATGAATATATCTTCTTTTTCCATATACACTACCACAACTGAAACTCTATCCCATACTCGTGTGATTTAGATAAATTACTGAAATTGCGAATCGCCTGATATCCAGTGTCAGAACCTACATTTTACTTGTTTAATGACATTTTGGCATTTGTAAGTGATATACAATTAGTTACTTATTTACATACTACTAAAAAGTATATATAAAACATATCTTGGATGGTGCAAATTAAATTTATTATTTATGAGCTCATATATGCATACAATCTTTGCCTCATGTCGTTTCCATTGAAATTTTTTGTTCAAATGATGAAGGATAAGCGACTAGCTGAACAATACTCACTAATGTAAGTGAATTCTTTTATTAAATAACAACTAAGTTCAAAGAAGCTTAAGCTTTAATACTTTTTACTCCTTTTTGAGGTGTTTTTTTGCATTAATTCACGAGTGTGTAGGCTTTTTGTAGATTACGGATTTCAATTTAGTGCTAGAATAAGAAAGTACAGTGTAATAAAATTAATAAGATTTTAAAATTAATGCTTTCAAAAATTTTAGTCACACTAATTAATGAATTGGCTGATCCTTTTTCCATTATTATTTAGAAGAGATGCCTTACACATGATAAAACAATACTTATCTGACTATAATTGCGTTAGTGAAAGCAACTTTCTTCCGGCTGTAGACTTGACTAAAAAAAGGGACATAAAGCTGGAAATATTGAACCCTCTTGAAAAAACATTTTAGCATGCATTGATATAAAAAGTTTAAAAGTTATAAATACAAGATTCCTTGTTGATACATATTTCCACTTTAGTAAAGCTGTAAAGTCATTACGTAGAGTATTGAGTATTTTTTTTTTCGGAAAGACTGGAATCCTGTACAACAAAACACGCTTCCACCTTGCTGTCCTTCAGTATTTTTAATTTTGATTTCTTTTTTTAATATTTATAATATTTTATACCCTTAAAATAACAATAAATAACAAGCAAAAAATGAATGGTAAAAATATGTACTGGTTTCTTATTATAACTCCGCAAAAATACCAAAAATTCGGGCGTATAAATGAGAATACTTGAATTGAGAAATGAGAATTTAATTCGATTTATTTTGGAAAAAGTTATTACCGGAAATGGCGAGTAGCAACCGCGAACCGCGTGCATTAAAAATTATTAAAAATGTATGAAAGGCATTAAAAAGCATTAAGTTAGTTAGGTTTTGGTACAGATTAGTAAATGAGTCTGAGTTGCTCAGTGAAATGTGTTTTGAGGCAAAGCTTGGACGATTATTTTTAGAAATTTTTATTCTTCGTATTTAGAATTTTTTATTCTTCATTTATTTCATTTTTGAATTTTATCTACGGTTTATTCTATTTACTAGAGTCCGTTCTGAGATCTAATAATTAATTTTTTTCAAATACTTAGCACTTGGCGCATAAATAGTAGAGAATTTTGCTTAAAATCATTCAAAGATATCACTTAAGATCTTGTGTTCGTGACAAAAAGTAAATGATAACAGTTACCAGGGGCATATCGAGCGGGGGGTGTGGGGGTGTGACACACCCCCAAAGCAGTCGGCAGTCGGCAAATCTGAGTTATTCTATCGTGCAATTCAAATATGAAATGGGTAGCTTGACATGGATTCACGAATTCTGGAATTTCTGAGACAACACTTTATGAAGAATGATTGGTGTAACATTAATTTCTTTAATTGTTTTTTTATTTCTAACTTTTTGCATTCGATATATCTAAAAAATATCTAATAGATTTTTGGTTGAAAGTGCTAATTAAATGATACCAAGTGAATCAAAATAGAGAGGAAGTAGTAATTATAGAAAACTTAACACTGATTATTTTTTCTATTAGAATGAACGCTGCAGTCAGTTTTTAAATCACAGTGATTCAAGTCATAAATAATGATTTCGTTTGATTACTCATACGCAGAACACGTCGCAAACCAAAAAAATATGATGAATACCCAGAAACAGTTACTAATTTCGAGTTTATAACAAGGAATTTAGATATGTATGTCTTGCAAGTTTTGACAAGCGGTATTGACGACAATATGAAAGAAGCTTTTTCAATGTTTGTACCTATTCAAAAAATTTTCAAATTTCCAGTTAACAAAAGCAACGTCACGATTAAATTAATCAAATCTATTGTGCAATTAGACCCAACATTTTGCACAGAAGAACCAGAATGCTTGTTTGATGAATTAGAAATTCTTTTGTATTCATGTGCAGAATGTACGAATTTTGGAGATATTTCTAAAATAGTGTTCAAATTGGGTAAGTTGATTCCGTTGGCGCCTAAGCTTGTTTGTTTTATTTTGACTGCTCCAGTGATATCAGCTTCTCGATAACGCTTATTTAGTAAATTAATAACTAGTTTAGAATTATTTACGTACAACAATGGGGGATAATCGTTTGAATGCGTTGATGTTGTTTTATTCTTCGAAAGATAAAGTTGACGAAATTAGTCTGCGTGAAGTCGTTGAGAAATGGTCGGTATTAAAACATCGCAGAGTTAAACTTTGACATCTATCATTCTATGGATAAAAAGCACTTATGAAAATAAGACAATGCTCATTATATACTTAATCCTTTTTTTAAGAATTATTTTTTCGACCGTTTAGTTGTGATAATGTTGTTTATTTCAAAAAATTCTTTAGAGTAATTATTTGTTTTGTTATAATGAAATTCTAAAATAGTTAATTTGAACACACTGATATTACTATATTTCCACCCACATGCCACATATGCAGTCATCTAGCTTTCTGGGTAAGTCGGCTTTTTTATACCCTTCACCCCCCCCCCCCCCCCCCACACTCAACACCAACAAATTGTGTTATTATTCTTATAAATGTCATCATTAATCAATTCAGAATTTATGTAAATAATTTTCCGCTGATCTTCTCAAAAAAACCGACATGCTTGTGACAAAAAGATACTAATTTAGGCTATATACAAATTTAGTGGAGACATTTAGTGCCAAATTTTAACTAATACGTCTTTATGTAGCTTAGCTAAGTAAGCTAAACTTACTAAACAATACTAATTTATTTTATAAAAGCCATTTGTAAATAAGTGAAAGAGGTTTTATATTTCCCTCAAAGTGTAACCCAAGTAAAAGATCAAGTAAAGAGTTAAAATAAACCTGAATTCATACTGCTCATCCTCACAAACTAAAAGTTCACCTTATTCGGGATATTCAATGTGAGTTAATTTAGTTCACTAAGGTTGAAATGAAGGTTCAACTAATGAAAATATTTACCAATACATTTAAGGAGAATGTCAATATTATTTGACTGCAGGGCAAAAATAATCTCCTTGGTTAAAATTAGAGTTTTAAGAATCGTTTTTGATACTTTCTCAACGGCTAACAAATAAAATAAAAAGGCTGCTATTAACTTGTTGGACATAGTTAAAAATTGCATTCAATAGCATCCAATTACCCGTTAACACGTCATCATTTACAAACCTCAGAGCCTGTTGGGTCAGAGTACTTCTTAAAAACTTAACTAGAGTCCATATGTATCAAGCCAAAAATGCAGGAAATACTTTCGACAGCTTATCTTAACAAGAACTATAGTTTATGGGCCATTAAATCATACTCTGCGAAGCCATGTGACTTGTTATCCCGCCTATTCTTTTTTTAGCAGCCACAGCTACGGGCCTTTTCCATGTGTGTCCCATACATATTTTACTCCTATATATTCCATCTATATATATATATATATATATATATACATATATCGATTCGTCTTATATTTGAAGTGGCTTAAACTTGAAAACTGTTTCTTTCTAAGCCAACGTTTTATTTATGAATCCATTATGGTCCGGTGCTCTTTGTTTTCACTCTTTTGGGTTAATCCTATTAGTAAGATGTTTGCTAACTTTATGTTTTGCAGTATATGAATTCATTTCGGTAGATACCGATTCGGTTCTGCTTTTTTCCTTTTTTTATGTTTCGATAATGTCTAAAATTCTACTCAACTTGAAATATTTCCTTAATAAATGTTGTAAAAATGGCAATTAGAATATATTTATGAGTAATATTCAAAAATTTTATGATTTTAAGTGCCAATTTATGAGATAAGTAGCGACACTAATTTGAGTGGCGAAAGTTTTTGAATAGTATCAAATTGAGATTTCTTAAAACAAAAAAAAATTAATGAATATTTTTCTTATGGAATTAGTTTGTGTCTTTTTCAGTAAATGATTTCATCAAGATGTGTCTAAAAACATTATTGCTGGGAGTAATTTTAAGAAATAGGAAACTTGCTTTAAGCTATATTTCTATTTCTAATTGAAAAATAGTTAGAACGAGCCATTTTGTTGGGAATTTTAGAAGCTAAGATAATTATCAACATTTTTAGTGTTATGCCAAAAATTAGAGAAAATTATAAGCTAGTTGGAAAAAAGGGGGAACAAATTAAATTATTGAACAACAAGAAAATATATGAATTTTTATTGGTTATTGTAAAAAATAAATGTAAATTTTTATAAATGTAACTAATAACTAACAAGATAAGTGCCACTTAGCATAGTTAAGAGAAATTAAATTTTTTATAAAAAATTGGTTTCAATAATGAAACAATAAAAGAAATAATATAGGCAATTAATTTTGTTTTGCTCCAGGATAAAATTTATAACGTTGATCAGTCTCCTGCATGAATTATACATAAGAACATTTTAAAAATATTTTAGGAAACATAGTAAAGCAGAATACGAAAGCTGAAGTGATTTAGGCGAGTGCTCAAGTTTACTGTACCATTCAAGCAACATATTCTTAGTAATTCTTTTTGAAACTTTAAAGCCTGACAGTAAAACAAAGTTTAATTCATTTCCTTTTATAGTGGTATTCATGGTGAT
Organism: Acrocera orbiculus; assembly: GCA_947359355.1. Taxonomy (NCBI): domain Eukaryota; kingdom Metazoa; phylum Arthropoda; class Insecta; order Diptera; family Acroceridae; genus Acrocera; species Acrocera orbiculus. Next base: position 45,710,573 of record OX375756.1, on the reverse strand, counting down.
TGAAAACTTTTAGGGCTGAATTAGACTTTATTATTGACCGTGGACCATGGTTTTCTGCTACTTGTTCTTTTTCAGATATCGTTAGAAACTCCAATTCAAATATTCTCTTTGTGCGTAGAAAAAGACTTCTAAAGAGGGATTTGCTATGTATGGTACCGTTTTGTTCTCACACCAAAAAGTTTTTTAAACAGAAAAAACTTCTTAGATTTCTAGTTGTATTTTGTGTACTTTGTCTCTTAGAATCACATATTGTATCTAATTTTAGGCTAAAAAAGATTTCAAAAAACGAGTAGAGTGTAAAGCAAGTGCGCAAGCTTAGGGGATTTTTGTTAGCTTTCTCTTTAAAGAAACCTCAACCAAATAGTCTTTATAGGAAGCTATTAACAAATTATGAACCTTATTTTCATAAATTCATACGATATTCGTGCTAAAAATAAAATCTTGAAATTTATTGAACTTGACAGATCCACAGCTGATCATATTTTATCTGTTATTTATGATCTGCTTCCAGCTTGTTTTTCTATTAAAATTAAAAACAAGGCTTATAAAATTTTCCCAGAAAGTTCAAACTTTATCTTATATTAGGATGAACTGAAATTTCATAGAAAATTTTAAAATTAATAATTTTTCTACAGAAAAAGAAATATTCGTTGTATATATCTACCCAACCTCAATAATAATACCGATAACCACATTAGCACGTTTATCTCATCCAGCCACTAAAGACACTTTCCCTCCAAAAGATTCACAGATTACGACAATATTTCTATTATCCTAATCAAAAAATTGCTTGAAGTCATTTCCATACCACGACCACGTTTAGTCCTTTATTGTTACATTGGATTAGCTTGAAATATATTTTTAACGCCATATAGTCTAAAAATTTTATTGTAAATAAATCCTAGGACCTACACAACTTTGTACATCGTGTAATTTTGCTTTGTTTTAAGTGAATTAAATTAAATTTTTTTCTTCTGATTTTAACTTGACTACATGTAAAAACGTTATAAAAAAAATTTTTTTTCTATAGAAATTAAATAATATTTTGGATTAATAAGTACCCAATTGAAAACTAATTCAAGATTTTGGCAGGAAAAGTAGGCTTTCACTAATCAATTCTTTAACGTGCTGTAGACAAAGCTTAAAGTTATAGCGACGTTGGCGCTTAGGAACGGATTCATCTAGTCATCTAAGCGAAAAGCTTAAGAAAAATTTAAATTTTAAATAAAATAATAAATAAAATAAAATTTTAATAAAATAAAATTTAAAACTTTAAAAGTTCAAAAGGAAGTCTTGATGTTAAAGTTTTTCAATAAAGCGCTTCTCTTTAGAACTTAATTACTAAATATAAAAGCTAATAAAATTACCTCTTAACCAATCGGTTGTTCAGTTAGATCAATTATAAATCAGCATTCAATACTAACATAAGGCTGAAACTAGAATTGTTTCCTATTAAACGATACTCCCCAAAACATTTATAGAGAAGTCACTAACTTAAATCAGAATCTCGAAATTCCCAAAGTTCAAGTTAATTTCTCATAAGGGACTAATGTCATTCTATACATTTGGTCAAATAAACATTTAACAGCCCAAAAGAAGAGTCATACAACAAACAATATACCATGGCATATAAATTACAAAGTAGTTTATTAAGCTACAATTTCCAATATGTTATATGTTATCCAAATATATATATATTTAGTATTTACATTAAAATCTAGTATGTAACTGTGTATTTATTTTGCCTTGACAAATACCAATAGTAAACATATCAGACATACATTATTCTGAAGTTTGTAAAATATCCTTTAGTAACTTGTAGCCAAAGAGAATTTCTCAGTTGAAATGTGCTCACAGAACAAGTGCTGCTATCGGGTTAAAAGAGGTGTTCATTAGGGGTGTTACCATTTGGTCTATAGAAAATCATATATACATACTTATGTTAGTAGCATCAATTTAAAAGGGCATGTATTCCACCCCTTAACATATGCCCAAATGAATGTTGAATCTCTTAGGCTACATATTGCATAGCAATAGAATAGCATCACGTGCTATATCTATGCATATATATATATATATATATATATATATATATATATATGTATTTATTTTCAGGAAAATGTGCATTCCTTTACCCCAAATACATATGATACTCTTGTCCGGCCACCATATACTGTCCAATATGTCCAGTAGACCTTTATCTTGAATCTGATGTAATTTATGTATTGACAAATGAATGTATTGCTTGTTAATTGATCTATGGATGACAGTAGAACATTCACTAATACCGAATTCAATTAGATGTTTAAAGGAATTATGCACCATACTATAGTTTTGCAGTAGCTTCAATTGGAAATGCTGGCAATTAAAGTAATTAAGATAATAATTTTTGATTGTTGCATTGGTTCTCCTAGAATGATATATGTACCGTAAATTAGCTAAAAAAATTGGAAAAATAGTAAAAGAGGCCGGAGCTATAAATATTTCAAGCTATTTCACAATTAATTTTAAATCTCTGAACGTATTTAAAAATTAAAACTTAAATTCAGTTTTATGGTAAGCATTCATTCTTCCAATTTGCCCTGAAGTACTTTTAAAGTGAAAAAAAGAACTATCGTACTGTTAGTCTTATAACAACAGCTATCCAAATTCGCTCCAAATAGTTAGAATTGGCAAATAAACTTGTTATAAGAGCTTAATAATTCCAATTTGAGCGGACAGAAGCGGCAAAAGCAAAAAAATAAACACGTCAAGTTCACTGAAATTTTTAGGCTTGTCTCTAGTCCGAAGCTTGTACATACTTTTACTTTATTACGTTTTTTTGTCATTTCTTTGGAAATATTAAAACTATTTTTGTAATGACTTTTGAAATTTCGAATTCTTTGGGAATGATGTAACTGCAACACCACTCACCGCTAAAATTTATCTATTAAAGTAGACGCCATAATAGAAGCTTAGAAGTATATCAAAAGTCCTCAAAGTATGTGTACATTCACCACTTTCAGGCTAATTAGACCGATAGCAGGTTCAACTATTAGTAATGCTAATTTTAAACTTCCACAGCATGAATATTTAGGAGTTTGGAATCCAGTTCCAATTTCACAAAAGTAATCACAAATTTAACTTTTTTGGGTTATTTATAAAAATAATTTTTGCAATCAAAACTGTGGTTTCCATCGCTACTTAATTAATGTTATATACGTATTTAGAATATTCTAAAGTAAGTTAATATGCCTTGAAGTATTGTTTCATGTAAAACTCCCTCCGATTTCCCATTCCCACTGACAATAATATAATGCAGCATACAAATGTATTTCTTATGTAGCTGAAACTCCTTTGGGAAAATGAAAGTCGCGTATTTTCTTTAATTATATCCCTCTTTTAAAGGAAAACCATTCGCGTGTTTTGAATTAAAATTGAAATAAGCTAAGGATATTTACTTAGCATAGCTTTATTTTAAGATATATTTCTGGGCGAAATACTGCTTTTTGATATGTTTGTAAACGCCTGTTACATATATTTTCTAAAGATAACAAAATTAAAGAACAACATATTCTACTTAAGTCTTTGTTTGTACTCATCCGGTGAGATTTATTAGCAATGTTTGTTTCTGAAGCTATAAAAGCAAAGTTTTTCTATATATTCTAATGAAATTGGGGATTTTTAATTATTAATGATTCAAAATACAGATTTAAATTTTGTTATTTTCTTTGTTATTAAAAGGAAGTTGTATTAGTTTTATGTAAATATGTTGGTAAACAGAAGCAATAGGCTAGGCTGTAAGAGATCTATAGCTTGAAGTCCCTGCAATCAAGAAAAGACAAAAAGAAGTTATTATATCTGACACCTGATAAAGGTCAGTATAAGCAGGACGACTACTAGTGATTACAGTGTTTTGTGATTTGGCAGCAGAAAAAATGAGGGTTGAAGATTGTCATAGAACCCTGATTTAATATATCCTATTTCATCTTAATATGCAATGAACGTATAAACTTTTTTCGAAAAGCTCAAGAGCCATAAATAAAATCTCCTAGATGTTTGTAAATTAAAGTAGTTTTCTTTTTCAAAATAAATGCCGAAAGTACTTAAAAATATGGACAGAGTGTTAGTAAGTTATTTTCGAAATAGAGAAGAAATTGTAAATTCTTTTTGTCGAAAAATTTGAACTTTCTAATTTAAGAGGCCTAAAATGTTGGAAATAGCAAACTTCCGCCTGATTTGAAACTCGTTGTTTCAAGTAATTCATAGCCTGAAAGGAAGTTAACAAAAGTTTGCATTTTCCGGGTCAAAGAGGCTGAACTAAGATTGAAGAAAGTTCGTTTTTTCAGGCTCGTTAATAAAAAAGGAATTAGAAAAATATATACATATATGCTTAAGAATAAGGGAGAAGGACCTTTAGAAGTTTGGGTGCATTTTTGATAAAAGTATCTTTCATAAAGAACAAGTGATAGCGGTCATTGCTTGATTGATTTATTCATCCACTAACTCAAGCAAAGAATATTTCCCTTCAAATTCAGGAGGGATTGTTTTTCATTTTTTGTCTATTTGTGTAGTTTAACGGTAGGTTTCTCCTTATTTCTATGAAATAAATGTTTTTCATATTGCAAAAATATACTAGAATTTATTTTGACTTAGTTTGACTCGTGATGGTTCTCCATTTTATAGAATAAATAGCAGAAATCTGCATTCATTTTAATCCAATGCTTAAAAAGATTAAATGTAGCAAGTTAGAAAATTTGAAAACATTAATACAAAGGAGAAATATTTTAATTTTTGAATACTGATCTCAATTTTTCCATTTTTAAAGCAGATCTTTCTTTTCTTTTGCAGGTAAGAGATATTCAGAATCTCTTGCGGGCTCGTTGCTTCCGGATTGGTTAGGTAAGTCATTCAAACATTTAATTACATTTATTTTATTTTTAAGTTTTTTAAAATTTTTTTTCATAATATTTAGACAGTTGTTATATTGTGATTTAATTGAATTCATTATCCGGCATATTCGGCATAATACCACTAATTATTCAACATTATTCGTTTTTGTAAATGATTTCAAAATTAGTATTTTATTTTTATTAGCAATTATATTTTTTTACGTAATATTTATCTCTGACGATTTTTTGGTTCTTTGGTTATAGATCTAACAAATTTTCAAGTTTTTGGATTTGGTATTTAATTTATTTTGAATTGATTTTTGTGTTTTTGAAAAAAAGTCTAAAATGCACGCTGGTGGATTGAAGAAAAGTAAGTTGGAGAAGGTAAATACATTATAAATTAATATTGCATAAATGTTGTAATTACTTACAAGCATGCCTAGATGTTAATAGTAAATAAATAGAAGCTTTGTATTTTATTTAGCATTTTCCCATATAAGGGAAAATATTGGAAAATATTGTTTTTGGAATAACACTGGATTTTATTTAGTTACTTTGCTGTTTGATTTCAAACTGTAAAAGTATCTAACAAATTAAAAACAAAGCTTTTTTTATATTTGGAATTGTATTTATAAACTTTAAAATAATTTAATAATAAATTAATGCTACAAAAATTTTAATTATCTCCAAATAGAATTGTTGCGCTTTAAGATTTTTATTGAAAATAACAAGAAAACTTCTTACATTAAAATAATTTACAAAAACCTTTTCCAAATTTTATAGCAAATTTTCAAAGAAGTCTTTTAGACTTTTATTGGAAATCTGAAATATTTCATGCGATTTGTACATTGTGGTCTTACTCTCTCTCTCTCTCTTTTATATTGGATTATCATTGTTAACAAACGAATTGCTGCTAACGAGGAGACGTAAATTTTTGAAGGTTGAAGAATTTAATTAACGAATTTGAGGGAAAAGGCTACCTTTCAAAAGTGAATTGCTAGTAGACTGCCAAATAGTAATATTTGCTTATTAACGCAAGCATTACTGTAGGCCTAAAGCTGCCCACAGAGTGCCGGCTTACAGCCGAGCTGACACCGATTTCCATTGTGATTGGTAGGCTTGCACTCTGAACACTTTGAGCATATTCCTATTGATTCAAAATCACGACTTTATAGTCTTCGGTATCGGTATCGGTATCGGTCTTCGGTATCGGAATTGGCGTCAGCTCGGCTGTAAGCCGGCACTCTGCAGGCACACTAATAAATAATTCGCAGATCAAGGCTATTTCAATACAAAAACTAGCTGATAAACACATAAATTAATTTTCAAAAATTTTTATAAGGTTTGAAATACATACAACTAATATATATATTTGTATATATATAAAAAAAACTTAAAACTTCTTTTAAACCCACTAAGTAATATTTTTAAAATGAATACAAAATATTGAAAAAAACCTAAAAAATTTAACTTAAAATTGAAAATATTAATTTAAATCCTTTTTTCTTGCTACATGGAAACTATTTGACCAAATCGTAAAGAGACAGTTTAATTTTTGTTCCTGAAATTCCTACATGTTACAAGTAGAGGTTCAAATAGGCTTACGTGGGTCACAACCTGGTATTTGTTACCCGCAATGCACTTAAATATTTTTCGGGGATTTTTATACTCATAGGTTGTTGCCTGTGGCTGCTAATTTAAAACAATCCAAGAAGTTTTTTAAATACAAAATGGAAATCGAAAAGTATTGCTTCAGACTTTGTATAATACAAAAGAAAACTCCGAATATTCAACTAATTAAGCATATCACAAATTTCATGTTGAAACCAATACACAGAAAGTGTTTTTTGACATTTGTTGATCAGCTGGCTGAAAGCATAGTCAATTTGTGGTCTTTTAGTCTTCAATTTATTGAAATATGTATTTTTCAAATAAAAACTATGATTATTGTAGACCCTCGCCAACTTTTCAAAAAGAGGACGCATTATTTTCAAAGTGAAATATTGTCCATTGGGGGTATTCACATTGAGGCTTGTAACATTTCGGAAATGTTCCCCTACAATTCTCAGTCCACTAAAATATGTGAATATGTGTTGGAAAATATTACAGATAGCATGTGTATATAAATGTGTATTAGTAAGATACCAAGCATGAGGCAGAAATATTTCTGCCTCAGGAAGGGGTAAAAGCTTTTTCGAAATTTGCGAAACTCCGTTTTACCTTTCACCTCCGCTTACCATGAAATTAAATGTTACCGGACTCAATGTGAATACCCTGATTGCGTCACATTTGATCAAGACAAAGCGCAACGGCAAGAATTTTTTCGGTTTCATGTAAATTTGTTCTTCTTAAACTACAAGAAAATAATTCTTTATGTCATCTCATTTTAGTTTTTTATATATTCTTCCTTTATCTCTTTACCACATTTATAACTAATACATAAAAGACTACATTTTTAGCATAAGGTTTTATTCTGGTAATTCTAAGAATTCTAAGAATAAGAAATTTGCAGCAGGATGCTCTATACTTGTAATTTTACAAATTCTGACTCATTAGTTAGGAGTGTTGTGCTAGTATTAATCTACTTGGTTATATTTAAAGCAACCAGCTTTATCCTTATCAGCACATTGAATCATTTTTTCAACAAGTAGTTGGCATCGAACTTATAAAAATTTTAAAGAGTGCACACAGATGAAATAAGGAAAACCTTATTTACGCTTTATTTACTTTAGATATATTTCTAAATAACTTTATTCTTTAGGTAGAATCTTAAGCATACTCCTAAGGAAAACAATTATAAGGATTTACTTGTATATTTTGTTTATTAGTTTTAAATTCAAAAATCCAATCAATTTAGTTTTAATTTGGGAATCGAAGGTTTTAAAATAAATTTGCAGAGAGAAGCAGGCTGTAAAATATCTGGCTGCAAAGAAGATGAATTGGATAAAAATTTCATATAAAATTATTTACCACTCTATAAAATAATTAAAAATCAATTTTTAGCTTTCTAAATCAAAAATATCGCTGAATGATTTGAAATTTTTTAAATTACAAACAAGCCAATAAGTTGTAAGATATCATTCAGAAAAACAATATCTCTTGGTAACTGGTGCTAGAGTAACAGACAAATAAAAAATCTGAGAAACTAAAGAAATATATTCCCAGACGTTAATAAATTATCCTCTCCCACGAATCCTAATCGTATTTGCCAATCTTAAATCTTCCAGTTTAATCAATTTGGAGCACATATCTAAGTCGAATTTATAAAGACGTTCAGACCGCTACTGTATTAATTCATTAATTAATTTATTCTCTCTCCTTTGAGATATAAATGGGATGGGATACTTAGATATTTATATCCATATAGGAATAGGGGTTATATAATAGGGCTTTTGTTGAGAAATGTTTTATACTATTTCATGCCTTAAAGTTTACTATCATCTATCTTGTTGGCATTATCTCTAAGGAGTTTATACTCATATGAATCTAATAACGCATGTAATATGAATTCATTAAAGATATCAAAGCCTTCTTTATAACACTTTAGCAAGTAGTCTTCTTTGCACTTAGCTAACCAATTATTTAGTTTAATTAGCATCTATCTACATAACTACTTTAGTTATTTAAATTTTATATATTTGCATTTTCTTCCGAGATGTATACCAAAAATCTTGATTATTATTTACAAAGAGTGTCAGGAGCAGTCAGATTATTACAAATCTGCATGCTTTAATGATTTGCTTTTTTTATTGTTTGTGATTTAAATTTTTCAGTCTAATCACGTGATTAAATTGACTTAGGTGGTGTCACAATTAAATTTTCTCGTTATTTGAATTTAAATGTGTTGTGCTGTCAGAGAACCTTTTATCTAGATAAAGTGCTTAAATATCACTCTTGTTAAGTTAGCTCCAATTTTTAGTTTAATGTTTTGATGTTGCACATCTAGAAAGACTTTCTAATTCTTAATGAACGAAAAAAAGGGAACGTTAATAAACATTCCCTGCGTAGGAGGTCTTTAACGAATTAGAAATTATAAGCAAAAAAAAATATAATAAATAGTGTAGTTAACTTCACTTCACAACTAGTTCAATGGCCTAAACTATTCTTACTATCTCAAAAATATATATAAAATGAGATCATAACTCATTCTTAATACCTTCAAACAGACAAAATAAAAGAAATATAATCTTCTTTGTATCCAAATCTTAAGATATTTTGTTTTTAAAATTCAGTTCACATCATCATGGTGTATAAAGATTTTATTTATGTCCCTCTTACAGAATATATATATATATATATATATGTAGTTCTTAAGAATTTAGGGAACTTGACAATGGAAAACACACTTCTACGACCAGCTCAATACCACCGTTTCCTACCTTGATTAAATGCCTTAATTTTAACACACGCCTTTTTGAATTATAATAATATATTCACTTATGCCTTCTCAAAATTAATTTGAATATTTTTTTCCAGTTTTGAGAAAGTTATATAACAAAAGAAGAAAATTAATAAATTATTTGGGGGCTTAAGAGGAGTTTGCTTTTAAATTGTTTTTCTTCATTTTGGCATTAAGAAAATTAAATTTGCATTGTCCTTACCACACTAATCAATTGGTGGGATGTCCTCTTTATATTTATTAGAATCTTTATTTGCACATTTTAAAATAATTTTGAAACTCTAATAAATCAAAATCATGTTAAAAATTCAAAGATTTCGATCATAATACTCAATATCAATTTTTCATATTTTTAGTTTTGTAAACAAAAACGCAGTTTAAACCACTTTTTATTAGTATTATTATTATTTTTTTTCGGAACAAATGCAAAGTAAACAAAGTAATGTTTCGAACTTAATGAAGAAAAAAAATAATCAGATAGAAGAATTTCTTTCGCCCACTCTTCGTTTTCTTTAGTTGAATACAATTTATTGTCTTAAAATGTGTTCCTTGTCAGGCATAAATAAATGGAGATCCTAACACAATATATTTTCTTTATCCATTAATATTCAATTAAAAATTTTGGTTTTTTAATTTTTTGTTTATAGATATTTAAAGAATTTTAAAATGAATCAAACGAATTATCAAATGATCAATCGAAACAGCCTAAAGTAGGTCGGCAAAGAGCAAACAAATATATAGTTAAACTGCAGCTTCAATAGAAAATAGAAGAAAAAAAAGAACAAATAAACAAATGTGTACTCTGAAATAATATTGTACAGAATAGCAAAATGGTATTTATATTTTAGATAGATAAGGGCAAACAGGGGGTCTTGAAGTGCATTAAAGACACTGGAAGCAATGATATAGAATAAGTGGCGCCTAAATTGGAACAAATAAACATAAGAAGAAAAGTTTGTTGACATGTTACAGCTTTTGTTTAGGTTACAAACAAAGAAGTTTAGTTTGATGTTATTCATGCCCTGATTATTATAATTTCAATTTTGAAAAATAAAAGAAAAGTACGTTTGCGTAATGCATTCTGTCTATAGCACTGACGGTACACGGCTACACGGAAGGTATCATATTAATTTTTTTACGTTATTTTTAGAATTTTTTTATTTTTAGTCTTTTTCATATTTACACCTTACGGGCCAAAAAAATAAAAATTTAGTTTTTCAATTTTGTAGTTGATTGTTTTTGGCATTAACTATTATTTTAAATTCAAATTGAAAAATATGATTTTTTGTATACTATTTTAGTCATAAATGTTGCGGAAATATAAAAAAATTTTTATATCAAAATAGACCGATTAAGTTACACGTAAAAACAAGGAACCAAGCGGTTAGGTTTGCCAAGAGATAATGGAGAACTAAGCGTTTTTGATATCATTTAGTGTCATGAAAATCTGCTCTTTATCTGACATCAGCAATACTGAACCTTTCCTTCCATGTTAATCGAATTGAAAATTCAGGACAAACGGTATGTACGGTTGGACTCAAACCGACTCAAACGAGTGGGTAATAGCAGCTTAGAAAGCTTTTTGTGATATCGATGATATGATTAACGGAAACTCAACTCAAACTCAAACTCAAGGAGTTTGAACCTCCTGAACCCACCCCTAATTATGCCACTGGTGAATGAAGAGAGCTAAAATACTGAATTGTTACCGTAACGAAGGTCTTCATCTATTAAATATGTCAGAATGGAATAATAGTGTTAGAGGAGATTTAGCTAAAAAGCAGCAAGGACGCAAAAGGAAAAGGGTTGTCTTTACATATTTTATTTTAAAAATGAAGTTGCAGAAACCATAGCATTTGGTGATACAATGAGCAGATCTTATGAGAGGAAAGGCCATTATTGAATTTCTAGTCAAATATATAAAACTAAATTAAAATCTTCTAAAATTAATAAATAAAAAACACAAAATTACATAAAATGCTACTCAATGAATAAAATGCTTTTCTGCTTTTTTAAACGTTCCTTCGGTATTTTACTGATATACTGGAAATTCGCCGCGATATTCATTTGGATAAGACCTGAGAGTAAAAATTAAATTTTATGTCTGATAGCAATTGCAAACCTCTGCAGTTACTTTTGCTAAGCGATCCTATGAGATTTCTTATTTTCAATTTTTTAAATTTTTAATGAGCTCTGGTAATTTGTCAAATTAACTCAAAAGCCTAAGCACACTATTTTGTTATCCATGCAATAACTCATGCGTCAGTTTTTTGATTGTTGTTTTATAGTGTTAATAATTTGTTTTGAATTCAAGATTTTTATTTTTCTAAGACATAAACAGCAGTGGAAAATTAATACTAAAACATATAGAAGAAACTTTAAAATTAAGAAGGTGTAAACATGCTAAAAACTACTGCAGCTTAAACTAAATGCACTTCTTAAGCTTGAAAACATTTTGATATTTTTTCACATGTTGTAAATGTTTGAAGCATAACTTTAAGTTCCTTAAGAGTTAATAATTCAATTTGTTTTCTCGTGGACAAAATTAAAGTCATTCAGTTTAAGAACAAATTGACTGCTGGCTTATTTAAGTAATCTTCTCTCTGTCAAATACTGAAACTAAAATTGAAAAAAAGAATTTTATCACAGTTTGGTCTTTTAAAGGCAACACTATCAGATGTCCTCTCTTGTTTCATAGAAAGATTTATCTTTGATTTTGAAAGAGTTTGCAATTTACGTCGTCTCTTACATCTTATCTCCTTAATATTTTTAGAGGTTTTTGAATAGATATAGCGTCGCTAAAGGTCAGATCTTGAGTCAGTTTGAGTAATTTAAATTTAATGTCATTTAATTTTGACATTAAAGCCATGAAATAGGGGCCCAGTGCATTTTTCTTTTCAGGCAATGGCATATTATTTTATTTCTTTTTAGAAAATTCAATGTTCTACTAAAATGACGAATAAAATCAAAAGCTAGTCAATTTTTTTTTCTGTTGTCGTCTCGATACTTTTTTACCACACTTTATTTTTTTTTATAGGGGCAGCCCTTTGATAAGTAAATATTTACACTTAATTAATGTATTTTATCTAGGATAAGAAGAACTACCGTAGCCGCCTTCCCTGTTTCCTACATGAAATATAACTCAAAAATGGCATAAATAATTGCATTTTCATAATAATCCAATCATAATTTTATGCAAAGAGAAAATCTCTTTCCTGAAAGTCTGGTTTTATTTACGACTGCATTTCGCTATATGATCGTTCTCAATAATTGCAGAACAGTTCGTATCATTACTAACTCTATAGAAATTTAGGCACCTTAAAAGAGATTCGTATGGTATTCCCTATGGTATATGGTATAGCAGTTTAATTTGATTTCCAAAATACGACAATTTTATCAAACCTTGTTTTTCTAATTTTTCTACCATCGAAATTTCTACCAGCAAAATTTCGCGCAGCTTTGTTTTTGACACTTTTCCCATACCGACTCCTTAGGCCCTCCATTAAGTTTATCCTACGCTAACACTGGTACAGCATCTTGCAATAAGTTTTTCATGTCTACAAATATTAGGGCTTAAAAAGAATTCGAAAGCTATAGTCGTACAGTATTTAAGTTTCTTTTTATAGTTAGGTGTTCACTTATTTTCTAAAAACAGTTTTGGATTCTCTTCTGCTTAAAATTGATAAAAATTAGTTAACAGGAAAATTCACTTTCTTCATCTTAAGTGACAAAAAAGCTATTAAATCAGACTATATTTTCTTTCTTTGTGTTTTTTCAAAATTCAAAACTAATTCCCTGTAATTACCAATTAAAGGCTGATTTGCTGAATTACTTCACGGAATAACTTTTCTAACAAATTTAGCAAATCTGTTTAAAGGTCAATTAAATTTTTCAACAGGCACCAAAGCCATGCAAGAAAATGCTTCTTGTAAATTTGTGACTAATGTATGCACATACCTCTAAAATTCAACCTACATCACAGAGCGGTGAAACCATATTTAAGCAAGCAGTCACACACCTTTATCCACGTTTTAATTCTCGTAGATGTAAGTCAGGTGTTTTATTGATTTTACATATGATTCTCGACCTGTTTTCGAGCGCCTCCCTTCTGAAATTTTGTTCATTCCACCGCCTTAATTTCTTAGCTATAATTCATTTTTTTCGATTTTGTTATTGTTGTTGCCTTATTCTTGAATAGTTTTTCAAAAATGACATATCCCATAGGAAGGGTTTATACAGGTGATATATACGGGCGTGGTTTAGGCTAATTTCTTAGACATAAATTTTCAATTAATATGCTATCCAGGGAAAGTTTTTATTTTTTATGTATTGTATTCAGTTCTCTTGATATCAGTTTAAATTGAATTGAATGCAAGGGATAGGATCTATGAATAAATAATTTTGGGTCGTGGATTTTTTTGTTTTTTTTTGAAAGACCAGTTTTGAATGAGGAACTTCTTAAAGATCCAATAGCCATCTATGGAACAGTAGTGTAACAATTATGCTGAATAAGATCTGTGGCTGAATATGGAATATCTTTCTTCTTTTGTAGGCGAAATTAAAAATATTTTCAAAATTTTTTTTTAAACAAATTTATGAATTATAAAATTCCTCCGAATTAGGTTATGAACTATGAGTATCATTAGTTAAAATATTTGGCTTGTTCTCAACTAATTGTTGAGTGTTAGCCTATTTAACTGCTAGGGAAGCCTATTTAACAGCAAAGGGAATTTTGTAAGAGTTCCATAAGTTCCATAAAAATGAATTTGCAAAGGGAAGTTAGTAAGAGTTCCATAAGTCCCATAAAAATGAAAACTAGCGACTGGCTTCAGCGGTAAAGTTATTGTTTTTATTTTCCAGCTATTTTCACTCATAGTTGCGCAAAAATCTTTCTGTTTCTCTTAACCAGTTCTCAACATTTCTTTATTTTAGCAATTGTAATTTTTGTATAAATGTTTATTAAGACATGATCAAACAGCAAAGGTTGCATCTTTCAAAGAAAACATAGTATAATTAAAAATGATTGATATGACAAAAAATTTTGGCAGTCGTCATTTCTGGTTCTCTTAAACAATGGCCAATAAATTCCTGGTCTAGCTAATAGAATGCGTCAGTGATAAAATTTTGATAGTTAATTGATATTTTAAGAAGTACCAAACATCAAATGCAAAAATTTGCTGACAAGTGAACCTTTAGCGTGGAGGTTACATTGGTTTTGGTTTCACTTGGATTTATAACTATTATTCTGCTTCTGCTCCATAAAAAAATAATGTCTTACTTAATATGGCACCAGTCATGCTGAACGGTGTGGCTTTCCAAATGACATAGAAAATGAATAAAACCAAAAAAATGATTATTGCTGATCATGGCAGTGTTTGGAGCTGTTTAGGATAAATAAAAAGAATATTCTGGTTCAGTTTGTGACAATGGATAAAATATTGGTTTCACTATTACATTTAGAGATCAAAAGGACAATCACTTAAGTAGAGAACAGCTGGTGAAAGTCATCCGAAAGGAGCGAACATCCAAACATCAATTACTAAAGATATAACCACTGTATAACAGGACGCTCACAGTTTTTTGCCCATCGATTCTCTTCAAAAGAAAAAAGCCAACAAAAACTCTATTAGATAGATTGATTAAAAAAATCATGAAAAACTGGCCTCATACAAACAATAAAAAAGAAACTATTTAACAAGAAAATGCAGTGTATCACATTCCTCTGAAAACGATTGTCAGACGACACGAATCAAACTTCAAGTTTGAAATCTCAGAACTAGTATTGAGCCACAATTCTCAATTCTTAAAAAGATGCTTTAGAAGAGAAGATTCAGATCCAATGAAGCCTACTGCTATTTTAAAGACAAGAATGAGTTGTTCTTCACGGCCAGTACAGAAAAATTTATAAATGAAATCAAATTTTGCCGGAAATTTTCTTTTTCCATGTCAACTCACGGATTTATTGACCGATGTGATTTGTTCAAAATGACATTTTAGGTTAGTCTTAAGAATTTTTAGACCAAAGTTTATGATTAAATCATATCATCAATATTCCCTCAAAACTACTTCAATCCTCGGAGAAAAAAATTAACAAAAGAAAATTAAGTTCCGAATATCCGTGCTTCAAGTGTCATTTAGCTAAACTTTAAAATAAGCAACGAATGATATTGTATTTGTATTATTTCTAAGTTTAAGTTATTCTAATAATTACAAGAAAGCTTACGTGTAAGCACATTGCTAGATATTTTTTTGTAATCGATTACTTCTTTTTCTATAGCTAAAAAATAGCTAGTTGACTGTTTTTAAAGTGTTACATTTAATATAATTTATTGGAACTGGGAATTACTTTAATTTCGCCCAGACACTAATGAAAAAAAACTTAACCATAAAAAAGTATTCTTGGGTTTTATTAATTCTCTATTTTAGTTAGAGAAGTTCTTATATTAAATATTTTGAAATAAAGCGCATAACAAATTGAAACAACAGAAAGATAAATTGAGAAATAGTTGAAATTCCCTTTTTTTTATTAGGTATAAAGGAAAAGTTCTGTTGTACGTTGAATAAAGCATTTTATATTAAATATTTTTCAAACACATAACTCTTATATTTATTTATGAAGAAAACATTAAAGTTCCTCTTTTCAGAAAGAATTTACCACTTGATTTATATTAAAAATAGAATAATAAATGCACCGAGTGATATTTTAAAGAAAAATATCAATTTTATTTCAGCCTCTTGTGATTGTTAGAAAAGTTAGACATGGGGTTTGCAGAACAAATCAATTTTAACACTCATATATAATCAGCAAATTCTTGATCATTCTTAACACAAAATTCTTGATCTTTATTAACACTCTTTCACATTGTACAAATAATTATAATTGATGGAAATGTCGTTGTTCTTAAAAGAGAACAAGAAAATAAAACCTAAAATTCTTAATGAAAGTTTCCTTAGAAATACTATCGCCAAAATTAAAATGTTTAACTTTTTCAAGAAGACGACAGTTTAACCAGAACAACTTTAGATTAACTATGATAAACTTCAATTTATGTTCTAAAGGAAACTAATTGTGATCTTATGGCAGATTCTTTTCTTCTATTAATTGCGATTGAAATTAGATATAAAACTAGCAATTGGTTTTAATATACTGTTTATTAATACTAGTAGGAGTACTAGAAGTAGTAATAGTAGCAGTATGGGTCCTAAATGCCACATGGCAAAAGTAGATTTATAATTTTTACTAAAAAAGTGAAAAAGTGCTACAGTTTGATCATACCTGACATGGCTTAGAGGTTTTATTTAGCAATAATCAGCAACATGAACAAGATTTAAAGATCTGAATCCAAATTTGCATATAATTTTGACCAAAGATAAATAGAAAATGGTTCTAAAATATTTCTGCAGATATGTTTGGCATTCAAATTAATACCTTAAAACCAAAAAACTAGCGACAATACATACACGAAAAAAAGGAGTAAGAGTTCTGGCATAACGACAGCTCCTTTGTGAGGCAACCGTTAAAATATTAACTTTATATTTTTCTTGACTTATTACCTGGTATTTTAAATGCAATTTTGTATATCTTAAAATAATTCCATAAAGCTTCACGATAAGAATTCTAACATATTTAATTTTTTTTTTATGAATTTGAACAGTTTATAGGCCTAAGTTTCAACAAATTTATTTAAAACACTAAAACTTTCTAAAAAACTTTGTTCTAAAGATTTTTTATGCTTTGAAATTTTGTAGTGATTGCTCTGTAAAGATTTATCATTCATTAAGGAAATACTGAAAACTTGTTGAACTGTTTAAAAAGATATCAAACATTTGGAAACTAAAAACTTAAAACCAGTAAATCATAGAAAAGACCTTTGAATTTAGGCACTTTAAAATTTATGTAAATTTCAGAATTGTTGTCATTTCCATAATTCACAACTCAGCCCCCCACTCCCACATACAGCAATTCTAAAAAAAGTTATGAATAGGAGTTACTTAAGTGTCGTAAATCGTATTCTTCTTTTTAAGAAATGACACCACAACTTTATAATTTGCTGGCCTACATTCCAGAATATAGGACAAGTTTATTGATTTCACAGTAAGGAAATACGGTTGCAATTAGAGCTTCTACTAGCTTAGAAAATTTTTCTGTGGTCTTTTCTTCAGCATGAAACTTTTAAAAAAGCCAAATTATTATGACAGCCTTAAAGGGATTACTTCAATTCTATTTCAGACGACAGCCTTCTGAAATCTTGTTCTTTTTTCATTTCCGAAAACGAACTAAAGAAACGAAAAACAAAAAAAAACTTACAAAACAATAATATCATAAGCTAGCTGCAAGCGCACCATCTGTGTATTAATTTTCAAACTAAAATAATATCATCTTGCAGAAGACTGATGCTACATGAGCTTTCAGAACGCACACATATAAACAGTTATATTTGAATCAAAATGCAACATTCAAATATTTTAAACATATACTTATGCATATAGAGGTTAAGCCGCCTGTTCACATAAATACACAAGCTCATTTGAGTGAATAGCAGTATATTTGACATTAAATCCACTAGATTTAAAGCTAAATGATAATTTTTTGTATTTCAGAAATTTCCACAATTCTTCACCTGAATAGCTACACAAATCACTTAATTAAACTTATGATTAATTCATTTTAAAACTAAAAGAATTTTATTCCACACAAATCACTTAAAATTTTCATAAATCTTTATGAGATAAACTTTCACCATGCTCCGACCTTGCAAATATGGCGTCGTCTGAATTAATATAGGAATAGAATAGTATATGTGTGTGTGATTTTTTAATTTAGATAGAAGAAAAGTCAATTTAGGAGTGTGTTTATAGAGTAGCAGCACATTTATATTTCACATGATGAATGTGTATGAAATACTCCATTTAACAGGGGCAGGTCAACTGATTAATGGCGGGGATTATAGCTTCCATTCTATAACTTATGGAGGGGAAGAAATCTTGACAGATTTCTATGATGTCTGATTTAGAGGCTGGGTTTGAATGCACCCGACGCTACCCCACTCTAAGATATGATGGCCGGATGCTGTTTTATGCAAGGAAATGAATAATTGATGCAATTAATTTTAAAAGAAAAAAAGAAAGAAAAATTTGTAGTTTATATCCCAGGTTCTAAATACTGTGGAAAAATTTTTTGTTATTGGTAATGTGTGCTTCTGATAGAAGATGGCTATCAATTTTAATAAATTTATTGAACCATCGAATTTGTAGATAATTTATTAATATCACCGAAAAATGAACAGTGTATTTTTTGTTTTAAAAAGTGCTTAAATCCAATATGGTATTTGGATTTATAGAAGGATTCTAACTGTATATTTAAGGTTTTTGTTTTGGAAGTAACCTAATGTCAATTTTTTGTTTGATCTTATTTAATGTTCGTTTCACGATAATAAAGGTTTAGTATGTCATAATATATAATTAAAGATAATAATTAAAATTTATGATTAATTGTGTCTACAAAAAATTTTTTAGTTTTATTTAATTTATTGAATTTTTAATATGGTTTAAATTCTCATAAAAGCTCGGCCACACTTTGCTGTTAAATATTCAGGGAAGGTTTGAAGCCAAAATTGTGTTTCGCGTTATGTTTTTTTGAATATCAAATATTTTATTATTATCAGTGTAATCTCCTTTAGGTAGGTTTAAATTTTGCTACGGATTCTGTACAGAATATACGTTTCAAAAATTGAAAGAAAATTACTTCAAGCAATTGCTTAGTACTACCTTAGGATTTGTCAAAGGATTTACAAAACTAAAAGAGGACAATAGTTTGTTAAAATTAAAATACTAAACCGTTAGCTGCTGATTTTTTATTTCTATTAGGAATATTGCTAGTTGGAATTGAAATTGGCAATATATTTTGATTCAATATAATTTATAAAAAAATTTTATGAACAAAACAGAAATTAAAACATAACTAGGAAATTATCGAAACCGTCAACTTCCTTCTTTAAACAAGTAAAAGTAAAATCTATCGCAATTTCAAAAGCCAAGCAAAGAATTGCGAATAGATATTCTTTGTCGTTCCTTTAAAAGTAATATAAGAAAATCATTTTTTTAGGTTTAGGTCTAGAAAAAAAATATTGAACATATTGCTGATCTCAATGCCATTTTTGGGTTAGACACAGCTTGCACGCATAGATCAATTGGGTGCTTGGTAAGCTAAGCTAGGAACTGAATGCAAAGTGATTGAGTAAATCAGTGCAATATATTATACAAATCGCCTAGCCAAATAGATGGTGGAAGGTAAAATTAGAGCATTTTAGAAAAGATTAAACCAAATAGTTCGCATAATTATTTTAAACTTAAATTACAAATTTCTGAAAATCTATCGTTGCACATTAATTAAGTATCCTTTTATATAATATAGAGACTTTTGTTTTTCATTTTAAGAAGTTTCATTTTAAACAACTTTAAAGAAAACTAAATTTTTGAAGTAAATGAAAACATAACTTATTTAAAGCTACTTCTTAAAAAACTAAGAAAAAAACTTTAAACTTAAAACTGCGTTTAAGTATTGTGAACTAGTGTCAAAAGAGATGTTTCTGTTTTAATTTCAATGTCACACTAAGTTTTAAAATTATTTTTTCTTATTAATATAAGCTTCATGCCTTACCAAATATGGGTCTCAAAGCTCTAGTATGAGTAATAACAAGTTAAGAAAATGAAAAATATATTTCTCATGTGTGAACAAAATTTTTAAAAGGTCAAAACTTTGATGAAATCACATGGACAGAAATTAAAAAAGTTGTTTTGTAATTTTAAGGGAAAAGTTCCAAAGTTTTAAAACTAGTACTTGTTGAAATTTTGATTCTTTGGAATATATTGTCGGTTAAGATCCCAAAAATTAAGGGTTCCAAAAATAAAGTTCTGTAGTATCAACCATTATAATTGAAGTCGAAACTATTGAAAATTAATCAATTGAACTATTTTCGGGACAGCTTTTATACCTAAACAAAACTTATGTTTTTATTTTTATTTTTCCGATCATGTAATACCAACGCATACAAGAAATTATATTTTCTTGTATATTTCGTTCATTGTACATTGATACAAAAAGAACAATAAAAAATAAAAAAATAAAAAAGCAGTTCCTTTTTAATAAGGAATAGTAATAGTAATACTGCCAGCTGTGTTATTTTATTTTATATCTGGTAGAAACTAACCGTCAGTAGGAGTTATGTAGTTCCTTTACTGTAACAAGAAGCACGGACGGCATTTATTGCAATCGGGGTAATAATAAAAGAATTTCAGTGTTGCAATTGGTGACATTTTTAATTTAAGTTTCTTTTTCTGCTTAAGAAGAATCATTCCCTCTATTAAAGTTTTTTTTTTGATAAAAAAGTTCTTTGTTTTTTCATTTTTGCTGACATTTTATAATTAAATTTTAGTTTTTATCATTTTGGCTTAAGAAATTGATTATTATCATCATTTATTTTTGGAATATTTCCTTCCTATATATCCTACAGTATACAAAATATTTATGTGAGAACAACCAAATCTTTCGTATCTATTTGCAGTAAAAATTTCTAAATTAAATTATAGTCTTAAGATATAATACTTCAAAAGACTTCAAACATTTCTATCATCGAAATATCTATTCAACCATAAATTGTATTCTCACCAAATCTCTTCGCCAGTATCAGAAAAATACACAAAGGCGGCCATAATTATTATTATACATACATATATGTATTCCGCGAGCATATGCCTTAAACTATGACAATTTATCATGTCATCCGCTTGCGTACACTCACAAATATACAAACACTTCATATATGTCAGTTTATCAGAATAATCTTTCTCCAGAAAATAAATATAAAAAACAAATTCAAAAATTTAAAAAGAAACAATAACATAAAGACCCTCAACTTTTAAAGCCACTCAATCTCCTTGAGATCTTAATTTAAGTATGCGCATAGCATCTATCGTCAGAAGCCTGACAGACATACAAAAACATTGTCGGCAACATAGCCAGAGCCCCCCCTTATATGTGTTAGGGAAGATGCCTAAATATTTTTAGTTTTTTGTAGATCTTTGGTTTTTGGCCGTCGTTTTATTGTTTTTATAATTTCTAATAAAAGGATCGACCTCTTAAGTTTCAATTTTCTAAAATTGAAAAGCATATGCTGGTTGGTAAAGCTAAAAGAGATCCCGCCGCACATCCATATTTTAACAGCTGGGTGGCTAATAAAGAATTTAAAGATTTTTTTGTAACCAAGATGGAATCATGTATCCAAAATTAATTGGTAAGTAAGTGAATGAGTGCAATAGATATGCTTATTCCATTTTGGTTAGCAATGTGATTCGGAATTTTTGTTAAACCAAAAAAATGCAGATCCTTTTCTTTAGTAGCACTTGTAAATCTTTTTTATTTTTTTAATATTTATAGGCAGCTGTCTTTTGCATAAATCAAGGTGAAAGTTACAAGTCATAAATAATAATAAACAAAAAACGAAAAAGAAAAACAGTTTGAAAGATTTTAAAAGGACCATAAAAAAGAAAGTTTTCGTTTTTTAAGAATTTAGTCAAAAAGAGATTCTAGCAAGCAAAATTTTGCAGCATTGTTCGTGGTCATATCTTTTTCTGTTTTTTTTTTTTGTATATAACTCAGACCTGTTTCAAAATTAACAATTAGTCTTGCTTTTATTGGTCGATATTCTAAATGATTAAAAATATGTACATATATATACATATTTATAAATAAATTGCTTGTAGCCAGTATACGTCTTCCTTGCTAATCTTCTCTTCGTCTTAAGTGCATTTTAATTGACAAATACAAGACTTATGTTCGGAGAAAAAATTGAAAATTCATGTTCAGCATTATCTTCTTTTGTTTATTTATTTTTATATAAGTATTTGACCAAAAATAAGCATGGCTAGTATTCAAATGGACAAAAAAGGGTAATTTAATATAGGTTGAAACTTTTGATAGTGATTTGTTGTCTTTTAAAGGTATTCGTAATGTATTTTTTTTGTTTGTTTACACATGGTGAAATTTTTGTGATGAATTAACAAAATTAAAAATGTTAGCAATTAGTTTTGAGCACAAAATTTTTACTACTAATTAAATTAATTTGAAATGATTCCTAAAACGTTAGGGAAGAAATGGATTACAATTTCGAATGTAAAATTTTACCTATCTTTCTCCTTGCGCTTAAAACCATGTTCTTGTGCTCATAGATCCTATTTTTCCCAGGAATAGGAAGATACTTTCAAATTATTACAATATGGTAAACTATTGACTAAAAAAGCTCTGTTTTGTTCATATTTGTTTGGAGAAAGAGTGAAAGAACTTCATTCTGGAATTGCCACCTGCCCGGCCTGGAAACTTGCTTTTTTCATTCTAGTGTCTTTCCAGTTTAAGTTCTCCTAGAATGCTCTTAGAGCTGTGAACATTTATTTTTAGAAAGGCCTGAAAATTATAATATTCACAAATTTTGAATGGCCCTGAGGTACTTCAACTTTACTTCATACAAAATAAGTCACATTGTTAAGAAAAACACCTAAATGATTTAATCAGCTATGTGAACCTATAAAATACTGACTAATTGCTACTGCTAAAAACTTTTAAATAGCAATTTTTTAAATTTAAATACTTTACAGACCGGCTAAACTATTTAAACCAGTTGAAAATATTTCACAATCAAACATTCTTACAATGAATTATTCATTTAAAGATTTTTCCTTAATTATTATCACATCGCAGAACGTTGCTGTTTGCATTGAGTAAAGTACACAAAAAAAATAAAATAAAAAAAGTTGATTAGTACTACTGGTTGTAAAGCCATAAAAAATACTTGAGACGGATGTGATTCAGTTTTATTAAAAATTCAAAAACTCAAAAACAACTCTAATTGGCTGGTCTCAATAAATTTTTTTAAATAAAAGAAACCAAATACAACACAAAGACATTCCAATAACCTTTTATATAGCTTCGATTTTGCTAATAATTGCATTAGGATTTTATTGAAAATGAAGAAATAACACAAATGGAATTGCAAATTTTTTTATTTATGTTTTTTAATAATTATTACAATGTACAATTCTCCTGTTAATTTACTTTATAAATAAGAAAAATAATGAACGATTTATTATCCAACCAGAAGTTAGTTTGTTGTAGTACATTTTATGTACTTTTATGGTAAAAGTAATAGTAAAGCGTACTATAGGAATTTTTGTTCGGAAAAGGATTCAAACGATTAACCAATCGAGGTTATATATTTTTCTCTTTTTTTTGGAAAAAGGCATAGTTGCACATATCATAGCAGATTGCAAATAGTCCCATTGGGTATTCGATTCAGTAAAATAATTCAAAACTTGTTACTGGTTAGGAGATTGTAAAGCAATCGGTTAATAAAAGTGAAATATCACAAAAAAAGAACTACTATATCGCTCTGCAAGCCATTAAAATGTATCCATTTATTTGACTACATATATACATATGTATATGCATATATTAGACATATAAGAGCCAATCTGACCCTTTTTCATATGCATATATCTTCGGAAATATTGGTGGAACAGCTGTATAGTAACTAAAAACTCCCTACAAAATACCAATGGATCATAAATTTAGCTTGGGTGCGATAACTCGATAATTATGTCCGCTTTTGTTTATTTCGCACATCGATTACCTTCCTTTTGTGATTATCCAGTATGAATTTACACATAAGGGACCTTTGCTCTTAAATAAATGACCACTTTCGCTTACAAAACTCATACTCTGTATATATAGTACCTCTGGCGTAAAGTCTAACGAAGTTGGTTATTAAATAATGATTTATTTTTGGGTATATTGTATACAATTTTGAAATTTTAGGCGGCAATTTAAGTAAAATATATTTTTTCTTATCTTTGAAATTGTATGCATGTAAAATTTTAACCTTAAACCAAGAACAAAGTCATACAGAGATATACTAAAATTTTTTCAGATTTTGAGTACTCTCCTTAAAAAATAAATTGTATCTCTTTTAAAGCAATTTAATTTCTTAATTATGGAGTAACGTAATGAATTGTTCTTTTATTCTGGATAATCGAAACAGTTAAAATATTTTAAAAATGCTGAAATTTTATGTACTGAAGTCAATCATATCACATATCTTCTTTTTGAAAACGTAAGGTGATCATTGTTTCCCTCTTGTGCATATACTTTCGTATAGATTTTATCAAACATTATGCTTTGCAAATAAGTTGCAATGGAAGGGGTAATACTGCGAAATTATCTTTTGTTTTCATAAAGACATAGCTTAATCCTACAAAAAGCCCGTTAGAAAATTTTAAACTGGTAAAAATGACCTGAAATATTTTGTTAAAGCTTAAAGCTTTTTAAATTGGTTGTCAATAATAATTGCTCAAATAACAATATTTGACACATTTAAGGCACAGCAACGTTACCGTGACCTAAAATATTTTGTAATCATTCTGCGACAGCATCGTTGCTACCTCGAGGTTTCGAAATTGTTGTGTCCAAAATGTGACAATATCCATCCAAAACGGTAACCGTCACCAACATATACAAAATTAGTTAGAAATTATAATAATTTTGTAATTTTAAGGTTTAATTTCTAGGTGTATATAGGATTAGGTAGTAGTAAAGTTTTAAAAAAGATTAAGATCTGTTTTTTATGAGAACAGCATCAAACCCGCTTATTAATTATAACTTAAGTTTTAGTAAATTTAGTCAGTTAAGAACACACATCACCAAATTTAGCATTAAGTTAGTTTCCGGCGGAAATCATCATCCGGGGGAGTGAAACAAGAATTAAGTCTTATAAAAATAATCAACAACAATAAAGCAAAAATGTTACATGCGTGACCGCATAGATAAGCTCATAGTATGTTACTCTTTTAATTAGGTAAAATAAGTTTTTAGTATATCGTTTTTACAACCAAAGCAAAAGTATTTGTAAAGTTTCAGGGTATCTTTTTCTTAGAAAAAAGTCTAACAAGTCTGTCATGAAAATTTTTATGAGCCTTTAAACAAAACTCCAAAATATGCTTTTTTCTGACAATCTTATATAATAACTGTCCTTTTTCTAAAAACAGTTATTTTTTACTTTCAATTTTGCTTCTAACACTACGCAACTAACGGAATATGGTATAAAAACTTTCCCAAAATTGTATATATCAAAGATAATTATTTCAATACGACGTAGAAAAGAAATATCTGGTGGCGTGTTATCGAAATCGGTTAATGATTCAACTTGAAATAAAACAAGCCAAAACGTGCTAAAATTAGACTGATGAAATTGTATTGTATTGAATTGTAACTGAAATTTCTTCTTGACATTTTTTGTTTTCCTTCTTCTTCTTCTTATTAATGTTAGCTTCAATAAAAAAAAAAATAATAAATAAATAAATAGGGACAATAAATTTTTATAAATTTTACTAAATACCAAAAGTTTAATTGATGCATGATCCGTTTTGCCCGCCTTTTGTTAAAGGCCAGCTTCCAACGGATATCTGCCTAAAATTTCGCAAAATAATTTCTATGATTTATGCCTTTGCAAAAGTCCTATATATTAATATCTATTTATATGAAAAAACGTAATTTTATATCCTATGTTTGTCACATTTGTTATTCGCTACCAAAGGCCTTGTCTTCTAAATTTTTTTCCGTATGAGTATAAAATCAAAAACTAAATAAACACAATACTAATTCAAAAAATTAATCTAAAATTTAGCTTGTTTGATATCTGCCAATTAAAAATCAGCTAACAATAAATAAAAGCTAAAATCTTCCACAAACGGCGAATACAACAATTTAGATGACCATGACAATTAGGGATGACCATGAATGGTACGAAAAGATAAGATCTCTGGAAAATAAAACTATAAAATATATAAAGGACACCGCTTTTTTTACAATAATATTTCCTATATTCGTAAAAATAAAATAAGAAAAAAAAACAACTAATATTAAAAGACAAAAACAAAGTTAAAGGATTTTAAGTGCTATTATTGAAGGATTTTTGCATAAAAAACAAGTTTATTTATTTTTTTAATATTATAACACAAACGTAATGTTTTTCGATAGAAGCCATTAAATTTTTTCAACCACTAATTCAGGTTCTAATTTCTTTACTGCATCAAATTTCCAACAAACCAGCAATTGTTGATTTTTATAAATTTTATAAATACAAAGTAACGAAGTTAAATAATTTGAATAAAATAAACATTATTCTCACTTCCAAATTTTATTTCTTCATCGCACTTAATATTGGTTTGCTTTATTAGTAAGAGTTTAGTTTTTGTTTTTTTGCTTTTATTTCCATGGACAACATTTTCGCAAAGAATTTAAGTGAATAACACGATTGAATCTTTTTTCAAACCAAGATATTTTTGTCCTCTGCTAAAGGAAAAGATTTTCGTGACAAAGAATATGTTTAAGATTACTCCACATTTACGTATAAAAATATAACTTTGCTAGTTGTGCAAAGCGAAACTTTTCAATGTTTACATGTATATATACTAATATGTGTATACATGAGTATGAGTGGATCAGTATATAAATACATTCAAAGATTCCACAATTGCAGCAGCATTCAAGACCTAAAGATCAAATCATGACATCTTTTTCGTGTTCTCTTAACTAAGATAAATCGATTGCATGGGACAGTAAAGCAAAATAAATTCAATATGAAGAAAAAAAATAAAACAAATAAACATTTTAAATTGTGAAAATAAAGAAAAATAATAACAAAATAAAAAGAAACTCTTTTTGTTTTCTGAGGGAAGCCAACTGTGCAAGGCAGTTGCATCACAAATGAATTCAAAATGTCGTCAGCCTATTGAATTCTATTAAAAAATGTTGAAACTTTTGATGAATAATATTAAGTGATTGAATTCATTTTTAGTTTTCGTTTTGAATTCAATCAAACACTGACTTTTTTTTTTTGTGAAATAAGTTTGGAGTTCTTTTTTCTCATTTATGCACTGTTAATTCTTTTCATTTTGGGAGCAATTCAATCTTTGTGTGGATTTTGCATGTTTTGGCCAGATTTGCCACTTAGGATCCTCTTTTTCGAAGAAGATCGTTCAGTTTCTCATATTGGAGATTCACTGCCTAGAAGGTTTGAATGCTTACTCGTAAATGAGTTTAGAAATTGTAGGCTTAAAATATATGATTGAGTTGATGCACCTGAAAAGTTACTCTTAAAAATTTACTTAAACTAAATACTCGTGTAAACAAAAATATGAAACAATTTGCTCTGCAACGAGTTTTAAGATTATGGAAAAAAATGAATTCAAGTATTTTCATTACAATTTGATTGAAATATTTAACAAAACATACTACATATTTTAATTTGTTGAAAAACAAATAAGAATGACATCAAGACAACTCTAATTGTAAGCTAAGTGTAAAATTTTAGAAAATATGCATACTATATAACCTCCTAAATGTACAGTATTCGAGCTTAAAGCATGTTCCGTATGTAAATATAGAAATAATTCAAGATTTTATTTTACTACTATTTAAAAGCCTCAATATTCAATAATAATTATAATAATTTAAGCAAATAAAAACATTAGCTCACGACTGCAAGAAATGTTTCAAGTCAATTGTCACCGAAATCGTTCCGTTGTCGTCTTAGAATTTGTATAAAAACAAATATTTCTTGCTGTCAATCTTTGCTTAAATTTAGGTATTCTGAATTAAAAAGAGATTAACCTTTTCCGAACACTACTCTTACTTTTCTGACTGAAGCTCCTTAGACTATTACCTAAAAGCAAAGTTTTTAAGCCTTTCTACCTTTCAAAGCTGATTATTTGCTGTCGCATTTAGCTTCGACTACGAACACATTTCGAAAGATTTTTTGACCTACTTTACTAAATTATTTCTGATACAATTTTAGCTGCGATTATAAAATTTAAAAGACATTTATATAAATATTGACACTGATTTTGCGCTTTTCAAATTGCAGGAAAATTGTTTCGATTAAGTTTTTCTTTAATTTTCTGTAGTTTTTTGCGCTTTTAAAGATTTCTAAATTTTAAATAACTAGATTTAAAAAAAATGTTATTCCTTTGACTTTAAGTAAAATTTTTTATTGAAAATAACGTAAAAAACTTATCTAAACATTAAATTCAATTTGACATAAATTAAACTTTACTATTTTATCGTAATAACAACCTAAAGCTACTTAGCTATAAATCAATCAGTTAAATTGTCAATATATGTATATAAATATGTATATCTTTACCCAGTCATATATTTAAAAGGACATTTGATTCGGTTGCTATATAAAATTTTCTTTAATAGTATTTACGGAAAAGTCCGATTTCGTGACGTAAGAAAATCACGAATGTCGCTAAAAAAATCTCTTTTAACTCAAAAAACTTATAGAGGGGATTTTATTTTATACAAAACATGCAATAAATTGTTTGTTTAGCTTCTTTAGTCTTTATATTTGTTAGTTTCTTGTTTTTCTTTGGGTAACAAGTCTTTTGCAAAAATTCATTCAGCTTTGAGGATATAAGGGCAGCTTAGTAAGCAAGGAACATTGGTTGGCGTTTCCATTAATGATTTTTAATAAATATTCATCATGCAATCGCCATCCTGTATAGAAATTATACAAAAGGCATTAAGTCTTAAAGCAAAAACAACAACAAGAACAAAATAAACAAGCAAATATACATAACATGATGCACCACTTTAGGGGTTGAACATCTTTTTCTATACGAGCTAAAGAAATATGTCGCAGATCTTTTATAAATACATGTAACTAAAATACACGTTTATACTTGTTTGTTTTTTGCTGTATTTCTCTTATTTTGGATATTTATATATTTTACCTATGTCCTTAAGTTACTGCAAGGACATTTAACATACAGTTGGTCGATTTACTTTGTCAGAAAAGGAAATCAAAACACATTTTCATATGTAAATGTACTTTTCTATTGAGACTTTGGTAATGTAGAAAAAAGCACCCTTCAAGCATAAAAAGAAAATTCAAAGTTGTCAGGAAACGTTTGCGTATTTTGAAAGTACGTTTTTGAGATTTATGTTTCTGAAATTGTTATTTAATTGAAAATGTCATTTGGTAGTCACATACCTGAAGTTGAATATTAAATTTGGTTTTTGTTCTGTGAAGGTTTTGGTATCGATTTTCAAGATACTATGAAAACACAAACTCTTATAGGTGTGATACATATACCCTTTATCGTTTTAAGTTCCTCCAGATATTTTGAAATTGAACCGTTTTATTTTGGCAAAATTTTTAAGGTACCTATTTTTAATTATTATTTGAAATTTAAGGTGAATACTCAGTGAGGATCGCCAAAATGAATGCAATAATGGGTCATTCAGTGGTGGCATACTTATGGGTACAAGTGAAAAAAGTGATTTTACCTCAGTCAAAATGCAGGTTGCCTTGCTATTTTTTAGGTTGAAATCACTAAAGCCCTTTCCATTTAGGTTCATGACGATAGTTAAGCCTATGCTCATACTGAATATCTTAAGAAATTTCCGGGAGCTTCTGGGGTGAAACAATTACGAAAAATTTTATCTAGGATATATAGTATATTCTTGCAAACCATATCAACTTCATTTTTACTGTCAAGCTCCCCAGTTAGGTTTGCTTAATCTCGTTGTATGACATTCAACAAGAATATTAAACATTGTGATTTGCTTTTTTCTTGCACATTTTTTGGTGAAATACATGACCAGCTAAATTTGTCTCTTAGACGTCTTAATTCCTGGTTGGCTTGAGTTTGGCTTCTTTTGGTCGGTGGTAGTAGCTTTTTTATTTGCGATTGTTGCAGTCTAAAAGGTTCCTTAAGCAAAGAGAGGAAAACACTCCAAGCAGTTAAAATACTGAGTAGTTCCATAAAACGGAAGTTAAAAAGAAAACTATCAAGAATCTCTATTGACTACCTTAAAGCTATAGAAATATTGTTCTGTTTTGAGGAAGTCACTTGAGGTATATTGAAATACATGCATATGAATTGATTAACCCAATTTGTTCCTCGGGTATGCTTAAATTTACTTTTAAATTTACGTTTAAAATTATAATAATAATTTTAAAGCTGGTATTTTTTAGCGCTATCTGTCTCTTTATATATCATTAGGTTTTTTTGGTCGACTTTACTTGTGTATTTTGATTTTGGAGAATCTTGCAGCTATTTGTGTGGTATAAGTTTTGAGTTTTATTATTTTAAGAAATTTTCGAGTTAGTTTTTACTTTTTCTCCTAGGAATATCCAATTTTACATTTTTAATTTAAATAATTCATCAATACCATATAATCATAAAAAAATTATTTTCGTAATGATTATAATACTTTTTCTAATAATTCCAATTTTCTGAGTTTAAGACTAAAAATGTTAAAAAGTGTCGCCGTCGTGTCGTTATTTTGATGTTTAGATGATGTGCACAAAAATTACATATAGTTGCAGTTATAACTTTTGATACTTTAAAATGGCGGAGATTTCAAA
Organism: Acrocera orbiculus; assembly: GCA_947359355.1. Lineage (NCBI taxonomy): Eukaryota > Metazoa > Arthropoda > Insecta > Diptera > Acroceridae > Acrocera > Acrocera orbiculus. Next base: position 45,679,821 of record OX375756.1, on the reverse strand, counting down.
TATTTAATTTAATTATATGTTAATTAATTACTTCATTATCGTTTAAAAATTTAGGTAAGAAGGAACCGAAAAAGAGAAATAAATAAGTAAAAAAATAATAAGAAAAACTAAAGAATATTTTAACAATTTCTTATAGAAATAAAAACCATAATACTATCAACCATGACTAAAAATTACATACATAGAGTAAAGGAAGTTGGCCTCTTTACCACAAAGTGCTGTATAATTAGAACATTAATTAAATCCTCGATACTTAAGAACACCCAACGACAAGAATAGCATTCGGCAGTAACGTTATATGGATGTGATTTTCAGATATCACAAAAGTAACATGCACTGTCCATGTAAGTTGGCTAACCATTGGTTTAAAACTCTCTGAAATTTCGTTTTTATTATTTTGGAGACAGTTAGTCTTGTTTGTATGCTTCCTTGGAATATACTAGACATAAAATTATCTAATTTTCTTTTCTATTTTTTGGCTAAATGCAATGAATATATTCTAAGCTTTTTTGGTCTAATATATATTTTGTTGTTGGTTTTATGTTATAAAATTTCTACAAAAACCTTTTAAGGATTAGCAATTGAAGTATGTTTATTGCTATTTAGATTTTTGTTTTGTTTTATTTATTTCTTTATTCATTTTGTTTTTTTTGGTATGTTTTTCAAAGCTATTTCTAAAGCCTAATTAATGCTTAAACATGACAGCAAAATTCTGTCATTCGAAAATTTAAAATAGCTCTGTCTAGACTCAATGTCTATGTAACTTAATGTTTTATTAAATTTATGTTAAGTTTAAGCTTTTAAATGATTAATGCTGTCCTTTTAATCAAATTATATCCTATAAGGAGACTATTTGGAACTACTATACATTAATAAATGTTGTATTATATCGTAAGACAAATTTATGTACAAGTGGTAGCATCACCTTTGCTAACTTTAATATCAAAGGTCCTGCTACTAGCAAAATTTTAGCTTAGCATATGGCCATGTTGTCATTCTATATATAAGCAGTTTATTATGTATATCAGTATATCTCATAAGAAGACGATAAATCAAAAATGCATTTTAGGACACACTTAGGGAATATAAGAAAAAATTATTCCCCGGTGGATATCCTGAACACTTTGTACTCACCCTTTTTACAATGATCCTGTAAAAAAGGGGAGCTGGCTAGATATTATCTATAAATCATTGAAAGAACTTCAACTCAATATATTTAGTTCGATCAAATATTAAAGACTTTCTATTTATTGGTTGTGTTTTGTTTTCTTTTTGTGTTCTGCGGTCATTGATTGGTTTGTTATCCTTAGGGAACAAATATAGCTCTATGCATCTACCAGAAATTGCTAGTTAGCCGTTTTTTTAGTTTGTGAAGTGTTTGAAGTATTTATAAAAGGGATATGTTGGATGTGGCGTCCTACAAAAATGTAGAAGGAAAGAGAATAAATTTTAATTTATTTTCTTTGTGTAATTTAGTAAATTTCAGGAAATTTTTCATTATTCTATTTCCCTTTTTGGATTGTGATCAATGAGGGATGTTTACTTTATATAATTCTAGACTTGTGATTTCTGTGTTAATTTTTCACAATATTTTTTCAAACACACAATGAAAGGGTTTGTATATAAGGATAATATTCTTGTGTTTTATACAATAAAAAGTTACTCGAATATTTTTGCTAAGCAATCAATACGTTTATTTTCCTTTTGTTTTTTATAAAAGGGGCAAACTATTTTCATAGCTGCTTCCATGTTTTAATCAAACCCACTATTGAAAATATTTATGAGAAATTATGACTCCTTTTTAAGAGAACCATTTAACCGTAATGACCATTTGTTGTACATGTGCTTAGGCTCATGAATGACCTCTTTAGGCTCTTACTTTCCAGTCTGCTTTCTATGCAGTCATCACCAAGGGTCTGCACTAGAGCTATTCTCTATCTTTTCGAACTCAGCGGTTAATTTCATTAAAAACACGTGTGCTTGCTTTTGAGAATTTGCACATGGAAGCGAAAAGATTTTTATTTTATAAGCTCATTTTCTATTATGTACATATAAGTTAAGTATCCACACCTACTCATATCGGTGTTTAGCTTGTAATTATAAAAGTTGTGAATAATTTATAGTGATTTATTATGTTTGTAATTTATTTATTTATATAGTTAAAAAAATAGTTTACATATTAAGTGTAACAGTTTTTTATAAAATAAATATAAGCTTTAAAGAAATAAAACCTGTAATTTTGAAATTTTGTTTACTTTGTGTCCAAGTCTATTCTACTTTTAGCGAAAATTGCGTTTTCTTTCCATGGATGGGTATATATAATTATTATTTAATTATAATTTAATTATAATTTAATTAATTATTTATATATATATATTGTTAAATTAATAAAATACTTGGTTGACATTAAAGAATAAAGGGATACATCACACAGTTATATGCATAAGCTTTTTGCATATGTATAATCCGTAAAATGTATATCTTAAAAAGAAAAGAAAACAAAAATTTCTCATATAAACGCTCTTCATTTCACTCTTGGGAGGTCCTTTGCAATCTGATCCCAATGTTAATTTTCAGGCCTGCTGAGAATCATAGATTTAACACTTTTGCTTGAAATACAAAAGTATTTAAGGAGCGAATTTCAATCGCTGGGAATGTATACAAAGCTTGTACAATAAATAGCCTGATACCATTTCTAGTACTCTCATTAAAATTATGAAATATTAGTCCATTGAATACGAATATTAAGAGAAATGAAGGAAATTGTGTAATTTCTTACCCAATTGTCAATATCAAGCATAATTTTGCATCCCAGTTCGCAAAGGTTTTACTATCTGATATTCTACATTTCAATTACTTAATGAAATTGTAACGTAATAAAGCCGATAACTATGAATTGAGTTCAAATATTTTCGGGAAAACATTTTTTCTTTGTGTTTTATGTTATGCTGGTAATTTCATCACGTTCTCTTCTTTGAAAATATTTTTCATATTTACGGAATTCTATTTTCGTCAACTCACAAATTTACTTGAACTGCTTTTGATTATTACCATCTACGATACGAATTACTCATAAAATACTCATGCAAACAGCTTCACAGGACACATTAAGATTAACACTCTTCACTTTCTTCCTTAATTTAATGTAGTATAATATTCATTAATTAACAAATATCATTGCAGAAAATCCTAAAGTAGTCCATTTATTAAAATTCAGAATGTCCTCTATACATAAAAAACTACTTGAATACAAAGCACATGTTTTCCTTTCACATATCATTCATTCTTATATTGTAAAAAAAAGGAACAGAAACGCCAACAACAAAAATGAGTATATTTTTCTTCCAGTTCTTTGTCAGTTATATAAAGTATCTAGCCACTTAAACAGTTACCAATCGTTGGTTGAAGTTTTATACACAAAACGAATGTATGAAACATGGGAAGTCATGATCACATAAATTCGAATGTCGCATGCTCCAATTGGAAATTGAATGAAAAAATATGTAGAAAATGTACAAAGTCAAAGAGATATCACGGTTAAAACGAAGAAAAAATAATACTAAAAAGAAAACTGAAAGAAGGGGTTCTTGTAGGGTCCCCCTGTGACCAGCGGGAAAGATGTTGTCTTATACAACTAATCCAATCGAAAAGTAACTATTGCCTTTAAACTATGCAGGTAAATATTGCTGAGGTTTTCTTGTCTATTGTTCGAATAACTTTGGATAGCCACCAGCAGCTCACTTCTGTTGAATATTTTATACATTTGAGAGATTTTAATGAACGCACGGAATCCATTGACTCTATTGAACCAGAATGTTGGAATACTTAATGGTCGCTTGTATTGACAAACGAGACAAAGTGCATAAAAGTAAAGTTGAAACTCTTATGGTGTATAGATGACCCAGAATTGATAGCAAACACGACCAGTATACACCTCATGATTTTACAGAAAAATAGATTGTTACGTATACACATATATATATATATATATATATGCAAAGATTAAATCATAGATGTAGATGCTTTATAGAAATCCTAGCATATATCTTCAATCCATTCCGAATAGATAGATATTCACGTATAAATATTCTTTAGATGGATATGAACAGCTATAAGTTTAAAACAAATAAATTCAGCACACGAGCTCTTGCATAAAGATGTCCAAATATATAAAAATCCTTTCTTGAGGATAATAATAAAAGTCCTGGAGCCAAGGAGGAGGAATTTCATTTCATCGTGAAAGATAAATGATGGTAGTGCGAGTATGTTTTCCACATAAAAAAGGGATTTTTCAAAAGTTTCGATAGATCTTCTAATAAATTTAATTTTTTTCGTTTTGTTAGAATGTTTCATTTTAGGTTTTTTGTTATTTTTATATTTTTTTTTATCTAAATATATTTTTAGCTGAATAAGGCGTTTTACTCATTTTGGATAAAGGAAGCAGAAGCTTCTTTGAATTTGTTGCTGTTGCTAAGATAATTCACTCTAAAGTCTAAAGTGAATTATTTATGACTAAAATTTTCACAAGTAAAATTTTCTACTTTATTTTTAGTAATTTATAGTGGAAATTTACTATTTGTTTGCTAAGGCAATGTCACAGATGTGTTTAATGAATTAAAATTTTGGTATTGAATTTCATAAATGAATAACAAATATGAATTATTTTAAAATAAGGATTTATAGAGATAGAGATATATAGATTCTTTTGAAAATTTTATTGTAAATAAATAAGAATTAAGGGGAGCTTAAAGCTCTTGAGAAGTTTTGGTTAAATGGGAAATTATTACATCAAATAAAAAAAAGCCTACTTGAATTCTTACCTATAAATTAATCCAATTCAAACTAGCATCATATAAGAATACAAACTAATAAAAGGCGAGAAAAAAAGTAGTACAATCTGTCTCTGCTTTTTGTAAAAATGAAAAAAACTAAGAAAAACACTATAAAAAAACATATCTCACCTCATGAAGAATCCCGAGTCGAAATATTTGATGATGATTTAGTATTGAATGTCCTGAATTGGGTATGATTTCGTACTGAATGTGCTGAAAATTTTGTAACTTTAATAGTAATTTGATACTGGTAGTGTTGAATCGTGACTTATTTAAACCCTCCAGTATCAACTCAGTACGAAATCTTACCATAAGATTATATGTAAAAGATTATACTGATTTGAGTATAAAGTAGCAGGATGGACAATATGAAATCATCATCAAACATTTCGACTATGAATGTATGAATATATGAATGAGCGTATGAAAAGCCAAACTTTAGAATTAAATGTTTTAAATGTCTTTCCTCAATATTTGAAAATAAGTCAAGACTTATATCATGCCATAGCGCGTACAAAAAACTAATTACTTTTTCAAAAAATTGAAGTTTCAAAAAACCACAGCTCTACCTTTTACACCAAAAGAAAAAGCATTGAAAACTTTTGCAGAGTGGAGTAGGAAATTTTGTGTTAAAAAATTTTTAGCGTGTAATCGATATCCCAAATTGACTTTTTTAAAAAGTGCGCATAAAAGGCTCAAATTTGATTAAAGGTCTTTGTTTCTTGACTTGAATATAAAAGAGGCGACTGAATTTCTTTAAGCTATTCTCTTTGCCAAATCGTTTGTTGAGAAGACTTGTATATATAAGGATGAATGTATTTCAGATAGAAAATTTAAGTTCAATTAGTTTTCTTAGAGTCTTAGAAATCTTACTAAATGTTTTCCTAAAAGAAAATTTGCATCACATGATTTTTTTTTCAATGTTCTAAATGATTTTTCAAATTGTAGTGGCTAAAGAGAAGAAAGTGTTTCATTTTTAAATTTAAGTGCGCAATAAATCAAAGCTTTCTAAATAGAAGAATTCAATGCAATTTTAATTTCGATTTAAATTGGGACATTTTCCATTCTTCTGTTATGTGATCTTCTTTAAGCAAATAATTTAATTTGGCATGGTTACACTTTTTACTTTGCTATTTTCTAGCTAAAATATTCCTTCTCCCTTTTCCATCATCCTCTTCTAGATCTCTTGGATTCGTCCATATGGTGATTATTCGTAAATACTTTCCTTGAAAGCCTAATTTTTTGAATCGTGCACCGTGTTTCAAGTTGTTCTTCAGTTTTTTTTGAGATTGTTATTGCATTTGAGAAACGTTTCGTTTTTTTCAAATTTTACCGAAATTTTAATTTATTTTATAACCTTGCTTTGCCTGCCTAATATGGAAAAGACAGCAGCTTTCAAGTTTTTTCTTTCCCGTTAACGAAATACTTTTCAGCTATTATAATGTATGATTAGCCAGCTTTTAATGATTCCTTACTAAAAATTTTAAGCAAAATATACTTTTTTAAAATTTTCTCTACTTACATTAAATTAATTTGAATTTGAAGGCTTTGATCTAACCGGAGCTAAAGTAACGCCCAGTCTGGAGATTTAAATAACATGTTTTTGAAAATTTTCTAAAAATTACCAAAAGAACTTTTCAGTTTCGGTTGTTACAAAAATTCGTGTATACCATTTCCTCCAAATAATATCAAATTTAAATAACTTATCCAGAGAATGTATGACCCATGAAATCAAAAATATATAACCACTTATTCATTTCATCACTTACGAAATTCAAATTTAGACCATGAATTTTTGCACCATTCCAATTTATATATTGCCTTTAAATAATTCAATTGCGACAAGCTACTTCCTGGCAACTACACATATCTTAGCTAGCTTTCAGTTAAGTCATAAAGATTTATCATTTTCACTAGCTCATTTAGGAAATATGCGCACATATACACGCACAACAACAGCAAAAAATAAATGCACAAGAGAAACGAATATTTGAAAATTGTATCGCTTTAAATATTTCATGATTCTGCAAAACTGTTTAATATATAAACGCAATCTTTCGACATGTTAAAACGGATTCATGGCGTATAAATAATCATCGTTGCCAACTGAAAAACGGTGCCATTTTCTAGCCCACCTCTTTCTAGTTTCCCTTATCGATAACATAATATATATTTCATTAAATTTTTTTAGTATAAATAAATTTTATGAGATGATTTTTAGTTTTCATACGCATTCACGAATAAGAGAATGAACAGATAAAAAACATGAGTAACGATTAAAAAAAACTACACCACAATATGACATAATAAAAAGAGCAAATGAACCGGCCAAAAAGAACAATTCAACGGTGCGCACCAGCGAAAATGCTACCTCCCAATGATTTAAAGCAAATAAAAACGCCAACACATGAACAAGAAGTTCCGAACTTAAGATAGCAAGATCTTCCCCCTTGTGGATGTTTAGTAAGTACTTTATAAATTATAAAAAAGCGCTTTACAAACACCCTATAAAGAAATACAGCATAAACACAGCATAATCAGAAATAAATAAAAAGCCGGTTGCATGTCTGGAGTTTCGAAGACGAAGATGTTCGCTTTTAAGATGAAGAATGTTGCAGATAACCAGGAAAAGGTGGAGGATGTGGAAAGAAATGGCAATGGCGTGTTAGTTGTAGAACATTTTAGCCTTGTTTTCAATTTTATTCTTGTTGGTTTTTTGGTTGATTGCAAAATCTGTTTCCAAATAAACTAAAAGAAATGTTAGGGCGGCCATCGATAAAAGGACAAGGAAGAGAGGGCTAAAGAACATCATCCTCGTACAAGAAGTTGTTGGTTAGTATTAAGAAAATGACAAAATCGAAGAAAAGGCATGAGGTCGTGCAAAAACATTGACTGGTTGTGGAACGAGTTTCTTTGCTTCTTTTTAAATTTTGTGTTACAAAGAAGACATGCAAGGAATAAGTTTCAAACTTTTATTTGTAGTTCGGCTTCGTTTAAGGCAGGCTGAAATAAAATCAGAAGATGATTTGGTACAGGAATTTTTGTTAATGGGACTAACTTAAACGTGATCAATTCAAAATGACGGTAGTGTGCTGAAAATTTGAAATTGATTGTATTCAATTAAAATATTTTAAAGGTTTCTTTTGTATTTTGAACAAATTGAAGCAATTAGTTCTGGAATTAAAACAAATAAATAATTCCAATTACTTTCAAAGATTACTCATTTTTCATAAATCAACAAAATTTGTTAAGTGTTAGTCTGAGTTGGTTACCAAATGAAAAATATCAGTCACAAAAGCCTGAGAAAGTTTTTAACAATTATCAGTCACAAAACCCTGAAAAATTCTTTTATTATTATCAGGAACATTTCAAAGTTTTATGCGATCAGCAGCTTTTGATTAAATTTTATCATGCACTCAATTAAAAATTTAGCTTCATCTGATAGCCTAAATATCGTAAAAACTTAGGTTTCAAGTTTCAAGTATTTATCTCTAATTACTGCCAAATTATTACTAACAATTATGCTTTTTTATCTATTCCAAAAAACAGCATTGAGACGAGAATCTCTCATATGACAATTAGAATGAATTTTTGGAAATATAAACTTTATTGCATATTTTTTAACATAAATTTGTTAAGAAAAGTTAGAGTAAAGTAGAAGACGAAACTAAAATTATATTCAACATAGTGAAGCAAATTTTACTAAATGTTGTGAGTATAAATTCTAATTAAGTTAGGACTGAATGTGTCGAAGTCAAAATGAACTTAAATTGAAATTAAGAAGAAAATTTTTTTTGACAAAAATTTTGCTACAGCTGGATTAGAAGTTTAAATTCTAACTCGAGCTCTGGCAATATTATTTGACCAATGATTATTATGTGTATTCAATTTGTAAAGACAATTTTCCATTATTCTATAATCAAAATTCGTTTGATCAAGTGATCGATTTTGTTGCAGGAATACTCTAATACTCTAAATCTTTGCGTTTGTAATTTGGGCTAAATATGAATATAAATTGCGAATTAATTAAGATGTTACAATTAAATGCTAAAAACTATATTTGGATGAATTTTCGATCAGTAACAGAAATATTTGACATCCGTTCATATTCTTTAGCATAGTTTTAGTCCTATACTTAAAGGACTAAGGAATTCGGAGTTAGGCTAAGCTGCTTAATAGTTGTACAAAACCTGAAAATGCAAGACTTTCTGAAATCTAATAAGAGCCCATTTTTAATGATGTGTACTTGCCAGGCTTTAAACAGGTTCACCTTATGATTTATAACAATAATTGAAAAAGTTCAGTATTTTATAAGCTTGGTGAGTCTGGTGGGTACACCGGTCAATCAAGAATAAATGCTTTTATACGGACATGTATCAAGAGTTTGAACTTTGAATCGTGTTAAAATTGCTGAGTCTTCATTAAAAGTATATTGAAGAAAAAATAGAAAAATGGCTAGAATCAAATTATATATATTTCATTTTGTGAAAAAATTTCAAAATTTATTTATTACATTTGGCGCCTTATAGATCTAGAATAAAAGTCACAAATGCAAAAAAAAATCTGTTTCGCAAGATAGAGGAAAATTTGCATTCATTTCCTTTTTAACAAAGCCTTTCTGACTGCCCGATAAAGAGAGAGAGTTAAAAGGCCAAAAGACAAAAAAAAAACAAACCTTTGATAAAAACGAAAATATGCACAAAATATTCCTTCCCCCACATCTTAAACAGAAGTAATCTACATACTTAGGTAGCGCAGCAAAGAAATGGTCTGAAGTTTGCACAAAAACTGCCAAATGCATTCTAAATGGCGGCTGGCTACTGTTCTCCGCGCTGTGTACTCTATAAATATTTATACACTTATATCTCTTTATATATGAAAGAAAAGCTATGTTAAAGAAAATAACAAAAACCCTACCTTCACTTTAAACAAAATACATGTACTTTTGCCAGATATCTAAAATGCAGATTTTTTGCTTTGTGGGTTCGCATAAATTTTAGATAAAAATTTAATACATAACAAAATTAGATTCTAAATTACATTAATTGACGCATTTGTTGCAAAGTAGAGATAACAAATCGTCGGTACATGCATTTTGAGGTTTGTAAAATTCTTTCATTTACGTCAACTTAATTTGGTTGAAATTTTTTTCAAAAAAGAAAACGAAAAAGAAATTGAAATAAATATAAATTTTCTTTAAAATCTTTGAGATGTTAAAAAATGACAAAACGTGCTCTTAAGTCAAAATGAGAAAAAATATGAAGATTTGATCACATTATTATTCCGTAATAGTAGATTTTATTTATTTATTACTGGGTCTGTTGAAAAATTTTGAATTGTTTTTATCTAATGTTTTTTATTATTTTTTAAAGCTTTTTAAATATCAAAGCGGTATTTTTCTTAGTTTTCATAATAGAAAATTATTGAAGTTCATATTTACGTGACTTAATTTAACAAATTTTTGGATGCTTTCAGTTTTTGCTTTTTTTGGATTTATTACAATCAAAAATAGTCTTATAGACCTAAAAGTTGGGAAGACATTTCAAAGTTGAAAATATTTAAAATATATTTAAACTGAAAAGTATTTTAAAGTTGTCTCTAATTCATCAACAATTAGCAGCTATTTTTGTTCATAAAAAAATGCTACAATTTTTATTTATTAAAATACTCCACAGTTTTTATTGTTAGAATAGGGAAAAAAGCGCTGGGTGGAAGGCTGAAGGATCTAGCATTGAAAGCTCTAATTTATTAACGATTTATATAAATATCAACGAAATTACTCTTCCTTGAATTTGTTATCTAATGAATCAGGCATAAATTAAGCTAACTTTTCCTAACGAAAAAAGAATTATTGGTGACTTTTGTAGTATTTCCTTAATAAAATTCATTGATGTTTTTCCATACAAGAGAAGCTTAATGAGTGACTGTTATACTAGTATATAGCTTAAATCGCTTATAAATGAAAAGGGAGCAAATTACAAACGGTCAAATTATGCTTGGGAAATATTCAGTTATACTTTATGAAATTACATATCAAGCTTACTATTGATTTTTTAAAACTTGTGTAAGAATTACAATACTTCATACTAACCGTCTGAAATACTAAAACCAAATGAAAATGAAAAAAGCTGTATACAATATCTTTTATACCTGTGATTCACTAGCGCTTAGACTATGCACTTAGTGTCCAAAACATAAACAGAAATTTGTTTAAAATCAATCGAAGTGGACTCACTGATGTTTTTACTTTATCTAATTTTAATCGGAAAATTCACCAACACTAACGTCAAATTTTAATCAAACAAATTTCTTTTGATCTGCTTAGAAAGATTGATAAAATAGTGAGAACTAACCTTCAATCGATTTAATAGATATCCCTGGCCTCATCAAGGTTTTGTGCCAAACTTTGAGTATCAAAGTGCTAGTGAATCTTAAGCATTTTGGTACATAGAGAAAATTTCTACCACTAAAATAATAATAAAACTCTCATTCTGTTTTTGCTTTTAAAAGGAATTAAAAAATAAAAATGAGGTTCCGGTTCTTAAGTGAACACTGAAATTTTAGACTATTTAAAACTAGTAGAAGTTTTTTATGTTTTTAAAATTTTTCTTTAGTTATCTTCTAAGATCGGCAATCTAAGTAATTTATTTTTTATCATTTTATACCATACTCCTGGTCTAAATCTGTTAAAAAGTTTTTTGAGTTTTATATGAAGACTTTATTACATTTTATATATTTGCAAGCATTTGTGATTAGAGGCACTTTAATTTTGACATTTATCTGCTACTGTAGAAAGAATAATACTTCAAATTATTTCATCAAGTTTTAATGAGTTTATATTCTATATTTAGCCTTACTTACGGCAAAGAAAAAATTTTCCAAGTTAATTTATATTAATTCAAGCTCAGCAAAACAATCAATAGTTAACCAATCTCCTCATTGAATGTGATTTATTGAAGTATTCAATTTAATAATAGTTTTACCATAAAAAGGAAATATACTTAAAAAGAGTTTCATAAAATAATTGTTCTTGATTAATAACGAATGCAGCATTTAGTTTTTAAAAAAGTATTCAATCACAATTGTATCGAAGAAAAAGACATTTTTTTACAACCACAGGATTCCACATCAAAAATGGGCACATTTTTGTTTGCTTTTTTGCTTAAATAGGAATATCATATTATGGTAAAAATTGCTAAGACCACATTCAGTGACATGCAATCACAACAATGCATCAAAAAAGTCCATATCAGAAAAAAAGACAGAGAGGTAATAAAGGTAACGAAAAACAAGGCTTGCAACAAAATAACATAGCAAAAGATGTGAGCAGTTCCATCATGACAGAACGGCCAACATCAGAAGCATAGAGGGCAGCCTCTTTTCTTTTATAATGATTTAAAATTCCATTTTAAGAATTTTATACTTAATGATGTGTTTTGTATTGCAGAATGTCTCCCTCTTTTCATGTTCGTTTGTCGTCGCAAAAGATATGCATTCATGCATATAAATATATGCTGACAGGGCATACCTTTGAGGCAGATAAATGTTCATGCGCCATATATGATATCTGGTATTATAGTTACCAGACTAGTTCGTTAAGCAACTACACTGGTCTCTAATGGGCGATAACGAACAGTTTAGGTAGAATAATAAAAATGAAAAAAAAAGCATAAAATAAATAAATAAAATAAAATAAAAACACTGAACCAATCGTTGGCATAAGTGACATCTTGCCATTTATAACTTTTTTTACATAATTGGAGAAAACCGAAAGGGCGTTATAAAATGTATTTTAAATTTCTATGATGAAAGACAGTTTTAATTCTATGCTGCAAGCAATTGCATTCAATAAAAGATAAATTACGCTGTATAATTATTTTTAATTAGCTGAAGTCAGTTGTTTCAGGGTTTTGCTACAGCATTCATTCTTTTGATAATTTTATTTTTATTTCATCAAAGTTTGAAAGAGTATGAAATAAAAGTAATATTTTCAGTTTTAGTTTCTGATAGGAACAATTTAAATTTTATTGATGATATAATTTAATAAATTTAATAATTTAATAAATAATTTAATAAATTTCTAATAAAATACTTGAGAAAAACGGGAAAACACGCTTTCATAATTTTGTTATAGTCACTAAAATTTTTCAACTATTTTCTTGTGGGTGTTTTCCCATGTTTTGAAAGCTTGGTGGACGTAAGTATTAAAATTTTCAATCGAAAATTAGCCAAGTAATTTAGGTCCTCATTTGGACTACGGTGGAGACCATCCATGTGTTAGAAATGCATGAAAATGCATGATTGAATGAGTGGTTTTTCAGGCACCCTGTAAAACTCTTTTGTTAGCTATATTATTTAAAGTGAATATTTTCTAAAAGTTTATGCTCGAAATTCTTATAAGGGATATGCAAATAAAAAAATTTCAATTTGTTAAAAAGTAACATCTTACGACAAAAAGAATTGAAAGTCCAGTGTAATGGCTTAGAAAATATATTGATAAAATCGCGCAAATCTTCAATATTCTTCCGTGAGGAGTGCGTACAAACCTAAAGCTTCAGTAATCTAATATTAAATATATTAAATGAATGATAGTTCAATAATAATAATAACCTAAATAAATAATGATATTAACTGGTAGAAAATAAAAAGTAGCTGAAACATAAACTCTCAAATATTTTTTGTCATTATTTCCTTGTCCAGCAATCAGGACGGATGAGGCTTCTTTTACATAAATGGGCTAGAGAAAACCCACATGCTATTCGGTCTTCAAGATTTCAGCACCAATTTTCCATCAATGTACGGGCTGCTATGATAGATGATCAACTGATTAGTTCTTTGAACTATCTCAGGTTATAAATTATTCATTAAATTTTGTAAAATTTCTTCAAAATAATTTTGTAGATTTATTGGAAGAGGTGATGATTCCAATAAGTCTCCGGTTACACGGTTTTCCAGTTCATTTTGGCCTCATTTCTTCAGTATCTTGACAAAACCTTTCATCAATGGATAGGTGGAGGTAGACCTGTAGTTTGGCCTCAAAGATCTCCAAACCTAACCCCTTTGGACTTTTTTCTAGGGAAAAAATAAAAAAAATTCTTATTAAGTTATCGGGAAAGGATCACTTTGATCGATTTTATTGCACTATGGAAAAGAGTTAGGCCATTACAATTTCAGAACTTTTCATTGCAAAACATTTGTAGTTTAAGAAAATAAAATAAAAAACAAAAATTATTAGGATGTTTTTCTAAGAAAAACGCAAAAAACGTCAAAAAATGCCCAGGTTTTTTACCAACGGTTCTACTTATAAATTTTCTTCTCCACCATTTGTTAATATTTTTAAGTTTTTATTTTTTTAGTAATAAAACAATATTGTAAGCTATGAAAAAGAATTTTTTTTTACTCGTTATTACATAGATTCAAAAGTTATAAGTGATAGAGTGCGTGGGGGTAAAAACGAAGCCTGAAAAATTCAAAAGGCTGTAACTCGAAAACGAAAAAAGTTAGACCCCCACTTTTTGTGTTTTTTGTCGATGAAATTTTGTCTACGTTTTTACCTCAACGGATTATCCATCATTTCTGGGACACCCTGTATATCACTTAAAGTCGAGCAAACGTTTGAGTTCGCTGATTGTGAGAGTAACTTGAAGTCTCTTCTATAAAGACCACAAAACTGTTTTGAGCTTTATAGAAGTAAATTTTATCGCGTATCTTTTATAAGGCTTCTTTGGTGAATTGAATAAATCAACATATAAACTAATTTATAAATAAACTCTTAAATACTTTTTATTGTTTAATTAAATTAACTGTTAATTCATTCAGGGACGCGGAACTTGTATTTGTTAGGCAAAGGGAAAAAATATACTTTCTCTGATTTTTATTAATAGAAAAAGGAAAATGCAATTATAAATTCAATTTTTAAAGATTTTTTGAATAAAAATATAAATTTCTTTTCGTTGTCGAAACTTTTCGTTGTTGACTTTGAAACTTTTCGCAATATTTGAATGTTTTAACTTTACCTACATGTTTTGATATTTCTAGTATTACGTAAGTGTAACAGCTGTAAAGTATACACGTGAAAACAAAGGTGCTTCTTTATTGTAACAAACAGGGCCAGGAAAATTTTGGAATGACATCAAATTCGTCGTGTAGGGCTTGCGATTTTATTCTCCTTTTCCATCTGCAATTCTTCGTAGGGTTTCTTCGTGTCATTGGTATGAAACCTGTTATTCCTAGGTTTGAATTTCTTGAATATTTTCCCACAAGGTGCCATGTAATGTTTAGAAAAAGTTTTCCATTTTGTTCTAAGCTACTGATTACGCTGTCGGGCAATCACTCACCATAGAGGAGTACTATACTACTTAGGTGTAGAATGTTGTATTGCATTTGGTAAGCTTAAATTTATTCATAACTGATATGGCCAGTCATTCTAGTTGTACAATTCAACAGGAAAAAGGCTCTTAATTCTGTTCAACTTGAAAAAGAATCTCAATAGTCCTTAAAATTAACCTCAATATCAATGTTTACTGCACTCTTCAATGTTTGATCTTACTAACTGGTACGTTTGACAAAGTTTCAAGCCTTTCATAATTCCCTTTTCCTTTGTTGGATATTTGATCGAGTTTTTTTTTAGAAAACTCAAAGGAATTGTATACAAAATTTACGCTCAGAATACAAAAGAAAGAGTTAAACCGGAAGCTTTCATAATTGAATCAAACATTCTTGAATTCGCATACTCAGTGCACGAGAATGGCACAAAATTAAATATAAATTACATAAAACCATATTCAAGCATTCAAAATATCCCGAACGTGTTTTATCTAAAGAGGCAAAAATTATTAAAAGATTTTACCGTCAGCCTTAAAAAAAGAAAATTTAGGACCTGCAAAACAGTATTAGAAATTTTTGTTTTTACAACTTTTCATATTTTCTATTTTTGTATTCAAGGACAAAAATATATTTGGATACACGAAAAGAGAAAATTTTTTATGACAACATTTTTGTTGTCTCTTATCTTAAGAAATTTCATAATTCATAAATCATAGTGTAAAAAGGTATTTTTTTGAAGGGTTTCGAAGCCGTTGTTGTTCAACCTTTGTACAAACTTTCACCTCCTTTATTTTTAGCTGTTTAAATATTCCCTTTTTTGTATTTTATTTCTTTACATTATTTCGTCAATGGTGAAAGTTAAGGATATAGTTAGGAAATATGAAATCATATTTTGTTGGGTTTTTTTTCGCTCTGTTTTATGAGTTAGGTTACAAATTGCTGTGATTGAAGGACATACAGATTTTACAGAGGTTTTAAGTTTCTAGTTTGCAAGATTTTGGTTGCAATTCAGATTAAAAAGTTCCTGCAAAGCTATTTAACGCACAACTGATCGAGCTGTTAAATTAGTATTTTAAGTTGGCTAGTTTGAAATCTTATTAAAGTATTTAATTGTTGTGAAGATAAATATAAAAAGTGAATTAGTGTGAATATTAAGTTTCTTTTTTATAAATATGTGCTTAAATTTAATAACTAAATTAGAAGAACTAAAGCATAGTTTTGTGTTACATTCAAAAGCAGCTTCAAAACTTGTGCGTTTTTTTCACATTAATCATTATTCTGTGGGTTTCAATCGCAATAGTATATAAAATATCTGTAGCTCTTACTTTGATATAAATATGCTTAAAAATATAATTCTTGTTCAATTTACTTTAAGTTAATACAACTGAACCAAAAATGAAATATTGAAATTTTTGTCAGGTATGACTTTTGACAAGCAATAAAATTTTATTTGTGTAATATTTGGTATTAATTTATAGCGGTTTAAATAAAGGAATAGGAAAAATTTTTTGCAATTCATGTCCTGAATTCAATAACAGAACAAACTGTTTATTAATAAACAATTTTGGGAGTGCTTGGAATTATTAAAATACACGATTTCACAGCGATTAAACGGGGAAAAGACAAGAAGTCATAACTAGAAATAAATTTCTCAAAAATTAATGATAAAAACAGTAGAAAAATTCTTTCATACAAATTTGAAGATAAATTATAGATCCGAGATAATATTTACTATTTATAATGTAAAAGATACGAGTATTCTTGCACTTGAAATTTTCACTCTGCTATTTGTGATTAAAAGGGTGCTTGACTGAAATATTTAGAAATATTTAGCAGCCTTACATTAAAAAACGGCTTTCACTGTTTATTTTTGCCACTTATCGATAAATTAAAAGGATTTATTGGTTTTGGGTGGTAAAATGATCTAAAATTTGTCAATTTTCACTGTCGGAAAATTTCGGGTATTTCACTAACCAAAAGCTAAGATTCGTGAGAAACAATGGCTGTGTTATTAATTTTACCAAATGTTTTCAGCAAATCCTACAATAATCTTCTGAATTAGTTGATTTTTTCAAACTGTATAGTGAACGTACTACCTAATTTTTTTTTCTTGACTTATCGAATTTATTATTAACTAAATATTTTGGGTAACTTCTTACTTTATATCAAAGATTTTAGGGAAAATATTTTCTACTTTAATAATAAAATTTAAAATTAATGAAATAAATTTCCTTTGTCCTGCTTAGCTTGTAAGAGAAACTTAAAAATCTTTTAATTAACATTCAGAAAATAACTTGCAGTGCCATAGAAAATGTAACTTGTAAAAATTTTTCAATGCTTTCCTGCTACGATTTTAAATAATTTATTTATAATTTCAAATTAAAGGGGGCTTAAATGATAATTAGCAAAATATTTTAACAGTTATTATTAAAAAAACAACAAAACAAAAGAAATTAATGACTGCTATGTCATAAATTGAATTATTGTATAATATCTGTGCTAACTATATTTGCCTTGGTGCTAATTCATAGAATAATTACAAAATTTATTGGTCAATATGGAACGATATGATAACACACCAAGCCTATAGCTAATTGCTTACACAGAATCCTACTCAGTAGAATTTAATGTGCCTTATCCTGCATTTATATAAGAGACTGTTGTTGGCT
This sequence comes from Acrocera orbiculus, assembly GCA_947359355.1. NCBI lineage: Eukaryota > Metazoa > Arthropoda > Insecta > Diptera > Acroceridae > Acrocera > Acrocera orbiculus. The sequence continues at coordinate 45,661,994 of OX375756.1, read as the reverse complement.
ATTAAACATCCTTAAACATATACTTATTTATAGGTAAAAATATATCCATTAGTGTATGTGTGTTAAATTAATGTTTTTTCACTAATAAATAATAAATTTTTTTAATGCTTCTTTTTGTCATGCGAAAAATTTAAAATAAAAAAAACAAATAAAAAACATATAAAAATAATAAAATCATAAATAATATAAAAGAATTTTTCTTTTACTTTTATTTTAGGTAAGTGCCACAACATAACATAAATAGATTGGTGTGAGTTTCTTAAATTCAACAATTTTTAAAAGTAAGTAGCTCAAAAATTAAAAACTGGTAGGGATTTTATTAATTCGTGTTAAAGGAAAGTATTTAGTTTTTCAAGTAATCAAAAAAAAACCCAACCAGCTAAAAAGTAGTTTTACCCTTTTTTTTAATGTCACCAATAGAAAATCAATTTATTTTATTTTCAAATTTTTTTCTATTTGAGAATCTAACTGAATTAAACAGATATAAAATAGTTCGGGAATTTTTCCTTCAATTATTGTTGTTGGTAATAAAAAATTTTCTCATTCACCGCAAATTCAAATTCGATAAAATAAATTGACTGGCTTAATCCAATCTTAAAAATAGCAACAATAACAGCAACAACAAAAATATTGACTAAATTTGCATACCCTTTTACACTAACGACAATATAAACATATATGTAGTTGTAACAGTAGCTGATAGGAACGAAAATAATGGAAATGCTTTTTATCTTATTAAATCCAAAAATAATTTTACTAATGTATTTCAGTAAAAACTGCCGTACGAAAATTTATTCATTTTGAAAAGAGTATTGGCTGTTATGCAATGATAACACACATGAACGATTTTAGGGTTGATTTTCGCGCTAAAAATATACAAAACTGCTTATCATTTTTAATGACATTACTATAATAAGAAAAAAACAAAATGGGGACAATTCGCAAGTACTTGACAAATATGGGGATGGTATATCATCCCTAAAAATTGTTTAAAATCTCCATTTTATAAAAAAATTATACATCTCTTGAGAAATTACTGAGTTTATGTAATCAACTTCCTTTTGGAATGATAAAATTCTAATCCCCTGTGTTTATTTTTCATTTCTTAGATACTTTTCTTTTAAACGTGGTGCCGCAATTCAACCGTACTTTCCCTCATAATTGACATTGTCAACTTTGAGCTCAACTAACTAAAATTATAATAAAAGTAAACCATTAAATTTATTTTTTTTAGGTGGAAATAGATTCAAATCTTAAAGGTTACTTTGAGTATGAAAACATTTCACAAATAATGTTTTTTCCTTTACTATTGTTATTATATTGGGTTCTTAAATTCAAGTTTTGGTGAAAGTAAATCTATCTCCAATTTTTTTCTCAAATCTATCGCAAAAGTGCACCAGAGATCCACTTATATTTTTTAAAGCTAGAAAGCCTCCCATGAATTAAGTTTTTAACTCATCTCTTCATTAAAGAATTTTGTTAAATAAATATTAATTATATGAAAATACCGTTAACTTAAATAATGTTAGATTTTAAGCATTTTCAAAAAGAATGTTTTGTATTTCAATTTAAAAAAGTTAAAGTCAAAATATTAAGAGAAAGTTTCTTTTTATTTTAAACACAAACCAATCTAAATACTTGTTTAATTACAAACGAAACGTAGCAAGAACAAAACGTTGTCTGGAACAATATTCATATCCCTAAGGCATGATATGAGAAATATATTTGGCCAGGAACTTTTGAAATGCTCTGCAATGAAATTTGGTTCTTTGAATTTTTTAAATGCAAGGAAAACGAATTACAAGCATACTTTTCAATTGAAATAATGCATCATGATGCACTGTAGCTAAGAAAGATCTATTCCTCCAAAGACATGAAGTTGTGTTGGAAAACTCAGCTCAAGATTTATTCTAGAGCCTTATTAGGCTAACTTCGTTCTCTTTGAATACAAAGGCGAGACGAAATAGAAGTTCCCTTTAAATCTATTTTCTCACATGGGTTGATTAGTTTTATAGGTCCCAAGAGCTTACATAAATGACCTCTCAAGCATGATTATAGCTTTGTATGAATTTCTCCAATATTTGGTGCCCGACCGCCACTCTTACTCGCTAGTTGGTGTCTTTTCGTTGTGGTTTGTGGAAGTTTTTCCTAAAAACTTAAGAAAATGAAAGTCATACAAATGTGTGATGTTCAGAAAGCTTAAGTAATAAAATATGAAAATGTTTTTTATTAAAGTACCACGAATCATGATATTTTTATGATGATAAAATATTGAGCTTTGATGTATAATCAGTTAAAACCTTTAAATAAAATACTTGGCTAATGACCTAATATCTAGTTAATTTTGGCGCGGTTACTTTGACAAGTGTGGCTTTACTTAAACTTTAGCAGACTTTAAAACTTGAAAAAATTCAACATGAATGGCGTAGTTCCATATAACGTTTAAAATTGCGCAACAACGGAAAATATTTACAAAATTCCAAAATCGATTCTAAAACTCCATCAATTCAAACTCCAAAAAGAAAAATAAATATAAAAATAAAAGGAATATTCCTAGACCTATAAGGCCTGACTACAAAAAAGAATTATTTATGATCCTTAGCTTTTACATTCAAAAAACGAAAGCAAATCAAATCTGTTCAGATCATAACTAAAAATAATTTTTTTAAGCGTAGTAGAAAAATGACTATTGGTTTTGAATAACAAAAAGCGTCCATTGCGTAGCACAAATCAAGAAAAAGTATATCCAGAGAGAGACATCAATGATAGCATAATATTGGGTGTATCCTTTACGATATAATCACATTTTTCATAAAATCAAATGAATATAAAAACGATAGCTTGCAGTAAAATATGATCTATGTATATAGAAATAGTTGAAAATTTTCAGCCGAATCCTTTTAGTTCATTCAACTGACATATGGAATCATATATAGTATAAGGTTCCTCAATATTCAGTGCTGCGGTATCCCTATCCATGCTCTCTGTTGAACGCTTAAATATATGAAATCGGGACATGTTGTCTGCTAGCATATATATATATATATATATAAAGAGAGACTCCCATCTCTAAAGTGCTAATATTTTATAGCAACTAAAGCAATTTGGCAACGAAAAGCTACCCATATATAGAAGAGGCTCTGAGTTTTGAGCTCGTTTATCCTCTTTTTATTTGTCTCCAATTCTGATTTTTAAATTATGATAAACTTTATATATATATGTATATATATATATACATATTTGAAATAGTAGCACTCGAAGTATATATCCAACTCAATTGGGCTTTTCTTTATTATCGTTTTGCAATTATTATGACAGATTTCTGGCTACAAAAATAATTTTTTATTACATAACAAACCAAACAAAATTATTTCCTAAAGTTTTTGATATTTTGGTTTTTTGTTTGGAAATTTTGATGGAAAAATTCCAATGTAAAAAATATATACAGGACTTTTATATACATAAATTTTGGATGTTTTGTAAAATTATTTTATTTGTCTTTTATTTAAATTTGCTAAAAAAAATTTGCGACTTGCATAAAAAATTCTAATTTTTTGAATTTTTAATTTTAAACTCAAAATTTGAAAGTCCGGTGACGTAAAATTACTTGTTGAAGTAATTTTATTGTTTTTTCAACGATCTATGGTTTCCGTTTTTACATCAGAATTGCCAAATTATAATCGTCAAACAACAACAGTTCTTCGATATGATCGGCCTAAGGGATGTATTTACAAATTTTTGGTTCAAGGAAATTTTTTATTATCCGATGATGAAGAATAAAATTAGTAGGAAGCAAGGTAGAGAATATTGATATACGTCATTACTCTATTTATCAGAATATGTATCCATATTTTCCATTTGTTTAATCATATTTGCTGTTTGTATTAAAACGTTATCTACATTATGGGAGAAGTTATAGTCAGGATAGGTTTGTTGTGTATGCAGAATGATGGGAGTTTCGTGTAGTATATGTTCTGGTTTTTTAATGGAATAAGTAAGGAGGCGATCTTCTGACAAATTTAAGTATTTTCTCATAAAACTTTTACAACTTACAAATTATTTTGTCAAAATTTTTGCCCTGAATAATTTGGTTCGGTCATTTAGGGTAGACCAACATTTCGACTGCTCTCAAATTTATATTTAGTCGGCAAAGTAGGTTGCTCTAACTTGATACTACTCAAGCCCAAACACGAAATTTAGTCCTGGAATTGATATGAAGTAAAATATTAGTCCAAAAAACTATACCAATGCTACACTCATATGAGTCGGAATGAGCAATACTGCAACATTACCTATTTATTTTATAGTGATCTTTGTGTGACTTGGCTAAAAGTTCGGTCATATCAGAGTTGGCTATAAAATGAGGGGTTTTTTATCTTGCAGTATATTTCCGCAAAAAACTTTTCCGTTTCCAAACATGCACAATAAGAAGCTAGTTTTTATCCTGCCAGCAGTTTTTAAATTCAACTTTCTAGCGGTCTTAAAGCTTAACAAAAAATACTTTTTTTATGTAAACTTTAGCAATTGAATGATTTTGGATTATGCAGAGACTAAAGTTTTTCACCTGCATTTACTTATTTGTAATAGTTCTTCGATACTCCGAAGTGTATAAGCAGTCAATGTTACAATAGATTCCGTAAATTCGTAGTAAACTTAAATCAGTGACTTTCCAGCAATTTGCTTCTAAATCAAACTAAAATTCAATTATTTAATTTTTTATCTTTCATACTCATTTTGTATTCTATTTAATTGAATTCAACCATTTGCAATAAACAAAAATTCCATTTTTATTATTATGAACAAAAATGATTGCATTCATAAGTCACAAAAAAGAGATCAACTCAATTTTTTTTTCTATATATTTAGCAATAAAATTTAAAACGTTTTTTTTTTGTACTTATTTTGAATGCAAATCTCTTAATAAAATACTCACAGCACGTCACCCCGAATGGGCATCTTTATGTCCTTACTAAAACCACAAGAAAAAAATTGTGTACCTTATGCATCCTAGGATATGTTTTAACCGCCCACTTTAAATGGTGACACATCATTTTCATGAACATGTCTAACATGTTAGATTGCCTACTAAATTAAGTGACAGAAGGAACTCCAAAGAGACACAAACACAACCAACAAATATATATATATTTTGAGAATTCCTTTCCAGACACTTCCAAATCTATTTAGAAAATCGGTGGGATTGCTAAAATAGCCTGTTTTTCAGTCGGTGACATCAGGACGCCATTACACTCATATATAGGTTTTGTTGAAAAATAAAGTCGAAATAATATCCATAGGTCACGTATTCTTGAAGGGATTTTATTGCTTTCAAAATAAAATATTTCTAAGGATACCATATTTGCCATCTTACATCTGGGGCAAATCTAGTTCTTCAGGGCTAGAAAAGATATATGAACACCCCAAATAAGGCATAGATCGTCCTTGGTGTTATATCCCTCCTTCTTTTGATGCTATTTTGCAATTTATTTGAAGGGGTGGAAACATTATGGTGTGCATACCGACACTAGAAATTTTTAGTTAAATATAAATACCATCCTGTTTATGTTTTTGTATGTACTACGTTTTCCAGGAATGATTCGAAACCATGGTGCAAAAATTAGGTGAAATTATCTCCTTTTGTTTGTCACTTATATGTGCATCATAGTGGAAAAAGGGAAAATATTTCAAGTGAAATTGATAAATGGCTAGGACATAGGTTTTGTAATTAAAGTGCCATATTGTGAGATCCAATTAGAGTTATATGGATCGTCAGTTTGCCCCCTTTTTTTCGTTGAAAAAGGGGTTGTTAATTATGTTCTGGTATTTTTGGAATGCTGGACGAGGGTTATTGAAGGCAGAAAATTAAATTTCAATAGAGAAAGTGCTTATATTGGATAATTTATTTAGTAAAAATAAAGCTTTATATTAAATAAGACCAGAAAAGATTAAATAAAATTTTTTTTACGTAGTTTTAACGAAGTCTGATATAAAGTCTTTTAGAATATTTCGTTTAAAAGTTATTAAAAATCAATATAAAAATTCTGTGTTGAATAAACATAAAACATCTGGCGACCCCAAATGAATTTTTTATTGTGTCTAATGCTACTTCGCAGCTAATGTTCTTCTAATGCTAGTTTAAAAGAAACGTAAGTGGTTTTTTTAGAGGGAAAGTAATAAATCTTAGACTATTATTTCTTATAATAAAAGCCGGATAGCTGCTCTTTTTGAACAAGTCTTAAAAATTAATATTTGTTATTTTAACTTTTTTTCTGCACTGGGAAATTTTTGTAAAATGAAAAGATTTAATGCGAATATATCCAAAATTTCATTGTTCCTAATATGAGTTTTTTAAAATTACTTAAAACATTTTTCTAAAGTTTAAGTTGCTAATGCATAAAGTGGCAAAAGCCTTTTGGAATAATATTGGGTTCGGCGAACATAATGGCTGATATCAAGTCTAATGAACAGCTCCGGTGGTTAAGCTCCAATTTTGATATTTTTTTTATTTTTGTGATTAAGACTGATATGATTTGTAGGTATCACAGTCATTTATTTCAGTTTTCATTTCGTTGATATATTAATATTTCTATTGTAATTTTATCATTGCCTTAGAAGAAGTAAAGCAGATATTTTATGATGCAATTTTCAGTTTTTATTCATTATAGGAATGTAGGATGAGTCAATATGATCTAAAGTTAAAATATAGTTCACTAATTTGTTAGCAGTAAATATTAAAATGTGAACCAAGTTTAAAATTTCCAGGTACCAAATTTTCATGTTGTCTGTTGTTGAATGTTAGTCATTATTTTCCAAATTCAGTTTATTTGTTCAGTAAATAAATATATATATTATTTTGCATAAAATCGACTAAAAAACGTAAAACAACATCGTTTAATAATCCACAAAAAATGCTTTTCTGAACATCGGCTCAAAGCGTGAGTGCTAGAATTGGCACTCAATGGTCCATGGCACATGGCTATTTCCCACATTTACAACTTTTTCTTTGTAACTTTCCTACTTGCAACGAGGATACATGAGTACATAGAGGTTCATTAATGTGAGTATGACATCTGACAGCTGTAAAATATGTCAAAAATTTGACTTTATTGAAGTTTCCCGAGAATCGAGTAACTTTAATTCCGAAAAGTGGCTATGCTAACTTTACTCTTAATTTTTTTTGCGTGGAATTTCAAAAGTAGTGAATGAGAATATTACTCATGTGTAGAGGCTTAATATTTGTAGACATTCAACGTAAAATTTTCGGCTCTGTAGTGATACCATTTTAAAATGGGTGTTTTATACAAAATAGGAAGAGAATCACGAGAAGGTATAATGAGTTCATTTAATTGCCATTAGGTTCCCTTTTATGTTATCTTTTTAAAGTACGCACTTTCAAAATGACAGAATCCTTGTATCTTTGCTTCTTTGTTTTTTTTGTTTTGTAATATAAAAAAGTTTTCTTTGTTTTTTGTTTTTGAAGCCCCTCAAAACATAAATTTATATAGAGAATTTTTTGTTTTATGTGGCACAAATTGCATTGCTCTGCTGCAAGAATACTTTTCTCTAAATAAGAGGTCAGCAAAGAAAACAATTGGCAAATTTTAGTAACGAGCTTTAGTTTTTCATAAAAGGCTATATTTAATTAATTGATTATTTTTCGTTTTGCCAGAAAGCATAAGAACCGCATCCTCTAATTTATGAATTTATTAAAATCAAATAATTCTTATAATATAAAATTATGATTTTGTTCCTTGGGAAATTTCCGGAAACATAATGTGAAAATGGAAAAGTTCTTAAACAAAATTCGGAGCCATTTTGAACATTTTCAATTTTAACTACCAAATCTATTTGCAATAAATTTTCTCGAAAAATATTATTGCAAAAACATTTAAATCTTTTATATCTCTTACTGCCACTACCAATTCTTGTCTGATTAGCAAATGTTTTCTTTATTGCTATACATTACATCTATTTATTATATTTATTTTCGCACCATTAGACAATTTCTATTGCAATATATATCCTTGGATCAGATAAACGTTTACCAAATGTTATATAAAATCTGCTTCAAATGATTTCAATTGTCACTTACAATATAAATATTTAACACGGAAATCTTTAGCTATCAATCTTTTTTCTGCAGAAAAATTACCTAATTTCCCATCTAAAATACTAAGGGTTACAATTCGAAATTATTTGCTAAAGATTGGTAATGATATCGAAATTCATTAAATCACACCAATACATTAAAATAATATGAACTCAAATTTTGCTATTTGATCCCATTAAGAGTGATAAATTGCGAACATGATAAAAATTACAACAACTTTATTTCTGATTTGGATATCTTTAATTGTCCTAAGTGACGCCATTTTTATTACAGAACAAGAAATATTTGAAAGAGAATAGAAAAAATATGGTAGAAGGAAAATGGTAGAAAAAGTGAAACAATAAACTTTTAAATGTTGCTGAATAACAAATTACATGAAGTTGCCCTAAAAATGTCGCTCTAAGTTAAAGAAATGTAAAACAAACGCCTTACTGAATGCCTAAAGACGATTAATTAGAGGGTGGAAAGAAAGTAATTACCTTTAAATTTTATGATAAGGACAATTTATTTTTTTAAAGTCATTAATCATGGCTAAAAGCAATTATAGGTAGGTTTTTAGCCATTTTTCCCAAAGGACTAATTTGAAGAAATTTCAATTCAGTTGTTCTTCAATGTTTTCTTTTCAGTCTTTGTTTCTAAAACAATACCAAGACCTTAGTGCTTGTATCCTTCTGGGAAAAAACTTTGACTTCAACCAAAAAGTCTACCAACAATAAAAAATAACAGTTTAAACAAAATGTCCAGCCTCTGTTGCACATGAGCAGTTTGCTTGCTAATTCTAATTAAAATTAAAAAATAAATTATTTTTTCAACTATCTGTGGCTTTCCAATTTTCCATTTTACTCGCTATGTGAGCTGAAATCGGACTAACAATAAGAAATTTATCAATAAATCTTAATAAGCCACTGAAAAATTATTCCATTTTTAAATTTTAATTAAGATATATTTGGGCTAAAGTTTTTTATTTAAGGGAACCGACAGTTTATGCCTCAGTTAGTTTCTATTTAATAAAATATTATTAGATTTAACGGACTTAGTTTTGCTATTCAAGTAAAGGAAGATTATAACTTTCTATTATGTTGTTTGTTTTATAACGATACCAAGAAAAGCAAATCGAGGCAGCTTTCTCAAAATGCTTCCCCTATTTTCATTAATTTTCTATTTGAGTGTGTACACCGAAGTTATAAAAATGAATATTTATTTAAATCAGATAAGTTTTTTTAATTGGTTTCTTCAAATGTTTTTTTCATCCAGGAGTACGCAATATTTTCTTAATCTATTCTTATTGTGGTATTAATTTTCTTTCTTCTAGTATAAAATATATTTTGACATATCGAGCCAACTCAAGTCCTTAATTTTTTGATAAAAACCTAGCAAGAGTAAATATGACGGGATTGATGGTTATGATTGCGCGTCGTTATTTACTACGCAGCTGCTTGATTTGAAATTAATTTTTTACATTCCTTCGGATTAGATCATTTGACCAACAAGTTTTTTGATGTTTTATTCCTTATAGAAAAAATAAGAATAATTCGTGTTTTAGTCTTAGCAGTTTAACATAATTTTATTTTTGGATTCTCAAATATGATATCAGAGAAGCTATTGATTATATTTTGATTGAGTCCCAAGATCATTTTTCCTTTGTCTCCTTGGTTAAATTTAGAATTCCATTCCTTCTTTTTGTAGCTGTCTTACCATTATATTTCTATACTTGCATTATATTTCTATGTTGCATAAAACAAAAGTTGATTATTTATTTGAATTTAATACTTACCTAATGCTTTCACTTGCCCTAAATTTTGAGAAAAGTAAAATTTTGGCAGAGCAATTAAGCCATTTTTTTACCAAGAAAAAAAACTTATTTTTTGTTCAAGAAAGCCAACGAATAAGTAGAATTATTTTTAGAAATGTTTTTGGCTAAGAAAATAAATTTAATTTCAATAAAATTTCTTTTATGTCATTAATTTTTATTTATATATTATATTTACAATTCCTTACAATTCCCTCAAAAGTTTTCGTATTTAAATTATTACTGTTGTTGTTAAGTGCAAATTAAAGCTTTCATTTATTTGTTTGGAATAATTGCTACTGAAAATATTGTGCCACAAAATATCTTTACCTATATTATTGTTAACACTTTAACTGAAAGACCATCAATAATAAGCAAAATAATTCTCTGATGAGATAGTATCCTCATTTAAATAGGAATGAGTTAAGTATTATTTTTCCAAACATGCAAGCACAAATTACTAATTGTTGACCATTTTCTATATCTCTTGCTGTATCATTAGTGTCCAATACTTGGGACACTAGTGGCGTTTTGGCTTTCATTTTTTAGTACAATTTGAAATAGTCAATTATAATTAAGCAGACTTGAGCTACCCGAAGTCTAATTTGGACACGAATAAAGTAACACAACTTTGGTTTGAAAACTAAGCATTTCACAAGATAAAATCAACTTCAAGAGATTTCTATAAATCAGTGATTAAATAATTTCTTTGAGGTAAATTTTCATTTTGAACTTAAATTGTTTTATATAAATTTCAATTTATCAATCAAAACAAAAGCTATCGGATATCCAAGTTTTGGCAGATAGACTTAAGAATATTGGCATTCTGTTAGTTAGAATAACTTCTTTTAGTTTAAAGTTCATCAGTAGAAGCATCTTAATTGGACAGAAAATGAAGTCATAAAATTGAATCAGCTATTAATGTTGCTTGTTTAAAGGCTCATGAATTTTTATTGCTTCGATAAGAAAAAATATACGTAGAAAAATTTTTATTCATATTATTATAAGGCCAGGTAATTAATATACTTTTTGACGCTTTCTGAATAAAAGAAACTAACTAAAATGTTTCGTTTATATATGAATATGGTATCAGGTAGCTTAAATGTAAAAATTTCAAATACTTATGCTTAAAAAAACAACACGAAAATGTAAATAAAGTATTCAATATTTTCTAAACCAGTTAACAAGTTAACCTTCATAATTAAAGGTTGTAGGAAGGGTCTCAAACATATTTAAATATTTTCCAAAAAAAAAAACTAAACCATGAAAAATATTTTAGAAAATATTAAAATGGCCAAAGAAACCATATTTTTGTTCTACATCAAATGATTTATGAATAAATCGGCTTATTTATTTTGAATTTTAAATACTTTTGTTAATGACCGAAATAAGTTAATTAGTTTAATTAGTTATAGCTCCACCCCAATGAATAATTTAACATAGCTTTTAGGTACATCCTACTATTTTTGATATAACAAAATGAATTCCATGAATTTTATAGCTTAATTTAACAAAAATGTTTTAAAATTTCAACAAAATACCTACTGACTTCCTGTTTATAATTCTCATGAAAATTTTTGAATAGATTTTACGTTTTAATATTTTTTAAATTAACATATTTGCAAGGAAATTTATTTTTTCAGATATTTCAAAAAGTTTCAGTGAAGTCCACCTGAAATTGATTCTTATCCATTGACCAATAACTCCTCAACTCGATACTCAAAAATGAAATTTTAGGAAATAGTTTGATATATTCATTCTACCTGTTCACTGATGAATTCTTCATTTATGCTAAGTTTTCTTTTCTGGGGCATTCTTTGAAAATCTGGCCAGTTTTTGAAGGCAATATTTGTGCAAATAAAGTGATTGTGAAAGTTATTCTAAGCTCAAATTGTGGGAATTGGCTATCAATTTATGGCTCCTGGTATTATTTTGATGGAAGAAATCTATTTTCTTCTTCATATGGAGCCATTTTATGGCAATATTGGCAATTATTCCAATAATGGATTTCAATAGCTGCTGTTGAGGGTAGCTTGTTTTTCAAGGTAGTCAATGAACGGAATACCAATAGTATTCTTATGTCAGTCATACATATGACAGCCTTAGTGTATAATAAGTACTGACTGCTATTGTTGAGAATGCTCTTTAAAGCGTATTGGAGAGGACACAAATCTCATCATTGAAGTCATGACAACTAACCAAAGTGCATTTCCTGTTTTTATACGCTTTGGTGGTGAAATATTTAAAAAGAGTTCTTTGAAAAAATTTTGAAGTTATCAAAACAAAAATAAAAGTTTTTTTTAGCAAAACCAACTTTAAACATAAATTAGGGTCGTTCTGAGCGCTTTAACGTTTCGATAAATTTTAATCAATAAAATGAGGATAAATTTCAAAATTTTGGTTACTCTTAATTAACAATTTGTGTAATTTGTCATTTTACACAAACTTAAAACCGACCATAAACAAACATTTTGAAATAAAATCATCTACGTATGCCCTGAATACTAAGTTATTGTATATTAGGTGTTAAATCAGATAAATTCTCGCATAATACCGCATACAGCACTTGGATTTGCAAGATTAACGTTTTCTCTATAGAGTTTTGTATTGTATGTACGCCAGATATTACTATATAAAGATATATGAATATATAAATATATACTTTATGCACATTTAATATATGAGGGGTGTAGATATATGAGAATCCTTAGCACATAGATTGTGTACATTAATATGCCTGCATTATAATATTTATAATATATACATATATATTACATATATATATATATATATACATATATATCCAACTATACAAAATGTACATGAATTTATGATTTTATCTAGTTACCATACTGCATGAAATACAAAATAGATAAATAAAACTTCAGGAGCCTTTAGTCTAGGTAAAGAACTTAAGATTTTATCGCTTTGTCTAAAGTAACAACCTAAGAGGAATTACCGATTTCTATCACTCAATTGAAAAGGTGTTAAAAGAAGTGCAATTAATTAAAGAGAATTTAAGTTTGATGAATGCAATGGCTGTAAGGGCTGAAAGTTTTTTTGATAAAAATCTTAATTTAACTTTATGTATTTAAAATATAATTTTTTATCCTTTCCAGTCTTCCAATGTTTACTAAATAAGTAGAGAAAAGTTTAGCTTTTATAAGAAACTATTGCCATTGATGTTTGTTATTTGTATAATTTTTACGGCCAATTCTTGCCTGATATTTTGGCAATACTTTTACGGACTCATAAAGAAAATGATAAAGTGAAAATCTGTCTAGAAAGTTTTGTGCGTATAAAGGAGTCACATTGGATAAAGATTTTGGATGTAATTCATTTATATAAAAATGATTTTGAAAAAATCAACTCAAGCATCCATAGCAACGGGATAAATAACAAACACGCAGCTTATAGTTTTAGGTTTTCTTTTATGTTATGCATTGCCTACCCTTCTATGAAGAAAAAAAATTTAATTAAATTTGAATAATCTGATAATCTTCATACAATATAATTTTTTCCCATATCAATAAATAAATTGAGCCCATTTTCCTTTTAATACAAGCCTTGGAATCTGCTGAAAACTTGAACCGTTGCCCTTATGTGAACGGCTTTAAGATCCTTTTTATTATTTTTAACAAGTAAATGCTTGTAAAAGATTAATTTGGCTTTGCAAAACGGAAATTTATACTGAACCTTTGGACTACATTTGCCAAATCGAAAAGCAGAGAAGTCCACAAAAAGAGATTACCCGGCAAAACATAATTTTTTAAAATGTAAAAGTAATAAAATTTGTATGCTAAAAGTCAAACATTTTTGTAACTTTTGAAGGAAAATATGCTAGCAATAATCACACTAATTGGCACGCAAAATTACCACTAATTACCACACAAAAGTTTGTGTCGACCTAAAAAACCGTCAAAATTTGTTTTCGGTATTGCATGGCATCTCTCAAAGCTTGGACTTTTTATATGTACAAGTAGTTGTTATTTTAAAATTTTAGGTATAAAACTAATCTCTTTACAAAAACGCTTAAATTAAAATTTAATAACATAATAAATTAATTTCCTAAACAAAACTAATAATAATTAAAATTTTTACCCAATTTATTTTTTAAATTTAAATTGCTAAAAATATATTGAGCATAATAAATTAAAATAACAGATCAGTTTTCGGCCTGCTGACCCGTTAATATCAAATTATTTTGCCAAAATTTTTGCCCTGAATAATTTGGTTCGGTCATTTAGGGTAGACCAACATTTCGACTGCTCTCAAATTTATATTTAGTCCGCAAAGTAGGTTGCTCTAACTTGACACCAATCATGCTCAAACACGAAATTTAGTCCTGGGATTGATATGAAGTGAAATATTTGTCCAAGTAACTATACCAATGCTACACTCATATGAGTCGGAATGAGCAATACTGCAACATTACCTATTTATTTCATAGTGATCTTTGTGTGACTTGGCTAAAAGTTCGGTCATATCAAAGTTGGCTATAAAATGAGGGATTTTTTATCTTGCAGTATATTTCCACAAAAAACTTTTCCGTTTCCAAACATGCGCAATAAGAAGCTAGATTTTATCCTGCCAGCAGTTTTTAAATTCAACTTTCTAGCGGTCTTAAAGCTTAACAAAAAATACTTTTTTTATGTAAACTTTAGCAATTGAATGATTTTGGATTATGCAGAGACTTAAGTTTTTCACCTGCATTTACTTATTTGTAATAGTTCTTCGATACTCCGAAGTGTATAAGCAGTCAATGTTACAATAGATTCCGTAAATTCGTAGTAAACTTAAATAAGTGACTTTCCAGTGACCAATGGCTTTCATAGTATTTAAAAAATAAAGCGAGTCTGTTGCTCGCTTTACTTCAAAAGGACATCCGAAGGTATTTTAATAATTTGGAATATATAATTTTCTTCCTTAATCTTTGAAATATCAAGAATGTTCTTCTTATCATGTACTAAACCAGCATTAAACTTTTTCATTTTAATAAATTTTATAAAATAAAAAAATCTGCAATTTTGGATGATTTTGGATCTTGCAGAGACTAAAGTTTTTCACCTGCATTTACTTATTTGTAATAGTTCTTCGATATTCCGAAGTGTATAAGCAGTCAATGTTACAATAGATTCCGTAAATTCGTAGTACTGAATAAATAAACGAAAATCAATAACTTAAAATTCACCTGAAAAAAAATAATATCATGTTTTTGTTGCCTTTAACAAACTTTAATAACAATTTCATCAAATAACATCAATGCAAAACCCTACATAATCTTTTTTGAATCCTTTGAAAATAAATTCACTCTCCAATTATCCCTCAAAGTATAATTTTCTCTGGCCATCCCGGTTTTACTTTCATTTATTTCACAATTTAATTGCTTCTTATTTTCAAAAAAATTATTTTTCCGCATTTATCCTGTTTTGTTTTTTTCTTTTACGGAAAAATTACCAAACAAAATCAAACAATCTTGATGTAATTTTATTTTGCATCAAAAAGTTTTTTTTTCTTTTTTCCTTGAAAACTACGGACCAGGTTTTTAGTTGTTTCTTAGTTTTTTTTCTTCAGTTTTTTATGTCATGAAATTCATCAACGTCAAACATGTACACAAAAATCTTAAGGGAATGGAATGTCTATCGGATAATATAAATTTAGTGTGGCTTTAAACCGTATTGGCCGTTGAACCAAAAAGAAAACCAAAAAATACGAAAACAAAAATTAAGGAAAAGACTTACTAAAAACTTAAGGGCCACCAAACAAAGAAGGAGGTGGGCAAAAAAAACCTGTTCAAGGTATTGACCTTTAAATGGTTCACATAAAATAAAATTTACCAATTTTAAATTTAGAATTGGTTTTTGGATTCAAAGTAATTTCATAAAAGGATATCTTCGAATTAACTTTTACTTTTCTTATTTTTCTTACAATTTTTTTACCAATTTGAGCTATAAATAAGTTTTGCGTAGGTAATAGGAAATATGAATTTTTGTTGGCCGTAAAAAGTGCTTTGGAAATTAATTTTTGTAGAAGGAATGAAGTAAATTTTCAAGTTTATAGAATCTTTTTTGATGCTCCATCATTTTCATTTACACAATGAAAACAGGGGTGAGGTAATAAAAATAAGAAAAAGAGTTTTAAAAAATCTGAAAAACAAAGAAGTGCCAAGTTTTTTTGATGTGTTAACAAATTTTTCTAAAGAAAATCACTTAAAGATACTCGAAGTGAAAAGTTGAAAGTGAATTTTTGACTTAAGGCATTGCGTTCAATTCATATTCCTCATGAAAATTTTGAATGGAAAATTTCAAACCTGAAGTCTCAGAATAGGGAAGAAAACGAGAACTTTAAATCATTTTAACCTTTAAATTTTATAGTAAATCAAAGCAATTTTGAATTTTTTGGCATAATAAATTGTGATGTCGACATCAACAAAAAATTTTTTATATGTTCAGCAGATATTGTTTTGAAAGGAAACTATTACCAAAATCCTTTGTTCTATCTAGGAACAAATTTTTAAACTCTTTTAGTCTATACAGTTATTAGACCAGAAACAGTCTTAACTATTGATCAGCAAATTAACCACATTCAAGTGAAGGTCAGTCAGTCTAAATATAAAATTTTTTACATGGAAAACATGGCACTAAGCGACAAGTATTGCTTGATCTTTCTGTGTCATATTGAACCAATATTCAAACAAAACAGCTCAAATGCACAAATCAAAAGCAAAACCTTTTAAAAATCTGTCAAATGTTGCTTTTCGTCAGTTTTGAAATATAATCAAATCTTAATAATCTTATAAATCTGCAGGACTCCATTTTTATTTAAGATACTCCCAAAAATCACTTTTCTGGTAAAAACATTGCCTTTTATGTAACGCAGAGAAATCAAGGCTGCTTTAGAGAATAAAGAAAGCTTCTAAATTAAGCCCAGTTTTTTGCATTAAGCCTTAAGCAATTAACTCAAGATAATTAAACATTTTATATTACCTACTTCTTTAACAACAAAACAGAGAATATAAATTATTTATAAAATATAGAAATCTTTATACATACCAACTTAAATTTTAATCAAAAAGACTACAAAATATTTCCAGCAATTAACTTAAGACTGGATAAACATTTACCGGCACTATTGACAGAAATATTTTATCAGGTACACATTCCGTGCAAAAGAAATCAGCCATTCCCGCCTTGCAATGTACCATGTTGGCTTGCATGTTCAATTTAATGATGGCATCATGTAAGCACAAAACGGATCCATAGGTAATATAACATTTGGAAGTACCTTTATAGCTATAGTGGTGCGTTTCATACAGAAAATAGCCCTAAACCAACTTTATAAGGCTTAGCAAAAACAGCGAAATTAAAAGCAACAACAAAAATCCTCATACTCATATGAAAAAAAAGCAAATCAAAAAGGAGGAAAAGAATTTCTGATTAAATACCTGACTCAGGTATAACTGGATTCAGTGTACCTGCAGTCCATTCGGCCTTATATGGAAAGACAACAAACCAAAAGAGATATATAACTACAAAGAAATGAGCTCGTTCATCTTAGATGAACGATATTAATGGTACCTTTTACCAATTTAGGCAAATTTAGCTTAAAATGTGAAATCTGAGTATAGTACTTAAAAGCTTAAAATTCCAAAATAAAGAGGAAAACAACAAAGCTTAAGCCGAATGAATTAACGAAAAAGGTAAAATTTGGTAAAAAGAAGAAATCATCAAAAATGATGGACCACCCAAATTATAAGGATTATGAGTGGGAAAAGGCATAAATTGTTAACCAATGACGTTATTCTGTGATAGCACAACACTTAAAAAACTTACTAAATGGGGTTGGTGGTGATTAATGGGGGCACGCATATAATTCGAAGAACAATGGGTTTTTTCTGGTCTTTGTTTTTCTTTTTTTGGATCGAATCTACAAAAATGATGTCCATAGCAACATTTTAAGGTCTTGTGTCCCAAAATACTATTGATTAAATTAAATAACCAATCTGGAAGCTATCTTCCGGTTAATATTGAGTCATTCCAATAAAGATATTATGCAAAATAGAATGAATTATTTGGCTGGGTATGCTAAAGACATCAAGGTCTTTATCAAAAAATTCCATAAAAAAGAAGCTAATTATTTTAGTTTTATTCATGCATATGAAATGCTGGAAATTCTAATGAATAAAGAAATGTTTCCTACCGATGATGGGCTGAGACTCTTGTTTTTCTGGCTACCAACATTTCTAATTATAGCCACAAGCAATTTTAATTTTATTGGTGGATTATAAGCTTGAATCTAAAATGGCAGTGGTGGGTGTAATTGTGACTTTTAGTCTACAGAAAGTTTAATTTTTGGTGGTTTTGTTTGATATTTGCACTGAAACAATATTTAAGCACGATTGAAAAATCTGGATTTTTACTATATGTTTGAATGAACGTCACTGTTTTATTAGGAAGTCAAATGTACTTTGACCTGAAATTTAACTGAAATATCAAGCGGTCTTGTCATGGAAAAAACTTCGTAATCTTTTCATATATCGAGAATAAGTCCTTTTTAAAAGATGAGTCCCTTCTAGTAGCCTACGTACAAGCCTTTGCAAATTTCTATCATCCAAACTACA
The DNA here is from genome assembly GCA_947359355.1 of Acrocera orbiculus. Classification (NCBI taxonomy): domain Eukaryota; kingdom Metazoa; phylum Arthropoda; class Insecta; order Diptera; family Acroceridae; genus Acrocera; species Acrocera orbiculus. The sequence continues at coordinate 45,643,475 of OX375756.1, read as the reverse complement.
GCTTAATTTCTACGCTCAATAATTCGCTACATATAATAAATTTATTTTGTCGGCTGAAGCCACAATTTTTAACTTATTCAGAATGTTGAATTGTAAAAGCATCCAATTCGTTGAGGTTTTTCTTGCGCTAATAGTGTTTAACTTTTCATCAGTGTCAAACTAATGACTCAAAATCCTGTTCAAATTACGATGGAAATACGCTTAAGGGGTTATATACACTTAGAAGCCTCTAAAATAAGGGGCTTTCGAGAATTTTTCCTGAGAAGACTTGTAGAGTTATAAATGAGAATATTAATATTATAGTAACTTTTAACTGTATTTTAACATTTTTCAAAAGGAAAAATAATATTATTGAAAGCTGCTATATATGTAGCTTCACTCAAAAAAGACGCTTTGCGGTGACCACGATATCTCTGGATTGGATCATCTAAATTTGAAAAGCCAAATAAATTGCGTTAAAGTAATGTATAATCTAGAACTTAGCGCAAAGGAATAAGCAAAATAAAATTTTTTGACAAAATGGCGGCTTCTAATACCTAAAAAGCTTGTATTGAAATTTCAGGCTGATTGGCTTAGCCGTTTCTGAGCAATCGTGGTCATCGACTTTGATAACACAGTTTTGAGAAAAACGCGTTTTAAGTTTCAAAAGCACCTTCAATCGCTCTGGCACGTCTTTACAAACATGCGTGTTCATTCTATAATAATTGTCGGATTGAGTTGAATTTTTCTGCGTATGTACTTACAATACGAAAATGAAATAACAAAATTTTTTTTGAAAAGTGTATATAACCGCTTAAATAATTGTCGAAATGTTTTAGTTAGCTTTGGTTTTGGTTAACTCTCAACTTCAAGCCGAAAGGCCTGATTCATTCTTAAGAATTCTATTTTCAGTTCTATTTTAAATATAAAACTAAAATGATAGTCATATGTTCAGAGCGTGGATACGATAAGTTGTTTAATGACATAATGCTGCAGGCTTTTTGATTTGCATTACTTATTTCCAGTTCAATTATTTTCAATGCTTTGCTTTTCCAATGGAAGTACTTATCCAATGCAAGTTAAAACACTAAATTTGGTTCCTTATAGAGAAGAAAGGATATTTAAACTTGGCATTCAGTAAGGCTAGGTATGAGGTATATCTTCATAAAATTAGTAGACTTTATCTGTGAAAATATTATTGTTTACGAATTTTCATTTAATTTGAAAATCATTCAACTTTTTAAATTAAAAGAAAAAATTGAAATTTTCATTGTTTAAATAAGTTTCCGTAGATTACTTCAACGTAAGCAAATCAATTCATAGAGGCGAAAGTCGAGCTCAAGCAACTCTTTTCCATTGTAAGAAAACAACATGCAAAATTTAAGTTAAGAATTAACAAAAAAGATCTTTTTTTTACGAAGCGTGTTCAGATACTTCAACTCTTTAATTAATTATCAAGTAACAGCTTGCCTGGGTATATAAAACCCTTAATCTTTTTTTTTCTTGTTTTGTGTCTTGACAGCTATCTACTTAATTCCCACCAAAAATTAATTTAATATAATATTATACAATATTAATGTGTTAACTTAAAAATAAACAAAGGAATTTCTTAGGGTTATATATTATTAATAGAACAGTTTTCAATTTGAAATTCATTTGAAACAAGCAACAATTGTGGCACCCGGAAATACATGCAATTGGATTAAATTAATGGCTTTCTTTGGAGCCACCATTTGTTCCTAATGTTAGAAACTTTGAAAAGAAACAGGAATAATAATTCAAAACTAGATCTGCATATATTTTGACTAAACGAATTATTTAATTTAATTAAAGATTAAAAAGTTTGAAAAACTGATGGAAAAATTTGAAATATAAATTTTTAAAAAAACTTTTTTTGCATTTCTATGAGCATCTTTTTCAAAGAGGTAAGTTGGCTGCTCAAGTTAAGCCTTAAGTCAGTTCAAATTATTATCTAAATTTCCTTCAGTTTTTGAATTATTAAAAATGATTTTTATTTCTTTTCTCATTTTTATAAATATTTCTTTCGTTATCATTAGTAAAAAAGCAATTTATTACAGTTTTGTAAAAAATTATTTGAAATTTTCACTTGAATTTGGAATGGAAAGAGAGAAAGAATGGTTGTATTTATTGTAAGGAAATTAACAAATTTCTGATATGCAGCTTAATTTATTTAAGTTAGTTTTAGCAGCACAAGGACTAATAAAATAGATTAACACGAGCCTATATTTCATTTTCGCGAAATTGCCTAATAAAGACTAGAAGAAAGTCGAAACTCTTCCCACTCCAACTGACGTATGAAGTGTTTACATTTCTTATTGTTAGAGCATTGAGCAATAAATTAGGTACAGTTTGGAATGACTAGTACTACTCAGTACAAAGAATTTCGACTAATTTAATTAGATAGGAGGGTGTTTTCCTTGGGATACTCTTGGAGCATTTGAATCATAGCAAAGATTCAGCAAAGCCATGCATCCATGAGTTCGCATTTCACTCATTATGCTGTAGTTCTATGAACTAAAGTACTCCATTAATAGTTGCTCCTCATATAAATAGGCCTAGTTAATACCTTGAAACAAACCCAAAATTAAATTGAGTCAGCTAATAAAAATTTATAGATATTACGTACTTGTGATCTGATTTGTTGAGATAAGCTGCTGGTTTGCACCTTAGTGGCTAAATTATAACCGAAATCTACAACTTTGAATTCAGTTTTTAAGTTTAAGGATGTATTGCCTGTTCATGCAAGAACATTTGGTAAAATTTGGTAGATATTGCTTCTAAGCTAAAATGAAATAACTTTTTTCAAAACAATTTCTTCCCATAAGATCAAGTACATACACATTGATACACTTCTTTTTAGTAAAAAGTTATTTTCATTATTTTTGGGTCTTGAATCTTTCTAACTGTTATCTTTAAATCATTATCTAAGGTTACAGTCATTCATTAAATCTTTTTTCTAAGAATGTTATCTTCTTTACGTAACAAAACAACAGCAAGAATTTTTAAGAGGATATCACAATATTCTTGTGTCTTCTTATTATATTTTGCTCTTGTATGTATTTTCTTTTATTTTTTAAGAAAAAAAAATAATAAAGATTTTCGGTATAAAATGAAGAGGTCGGTTACATCCTCCGGCAATAGTAGAGCTCATTTTGTAGTTAACCACTTTAAAGGACGTAATTTAAAACCAAAGACTCGGAAACACCCAATACAAGTCACAGCTGGATTTATGTCATGGCTTTAATAGGCTTTACCACCCTTAGGCACTTGTTTATATATATATCTATAAATATATATTTGTGTTCAAATTTATCAAGGATACTAAATAACTGTAGCCAATACTATATATACATTGGTTTGAAAAAAATGTACTACGAAAATAGTGATAAATTGGGCAAGTAATTAAAATCGAATTTGAGCAGCATAGCAAAATTTAGTGAATCCCTTCGAAAGTCAAGTGACATTTTTCAAATGGGTGGAAAATAACTTTCCACCTTCATTTATAGGGGAGAAAACACTCTATTAAAAAGGACTTATTTGTTAGGAAACTTCGTCTCTTGGAACAAATATTAACAAGTGACTTTTCCAAGAAGGGTGCTGTAATATAGGTTCGCAAAGAGTTTGCCATGAAATTTTCAGGTATGAGTAAGCATGGGATCGGTATATTAGGCAAGATGAAATAATAAGAAATTATGTAGGGTTTTTGCTTCGGTGTTGTCTTAAGTTATGACTTATAAACTTTTTACTCTTTGTTTTTTTTGGATTAAAAATATAATTTTTAAGGGTGTATACTTCTTATTATTATAATAAGAAATAATGAGACTTTAAATTTTTAATGAGTTCTATTGGGATCCCAATTTAAAAAACTTTTTAATAGCAACAAATTTAAAATTTATTTTCTTCTTATTTTTGCGTTTTCGTTTCTTGAATAAAATTAAAAGCAATCTTATAAAAATAATTTTGTTACTTTACGCTCTAACTTTAAGATGAATTTTCTTGGTCAGGTTTAAAGAATTATTTTTCTATGTTCTTGAAATTTTGAGTATGCTTAGTGGGTTAGAGTGTGCAAGCTCTTTAAAAGTATAAAATTTTCATAAATTAAGATGTAACCTAAGTAATTTGCTGTGTTTTTTTACATTTTCTCTTAGAAAACTATAATAAAAGTTTTGAATTTTGTAAGGAAAGGAGGCAGTACTGATGATGGACCACATGAACAAGATAAAGGATTGCAATAGCAGTCATCAGGTTCATGTGAAACTCGAGAACTCTTATCAAAGATAAACCAAGCACTATTCGATGCTATGCCTCTTAAGAAGATTCTGGCATTGTTTAGCGGCTGTAGCCGTTTTATAAGTTTCAGTGTGAACATTCCCGTTCTCCCGTGAAATTTTTATTAACTTCCACAAAATACATAAGGGCAAAAGTAGATATTCCTGGCAAAAATTGCTTTTATAGTAATGAACTGACGTTATTTTTACATATCAATATAATTTACACAGAAGAAAAGTCTTCAAGGTTGTTCCCACTTCAAATGCAAAAGCCAATGCTCAAAACATAGTACGCGGCACTTGCTAGAAGATAGTAACTAATAGAATAGACGGAAGGGATTTTATAGGGTGTTTTTGAGGCAAGGAAACCATTCAATCTGAACTTATCTTTACCTAACTCCTCAAAACTCAATATATCTTATATTTACTTTAACGCGATGTAAAACTACTCTAAAAAAGAAACCACAAAAATAAATTTTTAATTATAGCTTGGGCTTCAATTATTTTTTAAAGTGAAAAAGGAATTAGTACGATTTTTATTGAAAAATGGAAGATATTAATTTAACTTTATTCTTTTGAAATAATAAACAACTTTACTGTTCTTTTCTTTTTTAAAAAAAAATTAAAGTTATGTTCATTAACTAATTTTAATTCCAATCAAGGAAATTTCAGTAAAAAAAATTAACCTTCAGCAGATTTTATTATTGAAAGATATTCCTCAAAGTTTATTTAAGAAAAAATTATGAAACAATATTCATTGAAATTTATATAAGCTGTTGCCCTTTTTCTCGATTCTTATTACTAAATTTAAATTATTTCAAAATCTAAATTTCAAGCTTTAATTCAAAAACTTGTTCACCATTTCCAATAAAATCAAATTTTTTAACTTAAAGTTCATTAAATAAAAAAAACACAATTTATAAGGAAAATATAGCTTTGTTTATTTCATTAATTTCTATCATTAATTATTCCTATAAAGTCATAAAACCTTAATAAAAGCTAATAATAGAAGTAAATGTATTCAAGTGAAAACCAATTCGTTTGAAGGATATTCATTACATCCGAATCTAGAAATATTTGTGAAACTAAAACTAAGCAAAATGTATTTATGCTGTATACCCCTTACTGACATAGCTTGAAGGCAACCACAGACGACATGTTTTTCCCATATGGGACAAGTTTATATTTTATAACTTCCTTTTTTGTACCAAGGGTTAAAGAAGGACAAATTAAGGACTTCATTGCGGTCACACTATGGTTAGATCAAATAATATTGTAGACTACTTAATGAAAATATTTTCAAAAGTAACTTAAGGATATTTCAATATGAAATTAAATAAGAAGTTTTTAAGGAATTTTTCCGCCACATTTCTTTATAAATAGTAGTGGAATTAAATATATATGTATACCTATTTATAAAATGTTAAGGGATCAAATTTAAGATTGATTTTTATTACCAAAAAATAAATATCCCAAACTTAACTTAGAAATTTTTGCAAGGATTTATCAAACGATAAAACATTATTGGTGACTCGTTCTCTAATGTTGTTTTCTTATAATGATGTTCAAGAAATGATAAAGCATTGAAACGTGCTTAATACTAGAAATCCTTTAATTTATTTGAAAATTTCGAAGAAATATACGAAAATTTTTGTTATAAAAATATTTTCGATTCGTTAGAAATAAAAGATCTAGAAGTAATAAATTTAATACGATAAGGAAATACCAAAACAAACATAATACACACTTGTTTATTTGTATTTAATGTCTATAAATCTAGGTATATATATATATATATATATATATATATATATATATATATATATGAACTTTCCCTTCTTAGTAGACAAATCAAATAAAATTCGAAAGTGGTACCTACAATGACAGAAAGATGAGTTTTTCTTAAAGCTTAGGTAAGCAGAAAATGAGCTCACAGGGTACAAGTGATGGCAAATAATTCATCGAAATGTGTCCCTTGAGTGACATTATTTGAGAGACAAAAAAAAACAAAAACAAGCAAAATAATTGTATAGGGAACATAGTTATACTGCTAGAAAAATAAAAACACCGTCTTCTGATGGCGACAGACAAGAGATCTCCTTCCACACAGGAAATAAAAAAGTTACAATTAAATGAACTGAATTTGTATTGAAATCTTTAATACCTAAGGTTGACAATAATCAGTTGATATTTTTTTTTATTTTATGAAAAATTAATTGTAGTTTTGATAACTATTTTTTCTTAAAAATGCAGAAAGTTCTTAAGGAATATAATTTGGCATTTATGTAATAAAGTAAACTGTTTATTATTCTGTAACAAATGTTTGATTGAAAAGCTTCTAAATTTTAAATTGCTTTTACACTGTTCCATGTTTTATCAGTTTTTTATCTTGAAACATTGAATTTAGTACTCCCATTTTCCTGATATTACATTACAGTTTACACTTTTATTATTATACTAGCAAATACTCGGCACTACTTGTCACACCCATTTATTTTTATTATAATAAAAGCTGTTAGAACCTTCGCATCATGGCAAAATAATAATAATTATTTACTTCAACTTGATTTGTACATTTATTAAAATAAAAGGAACTATAAATAGTTTTCTTGGTAAATTTTTTTCTCTTTAAAATATTTAATTCAGGATAAACATAAATCTTTTAGAATAACCAAACAACTTTCTTCAAGTAGAAATACAAAAATTGTTAATATTACTTATCGTAAAGTAGTACCAAATTTGCAGCTGCAGAAAGTCACCGAAAGTAGTTATCTCAAGCGCTTTCCTCAAAATGAGAAACAATAAGAAGCGACTAAGACACCCGGGATAAAATAAGTTCTTTGAATCCAGTTTTCTTCTTTAGCCAATGAAATGCTCCTAGTACATAAGCTACAATCTTGAATTTCCTAAATTCACTCCTATTAATAAATATAGAAATCAAATAAGTTTAGGCTTGTAAGAATATGTTTTAAAAGTTCGAATATTATCTAAATTTTTAATTTTAGCAATGGTAATGGTAAGTTTTAGTACCTGTCCAGCTAAGGCCAACTTTGCGCTTATTTGCAAAAGCTAAGCAAGAATTTTGATGCTCAAATTCAAGCCTGAAGTAAAAGCTGTCGTGGTCACATGAACGATTGTTTTACATTTTTAATTGCCATACAACCTCTATTTTCTATAAAAACTAAAAATAAATTGGATTGCAAAAAATGTGTGTAATTAAAAATTAAAAATATAAGGAACGGGTCATTTCTTAGTATAATATAGCAAGTATTTGACCAAATAATTTTATTGATTTTATTGATTTATTTTTTGTGTAAGTCAGTAGCTGCCGGGTAGCTTTACGCTTCAAGTAAATATTTTTTTTCAAAGCAGTTAGCCGAATCCAACCGGAAACTGTAAACACAGCCTGGTACCTTACATGAACAGCTTAATATTATACAGAAAACATTTAAATACTTTGAATTGTCTAAGATAAAATTATATAGTATTATTTCTTAGACAATTGTTTTCAAATATTACCAAATATTTGAAAATCTGTCACAAAAATGAATTGTAAAACAAAACGTGTAGGCATTATTTAAAGATTTCTCTCTTTGATCAAAACATTTCAAATAAAAATAACTTTTCTATCCCAACATAATATCATGAAAAAGGGATCAAAATATCTTACCAAACCACAAACTACCAAATTCGAATTAAGTCATGACAGTCTGTGTCTTTAAATGAACATCTAAATCATATACACGTGCTCCATATGTAAGCAATAAACTAAATACGTTGACTGAAAACTGAGACCAAGCAGAACAAATATGGCAACTGGAATAAGGATTGTCAAAAAAAAAGAATATAAAAAAAGGGAAGTCTTTTGGTAGCATCCTTAGGTCATATTTGACACATATGTGGAAACTAAATGCTTCGTGGTAGATCAATTTAAAATTGATTTATATCAAATTGCTTACCAGACAAAATCTTCAAGGCGACTTTTTATTAAAGTATTAAATATTTTTACCGTTGAACATTTTTTCTATCATCAGATAAAATGCCTTCCTATTTTTTCCTTAAAAAATGAAAATGAAAATTCTATTTTAAATTCGAGTAAAAGTTTTTATGCAAAAAGTAAACTTTATTCAGTACTGTGAATTTCTCAAGACAAACTTTGTGCAAAGTTGATGAGACATCGGATTTTTTTGTTTTGCATTTTCCTTGGTGCTTTAAAAATATAGTGAGGATGCCGCCTTATGTCCCTTTAATGTTTTATTATTCAAAGAAAATTCTGGGAGTTAACGAAAAGACAAAGTGGGACGTAGAAATGGAAAATAAACTTCCATGAGAAATAATAGCCCACCTTTAGGGTTGTCTATTTACCTCATTTTATATTGCTGTTTTGCTTTTGAAAAGTCAAAAAAAAATTAGTGCAAACAATTCTTTTGTTTTCTTATGGTATATTTTTTGATGTTTTTAACAATGTGACGAATATAATCAAAATTATGCGTAGGAGAACATAATTATTTTTCATAGGTTCCTTTTATATAAATTCTGGGAAACGTTGCATTTCATATGCAACCCTACTGCTAGTTTTATTTTATTACCCTCTCTGCATAATAAACAAAAGAGGGAAATTATATTGATGTCAAGGGTGACTTATAACTTTTCAGATGGGGTGGTTACAAAGCAAATATATATATATATATATGCAAGTTTTGTCCTTGTTTTTGCATTCCATTTACAAACTGACCGACTGCAATTTTCAATACAACTTGATTAGAACTTTGTGTTATATTAACTTAAAATTTGAGCCTGACTTTGATTATATTTTTAAATTAAAATCTCAGTGAATCTCATTGAAGTATTTAACCAACACCACGGGAAAACTAAAAGTGATAATTAGGAAGCTGTTTAATGACGTACTAAATACAGGAAAAACGTTTTTAGGATACTGCTGTGAAATAAGACAAATTGACGCTTTAAAAAATAATTTATGGGAGTATTAAAATTTATTTTATTACCAAAAATGGTAGAGAAGTAAACTCTTTGAAATATAGGTCAAATTTAACCACATCTATATTGGTATTTTGATCTTTTGTTTTAGAAAATTTTTTATCTTATCTTTTTGACTACATTCTTAAATGCCTTAAACTTTCGTATTGTGTTTGTTTTTAAAATACAAAAAGAAGGAAGAAAATATTGGCCTGAAGTACTACCGTTTTAAAATCTCTGGTTTACATGTACTTCACGAAAGGTATGAAAAGGTATAGAAATACAAAAATGGTCAAGCTGTGGGTGTTTTAGCTTAAGATGTGGAAGGATGGAAACCCAACTGAAGATCCCTGCTGACGGAAAATTAAAAAAGCAAAGAAATTTTCGATTAAATATAAAACTATTTTCAATGAAGTACTTATTTTACTTATTTATAGAAGAAATTCAAGATTTAATATACATAAAAATATTTATTTCCATCCTAGTAAAGTTTGGAATGAATGATCTAGATTCAAGTTCTTGTCAAAAAGAACCACTATTCGGATATTTAATCTCTGAGGTATTCCACTGGTGTTCAGCGGGAGCGTGCGATGGAGTGAAACATTTATATAAAAAAATGACCTACTCCTTACTACTCGCAGTAAAATCAATTTTAAAGTGCTGGCAAACTACTTTGCTAGCTTAAAACCATGACTAGAAGCCAAGACTCCTTCCTTATGTTCTATAAGGACTCAATATGGCTAATAACCTTACAAAACCTTACAAAATTTTGTGTTTCAACGTACTAAAAATTTTATGAAATTAAATCTATTTGCAATTAGTTTTTTTCATTTTTAGGGTCCATTTTAATTTACTGTTAAATTAGTTAAGAACTTTTAATCCTTATGAAGTTTATTTAACCTGCTCTTTTGCTTAAAATAATAATATTAGTCTATAACTCAAGCATTAATTAGTTAAAACACAAAATGCAGCTGCATAAGACTTTCGACTATTTATCGACCAAATTAAGCATTCCTTTCCTAAATATACATATATATATATCTAAACACAATACTTAAACACTAGTTTTTTTTTAGGTTTTTTTCTAAAGAAGCTTTTTGTATATAACTTTAAAAAAGACGAATTTCCAGTCTATTGCTGCCATATTTGTTTTATACGAACTGTCGACCCTTGTATCTTTCAATAAAGATATATAGGTATATATATATATATATATATATATATATATATATATATATATGTATATATATATATATATATATATATATGTGTGTGTGTGGATATCTCTATATATGTTTGAAAATGCATGCTGTAGTTTTATGTTGTTGCTTAAGGGACTGCACTTAGAGGCCAAAGAAGCAACGAACCACAAACAAGTAGACAGAAAGTAAATGAAATTCTCTTGACATCGTAAACCGGGAACTTCTGTGCTTAAGAACCTGATTTTGTTCCTTTAAAGTTTTTCTTATTGTCTTCTTTTTTATTTGTTTTGCAGCTTTTTTTGCTCTGTGTATCAAGGTTCTAGGTGCTGGTTTGTTTTTGATTTTTCGCTAGCTTAGTAAGATGGTAAAAGATTTATACCATAAAGAGTGCACCTTTGAATTCTTTGACCTAGGTTGGGTTTTTGTGTGTTCTGTTTTTATTCATTTTTAAATCAGGGTCGAATGGAAGAGTTTATCTATCGATTCGGTTAAATTGAGATCTTTGAAATATTTACGTCCTTTTATTTCTAGAGAGAAAATTAAAATAAGGAAACCAGTAAGAGACTAACTTTTATTTTCAATTAATGCCATGATATGTGGAAAGAATAATGACTAATTTTAAAAGAAAAATAAAATTTTAATTGAAAAATGTATGTTTTTGATGAAATTAAAATCTAATAATTTTGAAATTAAAGAAAAAGAGAAGTTTTTTTAGTACCTTGCTTGCCGAAGTTATTATTTAAGTTTTTAGTTAAATAAAAATTACGATTTTCCTTATATGACAGCAGGAACTCCAAAACTCCAAGCACAATATTTGGTGGTGCAGTAACTCCACGGAAGACCATAAGGGACGACTTCATTGGTGACCTCATAGTGTGCTTAAGCCTATAAGGGTCGTGAAAATCATAAATTCTTTTAATTTTGCAAAAATTCTGATATTCAAGAACGTCTGTTTTTTAAAATTTTTCCTAATCATGCAATAAAATATATTGATATAAAAGTTGACTGGTTGGCTATAGTTTTGCAATAACGGCTCTTTTAGGCTGACAAATTTTTCAGAAAATCTTGAACAATATTCGCAAAGTATTGCGGTGACAGCCAGCTTGTAAAACAGACTGAAATACTTAGGAAACATAAATTTTTTAGATATGTCAAAACTTTTCAATATGTTTCTAGTCATAGCAAAGAAGAATTTTATTTGAATTTACAAAGATGAAGATGAGTGAGCAAAGCAAAGGATATTTCTACAAAACCTGCCCGCTTTCTGCAGGTATTTTGGCATCTAGTAGTTGAATTGTATAATTGTTTTCAGATACTATTTAAAAGGAAGAGTTCACTTAACACATTTTACGCTGAACGAATACCAGGAAGTTGGTAACATAGTAGGTGAGAAAAAATGTGCAGTTAGTATTTGAAAAAGCCGTACGTTCAGACCAAATATCCCATTTTCGTTTAGGTAACATTTCCTTCAAAAATATGCATAGTCAAGTAAAGCTTGCTTTTAATTGTTAGTCAGAGAGTGATTTACAGTGTGATCAAAACAAATTCCTTGAATTCCGTGGATGCGTCTTTAAACATTTTTGCTGTACACAAAAAGCCGAGTAACGAGTAAAATTTAACAAGTTGATTGCGATATACTTTTCACATCTTGCTTTTCACAAAAAGGATTTACCGTTGTTCTACTTGGGGATTATTGGATTAATAATCAATTTGATAAAAAAAGAAGCTTTGGTTCGAACTAGCCTGAACCGTTGTCTACTTATCTACTGTAGATGTGCATCAGAAAAAGATTATGCTGTATTTGTTAGCAGGACCAATGAAGAAGATTATGTTCTCAAATTGATGTTTCAAACACAAAATTTCAATGTTAATTCAATAACAAACTTTAGAACTTGTATCCTTCTGAAATTGAAACTGCGAATTAACTTCAATTAATTAAATTAATATTTAAATAAAAGAAAAGAGATAAATAGGAAACTAACTAGCTTCAAAGTTAACAATATTTTCTTTGGGATTTGCATCATCTAAACGCTTGGAAACATCAAATAAAACGTGAAAAAAGGTTTGACTTCCTTAAAAAAAGGCAAGACTCTCACCAGTGTATAATTTTTTGAAATCTTGGGAGAAAAATATACTCTTGCTGATTCCGGAGTCTTAAAATATTTAAACTCACTCCTAGCTAAGAATTTAATAAAAGGATTCAAATATTTTGTTAGCGAAATCAAATTCAATTAAATTTACAACAAGTTTGTGTTTTTTTTTTTGTCTAATAAATATTTAAATTTTTTGTTTTGCCAGTTTGCAATTTATCTGCCAACAATTCTATTAATAAAATCTGTCAAAAAAAAGAAACACAATAAAATTCACTTGTACAATTTAAAAATATTATATTTAAACGACAAAAAGAATGCGTAAAGCGTTTTTGTATTTTATTTTCCCTATTTCTTGCCTGTTTTATTTTTATTGTATTTGGTTTTTTTTACCTTATTTTTTGTTGTTGTCTTAAAATATAGAAACAAAAATAGCTTCCTCACCCTAATGATAAAGGTGCTTAGAGATAGGAAAGATAACACTAGGACTTTTTATATAAGGCGCGTTTTTATTTGCCCGGCCTTTAATGTATTCCCCTTCCTCCGTGTTATACATGAAATTGTTTGAGAAAATTTCATGTCAGGTTTTCTGGGATCTTGAAATTGTGAAGAGGGTGAGACATTTTTCTTTCAGATGTGCCCAAAGGAATTGTTTCTTTTGTTAAGGCGGGTGTATTACGTACACTTCCTGTAGTATCACTTTTTCCTTTTCCTTTCTATATATATATATATAATCTACTTATATAAGATACTATTTTGTTTTCGTTTTGGGATCTTTACGCCATTCGTCTTGTCTAAATTCCACGAGCGACGGGAGCAATAAATCACTACTCATACCATAACATTTTGTGATGTATATGTTCTTTCTATGTGTACATATTTTATATGGATTTTCTTATATCTTATGCCTATAATATATCTTTTTTTGAGAAAATTGCTAAATGTTATTTACGGTCCCCCAGAAAGTACACAAAATGTTTAATTGAACGAATAAGGAAACAAACAAAAAAACAAAAAAGGAAGGCATCCATTTATACGATTAAAGCAGTTGGCATAGAAAATCCGTATAAAATGATTTTGAATTAAATTATTTTCCTTAAAAAAGGTTTTTAGTTTTATGACCTAAATTATCAGAAATTTCACTTCAGAATTTTTCCTAAAAACAAAAAACTTATTTTTATAGCAGCAAATAAAATTTGCAAAACTAGAAACTTTATTCAATTGATCTATTTATTTATTTTCTGGAGACATTAAGATGTGATTTTGGATCAACTTCCAAGGAAGTTTGTTATAATCAAAAAAAAATTTTTATTTCTTAGTCTCAATAATTTTTGGTCTGGCTTTAAGCCTTTATAGTTAATATTTATAGCCCCCATCAATCAAGAGTAAATCATCCAGCTTTATACACTTTAAATTTTTAGATCCTAACGGTTTAGCTAAAAATTTGGCTTTCAGTTTCTCTCAGAATTAGCAACCAATACGAAAAACAAACCATTTTGGATGGAACAAATAACTTTGTTAACTTTGAGCACAATCAGACATTTTGTGTCGAAGTTTATCGATAACAAATGAAAAATTATTTCTGTTATAAATAAATCGAATGGTATACAAATTAAAAATGGATATGAAATTTATGTTCAGCCGAATCGTAATTCAATGCATTCATTTAAATCTCATCAAGTATTTTGTTTTTGTACGAATTGCAATTTATAAAACACTTTAACCGAAAGCCCACAAACCAATCTCAGAACGAAAGGAAAAAATTCGATTTACTAAATGAAATTTGGAGTGTGGGTGTCTGGTGTTTATTTTTAATTGTAGCCATAACAAGCAAAAACGAAAAAAAACTAAAATACAACACTGCTATGTAAAAATTTTCATTGAAGCAGGAGCCAATTTCCATTTAAGATGCAAAAGAGGAGTTAATTAATCTTCATATACTCAGGTACTAGGAAAGATTAAACAGTCCTAGTTTGTTGTTGCTGTTTTTTATAATTATATTTTATAAATCGAGCCAAGGAACACCGTTCAACAGAACGGATTGGATGGATGATTCGAGAGAATCATTAAAATAAAGTTTAAACGAAAAATCACAACAATAAATATCTTGTTAAGCTTATTTTATATAAGGAAAACTTTTTTAAAAAGAATTATTTTTATATTATCAATGATTAAATGGATATGACTTTAGAAGTGAACGGACAAACTTTTTAAAAATGAATTTTCATAATTTTTCTAGCTACTGGAATTTTTCTTGAGTACTCTCTGAGGACAAACGGACAATTACTTATGATAGCAATTTTCTTGAGAAAGTATAATCAAAAGTTTCCGCCCGAAGTCAGATCTTTGTTAAATGAGGGATGAAATTGGAAATGTATTGTTTTTTTTTTATCGAAAATAGGAGTTTCCGATCAGAGAGAATATTTATTGAATGCTTTCCTAAAAGATTTTGCTTTCAAAATATATTCACTTTAATTTTTGGAATGAATCTTTTCTAGCTAAATGGTTCCTCATAATGGTCCATTCGATTGTTACTTGTGATAATTGAAATTTGGGGCCTACAACACCGTAAAATTGAATTCCATTTATATGTTGAATGTTTATATATAACTTAAATTCAGGAAGTATATAATTTTATTTATTGTTTTCGAAATAAATTTTTTCTAGTAGGAAAGGTTGAACTGAATATTTGTTCTTCTTCTTTCTTTGAAGGGTACTTTAGTCCCTTCTAAGCTCATTGCTCTAAATGAGACTTACCAAATTTGGAAAACTGTTTGACGTTCTTTTGGAATGAAAAAAACAATTGATCTGGTTTTAAGCTTTTATTGAGATTAAAATATTATTTTATATTTTTTATTTTAAATGCAGAAAAAATGATAAAAATTTTCAGTGATGAAAATAGTTTAAATTTTGGTTACTATAAACTGCCGGCAAAGTTGTTCATATGATTATATAATTTAGAGGCTTTTTGCAAGCGCACCTGAAGCACATTGGTTGTTAAAATATTTTACTGAAATTGTCATTTCATTTTCAATGGTAGTTAAACCTGATTATAAAATCTCAAAAAGGATAACCAAAAATTTTAACCTTCTAAAACTGTTTGAATGGCAATGTTCCTCTAAATGAACAACTCTAGTCAGAATTCCCATTACATTTCGTCAAATGGGATCTAGACGTACAAAAGTACACCTTTAGCTTGAATAATTCAAATCTAGATAGCATATGCCTTAAGGGTGCAATATTGTCAAACGATAGTGCTAGTGAAATGTGTTCATAATGTCGGTAGTATGAGCTTTTAGATTTAATAATGAAATTGAAAGCAAAAAATACACATTCACGTTCCTGATGCCCCCTTTAGTGGTATAAAAATCTGATGTAATGACAAACAACTACCACAAGAGTTGTTCCGGTTTAGTAATTAGTACAGCATTTAAAGAGTGTTAAAGTTTTGTAGAAGACAGTAAAATTGGATACCTGCCGCTAAATTTTACTCTTTGCATGTTTATTGGATAATATGCAATAAGGGATTGGATATGTCAAATAATGATCATGAAATAATAGAAACAAAAATATCGAAAGCATTAACTTTCTTAATTCCAAGGGAAGTGGATTTAAATGGATTCCTTCCCTTTCGAATGAATTTTTAAAAATTTGCTGATAATATTTTAAAATATATTTAAAAATGAAAAAAACTAATTTATTTCCATATCTTATATTTCCAGGAACAAATGGATTACGTAGACGTGGACGACAAACCTACACACGATATCAAACATTGGAATTGGAAAAAGAATTTCACACAAATCATTACTTGACACGAAGGCGAAGAATTGAAATGGCACATGCGTTATGTTTAACTGAAAGACAAATTAAAATTTGGTTCCAAAATCGAAGAATGAAATTAAAAAAAGAAATACAAGCAATTAAAGAATTAAATGAACAAGAAAAACAAGCACAAGCACAAAAAGCAGCAGCTGCAGCAGCAGCAGCCGCACAACAAGTTATATCGGATCAGAACTAGGAAAAAATTTTTTATTAGATTATTTTTTAAGTTTAAAAACACAAAAATAAAATACAAATTTCCCGAATAGGCTAAGCAATATTAATTATTTAATTTAATTATTATTATTAATATTTTAATTTGAATACGAAAAGACTTTTCGTTGTTACATATATAAAATTTCCTTACAAATTAGGGCGCTAAAGAGAGAGAGAAAGTGTGTGTCTGTGGTAAAAATAAATATGTTTTGGAAGTGTTTTTTAAAATATCTTCTTTTTTTTCAAATATTTCTGCTCTAATTACACATAAATAGCAGAAATTACTATTTTGCATATTTATGTCATTAAAAAATTTAATTTTATAAATGAAAGCTTGGCATCAAATATGCGTTCCTGTATTTATCATAAATTAGTTTAAATTTATTAGTTTTTTTTTTTTTTTTGAAAGAAAAAAAATACTTTTATGTTTGTTTATATATTTTATTTATGATATAAGTTTTTAGTTCTGTTAAATTTATGTTTATAAAATAAAAATTGTGTTGCTAAGGGGAACCAAAAACAAAAAGCTAAACAAAAACAAGAGAAAAAGTGTTTCTCGATACGGAAACTAAATACTGCAACTGTTCTTTTTTTATGTTGCAATTAACAACAATTTTTAATAGTTGATACACTACCATCAAACGCACTTTAGATAAATTAACAAAAACATAAGAAAAAGGAAAAATTATTATTTAAGAAGCAGAAAAATTTTATAATATTTTTGTTGTTATTGTATTTAATAAATTTAATAAATTTAATATTATTGTGCATTGATGGTAGTAATTTTATGGCAATTGATTACATTTTTAGTAATAATTGTAGATAACATAAAAAAAAAATACAAAAAATATGTAATCTATGTATTTAAAAATGGGATTCGACGTGCAACAAACTTAATTTTAAGTATTAACAACTTTTTGTTTTTTATTTTTGTTTATATTTAATGATGGTATTGGACGTTTTGAATACACACACATTTATTTTTTCTTTCTTTTTGAAATTCGAACAAAGTTCATTTAAAGTATTTTTTCAGTATGAAAATCTCAAATTGTGGAAAGATTTCAATTTTTTATTTGAATTATTTGGTATAAAAATATTGCAAATAAAGGTAAAGCGACTGACTTGAACTTTTCCTATGGACAGTTCAAATTTTAAATGTTTATTCATATTTTTAGGAAAAATATATAATTTTCAACGTTTTCTATCGGCAGTCTTTAAACTACGTTGAATAGTGTTTGGTAAATTCAAGAAAATATTTTTCTTAAAAAACCTCACTAGGCCTGAAACAAAAAAGAATAGACACAGAATACAATTTATATAACCACAAAAGGAAAAGTATTTATATTTTATTCTGTGGTAAAATTTTCAAAGCCCTAGAACTGCCTAAACGTTTGCTCAAATAAAAGAGAATTAAAAGCCATTTGTGTGCTCCATTTAAGAAGGATTTTTGTCTATTGGTTTTTCTGTTTTCCATCAAAGTTGCTTATAAAAAAACTTACAGGTTTTATATTGAAACTGCTTTGTTAGCTATATCAACTTTAAGATTGATTTTTATATTTTTATAGTGAACAGATGAAAACCAAGAGATTGAATTGAAATCGTCTCACATAAAAACTTTGTGGGTAAACACATAATCAAGTTCTTGTGTAACAAAATTTTTTTTCCTTGCGTAAATAAAACTTTACCTGACGACAGTTTTAATGCTTTTTATTAAAATTTTTTGAATTCTAAATATTTACAGAAGCTGGACAGCAACTACAAAGTTTTGATATAAAAACAAGCCTTAAGGATTTCATCACAAATTTTATTTTAAAACTGATAGAAATACTTTTATTACTTGACACTTAAACATTTAATATTTCCAAATAAATTGTCCACGAAAACCAAATTAGATTTGAAAGGATATTTCACACCGTTCTCATGCAACAATTACCTTTTGCTCAATTGTGAAGGTGCATTCATTAAGTTCTTTTTTATTGTTTAAGCAAAAATTTTAAATTCCATTTCATATTTTGTCTTTTTATCTTTTTTTTCTAAAAAAAATAGCAGGTTGGAATATTATTTCTAGTCTTATGAATTATTAATCACCGAAAGTTAAAAAATCGATTGATACATAATGGATTTATTTGTATTTAGATCAATATTTTCTAGGGATGAGAATATAGACTTAAATTCTATTACGATTCAATTAGTTTCTTTTTCAAATTATTGAAATTATTCTCAAATTAAGCCCATGATTGGCTTACTTCCTCTGGATAAATATTTTCCTTCGAATTTTGATTTTTAAATGAAGAAAATCAATTCTGCTGATGCAAACGTTAAAGAAGGCATTAAAATCGTAATGTTAAACTGTAAAAACGTCTACTATTATAATCTAAAGGAAATGTGTGATCTTCACATTTTTAGTCTATAAAATTAGATTTATTGATTGTTTATTGAGATTTTTTTTGATATATGTAATGTTCAAAACGTCATACTTGAAATTAAATTTCTATTTTTTTGTACAGCTTTAAAAGTATTTCTTCAACTGTATTCTAATTTATAAAAACAAAACAAACAAAAATAAAACTATAAAAACTACAAAATGAAAAAAATATAACACAAAGCTGCAATGAATAAAATACGTAAAAACTGTGACAAATTTTTAGTATCTTAAGGTATTTGTACTTAAAGTCAAATTTTGATGGCAACTAATATTTTGTACAGGATGACAAAAATGCAATTTATACAAATAAAACTGTCCTTAAATTCATTCTAATTAAAAAGTGAAAATAAGCATTGTATATGAATTTTGATATAGAAAAACCAAATCAGTGAAAACTAAAACCCAAAATTTCAGGTGAAAACACAAAAATAGAAAATTATTGTAAAAAAGTTATTTCATGGAATTTTTCATTTAACACTGCTCGAAAATTTTTTTTCAATTAACAAAAAACAAAACAAAGGGAAATAATATCCCTGACTATGTATACGTAATTAAATATAGTGCTAAAATTATTATTAATATTAAACAAAACAAAAAACACTTAAATTAAGTAAACAAAAAAACAAATACGTAAAATGAATGCTGTTCCAGTTAAATTTAGTTTTTAATAAATTATATTTGCAAATCTAAGTAGAAGATTGTTTTGGATACAATGTGTCTAAAGGAACAAATTAAATTTTGTGAAATTTAAAGTAAAACAGAAACACCTTAATTATAATTAAATTCGTTTAAATAACGATGAAAATTGTAAATTTGGTATAAATAGATATATTTAATTTAATAACAAAATTTTAGATTTAATCGAAAAAAAACTCCAGAAAAATATTGTCAAAGAGAACTGCCGAAAGGAAATTAAAAACAAATTTCTTTGTCAATAAAAATCTTAAATATGAAAAAAAGTGATTTTTGGTTTTTAATGTAAAACATCATTGAGGTTAAATGTTTGTTCAATTATTATCCCAACTTACAACTAGTCGTAGGACATATTTTTTAATCCATATCGCTAAACTTCATTTTCAGTTCATTTTCAACTTCAGTGGGGAATATGTGCATCTATAAATTTTTCATATAAACAATTTTCGGTGCTTATGATGCGAAAATTCATTAATAGAGCATTATGCAGACTTTTGTGAGTACTTGAGAATTAAACTCATTCTTTAAAGCTGCTGTTTTGAGTGAAATATAATTTTACTTCATGATGATGGATCCTTAATTTCTCTACAGGCAACTAATTTTAATTACGGCGATTTCTTTTACTCTCCACAGGAAGATATGAAAGAATTTTTTTATGAAGGTTTCTTTGTATAAATACACTTAAGATCCTAGAAAAATGTATGAGTAATGTTTAAAGACTTATACCATTTCTGTGTCAAAAAATGTCAACATTTTATGTATAAATTAGCGTAAATATTACAATGGTTTCAGTAGGGTATAATTAAAAGGTAAAATTGGCAGTTCTTTGTCACGGGGTAGAGTAGTAGAGTGTTACATTGGAGAATGGTTAATTTAAAGGATATTACATTTTATTACTTACACCAAAAGAGAAAAACGGGAATTAGCTGTTTTTAACCAAGTTCTCGTTTATTTTAAACGTAAGGTAACGTATCAGAGGTCAGAGGTACTAAGGTCAGTTACAACAAGTTACTAAAAAGTTGAAGCTCTTAGCTTGAAATTTTTCAAATCCAAACACATATTTCCATATTAAAATGAAAGAAGCACTTAAGTAAAATTTAACAGTGCTCTATTCTCACGATAAATGAAGATGTCTACTTATCAATACATAATTAATATTGGGTACTGGGAGCACAAAATAAAAAATGGAAAAATCTAAATACAAAAAAAAGCACAAAAACAACAAACAGTCTCTGTTGGCCCGCATTACATTCTGAATCTGACATCTTAACTGCCAATAAAATTAATTCGTTGGAAACAAATGAAAAATAAATGTCTGATATCAAAGTTATAAATCAGAATAAATTAAAACTGAAAAAGAGTCCCAAGTTAATAAATGATTTTCATGTATCCCATGTCGCATCTTTGCTTAACAAAAAATCAAAAATGAAAGCAAGCTAAAAGCAAAAAATAAACAAATCCAACAAATTTAATTCAGTGGCAGGTTTAAGTCCAGTTTTCAGAAAGATTTTACCAAAACTAAAAGAAAAAATGGCGATATGGTTACTTCTATAAAGATATACTGGTGATAATGATCAATGATTAAAAGATTGAACGGTTTTCTAGTAAATTACATATTGCAATTGCAAAAATTATATAGGAGTTAATATTTAAGACTAATTGATTTTGCTCTGCTTCTCAGAGTAACCGAACCAAGTGTATGTATTTGCATGTCATTGTTGTACGTCAGGCTATATAATTCACTTATAAAAAAACCGCTTACTGCAGCTGTTAATGTTACTGTTGCATACCTCAATTATTTATATTAATCGCTTTGATGTTTATCTTGTTTTTATCTCATTTTCTATTTGTCCGTTTTTAATTTACTTAAGTAATTGTGGTGAAGAACATTTTAATTGATTGGCTACTTATTGAACCATTGCTAAATATACCTCAGAAAAGGCTGCGTGCTATTTTGCATTTTGTTAACCTTTTTTTTTTGTTATTATTGTACAGAATTTTGTTGGCTCTTTTGCTTTTAATCCACTTGAAATTTGGGTTTACTTAGAAACATGCAAGCCAAATGAAATAAATAATTTTGCATGAAACGACAAAGGTCGAGTTGAAAGCTATGTTTGAAATTTTTGGTCTGCTATTATATTATATATATATACTACATATATAATACCACTACCACACATACAAAAAAGATTTATGAGACATAAAAATTTGATTCAATTTTAATACACGCTAAATGATACTAAAATGGTCGCCCTTTCCCAAAACACCGTTGGAGGAAATAAAATGAGAACAATAATTCTTTTTCCCTTCAATAATAACACATCACGAAACTTTAGTTGCTTTTTGACATATTATGAATACATTTAAAAAGCTCCTTAATCTTCCCAAGTTTGACAGACAAATACTGAATTTAAAAAATATTTATTCTTGTACACAAGAACAAGTACACTTGAAACGAAATTTTGGATTTTTTGACAACATAATCAACTATAATTTACTTATGAGGAGATTCCTAATTTGATTAGTGGAAATGGTATAAATGATATAAATTTTTATTGAAAAAAATCAATGGCATGAGAAATATTGCCTATGGAATTGAAAAGCTTGAACCAATTACTTAAAATTGTAAGTGTTTTTAATTCACCGTTAGGAATGTTATATTGAAAAAATTTTTTATAATTTGAGAGGAAACATTTGGTAATTCTTAAAAGCAATTAAATGTGAGGCTTAGAAATAAAAAATTTTTTATAAAACCTTTACAAGAAAGACATTGATTAGATAGAATGTACTTTACTTTTATTGAATTTGAACAATGCTTTATTTGTAATCCCTATCCTAATTGAACAAAAATTGATTTGCACTTTTATTCTAGAGAATATTCAATGAAAAATACAGGAAACGCTTTTTAAGGAAATCTCTCACAGCAAAGATGCATACATTCAAAGTATGATTTATCCTTAATTAATTAACCCTGTTAATTAATTAAAGCAGTTAATATTTACTTTAAAATTCTTAATAATTTAAATAAATATCCCTTGCATACTTTATGGAAAATTTAAAATTTTATATTTTCCATCTCAAAAATTTAATATGGTAGATATTGTTAACCCCCAAGCCAGGCAATACTTTTCGAAAAATATTATAATTGTTAAGCCATCTTACTCCCCTCAACCTGTTTCTGGAATTTAACATAGAAAGTGGAAAATGAATTTTTTCATAGATATCTATATCAATCGCTAGGTGACTCTGTTTTATGTTCGAATTTCTTATAACTTATACGAATTCTTTCAATTTATAAATTGTCTTAATTTCCGAATTCTGAGTGTGCGTTTCTAATATGATTCCATTTCTGTAGTTAATGCTGACTTGAAGAATCCGGTGAATCCAGCTGTAAGCATGTAGCTGCTAACATGTCTACAATGATTGGCATTAAAGGGGGGTGAGGATTTAGTTTCCATTTTTCGTTTCCAAAGGAATTCGACCAGTTTCATTTTTTTTATTTCCAATAATTTAATCGGCGCAAAATATGCCGCTATTTTATGCATAAATTCGATTATAAATCCATTTCTAGTGCAATTGTTTAAATAAATTCACTTGGTTATTAAGAATTAATTAGTTTTTTTTGTAGTTAATTGTTTTTCTTAACCTTTGTTGCTCGAGGTCTTTAAAATATTATCTCCTAATAAGTTACTATTGCTGTTATGAAAAAATTATTTGTTTTCTAGTAATATTTTGTTTTAGATCAACTTACTGTAAAAAAAAACAAATCTGGCGGTAGCATGAAAGAGTGAAAAAACGACAATATATGAGCAGGTAAGATAAGCAATAACCGCAAGCATAAACTCCTAAGAACAGTGGAAATTAATATAAAATAATTTAAGTTTTTTCTGCCAATATTTGTCTAATGTAATGTAAGTCTATCGGGACAAAAAGTAGTATTCCAAAAAAAATTAGTTTTTCAGTTAGCTTCATGTAGCTTTATTTACGTTTGCAATTAAATTCTTAACATATTGAATTAAAATTTCTCACCTGCAGGAATAATTTATTGATTATTTAATTTTGTTAGTCGTCAGAGTTAAAGTCTCATCCTAATTAAAATAAATAACGCTAAAAAGCTACATAATTTGCCTTCTGTGGACGCTTCTCAAACAGATCCGCTCCGTTACTATTTTAAAAATACGTCCGGCAGCAGGTACCGCACAAGCAACTTCTCTTGAGAAAAAATTATTTTTTTAATGTTCCGATACCTCGGAAATCATTCGACACTGTCTTAGAATTACTATATGGGACTATCTATTCAGACTAGACAAATGCATGCTCCAAGTCTTGAAACGTAGGAGATTACAAAAAATTAACTATTTCGATTTTCGGACCAATTATAATAACTTTGATATAAAGCTCAAAATTAGAAAAAAAAAACAACTTTTCAACATTATACACAATAATTTATAATCATCCACCTGAAACCCCGCTTAAAACTAAATTTCCTCCAATTTGAAGAATTTTCACAAAAAAAAATGACGTCATATGGGGTCCGCCATCTTGAATTATTAAAAATTCATAAAAGATGCAAAATCAACACCTTCGAAAACCTCCATGTACCCCTCGATACTTAGAATATGAAGGTTACATTAAAATTTTTGTTGAATGCTTGAGAACGTTAGTTTTTTATTCATAAAAAACCAACCGCTGGGCCGATTTTGCTCAGACTCTTTTCAGATATAAGTTATGATATGGCGTATTGACTGATATGGTCAAAAATGTAATTTGGTGCAGAATAGTTCTTTGGTAATCGAATCTCACTTTTGCGGGCTTAAAAAAGTCAGTTTTTTATCAATAAAAAACGAACCGCTGGGCCGATTTTGCTCAAACTCCTTTCAAATCTAAGTCATAGTGCGGCGCATCGATTGATATATATAACATGTAATTTGGTTCAGTAGTTTTCGAGAAAACGAATCTCATAAAAAAGCTCACAGACCTACATACATACGCACACACACACACACACACACAGACAGACATCACTCTAAAAATGATTGCAAATGATTCTCCAGGTCTTGAAACGTAAAGAAAACGCAAAATTTTTGATTTCGATTTTCGGACCAATTACAATAACTTTTCAAGAGAAGTTAAAAATGATTATTTCTGAAATTGTAAAGGAAAGGCTTAGCACATATTGCAAATATTTAGTTGCCTCAATTAATCCCCAGATGGTCGGATATTTTGTAAAGCATTGTAAAGCACTAAGGATAAATTATCCTGAAATAATTTATCTATATTTAAGATAAATATTTTTCTCTTTATTTCAAAATATTTGCGAATAGATTAAAATTATTTTTCTTTTATTTAACATTACTCTAAATATGCAAATTAAAACAGAAGGGACCAACTTGGAAAGCAATTTATTTCAACTTTTTAATAAATTCTATAGCCAAGGAAATAGAAAAATGAACCATTCTTATGTAAAAAAAGTTGGCAAAAATTTCTCAGAAATTTCGGTGTAGATGAACAAAATTGAGGATGCTTATAATTAGATTAACAAACAGTGAGCAGCTGTAGTTCTTTTATTATTTCTGATTATAACCATTTTATCATGGCAAGATGTTTCCAACTGAAGATACTAATTATGTATCATAACTCATTTTGTTACTTGTTACTTGCAATCTCTTTTTCAAGCTAATATTTTCTTAAATATTAAATTTTTATGGTCAGTAGTTTCAATGGAAACAAAAATTTATTTTTCTAATTCAATTTTATATTAAAACAAGAAAATCTAAACTATTTCAAATTATGTTACAGTTTTTGTTTTCCAACTTTATTAAGAAAACTAATTTTGTTCTAACAATAAAATGAAAATCATTTGAGACACAAACAAAATCAAATGTTATAAATTATAAAACTTTCAATATTTCTTTTACTCCATATATTCGAAGTTTATTTCTTTGGTAGGGAATCCTCATTCCCATATTTTTTCATATGTCCAATCAATTTTTTTCCCCAAATGTTTCCCAAGATGACAATGAAACTATTACAACTACACACATTCAAGGATATCATTGATGATTTAGGATGACTTCGATTATGCCATGTTAGAGAAAGAGCTGTGCTACAAAAAAAGTTTTATGAGCTTTATGAAGAATAGAAATAAATATATCAAACTTTTGTTAAATACAAAAGAAAAAAGACAAACAGAACAAAAATAAAGCTCAGAAGATTTGTAGAAAGATCTTTCGTGGTGTTTACTTTATTACTTTTTTATTAATCAATAATATTGCTACATTAGGTATAAAACGAATTTCAAGTCTTTACATTAAGTTTTAAGTGAAGCCTAAGCTTCGGAATCCTAAATTTGAAAACAGTATTGCTTTTGAAGTAATGTTCGATACATTTCTCCTCAAAAAAATTTCTAATTAATAATTCGATTTTATTATTCTTTGAAATATCTTTTACCGTTAATGCGCTTTTATTAGCTCTAGAGCTTGAAAATTCATCCATCGAAATTTATATTTAATGTACCGCAAAAAATATTCGTGCCGAATCAAGACAATACGTCTGATGGCTCATCTTAAAACATATTTTCTTAGAGAATGTGTACATTTTCATCAACCAGGATAACATATTTCAAATGAAAGTAGATCTTAACCATGTTACTCATCACTGAAAAAGTAACCCTTAATCTAACTAAACTCTTAATGATATTAATGAGGATGATATACTGATTACATTCTATCCTACATTATTTACAAATTCAGCTTTGGTAATTACTTGAACGTACTTATATCTGAACAGTAGCCTAATTGCTTAACGACTCCTATTTTTATAATAGCTCTGCTCTCTTTTTAATTACTTTTGTAGTATCTTTTTTTCAATATTTTGGTTCCTATATAACGAACTTTCAGATACCAGTAAACAACTTTTGATTAAGAGGCGTAAAAATAATTAAGGTGACATTTTTATACTTGCAACTGAGAAAATATTATATTCTCGAGTACAATTTTGGAGTGTATTAGCCCCTTTTGCTTCTTGACCTCGTTTTAAAAAACTTTTCAATCGCGACTTCCTTTTGTGGAAGCTTAAAATTTTAAAACTTCAAAGCAATGTGTTCCTCATCAACACATTGTTAAAACTCTTCTGAATAAAATCACTGTCGGATTCAGTGTCAGTTCCCTATTTTCAATAAATATCTCACTTTAAGTCCTTGCTCCTTATTTTCATGATTCATAAAAAGTAAGTTTCTTTTTTCGATAAATAATAAACTTTTAAGCTATATACATGCATATTTATTAGATAAGAAATATAAAAATATATTTAAATCAATTTAAATTACTCCATATAATAAATTAATACCAAATAAAATGTCCTGTTATTATATAAACTAATTGAATGCGAATTTAATAAGTCACTAATGATGTGTGTGGTTTTGGCAACACGTGCACAAAGAGCATACTCATAGGTCGTCTCAATACATAAATTCAAAAACGAAAAATGTTAAAACCTGTGTGCATCGGTCCAAATATGCGTTTATGATTTAGTGTAAGAGGTATAAATAAATGGCGCGCACATATTTTACACTCAGACACACATTGGAAAATTTATGAGTTTATAAACTTATATAAACACGTGGTAAATAAAAAACGAACAGAGGGAACGAGATGTGTGAGATATTAAGTTAGATTCCCAATTACGTTGGATAAAGTTTATATTCGGTTTGATGTTTGATTTTATAAGGACTTTATAATATTAATTATCAATTTTAATAGAGACGAAGAAATTTTAGAGTTAAAACCAAAATAACCAAAATGCTCGTTAATTATGAACTGTTATTTATGAACTGTTGAACTGGTTACAGTTTATTTATCATTATAAAAAATATCCAGGAATAAACGATGTGTATTCTTCCATGAATTTGCAGTTTTCTGTATTAAATTTAGAAAAACAATTATTTTGAAAAGAAATATTCGAAAGTTCATAGTTCAATTTTTGATTTAGAGCTAAGAAAACTAGAAAACAAGGTAATAGTTGGCCTGTGACACTCGAGCTCTCTTCTTTTAGGACTTTTCCCAATGTACACATTTAGCTGAATGTAAGCCTTACTTTTCTACAGAATATGCATATATGATCCATCGTATGTAATGTGGGTTTTTGGCATAATTTGAAAATTTTATCCGATATCGAAAGGAAATTAAATAAAACTATGAACTAAAAATGTTATTTAGCTTTTGAGCTGTTAGGATAAGTTAGGACCATAATCACCATAACATAAAATAGCTGTGTGTAGATATTCAAGAATATGTAAAGTTATGCAAGAAATGTTTTAGAAGGTCTGCAAGCCAACTTGGACTTTTCATAATTTCACTTAACACGCGTGATCTGTAGATGTTATGGGAAAGTCTTTCTAGAAAAAAAAAAAGCGATTTTAGGAAATAGCAATATCTTACATACAAATGTAATAGTTTTCATTTTAAGTTTCAAGTTGTTATTTAAAAAGTTTTGCAACAATCTAGTTTTCAGTTTAACTAACAATAAGAGTAGAGTTCAAGCTTAGATGCAGTAAAAGCTTAGTTCATAATTTTTGTTTTAGAAACATATAAAAGCTCAATAAAGTTTGAAAAGGTTTTAAGAGCTGTTGCATATTTTGCTTTTTTATTTATTTTATTGTTTTCTTTTCTTATTCTTTATATTTTTTTCTTTTATAAAATATTTCTTATCTCTAACTGCGTGGAAAGGTACAAAAATAACAAAATTCTAATTATAAGAAATTTATTATCTAAAAAACAATAAATTAAAAACACCAATGCTAAACGTAATTTTAATTTCTTTATTAAGTACGCATTTATAAGGGCCTAAGCCAGGATGGATATAAATGTTTATATATATCGGCCTAGATCAGCTCACACTTCTTCAAGGCTTGCTGGACAAAAATTTATCCTCACATACAGCTTTTGCATTTCAATTTATTTACAATTAGAACAGAGCTTATAGCTGGAGAACTAGTGGATTTTTCAAAAAAAGTGATTTGTAGAGACTAAAAACTACGAAAATATTTGTAGAGTAAGATTGCAGGCCTCTAAATCTTTCTTATCAGGCCAGCTTTTTTAAGATATTAGGAAGGAAAAGTTACATAAGATGGACCTAACTAAATTATAAAAAATTTACCTTCAAAATGTTCATCGGTTTTATCTAATATAATGCGTATAGATAATTAGCTAAATTGAAGTTTTTCTGATCAAAAAATGTAAAACTTAAATTTTTATAACTAAGAAAAATCCTGTCAAACCGAGATAAATGACAGTTCTATAATTCACGTAAGGATTTTTTGAATCCATAGTTCTTATGAACTTTACAGCCTCTGGTCAAAGCTGTTACATGTTTCTATTAATAAGCTTCATAATAGTAAAATAAAAACTCCCAGTCAATCGAATACAATTTTTGAGGTGGGATTGTCATCAGCTTAATTTACACTCTTTATGAACTATTTTTATCAATCATTTTCTGCTTGATTAATTAAACCTCATGAACTGACAACAAAATAACCCGACTTGTTATAACCCGTTTCCAGCATTAAACAATACTAATAAATTAATTATAAAATTAAAATTGTTGTAATCCAAACAGTAATATAAAATAAAAATTATCTGCTAAATTTTTGAACATAGGCTACTGGGATTAAAGTTTATAACTTTAACAACCAAATCATTTTTCATAAAATAAAAGGTAAGTTGACAAAAACCAATCAGCTTTTTAGAAGGTAATTAAATTCATTACGAATAGTAAGAAAATCGTCCAAACAAATACTTTCAGTCATCTCGATTTACTTCTCGAATTAAATTATGTTCCTCATTATTTTATTATATTCGACCATTTTCTCTTAAGTAAATTTATTATTTTCTAATTTTTAATATAGAATTTATGTTTGTGTTCCAAATACGCATACTAGTTTTAAAGTCTTTTCTTTTTTCTTAAATAACATTTTCTTTGACTTATTAAAATGGGAGCTCGAGTTAAGCTTTCATTGTTCTTTAGTAGAACTATATTTGTTAAAATTTATCTCCTTAAATAAAATGATTTTGGGTTCATTTAGGGCTGCGATTCTTAGTTGATATTGGAGGTTTTTCTCCAATAAATGTTTCTTTTCTTAATTAAAGCTGGAATCCTATAACTGAAATTTTATAAATTGAAAATAAATCTTCTTTCTTTATTTGAATTTAGAATCCTTTCAGTCAGTAAGATATTTTAAACTTTATTTACATTTTTCTATCTACTTTTTCAAGTTATTTAAGATTAAGATTCCGAAAAACTAGCGAATAATGAATCAACAAGCAGAAAAGCAGGAATAATTGAAGCATGGTATTTTCTTAGCATAATTTATGCTTTTTTCAGTATAAATATCTCTCATTCTTGAATAAAGTGAAGATTGCAGGCTGGCCAGTTCATTTTTTTAACCTTTCTTTGGGCCTAATAGGGGGTTCGTAATAATTTTTAGTGTGTAGTATTCATAGAAATAAAACTGATTTTATGATATTAAACAACAAAGTCTGCAAAGTTTTGCCTTTATTGAAGTATTACTAAATCATCCAAAAAATACTGGAAAAATCAATTAAGAAAATCAAACATCACGAATTATGATCAAATTTACATTTAGCTAAATCACTTCATTCAGTTACTACGAGCTTTATGAATTGTTATCCTATAAATATAATATAAATAAATATCTAAAAGTATAAAGTGTTTTCTACATTTAAGTAGAATATTGCTTTCTTCAAACATAACAAATAGGATTTCAGCCCAGCAGTTACGTCAAGTAGAAAATTAATGTTGAAAGTAGTAACAGATTGTTGTTACTTAACAAAAGGCTGATAGAAAGTTTCTCTATTTTGAGCGTGGTACTTTTCTTATTCCCAAGAAAAACTTTTTTGGTTAAATGCTATTTCAGCAAAAACAAGAAATTCTCTCCTATTCAAATAAATAAAGTTTTCGGAAGTTGTAGAAGAAACCCTAACCAAACAAAAGTATGCAAATATTAAAAGAAAAACCAAGACACAAACAATTTTAGTTTCAGTTATTTATTTGTTAAATAAGAAATAAGACGAAGTATGTTAAATACTTGGCAAAAATTCTTTGACTTCTATTTTCTTATCCCCCATTTTCTTCTCTATTAGGAATATATTCTAAGGAAAATATGTAAAGAAAGTGTGGCGTCAGCGAGTCGAAAAGCTATATCGGAAGCGTGCGAAAGTCTTTCCTTCAATATATTTAACATAAAAATTCCATATATTTATTTTTTTGTATTTGTTGTATAAGCAAACACTTTTTTGGCAATCTTCATTTCTGTCCATATGGAAACATTTTTGAGCTTTAAGTAAATAACGATCCCCAATACTGTGTCAAACTCTATACACATTGGCTTCATGCACTTATGATCGAGTTATGTAATCTAAAGTACATGTAAGTGAATTTGAGATATTGTAGTTAATATGAAGGTCTGCATTTCTTTAAAGATTCTTGCTATCGACCTTAAAAGATATGCATTTCATATTATTTGAATGAAAATAATTGAAATATCTTTAGGAGTCAGAAATTATATAACGTAAAGGACTATAACGACATTATTTTTGCATCTATTTTTGAAAGTTTTTGAAGTTTAAAACCCAAAAATTAAAAGAAATTCTACATATTAAGTAACGAAGTCATTTGCTATAGACTTTTAGAGAGATACATACATATATATTTTTGGTCTAAAACTTCATTCTAAGCTTTTCGTAGTTCTTGGCAACTCTTTTTAACTTATTTTCTTAAACAATAACAATTGTTGGTTTCTAAATAAAAACTTCCTAGTTTAAATATTGCTTAAATATTATTCAATTGGCTTCGGCAGCTAAGTTTTATAACTTTGAAATTTTATAATTAGGCAAGAAAGATATTAAATAAGGAGAAAATTCATAAAATTTTGACTACAACTAAATCTTCCCTAGAGGGAAATTAAACAAACACCTCCAGGAAAAAAAATTCACTTCTAAGATATTTCGCACAGTATGCAAATAGGAATGAGGTCAGACCATCTCAGCGGAAAATAAAAGAATAACTTTCCACATAGAGAGAGAAACTACCTTTAAATGAATTTCGTAAGGAAAAATAATTGAAATGTGGTTGAATTAGATCATTTATAGATGTTATGCAAATGAAAAATCCTAGGATGTATGGTATTGAAAGAAAGCTTCTGTACTCAATTAAAACTGTTAAAAAAAAATTTAAAATGTAACTGATTGACATATAGTGTAGGGAAAAATAGATTGAGCGTTGGAGTTTTTTTTAAATAAATGTTTCAAATAAAGTTATAGTTCTATATACGAAAAACAAGGTTAAAAATTTGATTTTATGGTTTATAGTATCCTCAAAACAAAAATCTAAAAGCATACTTTTAAATAAATAATATTGGGAAAATATCTTGTGAGAATAGGTAGATATATATAAAAATAAAACAATAAGTTGCTTTTACCATTCATGTACTCATGTTAAGTGAAAAAATTAAAATATTTTTCAAAATGTGTAGATGGTCAAGGATTAAAAAAAATTTCATAGATGTTGGAATTTACTTAGTGCTGTCAAAGCCAACTTTTCAAATTTCATTGACCAAGCGATAATCTTCCCGGTTGGAAATTAGTTAAGGGAAACCGGAACTTGATCCGGATTGGATCAGCCTGTACCTAATGAAATTATTTGAATCACTCCTTGGTCAGGAACTGATCCAGTAATATTTACTATTGCAGTCCCTCTCAGGAAAAGACTTCGATAGCCTGATGATTGCCTTAATAAGGTTTTAAATATTTCACCTGGATCCGTACTGGGTCAAGATCTCTTATTAACGCCTAATGCAGAATGAATTTTTTTTGCTGATCCATTCCTGGTCCTATCCTTAAGACTTTTATGGTCACGTTTCCATCCAAAAATTGAGTTTGAATAGCTCAAAGAAAGAAGAAAAAATAATTTTTAGATAAAGATAATTTATAAGATAAAAGAATTTTTAACTTATTTCGTTGATCTGAAAATTTTTCATTTTTAATTAACTAAATATCCAATGATTCCAATACTGAGACTGTCAATTACATGTAATATAAAAATTCAAAGACCTATTTAAAGATTAATTCTTTGTGAAAATTGTAAAATATTTGTTGTATGGCTTATTTGAATACAAAACCAATAATGCTTGGATAAAAATTTTAAAGCTTCTGTATTTTCATATAACAATAAATTAAATCACCGTAACCTACTGAATTGTGGGTTTGCTTGTGATACAGATTTTAAAAAGATGGTGGGATCTGTATCACAACACATTGCATTCCTCGAATCGATTATTTTTGGAGAAACTCTGATCTAGTTCAAAAATAGCAGTAGGCTTTATTAAAAGTTTGGATTTTAGTTCCTAGATACTATGAGCTCTGTCTTTTTTACAATACCCACAAATCAAAACTTTTTTTGTCTTAATGTTTACAAAGTAAAACAAATCTGAAAAATTTCTCGAATAAATAAAAATCTATGGGGTTCTCTTCTCGTTAAAATTAAGTTTTTCATAACATCTCTAGGTGTTCAGCAGTGCTACACCTTAATTCTCTTAAAAAACTTTTATATCATTTACGGGAGTATCTTAACTTTAAAAATAGCTTTAATAGTTATGGAGCTTAGTAACTACTATGGACGTCATGAAAATTTTTGCAAGCTAAACTAGACACATTAAGACTAATAATCCCCTTTTATAACTATGACTTTCAACGCGTATTTAAAAATAACATTTCTTCGCAGTACATCTGTACTTTTAAACTCATCTATTTTAGCCTTATGGTTGACTAAATCAAAAACTTGGTTTAAGTCTCTGTTATATTTGTATGTCAAGAAACAGAAAGTTAAATTTTACAGGAAACATTCATAAAAAATTTTTGTATTTCCTAACAGTAAAGAAAGCCTACTAAAGCCTTAATATGGCTTTAACATTACAAATAATAATTTTAAGTACGTCCTATTAGGAGCCTAATAGTTGAGTTAGATCCGATAAAGTCAGCTACAACACAAAGCATAATTTTTTAGGCTCTTATTCGCAACTTCTTTGATTTATGTCTCCAATATTTTGAATTTTTTTTTCAGTTTCTTTAAAAATTATTCTTAAGATTTCGATGCCCATAGCAGACATTTTTTTGAATATTTAATAAACCTGTCAGAAAAAATACTTTCTTCAACTTCTTTTTAAAACCACGGCATAGCACTCAAATTAATGACGCTAATAAATTAAAAAAGATATTTTTCTAAAATCTTTCAATGATGTAAAAATCATTGAATAATCACGAATAAATCTATACAAGTAATAAGATGGGGATATTATCACGAAAATTTAAAAATAAGCGACTTTCCTTTTAAGCAAAACTATTTGCATTAAGATATTAATTAATGATTTAAAAAACTTGCTAAAATTTGTAACAGAATATACATGAATATATGAGATTTTCTTAAACTTAAGGATAAACGAAACAATCTATTGCAGATAATACCCAAACAACTTTTGACTTCCCATAGCATCATCAAAAAATTACACGAGTATGAAAAGTTTACATTTCTATCCATTCCACGTAACCAAAGATGATGTCAATCCAGTATCAAATATTATAAAAATATTCCGTAAGACGTTTTTCTGGAAAAAATTTCAATTTCAAGTTTCTTTGATACTTCCAAATCTCATAAGATAATCAGATATTTTATCTTTGACATATTTTGCATTAATTGGTTAACAAATTATATCTGATTGCATGTCTTACTATAATAAGAAATAAAAAATTACTAATTTCCCTCACCTCTATCTTCCCATATGTGAGTTTTATTTATATTTCATACTCCTGTAGTTAATAAATTACTTTAAATTCCATTTTAATAAGATTTTCCCACCCCTAGCAATTACTAATACCCAAATCTTCTACTTTTGGCCCAATAGATAAACAGTGCTGGAGCTAATACTGTTGCTTTAATAAATATTAGTTCAATATCGGATTACCAATAATTTGATTTTCAATGACCATTTCCACAAACCTCAAATTACATCCCCTTTTTTGTATCCTGTAAAAAATGAGGAACGATGAAAACATGTCAAAGATTTCACAATGCTTAAATATTTAATTGAAAAAAAAAAACATTAATTTTTTTGTTCTATCTAAATTCATTGAATCAATGCCTTTAACTTTATTCAAAATGTAATCATAGCACGCTCAAATGGGATGATGATCAACTATTCCAAGCTCCTTGTTCTCTGCAATAGTACCGCATTGGTCTAAGTTCGTGAGTATTAGCCCTTTTGTTGATGGCCTCAGCATCAAGGGTGGTCCATATATCAAGCTTAGTACTAGTACTGGGCTTCGTGTTATTCCAAGAGAAACGGCACTTGCAATTTGGAAAATGACCAAAGGGAAGTGTCAGCCTTGTGTGCAGATGACGTAGTGGAAAATTAAATTGGACAAGGTCACGCGATATTTCATTTTACAATTTAAAGAAGAACGTAAAAAGGGGGAAAATTGTATTTTCAACAGTTTAAATTTTAGTTTGGAAAAATTCTAAGGATAAAAATTTTAAATGGCTGCTAAGGAGAATAATGTGTTTAAATATTAGATATGTTAATTTTTATACAGTTTTCCTTTCAAATTACAAATTATGCCTGATTTTACTTCTCCCGTAGAAAATTTAGTCTTTGATTCTCGTGGATATTTTCCAACATTGGAAAAAAGACAAACTGACTTCAATATAAAGACTGCTGGGTTATACATAGAATTTCAATTTTATCCTTAATCACCATCAAAGGCAGATTAAAAATCAGAATTAAAGATGACAACTATGAGTCAAGCTCAGGGTTATATACATTGTGATGTGATATTAACTTAATATCTCATCGCCTTTTATGGCTTGCTATTTCTTATTTGTCTCGTGTCCAAAGGAATTTTTGTAGGCTCTAATGAATACTCAAAATATTTATTTAAAAAACTATTTTCTTTAATGCAAAAAGGCGAGTAATTAATACTGCAATAAAATATTAAATTAAATCACTAAATGTAAGAAGTATAGAATGAGAAGTGATTCGAAGAGTATGCTAAAGGATGATAGAATGCCGCAAAAGATTTGAAGTTTATCTTGAACAGAAATTCCAAATTTCCAATAATTGAATTTAAGTATCCTTTCTTTCAATTTAACTAAATTAACTAGCATTAGTTTTGCCTCAGTA
Source organism: Acrocera orbiculus (assembly GCA_947359355.1). NCBI lineage: Eukaryota > Metazoa > Arthropoda > Insecta > Diptera > Acroceridae > Acrocera > Acrocera orbiculus. The sequence goes on along the minus strand of OX375756.1, from coordinate 45,607,533 downwards.
AGTCAAGAGCATTAAACCACTGAGGAACTTTAGTAACCCAAATTTGTAATAAATGTAGTAGAGTAAATTATTTTCCTTGTGTGTACCATTCGTAAAATGTTGTTGTTTTCTCAGTGCAAATTTAAATGTGTAAATTAGCTTAAATTTGACTTATGTCAATTTTAAAGCATCAAGAATAGAAAATACGATATCGGAGATATTTAAATATGGTTTATTGCAATGAAAAATGAATTATTCTTAGAACTTCCAGCTTCAAATAAAAATGTTTTGGGCTTACATAAGTTATTTGCACAGCTGCAATTTTCTATTTAATAAAATAGTTTTAAATTGTATGAAAACTTTTTATACTTATTACTTGCTGAGTTACATGTGTACTGCAGGTATTTCTGTCAAGTTATTTGTATGAAGAGTTAATTCTCAAATACGAAAATTTTAATTTTAACTAATTTCGGAGAAATAAATAATTATAAAATAACAATAAATGTGGCATGTGTTAAAAAACTAAGCTCAGAATTGTGTTTAATTTTATTTTTTCAAAGATTTTATGCTTAATTACTTATACCAATGTAAGCACACGAAACTAACATAAATTAACGAAAAGAATAATTTACAAATGTGGCTCAAAAGGATAAATTAAACTTAGTAAAATTGAAGAGAAATAAGAATCTATAAAGGTATGTATACAAAGAAATAGCATCCAGAAAGAAGATTTACAGCCAAATTAAATTTCTGACAGGATTTATTGCTTTATCTTTATTCTTCCTTCTGTACACAAATATATATATATATATATATAAATATAAAGTCGAATAAAAGTATACACACATTCTTACCGACAAGCAATCACACAAACCGGGAATAAATTTTCCAGTTGGCTTTTTGGGATTATGGAGCCAGTTTTTCCCTAACTTTTCCTGAATTTACATCAGTAGCCCAGATGTACTTGAATCGCGCACGATGTTACAAAACAGGGAAATAATTTACATACAAAATAGCTGCTAGTATCCTTTTTATTTATATTTCCTTTAGCATGTAGTACATAAATATTAAGGAAACCAATTTTCTACAGTTCACTAAATTTTTATAAAAAAGCAAAAATGAATTGTTTTCAGTAGTAGTGAAGAATTATAAAGAAACCTAGCCTGATTTTTTGTACAAATCTAGAAACTTTGAGACAGTAAAATAAAATATATTTGGTAGTTTTTTTCTTTTTAACTATTACCATTGCATATTACGGAAAGATACTATATATCAAATTGAAAGTCCTACAATTCTCATCTATTTGGTATTCTTAAAAAGATTTATGTCATTTAGGTTGGCAACTCTTGCTTATCTTATCGAAACTTTGGCATCACTGCAGAAGTATGTGATTTAAGCATATATATATATATATGCATAACTTTTTTTCTGTTTTTCCCTAAATCTCGTATATATTTTCATTGGACTGAACGACTGACTACGACGTGTCTGGCTGCTTGCTGTCAAGCGCCACTGAAAGATTTTTCACTTTGAATTTACTACCAATCTGAAATAAATGATAAAATTTGGAGTTTTTCATAAAATTTGGTATCTAAATCCAATTCGATGTCAGATGATTAACTATTGCAGTAAGATGAAAAAAACACATTTTTGTAAATAAAAAACAACGAAGCTGTATATTTTTTAAAAGCCTTACATTTGAATCCTGAAAGGGGCCATAGTGCAATTGCAATCTAAAAAAGCTGTAAACTTATTTGTGGATTAATAGAACTTATGACACTTAATAAAAATATCAAAATATTAATATGTCCTAACTTATATGAAAGTTCAAAATGTCCGCTGTAAACAAATTTAAGTGCAAAATTAAGGAAAATGCAACCCAACAAACTTCTAAGCTCCCATAAGGCAAAATTGCAACCAAATTCACGAAAGAAACCCATTTTTATATTTTCACTTTTTACAAATATCTTGAAAATATTTGTCTGTATGCATGAGGAATATAAACTTTTATGTAAGGTTTTAATTAAAATGTTTGCCCCCTTAAAACAGAGGGAGATATTTTTGCAAGTACTCAAAATTACCTCAAACAAAGAGTTTCTAAACTAATTCCCGCATGGCTAAATATATTATTTGCAATAAAACATATGTACATGTATTTCAGATTTTTACATTTTAGAAAATAATAGAATATAAATTTCAAAATTTAATCAGATAAAATTAAACAAATGCACTAAAGACATAAAATAAGATATAAAAATACAGTTTCATTCCATATAAATTCTGTAAGGCGTCATCCTTAAGAGCAAATACATTTCGTTGACTTTAACTAATAACATTAAATTCAAATTAGAAAAATTTTACTGATAAGAATTTGATCATGGTAGTACAATTTTTTCGTCATAATCAAGCAACTAAATTTTAAAATAAAGTATTATAAGTTAAAAGCTGTTAACTTTTACTGTGTTTAGTTTTACACCTTAGATCTAAAATTTGTTACCACTTTAGGTAAAATGCCGGGATTTAAGTCCGAGCAGTTTTTTTTTAGTGGCACTCTAGAGATAATAAATTATATGGTTCTCAAATAAATTTGAATGCCAAATACTTTACAAGACAATATTTTATCTTAAAAGAATACAAAAATCTATTAAATAACAAAAACAAAATCAATTAAGTCTGTCGTTTAAAGAATATCATCATATTTGTCAACACAAAGGCCAGCTTTCCCCACGCTTAAAGTGTTAAATTAATAGCTTTAAATTTGTTTAAATCCAAATATAGGACATCTACTAAAATACAATAATAATGGGCATAAGTTCCATTACTTTTTGGGGTTTATTAAACTCATTTTCTCATTTTTGGTATACCCACCCTCACTCCAAAAACAATTGACATTTAAGGAAAAGCTACAATAAATTTTATTAAGTATAATGAAACATACATGTCAAACAATATAAAATTCGGCAACAATAAGTTCAGCTTCTTTTTTTAATTGAAAAGTGTCAAAATTAGTAGCGCCACTCCTTCCTCATATTGGAGCTAATTCAACCAAATTTCATTTGAATCTTTCAAGACGAAAATTTTTATTCAGTAATCCTTTAACTTTTGTTGCTTGGCTTTTATTTTATTTTTTTACCAGTAATGACATTGATATATGATATGGATTTTTTTATTAATATGAGTTTTTATACATCTCTGTACAGATTGTTTATAACATTTAAATATTATGTACCCCGAACACATACACACGCACATTCGGACATTTATAAATGTAACACTATGCAAGTTTGAACATTTTAACAGAAAGATAAATTTGTCTGACGGGTTTTGTTTATTTATTGGTCACCCTGTATATAAATTATATAACAGCATGAAGTGTGATATAAATTATTTTCATTTGAAATAAAACTAATGTAGTTGAAATATAATTTTCAATTTAACACCGCATCTCATTACATCGCTTAAGTTTTAAAGTAATAAACAAAATTAGTATTTTACAGCATGTAAATTACTTATTATTAAATGAAATCAATTAATAAAGTAATTGAGAGCTACTGAGAAATATGAATACTTTTAGTACAAATTTGTGGGGTAATTATTGATCTTACCAACAAATTAATTTTGTTCTGCTGTATGAACAAGAGTAATTATAGTATGAGTTGAGCTGATTAAACCCCCAAAACTCCTCCATTTCTTTTGGAATCATAAAAAACCATGAGAAAAAAGCTGTGTATATTATGTGCTATTCACACTTCGTCAATAGGTGGTTTTCACTTCTAATATACATCGAATTTTTACACATTTATTCTTCGTATTGAAAAGACAGCACTTCCACTGAGCTCTGTATATGTATACCGGCATTGTTTAAGATATAAAAACTGTTATCGATCCTTCGTTTAACTTGATATGCACTTAGGCTGAATGATTTTATACAAAATCAAGGATTTTAGGTTAAAATATGAATTTACTTATTAGTTTCAAATTAAAAACATAACCGAAAACCAAAATTAAATTGAAATTATAGTTATTTTGTAAATTTCTAAATTTTCCTTTCATGAACCAATAAAATCCCTATAGAACATTTCGAAAAATGATAGCCGAGAAGGCTGGCAATATTTAGTTCTTACCACAAAAAATTCACTCTTTGCCAAAAGTTGGAATTGAATTTAAGCTGACAATGAATCATTTTTTGAGCATCGAGGTCCCTAACTTTTTTTTTTATCAATATCATGTGAATTCATATAAATTGACAAAAGAATTAGTAAAAAATAGCTGACAAATATTTTAAGTTTATTTATTAAGTTTTGATTTAGCTACTAACTGTCGAATTTAATCAAAGAATGCAGAGGAGTAGAAAATCGGAGACACGTATATATATAAAAGTAAGCATTCTATAACAATTTCTTTAGTGCTGTTATTTTAAATCAGAAACCGATTTCAGCCAAAGTTCTCCGAATATATTTATTAGTTAATCTAAGTTAGAGACTAAGATGCACTATGAACAATAACAGATTTAATATTCTCTTCTACTGAAAACCTATTTCGGTACTATTTGCAATATCTGAGAGGATAATTCTGCCTTTCGAAGTAGAAATTGTCACATTCTCTTCGATTGAAATATAGCACAGTCAAACAGTAGGATAAATGTTTCTCCTAATCTATAGCAAAGTGTATTCTGTGGTGGCAATACGGCAACAAAGGTAAATATTGGTCTACCGGAAAGTTCTGTCCGTTTTTGGAATAAAACAAAATACAAATTTTTTTATCGTTAAATAAACTTTATTTAATAATGTAATTGCCATTACTATTAATGATTTCTTGCCAGCGTGAGGGCAACTTATAAATCCCATTTTTGAAAAATTCCGTATTTTTTGATGCGAAAAATTGAACCAGTGCTTGTTTTATACCTTCTTCATTATTAAATTTTTTGCCCTTCAAAAAATTTTGTAAGGACAAAAATAAGTGGTAGTCTGAAGGTGCTAAGTCCGGAGAATATGGTGGATGTGACAGAATTTCCCAGCCAAGTTCTACAAGTTTTTGACGAGTGCCCAAAGCAGCATGTGGCCTGGCATTATCATGCTGCAGTATGATATTCTTCCTATTGAACATTGCCGGTCTTTTTTCTCGGACTGCTGCATTTAAATTATCCAATTGCTGACAATACTTCTCCGAATTGAGCTTTTCGCTCGGTTTTAAAAGCTCATAATGTATTGGTCCTCGAATGTCCCACCATATACACAACATTCTCTTATTCAGAGTCAGTTTTGGTTTAGAGGTAGAAGGGCTAGGTTTTCCGGGTTCACAATATGCCCTTTTTCTTGCTATGTTTTCGTAAGTTATCCACTTTTCATCCCCAGTTATCATTCGGTCCAAGAAGGGCTCACTTTTGTACCGAGCAAGCAGAGAAGTGCATATGATGACTCGATCATTCAAATTCTTTTCACTTAAATCATGTGGTACCCATCTTGAATATTTCCACACCAATCCTATATTCCGAATATGGTCCGAAATGGTTTGCTGAGTTGAATTAAGCCTTTCTGCGATTTCTGATGTTGTCAGAAAAGGATCTTGCTCCAACATGTTCTTGATAACATCGTCATCAACCAAAGATGGCCGCCCAGAACGTGCCTTATCAGAAAGGTCAAAATCACCTGATTGGAATTTTTCAAACCATCTTCTGCATGTTCTATCAGAAACTGCACCTTCACCAAAAACTTTTAATAAATTTTTGCTTGCTTCTGTAGCATTTCTTTCTTGCTGAAATTCATATAAAATACAGTGACGTAAATGAACTCTATCAGTAGCCATGTTTAGATTAACGCTTCACACATACAACTAACGTCAATCGACTTTTGTTTTAATAAATTTGCTTCGTCAGTATGTATACATTGAGTGATAAAAGTAGAGGGGCACACATGCACCAAATAAACATGTCCTTACCTGTCAAAACCGGTTGCGACAAAAACGGACAGAACTTTCCGGTAGACCTAATATTATTAAAAAACTACAACTTGATGGATGATCCTTTTGCTAAGCTTTAGTTTACCAAGCGTCCTTACGATTCTTTTGACAAATAGAAATTTTTCAACCTGTGTATTAAATTTGATTGATGTATTAAAAGCTACTGCATATAATCAGGATAAGACTAAAAATTTTGCTTGTCCTTTAAAAATCACAAGAGTTCAGCAAAATTTAAGTAAGATGAATATGGACAAATATCGACAAAAGCTTCCTTTTTTTCACTGATATGCAGAGAATCGTATAGCTGGAAGTCAATGATTAAAAAACTGCACAAAATATTGATGAATTTTCAGTATAATGATAAAAAATAGAACCAGTAACGAATTAATTGAAAAAACAATGTAATAAATACATTATGCAAAATTTTAGCTTTAATCTCAAAATTAAAATAGGCCCAAGAACATCTAAATATCTCTCATCGAAAAAAATAGATAAACATATTATTTTGGATTAATTAGGATGTATTACTCAGCATAATATCCTTTGAGTTATGATAGACACTTTTTCAGCATTTTCCAGTCATTTGAAAAATGAGATTTCACTAGCCATCGAAATAGATATTTTAACTCTTGTTCGACATAAGCTATTTTGGGTATTTACAAATAGAGTCAAAATGACTTAATATACGAGAAATAAATAGAGCAAAAATTTTTATGAAATTAATTTTTTTAAGCATTAAATTTTTATCAACGAATGTTCAAAAGGTAAGATTTTATTACACCAAATCTTATATGCTTTTTTCGCATGTGAATTTATCTGAAACTTGAACTGTCCTTCAATTTTTGAAAATTGAACTTTTCTTATTATTTTCATTAACATACTTTCCATAAGAATGACTAGTTTTTTCTATTCTTTTATTTTCTACAAATATTTAAAAAAAAAAACAAAACATTTCCTTAAGAAAAAGACAGTTTGTTTGGCTTTTCTTGGAATAAAAGCTTTGGTATTTAGCCATTTTCGTACAGAATGGCAATATTTCAAGAACTCTGCCCTTTTGTTTTGCATATGTGTTTTACATCCAAGATATTCCTAGCTCATCCTATACATCATTATTGAAATTGGAAGCCTTTTACCGTTTAAAAATACTAACGTTCTTTATTTCGATTGAATTTAGGAAAAATAAGACTTTAAAATAATTTAGCATTACACTCGCATTCGATGTATGTAAACTGTTACGATTTTTTTCTATACTTTAGAAAAGTTTATGAAATTATATGGAAAAATTATCATGGCTTAACCATGAAATCTTTCATAAAAGTTTACTATCTTTCAACTTATTTATTTCTCATTTGATCTTTAATGAAGTAGTAAATATGTAAATTTAAATAAATATCCAAAAGTTAAACTAATAAAATTATACCTGCTAACCTTCTTCCAAAATTTAGGAGTTTATGATGGAGAAATTACTAAGCTATATAACTAAGAAAAATTTCATTAATAAATCTGAAAATATTTTCTTTTATTGCTTAGTTTACCTTACAGTACATAATCAGAACAGAAACTATTTGCTTTGAAGCCATCTGTAAAATGAGAAAACTTTAGATTAGACTTGCAGGAGGTAAATGAAAAAACTTTGATCCAACCTACGTAAGATGCTTTAACTGTTACCAACAAGATTGATAGAATTAAACTACAAGATTAAAATAAGAAATCATATTTTTCTTTTTCTTAATTCAATGTAGCTGCAGCATAAAATATATTTTACAATGTTCTTTATGATTAGCAGTTTTCTTTAGGTTTTATAAATTGCATTGGTTAGAATGTGAAATTAAAAAGAACTCAAATTTTTGTATTGCTATATTTTTGAAACTGAACAAAAACCAAACAGCTGTTGGATATTTTCTTTAACTCCATGAGTTAAAGACTCATTTCATGCTTTACAACTAAATTACACTAAAATATTAACCTAAATAACCCCTTTTTTAAAGAAATGTTTTCCTGTTAACTTAGAAGGAAAGAGTGACAAGCATGGCGAAAAATTCCTTCGAACCACCTCAACAACAAGAAATAAGTGATATGTTACAGTACCGTAAATATTTAGATTCACCTTCAAAATGTACTAACTTTTTGCAAAAAAAGGTGTAACACTTCACGATATCCTACAATTAAAATTTCTGCAACTTTAATCCCAATTTCGCATTTTTAACTTTTTATTTGTATTTTTAAAGAGTTATTTGCTATAAATTTACTCATATTACATTAGATTGCAATAAAAATATCAAAATATCAAAAGGAAGCATTCGTAACCGACTTAAAAAACAAAATATTTTCGTTCAATGCTCCAATTATTTTTATATGTATTTCACTTGATTTTTGACTTAGAATTTTAAAAAAAATTTAGCTTATATACAAAAGTTCAAAATCTTGGAAATAAAACTTTTCAATTTGAAGAAACTAAGTAAATATTTATTATATGTCAAAATGGAATAAAAAAGTACTTTTTAAAAAATTTAGATTTATCAGTGGCCTCGTAAATTCTTAATGTTTTGCATTTCTACTCAAAAACTAGAGTAAAAAATAACACCCTATACCTTATGCGTTATTTTGTATGCAGTAAGTTAAGTCAGTAAAAATTTTGACGCTGTTTGTTTGTCTACAAATTGGTTTGGTTTTCAGCGTTAACCTAAAAAAAGTAAATTATAACAAAAAAAAGCCTCTCCTGGATTATTTTTGAACAAAAACTTGTTTTCATTAAAGAGAAAAAAAAACTAATTCATAAATTTTTTAATGTAAAATTTTCATTGTTATAACATTTCCTGGTAAATTTAGTTGTAATTTCCCTGTGTGAAAACAGTGTGAGGCTATGTTTGATGCTATAATAAAATAAAATAAAAACAAATTAATGACCCTAGTGTGCTATAAGTGCATCTAGACCTTGAAAGCAGAGCAGTATCGATGAATTGAACAGCTTTATCGGTTGTTCGAGTAGAGCACACGACTAGAAATGATATTATTGTTTTGTTGATGCTCTTGATTGTAGTAGCTTCTCCATATATTAAAGTTAAATATGATTGAATTTATCAAACACATCGTCCATTTTGTTTACTGAACTAAAAACAACTACGATGTTGGAACGAATTTTAAATGGAAGAACTTGGGAGTAAATAGTGGGCTGCATTAAAAAAAATTTGTTGAGTACAACTAAAATCAAAAAAAGAAAAATTGTTTTTAAAAACTGCTCCAAGTAGTTTGGTTTTGGTTCTGATCTTTTTTTTATTCTAAAACAGAAATCAAGTGCAATATGTGTTTTGAATTTATTATGAATTAGAAAAGGAGAAGCAAACATTTTTAAGGTCATTCAAGTTGAAATTTTATATATGTTGAAAACTACCTCTAGCTTGGCAAAATGAAATTCTACAGATGAAAATCGGTTAATCAACACAGCCTCAGCACTCACTCACTTATGCTTTATTACCATTTCTTTTTTTTTAGAATTGTAATTTTATAAATATTCACTACTTAGTTTGATGGGTATAGTTCAATTTTCTATAAAAATGACATTTGTATTTAATTAGACCAATTTCGCAATTGTTTCTCTTGGAATACCTTGTTTCATTAATGATTGCAAGCTGCATTTTGGATGCCGTGCATATATTTTTAATTCATGAGAAAATAGCTCATGAATTTCTGAAAATAAAATCATTAACAAATTTTTTATTAGCTCCCTTTTCATCATAGTTCAAGAAAGAGCTTTTCTGATAAGAATTTTTCTTACTGCAATAATATAACGCTTTTCTCTCTTTTACTTAATTCCAAAGGTTTACCCATAAAAAAATCAGCAGAAAAATATAACTTATGCTTCCTGAAGTGAAACCAGTAGCAATATCAAATTAGGTGCGTTTTGGCATGATTAGTATGCGAGATGATCAAATCTTATCAAAAAATTTTATCACCATGCATGAGACTGAATACATATTTAAAATTGTCAGCATGCTTAAACTGGGACCTTAGTCTCGGGTTAGTTGTGTTTTTAAATATTTTGCTAAATTGTTGATATAAAAAAGTATGCAGAGAAAAGGCATGAAAAGAAGAAAAGCTTACAAAATATTTGAATTTCAGGTAACGTAAAGACGTTACATTACAAAGACACTTGTATTGATTTAACTGCGAAAGAACCATGCTTTAAAATATACCAAAATAATTCTAACGATTATAATAAAAAATTATACAGAACAGGACTAAAAAGGAAGTATCATCGCATACTTTACAAATCTAAATACTTAAATTAAGCAAGCCATTTTTCTCTTTTGTCCAAGATTGATATAATAAACTCTGGTTAATTCTTTTAAAAAATCACAAGATTTTCGTTTAAGCCAAATAAAGAAAATAAAAGCAACGCAGTTGGTAAATCAGTGAATTTGTCTTATATGAATTCATTCTCTAATCATAACTAAAAAGTTCACTATTAAAAAATTTATTAAAAGAATATGCAGAAAGTAGTGATTATAATTTTGGTTTAATCATGTGTTCAAGAAGACGACTTTTGCAACAATTCTTTGTTATGACTTCATTTGATTAAAGAAGAAAAATTTTAATTGCAATAGAAACTTACTGATAAGTAACTGTCTACAGATTGATGCGAATGACATGAGAATAAGTCTTATAAGTCTTGTGCACTTAAAATTGTCTCCATTTTCACACTTACAAATGGTGTCCCATTAAATAACCTTACTGTTTGAAGTCTGCTCTTGGGATATTAAATGGAACCCAAAAATTTCAATTTTTCACTTATCATCTTTAAAGAAACATATTAAACATTGTGGTTAAATCCAACTATCAAAAATCATTGCTCTTTAGACTGAGCTTAGGACTTAAATGAATATTTAAGAATTTTCTAATGGATTTCTAATGAAGTTACTTAAATACATTTTGAGAAACCAAAAAACATCAACACTGGTTAGGAATATTTGAAAATAAAGATAAAGAATGTAGATAAGAATTATATCAGCCACCCTTGGCTAGAAACATTTCAGTAGTAGTTAACGAAAGAAACTAAAATGCCTCAGAAAGCTAACAAAAAAGATCACAGCACAAAAATCCAAATCCCAAAAATCCAGTATCTAAGATTTGTTTGCAAAGTCTGCATATGTAGTATAAAATCTGGGAAATAAGTCTGAGATAGTTTCTGAAAAATACCCTAAAAATTTCAAAATTAGCTAATTTTGCAACTGTACTATATTCCATAATTCAATTAAATATTTAATATGCAACAAAAATAGCCAAAAAGTCATCTTATTGCAATTACAAACTCCTACACTTTTTTACCAGAAATTATTGACCTCAAACAGCTGAAGAGCTTTTTAATAAACTCTCTTAGAGTTATTACCTTGATTTCATGCTTAATGTTCTGAAAATGATTCATTTTTATCCTAATTTCATGTCACCCTCGAAAATTATAGGTAATATTTTCGCACTAATTTTCACTTGTTAGCGCTTAAGTCGTAATTTCCCAGGGTTTTTAGTACGAGTTTAGATTCAGTTTTATACATTAGCTTTAAAGTAAAGGATTATTCTGATTTTAACAAAGTCAGTCCTAAAAAATAGCAAGTCAACCAGTATGAAACTTATGAAAAAAATTTCGGATTAGGAAACGTTCCAAATCAGTGACAACTTTTTACTCTTTATAATAAAATAAGTGGACTTCGGTCCAATGGTCTTGACAGTGATACCAAAAAGTAGTTCAAGAATTATATTTTTATTTCAGATAATAAAAAAGTGTTAACAGATCATGTCAAAATCAAAATAGGAAGTGTTCAGTTTTAGGCAAATTGCTTTTGTATCATAAAGTTACAAAAATTTTCAAAGGCTTCAAAAACTGAAAAAATGTTGTTTATACTTTTACTAATAGAGTGTTTAAAAAAAACTTTTTCCTTTATTTGCATATTGAGCTTCAATTTTATGAAGTTTGTTCATTGAAAGAAACCAAAAAAACTCTATTAAAAGCTATTTGGACACACATAGCCTCTACAAGCTGCTATTGACGCCCACATTACGTGATAAACTAAAAAACAAGAAATAAGATCGAGGACAATATCTCAGGATTTTGCAGTTATGGAAGACTCCCAACAATACACACAATAGCTCACACTATGTTAGGGAAATAATCAACAAAAAAAGGAGCAAGAGAAAAATATACAAAAATGATATATAAAAAAGAAAAAAAGTTCACAAAATTTCGCTAGGGTCTAGGGCGAACGATATAGCATGAGGGATTACAGGGTGATTTATATGGGATTCTAAAGAAATATGGCAAGAGTGTGTCGGCAATTTTTATTGGACATTTTAAAAAGCAAGTAAGATGCTTTCAAGATTTTAGACATGAAATATTTATTGTTGAATTATCTCCTGTTCTTATGTATTGTTTTTTTTTTTTTTTTATTTATTGTTTATACTATTTTTCTATTTCATTTCTTTTATTTTAGCATGGTATCTTTGAAAAAGGCCAGGGAAGAGTGATAATGAAATACAGCAACCTGAAATGCAAAGAATTTCCAAAAGAATTATTATACCGAAGGATGTAATGTAATATGCGGCAAGAAGCTTTTTGAAAACATTAAAATTTAATTATATTTGTTTATTATATCCTTTAATCTTAGAAAGATATTCAAGAGTGCTCTGGAATAAGATAAAGTGATAAGCTAGACTAGAAATAACAAAAAAAGGATTAAAATGAGAATTTAGCGTAAACAAAAATTTTGATTCATTTTGAAAATTGAAGCAATGTTCTTTAATAAAAAAAATTATGCTTTTAAGATCGCAAGACAACTTTTGTTTTTTGGTTTATTAGAAAAGAATTATCGTTCTGCGAAATTTGGTCACAGCTTGTTTTTAAGGTAAATCAACATTTTTCGACTTCATTTTAATAAAATGATACAAAGGAATTTTGTATACTTTAGTATAAATAAATAATTGCTATTGATTTGTGTTCCTTTTTAAGAAGCAAAGGGGGAAAACAACCTAAGCACGCCATCCAAAGAGTTTTTTTATATTTTTTTAAAAAAATTAAAGAAATGGAAGCTCATGTTTTAAAATAATGATGTTTACCAAACGACACATTCACAAAAGACTTTAATAAATCAAAGTTAGTGACAATTTTAAAGCAATTTGATTTTGCTGATTATATCAAGAACTTTTAGAGACTAAAGGTAAATATGTGTCACATGGGTTAATGAGTTACTTCTAAAATTAAAAATTCGTCTTCCAGAGAGAGAGAGAGAGAGAGTTTTCAAAGAGCTTGTAGTGGATTTATATTTGAATTTCACCACTAGCAACAGTTCCAATTTACTTTGAAAAAACTATAAACAACATCTTTACAGTCAAAGTAATTGACGGGCAGAGACAACAGAATAATAAATCTTAAGTCTAACGAATGAAATCTTAGCATTGATGAAGGAATTAAGCATGGAATATCTATGCTATCAGGTTTTTGTGTTGCAAAAGGTATTTTATTAGACATTAATTCTAGAAAACTATGTGAAAGAATTTCAAATATATATCCTTCAACACACCACTTTTTATAAAGTTTGTTTCTAATTTTCTTATATTAGTCATTCAAATTAATGCAATATCAAATTACACTAAAAAAAGTTGGCAGCAAGTAAATAAATTTGATTGTTGAGTGTATAATTTACTTGAATTTATTTGAATTTATTTGAATTTATTTGAAATTACTAGAATTGAGTATTTAAATTACTGACTCAAGAATTATTTTCTTGATTCAAGTACATCAAAAATCAAGTAAATGCTTTTACTTGAATACCAATCCTTTTTTTTAGTGTATTAACTGGAAATTAAAAATATTTTCTCAAAAATTTGCCACATTCAAAAAAATTTAAGCTTTTAGGTCACAGCCTGAATCCAAAGGCTCTGCCATACACATCAAAGAATCTATAACTGATATAATAACCACAATTAATTTTTTCAACAACTGAATCCTCTTTGATGGCCAACGGGAGTGCCTGATAAGGTTGTCGTCAGCATAGTCCAGGCATGCCCAACCTTTTCAAGTTTGCGGGCCAATTGTGATTTAAGCAAAACCCATACGGGGCTGCATATCAATGAAAATTCACATTATGAAAAATTTTTAACAATCTAACTTAAATCTACCACGTTATATATATATATCACATTATATATATATATCAAAAACCTACCTAAATCATAAACATTACCAAATATGTTCATAAACGCTACCATTGCTACTATAAATAAATATAAACATAAAATTTTGGCTACTATCAATTGGTGTGTGAAGTGAACACTTGAATCGGTTAGTTCCCTGCTTATAAAGTGAAAACAACTATATTCCATTAGAATTATTATTACTATTATTATTATTATTATTATTATTATACATTTGAATTATTGGTAATAAAAATTTATTCATTATAAATAAAAATTTATCAATTATGAATAAATATTTATTAATTATAAATAATTTTTTTTAGCTCTGTGATAAATATAATACTTTTATAAAAATGTCTGAAATAAATAAAAAAAAAACGTAAAGTTTCCGAAGAACATCTTCATCTTCAGGACTCTTGGATGTATAAATACTTCATTCATTCAATTTAACGAGAAGCCAACTTGCCTTATTTGTCGTGAATCTGTGGCTGTTAATATAGAATGTAATATTCAGAGGAACTATGCGCTGTCAAAAGTATGTTTTTTGTGACAAGTAAAAGGAAATGACGATATCGTTACAGCAATTTATAAGATTGCAAATCTTATTGCGAAAGACCAACAAGCGCTTAATAGTGGCGAGTTTATTAAAAAGTGCATAATCGCAGCTGTTGAAGAAATCGCTCTTGAGAAATGCTCTGCATTCAAAGAAATAAGTCTATCTCGTCCCACCAACACTCGTCGCATAGAAGACATTGGTCAAAATTTACAAGACCAATTGCAAACAAAAGCAGAACAGTTTTCCTTTTTTTCCTTGGCTTTGGACGAAAGCACGGTCATTCGTGATACTGCGCAATTTCTCATTTTTGTGCGGGGAATAGATCGAGAATTTACAATCTCGCGTCTCGCATCAACAAGAGCTCGCATCTTTACAGAGCATGAAAGACCGCACATGACTTTTCTGAAGAAGTTTCAATTCTTCCTCGGCTAGCTATGACCCTTATAACTTTCTTACCAATAACTTTGCTTTCACGAAGGTGTTCAGCTCACATCTTACACTCTATCCTCTGTCAATGACTATTTGGGCATCTAAAATCAAACTCTCATTTCTTTTTAGTGCAGCCAAAATTGTCTTTTCCAAGCCTTTTGATATTGCTATTCGTGATTCTATATTTAATTTGTATTTTTGGTTATTCAAGTTTCTTGAAATTACTATACTTTACTATATTATCCTGCTCTACGTGCTCTTGATTAAGTCATGGCTCTTTTAATTCCAGATAAGTTTGGCATTGCACTAATTTGAAGCTTTATTAGTTTTTTATATTCTACACTGCTAAGAAATCGGGTGCCCATAATTTGCAGTTCTTGGTCTTTCCAGAGTCCAAATTTACAAAGTCATATAATACTTAAGCCCATCTTTGACTTATTTCTTTTTACTATCGTAACATATGATAATCTACTTATACACATTTTATTTCTTTATTTATTAATTTTATTTGTGATATTATCACTTATACACGAGGACTTGATCAGTGCTGTCACTGGTCTTTCTTATTTCCAAAGAGGAGCTGTCCATCAAAAAGATGGCACCTCTAGACCTCCATCGGCTAACTGTGTAGTCCTAGTCTAACGTTTTTAATAGTCAAATTTTATTGGAAACTGTAGTCAGATGGTATATCAGAGCTGTTATCCCTGAGACAGTGAAAATCAATATCACTGTTGCGATTTCAGTGCAGCTTTGTTAACTTATTCGCTTTAAGTTCAATTTTTTCCCTGGCATTACTTGTTATCCCACTCCCCGGAAAAACTGGGAATCCCGTGTAGGTCATTTAGCCAGTGGTATATAAGTATATAAGATATACCAATCAGGCTTGGTTTTCAAAATTAGAAAATTAAAATCTGATTTTAAGAATAAATTTCCTTAAGTTCCCTTAATTCGTTTCAAGAAGTTCGAGTTTTAGTGATTTATCTTAAAAATACTAAAAGCCCACTCTTGAGCAGCATAATCACTAAGCTTTTATACATTTATATGACTTTCTCTTTTCCTTAAAGGTTCTGAAATTATACATGCATTGCTTTTCCCTGTCTAGGAGAGGATTTCTTGTCTAATATCCTAATAATACTATAAGCACTTTAGGAAAACTAAATTAAAGAAGGTTAAATGCTTTGATACTGGATTAAGATTGAGTAAATCTATAAATCTCGGGGTTAATATATCCTAATACTAATTAAAATAGCCCAAAGTCCTATTTTCATTAAAATTAAGCATTGTTGTATCCCTAATTTTTCTTTTTTCTATACTATTAGGGAATTTGAAAACATCTTCGAGAATTATTAGTTTAAAAAAGGAACATTTGCTACAGTATTTTACTAAAACAATAATTAAAATTATTTTTATCAAGAGTTTTTCAAGGACCATCTATAACTCCATTTTAACATCATGGGTTAAAATAATGGAAGCTCTCACAAATAATGAAAATCTAAAATTTTATGAAAAATTTCAGAAATTAATAAAAGTTAGGGTAAGCCAGAGCTCTATATCAATTAATCAAACTTATGTACGCAGGATATAAATAAAAATAATACTGAATGGCAAAAAATGAAATAAGAACGGGCGTAAGACAAGGAAACACAATTTTGTAGATTTCAAAGTTTCTTGCTTTCAAAGTGTTTTGTGGTTAATTAGTGAAAGATAAATGTATAAACTTTATCCAAAAGTGAGTACCCAAGAATAGAGCAACATTGTCGGACCCAAGTTAACTGGTAACTTATAATGAAACTAAATACTTTATGTGCGCTTTGTGTTTAACAGGAGCCGACAGGAATCTACTTTGCATGGCTGTAAGTCTTAACTTACGACGGATGAGAGTATATAAAGAAGCTTTCAGAACTCATATATTTTGCTGTGTCTCGTTATGCGAAACTTTATTAATTTATTGTTTGGTAAATAAATATAGGGTCAAGAAAATGATCATGAATAAACTAAAAGATATTAATTATAGAAATATTTCTTTTCATTACAATAAACCTAAAAGAATTCAGCGATGCACAGCATCAATTCGGCTTTCAATAGTTTCTAAAGATATCAACAAGACAAAAAGAAATGTTAAAATTTCCCTTTGACTGTTTTGAATGTCTGGATGCTATTTTCAAGAGCCTTTGACTGTAAGTCATAAATAAAATGAATCATCCATAGTACTAATGAAATCCTTAAAAGGTCTAATCCTCTTGAATTAGATAAAATCATGCAGGATATAAATGGTAAAATCATGGATTCCATAATTTATTGTTTACCTTTAATAAATTCTCCTCCTTTAATTTTATGTGATGAAAATTTAAATTACGAAATAATCTACAAATTTTGAAAAAAGAAATATTATTCATTCTTGTTTCTTTTTTTACTAGATCAAATTTTCAAAAGGCATAAATATCATGCTGGGTTACTTTATGATTTCCATAATTATAGCTATTTAAAATAGGGCAAATGCAGGATAAATTCGACCAGGTAGATATTGCATAAAATTGACAATTAGTGAGGTCATAAAATAAATGTTTTCTTTGGAAACAGTTAACTTTTATATAATACCTGAGTGACCTTGTTCGGTTTAATTGGGTAAACAAAATAGGATAACAGGAAATATGTAAGTTTCTATAAGCCTGTCTTGAAATTGTACAATATTATTTTTTAATGCAGGTGGTATTTATGACAGCAAGTGTCCATTGAAAAGATTTCTTCAAGGCTGGAAATAATTTGGCCTTAAAGTACTTTCTTCATATTATTCACCTTGTAAATTATTTGTAAAGTTTTACAAATAATTAAATACTCTTATTTTAGTATAAAGAAAATTATTAATTTTTTGTCATTTACTTTACGTTATTTTACGTTTCGGCCCCATTCGCTGGATATTAATTTAGAAAAATAATGTGTGATAAGCTTAACAACATTATCCCATTTACCTTGCTTAGAAGTCTATTAAAGCGTTAACCACTTATACCAAATTGAGTTTTCATTCCACGCTTCTCGGCTTCCCAAGATCATTTATGCTTTTAAGCATATTAAGGTTCACCTTAGCTTTACAGTAGCTAATTATCTAATTCCCATAAAAGGGACAAACTAGGGTTAGGTTCTGTGTACAGTTTTTCTGATCCAGCCCTAACCAAATTACCTTTTTTATTATTTCCTTTACTTCACCAATACATTGTGGTGTTATTTTATTCATTAAATTTAAATTCATGAAAGTAGCACTGCTAGATTTTTATGCGAGGATTGGCTCACTTATAGTTTTTCTAGGTATCGTGAATAAAGCAGAGATTGATTGCACTGGTTTATACTTAGGTTCGACTATTACCAAAAACAAGTCCTATGGCGGTTTTACAAGGGCTGCTAATGCTTGTCAAAAGCCAGGGTATGTCATGAGGGTATTGAGGGCCTTTTTAACATGTATCTCTACTAAATAGGAAAAAAGCAACAAATTAAGGAGACGCATACCAACAGCTCTTTAAGTGTGGGAGATTAATGCTGAGAAGAGAAGAATACCTTTTCCTTCACCAAGTACCAGAAAAATTTAAGAATTTAAGAGTGTTTTATATAGCTCCCATGCTTAAGTCAATTTTTGATACTTGCATGTAATAAGCAAAACTTTATTTTGGATTGAATGCTCTGATGCTACCAATTATTTTGCATTATTCCATACTATTTACTTTAGTTAACTATACAAAGTGTTGTAAAGTGAACCATAACTATCCATCAGAGAAAGTGAAAAATACAGCCGATGGTCCACTCACTTTGGTGCTCGTCATATCCTTGCACTATTACAGCATATCAGCCTAAATACTAAAAGTTTGAAACAAAGTTTGCAATTGGAAATAGCATAAATAGGGCCAAAACTCTTTTTTATTTAAATGATTTATACTTATAGTAGTATATTACATCACTAAAACGAAATAATTACAGTTAATTAAAGTTCAATACTTTATTGTATGAGTAGTAAAACACTAAATACAAATACCAATAGATTGTCGGGAAATTTACTTTGAATGTAAGAGCCATATTTAATTTTATTGTTTTGAGCACGTCCATTGGCGCCTTGCCCTTATGAATTTTGAATTCAGAGGCAGCACCATCTTGAATGTTAATAGAATCAAAAAAAGAGTTGTATTACCAGCTAGTCAAAAGTATTATTTTATAGTCAATCAAAATGACAGGTAGATAACTTTATTTAAGACATGATCATTTCGATTTACGATATGTTAAATTTTAATATCATGTTCTGTACAAATTTTTTTTTCATTTTTAGAAATGAAATCTGCATAAAATTTAGCAGGGATAGAAATTTTCGCATATTATAATATTAAAAAAAGGGAAACTACTTATAAAAAAAACTATAAAATACTCAAATCAAAGAGTTATAATAGTATATGATTCACCTTATGAAGGATGTTATCCCTAAAATAACTAATTTAAAATTTCGAATGAATGGAAATCAAAACATATGCAAGAAAAGCAAATCTAGTTTTTCAAAAAAGAGAAGAGTAAGAAACATAACTGAGTCTTCGAAAAATGTACCAGCATATTTTTGCAATCTAAGGCAAATAATCTCATATGGAACGGGAGCTTCCATTGGTTTCATCACAATGGACGAAGAAAGGCAAATCAGTCATAATCAATACAATCGCACTCATTGCATATATTCCAATTATTTATAGGAATACTACTAAGGTTAATTTGAACCCACACTGGAGAAAATTTAAACTAACAAAAAGTATTACATAGTTGACGTAATCCTAATTTCATGGAAAAACAATTGCTTGCTAAAACAATGAAACACTATACCAATAAATGAAAAATACTTAGAAGGTTTGGTTCACCAGTCCTTGAGGCTTTATTGTGATAAATTTTTGCTTTGTACATGGCAAACCCGTCTTTTGTCACCCATCCACGATTTAAAGCAAATTCAATCATAGAATGATATGTTTACAATTTTTTTCTTCTGCTAAAGGTGAAAATGAGTTGTAATAAAATTTGATTGTTAATTTTTCCATACATTTCGTTGATTTCTGGTATTTTGATGTCTATTGTAGCTAAAATTAAACTCTGAAGCTTCTCACATAAGTTGAAGTAGAAAAATTTGTATAAACCAGTTAAAGTTTGTATAGTGAAATATTAATCATCTCCCTAGCTAGCAGACACCCCCATTTTTCTTGATATACTGGAAGTTGTATGAAGTTTTTCATCATGTCGAGGATAACAAATTTTAGCTCCATCTTTATACCAATAAGAGCAAACGAAATAAATAGATCTGTTGGATGAATCATTTACTTTTTAAAACACTTAACTTGCACATAACTATGAAGACTAAAACCAAATTGAGCTTCTGCATATGCCAAAAAAATCCTGTGGGATTATAAGAGCCAAAGTATTAAAATTTTAGCCTTGTAATAGATGAACCTGTCCCATTTTCCTTCTATCGCCATAACCAAATTATTCTGAAAATACCCCATCAAGTTAAATTCACTAAATTAATCATAATGAATACAAAAGAAAGCATCTTAACAAAATAAAATAACTTTTTTTAGATAATCTGTCAAACTGAACATGCTGGAAAAAATTTGAATTAGACAAAAAAAACAAAAGTTGATTGCTATGCTTAGATTAAATGCTTGATATTCATTGCACAATATTTAAAGTACCACAACAATCAAGAATGATGAATTATATCTTCAGTAAAATCTCACACAAGTAGAGTGTTCAAAAATTTCACAGACCTCAAGCAAACAGTTTATGTAAAATCAAGAAAAAATTCCGTGTAAAAGAAGTCAGCCAAGATATAAATTCTGAGAAAATGAATGACTTATGAGACCACAGAATGCGTCTTAATTTCGTTTAATTCAAGCTTAGCCGAATAAAAAAGAAAACGATGATATTTTTTAGTATGCACTGAACGTAAAGCAGGAATTGGTTAAGTTACTAGCATAACATATAAAAGGCAGTTGAAGAGTTTGCGGGAATTTCTTTGATCGCCTTTATATTTATACAGTCTTTAAATTTTGATGGGCGTACTGCAAAAGAAACCAAGGAAGTATATCAACATTTTTCACCAAAAACACAACACTGCTTACTTATGACACCATATTTTATTGCGAATTTTTGTTACTCTTGCAAAATAGTTTTTAGAAAACATGGCAAGATTTGTTTTAAGTTTTTTTCTGATTTCTTTTTATTGTGAAACCTAATTTACTGTTGGATAGTTTCAATCTATGTTGCTTGAACTAAGTAAATTCGGGTAAAACCAAACCAAAAACTGAAAAAGTCAAATTATTTACTTGAATAGTATTGGGAGTGAAAATAAATTCCCGCCGTTGTTTATAAAGATTGATCGTATCTAGTGTAGCGATGGGAGCATATTTCCTTTACTACCCAACACAGGCTCATTAATTAACTTTTATACTAAGCTCCACTAATAATTGTATGCAACTTGACTCAAAATAAACAATAATAGATAACATGGGCTTTTTTCTAGGAATATTTGATTGGTTTCATGTATTAAACCATGATAGTGACCTTTCCTTCTTTCTAGCATTATAATAGTGGATACGAGGTAATGTGAAAACGATTTTTAAAGTTTCTTAGCTTACGTTTATTAGGAACTGACTTTCCTATCCTTTAAAACATTCTACAGGATTTCAAACGATATAAAATTCCTGTAGAGTAATTTTTTTTGAGTTTAAGTTTTTAAGCATTTGGCAAGAATTTTCATGCAAGGATTCTTTCCATTTCATATCTTTTAAAACTTTTAGCTCTACCCAACGCTGTTGTGTTTGGCTCGAAATTCAATATACTTAAAATTTTGAAACTATTCCCTACAGTTTCTCTCATCCAGCAAGAGAAATATCTAGCAGCACCACTGTGGCCAGAAAGCTGAAAGAGTCCAATCAATTTTATACGTTATATACACAATAGAAAAAAGTTTGGCTTTCAAGTAAATGCATTTACTTGATTTTCGATGTACTTGAATCAAAAAAATAATTCCTGAGTGAATAATTTAAACACTTAAATCCAGTAAATTCAAGCAGATCATATACTCAACAATTAAATATATTTACATGCCTCCATGTTAAGAACCTAATTACTTGCCACCCGTATTTATGTTTTTCAGTGTACTTAATTAGGGTTTGCTCAAAAAGTTACATTTTATGAAGGCCAATAATTTTTTGTGATCGTTTTGGGATTAAGAGTAGGCTTAAAAGCAATTTTAGTCTTTATAAAAATGATATTGCTTTATCAAAATTACACTTCTGTTATAATCTAATTCTCAAAATCAGGATTGGTTTTGGAAATGTAAAATAAAGAAGAAAAATGGATTCGAAGACAAAGGAAATATTGAAAATGATTACAAAAAATTTCATTTAAAAGCAATAATCAAAAACTATTTTAAAATTAGTGAAGAAAATTATAATTTGCAAGCAAATTAAGAGTTGAATTTTATATTTCTTTGGTTGTAAGTGGTATAAATCCCAAAGCAAATCCTTTGATTCCAGAATAAAATTTTTTCCCATAGTATATTAATACAAATTTTTTATAAAATCAATATTTTAATATATAGTTTTTTATATTTCCCGTAATACACGCCTTTCGCTTTAAAGTCATCTCCTTTTGAACAATTCCTTGATCTTATTCTGCTTATAATTCAAAAAAACAATGAAAAAGTAGGTCCAAACACAGCATATAAACGAATCCTGTGATGCTAGAGTTTCAGAAACCACAGAGATTTCTCGTAAATGTTTTCAGATGTGATTGTCAAATGGCACCATGATGTGTCTAAAGAAAAATTGCCTTTTGGGCACTTAAAGTATATGAAAAATAATATCAGTTTTTTGGAATTTAAAAAGTAAATAGTAAAAGTGTTGATGAAAGGATACTTGTTAAATAGTCTACAAATCGAACATTCAGTATGATTTGTGCTTCCAAAGTGCAACATTGCTTGGCTCGAATGTCATTCCTAAGCACCGTTGCTTATAATGTCATTCAAAATTGCCTATATAATAAGGTTATGTTCTTGATAAGTGTAAAGTTTGGCAAAATAAAGTTTTACATTAGACAATTTTAATCAGAACTTCCTACTCTAGTCTAATATTCGTAAAAATAACTCAAACAATTTCCGTATAAATTCTAACATTCAGCATAAATATTTTGTGATTCAAAGTAAGTAGATTCAATTATTGATACATTTCCCGTTTAAATTCAGTAAACCACTAAAAAACTGCTTCTAAGGCAAGTTAGTGTCAGCAAAAATTTTAAAACCCGTCGCTGAGCTTGAACAGAATCTTTTGCCATAAAAGCAAAAACAATTAACCAAGAAAGTCTACTTTTTTACTCCAGCCAATTAAATGTCTGGGTGTTTTTGGATTAGGCAATTTCACAAGAAGAAAGTTATTTTTCAGAGCTCCTGAAAACAACATCGAATGTCAAATATCATTGTCATAACAATGACTTAACAATAAGTCTACAGTGAAAAATGTTGTTTCTTTTAGTTATATTCCTATGATTTTCAACATTTACGCCTTTGCTGCAGTTTTCCAGTTAGTGATGAGCGAGACCAAGAACAAGACCAAGACTACATTGGTCTTGGTCTTGATGTTTGCATCTTGGTCTTGGTCTTGCATTATCAGTTTTAGTATTGGTCCTGGTCTTGGTCTTGCATAAATAAGTCTTGGTCTTGCATAAATAAGTCTTGGTCTTGCACAAATCATTCTTGGTCTTGCAGAGTTGAGTCTTGGTCTTGGTTTTGGTCTTGCACAAATAAGTCTTGTTCTTGCAGAGTTGAGTCTTGGTCTTGGTCTTGAAAACTTATTTTATTGTAAAATTTTTTATTTCTTGCATAAAAAGATACCGCTTAAAAACAGGGTTGACTGTATGTGCTAAGCATTCATGTTTTCAATAATACGTATGAAACGTATCGTTATACACTTTTCCTAGACTTCATTTATGTATGTAAGATCATAAGTGTTAAATTATTTGCTTTAAGTATAAGATTATAAAACGTATAGACTTGTAAAATACAAACAACATAAGTCGTTATAGGTATAATACAAAGATTCAATACGTATAGAAAAGTCACATACATGACTCATATATGTTACGTGTCAACGTGAGTCGTAGATGAGTGTTTAGCAGTGTTAAATCACTGTGTTTTCAATTAAAACTCAATCAAAAAATATGTAAGTATATTATTTAAAATGTTTTGATAAACACTAAACCTCTATTCTCGATAAATAAAAACAGCACATTAAAAAGTTCTCTCGGGGATCTACTAAGTATTTTTAGCAATTAATTCGGCAGAAGTCTTGTTATGAGTCTTGGTCTTGCAGAGTTGAGTCTTGGTCTTGTTAAACTGAAAACTATATTGGTCTTGGTCTTGGTCTTGCAAAATTTGCAAGACCAAGACCAAGACTAATTTGGATTATCACTATTTCCAGTACAGAGAAATAGATTGTCTATGTTCCAAGACTTTAAAGTGCTAAAATCTTTTGAAAAATACTAGATTTCTACAGAACGGGACTGTAAGGACATTTTGTCTGACATCGGTAGGTACCTTTTAAAAATAATATAAGTTTCTTGATGGAGGCTACGCGTCAGTTCCGGGAATCAGATGATTAATATAATAAGACGATGCATTATGAAGCGCAGTAACATTTAATATTATAAATTCAATAAAAAATAATTTAATAACCAAGCATTTAAAATATCCCGTGTGTGCTCCATTTTTAACCCCTTAACGCACAGATTTTTTTTAAAAAGTTACAAAAATTCAAAATAAATCACAATTTTCATTTTAATTTTATAACAACGCCACTTGAATTAACTTGAGCGGACAAGTCAAAGGGTTAACTTAAAATTTTTATTTTAAATACTAAAACTGTTATTTATGAAACAAAATATTTCAATTAGTCAAAATTAAACAATTTTAAATATTGCTAATACAAAAACTTACATTTTAATATTCACATAAAAATTTTTGTTCTGTTTTTTTCCATAAACGACATACATATATATCAAAAATTTTTTATGATGAAAACAACAACATCAGATAGTATTAATTTGAAAAAAGAAAAAAAAACTACTGTTAAGCAATTCCACCAAAATAGATTATGGAAAATACACCGGAACAACTAGAAAAAGACCTCGTTATTCATTTAGCTGGTCAAAGGTGTGATTTCATGGACCTCCATTTTTATTCACATTTTATAATCTTATTCGGCTATCTATTTTGAGATCTCCTTCAAGTTGAATCGGTTCTCTGGCAAAAGGTAAAGACTTGATGTAAACAAGGCTCAAAGACCGGGTAATAAATCTTTTCGTTAAAATGTTATTCAGAAAATCTCTGATTTATATTTTTCGGACGGTAAACCTCTGTATCGGTTGTAGAAAGTAAAAACAAAAATTTGCATTATGGACACAACACAGGAATATATGTATCTTCAGATACTTATATACATACTTTAATAAATATTAGTTATCAGTGTATGCGCTTTTTAACATTTTGAAATTATGTAAATTTTGTGATTTATTAATATCGAATACCCCCTTAATTTTTTTCGCCCCCCTTTGGAGCAACCTTTAAAATAATTCTGTTTATTTTTTTAGTACTTTGTTTTTCTTTTGATGTTTTTATATTAAATACAGACAGTACTGATCTGATGTAGTCACATTTTCACATCTGATCACATTTCATGGAATGAGAAAAACAAAGATGAAAAAAAGTAGAAGAAGTTACCAAGAACAACAACAAAAAGCAATAGCAATATACATCCCAAAATTTTTCTTAAAGGCGGTCTTAATTTTTCTTTTAGACCTACTCAATTACTTATCTGTCTTATCCCAATGATGATACCCAGGAGAATTCTTGTATCTGCAACTATATAGTATATATGTAGTATTGGGTGTGTCAGGTTTTCTTTGCTCGGACATTTGTCACAAATTAATCATGTTCTTGTTACCTGTGATATATACTGGCAGAACAGGTAATAAAATTAAAGAAAATCTTACTTAATGCCATCTTGGTGGGTTGCGCTTGCATCAACCATAGGAACGAAAGTTAGGAAGGTGTCATATAATACAGATAAGGCTATGTGGATGAATTTCGATAATAAAATTTATGGTATGCTATAAGGATGCATCATCTATCTTCAAAATGTATACTCATTTTTTTGATGGTCATGATACTAAAAGTTAAAAAATTAAATGTGAAATCTTTTGGTTGCATGTTTACTTTTTGTTTGGTTGTTTGTTGTTGTGTTGTTTTTTTTTGTTGTGTATTTCTATAGAAACAATATTTTCGGAATTTTGACTTAAGTAATGATAATAAAATAAAGTGAATGATTATGGATTAACTAGTTGTGTTTTTATTTTGATAAATATTAGATACATGATATTTTCAAGAGTTCAGAACAGAAACAAAGAGTAAAATTAATTAAGCTTCCCCTGGTTGAAGGTTGATCAACCATGACATTAATTTTCTTTGAATTGTAATTAATGAAACCATGAAATATGTCTGACTTAATGTCAAAACTCTCAATTACAAAATATTAGCTATCTATGTTGAGATATTTGAGCTTCTTCCACTTTAAAACTGTTTATTTTGCTATACTTTCATCAATTCTAATATACTCTGAACCTCTTTTTATACTAATCGACCTTCTAAATGCAAACTTTCAGGTTTTAGGAAGCTAATAAGTTTCAAAAAAGATTGATTTTACTTTTAATGAGAGCTTACGTGTTGTAAAATTCGCTAATTTAAAAGTGTAAAGTGTTAGTTTATTTTGTATTACATAAGTGCAATAAATGGTTTTTTTTATTAGATATTAAATAAATTAAAACGAATGTGATAACACTCAGTGTAAATATATTTTCAATCAAAAAAAAAACTTACACTTTAATTACATAAGAAGTGAAATTATAAGTTTAGTTTAATAATTTACTACTGTGTTTTGTGTAAAGCAATATGCTAAATAAAATTAAGCTAATTCCAATTCCTTCCATTTACTTTGAGCGTTTTTATTAGCAATTTTATACAACTAAAAATAAAATTGTAGCAATTGGATTTTCAAAAAAAAAAAAAAAAAAAAAAAAAAAAGGCATGTAAGAAGTATGCTATGAGACATATAGTATGTCATGATATATGACATGTTAAAGTTACAAACGTCATTTTAGTTGATTATTATTATTATTATTAGTGTTCAGATATTATTGTTATTATTATTTTATTATTTAAAAAGTGTTATTAATGAACTTAAAACAGTGTTAAACATTTTACTTCATTTTATTTTGTGTAGATGAAAACTATTTATGTGGCATGCAAGAAAATATATGTATACATATAAATTTATATATGATTTATTTCCTTTCATATAGAAGAGTCGGAAAATGCAAACTCTATTCAACCTTATTTCAGCCATTTTGACCTGAAAAACGTTAAATTTCGCTAAGTAAGTACCTTTCATGCGCCTAATAAAGAATCCAGCATTCAGTAGCATGACGTGGTTTTTGTTATAAGCACTATATGCTTAAGCTTTTTTAAAACACTTCTATGCCAATCTCAATTTGAGTGTTTTGTCACCATACCAGCTCAGAGGACTATTTGCTCCTTTTCTATGAGAATTATCATAATTGATACAATTTTAGATCAGTGAAATCTCGCAATTTCTGAAAGGCATAAAATATAAAAATAAGCGTAAAGCAATTATATATGCTTGAGAGTTTGAATGCGAGTTTGTGTATATATGCGTCCAGAATATATTAAAAGTACTAATCTCTCATCTGTTATTAATTAACTAAGTAATTTTTTTTTTTTTTTTTTAAGCAAATGTAAAATATTCGTAATGTTTTAGTATTCTTGTTTGAAAGTAGGATGAGTTCTTTGTAGTTAGAGTCTCAAGTAACCTAGCAATTATGTTTACTGGTCTTAATTGAAATGCATGTTTTTACTCTTTATTACAATAAATATGTCGAATATTATGATATCCAATGAAGCCAATGTAGTTTTAAAAAGAAGAATTTTTGAAATTGAAAAACTACAAATCCAGATATTTTTTAAAACTATACCATTTTGTAAAAATATTTTATCAGATATGCAAAATAAGATGATTTGGTTATTTTAAATTACAAAACCTCTTGCAAGTTATTAATTATTATTTCCGATCCGATGATATTTTCTGATCAAAACCTCCAGAATAAACAAAAAAGTGTAATAACACACTTAATAATTAATCGTGATTTGTATTCTTGCTTAATTACTTTTCTAAAGCTGTAGCTTTAAGTTTGATTTAAATTCTTCATTCTTCAAAAATTAATTTTATTTTTATAATAAATTTTATAAAATATTTCAACTTACATCTAACTTTTACGTACTGGGAACAAGCAATTTTACTTGACTTGACCTTAACATAAGTTTTTCAAATAAGCAAAAACGCCTTTAACTCTATAACAAAGTATAATCAACAATAATAAAGAAATAACTTTTAGAACAATAACCAATAACTATTAATAAAATTGTAAAATTCAGGAAAACTGCAAAATATTTAACTTTGCAAACATTTTGATTCGAAAATGATATATTGCAACAATTTGCAGTTTCGAATATGGATAATACTCAAACTACGCTCGTTTTCTTGCATTTTTTAGCAAAATTTGAGTCAAAACAATCACCTAAGAACCATATTCATCAGAAATTGATCTATATGCCTTTTTTTGTTCGCCCAAATCAAGTTGCTATTAGAAAGAAAGCGTTTTGATTCACGTAAAACCAAAAAACAAAATTCGAAGGAACTAATGGTTTAATGAGAACTACATAAGAAGTCGGCATATTTGTATTGTTCTGGTAATAAAATAAAATGAAATGGTTTTATTTACAAGTTATGAAAACTTCTGGATCATTTGGTATACTATAATACAAATACATACAAAGATATTGAGAATAAATAAATTGCATTGAACTTCAGTAAAAAAAATTAGAAAAAGTAATAGAAAAGTAATAACATTTCTATTTTTAGAAGGTGCAGCAGTCACGGAAGACTATTTTGGATTCTCACTTTAGGGATTGAAAAGGATCAATAGATCCTTACTGTCAAAATATTCAGGTGAACTTGTAGTATATTAAGTAATGAAATAACAATAGAATCATATTTCTCTTGCGGTAAGACTTATTGAACAACTCTTTTTTTAAATTTGATTTGCTGTATTTACTCACTGTACTACTAGAACGGAAAAATTTTTATTATTAAAATTTCGAACGAAGGCACGTATGAAAAAGTTAAGTAGGCAGGATTCAGTTCAATTCTAAAATTTTGGATAAAAGGCAAATAATAAATTTTATACAAAAAGACAACAATTTTTGTGGTTTCAATATTGTGAAGCTCTTTTCAGAAGCCCGAAACAGACTTAT
Organism: Acrocera orbiculus; assembly: GCA_947359355.1. NCBI lineage: Eukaryota > Metazoa > Arthropoda > Insecta > Diptera > Acroceridae > Acrocera > Acrocera orbiculus. The sequence goes on along the minus strand of OX375756.1, from coordinate 45,577,975 downwards.
AAAATCCTTTTATAAGGAAAAGGAAATTCTTCTGTGCATTAGAAATCAAACTGAATTTTCTTTTTATTTTTGTTAAGGTTATCTCTCCTGCTAACTAAAGAAAAAGACATCACATAAATTTTAATTGAGGAAAATTTTATGTGCTAAAATTTCTTTAATAAAACAAAAGACGAAAAAATATATTAAAGTTTACCCTGAGTAAAAATATAAATAAAAAAGTTACAAAAAAATATTAATAACACCAAATGAGCTTAGTTCGATGCCATTTTTTGATAAATGTATTTTAATATTAAAACATGACAAATTCACAAAATGGGAAAGTTCTCGAGGCGAACCATTAAATTATAATATATAGAAGTCTGTCAAGGAAATTTTTCTAGTAAATCGATATAATATTAATACAACTACTTAGCCAAACGAAACTATAGTGCTGCTATGCGGTATTTTATATTAAAAAGAATTTCAGCTTTATGATTTATTAGTGACAATAATATCATGATCGAAAGATTTATTATTGTCTGTATCTATATCTTTGCACACTCCTCGTACCCCATAGATGGAGACAATGTACCAAACTAAAAATTTCATCAATGGAATACATATAGCCACTTGGCCATTCTAATAAATTCCCAGTAGACAGCTAAAGTAGGTATCCTCACATCATTATTATTTCCGATACGGCACCTTACATTCATCACTGGAGGATTTTTTTTTCGATGCTATTTTTCTTCTTTTTTGTTTTGTAGGTTTTTTTTGTTTTTGTAAATACTTTTATTTGATTTCTTGTTCAGCTGGGACCTATACCTATCCGTATATATATATATATATATAGCTTGCTTTTTAGTTATGAAGTTCTCAAATGAAAAACAAACTTCATCCTCAAAAGCTTCTTGTCAGAAGGATAATTTCACAAAACAATGTATCAATAGATCTTTTCGGATTTTTCTCTATTTCAGTTGTATTTTTGTTATTTTTGTATTGCGTTTCTCAAACTTAAGGAAACATACTGTCGAAAAATAAATCAACACAAGCAATATAGTGGCATGTTTACTAAAAGAAAAAGAATATAATTTTGTTGGCTCTAGATATATTTTCCGAAGGGTTCTTATATAGGGTGGAGCCAAATATTTTTGCTTATTTTCAGGAAACGATAAATGTATTTGTTACTCCTTTTTAACTTTATAGAAGGATATCATTTCGTATTACGACATGAAAATATCTTGTTATTGCATCGCTTGGCAGCAAAATTCTTTTAAAATGGGACACGGATCATTTGTATGATAATAAGCTAGAAAAATCGGAATCCAATTGAAATATATCCTTAAAATTTCATAGTGATTCTACAATTGTAACAAAAAATATTAGATATACATAAAGAGTGAATTATTTAAAGTAAATTTCCTTAGCTATAAAATAATTTTATGTGGAAACCTGGTATCTTTAGTTGTAACGAATGAAAGACTAACAAATCAAAAAATAGAGAGCAGTAAATTGAAAAAAATATCGAAAAAAATTAAATAATAGTTTTGAACTTATATGAAATTTAAAACGGAAGAATTATTTTGAAAAGGTTTCACAAACTTACCAAAGTTTTACACTAGCTCTGGCTTACTAAAAATTACTTTTTTTAAGCTAAGTGCAAAAGGCTTCGCCAAGTGAAGGAAGTAATGCTACCCGACAGAGGTAGCTCCCGAAAAAGAAAATCAAATATCTAATTACTTTATAAACTTGTCATTGCTACCAGTGCAGAAGTTAAAAAAATATTGACAACACCAAATTTTATTATTTATTTATCTCATTCTTACTTCTCACGAAAACAGTATCTTGACCCTGATCCTAAATTTATCTGATTTATTTGATGTTATTTTACCCCTGCTCTTTTATTACTTGGGTTATATAGTTTAAATATTTTTTCTACGCTATCTGACTTATTATGGTCAAAAATAACATGAAAAAATGTTACATGTGCGTAAATATTATTTGGAATAAAATTTTAATTAGCGCTTAAGCATAAAAATGGGCAACAGTTTTAGTATAGCAATTAATTTAATTTAAGTATTACTTTCTTTCAAAATTAAAAATCAAAAGGATTTTTGGGAAAAGATATGAACTTTATTTGAAAATTAATTTTCATCGTTATTTACAACATTGTCCCATCTATGAATGAAGTGAAAATATTCAAGATTTAAGATATTCGACAGACTTAGAATGTTGAATGGAAGTTTTCAAATGATTTATGTCGAACGAAATAAATTTTACTTGGAGGGTCTCTTTGACTGCATAAATTTTTTTTGCCATGTTCTCTGCTACTTCATAAATATTAAGCATAAATACTTGAATTTCAATTTCTTTGTAAGAAATTTTTTAAAAGTCAGTAAAAAATACAAACTCGTACTAATTATCAATTTTTTTCGTTTAATTTTTTGACACATCAAGAGAAATTTTTGGTGCTGAAAGTTTTTCCTAATATTTGATATATACATATATATATGTAGTGCCACATTAAAATTTTACAAAAACTTAATGGAAACGAAAGAATATTTTAAGCTGACATTTGCTCTTGCAAAATCGAAGCCCCCTTATAACCATTCTCCACCGAAGCTTATAATCAGTATAACAATACAACGACGGAAATTTTGTATGGATACTTCATACAAAATTTCTATCGTTGTATTGTAATAATGAGTATAAGCTTCGGTGGAGAATGGGTATTACTGCCTTTTTAAATTTATTTTACAAAAAAATTTTTTGACAACAGATATTGCAGCGCACACAAAATTTTCCCAAAAGGAATTCAATAATTACTGCGTACAAACGTTTGTACCTTTTTTATCATATGCTAAAAGTACATACACGTATAAGTTTTTTATGAAAAACTTAAAATTACTTATAGCTAAAAAATTTTAGGATGAAATTCAACACATTTGAAAGTTTATTTTTCGGAAAAAGTCATAAATAATTTAGATTTCCTTGAATATATAAATATACGATTTACACGGCATTTGATTTGAATGATTTCGGTTTAACACTGTTGAAAAAACGTTACACATCCTTGAGTCAGCTGACCCCGAAAGCTACATATATAAATACAACGTGTATGGATTAATTCATGCATGTTGTATAACATATTTTTGTATTTAAATTCAAATAAACAAATCATTTTAATCAACTAACTATCAACGCCCAGTTTAATTAAATTGTTAATCAATTCAGACTTGCTCATTAAAATAAACTGCATACCTTTATGTAATTTAAATTTGAACAACCAAGCACTTTAAATTTCAATAAAAGAAAACATATATTTGAATAACTTACTCGTACCACAGATTTGAATATATGATTAACGCAGTTTTAGATGTAGTGGTGGAGAAATGTTATGATCGGAGAAACTTCTGATAGATTTTTCACCCAAACAAAAATTTTGGAGCACAGAATCCAGTTTCTGTTCCTCCAAATGCTTACTTCAAGTGAATCACCGAGAAACAATTTGTCGGATACCGATGCAATACATACGCCCCTAAAGGTGTTTCTGCTGTACTTAAGGTAGGCTTGTCTGCCTTAAAGAAAACTTACAGGTCAGACCAAAACGATGTTTGAAAAGAGTTAGACGAAAGCTATACGGGATATTCGCTTTCCCCGCTAGGTACTCATATTATAAAAAATCAGTATCTAGTGCAAAGTCTCATCACTATATCACCTTTTATATGCTACAAGGAGCAGGAAATGATTTGGAAGATAGCGTCATAAATCGATTTTGGGAAAATAATTTATTGCGTTTTATTTATCATCATCAATCAAATTTTAAAGAAAATGATTTTAGCTTTGATTTTTCAATAAGCCTCAAAATTTTTAGATTACAATCTTATTTTGACAAAATATGACCAAATACCAAGTGCAAGTTGGCAAATATTATCTGGCAAAAGAAATTATGCAATTAGGAAATAAGTAAAACAAAGCTGGAGTCATGAATCTGAAAATACCTTCGGGCTTTTCACCTTTTTTAATTCTCAGTGATAAGAAATTTAAAAAAAAATTTTTTTGTTCATAATTTTTGTAGATAGGAAACATTTTACTCGACATACGATACATTCCTAATTACGGCTTTTAAGTAAGGAAAATATATCGCTTAGGGCTTGTCATCTATTTGGTGTACCTTGCGGCATTTATACTTACATACATAAAATAAGGTAACTGATAAATTAAGCTACTAAAATGGAAATATACTACGTTTTTTGGGAGTAAAAGAATACTACCTAAATTATAGGATAGGAAAAAATTGAAACTTAAGACAATGTAAACGTATACACGTATAGTATGTGTTTATTTTTTGATTAAATGTATATAGTATCTTATAATTTACTCACAGTAGTACAGAAAATGGACATCAATTAACTGGCAAAGATGATTTGTCAACCATAGTAGGCAATTTCCGTAGTAAATCTTAAGCGGAGTTCATTGATGCTTTCCTTTGAGGTAAAAATTGCAGAAACATCCTCACATGGCTTATATCAGACTATGGACACTTTAATGAATATTTCTACAAGATAGGAAAAGCGGTTATGGGAATGGTTTCTAAGAGCTTAAAGTACATTCTCGTCTATTAATTGGCACTGATAAGAAAGGTAAATGTTGACCTTAGAAAGATCGTGGCAATGGAAAGGTAGCATTAAATTAACTCTATTCCTAAGTTTGTCAATTGGAGAGCACCATAGACCAGGTTGGAGTGTTAGCTTAACCCCCATATTATTTGTCAAAAGAAAGTATTGGTTATAATTGTAAACTATCTTTTATCCTTAGAGAGTGCTAGCAATTTGCATCAATTGAAAGAAGAAACCATATGCTTTGCTAACCCAAAGTACTTTTCGTATTAAATACAGGTGCTTGTAGTAAGTGAACCTGTGTTGGCGTATTTCCCCAAGAGAATATAAAATGAACGGAGTAATCATTGGTTTTCCAATAAAGATTTATTAGCTTTTGTCAAGGTCATAAAGTTTTACAAAAATATTTATTTGCCCAAAAGTTTTTTTCGGACCGACCACACTTTTTTAAAATGAGTACAGCATTCCATAGATACGGAGTATCTAATAACACAATGAATCGAATTGTAAGATCAATTTTAAGTATGAGTTGAAAGACAATCAAACTCAGCTAACATGGAATGAGATGTCTAACCAAAATCTTTGAAAGCTATTAAGCTCACTAATACTTGCCGAGAATTGAAAATGAAACTAAAATTCTTGATGAAAAAATGATGGAAAAACTTATAAAATGCAAATTATAGTAAAGTTAGGCAATTGGAAGTGGCATTTTGCGGGAAAAAAAACACTAACGATATTTCGTAGAAGATCTTTTTTGGACCAGTATGCATGGCAATGTAAAGGAGTGGTACCAAAATTGTACGACGTGCGGAGTGAGTAGATAACATTAAATGATACGTAGTCATACTTTATTTTAGTACTTTGGGTGGAAGTATACGCCACTCAAAGTCACGTCGCGCAAAAAATGCTGATCCCATCATAACCGATTCAGTTAGTATATATAGATTTCCTTGTTAATTACGTCCACAAATTGAAGTAAATATTATTTGAATTAAGCAAATTTGTTTTAAAATTCATTTTATAAAAATTGTAATAAATATGAGTTTTGACATCTTTCACGTGTCATCCGCGACATTCCCATTTTTAATTTGGATTACTAAATAAATTAAAACTAAATAAGAAGTTTTTATTTTTCATTTAAAAGTTACTTGAAATTTTCAATCGCGTTTTCTGTTTAACTACTTATTTTTCTTTCTACTAAATATTCGATAACAGGAAAATAGTTGATTCGAATACTTTTCAATACCACCCCTTTGCTAGTTTTTATAGTATTGAACAAAAAGGCTGAGTAAGGAGCTCTTGTTTTCAACATAGTTTTGAATGAAATTTTAATGCATCATCATCAATTTCAATGGATGCGCATTGAATCGTCGAAAAATTTTGCAGACGGCTTAATTTTACTAGTAAAATCCACAAAATATCCGAAATTAATGCTCAGTCATATAGATAAATTTTTCAAAACCAAGCACAATTACCTCGCACTTAAAAACCTACGAAAGGCACATTTTGAAATTGATCCTATTTTTAGAACCGTCAACGTGATCATATGTGCTCCATCTATTAAGCACTTTGAACAATAATAATTTATGCGTGATGGCATCGTGCCCTGTGATATTAATTTGCTAATCTCATAGTTAAATAAAAACGAGAAATAACCCTTAAACTTTAACAAAAAAGTTATGACCTTTAAAGGACATCTTTTACCAAGATACATTGTGTAACATTGCCACGTTTTAACAGCAAAAAATTTGTAGCTGCATACTTAAAAGCATTGACAAGTTATATAGACGTTTTTAGACTACAAGCCTACATTACCTGATGTTTTCAGGATCATGGTGAAAATAAAAGAATACGTCCCAAACATTCAAAGAAATCTGTGAATAATCTAAAAGCTGAAGAGATAACGTTATACTACTAGCGGTAATATTTGCTCCATTCTATTTTGGTTAATGAAATTTAAAACTTAAAAATAGGAACAAATTTGGATGTCCAGAATTTACTTTTGAGTTTTTATATGGAAATGCATTTTTAAGAAATGTTAAAAGATTATTTGTTATATAAATTTGTTATATGTGCTTGAAATACATTTTTGTAAGTGCTCTCTAACGTTTGAAATTTGGTTACTCTTTTCGTGATTTGCTCTTTGTCATTTTTTTATTCAGTGGCTTCTAGTTTGATATTTATTCATGAAAGACCTTTTGTCCAATTAAAACAATATTTTTACTGAACTCCTGACATTTAGTTATATAACATACCGAGGAAGTAATTAAAATGCTAGAGAGTCTAGCAACTGACAAATTGATAACTGTGGAAGTCATATTTGAGAACCGACCATAAAAAATTTTAATAGATATGCTTACAATGAAATAAAATTTTGATTACTGTAATAAATTATATATTTATTTATGTACTTATGTACATTATATAGTTTAAAACTAACTTTACTTAATACAATTAACTGACAACTTACTTAATAACATAAAGTAAAATATCATGTCATAATTGTCATGACATACTTATTACAATTACTACTTTTGATCTACATGTTTATCTTCAAATACAATGCCTTTAGCCCTTCCAGGGGCTGACACATATATTTATTGCAAGAGGTTCACCAACAAGTTCAATTTCGAGGGATTTTTTATTCGCTATAGGTGAAGTTATATGCACAATAAAACCTCCTATGGGTTCTTTATTTGGAAAAAGGCATATTTATGAACTCTTAACTCCTCAACGTTTTTAATTATGATATAAGTTAATTTATTTCTAAAATTTCAAATAATTTTCCTGGAATTACTGCGGAATATAGACAAAAATTTTTTTATTCATGGTATAAGTTGCAATTTGCGAAAAAACCAAACACAGAGGCAAATATATTGCCACAGTTCATCTGGTAAGCATAGGAGTAGCTATTTTGCTATTGCGGCCTTTCTTCTAAAAATGCGATATTTTTTTAAAGAAAAGAGAATATGAGCTCCTAAATAACGATTAAGATTCCCTAATAGCAATTATTAAAAATTGTGTGGGTGGAGATGAGTTTTTGTAGGAACGCTGCCGCTAAGGAGAACTAAAATAATATAAAAAGAAATGTAGTTTTTTTACATTCTTTTGACTAAAAATAAATTTAATAATTTTGAAAGCCAAAATAGAATTCTAAATAATGTTAGGTCTTTATTTAAATATTCGTACCCTACCGGACTTTAGGTATTTAAGGAATCAAAATATTTTTACCTCTTGTCCTCTTCTTTATAATAAAAAAAATATTTGCTAAAGAAAACAAATTATTGAAATGGGTAAATAAAAGACAAAACTTAATTGCTTTATGGAGCTATTAATTAAATTTTATATGCCAAATTTTTCAATTTCGATTATATTTAGCAGCCTACACACAAAAAAAAATACTTTAAAAGTAAAAAACAAAAATGTTCCTAAGTCCTTAATAAATTCCATGTATTTATTGACCGCTAATAATAGGATGAAATAATTATACAAAGTCAAATAATATTTTGCTATATTTATTATATTGCAATTTGATATAAACACATATCAAATGTCAGGATATTTTATATTGTTTACAAGGCTTTATTGTTTTCATGCCTTCTTAAGCAACTAAATACGCACTATTTGATTCAAAAAACAAAGAGACTGCTGAATTACAGATAGAAAGACTACTAAAATTATTGAAAAAAAACCTTCCTAAAATGTACACAAAATGAGATAAAATTTTTCCCCTTGAATTCTATCAGCTAGCAAGAACGCCCATAAAATACTAACTTGACTTTGAAACGCACAAGCCAACACAAGAAAAAACGAGCACGTGGTCCCCGTACACAATATAAAACTATATGTGCATCAATCTAACACAGCTGTAAATCTGCTCTATAGCTTATAAATTTCCCCTATTAAGTGGGCTTGCATAGAAGGCGGAGACATAATTTAAGTGAACTCTCCATCCTTGTTTTTTTTTTAATACCAAATCTGTCCTAGACAGTATTTGTAAATTGTGTTTTTATACAAGCCAAGGAAAAGAAATTCATTTCTTTGCTACCCCATAAAGAAATCGGAAAGAAAGGCAGTGCTTTGTGCTGATGAAGTAAAAGTGATGGGTGGATACCATAAAGCATTTGAATGGGCGGCTTGTGTTGTTTTGAGTGAAGAAGAAATGATTAATGACTATGCGTGCAGAAAAGAAGTGGTACTTGGATGAAATAATTTACAATGGGAGTTTTTGTTTTTGCCGTCGGACTCCATTAAAAACAGTGCGTCGGTAGATGAAAAATTTTAGATTAAATTTACCTTTGTGTGTTTCGTTTTATTTCACTTTGAACTAATGAACGATTTTTCATAGTTTCAACTTTGTTATACTAAATAAAATATATAAATTTGTTGAGTCGTACAAAGCAAAAAAAGGATATAATTTATTTTTTAGTTAAGCTTTAGTTTCTATTAATAAATGTTCTGTTCCGTGTTCGCTAGCTAATTTTGTACTTAGTATGATTTATTTTTAGTTTATTTTCAATTTCAGATTGTAATAATTACAACATGTTCATGTCAAATTGCTTGGAAGGACTGATGGCTTTATTTTCAGTGAGCTAAACCAAATATAAACAAAGCATGCAAGATTTTTTTTTTATTATGAAACGAATTTCGCAGCACTCATATTTTATTTAAATTTTTGAGTCAGTTTGATTTTATATAATCTTAATTTTTTTTTTATTATTATTCCTTCCAAAGTCTGCTGTGTTATTTGGTATTTTCAAATTATTTTATTTTGTCTATAAATTATATATGTTAAGGACTAAACACATGTAAAAATTGCTTTTTAATTTTTTTATTTAGTAGTTTTCGTCTATAGGTAATTCGGTACTGTAGCCAACTTACCTTGCAAATTTGTCGACTACATAGGTCAAAATATAATGAATTAGTGTGTCCAAATGAATTATTAGAGAATTTCATTGCAACAATCCAAATATAAGGCAAATAATCATACTGAAAACATGTATGCTTATTTTTCTGAATATTATTCCTTATCATGAAAATGAGTATTTCAGTCAGTATTTTTATCACAATGATTTACTGCTTTACAATCTGTTATATTATACTTATTGGAGCTCCAATAAACTACTGTGACTGAATAACTGACTTGAGTGCTCTTTGAATAGAATATTTGGTGTTAAGTTGCCTGCAGTAATTATTTCCTTCTATTTTGATTAACTGGCATTTTCGATCTTACATTTCTCGGAAAAATTTTCACGATTAATTGTAAAATACTTAAACTAGAAAATAAATGAATAAGGTAGCTTTACTTTTTCCCTTTTTCAGAAAATGTGCTTACAAAATTTGCAGAATTTTCGAATCTATATCTAACTAACGATTTCATATTTTAATTGTTAAATTCATAACTGTTTGATGTTTGTCATATACCCCGCATCCCCTTCACTACACCCCTGACTACTTTAAGAATTATAGTCAAAGATATGGTAAACCGAAAATAGCTTAAGCATTATTTGAACTAATTAATATCTGAATGCAACTGCAGGGTAAATAGGGCTACTTTAGTGATACGGCTACTGCAAAGTAAAGTGTCCGGACCATACGAAGTTAAACCTATTTCTAACCGAGTGAATGAATACATAAATGAAGTCAAAGGTCTTTAAGTGAAGAAAAACATTCAAGAGTGATGACTTAAATAAATCTAACTAAAAACATTAAGTCCAGCCTCAACTAATTAACTATTCAAAGTATAGTAAATAATATTAGAAATACTATCAATATCTTTTAACGCAGCAAGATGTGTTTTAAATTGACCAAATTAATGAGTAAGTATATTTAAAGGACAGAAAGATGTAGAGCTCCAACACCAGTCTTGCTTTTGGTGTATATAGGTCTAATAAATTCAATTTTGCACAAATAATTGTAATATGTCCCTTTGCCGTAAGTCATACTTACACTAAATAAAATCAGTAAAATATATTAATATATAACAAGCAAAAGTTAATCGTGATAATTTTTGTTGGTGTGTTTTGGGCTTTTTAAAAAAATTTTTTAAAGAAGTGTTGCATAGATAGACACGGTGAGAGTTAAAATTATTTCGGCTATTTTGTTTTGTACAATTAATTTGGACTTTTAAATATATAAGAGCGGAGCTCCACATGCAAAGAATACTACGTTGAATTTGACTAACAAGAAATGCGCTGATGCAATACAAAAATCAAAGCGTGTACTTAAGACCCAGAGTGAAAGTTTAATAATTTGGATAATTTAATTTAATTATACAGCCGCCCAAATTAAAAGCATTACTATTAAGCATATAAGCATATTCCTTTTTCAAAAATTTTTATATATAATATTATATCAGCTAGCAAGGAAAAAATCTCTTAAAATTGAGCAAAAGCAATTTACGTAAAATAAGAACATGCATAAAAAAATTTATGCAAGGAAATTTATTATATTCCAAAGTTATTTTCACTTAAAACTTCACCAAACTACAAAAAAAGTATTGAAACTTTAATTATAAAAGTGTCGTCATACATCAAATTAATTGTTATCTTTGCTATTTCAATATATGCAAAAACAAAAAATTCAAAGGAAAAGCGAGCTCATGCCATCAAACTGGAGGCATATCCTCAGTCCCTAAATAATATAATCAAAGTCACAAGTGCATAAACTGCTTTAATGCACTTTAGTTGTGAGCGGTAGCTAAAAGCCCAGTATAACGGGGAATGGAGTGCATGAAGTGCATGTGGAGTTCGGAATTTATGGGAATTTTATTAAGTGACTTAACAAATGGCTGCGATAGGCATCATTGTGTTAAACACGACTGTGCGTCAGGCAGACCTGGCGTGCCAGCCAGAGCTTATTACATTCTTTTTATATTCGATTTTGCATAAATGATTGATGTGCTAAATGATTGAAGGTTCAGTTTATTACCATGATACTATCATGAATGCACTTGCCATCTCCTGTTTCAATCGTATAGACTTCAATTAAATTTATTACCAAATGAGCAAATAACGAGACGTGCTCTTATTTATGACAATTGGTTTCGTTTATATAAATTTAAGTAGGTCATTGGGTAGAATAAATATTTTTAAAATTTCTTAAAGAGTTTTTCTTGTTTTAATTTTTATTTCTATGGGGTTAATTTAAAAAAAAAAATTCTTATGAATTATATTTAATTTTTAATAATTCTAAAAATTTATGCAATTGCTTCTCTGATTGAATTGATTACTACCAAATCATTCAACAGTCCTTTTGGGGTTTTTTATTTTGGGAGATATAATTCTTAGGTAACACAGGTCAGACAGGTTTGGGAAAGTAGAAAATTTAACTAAATATCAGATGATTTTCCAAGATATTGTATTTATTCAACTGTTTTCAAAGTTAATCAATATCGTCCGAGCCCAAAAGGAGTCACACTTGTTAAAAAAAGGGTCCGTAATATTCAGGGTAAAGAAAATTAGATACTATATTTTCAGAGCACTTTTAATTCTGTTTGAAGGTTAAGTAACACCAAGTTTTTTATAGAGAGAAGTTAGATTGTTATATAGAACTATAAAGATTTTATGGTGTGGTCCTTATATTTTCATCAAGTTTCAGAGTCTATTTTAGATTCAAAGAGCCCAACTTTTCCATTATGATGTATCTCGAATCAAGATAATCTAATATTGCTTCTCTTATAATCTCTCAATCTATTTTGAAATCTCATCCATCCTTAATTTGTTATATATTTCAGCGGAACTGCCAATTTTGTTATAGATTATGTTATAATCTATGCATGTATTTTCTTGCTTCAGCTCACATGCTACCGATTTATTAAAACTTTCTTTATAATTAAAACTGAAAATTTAAGGAAATATTTTACTGAGCGAAACTATCGTAAATAACAGTCAATTGTACTTCTTTATGAGTACCTTAACAGATTACATGCATCAGTTTGAAATTTAAAAAAATATGAAATATAGAATAAGACAATGCTGCTTAGGATAATACTTTATGGTTTTTAAAAATTTTACATATGAATAGTTCCTTCTTTGGAAAGCCTTTCAAGGTTTAAGTGCATATGCAAATATTAGATAACTATTTTTTTAACATATGTTATAATTTTAGCAGTTGTATAAAATTTATGATTGAAAAATATATGTTGTCAATTAGTTTATTACTAGCAAACAAAATCTAAACAAAATATTTTTATTTTATTACAGTTGTAAATCAAAATAATAACCGTAAGACATTTTGTTTTTTGTGCTCTAAATATAAACAAAAAAGGACATAACAACAACAAAAAAGGACAAAAAATTGCTATGGGCAAAATATGTGTCCAATACGTAATTTATTGAGCTACCAGTCATAAAGAAAAACTTCTGTTAAAATTTTTCTTGTTATTTGGCATATTATAAAAAAAAATACAAAAAATTAAATCAAAGCTCTAAAAATACATTTAGTTTCTCAATGAAACTATAAATTAATAAAATACATTTTTTTGTTATTATTTTTGAACTTCTTATTAAACACAGGAAGAACGGTAGTCCCGTCATTTTATGGCTAATTTTATGTTGGCTTATGCTGTGTAAACGAGCTATAATCGTAAAAGTATCAAAACAAATCGTAAATTTGGAAAATCGTCGCTTAAATTGGTTGTTAGATACATGTTTAACTGTTTAAGATTCCTTTCAACAGTTGAACGATAGTCACGTGCTCACTTAAACACATTGAGTCGTTTAGATGATTCCTCAAATTATTGTCTACATATTATTTCTCGTAATGAATTCTTTGGTCTATATTAGAAATTGGGGTGTGACAATTTCTTTTCAATAAAAATTTTTTTCCCCAAAAAAAGGGATTCTTAAAACGCAACATTATGTGAGAGACGAGTTTCAATTCAGTTGGTGGGTGTGCCATATGTCATATAAATATATCTATAAGTATATAGAATAGTGCGTGAATCGTGTGATACTTATTGAATTAGGTCAATACCGTTGCTCATATATATATATATATATATATATATATATATATATATATATATATATATATATATATATATATATCTATATATCTATATATGGTGTCCTAGCAATTTCTTTCTTTTCTCTATATAAAATATTTTTGAAGAAGCCATAAACAGCAGTTTCGTCTTGAAAATTGATTTATAGTGGCTCTGTGAGGTGGAGTCCTTAGTTTTTAGCTTTATTAGAATTCAGTTGGAACGTGCTCAGGTTTGTTTTTCATTTTTTAGGGTTGATTCCTAAAGTGTATTAAGTTTACTTAATAAGAACTTATAGGAAGTTTGATTATTAAAGTTGAATTTTAAGGGTTATATTCATGATATTTCAGCATACTGAGATTTTTTAAGGAATGAAGACATTATTGTAGTAGTTTTTAGATAATAAAGTGGCATAGCCAGTAGTGTCTGATAACAGGGGCATTGACTATCCCTTAAGAATTTTGCATATCAAATATTTATTTTAGTGCCTATAGCATTGTCAGCGTACTATAGCTGGTAGACTTTTTTAAGCAATGCCGCTCGGAACTTTGATATGAGTAATCTTCAGATATGGTTTTTTTCACAAGTACCTTTTTAAAATAGGAAAATCAACCAATTTGAGATGCAGACACTTCCATGAGATGGAAAAGAAGCCTCTCACCTACCGAATATTATTCTGATAATAGATCTAAGCCCAAGTTCGCCTTTGTAACATTTTTGTCAGGAGCAACTATCGGCCGATCTTGGTCTCAATGCATTCTGCTTTTTTCGTTGCTGGACTGATTTATAAAGATTAAAAAAGGTGAATGTACATGTGTAGAAAATTTATGTTCAACAAGTGGCGCAATATTGAAATAAAAAAATATCTTTTCTTACTTTTGCGACGAGCGTTGAGTGAATAGAAAACAAATTTGAAAATACTCTGAAAAAGTGTATGCCTCAAGCAATAAACAGATGGAAAATTATCATTTCATCCATACAAAATCAAATACAAAAATTTCACTCAAAGGAAAAAGCAACAGCGCAACTCATATTTGAATTGGACAGCATAAATATGTCCTATAGTATTGTGAAGTCGAATGATATTATCACAGAGATATTATATGTTGTATCATGAGGTAATAACAGGGTTTTGATAGATAGACTCATCAAAAATGGCACAGAAGTAGAAATTATGAATGCTGTTAGCAGAAACTTTTTAGTTCTAAAAACAGCCCAACTGTTGAGGCTTAAACTGTATCAAGAGTGCTTTTCATTGTTTCTGTTCTTCAAGGCTGATTGAATACTTCAACAGGACAAAATTTTAGGTTTTAAGTGAAGAAGCAATTGTAAGACCAACCATTGCTTGTATTTCATTGCTTCATAGCGCTGGTCACTTTTCTCATTGATCCTTTTGAGAATAGAAAGGTCAAAAGTGGCCATTAAATAGCGCAAATGGTGAATATGAAAAAGAACATTGCAAAGATGGTTCCATATGAAATTAGTTAGTATGGAACTGTTGGAACCTTTTTAGGTGAGAAATATTCTCTCATTGAAAAAAGGGGAGTGAAAAGTGAAAAGTTGATATTAACAGATTGAAAAAAAAGAAAATTAAAATATCAATACAATAAATAGAAGGGTAAAATAAAATAATGAATTGGAAATATTAAGCAAATGAGAATGTGGCAGATGTCAGTCGACAGTCGAAAGATGTGAACATCATATTAATTGCAGCTATTATATGATGAATTTCAAAATTAATTGTCTGCTAAATTGAAATAATAAAATTGATTAATTTTTTAAAAGAAGAATCTGTGTTAAAAATTATCAACAATCATAGCCGCGTTTACAATAAGAATGTCATTTGTGGGTATTTTTCTTCTATGATTTTAATTTTGTACACTTTTACGAAGAATAAACCCTCCCCCTTGTACATGATACTTTTGGTTAGAAAGTCAATTTTTTTCATTTTTTTGCAAATGGCACACTCTTAGTTTTTGATTTTACTTTGCAATTACAAAAACTTTATTAATATAAAAAAACGAAAAAGAAAATCAAACAAAATTTCTCGCAAATATCAGAAAAAATTCTTTCTCAGGAGCTCAGCACTGCCTTTTTTACTTAAAGAGACAGAATCTCATTTTGGTAAAAACTGAGGAAAAATAGGAATGACCTTGGAGCCCACCTCCTTTAATGGTTAAAGAATTTTGTGCTGATGAGCGTTTATACTTTACTCACACAAGACCTTCTATCCAAGAAGAAAAGAATGAAGAGTCTTTAGATATTATCATATTACCCGCTGTGCTGCTATAATTTCAATCATAAAAATGATAACCTCTATTTGCTACTTCACAGGACATTATAACTATAGTTATAATAAATATGTCTAAAATAAATAAACTCTCAAAAAACTGCCTGGCCTTTTCCTTGCCTTGATAAACAAACGTAAAGTTAGCGAAAAAATCTTCGTTTTTAACCCTGGTAAGTATTTTAAGAAGCTGCTATCTCCAGAAAGAGGACATTATTTAAAAACCTAGTTATGAAAATCAAATGGTTAAATTCAAATAGAAATTTGAGGTGTATTTAACCTTTCTGCTTTTCAATTTATTCACCCTTACTTTGTTTTTATTTTATTATGGTTGTAGAATGCTTTTACTTTTTTTTTATAAATTTATTTACACTAAAAACTTAATTAAATACACAAATCGAAATTCAAATATTCATTATTCATAAATGTACTAAAGAAAAAATTCATGAGAGTCCTTTAATATTAAATAAATGAAATCACTGTTAGGTGAATGTAGGGCAGTATATAGTTATGAAAAAGAGGGTAAGAAATATAGCTTACGATAATTACACCCAATAACTGAGACTTGCACCAGAAGTAAAATCAACTGTTGAGCTTTGTTTACGACAAAAGTAATGACCGAATAAAATTTGAGTAGCAATTCGAGGGGTTATGTGTTTTTATATATAAATATATATATATATATATATGTGTATAAATATAACTTTGAGCGGTTCTCCTCAGCCCAGACTCAAATAATGATTCTAGATAGACGTCGTAACTACTTGTTTTATGGGCAGTAAAGTTAAAGAGCGCTATCATGCTCCATTACGTTGTCGCAAGGTCACCATCAACAGTTAATAAATTATTTTGATCACTGAATCTTTATTATCTTATGTTAGGATAAAACGAACGACACCATAAGCTATAAAAATAAAAATAAAAATAGATTTTAGCCTATTTTATTATTTTTGAAAGAAATTTCAATTTCCTTTTAATAAGAACTAAATCAGAAAATCTGAATTCATAAAATCCATGAATTATTATAAATTCAGCAGAATATATAAAAATAGTAGAGAAAACCTTAGTTATGATATTGCTGTTGAAGTGATTGCTCTTTATTGTACCTTTTATCCCTTCTTAAGGACTTACGTTGAAAGTATAACCAGAGAATTTATATAAATTTCACCTTTATCCTTCTCGAATATTGGGTGAACACCTATACAATGAGGAAAAGCAACAAAAAAAAGCAGAAATCACCTCGAAATTAAGCCCGTGTAACTTCCTTGGCAGAAATATCATGACCGGGTGTTGAGAAAAAAAAGAAAACAACAAAAATCAACGTTTATGGTTCTCTGAGATTAGGGCATTCAATTCACTTAACAGCGATATTAAATGAAATGGAGTCATGATTGGAAGTTTATGAACTTGTACGTGAAGTGTTTTTGGTTAAATTTACAGATATAGGAACTGTGGTTATTAAAGGCCACAAAAAATACAAACCACAAGATTTCGTTAGGGTTAGTGGCAACGAATTTTTATTTCTATTCTCTTTTTTTTCTGGTTTTTGATCATAAAATGTAATACTTTGAGGGTGAAAGAAAAACTAGGTAATAAGAGGTAATCTTTAGCAAATAATCGGTTTGATTTAAGAATAATTACAATAGACTTGAGATTATTTAGGATAGGGGTGAGAATCCTTTTTCAGCAATTTCCATCAATCGGAGAATAAATTTATGCGTGCAACTTTTATAAATTCTAACATCGTAGAAGTATAAAAGGATACCAAAGGTTATCAATTATGGAGTTTTCACTTAAATAGTGGTTCTAGTAATTAATATTTGTCTCCCTTGGAGATGTAGAAAATTGTAATCAATAAAGCAAAAGTACAAAATTTGTTTTAATTGTTATTCAACTCTTTTATGTGCTTTATTTAATTTGCTTTGCTGGATTTCACTGCCGTTTAAACTCCATTTTAATGCCCTTATTAGCATTCAATACATCTAAAGAATTTGAAACATTGCTTCGCGTAAAAACATTAAAATTGCAATTGATTATAGTCAAGATGTGGGTTCAATAAGTTATGGTTTGGTTCATGAAATCATCAAATTCCATTTTGAGAATATTTAATAAATTGAAAAGCTTTGAAATTTTTTAGATATACTTGTGTAGGGAAAGTCATAATTACAAAAAAAAACAAACTTTTCCATTTTGCCTTGAATGTTTCAATCAAAATAAATTGAACTAGTTGTTATTAAGAACAATATTTCAAGTATTCGACAAATACTTACCACACATTATTTTTTGGTCCCAGTTTTTTTACAAAATGCAATATACTCAAATGCAATAAATTATTTTTGTCACTAAAAATGATGTTTTTATGCTGGAGGTGGAATGTTTACATGGTTTAAAAAACCTCGTTTTCTGAGGTCTATTGAGATATCAAATATAATATTGAGATTATTACGCCCCGAATAACTGCAAAATGAAATTTTGTCCATTATTATATTTTTTTAGAATTTAGGGAGGAGGTCCAAATTAGAAAGAGAGAAAAAAGAATAAGATTCTCTAGTAAAGCAAAAACATTCAAGCAAGCAAGATTTCTCACAATCCCATCTGCTTCAAATGAGAAAACAAGGTGCTAAGAGAGATTACTTAATACCACGATTTTAGAATGGTTTCAAACAATTTTTTATTATTATACACAATTTAAAAATAAAAACTAGATCTTACATTTTTTTTTTAACACTTAAATACTTAATGAAAATACTGAAATACTTACCGATATTTATTTTGTAAGCCAACTTAAATTATACTTTCAACTCAAAAATATTTTCTTGTTCTTTTTTATATTAAAAAGCAGAACAATATTTTACAGTATTTGAATATATTTAAAAACAATGACGTTACACGCTTAAGACATTAACCTAATTTGATCCTGTTGAGTCAGTA
This sequence comes from Acrocera orbiculus, assembly GCA_947359355.1. Taxonomy (NCBI): domain Eukaryota; kingdom Metazoa; phylum Arthropoda; class Insecta; order Diptera; family Acroceridae; genus Acrocera; species Acrocera orbiculus. Next base: position 45,559,173 of record OX375756.1, on the reverse strand, counting down.
AGACATACAGCTGTCCTCTCTTGGAGTACATTTTCAGTATTACAAGCTTGTTCCTATTTGGTGGTTTTCCTCGATGGCAATTCATTGAAAAATATTATAAAAATACAAATTATGAAAGAACAGACAAAGCGTTGGTCTTAACAAAAAGCTAAAAGTCATGTTAACATTTCTAGTGCGCAGTTTTGTAGCTAACATAGAAAATAGGAAGTAACATCATCCTAACTAACCTTCAACGATATTCTTAAATTGAATTTGCTACTTTTCTGAGGTGAAACTGGTCTTATGCTGAAGAACATGGATTGGTTTTTAAGCTCCAAAAAAAAAATAAATAAATATTTCCATAAGGGAAGAAAAAGTCGACCTTGAATTTAGTCTAAATTTTTATTCATATAGCAATATAACAATTTAGTTCCCATATTCCACATAGACGGCTTTTTTTCTAAGTATTTTTTGCACCTAATCTGGGTTGAATAATAATTTTTTACTCTTCTACATTCTGCCACCATATTTAATGGAAAAAGCCTGAAAATAGCTCTAAAAAGCTGGCAAAGCGATTTTTTTGTTAGTTTCGTCTCACTCAATAAATTTTGAAGCTCAATATTGTTTCAAGCAATAAATCATGGTTGCATTTGCGTATGCATCCTCAGGAAAAAGTCCTGCTGTTTGTTATAGGCATAAATATAAATATATATACATATGTATATGTTACATGTATATTTTATTAAAATTTGAGTTTCATCCATACATTTATGCATATCCGTTCGTTATATAATCAAATCACACATGTTAACGTTTCCCAAAAAAACAGATATTTCAACCGATATAGACAAAAAGGTTTACAGCCGAAATATTTTCATGGTTTGTAGCAGGATTCGGTACGCATTTATTCTATAACCTAGGTCCGGAGATTTCTACTGAATTTTATAAATGTATCAGCTTGGATGAATTTCATGCAAAAGTCCAGTCAAATGAAATGACTGCCTAAAAATTTATAAATTTGCTCAGGAAGCTCATATATGTCGCAGGGCATTCAAAGATTTATGCATTGGATATGTTACCAATTGCAAAATTGTTCCTATGTTCAGGCATGCTGTGAATATAACATGAGAATTGAACATTTTGTTCATTTATTTTGTATGCTCTTAGTTATAAGCAAAATTATAACTTTAAAAGTAATTTAACACAATTTCAGGGATATAAACTCTGTTGTAATTAATCAAAATTTCATTTATCTATGCATCATGTACTTAAAATTGGATAATTGGACGTTTGCATTTGTGCAATGCGTCAGGTTAATTTTTTGTTGTATTTGTAATTTGAATGTCTACACCTCCAATGGGATCAACATATACTAAATAATGGGTTTTTACTTTGATTTTAAAGGATAACAATGCAAAATATATTTAAATTTAGTTCATTTGTAATCTTCCTTGAAAATAAATTGAAAAATAAAACAGAAATATTTACAATAGATCAAAATTCAAAAGAAATCTAGAAACATGGTTTCAACTGGATAAAAATATTCTGAATTGGCAATTAAGCGATAGCTGGAGATCTCCTAGTTTTCGCTTTGTAGATTCTTGCTCTTGAAGAATTGAATCAATCAATTAATACTTAACACCTTAATTAAATGTTAACAACTCATGCTTCTTAAAATTTGGAGGCCATGAAGGAAATTTTACTTGAGAGCCAAATTTATCAACCTTAATTTGTTTTAGAAGGGATATTTTTTGAAACTTAATTAGGCTTTTGCCTAATGTGAAAAGCGGACTTTGATTGAAAATAGGTTCTTTATCCTGACAGATATTTCTTGCTACAATCTTAATTAAACATTATTAATTTATTAGTACTGTTGATATATGAGCGTTGGTATTGATGTTATGTTTTAAACTTGTGTGGGTTAGAAATCCAATGATTAGTCCCCTATATGTGTTTCTATGTTGTTGATACTATGTGGTCAGTTCGTGCGGTTTGATTCTGTGTAATCTCCGGGTTTTGCCCGTTGTGTCCAACAGCTGGATAGCTTCAATGTATGTGTGGTATAACAACCTGCGTTCGTGCCTAAGAGCATATTCCTGGATAACATTCTCTGTCGTCTTAATGTTCAGATCCTCATGTAACTCCTTTTTTGTTATGTATCGATAAGCGTTTGTAATCAGTCTAAATTTCTTATTTTGACATCGTTGTATAATTACTCGATTCGATCTGTAAGCACAGCCCCACAGTTGGATCCCGTAGGTCCAGATAGGTTTGATGATAGAGAGGTATATTATCCTCTTACTTCTTAGGTTTAGACGTGAGCTCAGATGAATCCCTAGTTTTGCTCGAAAGACATTATTCAAAAAAAAAAATTTTTAAAATAGAACATATATAACTGTTCTTATATATTTTGCATGCTGGCCGTAACTAACAACTCTCTGTGAACTGATCGATTATCCTGGATGTAGTTAATTTCCTATTGTACTTACTCTTTTGCATATTTTTTTGTTTTTTTTTCATGAAACCTATCCAAGCTCTATTAAGGCCAAGTACCTATACAAATTTAGTTTTAGTTTTATTTATTGCAAACATTGGTAGAAGTGTCTTCTTACCCCTAAACTCTCTCGGCTTCGTTTTGCTCTTAACATCAGCTTTTAACTATTGTTATTTTGACTTTCGAGTGAATCATTAACAATTAAAGCCAAATATAAGTAGTTTTACGTATTTATAACACAAAGGTGAACACAGGTCAAAAAATCTTTTCACAATCAATTTTAAAGGAATTTTTATTAAAAAATGGTATTATAATTTTGATAGGTTAAAAACTAAAATAATGGAATGAAAAAAAAAATTTTATTCTATTTTTAATGAAATGTGCTTCGTGCTTTACTTACTTATTATTTCTTACTTACTATTATTTACTTATTTATTTCTTTATCAGGAGCTTCTTACAGCTTATTTACTTGATTAGTAATATATAATTTATAAAAATAATTTGTTGGATGTTTATTTATTTAACGGTTTTTTGATTAATCGAAATTAATTTCACAATGTTAGTTTTTTACACATCCTTTTCTTTTGTGTCGAAAAACTTGATTTCACTTAATTTCTTTTATTTTATTTTCAATGATGAAAAGCGTCTTACTTCGAAAAGCTCTTTTATTTTTATTTTCTTTTTATTAAATTCACCAAAAATAATTTTCTTGCAAGGCTGTAAAACTTTTATTTTTCAGATGATTAATTTTTAACACAGATTCTTACATATTGCTCCTCCAATTTGAATGGTTGAAATATTGAAAGTTTTTTTCTTTAATTTCAGTTTATTTCTAGACTTACTAATGCTTTTTTTACTTGCAAATTAAATTTGTCTTTATTTCTTATGTTTTATAAATTATTCCTTCTTCAAAATTTCTCTTAGAGCTTATATTTTTCTTATATATTTCTTCTTTTTCTACACTCCGATTTGATTAAAAACACATTTAATTTGTATTTAGATACAGACTACAACCAAAAAGTGTTGAAGGTACATTTTGCCAGCCAAAAAAACTGAGGGCAGTAAAAATACTTCGGCAAATATTCCCAAACAGTGTAGCAGTTGTACCTAAAAATTTTCATGTATCGGAATTTACGAATGCAAGTAAATAAATAAGTGAACATCTGTCAACAAAATACCGGATTTGTTTCAGCGAATCAAATTATTTTTTTTTTTATCTTTTGTTTGACTATATTCAATTGAAAACATAAAATTCCAACTAGCGATAGAAGGGAACTTGGCAACATTACTTCAGTTTCTCCTGTTCAGTGTTGTTTTTTTACAACAATACATTTGATGTGATATGCAAAAGTCGGTTAGCTGACAAAGCACAGTTAGATTTAAACATTTTTTTTACTGCATGTGACACATTTAACGAAAAACAACTGCCACAGCAGTAACTGGTCTGCCATTATATTTGTCTTTAAAAATTGATAACTACAAAAAAGAAATATTTTAAATACGCTTTAATTGTGATTGACCAGAAGCTATAAAGTCAGTCAAAGAATATAGATTTGGTAGACTGATAAGAAATGGTCCAAAAAGACGGCTCTATAAATGGCTCATGCACCTAAAATGATTTTTATTTTCAACTTTTTGGATTTAAATCAATTTTTATATGAATACTTTCATTATGCTTGCAAAAATGCAGATCATTTGATAGTCATTAGGACGTCGAAATGGAGTTTGAATGGCACAAACAGATAAAACAAGTTAAATAAATGATGATAAATACATTTTTAAACAAATTAAAAAATTCCATGTTTTTATGCGGTTTACCTAATATTACTCACAAAAGTTATGTTGACAGATTACCGCAAGAAAACCAAAACAAACATCGTAAGCTGTGTTTAAAATTTACCCTTTCCCACCGCAAAAACTATGGAGTAATAATCTGGGTGTAATTGGTTTGTAATTTTTTATGTAAACTTTCTTCATGGACTTCTAGTCAATAAAATCAGTTTGTACAATATTTCTGAGATAATCCTGTTTACATTAATATAAACTTCATTTGGGGCATAAAAATATTTTTCAACATAATTTCAAATATTTTTTTGGGAAAATTTATTGCATTTTTATATTCTATCCAATAATATTTGGTAATCAAAACTCCTCCTTCTTTAGAAATCCTCCTATAATAATACTCAAGCGATTTATTTACCAGTCAACTACAAAACTTCATGTATATATATCGAAAAGTTTTTCTCACTCTAAGAATTTCTCAATAGGCCCCAACCATAGATATAATTCAAGAACATAAGAAAGTATATTCAAGTTTATAAATCAGCTTAAGAATACGAAGATATCTTTATACCCAGCATCACATAAATCCATAACGTGCCAACTAATATATCTTTGAGCCTGAGTTGGGAGACGCAATACCCATAAATCTGCGAACGACGAAAACTGCTTTATCAAAATAAAAATAAAGAAAGCCCCCAACAAAAAAGCTAAACACAAACAAAAGACGCAATGGAAGACGATTTTCGAATTGAGAACATTCGTCATGCATAAGCCCTCGAGAAACATGTGTCTTGGCTAATTAGCTCTCATCCTCTTGGTCAACTCGTTAATTTCTTGTTTTAACATAATATTCAAAAGGTACTACACCAAGCGATACATCTACATTCAGAAGCAATCATCCTTAAACTTTTCTGATAAATGGAAATCGCAAAAAGAGATTCGCTTTTCTTTTGCAGTATCTTCTAATCTTTTTAACCCTTTTAGGATGTTATATGTATAGCTGTATGTTAAGTAAGAAAAGTTCAAAGATTTTCCCCACAATAAGGATATTTGGAAAATTATTTGTCAGAAAATTTAACCCAAAATGGAGTAATATATTTCTAACAGTTAAGAATTATTTAAGGATTGGAAAAGTGTCTGCAAAGAGGTAAATGCATAAATGAATTGTTCCATAAGGAAAACTAACAAAAAGGGCAATGAAGTAATTTTCAAAAGTAAGGGGTATGGATTCAGTTTTAAAGGGATTTACCACTAATCCTACATAAATAATGAAGGAACGCGGTTCTATAAGCCCAGATTTAGGATATAAGATTCGATTGAGGATTTCAAGGAAGCATAAATTTACTTTCTGTGTATTTTTGTAGTAGGTTCTCAAATTGAAGAATTATTATACCACAATTTTATGGGCTTAAAGCATACGCTTCTTTGGTTGCAAATACAGTTTCCTTTTAAAAATTAAATTTAATCATCCGCAAAATTAAAAACAATGATTTTTAAAATGAAATAAAACACTTTAAAGAGTGTTTTTATATTGTATAAATGCAGTCAGTTTTTTTGTATAGATTAAACAGGATGGTATTAAGGACTAAATTAATTGCAAGTAAGCTGTGCTTTTTTATCATTTTAGTTTAAAAAGAATTGACTATAGTAGTTCTAATCATGAGTGCAGCTGCTTAATGCCCTATATTATAATTAATGTTTGGCAGGATGATAATACCGGGGTGACTAGATCAGTTTTTATTTTCCCTTGGGTACAGTAAGATTTTTTAAATTTTTAAGTAACATACCCCAAAAATTTAGTTTTTAGGGCAACAAATAGAATTGGATTTGTCCTTAAAGATCTTCGTTCGGAAAAAATTTAAATCTTTATTTATTACTGATGAACGACTTTTAATCTCCTAAAATAAATCTCAGGATGATAAGTGTATAAATTTTACTAATTACTAAGTTAAAAATATTTATGTCATTTTTAATTTGGAAATTCTTAACCAATTAAATAAATTTTTCAATTTTTAATAAAATGATTTTAAGTCAAAAAAGTTTTCCAACAATAGACTTCAATTTTTTAATAATTTGGCTTGTTAACTTATAAGATAAAAAGATAATGACCCAAACTTAATGTTGTATTTCAAAGTACAATACATGCAAATTTGTGAAGTTGATGTCACCCAGCGCTTTGGATAATGCAATAAGTAGCATTTCAACTGAAAATTCAAAGTTTCTTTTCAAGTGACGAATGGTTTCAATGACATTTTTATAGTATTGCAAAGTCCATCATCCTTTTGCATATGAATGCATATATATGTGGTTTCTAATATTTCGTCATGTATTTCACTTTTAACGTTACTTATGGATAATCTTAAGCATCTTAAGAAGATGCTTCAGATATAAATATTTGCCTGAATACAGTCACAACAACCTGCCAGAGGCATTAACTCTATAAACCAGCCTTTTTCGGATGAGTGAAAAGGTGTGTAGTAAAAATTAACTTTGTTCTGCTAAGTCAGAAATTTTGTAGGATCAAATTTTTTTTTTTACCCAAGTATGTGCTAATTGCTAGTGCCAAGGCTACAAATTTGTTTTCAAGTCTAAAGCCATGGTCTTTCTGGAACTGACCTTAGCAACCTCAGAATATGATTCTAATGGAAGGGTATTAATACATTTGTGCAGCTTTGAAAAACTATCTAGTTTTCTAATTGGTTTGCAATTGGTCGACACTTAAAATCGCTTTCATAATTTAATTCACTGTAGTACGGAAGTCCTTATGCGTGACTTCAGGACTTGAGGTCTACCCTTTTCGGAAACTTATGTCATTACGTAATAATACTGTCTACTATAGGCAGTGGTATTTAATTTTACATTTAATACGCAGATATTTAAGAATGCCTTTAAATATACTACATTGGCCTCTAAGGACCAAGAATAAAGCGAGAAACACGTATTTGCCATTTCTTTTAGCATGTAGGTTAAAAAACCCTAATCTATTTTAACGAAATTTGCTGTTTACAAATCTTACAATTTTCAAATTTAGTAATAGACGATTCTTAGTGTAAAAAGAGAAAAATATTTATGTGGTGGCTTTAATACAATAAGTTTAAAGTCTTCCTTCATATTATACACAAACCACAATTGGAATAGAAAATAGATAGAAATTGATATTAATGTCTACCAAATGTACGAGTTTTTACTAGGATTAAGTTAATTTTTTGGACTCTTAAACTATGTTTACTGAACTAATTTTATTTATGGAATCCTAACAAGCAATAAAAAAATAAAATTCTCCTCTTCAATAAAATTGTGAAGAATTAAATAAGGGTTTTTGCTTTTTTTTTGTTTTTCGCACAATCCATAAATTATGTTGCAATTTTCTCCGGATGTAATTAAGTGAAGGTAGACACATAAACAGGGTGTAAACGAGAAACTTCATTAGAGAAACTTGTGCTGTCTACACAGCTACTTAAATTCCATCACAATGCTGAGGTATTTTTGAGGGAGTAATCATTTTGCTATGAGAGCACAAGTACATTTACTTTTAAACCCTACATCCTCCCCACTATGAAAAGAATGTCTTTTGTCTTGTATATAAATTTATATATATATAAGCATATAGTAGCTTTCACTATAAAATATTATTCTATATTCAAGAGTACTGGGTCGCTTATGGAACGAATATCCCAAATGAATTCCCAGAACCCTTCAAAGGGCTAGGTTTCTTGCCAAATTAAAGGACATAAATGATGAGTTGAGCAAATTACAACACACTGCTAAATTATTAGGGGTGCTGTATGGATAATTTATTGGTGAGAAATATTTTACTTTATTTTTTTTTTCATTTTTTGTTTCGTGTGCCCTAATTTGTAAAATTCCTGCTGGGTTTGTTATGTATTTTTGTTTTTTTTTTGCTTGCTCCTGTTTTGAGAGTGCAAATTAAAAGCTTTAAATTTTGTAGCTTAAAGAATTTGTTAATTTTGTATCTAGTAAAATTGCTGTAAATTTTGAGTGCTGGAAGCACATCTTTTTTTAAATTTAGGATAGTAATTAGTGTAAAATAAAATTTGTGAAAATATGTTCTGAAGGCACAAGTAAATAGAAAATATCCAAACAAAGTTTGAGTACATTTAATAAGCTTTTTAAATAAATTAATGGAAAATAGAAACCAAAAATGGCGCTTTTTTTGTTGATGTCAGTGTTAGCATCACGTTTTTATTATTCAAGATATTAAAATTTTGGCTTTTAGTAATGATGATCAAGCAAATACCACAGTATGCCTTAGAATTTTTGGAAGAAAGTTTCAAAACTTCAAGTAAATTGCTTGCGTTTTTGGCCAAATAATTTTAAAATTTTGTAGTTGTATTTGACTTTTTGAGTTGTAGTTTTAGTAGATGACTTCAAAATGTATTTGAATAATCAAACTATTCTTAAATCGAATAGGGTTGCAGCTCTCTAATTTGATTTACAGGTGAAAGAAATAGCTTACATCATAATACTTGAAGAAGATTAAAGTTTTTTTTGCTTATCTTTAATTTCAAGCCATATCATATATTTCCGACATGAAATTCGGAAATGTTGATGCAGGACAAATATTTTTCAACATTAGTCCACTCGGTGCTAAGTCCACATAAAACCATTTCTAGCTTTATAGCCTGTGGAAAATAGATGTCTTATATATACCAGATAGATGTTTTTGACCGTATGAAGCATTTTTTGGTTCATTTTTCTATATCCCCACGCCACAGAATTGGAAAAAATGAAAGAATCAAATGCTAAAACGCTTCTATTTTATGTTTCATTGAAAGGTTTATGGATAACATTTGCGAGCTACAGCTATTCTGTAAATTAGGCTAGTTTTATAAAGAAGTGTTACAAAAGGTGGAAAATTGGTAACTTTCGATATATCTGGCAGAGAGACATGAGGCATAAAGAGTGGATCATTTTATACTCAGAAAATGGTACGTAAGCACTAAAAGATGGAAGAAATGTTAAAAATTCGTTTATTTGACATTAAAAGCAGTCAAACTACAATATTTTATTAAAATTTTGTGTTTAACGAACCTACTGCACGCAGCCCATTCAGTTCCTAATATGAGATAATAAGTATCTGACAGTGGAGCCTTAAAGTGTGAAACTAGAAGGCTTGAAAGTTAGATATATGATTTAAAATGTCTCATAATAGATGTTGTAAAACAGGCCATTTAAATTAAATTTGACAACAGCTTAAGTGAATCTAGCATTGAATTCAGTTTAAAGAAATTGAATACATGGAACTATTAAGGCGGCTAAGAAGCATATATATAAGACGTTAGTCTTACGTTAGTAGGATGAAACATGAAAATTTTCACATCTCCAATCTAAAATTACCGAGTTTGAAATAGATATTTATTTTCATGAATAATATCAATCGTTAAATAATGAAAGATATCTAGACAGAGAGCTACATGAAAACGATAGCCATTGATATAATCAAAGTTTTCTCTATATATTTTGGTATGCAGATACAGACATGAGTAGCTCTAAATATAATTTTGCGATTTTAAACTCAATCTTCACCATTCACTATAATAAGTGTAATGCCAAAAGCTATCAAAACTGTTTGGAGAGCTTTCCTCTATGTTACTCAATATTCTTAGATATTGCTCATTCAGGCCTCCATTTGACATATAGTTAATTATATAAGGAAACGGACTCTTTTCTCATGAAAGTTTTCAAAAATTGCTTAACAAATGTTTTGAATCAAGAAAACTATAGTTTTTGAAGTGTCTATTAATTTCTTGAAAAATTACATAAATTTGCAACTTCAGAAATAGATTACTTTGTGTTATTTTATTAACGGAAATATCGAAATGTTTTTGAAAACAAAAAAACAACAAAATAATTTCACTAACTACTTTGAAATGTCATGTGAAGTAAAGTTCGCCCCTGCAAGTCTAAGCTTTTTTGAAGTTGACGAAGAGTGAAAATATGTTATAAATATACCCATTAGAGATAAAAATAAAAGAGATATTTTTTTTAGCATTCATTCTTTCATCACTACCAAATCTGAAAATATTTCGAGTATCTGATGTAAAAATTTCCAGCCTAATTATAGCCGAATAATCTTGATATTGTAAAGTCAAATATCTTGTTAACTTTCCCTATATCCGATTAAGCTTTAATATAATAAATTCCAGAAAGCATGTCACACTACTCCTTTGTTTGTTTTTCCAATTTTCATAACCATAAGCGTTCCAATTCGCTTAATTTTCCATGTGTTACAATACACGGTTTCTGGTTAATGTCATCAAAGTGTGAAGATTGAATTAAGTGGCAGTCTTATTGGCTCATAATCAAACTTCTTTCCGACATAAATCAAAGATTTTATTACTATATAGAGAAGAGTTCCAGCAAATGTCTGTAAATGAACGATTTGAACTATTATTAGTTTTATATAAGAAATGTAAGTACATAGCAAAAAGAATGCCTTTTAACATATGTACACATAAGGATATGAGTAAGACGAAAAAAAGGAACAAAGTATTTGTATCCTTGGTAAGTGGATCCCATATTGAATCACTTATTGTAGGGAAAATAAGTGAAAAATTTAGTTTCTTAGTGGGTAATTAATTTTAATACTACAATTTTTTTTTATTATTTTGACAAATTGAATTAGCTGATAATTTAGTACTTTAAATAATGTTCACACAGACTTTACAGTCGTTTTTTAGTAATTTTTTTAGTAAAAAACATTTTCGTATTTTTCGTTGATGTACATAAATTAAGTGCAAAAAACCATGAATAAAATCTGGATACGTCTTCTATTCACAAGATTTAGGGCTATGGGAATATGCTTTGAATCATTTTAAAGTGGAAAACAATTTTCATGTAAAATCAATTTTTTTATTTTCATTTATTTCTTATTTAATTGCTTAATGGAGTCATTATTTTTGCAATTAAAGATGAAACATAAATCTGTTACACTTGAGTGGAAATTTTTTGGTTTTTTTAAAAAAAAAAGTCGAAGAACTCTTGAAAACTCTTTGAAAACTGAAAGGAAATTACTTAAGATATTTTCCACAAACATGGCCTGGATCTACAATGAGAATGAAAAGATCTACAATTTCTACCAAATAATGTGTCAATGAAAACAAATTTAATATGAGAGATTAAAATATTCAAAGCTAAGGACTTAATAGAAAATCTTATTGCGACTAATTTTTGATTAATAGAAACTATAAAAAAATCTTTTAGCCCAAACATACTACGAAACAGGATAAATACCAAGCAAATGTGTAATGTTGTACTATATATAAAAAATGAAATGTATTTCATACATGTAAAAGTATAATAGTTGTTTCTATATTTATTGCTAAATACCACTCAAACTGTTTCTGAATAGTGAGTTTTTATAGAGGAAAGTTTGCAAGAATTATCTATAAAATCAAATTTTATTTTACAACTTAAATTAAAGCTTTTGAGTGTTATTTTAGTATATTTTTCTATTTTATTTTGCTGTGAAACTTGGTAAATTTTACTTCTTTTGTGTCTGCAACAAATAATTCTGTGCACGTACTGAAAACCAAAGAAACAAAGGAGTTCTTCAAACTTCTTTTTTTCCTATGAAAGCCAAAATTTTATTCTGATTCGGAACCTTCTAAATAATAAAAATTTTTGTGTTTTTACAACTTAAAATCAAATAAAAGATGCCAGATATTACACTTAACATAGTTAATTCAAAGAATTGGCATTAGCAAGAGAAATGACACTGATTGTTAACTTAATACAAGTAAATAAAAACAATTTTGACACTGTGCTTATTTATAGGCAACAATAATGAAAACTGTGGTAATCATTGGTAATTTTATGCAGTAAAATTTTACCGATTTATCAATTTCCTTAGAAAATTGCTGTAATTCTTTAAAATTAAGTGGTATTCGAAATAATCAGGAAAACCCATGCCAGGTAAAACTCTAAAACCAGAGTTACATACTTTGAGTTCTGTTTTTGAATTTTTAAAAGCTGTCAGTCAATGTTGTTGTACTTAGATAAAAACTAAGCGTACACAATTCAAATTAACCGCAGTCTATATCGTTTATAGCCTTTTTTTTATGAATTAGGAATGGCTTTTTCTTGAACAAATCCCATTCATTTTTTTTTCAATCATGTGTTAATTATCAAAATATTACGATTACGGTAGAGTTATTTGTTGCAACTATAGACAGTACCCACCTATTTTCAGGGAATATGATATCCCTTAGACAGAGTAACGCAACATGCAGTTATATCCTTATCCATTATCCTACTGTCTATATGTTAACTTGTCCGTAAGTATGTTAATGGTTCTGAGCTTATGTTCTATAAGGAGTTTAGGATTGCATCATATTACTCTTCACCAGTCTCTATTAAGAATCGCATAAAGTTGTTTTTAGGGAATAATAAAGTCAACCGAGTATAACAAAACATTTCGCTTCATATTGTAGATATATTTGTAGATAAAGATTTCGATTATTTTTTGGTTTCCTTAATTATAGTTTATTAAAAATAGTAGTAAGAAAATTGTTTTGGGTTAAATATATAATATTATCTTGACGTAAGCTTCAAATTTAAAATTAGAATAAATTTGAAGGAAAAAAGAATAACGATAATTAACTTTCAATTCCAAAATTACTTTAAATTTTAAAGCACTAGTGAGAAAATGAAGTATTTCTATTTAAAAAAAAATTTTTTAAGCTTCATTAAATTTAATTAACTTTTTATTATTAGAGGTAGATTACGCTACTTGTTGGAAAATTTTTGCTCCTAAAGCCCAAAATTTTACATGAATTCATTTTTAATTGATATTAAATTTATATCGAAAATACAACATTTAAAAAAATAAAATTTAACTGTTGAATTCAATTAAAAATAAACTTTTGAAAAATCACTCATACTGTATAGTAACCTTCACCGAAACGCACAACAAATTATTAATTTCAAGTTAAAATTTGGTCTTATCAAAAAATCGATGCTATTATCTGATTACTAGGGTCTTATATTACAACAAATCCTTTGACATTACTAAAAACGTCTACTAAGAAATTAAAGTTTTTAAAATGTTTGCTAGAGACTCCACAGTAGAAGAGAAAACTTAGTAGTTATGGTAGCTTATTTTAATTTTTTAGAATTTTCCATTAAAAACATATTTGGAAGGCATATAAATATTTTTCATTGTTCACAGTATGAGAAAAAATCCCTCAAAAATGGTAGCCAGCTGTTTTACTTATTCCAAAACTAACATTCTCAACAGCATCGCAATATCGCAATAAAGATAACATATTACCTGAAACTTTCAAACTAAGTGACAAAGAAGGAAAGACAGTACTGTCTCTGCTTGAATGTTCAAATGCAATAGATGTGTTACGAAAAGTTATTATATGTTACCAAGAGTAATCGGAAAGATATCAAGCGAAACAAAAACAATCGAACAAGAGCTTCAAATTTCATTGGCACGTTTCAATTCTTCAAAAAAAATTAAAATAACAGATTATTTGAAACAAGCTAATATTTGTACAAAAATCTGAATTCATTAAATTTAAATAAATTTGGTTAGAGAACAAAATTAAATCCTTATTCAGAGTATCGATCTGAAAAACATACTTTAATCCTAATCCTAAAGTATAATAACTGTTACAGTAAAATTACATTTTAAGCATATTAGTGAATTTTTTTAGCGGAGGGGATATGTTAAGCAGGTGAGTAAATTTTCAATTGTTTTATTGTGAAGTGTTTTGTTTTTGAAATAAATTTCATAAGAAAATTGTGGGCATTTTAATTAAGTTGTTAACTAATATTTTTCTCAAAACAAAAGGCCCAGCTCATGCAAATTATATAATGTACTTAACCTTATTAAAAGCGATACATATCTAAACAGGTACTATTTTCCTCATCATCCTTCATCACCCTCAAAATTTCAACGATATCTGTCAAGTAGTTGGGTTTACAGCAGCTGTCAATATTAGCTTACCTCAACAGTTTTCTACAAATTTGAAGACAAAATCTCTTATACCAAGTCATTATGAAAGCTAAGGAAGCCCGTTGTCTAAAAGGGTTTATGTTTTGCACTCAAGCATGCAAGTGGATAAAATTTTTCATAGAGCATGAAGTGCTTTTAGATTTGCCTCGCTCTGTACAGCTTTGATGCTTTCTACTAACGACGAAATCGTAAAACTCAAAGAATTAGGACCTGAAAATCGTCGTTCAAAAACTAGCAAGCAACTACTGAGCGACTAGTAACCTAGTAGGAGATCGATCAACGTACTCGCCAAAGAAGTAGGAAAGCGATTATCGCCAGCTCTTTGGCAAAGTAAAAGGTGAAGTGGTCATGTTTTCTAAACGCTACGTATGCTAAAGTTTATATGTACGATGAGTAATTTTTATATATAATAGTCAGTGCATGCGCATTTCTTAGCAATGTGAAATGTCATTTTGAACTTGTAAAAAAATTAAGTGAAATTTTTTTTAATTATTTGAATTTAAAATTATTTTAATTAATTTAATAAAATAAAGTAGGAAATAAAAATTAATAACCTAATATTAAAACAACTTTAACTGCGATTGATAAATTGTGACTTAATTTTAATTGTGAATTTTCGTTCTTCACTTTTTCTATAAGAAAAAATGGTTAAGAAATGAAAATGCACAAACAAAATTAACTTACCAAGCAAATATGTGTTGAAAAATTGTAAGGCGTGTAATGCAAATTTCTGATTTGTACCATTTCAGTTAATTTCCATCAGGACATCCTGGAGGAAAAACATGGTGATGCACTTTGATAGTAGTGCTTCACTTCTGTAATATAGGCTATTAAATAACCAAAAGATCTTTAAAAAATCAAATATTATACTAAATTTATCTAACCTTTTATTGTTCCAGAATATTTTTATATTTTTCATTTATATTTTTAAGCTTTCTTTGAATTATGTCCCTATTGCACTTACAGGAGCAACCCCACAATTGTATTCCGTAAGTCCATATAGGCTTTATCATAGTTAGATACAGAAGTCTTTTATATGCCAGTTTCATTCTAGAGTGCTTTCCTATAAGCCAGTTCATTTGTAACAGTTTCATATCTATTTGCTTGGTTTTCTTCAGTATGTGGGTTTTCCAGCCCAACTTCGAGTCCAGATGTAACCCCAGATACTTAATGGACTCCTTATGAGGTATCAATTCACCTTTTATATGTAAATTCGATTCCCTATAATTTTTTCGTAACGAGAAGATAACATGCGTTGATTTTGAATTATTAAGTTTGATTTTCCACTTATCAGTCCAAGAGCTAATTTTATCCAGATCTTTTTGTAACTTTTCATTAGCAATACTTATTGATTCATTTATAACCATAATGGCTGTGTCATCAGCGTACATGCCTATTATGGTGCCTTTGGAGACGGGTATATCTGCCGTGTACATCAAGTATAGCATCAGCCCGAGCACACTTCCTTGTGGTACTCAAGCCAGTATTGGATAAGACTTTGTCAGAGTTTCTTCGAGAGACACCATGAAGGTTCTTTCATCTAAGTAGGATTCGAGAAGCTCACAATGATTACGTGGTAAGATCAAGCTCAGTTTGTATTTTAGACCTTCGTGCCAGACTCTATCAAACGCCTGCGACACATCTAGAAATACCGCTGAGCAGAATTTCCTGTTTTCAAATGCTTGTTCAATGTTGTCTGTCAATCTATGTATTTGCTCTATTGTAGAATGCTTTCTTCTGAAGCCAAACTGGAAGTCTGGTATGTTTACATATGGTTCCAATCTTTTTATGTATAGTTTCTCGAATATCTTAGCCATAATCGGAAGGATTGATATAGGTCTGTACGAAGACACATCATCCCCTGCCTTATCAGGTTTTTTAAGCATAATTATAAGTGCTTTTTTGAAGTCTTTTGGAATATATTTCTTCTTTAGACAAGCATTTAGTATGAATGTTAGTAGGTATATTGCTTTTGGTGGAAGTTCTTTGAGTATTGCAGGAGTTATTTGATCTAAGCCCGGTGCTTTTTGTTATTCAGTTTATCTATTTCTTTTGCCACTTCAAGCACTGTGACTAATCTAATTTTGTTTTCTTTACGATGTCTTGGTACCATGTTTCTATCCGTTTCAGTGTTTAGAGGTCTGAAAACAGTTGATAGGTATTTAGCAAACAGCTCAGCCTTATCTTCATTTTTGCGCATCCAGGCTCCATTTCCATCTAGAGGTATTAAAACTCTTAGGCACAACAAACAAAACAAGAAGGCTTCTAAGAAGTAAACCTGATGATCTAACCTACTACAGGTACTGATAGTTGGAGGTGATGGGGCATTGGTCCTACACACTGAGCACAGATAATACTAAGTCAAGTTTGAATAAGTCAAAAGTACTAATGAATTAATATATAATTAAGATTGTAGTAACAAAACTGTCAAAAAAAAAAATTTTTAAGCTCTCCCATAGTTTTAAATTGCAAATGTTCTGGGTATATTCTTCCCAGTAATCTCTCCACGTGAAGATCACCCTTTGCATTCAACTGTGAAAAATGCTCCATTTTGTTTTGCAGCTCATCAACTTTTTGTTTAAACTGTCCATTTTTGTTTTAAATGCGTCCATTGTTGCCTTAAACTCGTCTATTTTTTCTTCAAATATATAATTATAATATTGTAATTTCTCACTCGAAACTTTTGTTGTGTTCATATTTGTTAGAATTTTAATTGGTTTATGCATTGATGCAGGATGGGTATAAGGATATATCCGTTTTGATGAGTTAAGCAATAGTATCTCGTCAATCGCAAAACTTGCATCCATTTCACATACTATAATGGTAGCAAAAGATATTCCCAACGTACGTATTGAGTTGTATGGTTCTTTAAAAAACTTTTCCATTTGGAGAAATTTTCTGCTAACAACATATATTCTTTCGATTTCTCACCTTTAAAAATTCCATTACTTTTAAAGGAATGAGGGGTTTTATGTGGCAAAAATTGTTTGGTATACCGCTTCTAGGAACGAAAATATCGAAAAATTTGGGAACCTTGGGATTGCATGCTATTGTTTCTGTTCATAAGATCTAGAGCCCGGCTTGCTCATTGGAAGTTAATTTGCTCCTTTCTATAGCTCTATTTTCTTAAGCACTCCAAAATTGACATTGAATAGAAATTGTGACACCACTGGCTAATTGATGTTGATTTTTTTCAAAATATGAGTGTCTCAACTATACGACAATCTTGCAAATGTTGGGAACTGTCAATGCTATCTTTAAAACCTTGATAGGTTCATAGAGTGCCACAAGACGTACTATAGGTTAGCTTATTTCTAGTTTTGATGGCTTTTTGCTGTCATTTTGTACAGCCGTTTGCACCAACATGTCCAACACAGTACCTGCCATTAATGACCTTGCGGCCATTAAGTCTGGTTAGAACTTTTGAAAAGTGGCAAGTCGTATAGGTTGATATAGCATTATGATTGCGTTTTAAAATCCAAAATGGAAATAATGGCCTGGTGTCACACTAATTTTTTCTATCTGCTTATATAATGTTCTTGTTGTGAGTTGAATATTTAACCCAGCATGGGATAATACTCGCAACAATATACCACCCTGTGACCTTGTTCTTTTATTAAGAATAAAACATTCTGCCAATTCTTCTTGAATTTGTCTTGCTGTTGATTGATATTTGGTACAATATCCTCTTTAACTGTATATATAACCATGATCCAATGCTCTATTGGCATTTCAATGGATTCGTTAGCGATATTTTGTTTTTGGGATGCATTGGATGCAACTGTACAGTCAAGTACATCTTGTATGTTTTGTCGATTTTGTGCTGCTAACGGTCTTAAATATCTTAAGCTTATTCCCCCGTTTTGATCCAATTTTTGGGTTATATTGCAGAACCTTGAAAAATTAGTAGCCGTTTTAAAATGGAATATAATAATTTTCAAAAAGGTTTAACAGGTTTAAGGGGATGGTTCGGTTAATCCGTTGAAAAAAAGGCATGCTTTCAAGAATTCTTTTTTCAATTGAGGTGAGTTCTAGTTTATTTAATTAATTTTTATATTATTAATACAACCTTTGAACAATATTTTTTCAAATTTTCATTTCAAAATATTAATAAGTGATCGACTAGTAGTGAATATCTGGAGGGGCCTTGATAGAAAGTTGTTTTTGGTTGTGCGCCATAACTTGCAACGGAATCATCCAAAATCCATAACTATTTATTAAAGAAGATTTTTTTGATATAATGATGATCGGATTTTTTACTTTTCAATTTTTGAATTCTTGGTAGCCTTATCGCTTCAAACTAACAATTCGTACAAATTAAAGAAAACAAATGGTAAAGGTTATTCTCCGTCGTAGTTAACCTAATTTTCAAAATTTAAAACCCATTTTCTATGCTACATATGTATAAATTTACTTAATCCTTAAATTTAAGGTTTACATTGCAATAAATGCCGTATTTGCAATATACAAGAAAAATATATTAACATGTAAAAGAAATATTTTTAATATGCACACCTTCAGTGACCTACGAGTTTTATGTACCCATTTAAAGACTGAAAAATTACTCCTAAAGAAACCAAGGATTTCTGCTAATGATAAAAAAATAATACGCCTAATGTTTTTAGTTTGAAGAAATTCTCTGGAATAATTCCAGTGGAATTTCATAATTTCTTAAATTTAAATTGTTGTTTTCTTTTACAAAACAATAATTTTAAGCAGTTTTATGTACCCATTTAAAGACTGAAAAATTACTACTAAAGAAACCAAGGATTTCTGCTAATGATAAAAAAATAATACGCCTAATGTTTTTAGTTTGAAGAAATTCTCTGGAATAATTCCAGTGGAATTTCATAATTTCTTAAATTTAAATTGTTGTTTTCTTTTACAAAACAATAATTTTAAGCAATCAAAGGGCAAACATAAGTCTTTTGATTTTTAAATTGCAAGCTTGACGTTGTACAAATGATAATGCACTATATCAGATGACATTTTCAATAGAAACAATATATGAAATTCAAGAACCGTTAGTTTAGGGTGATGATCATTTTTCCTCCTGGGAATCAACATTCGTGAATTTTTTGGCAAAAGATTAGCTGAAATTTGTAAAAAGCCATTTACAATTTTCTTTATAAAATGAACCTATGTGTTAGAATTTTGAATGATATTTTATTCCAAATTTCCTGCCAAAGTGAAAACTTTCATTGAAATCCAAATCATTCATTATTTTTGGAAGCTAAACTTATAAAATTATTGGGCAAATATTTACAATAATTACAATTTAATTTCAAGCTTTAAATTTCTAGTTAATTCATAGGATTGCCAACTAGCATCTACTTTGATTACTGCCTAATCAGTCACTTTCTGTAAAAAAAACCCACGGAAGTAAATTTAAGACTGTGAACAAGAGCAGTTTCTAATAAAAAATTTATGACTTATGAGTTTCTCGAGCGAAGATATTGATTTCCAAATATATTGTTCCTATACATCCTTAACTAAATATGTTGTTTATATTACCCCGAAATTAATAATTACATAGGAATTAACCTACTAAATGTATTTACTTACTTTTTGGCGTAAATCCTTTCTAAAGTATTGGCCATAATGTAAAAATACGTTTTTCCTTTGTTCTAATCTCTCGCTGTAAAATTACTAAAATAAAAGAAAAAAATTAGCTATAAATTTTTATTAATTAACTTCACAGTGTCTCAATTTGTTAAAAATGACTTTGATACTTAATTATGTAATAAATCAAAAAAAAAGTCATAAATCATTTTTGATTTTGAGAATATTTTTGGTTATGTTCTGCAATTTTTTTATGCTGATATTATTTTGCTTTTCTTGTTCCCTGAAAAAAAGCTACCTAAAATCTTGGCAAAGGTATTTTCAGCTGAAATTAATTTATATGAAATAAGTTTGGCTACTTGCTTTAAAGCATCTACTTGATATTTCATTACCCAAGCGTGTACACGTTTCAAACTTTAATAAATTTTAATTCTCCTTTCATCATAACAGCTCCTTGTTGTTTTAGATTATACAAACAACATTGCTCAGCATATTTAGATGTTATATGAAAACAAACATGTCGCTTTTATATTTTCACATATGAAATTTATACGTGAGATATAATTTGCTATATTGGATCATATTCCTTGTTTTTTGTCAAGGATATGAGAGAATTTTCATTCAAATTTCAGTATACTATAGAATTTTGCTTGTTAATTAGTCAGCTTAACTTGTTTTTCTCGTAATAAGATAATTAATCCTGGGAGCGTCAGATTTCCCGAGTTTCACTCCATAGGTAAAGTGGATGAGTACCCTAAGGAATACAGTTTTAGGAAAAGGCATATAGAACATGTGGGTATTAGCAAGAATCATGTACAATTTTATCTATCCCTTTAGAAAAAGGGTTGTGTTTTTCATTTAAAAAGATTGTAAAATTAGAATGGTTAGTATAAATTTAGGATTTTACGTAGCCACAATTTAGGCTTTTGAGCTCTAAAAACTTTATTCCTCTTGTCTTGTGGAAATAAAAGAATGGAAAAATTTTCAATGTACAAAATCTATTGTTTTCAACTGTCTAAAAAGAATTAAATATATTATAAGTAAAGAAAGCTTCATTTCATTTTAAAAACTTCTCAAAATAATTTGTTGGATATTTGCCAAATATTGGAGAAGTTCACTTTTCATCGAAAGTTACCAAATACGGAATGTGGCTTAAGATATGTGCAACTATTTTCCTGTTTTTCTAAATCTAGAGATTTCAAAGATTGTATTAGTTCTTATTGTTAGATCTTTCTGGTTGTTCTATTTTGTAGAATACGTTTATTTATATAAAGGTATTATAAGTGATATAAAAACGTTTAATGATGTTAATATTGGCTACATAAAGTCTTTATTTATTTTAAAACTTAAAACTTTGAGATAATCCAAATAATCAATACTATCTAGGTCCCATTATTAAAGGAGTATTTTAAATATATTTAAATTGCTTGTATCGATATTTTCTTTTTCATATTCTCTTTTTAACAAGCCAAGAAAAACAATTTTTTGATTTTTTATGTCAGTTTCAAACAATATCAATTTTTCAGACTAAATTTTCATAATTGTGTGGTTAATTCCTGGGATTTATACGGTGAAATGATTCATTAAGTTTGTTATGAACAAAAGTCTTCCCTAGTCGAAATGTTTAATCATGATTTCATACTGTTTATCTTGCAACTTTATACTCAAACCAGTATAATCTTTTTGATTGACAAACGACTTTTGGGTGACAAATGAATTTTTGTCATTGAGTTTGAGATTATTTTCACTGGTTTTGTGGAATCCCAAAAAGTTGTTCGGACGATTCCAAAATCGAAATTTTAAGTGTCCTTTTATCCTCTTTGACCTCCTTACTTCTTACCTTTAGATCTTCGTATTTCCAAAATTTTTGCTTCATTTTTTTGTTTTATAATTTGTTTTTATGCATTATACTTTAAAAAACCACTTCTCAAGAACTTTTAAAAAGCATGAATGTAAATTTTATTTAAAATTACTAGCCTTAGCAAACTTATTCCTCATATCCTGTTATGAAGTATTTAATATTTGGAATTGTCAAGAATTATTTCATACAAAAAATACGAGCGGAAATCAATATTCTAGGGTTAAATAAGGTCGGCACCTTCAAACTAATTACTCAAATTAATGGAAAAAGTTGTATTGCGGCTTGTATTATAGAATAAAATGTAAAATTTTTTGATTCTTAATAGTTGAGTTATTTCAATCCTGGGAATAAGCATTGCAAAACTGATCAGCTTTTAAGCTTTATTTGAAGAAGAAACTTACAAGTTTATAAATAACTAAGTTGTACTCTGTGCTTGTTTCATGTCCTAAGTGACTAAATTATATCAGAGTGAATCCTGTGACTTTTCTTGGGTAGGAGTTTGCAAAGTAAATATTGAAAAGAGAGATACAAACAGCTGAGTCAGAAAATGGCATAAAATAAATACTATAAGCTCAAGCGTAAAGGCCAATATAACTTGATAGTCTATTTTATTGAGCTCTGGATTGCTGTTTTGCTCATGCCAATAAAAATGATTAAGAATATGAACTCAAGAAAATAATAATAATAATCAGACCATGCTCAATCTTTGACAAAAAGTCACTCAAAAGTTACAACTTAAGAAAATAAGCTTATACTGATTCCTCAAGCGCAGAGAAAAGACGTTTCATTTACAAATAATATAAACTTTTTAATATAAAAACATTGATCTTTTTCTGTTTGCTAGACAAAAAATAATTCATAACGGTCATAAACTACTTTGTTGTGTTTAAAACTGTTTTAGAAATCTTAAAACCCTGTTTTCAACGTGGATTGACTCATACGCAATTCTTTTAAAGAAGGTTCATAATAAGCGAAATTAGAAAATATTTAAACGCTTGTAAAATCTAAATTTTTGAATTCTTGTGAATAAAGTTCATATCTAAAGCAATTATTTAAATTTTTGTCTAAAAATTACTGGAAAATTTATTTACAATATAAAAATTTTGAGTAATAATTTTTTTAAAAAAATGCCTAAATTAATGATGCTGTGAATTTTCTTTATTTAAAAACGTATTACTAAAGACATAACTCATGAAAAAAGGGAAAATATACTAAAAATCAAATATCCTATAATATTCCAAATTTTAAAGTAATTACTTTAAACTGGCCCAACCATAGTTATTTACAGGAAATATTTCCAGTTCTAAAATATTGCAATTGAAGCATTTCTTTGCTATTTTGTTGTCGAACTAAATATTATTAAATTATCTTTTCCCCCAAATGTATCATTTGTACTAATTAACCGACGAATGTAATAATAAGTGGATTACTAACTATAGTATGTATACTCTTGGTCAAGAACTAGTAGCTTGTACTGAAGCTTCCCAGGAAGTTTTCGAATTTTGTCATACCTGCTTCTGTTTCGACTAAAATACTTAGATTTTATTAATTTTGTATTATTCAGTTATGATATTTTCTTAATACAGACAAGCAAAGAGGGAAGACATAGGATTTTCTTTAATAAATGTAAGGGCATTCTTTTCTCTGTGCAAAAGTAGGCTTAACTTTACAGTAATTACTGTAAAAGCAAAGTCTTGTTTCCAATTATAGATACCAAAATTTATATAAAAATATCATTCTAATCTTTGTGTGATATAATCATAACATTGGCTACGGCTTTAGTTTACGACTCCTTGAAAATGATATAAACTAAGCTAAGCAAAGTTTAAAGTATTAATTTTTGAACTGAAAATTATGTATCGAAAAATAATTGATTTATTTATTAATGACTGGTAATCAGCTAAGAGGAAATACCTTGAACATTTTTATAGTTCTATACATATTAATGACCCTTAAATTTTTCAAAATTTTTCGAACTTCAGGTGTAAAGAAAGAAAGCTAACTTCATCAACCTTTAAAGAATAATCTAAGATCCCTCTTTAAATGAAACTATTGCCAAAAACATATTTAGTCAAAGCTGAATAAGTTCATAAATAAATCAATGAAGGATATAATTCACTTCAACTAAGTCTATATACTGAAAATAAGAGGATATTAAGTGTAGAAAACATATCCGGGGACATAAGGACCATCACCAAAAATTTTCTATCCACTGAACTGTAAATGAAAAATGAATTGGAATACGATTGACAAAATAAATGCTTAAATATATCCATCTCCTTTTTCATTCGTTCAAAACATTTCTGATAAATATTTATACCAACGTATAGCTTAAAGGATAACCTTTCCTTCTGGCTAGAAAACATATATTTATATTAGTTTTATAGTCCAATAGATTTTCAATAGATATTTCTGAATGTATAAAATAAAACATCGAAAGCAAATAAGTGATGGCTTCAGGACCAGCCATGTAGAGGTCTTGCAAATAATATTACATATGTCCCCAATTTATAAATAATGCTTACGTTTGAATGAATTTGATTTAAATTTTTTAGAATTTATGTATGCATTATTATTTGCTCCCTTTTAACATTTCCAACATATATTTGTTATCTTCTTGGGATAAAATAAGAAATTTTGAATTAATTCGATGAATTATGTGCTTAAGGGTTGTTAAATATTCGACAGATAGTTTAGGCAGATGCGTAGAAGTTATTTTGTTTTTAATATTTATTTTTAATTTTTTTCAAGCAAGTAAAAAGCAATTTAATAAAAGTTGTATAACTTTGAATTTTTATAACAGTAGTAACAACAGTAACAAGTAACTAATTATTCAATATGTTTCGTGGTCATGTGCGTTAGCAAATGCTCCTAATCCTTAATGATCTATATGTTGGTACAGTTTGTCGGTTAAAGTTTGTAAAGCGTCATATAGAGCTAGGTATGCATAACTACAGAGGAAGAGATTAAAGAAAAGGAGCTTTGCTCCACCACTCCGACTTTTCTCTGAACTCATTATTATTATTCAAAAAACAACATCCGAAGAGAATATCCTTTGTCGACTTTATTTAGTTTTCAAAAATTTCCGAATTGTTTTGTCTTACACCCGATTTCACTGTACGGGGTTAAGCTCAAAATTTTCTAAGCGGGTTTA
Organism: Acrocera orbiculus; assembly: GCA_947359355.1. Classification (NCBI taxonomy): domain Eukaryota; kingdom Metazoa; phylum Arthropoda; class Insecta; order Diptera; family Acroceridae; genus Acrocera; species Acrocera orbiculus. The sequence continues at coordinate 45,534,356 of OX375756.1, read as the reverse complement.
ATATTTAGTCGAGGAATAAAACTTCCAAGCTTTTCCCAGTCGACTTTTAGAAATGGTTTAAGCTTAATTATTTGTACTTGATTTTGTTCTCCATTTTCACAACAGCTGATGGGAAAGTGTCAAATTTAATTTAAATTATTTAATTAAAAATACACAAATTTAATGTAAATAATACACAAATAACACAAAATACCCAACAAATTATAGCAAAATTAAGCTTAGGTTATCAACATTGAGGGTTTAAACTTTCCAAAAACGCTGTGAAATGCGCTGAGCAAGTTAAGTGAGTTTAAAAGTGACAGATGAAGTTGAGCGAGGTTTAGGCCTGTACTGTGAAACCGGACGTTAAAGTCATGAGGAAGTTTGATTTCTTTTTGTCTGTAAGAAATTCCAGTAACATCTAATAATCTCTTTTGAAATTGGAGGATTTTCAAAGCAAAGCTGTGGTTCATGATGGGACATGGTGCTTTCCTTATGTACCTTCATGGATTTTGAAAATCAACGACCCCAAATTGCAGATTCTGTCACGAGTTAAAGGAGACACCGTAAAGCATCTTCTCACTCGACAAGTGACCTGCATGGAAGGGCTGGAAATAAGTTTGAGAGATATCGTAGCTCTGGAGAGGGAACTGGATATTAGGTTTCCATAATAACATGCTTGGCGGGGAGCACAATAGATCAAGACTGGTCGCGCTGCAATTTGTCCCCCTTTTTTCTTCTACTTCTAAGCAAAGCTGTTCCTCCTCAAAAGCTTTCGCGCAACACGCTCTATATTTCATTTAAAGTTTTTGAGTAATGATGTAAAAAATTTTGCTCTCCTGCTTCCTGCTGCTTATTATTAATAAAATTCACATTTTCACAAGGGAAATATTTTATTGAGTGCTGCAATAATTAACTTCTTGAATTTTTTATGTATATTGTCATTGTTGTAAACCTTTTGTTGAAAAAATTCAAACCAAAAAGTCCATCAAATTCTGGACAGAACTTTTCAGTGCTCGTATTTTGTATTTTTTCAATACTCTTGAAAGTCCTATACTCTTCCATTGCTACATAACTTACTCAACCTGTGTAGCCAAATCCTCATCTTAAGCTATTTCTAGTCCCTATTTTTCTGCGGTTTAGTACTTCATTTTCATTCATAAAATTTCTTTTTTTTCATTCATTTATTTTAAGAGTAGTATTTTCAACCAAAATCTTATTCTTTCCGATATTCATCGGTCTTTAATTATTTAATATATATTTACTTCTTTTTCAGTATTTATTTACTCAAGATTTTCAATTCGCCCGTAGATATTATGAATTTTCTCTCACATCTATGATATTTGGTAGTCTTAAGGTCAGGCGACTCAAAATCATATTTGAAAGTTTTATTTATGTTTTGCATACCAAAACATTATCCGTTGAAAGAGCTAATCATCTACTGATTTTTGGAGAAAAATTTTGCTAGTCTACGGACTTTTATCACTTCGTTTGCACATATTCTTATTTTTGCTCTAAAAAAGCTTATTTGCAGGTACCAAATAAAGAGAAGCTTATTTAAAACTTTTTTTGCACTTGTTTGAACTTCTAGCTTCCGTTATTGCTACTTTCGAGATAAATATTGACTCATCTTGTCAATTCTAGAATGTTTATTTCAACATTTAGCAGCCTTAAAATGTAGCTTAGGACAATCCCCTTTGAAAATATTTAATAATGTTATTGTCGTTAATACCAAATTCTAAAGTTTTGTTATCACAAAAGGTTATGCTTCTCAAGCGCTGGACAATCCTTTAAGAGCAGCACATTTTAATTAATATATAATAATACATGCAGGCCAACGAATGAATATTAGCTCAATTGAGCGTCAGTTTTGTAAATTTTATAATCTAAATTAAAGCTTGTTTTTGTTTTCTGTAAAAAAATCCAAAAATTGGACAAATTGTTGCACATACAACTGTTGGTTGTATTTCATACAATTAAATCTGAATATTAAAATTTGATTAGATTTGCAAAAATTTTTATTTGACTCAGATTTGAAAAAAAGTAAGGAAATTTTTTTCATATACAAGAAAAGAAGAAAAATTTCTTTAAACTTAGCAATATATAAGGATTTTTTTCTTAAATTCTTTTAAAACTTTTATCAGGCAGGATACAATAGAAGCCCAATGATTATTTTTCAGCTTAAGGCCCAAGATAAAATAGTACAGGGCAACATTTTCTAGAATTGCCTACCCAAAGCATTTTTCTTAGTCTCATAGCCAATATATTAGAACTGTCTTCCAAACGTGAAATATAACTTAAGCACGAAGAATTGTATACATCTACACATTTACGTCTCTAAGTGTGATATATAGTCATAGATTACATAAGATGGTTTACGGTTCTTCTACTTCTTTATATTATGCTGACATTTTCGAGGGTGCGAAAGACGGATTACAAATAAGGGATTCTGAATGCCATCTGTGACCACCCCGACACAGTACAAAATTTTTATACTGTGCTATATTGGAGAATGAGTTGAGGATTTGATGAAGGAAAAAATGTACGACAACAGAAAATAAAGCAGCACCCGCATCGAAAGTAGGGGGTGGTTAAACACAAGAGGATGGGTGGCACAAGGAGCCTTCAAAGAAAGACTTCTTTGTGCTTGAATAGCTTTTTGCCATTTGTATGTAACTTCGAACATCGCAACAGCTTTCATAAACCACACAACCAGCTATGTTTTAAGCAAAAAAAGGAAAAAAGGAGTGAAGGATAGAAGACGAAAAAGAAATGAACCTCAGAAGATTCAACTCTTCGTTTTTCTTTGAAAATTTTCTATTTGTATATGTGTGTAGATGTAAAACGGAATATCTTGCTTTTAGATTGCATTTGGTGTACTATGTTAAACCAAAGATAGACGGAGCAATTCAAATTGCCACTAAATATGCAAGACAAGCCGTGAACTCAATTTTCGTAGAAGAACTTCTTTCTTCGTGGTTTTTATGTATACGTCGAATAACTTACTTATAGCTACACTGAAGCTCGTACTTGAAACATTGAAAAAAATTAAATAAAAAATTGACAATTTTGGGAATTCGCAATGTTTAAGGTTTTGGAAAAAAGTTCTAAATTTTTGAAATACCCAAGCAAAAAATTTTTAATGAAAATTCAAGACAGACTCTAGTTTGGGTATTTTTCAAACACGCATTTAAAGTTTTACATGTAAATTGCCATATTTTAATCAATATATGATAAAATTATAAAGATAAGATATAAATAAAAGTATACTTATGTCTTTTATTAACCTAAAATTGAATAAATAAAATTAGATTCTTCAATCTAACATTTATACATTTATAATAATAATTATAATTAATTATTAAATTATGAGCAAAAGTAAAATGGGAGTCCCTAGCCTCATGTATTGAAGTCATTAATAGAATAATCAGATATGTCATCAATAAATATTTTATCTATAGTTGAATGGAGCCAGATTTGCATCTTATTAAAGTAATTAAAAATATAATTTCATTTTTTTCTTTTTAAGGCATTTATAAACCATAAAAGCATATTTTAATCCTTTTACTTAAGGTCTACTCAGCATTTTTAAAAAGTCGATTAAAGTATAATATCTTAAAAATATCCTCTAAAAATTTGAAAAGTTTTTTATAAAAAAAAAACTTCGATCAGGCACAAGATTATTTGATAGTAAAACAAATTCTTCCTGTCCGGTTTTATTTTAGATTAATCTTCAAAGGTTCATTATGTTCACCGCAAGGAGCTTCTTTTGAAACTGGGTCAACAAACAGCCATAACTTTTAAAATTATTAAATTTTTTTTTTCAAATTTTTGTGAAGTAGAGTCGAAACATTATGGTATGTAATGAAGCCATATTTCTTCTTTTATAAAATAAAACTATTTACTCAGAAAAAAAATTTATTTATATCATTTTTCATGTCTCTGAGTAGACCTAACCCTTTAATATTTTGGTTTTAAAGTTTTCACTTATTAGTTTTTTTTTTATAAAAAATACTTTTTGCTTCAAGAATTGATGAAACAAAATTATTTGCTTTGTATACTTTTTAACAGAACAAAAGTTTATTCTATGCAAAGGTTTTGACTATCGAGAATTTTTTGAAAGCTATGAAGTCCCAGTAGGAAGAGTAGAGCTAATTCATCCATAAAAGAGGCCTACTTTTCAGACATAACCACAACTTTCTCGGGGAAAACATCAATGAATTTTGTTAGAAAAGTAAACGAAAATCAGACGTTATGGTTCCTTTCTGCCGGAAAAGCTCTTCGAAGATTTCTTGCAAGAGTTTTCCACTGATGTTTTCTTCGTGAGTTTCTCTTTGAAGTATTCGGCATTATAAATTGCTGCGAAATAAATTTTAAGAGCTAAATAAAAAGTAAAAGACAGAATAAAAAGTATTTCTTTTTTAATATTTATTAATTTTTAATTAACAAATTAACATTAATAATATATAAAATAAATTCCATATAAAAACAAAATGAAAATAATTATAATTCTTAGTGTTTAGGCTATGTTGCACATAATTCATAAGTTTCATTTATTATTAAGCTTTATTTAGTTTTAAATATCAAAAACAAAATATAAATAATTTAGTTCACAGTTGATAGGTTATGTTTTATTATTAAGCTTTAATTTGGTTTATATTTGTTATAATTACTGTCACAATATTAATTAATCATAAGATCTTTTAAAATTTTCTTGTAAATTACTTCTACTACATTTTTTCTAAGTTCAAATGATATTTGACTTAGAATTTCGTGTAGCGTCTGTTGCTTGAATTGTGCACGTGCCTGTGAAATTGTTGTTGTTTTACATGTAAAAACAACTATAGCTACTTTCTCCATGAAAAAGTAGCTATGATGCCAACTTTCTGCATGCTCTATCTGCGAATTTTTCACTTATGCACTTTTCCATCTTAGAGCACGAAAGAATCCGTCGAAAAGAAATTCACAGATGAGCGATTTCCCTACAGGGGTATGTCAAAATTGAGTTTGAATGCAAGTTTTTATAACTTTAAAGGATCACTTGACTCAGTTAAATGAATTTGAAAAAAATGTAAATAAATAGAAAACAAATTAAAAAGCAGAAAAAATAACGGAAAAATAACAAAAAATAAAAATAAATATGAAAAAGACATTGCGTCGGCCGGGAATCGAACCCGGATCAACTGCTTGGAAGGCAACTATGCTGACCATTACACCACCGACGCTACATATAGAGGAATCGCACATCAATGTATTAGTCTGCAAGGGATTCTGGCAGAAAATAGCTCATTTAGCTACTTTTTCATGTTTCATTTACTTTTACATGCAAAATAACAACAATTTCAGAAACGCCTACACTCAAATTCAAGCCACAGACGCTACACGGAAAAATATCAGGAAAATAGTGAAAATATGTTGAAAAACATAGTGAAAATATAGTGAATAAGTGCAAGTAATTAACAACAAAATTTTAAAAGAGCTTGTGATTAATTAATTGTGACAGGAATTATAACAAATATAAACCAAATTAAAACTTAATATTATAACATAACTTATATTTTGTTTTTGATATTTAGAAGTAAATAAAACAACTTAATAATATTTGTGTCATGATATTTGAAACTGAATAAAATTTAATAATAATTGAAACTTAATAACTTATATAAAAAATAACCTAACCACTAAGAATTATAAGTATTTTTTTTTTTTGGTTTTGTTTGGTATTCTTATTATATATTATTTTTGTTAATTTGTAAATTTAAATTTAATAAATATTTAAATTAAAAAAGAAATACATTTTATTCTGAATTTGCCCTTTATATAATAATTTTATATCAAGAATTCTTTAAAGCGAAACTCACGGAGCAGACAGTGCCAAATTCTTACAAGAATTTTTCGAAGAGTTTTTCCGGAAGAAAGTAGCCATAACGGCTACTTTTCGTCCCTTTTTCTAAAAAAATTCATTGATGTTTTCCCTGAGAGGTAGTCATTATGTATTTAATTGAAGAAGTAACTACTTTACCTACTGGGATTATTAAATATAAAATTAGTAAAACATCCCTTCAATGACTTTCAAAGAGATACTTTCCAATCATTGCGGCTAGCTTTTCACCAAAAATATTAATGAATTTTGTGAAAAAAAGGAACATACAAATTCGCTTTCGTGGTAACTTTCTGAATGTTTGATTGATGAAGCTTTGAATTAATGTATAAACATAAACACCTAAAACTTTTCACAGAAAAACTCGCTGAACTCGCTTCTTTATCTAGTATCTATTTCGATGCTAGCAGCTGGAGTCGCTTTTCTAGAATATAGCAGAGGGACATTTTTGTGAATTTTTTGAAAAAAAAGAAAATACAAATTCACTTTTGTGGTTACTTTCTGAATGTTTGATTGATGAATTCTTCAATATGCACTTTTCCAACATAAACACCTAAAAATTTCCACAGTAAAACTCGCTGAAGAGCATTTTCGCAATTAAAAAAATAAGCGTACTAATCATCAATGAGAAGAAATATGAATTAGTGAACTTTGATAAGGAAATTAATTATGCTTAAGTGCACTAGTTAAAATTTTACCAATAAAGACTGCAAAAAGAGATTATTTTGTTACGCTGAATTTTGTGATCTCAAAGAAATAGGGTGCAATAAAAAATTGCTGTTCTGCATTTCATAATAAACTTGACATTACCGAAAATTTAATTCTTCAACTTTCAAGTAGGTGTATTCTGTTTTTCCTGTATCTTTGTTATTTTAACCCTTGAACAACTTAATTCCATATAAAAATTTCATTGTTGACCTCTTTTTAAAAATAGGTCATTTTTTTTTTACTTTTGTAACATTTTAAGACCTGCGATGTCACTAATTGTAAAATATGTTGTTTTTTTATATTTTTCCAACCAAAGGGCTTAAGCGTAGTTTACTAATTGCAACTAGGCTATATCAACTTTATTATTAAAATTATTTTTTTAGAATGAAGAGCTTTGTAAAACATGGTTCTGTAGGTGTTGAGATTTTATATCTATCAAAAAAATCCTTGACCCTCAATTAATTTTCGCTGTGTAAAAAATTTGAATTTCCAAATATTCAAAATTTTAAAACATTTCTAAAAGTGTGAAGTGAAAGCTTTTGCAAGAATTATTAGTTTAAGGAACATGAAAGGTGATTGAAGTTTTAATAATTAATCTGTCACCAGGGTTATTGACAGATTTTCTTTCAACAAATCAAATGAGACAACAAACAAAATTTACGCATTAAATTTAAATGTGTAAATTTGAAAAAGCTAGCAAAGATAATCCTGTAATTTTTGAGAGAAATCATATAAAGTCTAAATAATAAATGAAATATTAGCAACTATTAAAGTCTTGTATTCGAAAGCTCGAGTTCCATGTTAAATTAAAATCTTAATAAAATCGTGAAGATTGCTTTATTCTAAAACTTCAAGAAGAAATATCCCTACATAATACGTCTGAACTCCGAAATATTAGCCCTATAAACTATAGGGCAAGTGATCCGTGGCTGGTGTTATCTTTTTTACATATAAAACTTCCAACTACTTATAAGTTCAGCTCGCTTGATAGAATAGCTTCTAGCTTAAAAAACTTTAATTATACAAGCTCTCTAAAGTGCAATAATCTGTTCAGTATACTTTAATAATTCCTCGAATCTAAAAGCTGTTTAAAATTAAATTCAGATATACTCTCCCCTTGAAAAGTTAAACAAGGAAAAACAACCATTGATCTCAACCCTTAATTATTTACATTTGAAAAAAGTTATTAGCACCAAAAGTGTCACAATTTTAAAATTGCCCACTTCTCGATAAACAAATTTAACCAACGAATAACAATTTAGCATGACTTAAATCATTTTTTGCATAGATAAAAAACACATTAGTCGACAAAATTCTTTCCTTCATTCGAAAAGGTCTTCGCTGCCAGCTAAAACAGCCCTCTTAAGATTGGCTATTACATTGCCTTCGTTACTATTAAATCTTTGGATCTAAAAGATATACAAAACGTAAAAAAAAATTCGAAAAGAAGACGAAATGGACGCGAATGAGATAGCTGTAAGAAAAAAATCATTAAGGGGCTTTTGTACTTTTATGTTAAGATTGTTAAAAGTAATTCTTGTCTATAATGCAATAAGCAAACCACAACCCTCTGTTCCTCTTGAAAAAAGATTTATTTAGTTATTCATCATTTTTATCGTGGAAATATATTTTTCTTTGCCCCTTCATAAGAAGCGCAAGTCACCCTTAGGGAGAACAACAACTAAAAACTAGGAAAAAACAAAAAAAATATAAATAAATTCTGTGTCACAATTCTTGGTTAGAAACTGAACAAAATATAATTTTACCACCCTATTTTCATTTGAGCCAATACTCCAGATTTCACCCTCCAAATCATACTCCCACACCCCTTTTGTGTTTTGGTTTTTATAAAGATAACTTTGAGAATGTATTTCTTATTGCTAGGTTAGTCGCCATAGTTTCAGCTTTGGGAGACTTGATAAAAACTTCAAGTGCATTGAAAATGTTAATTCCGACATTTTGGTACATTTATTCATTGAGGATGAATACTATTCTCCCTATCAAAAATGACAGGAAATGACAGAAGTCCAATTAAATGATAATAAAGGGAAAAACTTTACTATTAGAGGGAGTGTGTAGGATTGTTCAGTCTTTGAAAATTTTGTATCTTCATATTACGGTCATAATAAATGAGTCACATATGGAGAAACATTTAAAAATGGTTTCATCTGTATTGCAATCTGAGAAAGGTAGGAATACAGACCCTTTTATTAAACATAGATCAATGTGGGCTTATAACAGATGTCACCAAATTTAAAGTTTGCTGTTATATTTATGGTAATCAGTTTTATTTTCTTTTTATGATTTACCATACCTGGAAAATTATTGCTAGAAATATATGAAATAGAAAACAAAGCTTTGATTTAATTAAAAATTAATATTAAAACAAAAGACGGGTAATAGAAAAACACAATTTTTCTATTTAAAAAATAATGCTTGAAAAATGCTTGAAGCATGGAGCTACATACTCCATTTATAGTTAAAGCCATAACTTAAAAATGTTCTTGCTCATTCTTTTAAGTGTAATTATAAAGAACAATGTTAAATAGAACAATATTTTCATAAGAAACAGAATAAAATTAGTATGAAAACTCGAATGATTAAAAAGACTTATTTTCTTTTTGCACATAGTCAAAAAGTACTGACAAGCTTAGCCGTTCGCAAAATTCAACACAATCATTGCAAGAAAAAAAGGTTTAGCAATCTTACCGTTAAATGTTGTGTTTGAAAAGTGCTCTTTTAGAGAGAAAGCCACTTATATAAATTGCTCGAGGTTTATGTTTCACAATGAAAAGACATATAATATGAATAAAATGCATCTTGGGTAAGAAGCCCCTGTAAAATTTATTCTTTCTGTGAAATATTCTCTTGAATTATTAAAGAAAAAAAAAATAAGCCCAAAACGAATTTTCTAATGGTAAGTTCTTGTAAATTTTCGGACGCAACAAACCGTGCGTGTGGCCATTACGTCTATAAAATTAAGTTGCATATTTTTGACAATTTAACCAATTCATTTCTTTATTGTTAGCTTTTAAATGCTTTCCTTCAAAATGATCCAATGCTTTAAATAAGATTTCCATTAAAAATCAAAGAAAAAACTTTATTAGCCTACGAACCAGCTGCAGTTTATCATGACAGATGGTTTCTAATATAAAAATTGCACAGAGCTCTTCCTTATAAATCCTTGAAAACAGCCTTTATTTTGAATTATATAAAAATAAAAAATTCAAATTAATTGTGACTACGCTCTTAATTTTGTGGTTGGGTTTAATTCGTTTCAAATAGAAATGATTTCAGTTGGTTTTTTATAACTCAACATCGGCCATTTTATTCACAATTTGTACACACATATATCCTTAACATGATATACCTAATTTCTGAACTTAAATTGATAAGGATAAAATGAAATACTGAATCTCCCTTTTCAGTTTATTGCTACCCTCTCTTGATTTTATTTATGACAACCACACTTCAAGTACCCAACAGTCGGCTCAAATTACGCTTGTTAAGCGCAAATTTGAATTTAAAATCGAAGGTGATGAAACCATTGGGGGCTGCTTCATATAATCTAAAAGGGATGATTACATTTTAATTTTAGGCAATCACATATTTCGGTACAAGAGTAAATTTACAGTCTGTTACCTAAATTCGTTTTGGTTTTTTAAATATTCATTCAAAGGAATTCATAAAAAACTTAACTCAAAGAAAATGACTTTTCATAAACTAATTGCTTTAAAGGATTCTATAATTAAATTGAAAAAAAAAATAAATTTTTTATATTATGTCTTCTATTTATTTACAAAGAAAAGAAAAGAAAATATTTTTAAGATTTATATAGCCACAAACTAATATAGGAAGGTATGAATCCTCATTGTTGAATAAATAAATTAAATTGAATTTTTAGGAGTTCTTAAATTTATAAGTAATGAAAAATTGTAGAGAAAACACCAAACACCTAATTTATTTTGGATGAATGATCTTTTTCTATGTAGCTTAGCGTCCTGTGTGTGAGACAATGCGTGTTACTACAACAGCTAACGGTAGGGTGTAATATATTACCACTTTTGTAAATATAGATTAATCGTACTAAAAAGAAATTCTTGAGAAATAATAAGGAAATAAAGACAAATTCCTTAATAAAAGTCTAATAGAAACTTTATGGATGACTTGTGTTGGTCTGGGTGTGAAATAGAGGGTAAAGTTTTATGATATACTCAATCAGTTTTTGTGTGTTAATATTTTGGTTTGGTTTATAGAATTATAAAAATTTTAGAGAGATTTTAAAATATATCCCAAAAGTAGTTATTAATGGTTGAGTCCGTTTTTGTTGAACTATTCTTCATGCATAATAAAGTGTAGCAGTTTTTAAAGTAATCATCAATGATCGCTTGACAAGTCACCTAAGTAAATATTGAAAACTTCACAGCAGGTGGGATGAATAGCCGCATACATACATAATTGTATTTGTGATCGCATTGGATGCTCAAGCTTTTGGTCAAAAAATTGGAATTAGTTTTAGGAATGCTTTTTATTTTTAAGTATGGAGCTTCATACGACATTTCATACAACCATTATTTTCAATAGGCATAATTAATGACGTTTCCCAAAGTCAGGTGACTACAGGAAAAGACTAAGGATTTAAATAGGTAAAATTGTGCATTGTGGTATTTTCACTAGAAATAAATGGAATTCAAAGAAAGTATGATACTTTATATACTTATTATTATCTTTTACTAGGTTAGACGGTATCATTTTTCACCAGGATGATAGCGCAACATCACATTACTTTTTCCATATTATTCTTTTAGACAGTATCTAAAATGAAGAAATCATTATGAAATGATTATGAAGAAATTATTAAAAAAACTATATCTTCATTTACGTGAGACAGCATTAGTTCTTAATTAAACGCTTGGTGATGGTTGTTTTTTTAAGCAAGCTTTGGCTGGTTAGCAAGATTCAAATTTAGACATGGAAATCTAGAGCAAGAGGATCAAGTGGGAAAACTGTCTTATAACGTTACTTCATCTGATGAATTTGTCAAGGATTTAAAAGTTTTTGGATGAAAATGATTTATATTTTTACACAATTTGGACAAAAAAGATTTAAATTGTATAGCTTTACCAAGTAGACTAGTAATAACACGACCTGAAAATATAGCGTTGGGATACAAAGTGAGTCAGAAGAGAGTTACAATCATAGTTTTCTTGAACACTACATTCATTAGAGCCGCTTTTATGCTTGTCGTATTTGGTTGATTCGGTTTTTATCCACTCTTTTCGCCATAAGTTTTTCATTTTTTCTTATTGTTCTTGTATATAAAATTGATATTGAAGATCATTTGACTTGGCAACTGAGCTTCATTTACTTTCCTAGTTAGAAGGGGCTAAGGAACAACAGCAAAATTTAAAAAAATTAAACCAAAATTATTTTTATTTCACCTTTAGTTCTATTGATTCAAATTATTATCATTAATTCAACTTTTATATCCAAATGTGCACGAAAATTTTTATTCTGTATTTGCATGTGAAATACTTTAAATGTACCAAGATGCTTTCCTTGGAAGCAAATCTTTTTGAACACAAACATATAAACTTTTGTAAAAGGTCCAGTAGCATCACTTTAAATATTATTAACTATGGCAAACAAAATGGAAGAATTTATTGCACAGTTTTATTGATAATGGCAACAATTAAAGCATTATTTTCCAAAAATGTCTATTTATCATCGCTTTGTACTATCTGTACGCACCATTCAAAATACCTTTTCATATTATTTTCGTCATTTTCCCAAAAACCATCAGACATCTTATTAAAATATTTGATAAGCCAGTTGAGAAAAGTTTCACCTTTGATTTTATTTGACATTGAACATAAATAGTATGGCAGGCGCAACGTACAGAAGAAGAGTTGAGCTCGTCCAGTCCTCCTCCTCAAGATCTTTGGACTGTTTTTTTTAACTTTGTAATAATCAGGCAAAATTAAAAGGCTTCATAGACTGATTTTTCTGTGCTGGTTTTATTCTAGCAGTTTGGTCAGGCTCGACGAGGTTTCTATTAATCGAGTGAAATAAAAGCAAATGAATATCCTGTAAAGCAATCCATCAGTTGCTCGAGGTTTATAGGAATATTGAACAGTATATTCTTTGTTTATTTAAACAGTTTCTGAGGCTCCTAATATTCGATCACTTAAATTTTGTTTAGTGAATATTACTTTATGATAACAGTGGACATTATGGATTATCTATGGTTTGAAATTTGCTTTCACTGGCAACTCGCATCTTGTTCAATCTAAACAAACCTGGGTTGACCATAACATAACATCCACCATTATTTTTCAATTAATGCAAATCTCACCTTTTGTGAATCTTAAACTGGTCACTAATACAAACGATGCAAAATATTCATGGCAAAGACTCAACAGCATGTAGGCCACTGTAGTTGAAAGAATTCTTGATCCTATGATAAAAAATTAACATAAATAGGATTCTTTCTACTAGTTACCCAATTAAGTGAAAGCAATAACCAGATAGAAGAACAATGCTATTATTAACATTAATGGCATTTTTTCATAAGTGGAAAACTACGATATATTGTTTTTGAATTGGATCTGTCGCTGCAGATGAAGGAAGGAGTCCAAATTCAAAACTAGGCTTGGAAGTTTACTGCATACAATAAAATTTAGAGTAACATTAGGGAAAGTACAAAACAGACAACTATTCTATCATATTTTCATAATTTATAATTTTGTAAGAGTTTTGTATACTCACAACGTTACAATAAACTTAGTTTTTTTTACGATGTATAGCACTAATATGCATAAATAAACCATAGCCCCTTCATTGGAATAAAGCCCCCTCGTTTTGTATAGGGTTACTATACTTTTTATCTTAAATAAGCTATAGACCGGTAAGCTAAGCTCTGACTGAAATACACAAAGCAACTACAAAAGTTATAGCATTACTGAATCAAAAGTCAAAATCAATAGCGGGAAATTATGCAATCTTACAATTTGTAGCATTATTATAGATTTTCAATGTCTAACTTACCGAAAACCAAGACAATATATACCAACAACTAGAGAACATAAAAAAACATCCCGGGTCAAAATTTTAAGCCTTCTATTAACCTCTTAGACCTCCCTGCTAAGGAGGCTAATGAGGTTAAAAGGCGGTTCAACTCTCTCATTTAAGTTTATGTAAAAGTTGGGTCTCCTGTCACCCTCATAAGCCTTCAAAAGTCACGTTGCAGGCTCAAGAGGTTGACAGGAGGCCCATGAGAGAACACGATTTTGAGGTTTAGGGCATGCGCAGATTTAATCACCTCTCTCTCTATATATATATACATATATATATATATATATATTATACACTATACTAAATAATTAAAGAGGGATGGATATATAACACATAGTGATATAGCATTTACTATATGATCACCATGTGTTATATGCCCATCCTTCTTTAGCGTAATTTTAAGCCTGAAAATAAATTTTAATTAATTCATTATATATTTAAAAAAGGGAAAAAATTAAACATAATCAAGGATAAAACATTTGATTTATTGATATATGTAAATATAAAACAGAACAATTTATTTATTAAAAATTTAAACTTAGAGTTAATAACATCTAAAGTAAAAACACATTTTTCTTTTACTTTATTACAAATAATATTAATACACTAATAATTATAATAAATCAAATTAAACAAAACTAGCTTCTTAAATTAATTTAACTTAGATTAACCTAAAACGACACACAATATATTTTCACAACACGCACTGTTATGCCTGGGACTCACTAGCGCTTAGCGTGTGGAGACGACTTAGCACAGTAAAAATGGAGAGTTTTTTTTATATACAATTGGAGTGGAAAATCAGTGGAGACTAATGGACCCATTAGCATTTAGCACTAAATTTTGTGCCGCTAAGCGCTAGTGAGTCCCAGGCATTAAAAGGAAAATGTCAACTAAAATTTAATTCTTCTTCTTATGAATATTCACTTACCTTATATGTATTGAGTGCCTATATATTTAATACACGCGAGAGTTTGCATTTTCCTCTCTTCAAAATATACCAAAGTTGACAAAAGTTTATGCGAGTATACCAAAGTTCACATTTACGAGGTTTAAGAGGATGAAAGGAGGCTCAAAGTATGCAAAAGTATACTAAAGTATACCAAAGTTTACCAAATAAGATCAGCCTCTTTTTGGCCTCTTTAACCTCCTATACGAAAAGTTCGCATTAAGGAGGTTGTTGAGGACAAAAGGAGGCTCAAAGTATACAAAAGTATGCAAAAGTATGCAAAAGTATACGAAAGTTTACAGTTTTCCGGTCAAAGAGGTTAACAGGAGGCTTAAAATTTTGACCCGGGAAGAGCCCACCATTCAAACGAACCTATATTAGGTTTGTTTTTTTGTCAATGTCAATGCCATTGTAACTGAAATACCATTTTACTGCAAATAATTCAGCTGTCGCTTCCATAGGGAACGACACAGTTATTCATTTAATTTTCTTGTTGTTTTTTGTATTTCTTAATTTTGCCTACTAACCCATATTTGGTATGTAGGGCTTTTGATCATAGAAATGCTTTAAGTAGAAGGGAAGGCATTTTATTACGTTTTTTCATTTTAGTTCATTCTTTTGACTAGCAAGCCTTGTACAGCTTTGACATTATCCTTTCTGTCTGCTTTCCATAGATTCCAAATGAACAACGTTAATAATCATTCTTCATATAATTTAATAGTTTTATGAAATAAAATCGTTAAACAAATTAAAGAAAACATTATACTTCAAAATTTTATCCGCACTTTTACAGTCAAGCACTTCATTTGGATATAAAAATTGATTTGAGAGAATTAAGAATCAAATTATGTGGAATCAAATGATTCTGTTTAGAGTTTGCTTATAGCGGAAATATTATACTGAAAATAATTAAATAAATTGAATAACAAAAAGTGAATTAGTCACAGCTTGCAAGCTGCAATTTATTAAACATATACTAAAAGAAAAGCAGTAGCTGTAACTTTATTTATCGTATCTCCAGTGTTCATTCGCTAAATTTAAAATGTAATCTGCAACATTTGACAATGTTTTCAAGCCTCAATGTGTGATAATTTTTTTTTATGCATTTTGTAGTCAAATATTACGTGGTATGATCTAATGCCTATCTATAACCTCTGAGAACCAAATACAGGCATCAGTTATCAGTATTTGGTTTAGTGGCTCTGAGGCAAGCTCATTAAGGGGAGTATTCACTATTTTTTCGAAGTCGTAAAGTAGCTCTCTCATCCCATATAAAGTATATGGAAATGCCGATTTGTGAGTAAATTTTTAAATATTTTTAAATGTTTACTTACAAATGGCTATTTCCATATACTTCACATTGAACGAGAGAGGCATTTGATGACTTGAAAAGAATAGTGAATAGTCCTCTTTATAGTCACACATGTGGTTGAAATAGAGAGGATCTTCTTGTCAATGACACACTGGCTTTCTCGCTACCAAAAAAAATGTGAAAATTAACAGAAAAGAGCGTTCAGCTCAGTGCTTTATTTAATCCTAACTTGCTCCATACATGTTCATGCGTTTCGAACAATTTTTGTCGGTTGATCTTATCTGCTTATTGAGACATGAACGGAAATGCATTTGCAAATTTGAGCTCCGTCTTCCAAAGCTACTCTAAGCAACATCTGCTAAATTGGTATTTTTATATCTATACCAGTCCCTCAGGTACTTACTCACTATTATTAAGAACTAAAAGTGCCAAATTGTAACTTCCCTGAATTGCCAGGGTGACTGACTACATTTATGAGAAAATATCAAAAATTTTGTTGACTCACTGGCTAGTTCATTAAGAGCGGAATCTGCATTTGAAACAAAACTTTAAATTTGTTTAATCGAAAACCTAACTTTTGTATTTATTGAAAAAATTGAATTTTTTTCGTTCAGAAAAATAATTGTGAATTATGTAACCGAAATCCTCCATAAATATCCTATGCAATACAAAGTGTGGTTATACCAATATGATTCGATTAATATTTCTGGTAAAATTTGAGAGGAAATAATTACAAAATGGCCAAAGGCAATGAAATCCTTCGATTTATACAGGTAGCCGTATACGTGTTTCTTCAAAATTAGTTCCTAGATATATATATGAATTCATTTTATTTTTATCCCTAAAACTGATATTTGTTATAGTCAACATTTCTATGTTCACACTATTTAGCAAAATGTTTGAAAGAAATTAAAAAACCATCTTAAACTCATTTTTACTCCATGGAAAATATGCAGAACCATTCATTTCATTCGGTTCTATTGTCATTCAATCAATAACCAAAAAACAAAAATAAAATGAATAAATACATAAACAACAATTCCGTTAACTTTCCTTCTAAATTTGTTTCACTAAAAATTGGTTGCGACAATAAAACAAACAGCAAAACTTTTTCCATCAGTTTCAATAGCCAAATAGTACAACACAAATACAATTTAGTAAAAAGGACGTAAGTAAGTGACAAGAAATCCCAGAGGATCTACCAATGTAATCGTTTATAGGATTGCTTTTACTTTTTCGTTCCACTGTTGGGACAAACTGATTGCTTAGAAGGACTATGTGGCGGGATAAAAATTAAGCCTCATGAATTTATTCCCCCGTCTGATTATTCTGTGAGTGTTCAAAGATATATTTCCAACTAAAGAAGAAGGGTCGAAATTGGTATTACCCTTACTCATTGAAACAATGTGATTTCGTTATTCTATTTAAACCACAAATCTCAAAATGTTTTTGTATTTTACTTAATGAAAAATGTGAAACTTTGCTATTGTTAGAAACTTAAGCTGTCACTAAGCATGGTCAAAATTTAAATTTGTTTTCTTAACAATATTTTTCTCTGTTGTTTAATAAAGGAAAAAAGGAACTTATTTAAATTTAATCAAAACTATTAGAAATAATGGAGGGAGATTTGAAAATTAAAATAAATTTAAGAGCACCATCAATTTATTGAAAGCTGTTTAATAACTTAATACAAATTAAATGCTCATTAGTTTCAAAAGGAGAATAACAAATCAAAAAGATTGATTACTGGAATTTTGATTCTTGGCATCGTACTTAAGTTTAACGAACCCTTAATTATCTTTCTACGAAAGACTTTTGCTTTACTTTCAATTTGAATTATAGCTAAAGTTACTTTTGGCAATAGATATGATAAATTATTTCACAAAAATGAAAAAGAAACCCTATTTAATGAAAGTCTCCATAAAGGATCCATTATAACATCCTTTCACAATACATTATGTCAAAGATGAAGAGTTTGTGTTGGTCGTCATCGATCTGATCTAACATAGCCTTTTAAAAGCTAACAAAAAAAAACATGAATTAGTTATATGTATATGGGTAGGACCATCATGACGATGAAAGGAATAAAGAAACTTTAATGATATACTGGCCAATCGACAAACCTTTTTTTCTATTTATTCGAAAGGAAAATTATTCAAGTTGTTCGAAACCATTTTCTCGTATATCACTCTTATCATTTGGCATTTTGTTATGGTTTCGGGGGTTGCCTTCCGGGACATAAAGATGCAGGAGTATATATAAAAATATATATATATAAGTATATATATATATATATTTATTTATTTCAATTGATATAGGAGTGAAGGTCGTTTGTCAGATATGCCCTATACATGTGACGTCATTGTGGAAAATTGCAAAAATAAATTTTTTCTTCTTATCTTTTATGATTTGTGATACTAAGATTTTGGTTTCTTGGGGATTTCTGGCGACACAATATCGTTTCTTATAGATAAATTGAGGACGGAAAATTTTATTCTATTAAAAAATTTACAAACACCTCAAGAAGGTTGTTTAAGGGTTCAAAGTATGCGGTTGAGTCTTTTTGCCTCTTAAGTTTCTTAACTGATTTAACATCTGTACTTTTGTATTAGTTCTTATATAGATTTTAGTGTAAAATAAAATAAAAAATAAAAACCATTGAAAATTTAATTATTAATTTTTCAAACCCATCCTGAGTTATTCGAATAAATGTGAAATTATCGGCTCATGACAACTTTTAGTGGGAACTCTTTTGTTTGTGGTCACACATGATGATGCATGAGCTCATTTTTATATAATAAACATATAGAGCCAATAATGTGTACCTAAATTTGATAGATGTAAAAATAAATATTGATAAATTAAATTAAAACTTTTTAAATGTGTAAAGTTGCTGCATTCCCTCTGCTCTTTAAACTTTTAGTTTGTAATTTGGAAAATTTGTGATTTTGAGTAATATTCAATAATATAAAAAATCAGTTTTATATTCTAAAAAATTATAAACAATTATATTCAAAACAATACAATACAGGTTTATTTTGTAGTATTATTTTCTCTGGAGCAACTAAATTCCAGTGATTCCAGTTTTGTTGGATAAATAACGGTCTGTAGTTGTGCACAATATGTATAATTTTTTAGTTTTTATTTTTGAAAAAAACTGACTTCGTTTTATTCAAAGGAGTACCAATGGAATGTTTACATTGTTATTAGTGTCTTATGTGGTTTAATTGAGATTTAATTCATAATTAACTGGTATTATATAGCTCACACTTAAAAATAAATTATTTAGTTAATTATTTCAATTTAATTTAATAATGAAATATAGACAAAGAATGTTCTCTACTTGAGAACAAAAATGGTTCGAAAAGAAATTAATGTTCCTAGTACAAATTCTAATATTTTCAAAACGAAATAAAAGTAAATAAAATTTAAAGAAAAGACTATGAACTGTAGATCTTCAACGGTACTACTATATATATATATATACCGATTTTAAACAAATAAAACACTGTTGACAAAAATGTAATTCACAACCGATATTTTGTCTGAGTTTATAATTGTATGCATTTGATATTGCCCTCATTGAGTAACGGTAACCGTGAGTAACAGAAGATAAAATTTCTTAGGTATATTGTTGTTGTATTTTATTTTACCATCGTCTAGAGCAGTTGCTCTCACATAAAAATTTTTAAAGGCAATCAAAATTTTTTTATTTTTAATTTAACTTCACTGAGGTAAACCCTTGAACTTGGTAAGATCTATAATTTTAATAAAGCATAAGGAATTGAGATGTATACATAAGGAATTGAGCTGTATACATAAGGAATATCAAAATCCTGTTAGAATTTTGATTTGTTTTTTCTAAAACGAATATTATTTGATGATATTTTTTGAATGTATATATTTACTACATTTAATGCTTTTATATTAAGATAACTTACAAAAAACATACCTTTTAATCTTTTGCAGTTGACAAGCAGCTTAGACTTATGTAATGCTCCCATTCGATGTGTAGCTGTCAATCAACTAATTCTGATTTAACACTTTTGTTTGTTTGCATTATAAAAAGGCAGAATTCAATTAAATTTCAATGTGGCATCACTAGACAAATTGCTTAAAGTTTATTAATGGGTTTAAAGACTTTGATTACTTTTTTGTGT
Source organism: Acrocera orbiculus (assembly GCA_947359355.1). NCBI lineage: Eukaryota > Metazoa > Arthropoda > Insecta > Diptera > Acroceridae > Acrocera > Acrocera orbiculus. The sequence continues at coordinate 45,514,293 of OX375756.1, read as the reverse complement.
TTCTTTAAATTTTTAATTATTATTTATATTAGATTCCATATATTTTTTTATAGTTTTCTTGAGAGTTTTTTAAATATTAATTAAGTCTTGAACTTTAATTCTCACTTAGCTTTTAATATTATTTAATTGAATTGATTCTGGCATTTCGACTGTAAACTTTGGAAGTGTGACTGTCTCTATATTTAGAAAGGTATTATATCTAGAAATTTAACTGTAAATTTAGTAATTATACAATTCAATTTTTTTGAAACAGTCCGATAAGCGTATTATTGAATAGAGAAAACTAAAATTTTTGCGAACTAAACTTTTTCCATCCAACAAATATTTGCAATTAAAAGCAGTTAACGCTAATTTTTAAGTATACAATAGTTGGAGATGCTAGTTAAAATACGTTATTTTTTGATTTTTAGTAAAACTAATAATGATGTACAAGAAGACAAATTGCTTCCTTTGCAAATGATTGCGTGTTAGGTTTTTTAGTCGTTTGCTGAAAATTATTCAACAGAATCACATAAAAATCATAAATCAAAGCTTAATAAATAAAAAGCTTCTACTGATTCTGCGTAAAACATTCTTTAAAAATTTTGGTCTATCCTAGTACAAAAAATTCACTACTGCCCATATTCCTAAAAACAACACATGCTCCATTGAAATAAGCCTTAATTAAAATAAATTTATAAGCACGCCTCTTTTGACAAGTGCCATAAGATATAATGACTGAATAACTATTTTACTATTACTATTATCACTTCTTTTAGAACGACCTTAAACTCAAATTAACTGGTGTAGCCTTATTTCCCTTAAAAAATGCGTTCATTGTTTTGCACATAAATTTCAGCTCATACAACTGTGGAGTTTGAGATGTATTTTTTGAATTCCTGTCAAAAATTACAATTGGAAATAATAACAACCTTACATCATGTAGCTAAATATGTAAGCATCATCCCTCGTCTTTAACTCGAAATGCTTAATTTAACTGAATGAATGTTAAACTCTCTTCTTGAAATATTAACAAAAAAGTCTATCGAGGAAGTGTTTGCTCATATTTTTCAGTTCAAACGTGATGGTATACATATTATGGTATGTTGTGGGGAACAAACAATTAACCACCTTACGATTCTTTAAATTTAAATCAGTCTTTGTCTTGTATTCTGGTAAATGACTGAAATTTTTTTCTGGCTTACTATGAAGCTTAGCCAAACGTGTGAATTTACTTTACATTCGGACACAATCTCCATCAACTTCAACCCATTCATTGACAACAATTACATGTTAAATTAAAATTCAATGAATTAATAGTATTTCTCTCCTAAATTTCTCCTTTTTATCTCAGGCTATGGAAATGTGTATGTCATCAAACTTATATGCAAGTCTCAATAAACCCGAAAATATTCTCATGAAAGTTTCTCAATTTAACTCCAACAAATGTCCAATGTAGAAAAAATGTAGAACTCAATGCTCGTTTGAAAATAAATTTATAACAGTAAAATAGTCGACACTTATTTGCCAAGGAGTTGGGCATGTCGAATAATATATTTGAGCAATTTTATTGGTTGTAGCCTAACTACATGAGAATGGAAAGATGTTGTAAGTGGTCCGGCTAATGTAAGTTTAACTTTAAAGAATTTGAAATTCTTCTAAAAAATAATATAAAAAAATTTATTGAAGCAACATCATATAATAACTTAAATTATTAAAATTTGGCTAAAACATTTTTTAGCACTTCATTGCTAATTTTAGCATCATATTAAATTACATAGCAGCAATAAAATCATAATTTCACTTTAATTCACCTCTAATTACTACTTCTGGTTGATTACAAAATTATACAACCTGCCCTCCTGAAGGGGTCTTATAACAAAAAGATGCAGCAGAGCATGGTTAGTTGTTGATTATTGAACCGCCTTGAGAATTTCCAGACAATTCTCACATATATTGTGATAAATCATATGATTCGCTGCATTAATTTTTTCTTTACTTTTTCGAATTGCCTCGTTTTTATACAGTTCAGTAATTGAGTAAGATCTTACTCCTGGGAGGGCAAGGTATGTTTCCCTTGCTTTTCCATTTACCTGCCCAAAATGAATATATATAGTATATATACATATATATGTATTTATGGACATGTTTTTAATACTATAGAAAGGTGAATTTACTTTCTTTTTCTTGGTAGTACCCTGAGTTTACTGCAGCCGGTGGGTTGTGTAAAAACGAAAACAATTTCTGACAGCTATAAATCAAAAAATTCTGGAATAAATTTTTTGTTGTTGTTCTTTTTGTCTAGCACACAAGAGCCATTTGTTAAATTTCCTGCCCTCGGGTGTGTACGCTTTAGCCTTCATTATATTTCATTTTTCCACTGAAGGTATGTTTTATTACCGTACTCATTCCATCAGCAACAAAAAAGTTTTTTCTATATACTCAACAGGATAAAATATCCTCAGCCTACCTTTTTTGTTCTTGCTAGGCAAGATTATTATGAACTTGTAGTTTTTCTGTATTTGAAAACAGTTTAGATAATATAATAAAAATTCGACTGGTTTATATAATTGAAAAAAAAAAAAAAAACGTTGCATTCTCAACGAATTTAAATCACAGTCACAAGACTTTAAAAAATTGACGGATTTAAAAATGAAAAAATAAAAAAGAAACATTTTTTCCACATGTGGCCCTCAACGAATTTATGCTAAAGTATTTTTCATTTTAACATATTTGAATACTCGGAAGCTTGTAAATTTTTTTTGCTAATCTTTTTCTTGTTCATTTTTTTCTTTTATCATTGACTTTAAATGTTACCTGAATTAGCTCTAGCTTGTCTGTTTTGTTTTATTTCATTCGCTAACCTCAATGTGTAGAGAATAGAGGATGCTGATTGGAAAACGATTAAAATAAAATTGAATGTTTTGGGTCTTCTCTTCCGTGCAGAGTTTAACATAAAAAAGACTGGTGACTCTACGTGCTTAAGATGTTCAACTTAAAACCGATTTTAACATGCGCACGCAATGTATATGATATCTTGTTGTAGTCTGGCAATAAATTAAGATTTCCTTCAACGTTATGTTGAATAAAAAGGTATAAAAAGGACTAAAATTAACCCAGAAGATATTTTGTTATGGTCTTAATTTAATTTTTGTCGTTGTTAATCTTAAATTGATATCTGATTAAAGCCACTTACAGTTATGCGTAGTTTTTACTAAACTGAGGTGTACAGTATAAAAGGTGTCATTATTTTACTAATATTGATTAGGAATTGCCAAAATATTTAGTGAAAGTGAAAAATTTGTTTATTAATAAAACTCAATATACAAAATAATCAAAACACACGGAAATGCTTTCCGGAGTTTTCCAGTTATAATGAAAATTTCGAAGAAGTTTTTTTGGTAATACTTAGCGGTTTCAATAATAATTTAATGATAACAATAGTTTAATTGACTAAAAAATGTCTTAAGATGAGCGAAGGATGACACAAGTTCAAATAATAGATAATAACAAGTACCAACGTTTAATTAGTAGAAAAAAAATACCAACGTTTAATTAGTAGAAAAAAATATTTAAAGTGAATTTTTGTATAACACTTGACTTTTGAAAGCACTAAAGACTGCTTAGTAATAGACTAACTGTAGTAAAACTATTATCTTCAAAATCATTGTGTGTTAGTATGTTGTCAATCATAATACAGGGAAGTAGACTCACATAGTTTCAAGAAGCCTAATAGGATGCCTAACCTCAAGCCAAACTGACGCAACTGTGCATAAGATTAAATATGAGCTTAGAATAAAATCTTGCTTAGTACAATTATACTATGAGGGTGTGAGTGGTCTCACCACTTCGATTCAAAAGTAATCCGTAGAATATTAAACAGGTTATACCAGCCATGAAAAATCAAAGAACTTTTACAAAAGTTATTAGTAAAAGATTTTTAGGAGCAATTGGGTAGATCTAACTACTCCAGTAATCAACAAAAAAGTCATATAAGTAATACTATTACTCACTTCCATAATTTGAGCACACGGCCGATGGGATAATATTTCCCGAAATTTTCTTTTCACCACAAAACAATCGCACAGGCTCCGAAGTTTGTTCTCCAGCATTCTGCAAAAAGTTTCAGTTTTAAAAGAAACTGCCCTTTTTTTACAGTTTCATTACTAAACATTAGTATTCTGCTAATATTGAGTTGAATTTCTACAATTTCTACAATAGCTCCTTGAAACCTCATAACTTTGAAAATCCAAAATTTAATTCTTGAATTTCTCTAATTGTAAGTTCTCAACAAAAAATAACAATAGTTCATTATCATTATCTACACCTAGAGTATTCCTAAAACTGTTATAGCTCTCATTAAATAAGAACTAATTAATTTACATTAAGTAAAAATTAACCATGAACTATAATAAAAAGAATAAATCTGTGCTAAAGTAGGACAAAAAAATGTTCATGTGGAAAACTAGCTCACAAATTAGGAAGACGATTTTGCAAACGGAGGTATCTATATCTCTCGGGCGCATCGCTCCGTTTAATGCCCGTACCTCGTTATGCCAATAAATTTACATGCAAAGACGTACGTCCCCCATAGTTACCGATCGAATTACGTGATGACTTAATCGATTCGATTCGAACAGTAAGTTTATATATATATATATAAATGAATGGATGTTTGTTGAGTAAAAAACGAATAAAAAGACCTGAAGATTTGATGTCATTAAAAAGAAATCGAAAATTGTGAATGATAATAAGACGGACGAAGGAGTGTATCTTACCTAAAAAATCTATACACGTAAGCCTTTTGCAGAAAACAAGTGTACTATTCTTTGATTGTGTAGTTTTTTTTACTTTATTTAATTTAAATCTTTCCTTTGATTTATTTTAAATCTTAAATTGAATAAATCATGCAACAGAGTCTTATCGTTAGTAAGTTGTATTCTTCTTCTTTTTTTGGTATTGTAAAATTTTTCTTTTCCTTTAAAAATTCAAATCAACATATTTTTTGTAGCAGAACACGGATTGCTCTTTTTTTGCCTTCTTTTATAAGCAAACAAAAAAACTGGTGGCCCTTTAGAAGTATTTAGTTATATCCATTTGGCCTCAGTGATTTAGAGGGAGAGGAGTCCAAGAAAAAAATTGTTTTCATGATATTTATCGGTGTTACAAAATTAAAAAACATGATATTTTCCTAAAGAAATAAAAAACCCGGTGATAGCAGTTCTGTAGACAACAGCGAAGTCCATCTGTCCATCTGTTCGGTGGTTTTTGTTTAAAAGAAGTCAAAAGGAAGTCTTTTTATTGATTACTTAGAAAACCATTTAAGACTCTTGGATTTACTAAATGAAAAAATCCAAAGTAAAACCCTGATTTTTAAAAATAAGTTATTTTTAATCAATTTGAAATTCACGGAGCTATGAAAAAGTTTATGTTAAGGGAAAATAAAAAGATTTGAACTATGTTTTGTTGCGGCATGCACTTTTCAAAAAAGAAAAAATTTAAAATCAGGACAACAGGAAATATCCTAAACTAGGAATATGATGACGTCATTAATTGATACATTGCAATGCTTCCAATAACTCTATTAGAATATTAGCTCAACTGACTGAAAAAGCGTTGGAAAAGTTGCTTGATGCAAATGGATCCTTATGAAGAGAAAAATGTTTATCTAATTTTTTGAAAAACTTGGGCTTCACAGGTTAAACTACGATTACAGTTGTTGATATTAAATTTTTGTTATCTATTTTATTATCTTGGGATTTAATGTGCATTAAGGCTCATAGAATTTCCCTTTGAACAAGCTTAGAGTGTAAAATCAATCACAAAGGGCAACAATTTATCATTTTCAATTTGTAATCAGAAGCTGAAAAAAAAAATGCTTCTTAAAGATTAAATCACAAAAATTAGGCGATCATCCTGGTCAATGTATGCTGAGCAAATTAAAACGGAGACTTTAGTATTAAAATGTTATCAGTTATAAATATAATTGCTTCTTTTACTTCTCTTTAACTAACTCAATGATTTGGTGCATTACTATATTCCATTTGCTTTAACCAACAACTTCAATTTATTTACTTCCAGTTTATTTTGATTTTATTATCTCACTTTAGTTATTTTGTAGACTTTACTCTTGTTAGGCTAACATAAAAGTGATCCTGCTGAAAATCCCTAACAAAACCAATCCAATATGGGGCATTACATTTTGTTGTAGCTTCTAGAGAAGTTCTCCTGTATCTCTTTAAAATGTTGTTATGCAATACTCTAAATTTTTCAGTTAATCTATAAGAAAGCAACACAAATATACCTGGATTGAAAATATCAAAACTCACATCTTAAGTAAATAATTTCAAAAATCGTGAAAAATTTCTTAATAAGTCTAACTCCGCGGTTTTCTATTTTGTTCTTTTGTTTTATTTATTAAACTGTATTTTTTTAGTTTACACAGTATTTTCTAGCATCGATTCTATGAACAGCAGACACATATATCATTTATGTTCCAGTCTTTCTATTTTGTAATTTGTTGTCTCACCCCCTGAGATGCATACGTTAGATTAAAAGGATGTATAGGCTTAGAATTTCAAAAGTTTCTTTAAGGTATTATGTTAAACATTATAGTTTTGGGTTTAGAAATTTATCAAGCTAATTAATCACGTCCCTTGATTTTATATTATATCTACCTCCAAAAAATGCATTTAACACGCTAGAATAAATGTTATCTTCAAGATATTAGCTAACTTTTATTCTAACCATCTAATCGCCAACTGAAATTTCTCCTTTTCTATAAAATATGCTGCTCCAAATACAAATAATTAGTGAAAATTTTAGGGAAAACTATGTAATTAATTAGGCTGTATTTAATGCTCATTGTCAAGCCTCAAATTTATGCACTAGACTTTTGAGTTATTTAGGGTAATTAAATTAGTTTAGACAAATGCACTTTTATTTATCTTTAGTCGAATTTAATTAGGCTGATCTCCTGTTGGATTATCCAAAAGAAGCAAAAAGAACAATAAATATGCAATGAAAGAGAGGATAAATGTGTACTATTTTTAGAATTCAAAACGACTCTGAAATTGAGAATGAAAGACTGGCATAGCTAGAAAAGGTTATCTCTTTAAAATTTGATAGTAAACACTATTTTTTATTATATGTCATAAAATTACATATATACTCAAAAAATCTGAAATTGCATACAAATTAAACCCAAATGGGACTGATTTTCTGTCTCGTTGTTTGTCCTTTCTATAGACTAAAATAATTTTTAGTGGTGAGACCCGTTTTTCAATAAAAAGGACTACTAACAAATAAATTGGCCACATTTAAACCAAAGGATATCTTAGAAAAGCTCAAGAGCAGCTTGCTCTGGAGATCAAGAAGTAATCTTTGTTCGTATTTTTATGGAATATTTGGATTTTTCTCTTACTATCCCATATGTTAATAATAGTTAAATAACGGCTTAGTAAGACCATTGCGCTATGTATTTGTGACTACAGTCTAAAGTTCTTTACTTTACTCCACATACATTAAATATTTTAATTCCTTGCTGTTAGTGTTTTTTAAATGAGCATTCTAGGATATCCTGGGGTATAGTATCACAAATAAAAATTTTGACCTCATTATTTACTTACAATTAGAAGTTTATTTCTTGAATGTGCAGTGAGTAAAATATGTTTCCTTCTTTTAGTGAAGGACATTTAACTTTGTTTAGGTTCTTATTTTGTTTCAAAACAGCACATCTGACTTTCATAATAAAAATTATTGTTTATTTTTGGATTATACTCTTAGCCTTATGGGTAGTAATATTTCTACTTACACTGTTGGAGTAGATCCTTGCTTACAGTTTCTAATGGTGTTAATAGACCGACTACATACATTCGGCTTTGTTTTGTTATTTATTTATTGCCCAGCTAACGATGGTCAGATCAAAACGTTTCCATACAGCTCACACTCGTGATCAGTGTCATCATTCATGAATGCTTTCAGAGAAATTTCTTTGACATTAAAGGAGCTTCTATTATAGCTAACCATATTGTGAAACATATAAGAGACCTCCATTGTAAATTTCAGCTTTTATATGCAGGCTGAATTTTTTTCACTGTGCATAGGAGCTAACATATAAAACTGGATGGCCTGCATATTTACTTACTGTCTTTAGTGCCCATTTTGACAGTAAATACAATCTTGACATTTCCTAGATGGATATTTTAGGCTTACACCCTAGACAGACAAAGAAAGGATACTAGGTCTTTTGATCTAGTCTTTTGTCTCAGCCAATCATCGCTGATGATGATGGCATCGCAACTTCTGATTGGTTGAGACAAAAGACTAGATTAAAAAGCCTAGTATCTTTTCTCTGTGTGTCTAGGGTGTTAATTTGGACCTGAATATTCTTATCAGATTAGGATAAGTTGTGTCTAGGGTCACACTCATACATATCTGAGGTTCCCATAAGGTATTAATGTTTTCTTTTAAAGGTTAAAAATCACTTACGTTTTCTTACTTGAGCGAATTATGTTGGAATTATGTTGAATTATGGTAATTCAAATCAACATAACAAAAATAATATTAATCAAAGCTTCATTAAAGATAATATTAGTGTTAGAAAATTTTAAGGCTATAAAAGCCAATACTTCAATATAATAATCCAAAAATGTTTAGATTTATTCAAATTAAAAAAAAAAAAAACAAAACAGAAAAAAAATTTCTCACGCTGAGAAAATTAAATGCGTAGAAGAATTGATAAATCACTTTACTATGTTAATTGGCTTACATTAAAAAAGGGTTTGCTAGATGAAATCCGTGTCAGACTCGTGTCTTTATTAATACTCAAAGGGAAAAAACATAGCTTTCATATTAAAAAAATTCCAAGTACTTCAAATAAAAACAAACAAACAAAATCTATCTACAAATGTACAAAAAAAAATTATATTGCATGATTAGCATTACACCAAATATTATATTTGCCTAAATATAACCTGAAAAGTCAAGTCCAGTTCCATTATTGCATTTCTGAAATTCCCAAGCATCAAATTAAGAAATAATTTTAAATTTATTGTACTAGCAAGCAAAAGAAATACTTTAAAACACCTACGCCATTATCACCAGAATTCATAATTCAAATCTTTTTCTCTACTGCAGTTGATATATATATATATATGTATATCTATATCTATAGTTGGATAGATATATTGATATATAGGGACGTTTGTGCCCTCAAAACAGATGATATAACAAGAGGTGCGTACATCTTTCATTTCAATGGAAATATTTACAATGTGTGCGTGACTGATTCTGCCGCCATCATATATATACATTTTCATTTAGTCATACATCATTCGCACACAATTCATCTTGATACACACACCTAAATTAGAATCAGCCTTCTTATTATACAAGCCCCATATTAAAAAGCTTCTTATACAACAAAATCTAAAAATTTCATCTTAAAGGACCAGAAACAGAAAAAACTTAAGACGAAAGTACAAAAAACAAAAAAAAAACCAACTATTATCACTTACACATATATAACACAGCAATTCAGCTGAAATATATACTCTGTAGACTCACTATCAAATTCAAACAGCACAAGCTAATTCTTCACATTCTACGCACATTTTATCTCATTTCAACATTTCTATTTTATTACATTTCTTCTTTCATTCGCACAAGTCATCCATCTTTTTAAGTTCTCCTATAATGGTTTATGATATTGCTCCTCCTATTCCTACTAGAGAATATATTTTATGGGAGGGAAAAGTGCGTTCTCTCAGCAACTCTTAAATTCATGTTTATAGTTTGTTTTCTTTTTATTTGTCCTTCTTATTATTTTACCATCCCTATTCAACTTGAAAACTTTTGGTCTAGTTAAATATTTCTCCATGTTCTGTTCCGTTTCTTTCCTTTTTACTTTATGAGTTTTTTCTGAAAGCTTGGTGGTATTTGTCATTTAAAGCATGGCCATCATGGTATAGTAAATTGTACTTTCTCCCACGAATAAATTTCATTTTGCACTTGATATCGGACAGAATGAAATAAGTGAGAGAATTTTTTTTATAAAGATAAAAATAAAAAGTATTATTACTCCAATCCTTCTCTCTTTTATATTGAAGAAACCATTTATATATATTTATATATATAAAGTAATTGGATTGTGTATTAGCTCTCTCCTTTTGACTAATTTATAGTCACATATGTCTTACTCAAGTTATATTTTATTCTCACATATACTGTTAATATATCATCTTGGATTGCGGCGGTCTTTTCCCTCTTCTATATCACACTAGGAGGTTATACAGCATAAAACATAAAGGAGATCGTATATTTCATTTGGCTACTGTGTATTTGTGTGAATTGTGGCTGACTGCCATGTGCTGTTTTGTCTTCTTCGTTTTTTATTTATTTCTTTTTTGGTTTTTTACAACTGGATTAAGGGGATTTTTAGAATTTTCGCATGTATATGGCGGAATTGAATACTTTATGGCTTTAGTTTGATAGAAGTCGTAAAGAAATCAACATCTTTTTTTTGAAAAACCGATTCCTGTTAATATTTTCTCAAGTACATAATAGTATATTGCTAGTTTCTCATTAATTGTGTACAAAATTGCCAATAAGTACAAATTACAGTATTTTGCTGTCAGGCAATGTCCTTTATAAGTGTGCAATTCAATTAGTTATTAATTATAATTCAGCTGTTATTGACAACAAGAATTTTTTTGTTCTGAAAAGACATGTTCAAAATTTACTAAGATTCTCGCTGTTATTGTTTAAAGGTATCGAACATAAAAAAAGTATAACCACATTTTTCTGTTTGCTTAAATCTTTTTAATAAAAAAACGCCCTCAAATTTAGCGGACTACTATTAAGTAAATTACATTCAATTCAAATGTCGTAATAATTTCAAATTGTGTTATCCATAAAAGAATAAATTAAAAGTGAATAAGTTTTTAGTGTCATGCTTTAAATTAATTATTATTTCATTTTTAATCATTAGAGAAATCATAAGTTTGGTTATTGTTTTCTTTTAAAAATGGCTTGTGCGCCCTTTAATAAATTATGTGAAATCCAAATAGATTCTTCGCTTCCCGAAGAATAAAAAATAAGTAAAATCAATTTAACTCTAATGCAGTGTTTTCTATAGGTAAGTCAGATTTTTTATAGTATTTTTGATGACTATTGCCTTAATTTTATATAATTTCACGCTGTTTTAAGACATAATTATTATAAAATAAGATGCAGCCAAATTAACTTTGTTAACGAACTTTGGAACTTGCAAAAAAAAAATTGTGGTTATATTTAAGTCAATTTCCAAGTCTAGGAATTTTTTATGGCCAAGTGTTAGAAGAAGTTGGGCAGAATGGACTGTATTGTATTTTATTTAGAAAATTATTACATTTGCCTTTGGTCTTATTCAAGCATTAATCTAACGGATCAACATATATGTAGCCTCTTTTTGAGCTCATCCTTGTACAAATAGAGAGAAAACTAACAATATTTGGATTAAAGGTGAATCTGAATATAAGGTACAACACACAAAAAACAAACGATTTCGAATGTATTCTTATTTCTGCTGCTTCAATGATTTGGATAGGATCTATGCCTACTCTTCTAACACAGATACATCATAAAATTAAATTATTTTTTCTTTGTTCTACTAAAATGAAACTATTTCTTCTGTATTGAGCCACTAAGAAATGTCACACTGTCCAAAACTATCGTTTATTTCTCTAAAACAAGCTTAATTTGCCCAAAATAAGCCAAGAAAGCTATTGAAAAAAGAATTGAGGATATCACTTACCTGATATGATATATATGGAAAAAGAAATTTTCTGCTTTTGGGATTTTATTGAAACCTTCCACAGAGCCAAGCTTTTATAAATATTCCAACTGGATGTTTTATTTTTGGTTCTTATTTCATTTGGGTATTCTTTAATGATGAACAGGGATAAACAAAAGCTTCGGCTTTCTTATTACTATTCAAAAATATTTTTAATTTTGTTTGCTTACTGGAAGAATATCCAAACCATTGCTCGTACTATTAATTTTTTCTTTTGAAGTAACTTTCTGCGGGATTTCCTTTACATGATTTTTAAAGACGTTTTGCAATTGGTAACGAGTATCAGAAAAAATCAAAATGTGGAGCAATCCCAGATAAATGTCAGTATTCCGAATTATTGTGTTAAGGTTATCATGTTAAGTGAAATTAACTGGCTTTGATAAGCCCATTCCACAATTCTCTTGTTGATAAGAAATATTCCAGGGGTGAGAACACTTTTTGTATCATAAGTATCAGTGTGCGCTGCATATTTCATTTATAAATGGCTCTATGCTTACCAGTTTTGCGAATTTCTAATCTATATATGTGATCGAGGTCCATGTAAAATTTACTCCCTAAATTCGATATGAACTTTTGGTTTCATGCATATGTCAGCCTTGCGCATCTCAAAATATACATATTACAAATGCCATAAGGTTATAAGTTGCTGAAATTTCGAGTCTTTGATTTTAGTGGTAACTAAAGCAGAAAAGCTACCACACCTAAAATGTTGACAAAACAAAGTCTTATCGTTCGCATTTCAGAAAGCTTTCCACCGCACAGCTTCAATCAATCAGAAAATTGATCTATGCTTCATTCTTATTACATACCACGTATAAATCTTTTACATTGCAACAGCACTTTAAATCATCAATGTGTTCTCGAATTAGACAGTTGTGAGCGATCGTGGAACCAGGTTAAAAAAAATTTTTTTTTTTCAATGAAATATTAGTAATACGTTTTTTTAATACCCTAAGAATACTCTTTTACATAATGGTATCACGAGCTTTATTTGTTATGTTTAAACAAATGACGTTAAACATTTAGCCAGTCCAGTTTATTGTTGTACATATTTGAAACGAAATTATTTTAGCACCAAATTCTCCTTGTCAAGCCACATTAATGGGCTTACCTAATTCTTTAAAAAACACCAAATCTTATCAGGCAGTTATTTAAAACACGTAAAATGCTTACCTGATATTTAAGCCTCAGCCAGTACGGACCTATCTGAATTTTTCATAAAATAATATTATTATAATTGAAGAGCCCTCTTGTTTATCTGCGGGTAAAATAGCTGCCTATCTTATCTTTATCAAAGTTTTGTGTTCACTATTATTAGTTTTTGACTAGGAACATGGTTGTAGAATTAATGCTCATCCACATACACAGTATGTCCCAAAAATAACCGAACTTTTTGGATATAGAATAAAACACACATTATATTACCTTTGAAAGTAATTATTTTTTCAAAATAGGTTCCACTAGACTCAATACAATGTTTGGCACGGTCAACCAGCGCATGCATAGATTTTTTTATGTCATTTATAGGAATGTTCTTCAGCACCTCGGTTACAGCTGCTTGAATGGCTGCGATATCATCATAAAATGCTCCTTTCATTTTGATTTTCATTGTTGGAAATTGAAAATAGTTCATGGTGATAGATCAGGCAAATATGGAGAATGGTTGATGAGAGAAATCCGTTTTTTCATCAAAAGTTCGTTCATTTTTTTGGTCTTCATTTAATTCATGTGGAAGAAAACGCAAACAGACCTTTCTTTTACCCAAATCTTCAGTTAAAATTCCCCAAATAGTGTTTCTACTCGTATCTAACTCCTTAGATAACTTCTCGTAGTAAAATTAGCATCGATACCAATAATTTCACGGAGTTTTTCCACCAATTCAGCACGATTACTAGCTTTTGGACGACCTGGCTCATCATCATTTAAATCCTAACGACTATTTTCAAATCGTGTAAACCACGTATAAACTTTAGTAAGACTCATACAATCATAACCATGAACTTTTTTCATCAATTTTTATGTCTCAGCGAATTTTTTTCACAAAATTTTATATTTGCTCTTTGTTCCATTTTTGTTTTGTAACATTAGCACTTGTTTTTCTTTCTTTGAACGGCTGTAACTTTCACATCTGTCCTCCGATTTACATGAATGTAGGTGCGTTTGAAAGAAGATGAATTTGTCTTTTTGTAAATTTTCAATGGATGGCGCTGCATGTTATACGATTTAAATATAAATTTCGGTTATTTTTGGGACACACTGTGTAGGTTAAAAGAATCATGAAATCATTTTTATCCATTCGACACTATTCTAAATGATCGACTGTGTTCTTGCTGCCTAATTAGATCCGTATACCCTCTAATAAACTGTTTTTGGTCAAGCGATGGTATTCCGAAATCATATTCTGTGATTTTGTTATGATTTTTGGTCTTGACCCGATTATAGTATGTCCTGTATATTTTTAACCCTTAAGAGTAGTACAAAGGTGTTTTAATTTAACAACCCATCTTTTTACGGCTGTAATAAAAAGTGTGAGATTCCGTATACATTGTTCAAAACGAGTTGATAGATCTACATAAAATTACACCTTACTGATCAAACAGTTGCCTCAACAACAAAATGAAATGATGATGAAATGATATCATTTTAAGCCTCCAAGGTTTGAAGCTTAAACAAAGCTGTTACTTTGATTTAATAAATGCGACATAAATTGCTAAAATTATCTCAGGAGTTTTCACAAGTCTATCGGATACATAATTTTTTCTTTTCTTTTTAGGTAATTTCCCTGGACCGTGGACCGTGGGCTAAGAAAAATAAACTTTTTAATTTTAATTATAAATCATATTTTTATTAAGTCAATCATTTTTGTGCTGCACATTTGATATGTTTACAAATTTTGTCTTCTTATTCGATTAAAAACTCATCAAATTATGTATTTTGTTTGATTCCGGAAGAAATTATGAAAACATTTTCGTATGTAATCAAGAAAGTAATAAATTCAAAAAGAAGCCTCATTATATCTATTTAACTTTCAAATTAATATGTGGAATGGCATAAAAAAATTATAAAAAGCTGTGTCTAGTGGTATGGTATGGCATACTTATGGTAAATGGCTATGAAAGTTCGAAGGCAAAAAGAATGCTAATAATTTATGATAAATAATTTTGTGAATACCTATTTTATTAAAAATTGATTGCTTAATGACCTCTTAGCAATTAGGAGGCCACTAATTTTAACTCTTGAGGGGTCGAAGAGGAATTATCTTATTAAAAGTCAAAATCATTACTGTTGTTACTTAACTCAAGTTGTGTGTTTTATCTCATTAAACCAAGGACAAAAAGTTAATCCTATTATTACAGAGTTAAATCAAATAAAAATGCAGATTTCTGTTTGACCAAATAAAAACTTAATTTCTACAAACGAAAATCATTTACCAAAATAATTTTCAACGTTTGGTACTTTTCATAAGCTTAAGTTTGTATGAGCTTAAATGGGAGCTTAGCAGGAGGTTCTCAATTTAGTTTTTGATAATTAATGTTTTAAACATAAAACAGATTGTTTCAACAGAAACATTACAGAACGGGCAATCTTTACTACACTACCATCTGATTATGAAAATTTTTAACATGCGTAGATGGTGAGCCACCAAATTTGAAAACTTGTTTAGATCAGTGGTGATTGAAGAAAGAAATATATTAGCCGACTAGCCATTTAGGGTGATGATAACCGATTGTTCACTTACCAAGGCTAAAGAAAAGGTATAATTACCTGACTGGGTGTTTAGATATTAGATATTAAATTAAGGCTCTTGGCAGATTTCACCATTTCCTTGAGTAATGCAGTAGCTAGTAAAGTGTTCCAGTACTTGGAATGAATCGGCTAATTGAATTCATTAAATCCAGCAGTTTATTGTTGATTACTCTGCACATGTGAGTACTAATTAAGCCTACCCAATTTTTCTTTTACCGTCTAAAATATTTAGTGAATCGATCAATTCTAAGTCTATTTAAATCTCAAGGTAACAGTAATAATTAATAATAATAATAATTTTAGAACCTTTAAAGATACTCAAAACCTTGGTAACTCTAACAACAAAAATAGAGAAAGAGTTATGAAAGATCATGTCTAATTTACGAAAAAAGTCTCAATATATATCTCGCCTTACTCCTTTATGACTTAATCACCAATATTTGTTCTTATAGGCTGAACGAAAAATTGCTTGTGTGATTTTGTTTTGCTCTTCTCCTTTTAATTTACTTTTGCTGTGATAAGGAAGCATTTTATTTCTTTTTCCCTTACTGTCAGTTTTTTGTAAAGCTCGTGAAGAAAATTTTATTCGTAGGTAGCCACCTTAATGTCGTGGGCCTAAGATTTTTTTCATGATTAGGGAATTGATTAAAACTTGTAACTTGCCAAATACAAGTGTTGTGATTCTTATTGCAGCCATTTCAAGTGATTGGCAGCGATTTGATCATGCTGCTTATCGATGCAATACATTAAAATATAAATGACGTTTAATCTTCATGATTCAGTTATTAAATAAAAGTAAAGGCTATTGTTTCAGTGATTCAGTTTAGAGCAGTGCAGTGTTAAACATTTCTACTCAGCTTTCAAACTCTAGACAGCAAGTTTTCAGCAATGAATACTTTCGATTGCAATATCCTAACTGCTAACTAAAGACTCAAGCAAAAATCTCTTTAAAGATCTGTGGCGACATGACACGAATTTATTTATTTAAGAAATTAAATTTAATTTAAAACAAACAGAACGCCGGAAAAACCACAGATCCTTAAAGATCCAATGCTTCAAAAACCATTATTTGTACTGAAAATATTATGCCTTCTCCATAAGAATTAGCGGGAAAGCTTACATTTTTTTTTATAATTTTAGATGAAAGAGTTATTAGCAAGCAATATTCCAAAAATCTGTACCGGCTATTCCAATTCTTGTCCAACACTTACTTATGAACTCGTTGTTTAGTTGTTAAGATCGTGGTTCATTATGAGTTGCCCTGTAAATAGCTTCACAAACTTATTTTCTTTGCATTTTACAGTAAAAAGAAAAATCGCATTCCGTCCCATGTCTAATTGACTTCTACTTCTTATCTACTTTCGAAAAATATTTATGCACGATTCGTCAAGTGTTATTTTTGTGTTGTCATGCTATGATTATCAAGGGTACTATGCACGGCTTAGACTTAGTCTTAGAGTTTATAAAGATGATTTTTGTCATCTTTAACTCTGGTCTTTTTAACTACCTAAACTTAATATATCAGGGTTGAGGGCTTAGCTCAAAACAAGAAGGCTTAATGCCACCTACCGTAGAAAAATCATAAGAAAACAAAAAAAGTGAGAGTAGCTAAGTACGAAAAATTTTAGTTATTCTACTCCGTGGATTGTCTGACTTGAAATAATTTCTTCCAATCAATTGCCTTTTGAAAATGGTAAAAATTTTTCGTTACCTACAAAACAATAACACTCATCCTCTGTTTTTTGTTTTTTTAATTATATTAGTTTGCTATCATCTTTTCACCACCATGGATAAAAATTGGATTCAACAATGTAATCGTGGATCACAGTGTCTTTAAATCAAGCTTGGTGGCCCTTTCACCAACATATAAGGCTTATGTCAATAAATTTCACATCCGGAAAATGTATCACTTTTTTGGGCTCCAAAATTTAATAAATAATTTCGAGAAAATTAAAGCTTTTTAAATAGAGACAAATATGATTTACATTAGGAAAATTGTGACCATTACATGAATCTTGAAATCGAATATTTATTTAAGGCACAGCTTTCAAAGAGGACAATATTTTCATAGACCTCAATTATTATTTGATCATATAATATTTGTATCTATTAGTCTATTTTGTTCTATGGTGAATAATATTTTTATATGGTTATTTTATGTCTTCAAAGTTTTGTATAAGAGCTTCCTTACTCGCATACTCAATTTGTATTATAACTCAAAAGCAATCGCTTATTAACATAATCAACTGAAAACCTTGAGTGATTAAAAAAGATTACCAAGAAATCTAAAACTTCTAAAGATTCTTATATGCTCACCTAAAGGCATTGAACTTGAACAACTTTTATAAACTCAGAAAGATCTGTTGATCTTAACAAAACCTTAGTTCATTCTACCCAGACCCCTAAGCAATTTTGAAATGATATAAAAGAAACAGGACTATAATTACTGATCTTAATTTCAAATCTTGTTAAATAAACAAAACATAAAATATAACAAGATCGCCCCATCTAACTATATTTAGTTTAACCGGAAAAAAACGAAAGAAATTAAACCTTGTGACATTATCTAGGCATCTTCCGTAAGAATTTTGCACTTCAGGTAAATGCAGTTCACAAAAACCAAAAAAAAACAGAAAACAAAAAAAAAATCACAACACAATATTAAAGTCAAAGAATAATCATAATTTTTGCATGTTTCTAGGAAAATTGCTTCATATCTTAACTCAAGGATAAAATAGGTCTTTAAGGTTAAAAACACACGAAACAAAAACGAAGCAATTTAAAATAGTTTCAAGGTTTTTCCCGTGTTTCTTAGCCTCACAGAAAATAACTTTTGGATGTGACATAGAAAATGACGCAACCGAATATTGTGGCCACTTTGTATTTAAGCGGGTTTTTGTTTCATTTTTTTGTTGTTGTTGTTTTTTTCTAGTCAATTTTTTTAGTTTTAGTTTTTATACCTGAGATAGAACTTTTGTTGGAATTTGCATTGCGAAGATGAAATGTGAAAACGTTTAAAAATGACATTAACACTATAAACCGTGAACAATATCCAACGGAGACATTTCGAGGACAAATTTTTGTTAAAAAAAAAACAAAAACAAATATAATCATAATAATAAAAGCAAATATATATATATGTATAATTATATACGCAACGAAATGCTTGGACCGTTGTCAAAAAGCCCAACAATAAGGTCATAAATTACAACGATGACATGTTTTATGAGTTTTAATGCTGTTGTACCTGTTGCGGTAATTTGATTATTTTCTTAGACTGAAAAGTCCAAGGTCTATAGGACAAGTGTCTATGGTATAAATGTTAAATTTTTATTTTTTAGATATATATATATATATATATATATATATATATATATATATATATATATAAATTTTCCTAAGGAATTAGTTTTAGTATCCTGACAAGGTTATTTCCCGTAGAGATAAAAAACAATAGAAATCTAGCAGGGATAAGACTAATATTGTAGGCCTGTAAGATATTCATGCAATGGAATTTCTTCATCCTTTGAATTGAGTTTATCTTTGAGGTCATTAGAGAAATTGAAATCATTTCATTATTAATTTTTAGTAAATTTTTTAAAATTTTTGGTACGTATGTCACCTAAAGAAAAGGTTTGTTATATTTTATGTTTTAAAAACCGGAACAAACTATTCTGTTGCATCGGGAATATATTTGAACTTCTGAATGCTTGAGACGAATTGCAATGGTGTACAAATTTTGAACTTTAAAAAAGCATTCTTTTGTAATGTGATTTTCTAAATAATTTCCGCATGCTGAATTTTTCTTTTTGTTAATATGAAAATTACGATGTAGTCTTTTTGTTGCCCTCTTGTATTCTGCCTTTTTAATATATTTACAATTAGTCCTATCATACTTCGCCAACATAGAAACGTTCCACTTGCCTTGCGCTCTTCATTTTTAATCCTCGCAGTTGTCAGCAAAAAAATCCAAATGAGAATGTTAAGAGTGGATTTTCAGAAACATATTACAACCCAGCTTTTTATATTTACACTGCTCTTATTTCCTTGAAAGTTTTTTGCCAATGACGAAAATCATTCCAGGCCTTTATTCTATTTCATCTTAAATCGAGTCAAAGAAGTTATTCTCAAATGAATTTCTTATTCGGGGCTCATTTTGTCCCCGATCTTGGCTGCACTTAATCTTTAAAAATTCAGGCAAAGGTTTTGAAAAGCAGCTCCGTTTTCTTTCATTGCCTGTATAATGAATGTGCTGTTGTGCAAGTCACACTTTTTGTGTCTTAACTGAAGAGTTATTTTGATCATGTTTTTGCCCAGGATGAAGTAACTGACTGGAGAGTCACATCTTCTTTGGCTAATACTCTTTGCTATCACAACTGACTCCATCAGAAATAAAACAAGCAAAAATTGTGTAGCCTCTTTTTTGTCAAAAAGCAAGTACTAACAATAAGACTTTCAATTCTGCGCAGATTTGGCACTGATGGTCATGGTACCAAATTCGCAAAAAAGGAATTACGTACTTTCGTAAGTCTGTTCTACATGGACTTCGAATAGAAAGTTTTGAACTGTCTATGAAAGTTTTGAACTATCTATGAAAAGTCTCTATTTATTCCTTCTGCATGTAATGTTTAAAGCTTCTAACAAGCCCCCAATATCTTTGCAAGAAACTAAACTGTCAGCTATTACAAAATAATGAGTAAAAATTATTGGCACCGAAAAATGATATGCTTAATTGCTTACGCCATTTTCTAAAACGCTCCACCGATGTAATCTTCGGCCTAGAACTTCTGTTTAATACTTAGGTAATTAGCCCCTTACAATATCGATTTTGATTTTATTTTCTTCTTCATTGCCAATATTAGGATGCTCCAGGATATGATGAAGATTTCTGTATGAAAGAAATTAAGAAGCGGATGCTATATAAGGGAATTCTATGCCATTGTTCTTTTTCTGAGATAAGCCCTTTTTTTCCTAATATGGAGGTTATCGAGCCGAAATACTAACCAGTTACATAATCTGTGAATTCTTACAATTACATTTGCTGCCAAATCGAATGATGTGTTTTTGCCACTCAGCCAATTTTTCAAACCTGTAGTATACATACTGCAGCAAAAGTGTGGACCCAACTTTTATTTTAATGTTCTATTTCATCGTCAAAGTAATAAAGATATGATTTTCTAATTTTTGGATGTATGTGACACTTTTATTATTAAATATTATCTCACAACAAGTGTAACAAAAACTGTCTAAATTATTCTCACTCTTTGCTTAATTGAATATACTTAAAAAGATTTTATTACTTTGTAATAAAAAACTACAAAAACTAAAAAACTATCAGCCAGTTGAGTAAAGGTAGGACATTTAAATCCGAAAACTGCCAGGTATCGGAAGACTGAAACTGTAAAACGAGTTTTAATGTTGAAAATAAAATTAGCTCAAATTATTTCGTATACTTTTCTACTGCAGTCTTCAACGTCAAAGATTTGAAAATCCTGCAACAATAACATATCCAGTATATCTGTGTCATTGCTCAAGGAGGTTGCCTAGAAGGAGAAGTCATGAACTACTATAGTACAATAAAAGCAAGTGCTTGTCTTCTATTTCCTTGAATAACTTTTTGAAAGATCTTATCTTAAATCAATGCTTTTCAATAAAATGCTTGATTCAATGTAGTACTCAAATGACTTCTTGTCTTTTAAAAAATACTCTCCGTAGATTTCGTAAGATTTAATTTTTAGAAGAAAATTATCTAAAGACAGATGCAAGTTAGCAGCTTGAACTATAACCAAAATAAATTATCACGCATTATTTGACACTCTGATTTTTTTGAGCCCTTTTTTGAATTTCTTCCTTCCAACACTTGTATCAAAATACAAAGCTTATTTCAGTTTTCATCAATTGTTAAAAGTAACACATTATTTTTCCAGAAGCTTAATTCTAGGCTGAATTTTATTTTTCTTTTTAAATTGATTAATTGGTCAAAGTCACATCTTTGCTTTTACCTTTAAATTTAATTGAGTTTTGTATGCAAATTTCTTGCAAAAAACACATCCAATTTCAGCGACTTCATTCGGCTCCAGACTCTTGAACCTTGATTTAGCCCATCAATTTTTCTGTCCTGTTTTGTCAAATATGTCCTGTTTCGTTAAATCGCTGTACAGTAATAGAAAAAATGTGGCTCCCTTGGAGCTCAAGGGTGTAACCCAGCTAACTTATGCTAATGCCTTGGGATTTTTGTGTTTGTTACCAGCCATTTAAAGCTACGATTTGAAAACAATTGAAGTTTCAAAGATACACAAAAATCCAAAATCCTAGAAGCTTTCCTATATTAACCTGCCATTTCTATTATTATTTTTATTCCCAAGAAATAATGACGGAGCGAGGAGATAAAGGTTTTCCAAAGTAGCAAAATAATAGTACTGTATAAATTTAAAAAATTTTTGAAAAGTCAAAAAAGTTCGAAAATATTTAAAAACTTCCGTAAAGAAACCCAAAAATTATGGAAAATATGACCAGTATTAATATTTGGGAAATATTCAAAAATATTGTGCTAGTTTGAAAAATTTTTATAAAAATTTGCTACTATAGATTAAAAAATAATAGAAAAAGTAACCAACTATTTATAAAAACTACCACCAAGTACTAAAAAAATATTAGAAAAAAAAATTATGCTAAATTTTAAAATTTTCCAAAAAATGAGTAAACAATTTACCGTTGAATATGCCAAAAAGCTCAACGACAAAAAGTATATTAAAAGGTAGTCGAAAAATTTGCTGTTTAGGGTTAGAAAATAAATCAAAAAGTAATAGACAAAATTTGACGCCTCTAAAAACCTTAAAATATTCAAAGAGATGCTAAGAAAATTATTTCCAAGCAACGGAATTATCTTAAAATGTAACTGAGGCAATTTCAAACTAAAACATGAAGTTCCCTAATAATATATAAACAAATCAAAAACGCATAATTTTAATTAAAACTCGAATTGCTTTAGCTTGAAATGTAAAATTTTCAAATGTGGCTTACACAACATGAAGTTTTGGCTATTCTTAAAAAGAGAAACAGGTAAGAACCGAAGTTGTAAAGACGTGCGTCTTTGACCATTAAAAAGTTGAAGGTACCAGGAACCATTGATATAAGGCACCGGCCATTAAAATTTTGTTAATGCCAATTCATCAAACCATCCAAAAATTACACCTCACAAATGAAGCCCCTCCCCTATGTTCCTCTATTTTTGGAATTGTATACCGCTTTCCCCTCATTTTGACTATGACAAACATCTGTACTCCTTATCCTTTTCGATAAATTTCTGTTGCTGATGCCTTGGCAGTACAAGTAGTAAGGCAACCATTATAAATCTAAGAATTTGTTTTTTTTTGGTTTTGCCGTTTATTTCGAGGGAGTGCAATCTTTGAAAATGCCCTAAAGACCCAAAAAAAAACAGAGTATAACAAGAATTAGATTGAATAGACAAAGTGTGAATTAGATGTGTATTGAAGTTAATATGGATTGACGTGTGTGTGTGATTGGTAATGGCCGCTGGATCTTCTTATCAGACAATTCTCATCAAGTTAAATTAAAAGAATTGGAATGGAAAGCATTCTAATTCAGCAAAAAACAAACAAAAATCAAGGCCAAATTGAAAATTGCATTTTCGTTCGTGGTGGTTAAGCTTCTTAAAAAAATAATTCTTGAATTCTGAAATAAATTTAAGATGTGAGTACCAGCTTACCCCTTATAAGAAATGACGCTCTCCTTTGTTATTACCTGCTATAGCCTGAACAATTTACAGTTTTTTTTTGTTGTTTTTCCTTCTTTAGCTGAGATTAATTACTATTGTCGCATTTCAAGTATTTAATTAATTGGCTGATCTTTTTTGGTGAATACGCCAGATGGCTTAAATACCTTCTTGTGGCTTTTATAATCTTCACAGTTCTTAAAATAATTTTTGGTTTTTTCGCAACAAATTTGCCATTCCGTTTCAGGATGCATTCTTAAGATCCAATGAAGGTTATTTCGTGTGATATTCTAAGGGAATTAAAGTGTGCTACTCAGTATTAATGGATAACTTATAAATTTGGTGGAAAAATTAAAAAGAAAAAAAAATGTTGAAGTTTTTTTTCTTTCCTTAGTTTTGTGTTTTTATTTGTTTATTCTTAGTAGAACCTAATGGAATGCGGATGCATGAAAATGATGTTGTTTTGGTTTTGGTTATGAAAGACAAAAGAAACCAATATTATCTTTTTTAAAAATATTTATTAGCTTCAGAAAATTGAATTTTTATTGATAAAATTAGTGTAAAAGAAAAGCACTATATTTGTAGCTGTAACTAACTAAATTTCAATTACAGTAATTTTAACATGATTTGTTTTTATTTGAGTTTGTATTGTGTTTTCATTTGAAGCTCTGTGTAAACTCGGTAAAGTCTCATCCTTGTTATTAAGTAGATCTGCAAATCGCATTTCTTTCGCAAATTTGACAAATTTTTATTTAAAAAAGTTTAATATAAAAAATTTAATAAATCTAGCTTCTCTGGGTATATAAGTGTAACGGACTCTTCCACAAAGGCGCATTTTTTTTAAAACGTTATTTTCGCATCGCAAGAGAGTTAATAAAAATTATTATATTTTATAGTTAAAAAACAAGTTGTTGTTGAATGGTAGGGTTGAAGCCGTTTTCTCAAGGCAGGCCATCATTGTGGTGTTCATTCATTAGAAGTGGTGCAAATGTGAATCCGGAGCAATATAGAAACATTCTTCTTAATCTATTTGAGTATAATTAGCGAAAAACGTGCAGAAAAATAAAAACTATTGATAATTGTAAAGTGTGCAATTATTTCAATTTTTGACAAAGAAAGAGCAAGTTTTTGTTGTATAAAAATTTTTTCACTATTTTAGCAAAAATTCCGTACTTGCTTTGTTAAAATTACTGCAACATGAAGCTCTTTCGTGCTTCCCAATAGACAAAATAAGCCAAGTTAGAATGTTTTATCTATTTCTTAGCTCTAACCATCTTTGCTGCATTGAATTGCATCTCAACTGTAATGGTTTTAATTGATCATTAGCTCTTGCTTAAGGGGTAGCCAGAATTTTCAATAAATCGATTTTTTGCATTTTCTTAAAGCATAATATCTTAAAAATATTCTCTGAAAATTTGAAGTGAATTCGACAATTTCTTTCGAACTCTCGAGCTCTACATAAATCGAGAATAAAACTTTTTTGAACTGGTGTAACTCAAAAACCGCTCGTTAGGTTTCAATGAAAATGTAAAACTAGTGCCTGATCGGAAGATTTTTTGTTTTTAAATTTCGATACAATTAACTGTTGCTTTTTTCCCGAAAATCTGGAAGAAAATTTCATGAGGCCACCATTTTGTTAGTTTTTTTTAAAAAAAAGCTTCGATCAGGCATTAGATTATTTATTAATAAAACTAATTTCTTTTGTCCGATTGATTTTGGATGAATCCAAGGATGGGTGATAATCACCGCAAGAAACTTCTCTTGGAACTTGGTCAACAGAAACAGCAATAACTTTTAAAATTATTAATTTTTTTTTCAAATTTTCGTGAAAACAAGTCGAAGCATTATGTCATGATGTCATATTTTTACTTTTATAAAATAAAACAATTTACTGCCTCATGTCTCTGACTACCCTTAACCTCTTAAAATGATATAGAGCTTAAACTATTTATCATCATTAGGAAAGCTAATTATTGCTTGAACTACCTATTTCTTGTGCAGCTAACTCCGGTTAGCTAACTAAGAGCCAATTTGACTGGACTTTTAACTAATTACAAGACAAGTAAAATTTTTGACAGCTTTTATTTAGATTATGCTCAGCATTATGAAGTTTGGTTTTTAACTTGTGCCTGTTTAAGACGTCTAAATGCACATTTGAAAACTTCATCAATAATGCATGCAAAAACTTTAAAGAAATTTAACAGAAAATTTATTTTTTTTACTCAAAGAAAATAGCTGTAATTTATTCAGACTAATCTTTACTTTCCCTACTCGTTGGTTAATCTAAACCTTCTCAACCTGTTATAGCTGGGACAAATGTTTTGTAAAAGAACACAAGAATTATTTATAAACGGAAATATTAAATATTCAGTGATTGATTTTAGTTAAGCTGCATTTTTCCCAATTTAACAAAAGTAGAGTAACAAGGGTAGCAAAATCTTTTCAAATATTAATTTATTTTCATTCTGAATATCCAAGATAAACCTTCCCCGTATTAGACAATTGCTTTGTTCCACTTGATAAAAAATCTTTTCTTCAACGCTTTTCCGAAAACAATGCTAAGTGAATAATATTTAACATTATCAACTATCACATACTTTGAGATATATATAGATAAATTTATATATGAGAAGTATCTAAATATAATATGAAATTCACCATAAAACCATCTTAAACATGCAATTTATCTTAAACGGAACATTTGAGTTACTTTTGTAAATTTTGGCAGTTTTCCAAAAAACATTATTTTCATCTAATCAAAACCATCCAATTACACGGCAGCAATCAGTCATTTAGCTCCATTTCCCTATCCAAAGGAATTATTTGTCTGTAATTCTATTCATAGATTTGAATGTTCGTCTAAGACGTACGATTATAATTCAAATTTTGAAGTTATGAAAGTACTTCAAAAAAACTCAAAAATTAAAATAATTTCTCAAGCAAGGAATACTTCTTTTAAAAATTCCGTAAGGCTTAATTTAATTTTTAATGTTTGACGACATGCAGTGATCAATTCTCAGGAACCTAAACAAATTGAAATAACAATTACAATAAACAGTTAATAAACCCGTGATCACAATATTTAATAATTTAAAATTAATAAACTTACTTATGATTAAATCTACAATAGGCCACCAGGCTGGATGGTTGTTTATTACACACCTAAAATAATTCATATTTATTAACTAGGCGTGCAAAAAACTTGATTAAATGAATCTATGAATCTAGCTAAGTAACAATTTAAACACAAAGTAGTTTTAAAGCTTTAGTAACTTAATTACCGTGACTCGTTATCGTACCTGCTGTATTCATAATGATTTATACCTGGAAATAGTTTGATTGGTAGAAACAAATTGTAATTCAATTAAATCAAGCTAGTTTTGCTACTTATACGCAATTTGTTAGATACCTTTGATATTATCTTTATATTAAAGTGGAAGTGATTTGGTGCTGCAATGGATAATAAACTATTTATTATTTGAAGGATCTAGACAGATGTTTTTTCTTTTAATGAGCAACTTTGTTTTCAACACCCAAGTTATTAGTTTCTATTTTTGATATTTCTGATAAACTCAGTAGGAATATTTTAGCTATCAAACAGTATTTTAGGATAGAGCTTTTTATGTTTCCTTAGTTATAGGGCAAAATAGTTTCGATAAACAGTGCATAATTAATAGTATCTTCTCCCTTTGTTGGCTTAGTTTTGCTGGATATATTTTGTCTTCCTAAACTGAAAAATCTTTGTTTCAAAAATAGTAATAAAAGGATGACGATATTATTATGTAAAGTCTCAACATATATTTTCAAATCATTATAAAAATCTTTAAAAAATACATTGAAAATGTTAAATTATAAATTTAAATTATTCAAAGCAAGTTATTTGAGTGATAATAACATGGCAATGGCCAGCTGATTTTGAATACTACTCCTGGTCTGGGAAACAGCTCATAGATTTTTCAATGTCAACTATTCGTAGATTTTAGTTAAAAGTAATCATTGACAGTACTAAAAGCCTTTCAATTTGGGAAACAATCCAGGTACCTAAAAAAAAAACAATTCTTATTAATATTTAGAAAATGAGAATATTAAGGGTCTGCATCTGAAATGAACATCTTTTTGAAACACATTTTATAAGCCATTGTAGCACAACTTTTGTATTACACTGTTTTGTCTGAATCTGGATAAATGCCTAGAACTTTTAAAAGTTCTTCACACTTCACTTCCAGTTGTCACTTGGACAATTACTGAAAGATTAACAAGATAATAGTTTCTCTATTATTGCTAAGGTAAATTTTTCATTTACTAATTCAGCTTAAGTGGTAATTTACTGTGTCGCACCAAAGAATTTCTCACAAAAAGATTTTGAGTATTACAGTAAATTCATCTGTAATTGTTTTGCACCAACTCTCAGTCAATCATTGCTCCTTTTACCATACAAAACTCAAACAATCACTGTATAAAGGATGAACATAAAGGTGCCAGGAATCCGGCAGTAAAACCTTAACCATCTCTGATTTATAATTCCAACTGAAACCTTGAATGTTAAATTAATTATTTTCAGGGATTCCATTGAAAAATTCCTAATAAAGCACATTTCCAATTGTTATAAACCTAATATGCATAAAATAAAAGTAATAAAAAATAATCTTTTATCTTGTTTTTAATTATTTTCAGAGGTTACAAAACTCTCAAAAGTATTTAAATTAATTCATAAATTAAATGAGTTAAAAGAATTTTTTTCTCAATATAATGACAGAAAATCTTAATATAACATATGTATTTGCATACACACATTTACATGTGAAAAATGAATGTGTTAATTATTTACACAATTCTAAGAGTGTATAGGTTTCTTTAATTTCAACTCCTACACATTTGATGATATATAGATTGAATGATTTATAGCACAAAATAAATTAAAGGATTATACCAAAAATATCTGAAAGCATAATTTAACTAGTAACGAAACGTTAAATGATTTAAAACTTTCAAGTATATATTGAAAAATCTTAAAATAACGGCAGCCATCATTTAATTTAAACTTTTTAAACAACACTATTTACCTCAGATGCTATCCATGTGATATGAGAATCCCTGAAAACCATAAATCTACTTTGATGCCATAAAAATCGCAGATCTTGCAAATAACTCAATTAATTTCTGTCACCTGACTTATCAATCCATTAATCGTTAAATTCTGTTAAGTTTATTATTATTTCCTTTTTTATAGCTATTTTCTTTATTTATTTGGCATAATGGAACATATTTGCACAAAATATTCGCATGTTAATCATCTTAAACATAATTTATGATAAAAAATGAGTCTGAATATTCTCCTC
This sequence comes from Acrocera orbiculus, assembly GCA_947359355.1. NCBI lineage: Eukaryota > Metazoa > Arthropoda > Insecta > Diptera > Acroceridae > Acrocera > Acrocera orbiculus. The sequence continues at coordinate 45,485,660 of OX375756.1, read as the reverse complement.
TGTTTGGTTTGTATTTGATTGTTTGACTGACAGCAATAACATTGATTGCTGTTAACTGTTGTCTGAAAAGTGATCTATCAACTTCGATTGTACTTTTGCATACAAAGGAAATTTTACTCTTACCGGCCCAAAGAAATATTTTTATTTATGTCATTAAAACTCTCAATACTTATATATATATATATTAAATATATAATATATATATAAATATGTGTTTGTAGAAATATATGTATATGTACATATATAACATAGAGCTTGTATGCTGGTGAGATTTATGCACTCAACCATCAGCTGCAAGTGCACTTAGCATTTAAACAAATATTTTTTGATTGGATTTATTGCTTGGCTGGCATTGGTTAAATTTCTTTTTGCCTTGTTTTCATTTTTTATGTTTGCTTTTCAATTTTACTTTGGTGATTTCATTTGGTTGCACAAGAAATAAGGCAAAAATTTTGGTATTTTATTTCTATCATCTTAACTCTTGTTGTCATTGTTGTTGCTATCACTGATCTTAATAAATCTTTATTTGAAGTCAAATTAAAAGCAAATTTAGTCTTTTAAATTGCTCGTACTTAAATAGTGTTTTTAGTCTTATTTATAATAGATTAACATTTACTGAATGCTAGCAAAAAAAAGTTATTTCTATTATTTCAAATATTTATTTAAGGCTATAATAAAAATAAAATATCTTGTAAAAATTTTTTACAAGTCAAGCACAAAACAAAAACAATTTTGATAAAGAAGAATATGACAGCTTAAGTGTACCATTTATCAACTATGTCAATTTTTGTATAAGAAAATTGAAATTTTTATATTTTATTTTAGAATAAGAATATTTGTGAAAAAATGATAAGTTTTAATCTGTTAAAAACATTTTTAATTGATATTCATATCTCGGGTCGTTATATTATGTGAACCATCGTGAGTTTTTTTCAAAAACGAACTTGAGGGCTTCTATATGCATATAAATGATAAATTTTTTTTAATCAAGAAAAATTTAGTAGAACAGATCATTTACACACCTACATGCATAAGAAATTGTTTCCAAGTGTCGGTTTTTCAATTTCTTCAGTATTTTTTATTCTATTCTAAGCTCTAATTAATTGCCTAGGCGGCTGACATCAATAATCATAAAAAAGACAGAGTTGAATGGAAGCCTAGTAAAATTGCTTAAGATGAGTTAATGTAAACGTAAGAAAAGTAAATTGAGAGTGAGTTTTTTAATATCCTATTGGATAATTGGTAGTGATGAGCGAAATTGGTCTTGGTCTTGAGGTCTTGGTCTTGGTCTTGCAAATTTTGTAAGACCAAGACCAAGACCAATATAGTTTTCAATTTAACAAGACTCAACCCTGCAAGACCAAGACTCAACTCTGCAAGACCAAGACTTATTTGTGCAAGACCAAGACTCAACTCTGCAAGACCAAGACTTATTTGTGCAAGACCAAGACTCAACTCTGCAAGACCAAGACTTATTTGTGCAAGACCAAGACCAAGACCAAGACTCAACTCTGCAAGACCAAGACTGATTTGTGCAAGACCAAGACTTATTTATGCAAGACCAAGACCAAGACCAATACTAAGACTGATAATGCAAGACCAAGACCAAGGTACAAACGTCAAGAACAAGACCAAGATCAAGACCAATGTGGTCTTGGTCTTGTTCTTGGTCTCGCTCATCACTAATAATTGGATTATGATATTATTCATTTGGGGTTTAAACGGATAAATAACTACTAAAACTTCTATTTCTATAGCTTGAAAAAGATTCTGGAAAAATCAGAAGTTCTAATTTATTATGAAAATTTGTAAGTATAGAAAGTCCATAAAGCTTAAATTTTGTCAACCATACATCAAACTAATGGAAGTTGCACTGTGTCAATATTTGGATTTCTATTAAAGTTTACCTTTTCAAAAACGTTCTCCAAATTGATGGACTGTGCGAAGAGATTCAATAACAAAGCTTATAACTACCTAGCAGTGAAATTGTTAAATCATTATCTCCAATATTCCAATTCATTGTATCAATTGATACAAATTTTTGTGTATGAGAATGATATCACTCGAGTCAACATTTTTAAACTTACTCGAAATGAAACCTATGAAGATTTCAGTTCTTTTGTCACAGTTATGGTATACTTTATAGATTCTAATTTAATAAACCACTGAAAATTTTCATCCTTTAGCCAAAGCTGACGAAAAATCAGGAATTATATTTACTTACCAGATTCATATTATGAGTCTGGCGAGTGCGCTAACAAGGCAGGCCAAACGGGTTCAAAAATTTGTATTCGAACGATGTTATGCAGGAATGACTTTAGTTTTATTAAGTAATATATTTCATGTTTCTGAATATCCTTTTTGGATTCGATTTTTTTATCATAGGGCTCTAGGTTTTTTTTAGAATTATTCCCAAGACTATGAACTCCTCGTGAGTTAAAATATAACTTATTTATTTATTTAAGCTCATAATCTTAGCTTAAACATACTGTTCCATACTGTGTTTGCTTCTTAAGACATGATTTGGAAATAAGAGGGGCTATGCTTAAAAAATATGGGGTAAATATTCCGAATGCCGGAACCGGGAATAAAAGAAAAAGAGCTAAAACTTGGAAAAGGGGGGAAAGGATTGAGACAAGTTAATTCCTTAACTCTACTTCCTTCTTTTTCCCCAGTCAATATAAAAGGGGTTGGTACCATAATTTTCTCGGCATCCAATTCTTACAAACAAAGAATGACTCTCCAATCTATTCGTAGAATCTACGCCTTTCAGTTGCTATCTTCTCATTCTTTCAAAGGCCTTAGACCAATTCGCGTGAAGTTCTAGTTAGTTTTAATTGTATCTAACTTAACTCTTTTTCAAAAAATTTAAATTATATAAATTTATTTTCTTATTAATAAATCATTTTTAATAACTCACAACTTACAAAACTAATTAAACCATGGGTAAAAACTATATCAAAAAGGTCAAAATTAGAAAGTTATTTGTGGGTATTTACACATATCCAAAAGGTAATGTGGGTTTTCTGTAAACGAGTTTGGTAACAAATTAAAACAATCTCGAAAACTTAAACTCACAACCCAAATCTTTAGGTTATTAATTCATGTTTTGATTTTGTTTTATTTTTGAGGCAAACAGCATGAAACGTGTTGTATATGCCCTAGTTACTAGCAGAGTTTTGGCTTTATGTTTTTTTAAATAAACTAGATCGTAATGAAGTGATATTTAAAACCTTATGAAAAAACTAACAATTATTTAAGCATACCGTTATTTCTTAGCTATCGTTTTATATTCTTATTTTTAGTTAAAATAGTGCTATTTGCACAAACCGAAAACCCTTTTTTTCTACAATATAAAAACAAAAACTGAATGAGAAACTTCTTTTTGTCTATTTTTGGAATTTCGTGCTTCACTTTTGCGTGGGGGTTTTCAAAGTTTAGTGATAAAATCATTCAAAGGCCAAAACATAGGAACTCCTTTATATATAACATAAAGAGGGTTTGTCAGAGAGAAAAAGATAATTATCTACCCTCGTTATTTATCCACCCTTGTAAGTTTTATCATTTTCGCTCCATTCATTTAAATTCTTGCACCCTCTGTGCTTAAGCTTTTTAGCTTTAGAGCTAGCAATTCATACGACGAAAAGAAGTAAATTTTTTTATTCGCTTTTTTTTTTTTTAGTTTTCAATTTGATATGTATGCAAGGATATTAACCCTATATATATATGAAAGCTGCAGATTTCATCCCTTTATTCTGATGTAAACTGTAGCTATTAATCATGCTTTTAGGCTTTAAGGGTACTTTTAGAGAAGTGTGTGTTCGGCATTTTGTGCATATCTCGAGGACATATAGAGAGAAAGCCATGCCTTAGGATACAAATATTTGATATCATACAGATTTCTACCCTTATTATACATGTATGTAATAAGTAATAACAAATACATATTTATGTATAACCATTTGATTATCAATATATGTGAGACTTTCAAAGTTAACAATTCCCCCGGAATGAATATCGATTCAAACATAAATCATTGTCTTGAGAGCAGCAGCAAATTCTGGAATATATCGTGCAGCACCAGTTAGGTGATTGAACCCCTAAGGTCATATATTTTTCCAAATGTCATATCAAATACAATAAAAAAAAACAAGTTAAGGAAAAATAAAAAAAACTTGTGCGAAAAACTCTTCAAGTCTTTAAGGACTATCTAAACATCGGATAACGAAAAAAATATAAGCTAGCAATGTTTATGGCATTGTTTTTCTTTTTTTGTATAGCTTTTATTTTATTTTGGCTTTTATAATCTGTTTATGATATTATCCAATTTTGAACACGATTTCCTTAAATGATAAATTCATGAATTTTAAAGTGCTTGAAATAGTCGGAAAGCTAATTTCCGTAATTAAAAACTAAGGAAATATAATGACAAACTGCCATACATTTCTATGTTATTGGGTGTGTCTATATATGGTAAATATATATATATATATACATATTCTGTATTGCCGCCAAGGTCATTTGAAATTCACCCTTTTCCGGATGACACTCTATAAATTTTCAAACCCTCTATTCCACGTATGTGACAAACATTGACTTCATGCTAGGTTTCGTATACTTCATTGCCTAATTTGTCTACTTTTGGTAGTACATATAAAGAAAGGTCCTTCTAACAAGAAAAATGGTTTATCCAGCTGGGTTCATGTTGTATTAGGGGAGGACTATATAGCTTGATTAAACTTCTTTGTGTATATATATATATATATATATATATATATACATAATGGAGTATAAAATGATTCATTACTTTGGTGCCATATTGTTTTGCTCTGGTTTCAGGCAATATATTGAATACGATTTCTTCTTAATATTAATACGCTATGTGTATATAGTTTGCGTGCTAAGAACTTTCCAAAGAGTAGGTACACATTCTCCTAATTAAAAATTATTTTGATGAATTTACCGCCTAGTGTGTTTTACTTTCACTACCTTAAATACCATTGAAATGGAATTTAAGGTGAATTTAAGATATATGGTATTAAATTTATATAAATTTTAGGTGTGTGTAGAGTGTTAATTTCAAATTAGTTAATCATTATGTAATTAGTATGCAGTATATTAATATTAAGTACTTTACATAGCTTGGGTTGGTTTGAGTTCTTATCAGAGAAAAAAGATAAGAAAATTAGGCTCTACTTTAGGTACAAAGCTGAGACAGCAAGTATCCCAAAACAGCAAATTTTGTATCACAATTATGTAACAACTTTGAAAGCTTTTCTGAAAAAGTTGTTTTTTGTTCGATATGCAGATGAGCTCTTTGAGATATTGAAGGTTTTCTCAGATTAATTCGGTGCATTGGTAAATTGAGTTTCATCTTTTTGAAAACGAAATTCATCCTGTTGCAAGTAGAATTTATGTACCATAACAATTTTTCAAATTCATAAAATACAATACATTAAGAGAAGAGAATTAAGTCTTTTCATGATTTGATTTCTTTGCTAAAAAAATAAAAAACTTAGGAATCTCAAACGATGTATTTATTTTGATCAATTGTGGTTAACCGCTTTTCGAAATTAAAACCTATGAGCTTACATCTGCTCATTATTTTCAACACAGACCGACTGAAAAATGTCAGAAATTCCAGCAACACATAAACAAAAGAATTCTTTTATTAACAAGCTGTGCTTATTTATTTTAAATTCATTCCTGATAAAGAATATCGTGTATTTGATTCATTTGAATTTATTGTTCTTAAATAAACAAATAACTATTCCAACTTGTAAAAACTTTAAATAATAATTTATTTATTTATTAATCGCTCATTACAACGACATTTTTTTAAATTGAAAATTTAATAATACACTTTTAGCATTTTCAAGCATTTGTCTACAATTTTGCAATTATTATTATTAACAGTTTCCAACTCTTTGTGCCTGTCGATTCTGAAATAAAAAAAGCGATAATATGAAAAACGAATGTAAATTATTTTACCTCATGCTGTTCAATGTTTAGTTCTGCTTCAGTTTTTTCAGCAGCTTCAAAATAATCCTATTTTTTCGTAACTCATAACTTATAAAATTTAATTATAAAATGTTAAATTTTCTTCTAATTTGCATATCAAACTTTCATATAAGAGTTTTCATATAAGAAGCATCCTTTTCAGAAAAACGTAAGTGAGTTTCATAGAAGGCATAGAATTCTGAATTTTGTAAAAGTGATTTCCACGTAGATGGCATCAGAATTTAGCTAAGACACAAAATAAAGGACGAAGGGTTTTTCATAAACTTTGAGCCTATGAAATTCTAATTTTTAGTTTAATATTTCTGCTAAAGATGGCACTTGCGTTTAGTTGAGACTAAAACCTAAAGGGACGAAACACAGTTTTCAAAATTTTTATATTTTAATCCTTAATCCTTAATTGAAATAATTGAATTAGTACTGCTGGAACTTTAAATAAAATAATAAAAATAAAATGCACACTTATATTTTTAATTACTTTTAACGCGCAATATAAAATTTTTCAATTTAGAGCTAGAGTCTCCTGTTAAACACACAATTATAGTTAAAATTGTTTTTTATTTCTTTTTCTTTCTGAGAAAGAAAAACTTACAAGGAACGCGGACTTAATAAGATTCAGGCTTCATTGAGTCATACTATTTGCCTTTTTTTCTAATTAGAAAATTTGAATTACTAATAAAACTTTCTTTTAATACTTTCAACATTTTTTATTCAATACATTCAATTGTAAAAGTTTAACTCTCTCACCAATTTTATAATTATTCGCGATGATTTGGATTTATCAATAACAAAACCATTTCATTGATCTGTCCATTTTTTTGTTTTTAGTTTTAACTCCCATACTTTCAAGTCTTTCGTTATTGAGAAATCCGGTCTAGCATGAATGAATTTTCATAATATTTGACACTTGTTGTACTCAAGCAAGTGTGGACACATGTCTTCTTTTAAAATTATTTAATCCAATAAAAATACTTCCTTTTATTTCACATTTTCAATCTTTTGTGCCTCTCAACATTCTGAATCATTTAACATAAGAAGCAACAAATAAATCCTTAAGTACGCCCACGTGACTATCATATGATGACCTCCTTTATAAAAATAATTTTTTATCATTTTCTATTTTAAGCTCTAAACAAATTTTGAGGTATAAAATGCATTTAAAAGTTGTTGATCAAATTGTTAAATATTTTTATAATTTTTCATTGCTGCGACAAGACTGACTTTTCGTTTTGGTTAGCAGAGAAAGCGACTCACAAAACAGCTGTGTGATATCGTTCAAAACTTAAATAATTTTCTGTTATCCTGCTAAGCAAATCAGCAATATTAGCATTTTTTAAATACTTCAAAATGCATTGCACCTTAAAAACTCTTATTATACCATAAAATTATCGACTGGTTCCAAAAATACGGCCACTTTATTTACAGAAATAAAATATCCCAACTCTTCAGGTTTCTTATTCTTAAGCCCAATTTATGTCATGATCAAAGAATATTTATACTAACCATAATATTTAACTGAAAAAATAAAAATACATTACTCCCTCAGTCCCTCTACTTGACCATATTCTATCTGTCTGTTCGTTAACAATTGATAAAAAGATCCAATTAATTGGTAATGCCACAGTGTAAATCATATGTGGCCTAATTGAAAAGTTCTCACATTCAATTTTTCTTCCGCTTGCCATTATGTCTTTCAATTCTTAATGGACCCGTCCTTGTACCGCCGTGTGCGACAACCAAACAGAAAATGCACACTGCATTTGATAATCTTTGTTTGATAAAAAATTGTCGGCAGTTATACAGCAGTTGGTTAAAGAGGAATGAATTGAACATTTTAAGTGTCAGCTAGCATAGTCCATTTTGTTGTTGTTGTTATTTTACTTTTTTTATTTTTTATTGTTTTCCTCTTTCAATTCGAAGAAGGTACCACATGTGAGTACCCTCTTCGATTATCAACATCTTACCCTGTTTCTTCAATTGGTTTTATTTTATGTAAACTTCTTGGTTTTTTTGTTATAAATGTCTACTAAAAATCCATTGAAAACAATGGTACTTGTGTGTCGTTAGTGGCAAGTGTTTGGGTAGTATGATTGCATTCAGTGTGTTTGCAGTTTCACTGATTGTTTTTCTTTGTTGGATTGTTAAGCCTTTTTGTGCGACACTTGTTTGGACAAACAATACCAGCCACCTAACACTTTTGACACCAAAGATCCTGTTTTAGATTTTACCCTTTATGTTAAGCATTTAACCGACATTTCTGCTATTAGTTATCCATACATTTCACACATGATGCAAACTTGTTTATTAAAATTAAATTTCAAACAATATTTTACTGTAAAGCGATTAGATATTAATCAGAAGAAATTTAATGAGATGTAAAATTGGATTTTTTTATTTGTGTCTAAAAAAATTTTAATGTTAATTTAATTTGGATATTAAGTTAGTTTATTCACCTTTTATAGTTATAATTATGGCTTTAAGCCATGTGTGGAATTAAAATATATATATACCCAGCGGGAAATATTTCTAGCGCTTCAGTTCCGAGCGGTCTGTAAGCGCTTACTTGCCATATCAGCCAGAATCAGGTTGAAAGCGTTTCTTGTGTGCTTATTTTGCATATGAGGAGCATGCGGTCCCTGAAATGTGTGTTTACCATTTCATATGAATCCTCACGTGTTTCATCTAATCTAAAAATAGATTGGATTGGAAGATTGGAATATAATATTTTATAGATATCAGTCTAGTGTATTTTTTGTGAAGTGAAGTCATTTTTTTGAAAAAGTAAAAATTATAAAAGTTTAAATTGTGATTCGAGTTTGTCAATAGAATCGTAAGTATATTTCCTTTGAATAGTTAGTAATATTTCAATTTGAATTCTAACCCTTTTATTATACTTCCATATATGTATACCATGTTTAAAACACGCAAGTGCGTCCATCTATTCTTTGAAAAAGTTTTTTTAATGGAGATCAACTGGAATGGCCTCCCAAAAAAGAAAGCTGTCAAGAATCATGTATTCTTCAGCAAATATCTCTTCGGTAAGTTCTTGAACATACATATTTTTATATAAACAAATACAATTTATCACGAAAAATCTTTCAGAAGCTGTACAATCTGAGAACTTTGGATATTGCCAGTTCGAGGAAGAAATGAGGTCAGGTTTCAGGCTGGCCAAAAATAAAATCCATAAGGCCAATCATGGATCCAAAAAAATCACTAGTGTGACACAAAAAAATTAATTATATATTATTTTGAATAAAAAATTATTTACGAACAAAAAATATTTTTTTGTGTAGTTTATTAACTTTAATATATTTTTTGGTAAACGCTTACGAAGCGTTGAAATTCTGCGCTTCTAAAGCATACACGATGAACTGCTTACGAAGCGTTGAAATTCTGCGCTTCTAAAGCGTAAATAATGAACTGCTTACGAAGCGTTTAAGATAAGCGCTTCTAAAGCGGACATGCAGTGTTAAAAGACAATTCAGAGTAAGTTGCGAGTAAGCGCTTAGTTCTGCTTTAGAAGCACTGAATAAGGGTTTATCGAGCGCTTCATTTCCCGCTGGGTAGTTAAAAAACCAACACATAAACCTATAATTTTAACTACAAACATTGAGTTAGATAGGGAGACATTAATGGCTCGCTGCTGACTTGATGAATCCGGCGAATCCAGCTGACAGCATGTCTCTGCTAACAGGTCTACAATGTTTAGCATGATAGGGGTGCGGATTTGGTCTGGATTTGATGATTTTTTGATTTTATTTCCATTTCGTTTCAGGGTTACAGAAGAATCTAACAGATGGCGAGGAGATTCGGTGAAAGCTCAACTTAGTCTCGAAAGTGTTTAAAGAAATTTCGGTGAAAGCTCTAGATGGCTCTGGCTTTGATTATAAATAAGAGCTTTCACTGGAGCTTTCAAATTAATTTTATGAGGAGAAAAATATGCTTTATCAAAAAAATATGTTGACGTTATTGTTTTATTTTTTTCTAGTTAAACTTCTAAGAAATTGTTTAGACATGAATCCCTTAATGTGTACTATTTTATGAATTAAATTTAAACCCAACCACAACAAATAAATAATGTAAATTTTATACATGGACGTATACGCTTTGAAATATATGCTTACATATGTGGATATATTAAAGCTTCCCAGCTGCAGTGATATATATACATATATATATATATCACTAGTAGTCCTATCAACTATATCCATGAGAAAATCTTAAGGGCACCGATTGAAATCTAGGTTAGGCTAGTAAGGACAGACCCTCTTGATTATTTATAATCCTGTGGGTCTAGACTTAGCGATTAACAGTGGTTACATAATGTTTACTTCATCGATTTGTCCTTGGAATAAAATTTAAAAAAATTTTCAGAAAAATTTTAATTATTTTAATTCTTTGAGAAAAATGATTGATAAATGATACAAAAAAGATCCTGTTGAAAATGTTTTGTTGCTTGGAGATTTAAAAATCTTAACTTGACTTAAATTAATAACATATTTATTTTAATTTTATGTTGAATTTTTTTATATTATTCAGTGGAGATTTACCATTTTTGTAGCTCGCCATCAATTTACAACTGTTTTTGGCCATTACTTGCCACTAGGCAGCTGTCAAAAGCTGTACTAAAATATCATTCAACATTCTACTAATAATGGTTCAGCAATTGTGGTCATTTCTTGTCACAAGCTACAAAAGGGCAGCCTCTAATCGCTCATCCTGTATAGTATAATCCTGTTCTGGTACTACAAACAATATGAAATCCTCTCTAGATTGTGCTTCGTATTAATTTTTTACCTTTTTTGCCCATGGCTCTTATTATTGATAGTAGAGATATTCGAAATAATTTTCTCTATGATTAACGTGAAATAAAATACTATCATAATTATGATTCCTTATTTTTGATTATACAATCTGGAAGCTCACTGCAACCTAAAGTCTGATTCTAAAGACTAATGTCACAATTCCTATTCGGCCCATGTTAATATACTTTTCTATAAAATTTTTAGTTAGTTAAATATTTTACGTATTTATTCCTAAATTGAACACTTAAATGCTATAAATAATATAAAACTCTATAAATCTTCCATTCATATTTCCTTTTCTTTCTTTTAGATAACCTAAATTGGATACGTCACACCGTAAAAGGAATTTCAGCTCATGTTCTTAAGGTAAGCAAATATTACTTAAAAACACCAAAGCAAAAGGAAAAAAACGAAAACACTTCCTCTTAACAGAGAAAGTTGTGCAAGAAAATGCAATACTCATAATAATAAACAAGGTCAACTTTTTGACATCAACTGACAAACTGTAAAATAATAAACAGGAATCCTTAAATTTCTACGTGCTAGCTAAACAGAAAAAATAAAATAAAAACAAAACACTATCCGTGACTTGTCCTTAAGAATCGATAGAATTACTTTAGAAAGTTGCACCCTGTTGCTCAAAATACAAAAAACAAATTTTGAATATGGGACCACCACCATAACATAAATTCTTCTTATAGAAAACTGAGAATATTCCTGAAAACGCGATTTACCAACATAAAAGTCAAATTGTAGTAACAAAAATGTCAATTATTGTTTTTTTTTATTAATGTCTAAAGTTAAAATAAGATAAGGTCAAGATATACTAGTTGGTCCCCCCAAGTACTTTAAGAAACATTCAAAGTGCGAATCAGATGAAAAGGATCACTAATTGACACATCTTTGATTATGTTTCTTGTATTTACTTTGATTCCACAAAATCCAATCGAATTTTGTTAAGTTGATTATACAGTTTATATTTGTTGTTGTTTTTGTCCTACACACTTTAGTCAGGTGAGTTTTACAACAACACGTTCCGATTAGAATCTTATGGTATTAAAGGAAACTCTGTAGCTCAATAAAGGGCCTACACTGATATTTTGCTTTTAGTACAAACTTAACTTCTTTTTGAGACGGATAAAAAGCATGAAAAAAAAGATAAGAGAAATAGGTATGTGGCATCAGCTCACACAATTTTCCCAGTTTTTATGTTCTTTATGTCCTCTGTGGATTCTTAGGAACGTCTTAATCGCTGCTAATTAGCACCGTTCGTGATTAACAAATGGTTAATTAAACCAATACAAAGGAATCAACAACAAAATAACAAAGTATATGTTTTTGTAAGTAAGTAGGACTAGTGCAAATAATTGTGTTGGCGTACACACAGTTATTTTTGGTTTGTTTTGAGACATTTTTAATGAAGTTTTTGGTATTAGTGTAATGTTTTTAAGAGACATTCAATTAGAACTGACATTTTATTTAAAGTGTTAATTGTGTGTTTTGGTGTTTCGGTATTTCAATGTTCTTTTTTTGTTACATTTTTTGGACTTTTTACTGATGCATTATAAACGAAATTATAGTAAGATGTTTCTTGATATATTGATAGCTTCATCACTGTTTTTGGTCAAATAACACATTTTATTGTGCTCCACAATCTGCAAAAAAATATATATAGTTTATTAATAACTCAAAAATTCTTACCTTTCCTGCATATAATTTCTAAAATTTCTAAACGATAAAAAATTTTTCATGCTTTAACCTAAAATCTAACCATTTTTAATGCTAGTTAATATTTTAATAAATTTGTTGGTAATTGCTTTGGTAATTTTATTGTTTTTTCTTCTTACAAAACGGGAAGAGTGACTACAAGACCACCCATGTATTCATACGAAAATATTCGGGATTGAGCACAACGTTAAAGCCTTGGGCTATAGTCTTTAGATCTCAAAATTTTTGGCATATTCTTAGATATTCTATTTTAGCATTGAAGTTTATGTATTTAGCTTGGATGAATTTAAGTTGTTCAAAAAGATTATGGAAAGCCAGATTTGAACTATCAAGTAAAAGTATAAGTCAAGGAGTTTGATGTTTGGTCACTTCAAAAGGATATAAAAATGAAGCCGCTGAAACAATTACAAGACTTGTAAATTAGAGTCAAATATTTCAACGACATATATTTTGCTTAGAGAAGCAGCTGGAAACTTGGCTGACGAGAAATCATAATTCTTAAGTGAAATGTGGCAAACATGAAAATAGAAGCAACCAGCTGCAAACTCACAGCTGATGATAACTAACATTTTATGCACATGTTTATTTAGGTGAAATATACTGTGTATTATGTAAAAATATATTCATAAATGCGTATTTGGGAAAGAAACCATTTTGATGGGGTGCATTTAAACCAATTTTGGGATGTATTTATCTATCGCTAGAAACTAAATAAATTATTTATTATACACAACTTTTACTAAAACTGGTCATCGAATCTTAAAAATAGTAGAAATTTACCCTTTTTTTACCGTTTGATCATCTGGATGATTTTTGGCTGGTTCTGGGTGCGTTTTGATTAAAGGGCACTTATAGCAACAACTCACAGCGATTCTGTGATTGTGAGGTTTTTCGTTCCGAAGTTTATTCTGCGAGTTATCTGCACAAATTATTTCCGAAAGCTGAATATTGTGAAGCTACGAAACAGGACGAAAGTTATTTTTCAGTTAGAAAGTGAGACAGAGACATAAATGAAACATTAATCAATAGTACTGGTGCTATTAAGACACCATTTTTTTTATATTGACCTATCAGTGAGTTTTTTACGCGCAAGCCATGTTAAAATCTTAAGCAGAAATTAGTTCGAAAAACTCACTGATGATGTTTTCTTCGAGAAAAGAAGTCCAATATAATTGACAAGTGGCCCTTTTATGGATGAAATAGAGCTATTTTTTTTATTGAAATTCTTTCTTAAACCAATGTGAGAATGATATCATCCTCAAAGTCAAATATCTGCCCAAAAAACTACTGCTTAAGGTATCATGTAGGTTTACATGCTCGAAAAATAGAGTCTTTTCGGTAATTTTTTGTAACTTATTATTATAGATATTTTTTTACCTAATAAATACACTCTTGAACTATATGGAAAAATTTTTAATTATTCATATTTTTTTTTTAGATTTTCGGTACAAACATGACAGGTTAGTGTAGTGCACTGTTTCTCAACCGCTGGTCCGCGGACCGGTGCCGGTCCATATAATTTTTTTGCCGGTCCGTGAAAATTCAGCAAAACATACTAAGCACCTTTTTTTCCCAACTATTTAAAATGCTTTTGATTGGTCACAATTTTTGTCTAGACAACAGACATATGGAAACTGTTTCTGAGTCTTTTTGCTTTGATATTTCTTTGATCTAAATCTTTTTGCGTAACCGTAGTAAGATGTTCATATGTCTAGCCAATAAAAGACTTTTTTTGTTCATTTTTCGTTTACTTTCACAAGTAAAACAGTACTTAGTTATCATTATATTTAAATATTAATGTATGATAATAAAAATGAAAATTTTACAGTTACCTTATATGTAGCAGCTCTTGAATACCTGCGAAAAATTTATTCCTAACAGAAACCACTGGTCCGCGAAGCGATTTTTGTAAATTTCATTGGTCCGCGGGCCAGAAAAGGTTGAGAAACGCTGGTAGTGCCTTAAAAATAGACATGTCCCCGGTGGTAGTGATATGTCGATGACGCCTAGCATGAAATGAAAAAAACAAAAATACTTAGATGTAGTTTGACTGCGGCTCTCGTGTGAACCACAATCAATTAAATTTTTTTAATAAAAAAAAGGGTGGCGATTTACAAAAAAAAACGAAAAATGGTTGTTTTTTTCACAGTATTTTCCAGAAAAAAAAATGGTAAAAATCAAAATTTTGTCATGGTTGAGGTTCACACGATAGCCACTTATGTCCTGAATATGTGGTTAAAATTTCGGTAGGATCAGTTAAGTGGTGATAGTAAAATCACTATCACCACAAAAAAAATTACGTTTTGAGTAAAACACGTATATACTTTAAAGCTATAGTAGAGCGAGGAGGAAAACATTAGACAGAATGACAACAATGATATATTTTTACTTCTCTGATTGTTTTGAAATTTAAACACAATATTTTTAACGAGAAAAAAATCGATTTTTTAAAAATGATAAACCTACATGATACCTTAAACATAACCACAAAAGAAAGTCGTTATGACTTTGGCTTTAAAATTTTGAACCTTCTTCCTTGTTTATTTCATGCTTTCTTTTAATTAGTTAAAAACATCAGAAATAAAAGTCAAGCACCACTAAAATAATGTTGGTAATAAAAACGGAATAAGTTAGTGCATGTATAGTGTGCCGATGTCTGAAATTCCAAAAAATAGTCATTAAGCAGTGGTCTTCAGTTTTATCTAAAAAATAGTAAATGACAATAAAAAACAAACTTCAAGGGCAAATGTCCAAAAATAGATGAACATAATAAAAATATATAGAAACAAATTTAGACTAGTAATCATCATCACATTTTTTATTTGAAATACATGTGATAAAAAAAATTTATGCCTACCCTTTTAGACTTAAGGAGGCAAAAAAGTTCAGATCAAAATTTTTCAATTTGACATCAGTTTATTTATTAGCATACCTAATGCTTAACCTTAGAATGCTTTATCCTTTTATATGAAAAAATCTCAAAAGCCAAAATGAAAAAAATTATAAAAGCCACGCCCATCATTTTGACATCAATGGGTCTCTTAATTCAAAAGAAAAATCGTAGTCTGTTCGCAAATTGTTATCCAAATTAATCTTAAACGAACAATGACTGTGCAGACTTCCAATGTATTATTGCTTTAGGATGCAGGAAAAAACAACAAAATCAAGGGAAACTAATAAGAACATAATATTAAAATTCCAAACTGGTTTGGAGTATTTGATTTGAATAAAATTGACTGCTAAAAAACCTAACGAAATTCGTAAACAAAAGCAAATAACATTTAAAGAAACCTAAAGACGTTTAAACAAAACAAAAAGAGAACTACTAGCAAGGAAGAACAAAACGATGTTTTAGTTTTGCACTAAAGACACAAAGAATTAATGAAGTGGTTGTACTCGAGTTATCCTTGTTATATATTTGCATATCGTACCAAATTAGCCTTTTATATTTAGTCAAGATCAAAAAATTTTTGCGTGCAGTGTGCTTGCACTTGTCCTTACAAAACTTCATACATATATGAAGGTTGTAATAGTTATATTGGAACTACTAATCACTAAATAGAATGGTAAATCTAAGGTACATGATCAATGGAATTCCCTTTTTAGCATACGAACGTAGATTCACGTAATATTTACGATCAGAGACATAATATAAGAAGGAATCAATTGAAAACAAAACCAAATATAGTTAAAAGGCTTCCTTAAGTATCTAAACGGCTCGTAAAATCCCTCTATGAATTAAGTGGTATGTAGAGTAGAGTGTCCATTTAAATAATGTTATCTTAAAACACAATTCACAATTCTTGTATTTCGGCATCATGAATGATAAAGTGCACTTAGAGCACAATACGTGCGCTTCTTTTTCTCCGTCTTGCTTCCTTTTGTATATATATAACAGACTCTTTACAACCTTGGTATATTAAGTTTACTATATTAAACTGATAAAAATAAGAAAAATTAGAAATGAGGAGAAAAACATTAAATTCTTGAAAGTAAATACTATGCTGACGTCTTAATTTAAATTCAAGCCCATAGAACTATCAAGTTTTCCTTGATATACATACTATCTTCAAATGTAATGTCAGAATTTGCGGGCATAGATCATGTCCAAGTGAAGGCACGAGCCTGAAATCTGAAATACAAATAGAAAAATTATATATTTAATACGGAAGAACTGGCTTATAATTAAAAGTAAAACAAAAAAAGTCAGGATAAAACTTCTTTAACAGAATTAAAAATTTGCATTTTAAATGCTTACTTAATTAATGGAAAATAACAACCATGTTTGTTAAATTGTTTTTCTCCTTTTTGGAATAGCTTTTTTTTATTCGAAATGAAACCTAGTTTCAGCCTTATTTACACTTTTACCATTTCCTGCATTTTCAAGTCTAAAAATACAACCACCAGTTGCTGGCTGGAATGTATTAGATGCAACTTTTGTTTATAAGGCTTTCAAAGCCATAAAAATTGCTACACAATTTCGAGTCTGCAAAGAAAATAAGACCGTGTCCCTTATGTAATTGACTTTGCATTACTTTTAAGTGACAACTGACACTTGCTTTTTACTCTTTAATTATTGATACTTGCCTAGCAGGTATGTCGTAGCGTAAGTATGAGCTTCATTTAAGTCCTTAGTCTTCAATTTTCAACTACATCATTACAGGTCTTAAGTAAGACACTAAATGAAAAGAGAAACGAGTGAAAATAAAGAATTTGGAGAAAAATCTGCAACCTCATCTACTAAAGCTGTTTCTTACTTTCAGGAATCAAAAATTCGCACACAAATACTTAAGTTCATTTTTTTATTCCTTATACATAAAGGAAACAGTTTTCAGAGTGCATGAGGCTGGTTTTCATTATGACATCCGGGGCTTTCCTGGCTATAGACCCATTTCGTTAGCAAAGATTCTGTCAGTTTTCAGTTATAAGCTAGCTGTCAGACTCAATTGATCATTGAAGATGAACTCAATTCAAAATATTTATTTTTCATAACGACAAAAATTTTATTTCAGAGTAGAATCTAATTCCTCCGACTGCAAGAAATCGACCAATATCATAAATAAGAAATCTTTGATTAAATTTGTTATTTCGTTTTTAAAGACTTTTTCTAGTATGGTAAGGAGTTTTGGAGCAAAGTGAAAAAGTAAGCAACCTATTGTAGGAATTGTTTTAAAGCTCTGTCCATATTTTTAAATTATTATCATTTATTATTATTTCCCCTGAATATTAACAGTTTTCTCTACGTTTGGAGACTTATTTTAAGACTCACACTTCTATAGTAAACTCTAAACCCTTTGTACAAGCAGCATTCATCTTTTAATATGTGAGATGTACTAATGCTTTGAAAACTTTTAATTTACAATTTTGGGGCTAAATAAATATTTAAATTTACTTAGTCCTTTTGCTCTAATGAAGCATCCTTATATTAAAATCAAATTTCTTTACAAGCACAAAACACTACCAAAAATTTCGGTTTTGCTGAATGAATATTTTCAGCAAACTACAAAAAAAGGGGAAGTCATACTTGATGCTTTCTTTCAACCCCTAAACCTTGTAAATGCAAGTGCAAAATAAAACAAACACCAGAAGTGAAATGATACCACAAATACTAGCACATTTTATATGAATAGTTTTACATCTGCCATTTATCAGAAAGGATATGCGACTGCAAACGAAAAGAGGAAACAAAAAAAAATTGACAACAACAAATTTAAAAGAGGCTGGAAACCATATTAAATTCAAACGAGGGTTGTCTACAAAAAGGAGGAGAAACTTTCTTCCATTGTAAAAGGATAACACGAAGCACGTGTACAACTTATGCTTGTATTTTATTATACTTGTATTTCAAGGCTTTAGCGGCCATTATTCATTCCAAGAGGAAATCTGTGCCATTGAACTGGTTGCTTCCGAATTAACATAGTAGTATATATCTTTACCACTACAACTACTACAACCACGGCTATTATGACTACTACTAATACTTTAAAGGAAATAATTGAAAAAAAATTAAATAAATAAATAAATTAAGAAGATGGTTAAAATTAATTTATTCATTTTTGGTTTTTGAATTATGGGTCTAGAGTTTGTGGGGAAAAACAATTACAAGGGACAATTGAAATTTTTTTTTTATGAAAAAAATTCGAATTGGGATTCCTGGCTGAAAAGTTTTTTTTTCGTTTCTAGGTAGGGAAGTGTTTTTATTCTGAAAAAAATAATTACATCAATTTTATTTAAGAGAATTTGACCAGGTCTGTAGCTTGGGGAAATAAATAACAAGGAATAATAAATCTGGGTTTAAATTAATTCTTTTGTTTATTTCTTCAGAAATCAGTGTTAGAATTACTCAAGTTAAATTATTTTACCGAATTAAAGACCTAAATTACTTTTGGTGTAATCAAAGAAGTGACCAATTAATCGGTTCTTTGGCATAGAATGTTTGCTACAATTGAAATAGAACTATAATGGGAAATATAAGTATGTATAAACAATTTTTTAAGATATGTGAAAGACCTAGAGTTCTGTGCGTCAAAGAAACATGCTTTTTTTTAGATCAACTAAATGTTGCTAAAACAGGAAGTAGAAACAGATATGTGAATTTTAATTTGTTTGTTATTTGAATTTTTTTAGTATTTGATTCATTCATGCCTCTTCAAAATGGGTTTTCTTAACTTTTGAGGATGCAAGAGGAAGACGCAGTTATGGTTGATATTATAGAGGCAAAAGCATTTTAACCTCCCCGAGTGAAAGATTATAGTTCTTATGGAACTATTTGCAACATTTGCTCGACTTCAACTGAGTAGCGTTTTTGCCCTTTGTATTGGATTTGTTGACACTTGTAATTCAAATGTATGAAATCAATAAATCGCACTTTCAAAAGTTGCTTAAAGTCATTATCATAAGGACTAAGGACATATTTGTAAGAGTGTCTCTTTAAGTCTGAATTATTATAATTCCGTTGCTTTTATTTACGTTATGACGCATTCAAATGCGAAATTTTATTTAAAAAATGCTTTATATAATTTAAATTTTTGATATATTACCTTATTAAATGCAAAATTAACGAAACTTTCGGTGTCCTTGTCAGTTATAACACTTTATATATGTGCATTTGTTGGTTTAAAAAATTAATTAAAAAGTCAATGAAAAATAAAAATTTAAGAAGTAAGGAAGTGAGAATTGATTGTTTTGTAGACTGTAATAGAAGGTTGTTAAAGCAGCTAAAATCGGGGGAAATTATGTCCTTTTCCATAATATTTTTCTACTTATCAGTTTGACACTCTAGTGCAGGGATGGGCAAACTTTTCAGGCTAAATGCTCATCTGTCAGTACTTCTGAAATTATTCCTTCTAAGATTCATAGTTTAAAACACTTTTTCACATATATATAAGATGAAGCAAACATAGCACTGATTTTCTGGGCGTAAGATATTAAATTTGGGAAACTTACTTTCGATAATGATTTGTAAAACTCCAACTTTGGCATATCTAGAAACAGCTGCTGGAGATGATTGTTAGAGGGGAATTCAATTAATTCAAGCTGCAAATCTGACCTCACTACTTCGCAATTTACGTTGAAAAGCATGGTAAAAATATCCAATTCTGTTTGAGGCACTGAAATCTTGAAATCTGCGTTCAAACTCAAAATGCAATCTTTCAAGCTTGGAACCTGTCTGTGCTTGCTATTTCCGTGGATTTATGTTTTGTAGCACAAAAATAAAGAAAGTAAAAATATCATCAGTCCTTTGAAAAAAAGGAAAAAGTAATAATATTTAAACAAAACAGAAAAGGAGATGGATATACCAATAATATATAAATCATATTTCTTTTAAATTCCGTCGGACCGGCAAATTAAATATCTATCCGCGGGCCGTAGTTTGCCCATTCCTGCTCTAGTGCATCTAATTTTTACGGATTTTACGGCTCTTGGTCATGAATTAAGCTAAATAGTCTACAAGCAGATCTAAAAAGCTTTTGAGTATTTTTATTATCGACTATCTCAACAAATTATGAAAAATTTTCGTTATTTGAAAACAGGGCTGCTAAAAATGACCGAAGTTCTAGAAAAAAATTTAAAGAAACTTCTGGTTTCTAGTACAATACAACCAAGCCTGTAATTACTGCGATTAAGAAAGTGAAAACAGTCATTTTCTCTGATTGACATTTTGATTATTTTCTTTTGTTTCATAGCCTTACTTATTATGCATTCTTTTGCTACTACTCCTTTTTTGTATTCTTAAATAGCAATAGTTTTCTAAATCTAAGAGACATTTCAATTATTAAACACCTAACCGACCATGATTGCAAAAGCAACCCCTTTTCAAAACGAACTTCTCGTTCCTTCCTTTAAGCAAAAAAACTTTAAAGCAAAGAAATTTGCAGCAAAAGTTAAATGCTTTGCACTACCTCCTTCTCCCTCAAACAATTTCTTTAACTATTTGTTTTTTAATTTCTGTTTTTAAAAAATCAAAGAGCGCATGCAATACTAACATAAGTTTAAGTTGCGTATTTTTGTCACATTCGAGGCACAAAAAATGTTTTGCGTGTATCATCTGCTTAAGGGCAAGTCAAGACCAAGTCAATTCTTATAAAAACAAAAACAAAAACAGAATCGAATAAAAAAAAAATATGAGAAAAACAAAGTGATTCAAGTTTAGACGGCACCCTTCTCAATTTGACACTTTTTGTGTATGGGTGAGCCTCATGTTACAAAATAGCTCGTACATAGCTAAGCCATAGGGAAGATTTTCATATCTTAACTTGAATTCAGGGCCAAATTTCATTTTGGGCTGTTATGCGCTTATCCTGATGAGCCCTCAAACCGGATATACTACATCGCAGAAAGTGGATCTATACAAGGGAGCTCAGTTTTTCTTCATTTTTCGTTTTTCTTGTGTTTTTTTTGGGAATGGGTAGCATATTTCTACTTTTAATTATGAGAGACAAAGAAAGTCTGTCACTTTTGAGTGATTTATTTATTTTGGAAATATGTCAAATATTTTGTGATTTATTTAATTTCTATGAAGTTAAAGAAAAGTAATGATTTGGGTTCGTTGTTGGGCTTTTACCCATATTACTAGAAAAAAGTTGTCCTTTAACTATGTTTAATGTAATATCTTACAATAAAAGGTCTCTCAATGCAAAAAAATAGCTTTGAGTGTGGATTTTGCTTTTTAAAGTTTTTTCAAGCTTTCATTTAATTTTGCTTAGTAATAATGAAAAAGCACAAACCATTCCTCGACATAGTCTTTCTTTAGTATGACCTGTAAACAAGAACCATTACTGTTCTTGTTATTCATTCCACATGCTGTCATCTGAAAACGTGATTTGTAAAGGTAGTTCGAAAGTTAAGCTCTTTAGTCTTTTTGTTAAAGTAGTTGAGCAGCAGAGCCTTTTTTGATGCTTTTTCCTTCTCTAAAGTTTTAGTTCTTACCTGAACTTCATCTATTGTGGTCTTACTGTGCGTTTTGTTTTGCTAATCCTTTTTCAAAACCAGAAGCATGCATACGCTTTTAAATAACTTGCTCTTTTAATTGCCTTATTTTTGTCTGATTTCTGTTAAAAAAACAATAGATTTGGTTCTGGTGAAAGTTGCATCATTCCGAAACCCATTCCCACTACTTGTTACAGTGTGCGTGTACCTTGACTTGTTTGTATTATAACTCCTACAGGATTTTCATTTATTTTCTTCAAAATGTGAAAATGATTGGCTGAATAGTTGTTTAAATATTCTGCATTAAATTCTTTTTTCTCTGTTGAACATCTCGGGTACACGTTTTAAGCGATATAGTGGATTTCAAAAGTTTAAAAAATATGTCTTAAATATTCTTCGAAAATTGAAGCTAATCAGAATAAAATTTTCAGAAGTGAGACCTATTATCATCAGTAAATAATCGTACTAAAAAATGGTGAAACACTATTCACTGCATTACCTTATAATGACCCTGTGAATAAATTTGTAAAAAAGTGAGAAGAACATCTAGTCTTTTGAATAATGTTGACTAGGATGTTTTCCATTTAGGTCACTAATTAAAATTTTTGTTACATAATATTAGCTGCTACATTTGATTTTTAATTCAATTAATCAACTCTTCAACTGTTTTTAATTTCAGTGATGTGATGTCTTAATTCAAAAACATAAATCAGTTTCCATTGAAGTCTAAAATTCATTTAAAAATAATTTTTTCTTCTTCTTTCATGTTTAAATATCGCGAAACTCAAGGACATTTATATATATTAATAGAGAAAATCTTATTATGAAATTGGATCGATGTCAATTTAGAGATTAAATAAAAACTTCGGTGCCAAAAAAAACAAAAATTCCGTAGATAAAAGGCACATATGTATAAGCTTTTATGGTGATTTTTTTTTCTTTATAGTTTTTGTTATCCTTCTTGGTATCCTTGAAATAGGACAAAATATATTTTACGCAATTTCACAAAAAGCCTAATCCTGTTTTCTTATTTCTTTGTCCTTGGTAGAAAGAAGGAGTATAGAATATTAGATTAATCATTGAAAAAGAACTAGCATAGAGACAGTCTAGCAATAAATTTGAATCTTTTAGCTAAATGCAAATTTCTTGATTGATACAATTTAGAAAATTGGTTTTACTTTCATCGAAGAATTAGAAGCTTTCTTTCCAATATTTCCAAAGCTTTTGTTAGTCTAGAGGAAACAATTTTGGTTTTGAAATGAAAATAATTATTTTGTGGTGGGTGTTTTTATTGAAAATGACGAAAAGTTGATAATTTCATAGTTGAAAGTGAGAAATCAGTTTGATCTAATGTCAAAGTAAGCTTCCTTATAGTACTTACCTAAACAAAAAAAGTTTTTGAAATTCATGATTTCGGAAAATCCTGAAGATCCATAACGTTTTGCCTGGGATTGTAGCGGAACACTTATTTATTAACACGGCTTATTTTCGAAAAAGTTCAAACGCTCAGAGTATTTCATCAAGACTCTAGACGTTTTCTTTTTGATTTTGATTTAAAAAGCGTAAAATATCTCATCGAGGGTCTCGATTTTCTTTCTTTCACTTTCCGCAATCAGATTTACCTTGTCAGTAACTTTTTCTCCGAAGTTTTTAAAGCCGTATAATTTCTTGATTTTTCCACACTGCTTCAGGGTTTTTAGAATCAATGTAAGAAATATTCATGCTTAGAATTTTCAAAATGTATGGAAAATGAATTTAAAGAGAAAAAAGCAATAAATGGTACTTCGAAAATTGAGCTAATCCAATTTTTCCCTGAGGCTTATATCATTTTACACCGTTATAAATTAACCCATAATTAATCTAAAGCTTACACTTAGAAGGCTGATATTAAGGTGCATACGTTTAATATATAACACTGGCATTTACATCTCGTTATTGGCTTATTGAAGGCAGTGCCTCTTATGGATTGAATTCCAGCCGGCTTTTGATCGTGCGACTTATCGATGAGATACAAGCTTAAATCAATCCTATCCAAATTGAAAAAGGAACTCATTTCTCAAAGACACGAAATAAGGACTACGACGTTAAAGAAAAAATTGTGAAAAATCATCCCATGGGATGAAGGAAAAAGTGCTGTTTCACCAAGAAAACGTACTACAGTTGGTAAAAGGAGCGCAGTGGTGAAATTATGGGACAAGTCTTATGTTTGAAATTCTTCTTTTGACAATTTTACATAAGCTAATTTTTAATGAAATCAACAGCATAGTTTTACGCTACTGGTTAGCCAAAATAAGGTAAAATGAAATTAAAATTCAAAACTTGGGTGTAATATCCAAAAGTAAAGACAATTATTTGCATTAGCACCCGACAATTAAATTCCACCAGAATGATATGGCAATTATCTTGTAGTGTGTTTTTATTTATGATGTTGAATACTCTACAGATCGTTGGTTCCCATCGCTTGTCTTCATGCCATCTTTTATATCCAGGGTCAGGTATAAATAAGTGGCCCCACATGAAAGAGTTCAGACAAGCATGACTTTTTTGTTTTTAGTTTTGTTTAGTTTTCTTCCTCCTTACCTTAGAGCAATATGTGTAGCTGCGCTTTAGGCGATTGAAGCGCACGATAAGCTTTGACCACTCAGGCGTTTAGTTAGTTCACATATTCTTTTAAAAAAAGATAAAATGATAAATATCTGTAGGATTTGGCTATTGTTAGCACGAGGCTTGTTATATAGAAAGTTATTTTGAATCCGCTACTCTCATTTAGGCAAAATGTAGAATTTTTTGGACTAAACTTCAAATAGATAAAAACTATTGGGGTTTTTTAAAGGATTTTAATTTAAAAATCGTACCTTAAATTCTTTTTAAGTTGTCCTCGATTTTTAAGGAAAAAACAAAAGATAAAATATATTAATGGTAATGGTTGACTAAACACTATGCCCGAATGCCGTTAAGTGTGTAGCCTTTTGATATTGCCGGCATCTTATTAATGTGTAATGCTGAGGGGGGACAGGGGCCTTAAAAACAAAAACCAAAAATTAAAAACTTCTATGGGAGCACTATAAGAATAGCTTTTCACCTTTGAATGTTTAAATGAATAGATAAAATTATTTATATTTTTGTTTTATTTATGTATGCCAACAGTCATAAATTATTTACCTGCTTACTGTGCGTTACCAAATTTCATAGGACCTTACTGGCCCATGACGTGCATTTCTAAATAAAAAAATATGTTTTGAACGTGACGCGTTTTTCATTTTTTGTTTTGCTTTTAGTACATTTTAAAAATTTCCACACGTTACAAGGAAGTAAAATTAGAGATTTTTTTTTATTTTTAGTCTTTCAATTCTGCTTATAAACTTTGTTTGGTTTCTTTCTCTTGTCTGGCATTATACTAGAGTAGTAAAAATTGTAAATTAGTTTTTTTCGAAAACAATGAAAAAACTTCCAATATTTCTGTTTTTAAATATTTCAAGTCTTCTAGAAATACTAAAGAATTATATGTGTGTTTAAATTCGGAAAGCGCAATGACAAAAAATTAACTTAAAATTTTAGCTCCAATTTAAGTGCCTAATACCCTTACATATTTCAGTCATGGATAATAGTCAAAACTTGTCCAAAAAATGTGAAAGTTATATTTTGGAAACTTCGTATTCAAAAACACGTCAATATAATCGCCCCAAAGAGAAAAGAATTTGGAAAATTGCTAAATTTTTTTAAAAAAACTGGTTTTTTGGCAAGTTTTAAGGCATATCAATATGTTCGACCAATCTGTACTCAGAGAAAAATAACCACTATGAGCGGTCATAATTCACGATAAATAAACCTGCTGAGACCCATTTTAAAATTAATATTTTATGCACTGGTCTTTGCCTGCATTCAAGATCTAAATGATACAAAAATTGGAGTATCAATCTAACAAATCTTTAAAAAAAAAATCTTATACAGAACAGTGCTCTTGAAATTAAACGCTTCTAATACCAATAAGCACCTAAAATAGAGACTTCTAAATTTAATTCCTAAACTTAACTCTATTACATTTAAAGGAATGATGAATTTTCAAACTCATAAGTCGAATCCTTGAATTAAAATATTTTAAGTGTGCATTGTTCGGCTTTGGCCAAAATTTTTAAATGAAAATTGTCAAAAATATTCTGTTCTAGCTTTGTTTTAATTACTTAGCATCAAACAAGTTTTTACAATTTAAAGATATAAGGAGCAGCTTAAGGATATTTGCAAAGGAATCGTCTTTAAGTTCTCTATATTTTATTGACACTGTGACGTATTAAAACCAAAACCTTATAGTCAAGACTTTGGGCTTTTAGAATATTAACCAAGTCATCCAATGGGCTTGCTTGGGCAAAAGGAATTGTAGGGATATTCTTCACATTTTTGTTGGTAAAAGTCCTTCACAATCATCCTCGTTGAGCTGTTATATTGATTTCTCTTTTGGAAAAATCTTAAAAGCTGAAACCATTCCTTAGAGCTCAGCTTCCTTGACCTGTTCCTGATTCACCAGAAGTATTTAGTTTTTTATAAAAATCCAGATGTAATAATATTTCATAGACGCTCTCAGTTTTTATTTGATCATTTAGCCCCCATAAAATTTTTGTAGTCCATCGAATTTCCTTATGAAAAACTTTAAAGTCTACAATATTCTTCTTGAAAGATTTTAGTTGATGAAAGTGATTTTAACATGATCCTCAGCGCATTGGAATCAAATGCAAAAAAAAATTATATTGCTGGCCTTGTCATATGTTTGGGAAACAGATTTAGATTGAAGATTCAGTGTTTACCCTTTCCAAAGAAGTTGCCTTATCTGTTAAGCTCGAAGAAGCTCAAAGAAAGTTCTGGGTATTGCCAAGCGTAAAGCCCAAATTTTAGATTGAAGATTCAGTGTTTACCCTTTCCAAAGAAGTTGCCTTATCTGTTAAGCTCGAAGAAGCTCAAAGAAAGTTCAGGGTATTGCCAAGCGTAAAGCCCAATATTTGGCTTAAATGAAGGAGTCATTGTCGAAACTGAGAAGTGTTCAAAAGTAAAAAGCTAAAGCATTCTGGGGAAGCATAGATCACTCTTCAGGGAAATTATGGATTCAGGTTAATTAACCACTAATTTTACCAAAAGGCTTTACTTGTATATATATCTTGTGAGACGTTTTACATGAGTTTTTAACATTATCGGAAAATATTTTATACGTTTAACCTTTTTCTGTAGCATTTTCGTATTTGTTTGGATTCTCTTTGAAAAAAAAAAAAACCTAGCTCAAACTTCAAATCAATTTTTCATTAATTCATCATATACCAA
The DNA here is from genome assembly GCA_947359355.1 of Acrocera orbiculus. NCBI lineage: Eukaryota > Metazoa > Arthropoda > Insecta > Diptera > Acroceridae > Acrocera > Acrocera orbiculus. The sequence continues at coordinate 45,458,370 of OX375756.1, read as the reverse complement.
AAATAATGAGGATTCAAAGAAAAATAAATAAAAGAAAAGGAGACAAAAAACAAAAATCACGCTCTATCATTACATTTGAAACGAAAGTAAATGACTATCAATTTAACCAACTGAATCCTTTCATTTGTGAAGCTCGTTCACTCGTGAAAAGATTTTTCCGTTGAATTTAAACTTCTTTAGTGAAAAGTTGAAAAGAAAAAGTTTTCTTTTTTAAAAAAATAATAAAAAAAACAAACAAAGAATTTGTTACATGACTATATCTCAACTGAATACAGTAGAAGCATACATTTCATCCCTTTTAACAAAAGTGTTTTAGGGTTAAAATAAGAGCATCACCCAAAATCCGAGAGAGTTTTGTCTTAATGGAAATTTCGGTCTTAGACAACAGTACTATAGAAAAGCTAGCACATATTATTACAAACTTTTCTTCTACGATATTGTCTTCTGTTTGTAAGTTGAATCAGCCTCCACTTTCAACCGTCAGCATCTATAGCCTTCTAAGGATATGCTTTAAGTAAAGTGACAGCGGGTGGTATAGGCAAGTAAATCCTTTTAAGATGGTGAATTTTCCTAAGTAAGCACCAACTTCGTAATGATATAGGAATGGGTACCTACTTGTGTTCACTTAAACAGAAACGACCAAAAATATATGCTACGAATAATGTATAAGTTGACACATGTAGCTTTTAAAGTAGTTTTTAAATCTGTAGATATATTTGGATTACTAGAGTTAATGTAGACAAAAATAAAGTTATCAAAAAACGCTTTCTTCCTTGAAATTTAAAATTTAATTCATATATTTTAATTTGTAAATATTTAAAGAACTACTTTTTGCCCTATTCATCTTTTTAAGTCATAGAAAAGAAATTTATTTCTGTAAAGTGTTAAATATTTCTAAACAGCTGAAAACAAACACGCACTCTGGACAAGGCAAAAGGCATTTTTGAGTAACTTTGTTGATTATAAAATTTTAAGCAAAATATAAAAATTGAGGAAAACCCATAAGCCAACCATTTTAGTCTTTTAGCTTACGAAAAACAGAGTAATTTGCAGAAATTCTAAAACTCCTCTGGGGCTTATTAGCTGGACAATCCTAGTACAGAAAACTAACTCAATCTTAAGAATTCCTAAATAACATGAGTTGGCTAGAAAGCCAAAATATTTGTAGCTTGCTTGAGGCAATTACGTTTTTCTTGTGCAAATATATTACCTTCTATGTAAGCTTTAAAGCACAAGTGAAACAACGGGTACGCTGATCATATTATAGTGTTCATTCATTGCGGCAAACAGTGACAGATATTAAAATGGCTTCCATGACTTTAATTGGACTGTTTGCAACGGTGTTTGTTTGTGAAAGATAAATTCAAGACCAAACTTTCGCATCCATATAAAACTAAAAAAACCGATGCCATAAAAGAAAGTAAAAACAGTAGAACTATTTTTTATCTCTGCGGGGAACGAATTACTAAGGGTTATAAGAGAAAATAATTGTGAGTTCCACTCTTCTCGCAATCCTACATATTGGCCTTCAGATGTCAGCAAGTTACCAGACCTTTTAGACTTCTATATAACCAAAGGGATTTCACCTTGTTATATAGAAGTGAAAGACGTCTACGATCTCTCATCAGACCATACTCCAGTCTCCCTAACACTGGGAGTAAAAATAAACATAAATAAGCGGAAAACAAATCTAACTAACAATCGCACAAAGTGGAACGAATTTAGAAATTACCTCGAAGACAAATTAATCACTAATGTAAAACTGAAAAATAGAGTAGACCTAGAGAACCAATCAAAGATTTTCATTGAACAAATCAGAGCAGCTGCTACAGTAGCCACTCCAGAGTTAAAAGAAATAGGATCTCCATCTGGTTTATCCTACACTCAAGAAATTAAAAGAGGCATACAAAAAAGAAGAAGAGCAAGAAGAAAATGGCATAACACAAGAAACCCATCTGACAAAAACATCTTTAACCATGCGAGTAATGAAGTTAGGAAAATGATCCAATCATATAAAACTAAATGCTTCAACAAATATTTAAAAGAACTAAGTCCAGAAAAGAACTCTGACTATTCCCTATGGAAGGCAACGAGAAGCATCAAACGTCAATATACCAGAGTACCTCCTTTGAGGGACGAACGACTAATATGGGCACGTAAAACCGATGACAAGGCGGAACTGTTTGCTAAATATTTATCAACTGTCTTCGAACCGCTCAACATAAAATTTAGAGTTAATGTAGCTCCATGCTACCAAAAGGAAAGAAAGATGAAAAAGTTCACAGTGAAAGAAGTAGCAAAGGAAATAGACAACCTCAGTCAAAGAAAAACACCAGGGATGGACCACCTAACTCCAATCATCTTTAAAGAGCTGCCACCTAAAGCAATTTACATGCTTACTTATATATACAACGCCTGCTTAAGGATAAGGTATATTCCGGAAAACTTCAAAACATCACAATTACTGCAAGTTACTCGAATCATACTTAAATGATAGGAAATTTATGGTATCTCTGGAGGATGCTAAGTCAAGACTTTATCCAATAAAGGCAGATGTACCCCAGGGAAGCGTCCTGGGACCATTACTTTATCTAATATACACAGCTGACTTACCCACTTCAAAAGACACATTTATAGGTACATTCGCAGACGACATTGCCATCATGTCTATAGATAAGTCGCAATGTATAGCCAACCAAAAACTACAAAAAGCTCTAGATAAAATCAGCAACTGGACTGATGACTGGAAGATTAAGCTGAACAAATCCAAATCTACGCACGTAACTTTTACGCTACGTAGAAAGGACGCAAACATGAACGTTTATCTTAAAGCAGAGAGTATACCTCAGGCGGAAACAACTAAATACCTGGGCCTACACCTGGACTCCAAACTGATTTGGAAACATCATGTACGTAAAAAAGTCAAGCAGATTAATCTCCAAATGCTGAAAATGAACTGGCTTATTGGTAAACACACTAAGATGAATCTAAGTTACAAAAGACTGTTATACTTGGTAATAATCAAACCCATCTGGACGTATGGGATCCAACTATGGGGGTGCTCTCGTAAAAAAAACAGAGAAATTATTCAAAGAAGCCAAAACAAGATCTTCCGCTTAATTACGAACGCATTTAGATACGTGACTAACAAAGAACTACATGATGACTTAAAAATAAAATGGATAGATGATGAAATTTTGCACTATGCTATTGCACATGTGAAAAGGTTACTCTACCATACTAACATAGAAGCTATACAGCTGCTGGACACAACAAACAAAAATAGACGATTACAAAGAAGTAAACCACATGACTTACCATATTAGATAAAGGAGGAAGGATCAATTGGATCCAACTACTGTGAACTGTTAACAACCATATCAATATAACAAAAATCAGTCATCAATACTAATAAATTAATATAATAATTAAGATTGTAGTAATCATAACTACCAAAAAAAAAAAAAAAAAACAAATCTCTGCTACAACTTATTGGGCCAGCCCACACCAAGCCAAATTTTGCAACTTTTGCATGTGAGAAAGGTGAAAGGCAAAAAAGAGTTTTAAAACTTTTGAAACAGCTCCGGGAAGCAGCTAATTTGCCATTTAACAATGCGCATTTATTATTTTTAAATGAGTTAAGTGAGGAACTTACTAACTGAGTTCAGTTTATAAACATCGCTAGCCCAATTTCTCATAATTAAGCTCGAAAAAGTTTCAGTTAAGCAATTCTTCTGATAATGCATACAATTTGTAATTAAATGTAAAAAATTTCACATATATCTCATATTTAGCTTTCCATAACAAACTTCTTCTATGGTATTAATTTCATTTAAAAAAAAATCCTTTCCATAGCTTTGCTTAGTGTCTGCCTCTGTCTGGAATATTGCCAAAATAATTGACGCATGTTTTTCATTTTTATGTATCATACTTCCTCATACTCAATTAACAGTAAATAATATTTTATTTTATAATGAATAATAAATCTTTCCTCTTTTTTTTTGTTTTTTTTTATTTTGTGAAATTAAGTTTTCAAAAATCAAAATATCAGCCAAATTGTTTCAATCAGTGCTCAGTGTGAGCATATAGAATCGCTCTCTACCTGAAACTCATAAATTTTATGTGGTTTTCACTGCCACCTCTTTATCAACAAAATCTTTAAATGATTCACTTTTCTTTTGGTATATCTCTGCTCACAACTTCTCACTACGTCCGGAAAATTCAAACAATAATAATCACATAAGCTCTACAAATGCTCCTTCCTTTTTTTTTGTGACATACACATATAAATTATACACTATGTACATGAGCACAGCAAACACTTGTGGACAATTTTCTACAGATTCATAATTTTATCTATAAGGCATGCTCCTTTTGAATACCTAAACAAAATATAATGAATTTCCACTTAGAAAGAAAGCCTTTCTATATTAGGGCTAAGGGGTAATCCATCTCGAGCAAGAAATAAATATGTATGTATGTATCCACTTTTATTATAGTATGAGTACACGCGCGCAATTTTATCCCATATTAATATCTATTTAAAACTCTTAAAAACGACCACAGTGAAAATTGAAATACCTACCACTGAGTTACGATAATTCAATTTAGTTTCTTATATTACTTTAATACTTTTTTCATTTTGTTTTTTGTTGTTGTTGTTTCTAATTTCTTATTTTAGTGAATCTAATTTTCATATATCCCGCTGGCACTTTAGCGTTGACTGAATAAAGAATTAAAAACTCAAGAAAAGTCAATTAAGCGTCCATAGTTGAATTATAAGTAAACGGAAAACCATGAAAATACTCCTACAAAATCTTCCATGGTTTGATTATGTATTTGAGAGAAAAACAAAATAACAAAAGAAAAAATAAAGTAAGATCCAAAAATACATGAGAAAGCACCCACAGTAAGCAAACATGTGTTGTTTATGTAGTATTTTGAGCTAATAAAATTTTTGTCTCTGAAAAATAGAGGGGAAAATTATTTGTTTTTCATGCGCTCCAAAAGAATTTCCCTCATTGAATTCAGTTTTTAATGGTTGGCCGCGTTTTCCATAGCCATAAATTTTCTTTATTCGTCTATTGATGTTGTATTGGTGATTTCGTGATTAAAACAAAAAAAAAAACAATCAAAAACAAAGAATCAAATAATTGTTATTTACAGTAATAAAAATATTAACAAATTGAGAATTCATAGATTTTGGTTATTCAATTTCTTTTTTTTCAGTTTTTAATAATAAAATGGCTACTAGTGATTTAAATGCATTTCATTCATTTTTTATTGGCTTTTCATCGTAATTGAGATATGAAGAAATTAAAGCTTGATAAAAACTTTTTAAGAACTACATCTAGAATATTTGAAAGTATTTTAGAATTAGAAAATAATAGATGAATAGTGCTTGGAAAATGCCATCCCGACGTAGAAAAAGGTGATTGTGTGTGACAGTTTATAAAAAAAAACATAAAAATAACTCTTTAAACAGAAAATGTTGTATTGTTTATTAATTTTATTTACTTCATATTATGTTCAAACTTCTTTAAAACTAGAAAATAAAATTATTTTTGTGGTAAGTTCATCGTTTGGAAATTTGTTGTTTTCTATTGAGTTAAATTATAATGTATTAAAATTTCAAAATGAATTCAAATTACACGATAACACTTTTACAAAGTGGTAGTGCATAGTACGTAATTGTTTGGTAAATTTCAAATGGTAGGCATTCACTAAAAAGTAGCCACAGCTTATAACCGTGCTCATTCGAGGCTTTTATACCATGGTATACCACTTTATCATTAAAAAGTTATAACCTCAGTACGCGCTTGAAAAAGGATGTTCCAAGATAGTCTGATTCATTATTAAGTCCATCAAATAGTAATGGTTTAAGACCAGAACTCAAATTGTCCAAACAAAATAAAAAAAATTAAAGCATGTGCTAAGGTACTAAGGTTTTTCTTTGCTGTGGAGTAGGACATGTCGCTTTATCAGTTTTACATTCAATACAACTTTTCAAGTATGAAAACTCAAAATGCATGAAGTTAATAGAAATAATGAGAAAATTGTGCTCTTAGGATATAAGTATATAAAAATGAGTTCTTCAGAAGCATTTTCTCTTATGGTATTGTCTCATATATCTCAGGGACCTTTATTTATGTTTTTATCAGATGCAAACATCGAAACTGTTGAAACCAATGAATTCTACGAAAACGTCATCTGTACGGTGTACAATCTCAGATAAACCATCCACAACTTAATCATTGGTGTTGATTTGAAGTACAAAACTTAATCCACTTTAAGATTGATACCAGCTGCCATTCACTAACATCTGCTAACTTTCATCTGGATATAACTACCATATCTATTGAAATTTCAGTGAGGGTGAGGAAAACACCAAAAAAACGAAGACATAGCGTCAATGGAGCTTAGGTAGGACACCTGTATGTTATGCAAACAAATCTTTTTAGATCAAACTACTATAAATAATTATTTAAATTAACAGCAACAATTTTGTTTTTTAGATTTATCTTGGAACTATTTAGAAATTTATTCCATATTTTTCAATTCCCTTTTTAAATTACGCAATTGATATGTGTGTCCGCGCATTTAGATCATAGTGAAAAACATCAAAATTGTTATAAAATTGAATCGTGTCGAGCTTAGCAAATAATGGATTAAAAAGCTACACTATAAATCTTACTACACTTGAAGTGCAAGTAAATATTGGTGAGACGAAGAAAAATTTCTTCCTCAGATCTATGAGAAGTTACGAAAATTTGGAAACTTTATTTTGCCTTTTACTTTCCTCACTCGTAAAAGTCTACATGTTATGCTCCTAGACAATGTGATCTATTCATATCTTGTCATATCTAAGCTGAAGCTTGGTGCTAAATTTACCTTAAACTGCATTACACTACAACTACACATTACTAGAATCACTTGTGAGTGTATAACAAAACTAATATATCAATATTGGCTGACAGCCGACATAAAATTTATAAAAGGATTACATATCATATAAGTATAGGTTGTTTTTCTTGTATAATTAATCAGATTTTTTTTTTCAGGACACAGCTGTAAGAATCTTTACTAAGGTAAGTTTTTGTTTTAAAGTAATATTCATTTAAAATTATGTATTATTACTAAAAAGGCTTAGGACATATTATAGCTTACTGTTCCAAAACATAATTTTCAAAAAGCTAAGCAAAACTAAGAAAAAGGAAAAATATAAGAGTTTCACTAAACTCAATTTCTTGAAAAATTTCAAGTTGGAATTGCGTATCTATAAAAATAGAAATCTTTGAGCTGCAATCGTCTTAATATGTTTTAGTAAATATTTTTTTCATTTTTTCCATTGAGAACGAGGCCAAATAAAACTTTTTGAATGAATTTCTTTAATATATAAATAGAACTTTCAATATAAAATTTTATGTTTTCAAAAACATAATTTATTTGTTGACATTTTTCTTTTGTAAATTTTACCAAAACCAACGAAACATAAAATATTTAGTCTAATCCCCTGTCACATGCTATAAAAAATTTGAGTTACTAAAATGTTCGAAGTATTTCTGCAAAATATTTATAAGAAATAACTGTAATAACTGTAATTCATAGTATATATATATTTTAATTTAATAAAAACTAAATGATAAGAAAAGGAAAATCAAAGAATGTTAAAGATATGCTGGCATATGGGGGTAACAAAAATATTACTAAACTCCCCAAACAACAGAGCCAACATTCGTTAAGAAGAACAAGAGTCAGATCAGGACACGGACTTTGATGATAGTTTGAAATTCAGACAAATTCAAAGCGCCTTACTTACTCGTATAAAGCTTTAGCCGTAGAATACTTCAAAATAATCGAGACAATTGAAGCTATGAAAACATACAAAAAAACTAGAGTAGAAGTAAACAAAAGACAAAATAATAAAACAAAAATATAAGAAAATATTTAACATCGATACCATCTGTTGAAAACGTGACTAGAATCAAATTGATAGAACCAATAATATCTTCAAAGTCCTCCACCTTTAGTTAAATTTTTTTAAAGTTATTTTTTGTTTTCTTAATTTTTATTAACTGTAAAGATGAAAATTTTTTATTTACTCAAGAATGTAATTATGTGAATCAGTGATCAGCATTATGCTCAAGATTTAGATCTTTATGGGTTTATTTCCAGCCATTGTTTGCCAGATGTATTAATAAATAATGGACTTACCACAAACACAATATACTGCGGGTATGTACATATTATAAGTAGTGATATATTTACATATATATATATATGTATATATAACTACTTATTATACAATGTAGGAATAAAGAGAGGCGGCTGAATCTTTAGATGGAAATGTTTTAAAGGCGCACAAATCGTGATTTTCAGGCAAGTGCAAAACGTTGAATTACTTACAAAATAAACTGATTTCAATCAATGAGTATGCCTCCTCCTCCATGTTCTAGTTGCAATAAAAAACTTAATTTTAGTACCCAATATCAGCTGATTTTAGATACTTTCATCAAATTTCTTACATATATACAAAAATCCCTAAGGGGGTTTTCATCTTTACAGGGCTTTACCAAGCGCTTGGTTTAGGAGTGGAAAAAATATTAAGTTTTTGTCATTTTAATAATATCTTGTAATTTTTATTTTGTACAAACAAAATTAAAAACAATATCTCTTCCGTAATTATTTAATTACGACAAGCATTTCAGACAAACACATAAAAAACCATGGTTTTTCAACCAAACATTAGTTTTCAGTGAATATAGTATAGATTTTAGGGCGAGGAAACTGGGGGTGCTTATTTGAAAGGGATGCATACGAATTGGCTTTGGATTTTATTTTATATTTATTGCATGGAAATTGGTTTATACAAAAAGCAATATTTAAAATTTCTTGCAATATTAAAATAAAAGCTTATTTGTTAGCCAGAAGAACGACGCTGTGCAATCCATAATATAAAATATTTGGTAGATTTTCGTAAATTATAGAGAAAGGCTTCAAAAACGGAATTGTAACAGCAGCTCACACAGCATCAGAAGTATATCTGAATCAAATTTTTAAACTCAACATGTGGCTTGAAATGTGTTTAGCGTTGACTCCGTGAAGAAACTCTTCTTAAATTAATAAATAATCCCAAAAAGATGCAGAAATTGTTGTAGTTCCTATAGTTGTAGAATTTTTGTATAACGTGAAGTTCTTTTTAATATAATATTAAACAATATCAGAGTAAAGAAGAACTGAAGAAAATGTTGCTAACTTCATTGCTAATCGAAAGTGCAAAATTTAACCATATGTGATTTTAATTACTCTATATTTTCTCTAAATCTATAAGCATCTCTACATTTTTAGGTTAGAAATATTTAAAATTTAGTTTTACGTGTTATACATTAAATAATTACAATACCTCTGCAGAAATTTGACAGGTAGAGTAGAGCGAAATCACGATAGTAGTAAAATTAGTCGTATCCATCAAATGAAATAAATATTTTTAGCTTGAAATATACATATATGTAAATGTGCATTAAATTCCGCGATATTTTGAATTCTGAGACCTTGGAGAAATGAATCAGCTTTGTTCATAATGTGGAGCAAAACATTTTAAAACTAAGATTACTACTCGGGATAGAAATATATTCACTCTTTGTTGTCATTAGGGGAAAGTATCTTTGCCTCCCTTATCACAAAATTTGTACTTTCAAAACCTTTGTTAGGTATTATTTCAACTGCCCCTACAATGGAGATGGACTAACGATGTTAGATTATACTACAAGATAATTAAAAGATCATAACTCTACAATGGAAGTAATTTCTAGGAACTCACATAATTTTAGAATGCAGGAAATTTGCTCTCGAATTTCAAGAGCTGGGCTTTACTAGTTTAATTAAAAAACCCACTTTTTAAGTAACGTTCCATAGAACATTGATAAAGCTTATTATTTTATTTACAATACTTTCTCACATTAAAATGTGGCATAAAAACAAAGTAAAAAAGTGTTTTTTGTGCTTTACACATAAAATTTTGGTAAGAATTTATTAACAAAAATTAACTACTTTATAAATTTTTAATTATATTGGAAACGCTCACAGACACAAATAGTAGCTTGATCTTGACTAATGTACAAGATATAAAATATGTACTCGTATATACTAATTTCTACGATTATAAGCCTTACACTATATCTTTCATATTAAACTTCTCACCCGGTAATCTAGCACTCCTTTATCCACTTAGCGAGACAGAAACATAGTTTTGTGAAAAGAAAACAATCAAAGATTATAAAAAAATATTTCTAATTGTCACATTTTGAACGATGATCTTTTTTAGTCTATTCAAAAAAGTTTTGGATATAAAAGCTAGAAAACTGAACTTTGGCTAGTTTTTCAGATTATATTCAATAGCAATGAAATATAGAGGGACCAAATAATACCTGGGGACTCAATATGAAATAACCGGCTCGAATGTTAATTGAAACTGCAGAGGGTATTTTAAAGACAGTAAAGTTATAAAAAGCAAAAAATTACTGTGAAGTTTTAGGAGTTGAATACTTTTGAAATGGAAGTTTTCTTAATTTGTCATTCCTTGCGCTCAAAAGAAAAATAGTCCAATAAAATTTCTCAGTTGAACATTTATATTGAGCTACTAAACAACAGCAATTCAGATGTGTCGGACTTAGCATGTGCACAGTAAAATTATACAATTATACTCTCCTCACTTACAATTCATAAGAGTGCATTGGTTTTCAAATAAGAGGCAGAACAATTTAGTTGTTACACTGTCCGAAGCATCGTGTTGCTATTAACTTCTAAGTTCTAAAAGCAAATGCATCACAACGCAGTGGTTAACATTTTGCTTTTAAACACTTTTTGAGCTGGAATGGCTTAGTTTCTCACAATAAAAAACTGCATACCAGAATACACATAAATGAGATTCGAAATTCAATTACTCATTTAAATAGCGATGGTAGTGTAAAAATATTAACTCCTAAAAATTTAATAAAATAAATATACTCTTTAAACACCATTTTCAAATGTAAAGCAATTTCCCCACCAATGCATTTAAAAAAGCAATTGTTAGATCACGCATTTGACTATGAAATCAGCAAGAAGTTGAGCTGATTTTTTACCCATGACCTTCATTATTCCATGTGATTACTAAGATATCTTACTGACGTGTGCGTGTAAAATTTTTGTGCCCTGTGCTACAAAATAGAAATTCAATTCGATCTTTTTCCAAAACAATCAATGTCAATCAGTATTAAAGACTTAATCCGAGCAAAATACAAATTTTACAACATGGAACAATGACTTTATTTATTTCCAATTCTCTAATTTGGCGTATAATAATTTTCTTCAAAGCAAAATCTTTGCAGTTAGGTGCAAGGGAAACTCAAATAAAAATTTGAATGAGATTTTCCATGACTGGAAAATTAAGCATAGTTTATTATTCATTTTGATCAACATATATTTCGGTATACATATATGACATCAACAAAACACATTAAGCAATCGAAGGAATGCTTAATTCAATTTAATATAACTAAAGAGTAGAAAAATAATTCAGAATTATAAATTTATTTGAAATCTATGAAATTACTAATTCCTTTTGATATCTTTCCAACAATGAAACCACTTGGAAATATTTTGGCAGTGGAAGGAATTACCAAAATGAAGGCAATTTCGTTTGATTAAAATTTCGTCAGTTGCTCCCCAGTTTGCAGCCAAAGATTTGTTGTTCTTGATTTATCTCTTCATAAACTCCAAAACTAAGAAAATATAAAAAAAAGAAAGAATAAAGCAGACAAACATCAATCGATTTTCATATCGTACTTGGATCCGTCTTTAAAAATTTATCTATTTTTTTTTATTTCTTGCTTTGTAAATTATTTTTACTGTGCCAGTTGTCGTTTGAAGTTTTCACGAAATCAAGTAAAATACCCATCTGTGTTACCCGCATCATTGCGCCCGTCACGTGGGATTATAGAAATTGTATCAGCGCTTCTATTCACCAAAAAGATGAAAATTTCCCTGGCTCTTCTTTCTACTCAAACACAACAAAAAAAACCTAAAGAGAAATGCTTACAAAGAATGGCTGTCACATCATATGGCTGCCAAGTAAAGGAACATCAAACACAAAACAAAAAATTAAAGGGAAAAATGAAAAATAAAAAAAAATGAAACAAGTTGACAGGCGTGGCTTGATTTCTACGGGGTTGATGACTTTGATTTATGTACATTTTGCCAAGCATTTCAGCTCACCCGGTAATCCCAAAAAGGCAAATATCATATATTAAAAATGTTTGTGTCCCTCTTGTGTGTACACTTTCATTTTCACCCCACAATCCAATTCAAAGAAGGGCAAGGATATAATTTCAATGCATATATATTTACCTAAAAATTGTATACAAAAGGACTTGTCTAACTTTAATGATTGACTTAATATCCTGTTAAATATTTAATGAGGGTATCTCTCTGGTGAATCTTTTTGTACTAATTCAATCCTAATAGAAATTTTATTATAAATAAAGATTCTATGATCAGGAAACTTTAATTTTGATGAATTTATAGAAAATATATCAAATCAAATTTACAGCAATAAAGGAAAGTGTATAACGCCAAAATTTAAATGATTTATAGTTAAATAAATTCCATAGAATTATGTCGAGGGAAATGAAAACACGTGGCATGATATTTTCTTCACTTTGTCAACCTTGCACTTACTCATATTTTTTTATGATCTCATTTCATGCAAGTGGTGAGCATATGCAGAGTGTCTGAAATTATTTTTTAATTTTTTTTTACCAAATATAATTTATCTTTCGCGATATTAAGAAGTCAATTGACTCAAATAAAGTTTTGTATGTTCTAAGCAAAGCGGGAGCTTTATTATCCTTTAGAAATATTATTTTTTCTTTGTTATGTTTTGACGTTTGATTAGTGTAAACAGCTTAAAAGTATGACTGGGCCATTGCTCTACAGGTTCGCGTGCTTTTCTGATCTTCTGAAAGTTATAATAGTTAAATAAGCAGTTATAAAAATTCTGGAAGCTTGTTCTGATATAGACGGCTTGTGTCTGATTATGATTATGTACAAAACTTAACATTACGAATAAGATAAAAACTCCGAAATAGAAAACGAAAAGTCTACTTCATTACTTACAATGTGCGATGAGCTTCGCAACAAATGCGTATGAAATCATGGCCAAACAACTGTTTTCAAATCAGAAACCATAGTGAGTCCTATGTGATTTTATAAATCAAAAGTTTTCATAATGGAGTCCATACAAACCTATGTCAGACAAACAAACAGGGCTCATTGTAACTCTTGCAGCCAATATTTTTAAGTTGAAAGTTTTAAAAAGCTGCTATAAAAATATTTCTTGGATGAAATTTATATTGCAACGGGCCTCTCAGAAACCTCCCATTCAAGTGGCTTAATATAAGCGAAGCAATCCGTCAAACAATGAGGTGATGATGAGGTAGAGATAAAGCCTTTTGATATTTTCACATGTCTAATTAAGAGTCACCTTCTAGTCAAAATTTGTGCAATATCAGGAAGACAGGGAAATATGGATAGCATAAATAAGATTAGGGCATTTACTGCTCTTCCAGAGTATTCACTGGACAACCGAATAGATATTCCGAGTGTTGTGAGGGTTATGTATATTAATAATACCAAAAAACTCAATTCATACATGCTGTACGTGTAAAATATCCTTCCCTCTTACATTTCTAAATTATTCTTTCACCAGTGATTATATTGATCAATGATGCATTTCTTAGAAAATTCAATTGCCAAGAGGTTAAGCAGAAGTCTTCATTAAATCGCCAGTTATTTCCCGTAAGGCATCGAAATGCAGCGGACAAGGGTACAGAAAATTTGAAGGAACGTCTTATTCTTCAAATTCAATGAACTTTTTAAAATTAGGATTGATACTATCACTGAAAATTTTTTAAAGAATATTTCTACCAATACACATGGTGCTACAGTGCCATAGACAAAAATAGAATTAAACACTTTCACTGGCATGTTTAGTCCAAATATTTGGAATTCTCTTTTTGCATGTTACTCTCTGGCCAAGTACTACAAGAAGTCGGTGGTATCGGCCCCTATGTAAATAGCCCCAATGATTAGCATTTAACCTAAAGATAAATACACTATTTTGTTACTTTTTTTATCGTGGATCATTACAATTCTGATACTAATCCTTCAATGTAAGAATAAAAATTTATTAACGCACTATGATAACAAGAGATCAAATTTACACAGAGTTGAATTCATTCACTCCCCGATTTGTGGTTGATTCGCAAAGTAACACATTAACCCTAAACAAAAAAAGAACACCACAATTTCTGACCAAATAAATTGGATTGTGATTTATCGATAAAATTATAGGATACGTAATAGCATTTAAAAATCGATTCGTAATGTCGTAAATACATCTTTTCAGTTATATTAGTGGCACTTTCAAAGCTCTTCTCGATTAGAGGGTAAAATGATAAAATTAACAATTTCAGATCGAAGAGTTTCCAATTGATTTTAATTATTCGATTTGTATTGTGGGCTACTACTGCACAATTTTGTCGGAATTAAATTGAACAATGATAGGCAGAAACCATGACACTCGTCTGCCACAAAATATTCGTTATTTAGGGCTGATGATAACTAAACTGGGATGAGGAAGTGCAAAAAAAAAAAAAAATATATATATATATATACTTATGATGACTTGTATCGCAAAAATTATCGGTATGAGTTTTTATCAGAAAGAAATAATTTATGACCTCCGAATGTGAACGCATGGGTACTTTTTTCTATATAAATAATTTTGTTGTTGTTTTTTTGGAATTGTGGGAAAGGATATAAAATACTATATGTATTTGCCTCGTGTTCACACTTAATAATTGTAACAAACGAACTAAAAACTCCTACTGATTCTTAGGTAAGGGATGAAAAATATGAAAATGGTACTAAAAGTCAATGAGAGATTTATGTAATATTTTGCACACACGAGTAGCTTAGCCCAAGCTTCTACAATTGAGTAGCTATCTTGATCCTTGTGAACAGTAATAATAATAACGAAAAAAACACAAAACTATTTTATGTGTATGTGTTTATATTAGGTTTTTATTTGTATATAAAATATATGAAAGAAACTAAAGCCAAGGACAAAATGTAAAGAACAGTAAAATTCAATGATTATTATTTTACAGTTTCAACAGAATTTGTGGCCAGAATACTATAACAATGTGAAATTTTAGTTTCGTGACAACAAAAGGCGTTTTTCTTAAGAAATTGCGCCATATTACTGATACACAAGTAATTTTTAGCCAAGGACAACTTTCTAATTTCATTCAATTTTTGCACAAAGGTCAACTAGGTGAAACCTAGCAAAGATGAGAAAAAATTTAGTTTCTTGTTACTATATTTTTTCTTTTTTTTATGGCTATTTAGTCATGTTGCCCTAGTATTTTGTCTTTTATGAAATTTTGTTGCAGTAAGTAAGAGATTTTATTTGAATCAAGTTACGATCCGTGAAACGTTGTTCAACCAATTTTTCAGTGCTTTTTAATGACAATGTTTTTTGATGAAATTTCCATGTTTGCAAATTAAAATTTTATTACATGCTTTTTAAGTTTTTGGCTTGCAAAACTTATGAGAAGATTGTTAAACTATGAGCTCGGGTTGCAGTTAGTCGTACGAAATTTTAAGTATTTAACCACGTTTTAATGTAAAAATTTAATTTTTTTTGTTGTTTTAATGTGCAGTAATGAAATGTTTTGGTTTACCAATAATTGCAATGTAAAAATCATTTCAAGTTATTTATTAAGACAGTATAAATTTATATTGCAAGTTTTTATTCAATTCAACTCCCTATAACCAAAATATTGTTCTTGAAGACTAAAAATTAGTTCTAAAGGCTCTTGCAAGATACAAAACATTTTTTAAGGTTACTATTGTTTTTCCAATTTGGTTCTTTACGGAAAAGGTGAATGGATAACATGACCCTTCTGCAGTCAAATAAATGATGAGCTCAGTCTTCAGAATCTTTATTTGATTTAAGTGAATAGTGGCCGTGGTCTCATTTTCTTGCGTTGTTTGTGTTGAAATTATTCTTTTTGGCCATATTTCTTCAAATCTTTTTTGATACCAAACCAATATATATTTCGGATATGTGTGAGTTTGCAATATACAAAAGTAATTTGTTAATAACTGGACTAAACCACTGAATCCTTACAATCTATGACCAGACGCATACAGCTTATGAGAATGATCTTAATTAGTTTAATCATTAAGTATTTACACGACAACAGACAAAGATATGTGAATATCATTCAAAAAATAAATTTGAATCTTATGAAACGCCCGAAACAGTGCCCATCCTGGTCACCCCAGCACTTTAACAACTGATGAAAGCTTTGAAGCAGTAAAGAAAATTGTTATGTAAAATTCTTGAATCAGTATTCAAAAGCTACTGTGGGTTTCAACTTATCGATTGGCTCATTTCATACAATTTTTCAGATTTTTTAGAATGGGAACATTTGGTTTTTGGCCAAAGTAACTTCTAAATCATTTTTCAACTACCACATTACCAAAAATTAATGCTTTGTAGTTTTTGCATATTCTCAAACTAAACAGAAAAAAAATACGTAATTTTTCGATGTTTAAAGAGATAAAGACATCATGACTGGTTGAGCTTAAGACCATACCATTTAGCTTTTAAAAGTTTCAAACGCTTAATATAAGACTGCTTTCTAAATTGGATATCCTTGTTAGATAACTACGATTGATATTTTCTTGACGTGTTATTAATGATTCTGAAGAACATAAATTCATACAAGAATTTGTCACATACAAAGACATAGATTATAAGAACTCAGAAATTTTACCTGATAGAACCCAGAATAAATTGCTAGCTCTACATGTCAGGCTCGGATATCAAACATTATATAAGATTCGGTTGGGTTATAAGTTTATTTAGCTCGTAGCTTACACATGTGAGAACCCTTTATAACCCAAGCCAAGTTCTGTACATCGAAAAGGATTTAGAATATAAGTGTAAGATTTCTCATTAAATTCTCATTAAACTTAAACTAACAATGCCTCAATTCTACATATATAACTCTGACAAATCAAAATTATTTCAAATAAATCTTCTCAAAATAAAAAAAAATAATTAAATTAGAAATCCCTATCTCAATGACAAATTCAAATAACTAGCCTCATACGGTAATCATCACAACCATCGAAAATTAAATAGAATTGGCTTTGGAATTCAATTGAATATCAACCCCGATGTATTTTATCCTCCACATTGAATAGCATCCATGAAATGCATTTCGGAATGGGAGAATGGAATAATCAACAAAATTGTCCAAATTGTGCCACCCTATTCGAAATATACAGTTATCAGATATATAGTAGCCAAGAATGACATTATGCTGCGATTGAATCTTTCACTTGTTCAGCAATATCAACGTGTTATGTAGAAGTTACCTACGAGATAAGCCATAAAAATTTACCCCCTCTCATTTTCGCTTTTGTTTTTTTTACACAAAATGCTCACTCATTGTATCTTGATTGTGAATTTTTAAATTAATTTTAAGATTTTTAGATAAAAGAGCAAAATTAAATTCGTTAAATTAAATTAAATTAATTGTTAGGATTTATCAAAAAGAAGAAAATAACAGAAACAAATGTTAATATCAAAGAAAACTTCAATGTAACGGAATTCTTATTAAAAAGATGGCCACATATAAATCAATCCCCAGCCTCTGGTGTATTTTACATGAACATCTTTTTATAAAATAAAATAAAAAAGCTACAAAAGGAAAGGGGGCAAAATGAGTTGTATCAAAGAAGTGAAAAAAAAACAAAAAAAACTCCGTTGAAAGGTTAAATCAGGAGCTGAAATCGTCCAGGCATATAATCAGTAAAAGTGGGAGGAATTTGGCTTTATCAAAAATTTGTTCCAATTTTAAAAGACATCCCATTCTCAATTGCTAAACGTTTTGAATCAATTTTTTACAGTGTTAAAAGCTATTTTATATTATATTTATATATATATACAATATATATATATATATATATATATATATATATATATAATTTTATTTATATTGATTTTTCTCAGTTAAAATTTATGTCTTTAATCGAAAACTTAATTTAATAGCAATCACTTTAAAATGAATGCAGCTAAAGACATTGAATAAGAAATTTTCTTAGTAACAAGCAAGGAGCCCCGTTGTATGGGGATGTGTTGTTGTTGGGAGTTATAGAAAAAGAAAATTTCACATAAAATTGTTTTTCATTGCAAATATTCCGCCTTAGATTTTCTAGCTTGGTCAGTAGTAATTCTCCCTTTAGATTTCCCTATGAAAATAGTTTTTAAGGGTTTTTATTATTGCTGTTCATCAATCAATGCCTTGAGCGGAATAAAGTTCAGCCCCTATATAAAGAGAGCAATGGCTGCAATTTACTTTCTTGTTCGTCCTCTTTCAAATGTTTTATTTTGCAAGCAAAATAAATACTTTGTGGGGTGGGTTACTCTATTAAACTGGAAATATTTTCCCTAGCTCTATGTTAAGGAGGGTATTCTTTTCTAAATGATTCACAGTTAATCATCCATGTGAGTTCCCTTTTCGGATTAAGTTTTTGTGCTGCTGCTTCTATTTTTTTACTGTTCTGTGGTTGACTAAATCAAATGGTATGTGGGTTTTTCTGAATTGAGAAAATTTTAAAATTTTAAAATCACATAAACCTAAAAAAAGTATCTGAAAATTACTAAAAAAACTTTGCTTAGCGCTTGACGTATTCTGTTTTCTTTTCAATTAACTTATAACTTTAATTTGTTCTTTACTTAAGAACTAAAGCATAGTTTAACACAGTTAAGATTGGTCCGAATTGGCCCCAGATTAAAATTTCTTTTTATGATGAGATATTTATGAAGCATTTAGTGCAATTTTTAAAAACCTGGTTCTGTCCAAAAAGCTTTTGGAAAGTTGCAAGTATTGTGAGCTATTTTCAATAATATTTTGTCAATGTTATTCTCAGCTCGCTTAGCAAGTTTTCTATGCATGTCTGTAGATTTTGTAAGAATAGCTCCTACTTGAATTGAGAAATTCACAAATTGGATGCTTAGCTGAAAAGTGAAGAATTAAATGCCCTGGAGATTGATCTACAAACAGAGTTGTCAGAATCAATCAAAGTCAAAATGACATTCACAGAAGAAAAAAACCTTAGAATATGTAAAACTTTATTTTTTAGTTTTTCTGTTAGGCAAGCGATTGTTGGTAGCATTTTGTAATAATTTTTAAAATGTGTAAACCTTCAACTTTTTTTTCTCTTCAGCTTCGGTAACATCTGCCTTCTTGGTTTTTCTCTTTTTTCAAGAGCGATAAAAACTGATGATCTAGCCAATGTTCTTTTGGGTATTGATATTTATATATCCAAAACTCCAAAAGTGATTTATTTTCTTCAAATTATTTAAGGACTAAATATTTTAATGAGATTTCTAAACTTTATATGTAGAGCCTATACATCCTTCCTGGAGGCAAAAGAACCAATTTAAAGCAGTATTCTTTCAATCACCATGAAAACTTTCTGGAGTAAAGCAACAATAAAATTTGTTACAAATATGCCACAAAAGTCGCTTTCTGGCTAACTTCTACAAAGAAAATTTAACTATTACACGTTTTTTTTGCTGAATAAAAAACTCTGCAAACGCACAGTAAGCCGGCATTCGATTTAAATGTAGAAAATTATTAAAAATTACTTACACTATGATAACCCTTGAGATTTTTCATTTAAAGTAGCATTTTTTCACTAATCAAAAAGTTTTAGTTTCAAAAAACGTTAAATAAAGAATATCTTTGATAAGGAGAGTAATCGATTTAAAGGATCACTGATTTGATTTATTACCTTGCACTTTTGAATTGGAAAGCATAATCCAGGGCAGAATGCAGTCTTGTTCAATACATAGCAGCAAAAAATTTGATTTTTGTTTTTAATAAAAACTTTCGGAATATAATATGTTTTTTTCTTATAAAGTAAATTTGGAAA
Source organism: Acrocera orbiculus (assembly GCA_947359355.1). Taxonomy (NCBI): domain Eukaryota; kingdom Metazoa; phylum Arthropoda; class Insecta; order Diptera; family Acroceridae; genus Acrocera; species Acrocera orbiculus. The sequence continues at coordinate 45,438,312 of OX375756.1, read as the reverse complement.
AGTTTGCTTATTTAATATAAAACTAAATTGTTGATATTGTTTATTAAAGAATTTAGTTTTAAAACTTTCAATGTAATCCTCGACGTATGTAAAATACAATAAAATATTGAATACTCTCCAACACTAACAAAATATTTTTCATTTCCGTTTTACTAATCATGAATATATGTTGAGGACTCGTATTTACTTTTTGGCTTCCGTTGGATTTCGGAAATCCGTATTTTTTCTGTTTATTTTTTTATTATTTATTAATACCATAAATAAAAATTTCAGAATTCTAAACTGAAAAGCCAGAACACAATGCTAAAAGAAGTACATATTGTTTTTTTTTCCTAAAATCAAGTACTACATAGCATTTGGTGTAGATTCTGTTTCTTAACATGAGGGTGGATAGAAAAAGGCAAAAAAGCACTGGACCATAACTGGAACACAGCAGGGAATAAAAAGCTCAGGTTTCTCTTTATATTCCATAAGGGATGAATGCGATTTTTTTCCTTTATTTTTACATTCTTCTTTGTTTTCTACTCTTTGCAATTTTTTTATCATTACACACTTGCGTTTTAAGTAGGGTATTCAAGCTATTCCCCTTTCTTCCTTTAACAGGAAAATATAAATTATACTTCTCCTGCTCTACAAGCTTTCTATCCTCGGAAAATTCTCTGCTTTGGATGAACTATGTTGTAGAAAATCGTAAACTCTTTTATTTTCTTTTTAATATTTGTAGAGAGAATGACGAAAAATACTAGGAAAATTATAATTGAATTCCTGTGGTGAATGGACGAAACAAGCCGTCAAACTCACTTGTGAACCTGCTGCGTATCGAAAAGTTTTACTCATCCTCTGAAAACATATAAACTACGGCTCGATATTTTACGGTGTTGTCATCTATACAAAGGTCCTTGCCAACAAAATCTATACATAAACTTATGATTTATAGATCGAACATACCTATTTCAATTACATAATCAATAATATTAATTTTCATATCATATTTTGTCGTAAACAATATAGGAACCTGTCCATTTCACACAGTGTATATATAAACATGATTACGCTGAGTATCCATACAACAGCTACAAAATGAGGGTTACTCTTGAATTCCTAGCATACAAGGCTAAAGGAGAATAGTAGGACAAAAGGTAATTCCTCGTAAATATATTTCCCAGTTAGTTTATGTATATTTATACATATATAAATATGCACGACTAGTTATCCCATCCAATGGTTGATATGGATCACTTGCGTTTGCATGTTTACAGATTGTCTCATATATACACTGATTTGTGGGAATTTAATTGATAATAATAGAAATCAGGACACAGAATTTTAATCCCATGAATATCTTGTTTTCAATTTTAAAGTTCCTCGGGCCAGATATTGTGCTCTTTTGTTTAACTATAATTGAAGGATTTATATTATGAAGCTGACAAAATCAATTTTGAAATGAGGTACAAATTTATTATTTCTATAAAATTAAACTTGTCTATAATATGACTGTAAAACTCATTCGAAGTATTGCAAATAATATAATTTATTTCCAAGTGGGAAATACAAAATTTGTTCTCAAACTTGCAAAGCCCGTTAAAGTATATCTCATATCATATCGATTGTAATCAAACCTAGAATCCCATATATATAGCGTGCATGCTTACAAGAACAAAACTTGACCTCCTTTTTGACCAATATTTTATTTATTGATATTACAAAACCAAATTCAATTAATTACACTCTCATGTAATTTCTAGAAGTATCAAATTTAATGAAGTATTTAATGGACGCCTAATGGAGGTTGTGGCAATGAACTCTGAATTGCGATAATTCTTTCCAAATCAAAGATGAAGAATAATAGCTACAATCTTTCTGAAATCAACATTTTCCTGCCTTATCGGTTATAGTGGAGGAAAAGGTATGATCTTGTCCATCTTTGATCTCATATAATCAAAAAGCAGATAGCTAGTTGGCTTATCAACCTTTTTGAAAACTATATACCTATTTTTCCTTGTGGTTTCATTGAAGAATCTGTGGACCGTTATAAACCATGTAAAACTATTAAGGGGCTCAGTCTCGTCAAAATTGTTTATCGAGTTTTTAAAGAATGATTATCCTTGGACCATTACTTAGCCTTTGTTTTCTTGGCCCAGTCATTGACGTATGATTGCCAAATGAGCTCTGACGATATTCAAGCCAATCTGTCTACCTCTACTTTTCCTCTATTTCTTCAAGACCAGGACCTTTATGAAGATCATTTTATTTATTTCACGCAAGAATTGAAGGTTGCATACTAGTTTTAATGTAAGGGTGTGCTAACAGTGGCCTTAATGGTGCTTCGCTCCCTGAAGTAAAGTACATTTTGGCTCACGTGCAAATATTTGTTTGATTCAAAACCGAAAAAATTTTTTAGTTTAATAAAATAAAATTCCAGAAGTTTCTCTTCCCTTTCAAATGATGCAAGTTTTAATTTTTAACAACATCGAAATCATGACCAAGACTTGAAGTTGTTAAAAATTAAAACTTTCATCATTTGAAAACTTTTGCATTAGGAGGAATTTTTCAAATTTCTTTGAATTTCAAACCAGGCCACAAAATTATATTAGAATTAATTTCAAAAAATTACTAAAAAAAAGCAATTCATTGAGTAATACAAACTGCTTTTTTTCAATCTCTGATTTAAGAATTTTTGGCAGTCATATCGTTTTTGTGAAATTTTTCAAAAAGAAATTAATAATAATAAATAAAAATTGTTAATTTTAGTATTTTCTAGGAAAATCACATTTTTTTCTTCCTTCAACAACTTGTAAACAAATGTAACTTTTTTGTTGAAATTTGACGAAATTACTTATTTTTAGAAAATAATATCATAAATTATTTTGCCTAATATCTGACAGGAATTAGTCGATTCTGAAGTATTTTTGCAGTCAAGCATATCTAAGCTAGTCTATTTTTTTAAAAAAATCTTTAGTGAAATTTTATTCCCCTTTTAATCATTCCGGATGACAAATTATTTTTCCTGACATTTTTCTTTAGGAATTTTTTAAAAAACTTGTCAAAGGATTTTTTTTCATTTAAAGTAGAAGAAATTTAAGAAATTTTTTTCATTTTAAAAGTCATCATATCCTTGGGTTCAAAGAGCATTTAGTTTGTCATATAAGCTCATCCTGTAACTTTGGGCTAATGGATTTCCATTATTTGAGGATATTAAATAGAAGAATAATAGTCTGTAATCTTATTTTGATATATTTTAATAATAAATGTTGAAGTTCTTCAATATTGGCCAAGAGCAAATGTTTTTCTATGACATGAAGAGAGAGAGAGAGATAAAAAGAACAAACAAAAAGATCAATAAAAAAAGAATGTGGTATCATTGCAAATGATTTCTATACTTTATTTAAAATTACAGATGCGGCTTGAAACCGACTGAAGTATGCTATGCCAGTATTTTGGGAACCAGAAAAATGCTTGAAATTAATATTACAAGGCGGGCATATCAATTAATCCAAGTCTTTTTGATTAACCACAATGAACTAAACTTTTTCAAATTTTTACTGTGGGTAACAAAGAAATAGAAGCCAAAGGGCGCAACAGAAGCTCATTCTGTAACTTTGGGCTAATGGATTTCCATTATTTGAGGATATTAAATAGAAGAATAATAGTCTGTAATCTTATTTTGATATATTTTAATAATAAACGTTGAAGTTCTTCAATATTGGCCAAGAGCAAATGTTTTTCTATGACATGAAGAGAGAGAGAGAGATAAAAAAAACAACCAAAAAGATCAATAAAAAAAAATGTGGTATCATTGCAAATGATTTCTATACTTTATTTAAAATTACAGATGCGGCTTGAAACCGGCTGAAGTATGCTATGCCAGTATTTTGGGAACCAAAAAAATGCTTGAAATTAATATTACAAGGCGGGCATATCAATTAATCCAAGTCTTTTTGATTAACCACAATGAGCTAAACTTTTTCAAATTTTTACTGTGGGTAACAAAGAAATAGAAGCCAAAGGGCGCAACAGAAGCTAAAAAGATCATTGCTAACCAAAAAAAGCGTGTAAGGAAGGTCTTATCAAAAGCTCCAACATCAACAAAAAATGCACTTCAATTGAACAAACAATTACTAAATTAGCTAAAATATTGTGCAGATTTTATCTTTCAACCTAGTTGAATCTTTCAAAAAATTCTCCTGTAATGGCCTGCATGATTTCTGTCAGTTTTTTAGAAACTCACCGGAAATATTTATAAAGCATGTTTTGTGTTTTATACTTTTTCAATTATCCTACGTCAAAAGTATACTTTCCTTATGATTCTGCTAGTTTAGATATTGTTAGGAATGTAACACGTTTGTATTTCACGCTTTGGCTCAACTTATTTTCGCCGATTATGTCAGGAGCAATAACAAAGGGTGATTATTTAATTAGAGTTTTGATGATACTGAAAATAATTTTCAAGTTTCACTAAGCTTTTTCATCAAAGTGTTTTTTCAAATATTTTCTTAAGTTTAATAAACAATATGAACTTATTACAATAAAAATATGACAGAAAGTAAACAACAGAACTCAAAACTAATTAATTATCAACAAATATAATATCGAAAATTAACACCAAGGGAGGTAATGTTAAGCTCAATAAACAAGTTTCATGCTAAAAGAAAAAATGCTGACTGATTTCAAACAATTTGCTTAAATTAAATATTATTAACAATATAAATTCCATATTAACATAGTAATCGATGTTTAAATATGTAACAAAATTGTTACTAATTGGCCATAAAAGCGCCATTATTGTTTATTAAATGAGACATTAACAAATCACTTAGGAATCAAGAAGAAGTCAGCTCCTGTCCTAAAGAAATCAAATCAAAAAAATAAGTTTTTTTATTGGAGCACGCATAAAATTTTTTACCATTTCATATATAACAAGAATGTTACAAATTGTTTTTATCTTCCAGCTATCTTAAGTATAATTTTATGACATCGTAAAAAAGTAATTTAATGAAACCCCAAATCGCTGAAAAACAATACAAAACTCAAGGAGGGAATAAAGAGCTACGTTCAGATTATTGGTCAGAAAGAGAAGTAATAAGAGGGTAAGCCAGGAAAGAAAGAAGAAAATTACAAAAAAAGAATTATATTATAAAATAAATATCAATTTTAAATATCAAATAAATAATTTCAAATCGGAAATAGATTCAATTAAGTTTATGTTGCCATTACCCGTAATTTATGCATCATAAATAAGATTGAGTTTAGTTGTGGTGCTTAAAAAATTTATAGTGAGCGCCGTCAACTTTTTAAGTGCGGCACTTGTTATTTTTTCTAACCCACTTGTTGCGTTTGGAATTTAGGCATTGTTTATAATTGTTTAAAACTTTGGAATTTTAAGTGGTACACTTGAAAGTATTATGTAAAAGTATCAGATTTTCTCACAATTTGTTCTGGAATATGTATTTGAATTGTCTAAGGATACTAAAAATACTATCTGATTTTGCATGTCGCAGTGTGAGGCTTAAGTTACCAGCCTTAATTTGTGGTCCTTATGGAATCAAATTTCAGCAAGAACTTGATTGAAGATTATCACGACTTTGTAATCATAGTGGATGCATACTCCTAGTAGTTTCTAGTCGTGAATATTAAGTGACTCTCATCGATGAATTCCTTTTAAATGAGAGAAGTCGCCAGTGATAAAAAATTGCTCAAAAGAACTTACTTACTGCCAGAGCATGTAACACATGTAACACAATTTCCATTTAAATGCAAAAATTATACTTTATCCAATTTTTATGAGATTAAAAATGTTTTGGTGTCGTAAAGCCTAATAAATTTAATGGAAATATCAACATCAAACACCCAATTAAAATTAAAAGTAAAATACAAATTTAAATAGTAGCAAAAATATAATTTGACCAAAACAGTGCAACAAATTCCTGGTTGGTAAATAAATGACCCAAGAACGCTCACCTCAAATCCTAGAAATCACTATTTTTACTATGATTTTTAATATGTTTGTATTTTAAGCAGTTTTGTTTCTACCGGGTATCTCTCTATGGGACTCGTGCCTTCTGTAAGAAAAAATAACACGTGTCATTGGTTTGAAAAGATTTTCATCCTACCCTTTTTACGACAAAAAAACTTGAATAAGGTAATTAAACTCTAAATTATACAAGAACTAAAGCCCAGGGCGATTCCAGTAGAAAATCGATGGATAGATACCAATCAAAAATTTCCGATCTTATTTTCAACTATTAGACATATTACCTTTAAGTGGAGCACGTTCTGTTGTAAATTGGTTTGAGTATTTATCTCCCTCAACCTTTCGCTAAAAAAAAATAGAAGCCAATAAACCACTTTAACAAAATAACTTCCTGTAGATAAAATTATGGCAATTAGATAAGTTATAATTGTCTTCTGATCTTATAAAAAAAAGAAGAGAATGGATATCTAAAACGAGTTAAAAATTTGTGTGAAGCATAATGGAGAAAAAATAATCCAAAAAGCAGTTACTTGAAGAACCATTTCATTTTTGAAAGTTCCATATCTTAATTGCTGCAATAAATCAACAAAATTACTACTCTCGTGCCAATATTACTTGAACCTTTCTTACCTGGCATTAGATGCAATTTTATATGCCTTTATATGTATATATATATATATATATTTATCCTATAATTCGTCTTCATCCTAGCAATCGAAACATTATCTAGAATTAAGCAGAAATAAAATAATCTCTGGGTAAAAATCTAAAATCCTCAAGTGAAGCTTATGACAACCAAAAAAACGAAAAAACTAATTTGCCCGCAACCATTTTAAACTGAATAAAGTAACTTTTAAGGTTCACTTCTATAACTAAATTTGTAATTGTGGTGGTCTATAAGGAATTTGCAAATATAAAACGCGTGAAAGGCTGGATGTAGAAAAGTTTTAATTCATATAAGAACAGCAAGAACTAAAGGGAGAAAAATAGCAAAAGGTGGAAAAAGAAGGAAGCTTTAATAATGTGTTACCAGTAATTTGATTGATTTCTTATCTGGACATTGATTTATTAGCCTAACCCTGGTCTGAAGACAAAATAAAAAAAAACTATTTTAAAAAAAATAAAATACTTTTCAATGAGATTGGCTAGAGAATTAAATTTCAAAGCTAAGCTGAAAAGAACAGCAAAAAATGTAGAGGTCATATGAGTTCCAGGCAAACCTTTTTTTCAATGTTTTTAAATAATTCTGTAGTTCTTGTAATTTTACCTTTTTACTTAAGCCATTTTCTTCTTTTTCCTGCTTTATGTTTTTTTACGAATACATATATTCAAAATGGTGTTATCACGTAAAAGGATTTTGTTACCGGATATTAAAAGCCTTCCACTTCAATCTATTCGCGCAACATTTGAATACTAAAAAAGGGTATATCTCATCCTTTTATATGTCTGGACTAAAATGTGTAGTCTAAACCTGTTTTTATCCTCTTCTCAACAATATATTCAATGGAATAGTAAATTTATATATATATGTATATATGTATATACATATTATAAAAGACGAGAAAGTATAGAGAGATTGAAAATCACATTGTATGCTGTCGGCAACAGGATGATATACCCTCGGAATAGGATTCATTTAAAGGAATCCCAATGAATTTTGAAGATTCTATGTAAATTGTAAGTGAAAGCTTTAAGCGATATTTTCTTTTAACAAGCAAAATAAATACGAATAATAGGACTAATGGTTAGATATAGAATATTCATAGCACGATACCCTCTTTTGTTTTTTTTAGGGATTTTGTCTCAAATATTCTTCTTTTTAAAACACATATATAAAATATATACACATGTGTATTAAATTGAACCCTTTTTCTTGGTAATTTCAATTCTGATCCCTGAACATTATTATAGGATATGTCCATCTATTAAGAGAAGATTCTCAACAGTACCAGCTACACTTATCTATATTTATACATATGAATATCGACTAAAGCTCGTACTGAAACTAAAGACAACCCTTTTGGATTGTTAGAGTTTTTGATAGGGAGCTCGAAGACGAAGGTCAACAAAGATAGCTCTCGCTGGTTTCATTTTATGATATGAATATTAATATCTCATGGTATTCTTCTCTATGTACATATATTTAAGTGGATATATCAAATTTTAGTTACAGTAATTTCATTAAAGGCTTACAAGCATTTGCCAGAATGGCGGGTCACATAAATCAATTTATCATGCAATCATACAACATTTTAATTTACATTTAGAGGCGCGAATTTTCCCTTTAAGCAATTGGTAAATATTAAAGCAACAAAAAAATAAGCACGTTTGTTTTTGTTTTCCCTCATTCTTTTCAAACCGTTCATTCACTCTGTTAAAAAAAAACTTGTTTGTGTTATAAACTGATGCCAATGATTAATTTTTAACATTATTATTTTGTAAAATAAAAGAAGCAAAAGAAATAAATTTCCTGTTTTCAAAAATCTAAACACTTTATTCCCGCACAGCAAAATAAATAACTGTTAAGACTTTCATTGGTGACAGAATTGATTTTAATGCAAATGACAACCCTAGATTTATTGCTTAGGTTAAAGTTTGTTTTTTCATATTCGCGTTTTTTAGGGCAATGGACTAATAGACCAACTTTTAAGTATATTAATTTGAAAAAGGGTTTGGCCAATTTAGTTAAACTTTGCTTTTTTTTATTTTTTATTCTGTTGTGAATGTTGATAGCTTGACTTTTAGAGGCATAACTTGTTTTAATGAAGTGATTCGTGTTTTTTTTCATATACTTTAAAACATTTTAAGTTTACTCATACTTTTATATATGCGGCTGGAAGCATACGTGCAACTGGTCCCCAGTTCTGCTAAAGACTTTATTAGTCACAAGAGGAAACCAATAGTTTTGAAGAACAATTTACGATTTTAGGTTTTCTATTTCATGCGCTGCTACTGAAAGCATACTATTTTTTTTTTTGTTTTGTGGGATCAGAATTTTTTTCGAAAAAAATCTAGATACATTGTGCTGAAGTCAAAAATTGCTACTGCACTTGCAATTTTCCAATTTCATGACTAATTGTAAGTTAAATTTATATTCCTTATGCGCAGGAAGCATTTTTTTCATGAATGAGTTTTAAACTAAAATATAAAATTATTAAGCGAAGAATAATTGAAATTTGAACTCCGTAAAGAATGCACGCCCAAATATTCCTAAAGGATGGATAACTTATCTGCAAAAAGCTCTTTATTTGCTTTGTATTTTGTCGTATTGAAATAAATTGTTGAAAAGACCATTTAGTTCAAAAATATACACCATAAAGAATATGGTATACTTTTTCTATTTCTTTTAAATGTTTTACCAGGATTCAAAAAATTAAAGTGGATAATTTCATCGAATTGAATGCTTCCCTCAACATTTCAATCATTTCCAAATATAGGTTTGTTTTTAACTTCTATGTAGAATTTGACTGAACTTCAGAAGGCTACAAAAGCGAATAATACTTTTTTTTTTACATAAATTAACTATGTATAAAATTAATCAGGTTAAAGTTGCATCAAAATATTTTACATTGTAGCTTAAAGCGGTTTCTAAACGCTAGACCATATTGTAGCAATATGAATTCATTCTATAAACATTGCAGTAATTTAATTTGCAATATTTAGAGCCATAAATGACTTCATTGATTAGTTCACTTTCAGAAATAAGAAATTTACGACCAAAAGCAGCCAAAGAAAATTTTTTTATATGTAGGAAAGAAACTATTACAAAATATATCATTCCCATAATCACTAAAAAAAACTGTTGCTACTTATAAGTACATACCAAAAAAAAAACTTATATACAGTAATATTTTTCAATTAGAATTAAGTCTCATGAAAATAATTCGATTATTTCACTCGGATAGTTTCAAAATTTTCAATGGTAGTGTGGTTGAGGGTGTTCATTTCCGCTTATGGCTCTAATACAAGTCCAGTATCACCCAGCCCAAATGAAATTACATCTAAAGCAAAACACCAAATCTAATTTATATGTATACATTTTCACATACATGTATACATTCTTATGTATATATAAACATAAAAAAATCTTGAAAAAAAAACCTTTGAAGAGAAAATTTCAATTTTCGCTGCCATCATAACACCAAAAGCTAGAAAAGCTTAGCTAGAAATTTTAGTAAGGGCAGAATTAACCCAAGGCCCAGTGGAATTGGCGACGACAGTTATTTTTTTCCCATGATTTGTGTGAAGCTATATTTCATTTCTTGTGGGATGTCATTTTGTCTTTCATTTGCGCTTCTTTCGGAATTCATGTAGGCAGAAGAAATCTATATTAGATAGTATTTTCTCAAATAAGCACTATTTTTGACCCTCTAATAACATAACTTGGTTATGTTTCTATATCCAAGAAATTGGATGCTTGAGAAATGAATTTCTATGATATTCTATAACATTTTCAAGTTTATGATTAGCTTGTGATATAAAGTTACTAAAATAAAAAATTAAATTGCTAATAGTTTTTTAGAGTTTTATTATATCTAAGAATATAATAATAATAAATATGTATGCAAAACAATTAGAAAATCTTTTTTCTTATGCATGTAAAAAATCAAAATGAGCTATTGGGATTTAAAATTTGAAAGTATAAATTACTTGAATAGAAACGCGATGTGATATTCAAACATTGGCAGAATATTTCTCAGTTTTAACTTCATTTGTGTACTACTCTTGGGAAGCAATTTTAAACAACCCAGCGGTTGACTTCTCTTAAAATACGTATGCGTGTTTTTAAGATTTTGAAAATGGAAGTAAAAGAACACTTCAATTTTATATATTTTTTGAGGTCTAAGAAAAGTTTTCTAAGCTCATTTGCCCTTTTTTTATTTTGTCTGCTAGTCTAAACTAAGCCACAGTAGGCAATCCGGCTTCGACTCTGTCCTAGATCCGGGACTGACAACTGAACTTAAAAATATATTTCTTCAAATGTGGAATTAAACCAAGTTATTTTTCATATCAATTTTTCAACAAACATGCATACGTATTTTAGGAGAGGTTAACCGCTGGGTAAACATGCTCCTAAAATGCAGATTATAGTAAAAGAATAGCCAGTAATTCTAATTGTTTAACGATTGTCTAAGTATTAATTAAATTTTATTAAAGCTATTTTTTTTGTACTATTTCATTAATTAATAAGCGAATATAAATAAAAACTTTTTATTTATATTAATTTGAATCATCTTTTGAAGTGAATCTATGTTATGTCAATAATGCATGAAATAAGCTGTATAATATCTTCAATATTTATTTTGTTGTCATCACCAATTGGAACAACTTACTTGCCTCATCTTGTAAATTATTCATAAAGTAAAAATCACTCATGGAACAATGTCATCAAATAAATAATAAATAAACCAAAACAAAAAGAGCTGAAGAAAAAGCTGCCTGTATTCTTGAAAACAAACATTGAAACATTGAAGTTAACAACTTAGTTGGTATTAATTTTTTTTTCTTTTCTTTTTTATTTGTAAATTTGTAAAAACTTAACAAAAAAGTAAAATCATCAGTGTTGGTAGAAGAACTATATCAAGGCGGCAAATCTCTTTGTTAAACGGGCAGAAATGCGTCATTTTAGCCTCACAACTTGTCACTAAGTCAAAAAAAAATCAGCTCTCCCGGTTTTTTTCTTTGATTTTTTTTATAGCAATTCGAATCAGTAGTAGTTGTAGCAGTTGGAAGCGGTCACTTTAATGAAATTAATAAAAGATTTTAAAAACACAAGCAAGAAAAAATACCTGACAAAAACTAGTAACAAAAAATAAAAATAAAAGTTTAACAAACCATAAAAAATAACAAAAAAACACGGGTCGAATTTCGATATAAAAAAATAACGCAAAAGTTCACTAAATAAAACCTTATGGCAATGTAAAATCGATTGGTGGTCCCTCTCATTTCATTTTATTTTGGATGTAGTTGTTTAGTTTTTTGTGATTCCAGCAAAATATGATATATAAATGTGTAGCTACTATTCTTCTTAAGGAGGTATCAAAAAGGTGGAGTTTATTACCTGAAAATGTGCCTGCTGTAAGATTGAAATCTTAGCTGATGATATAGTAATTTACAGCACTATTTTCTTTTCTAAGAAACTATAAAAAAAAGTCGGGGATGTTTTTTCCTATATATTTTTTTATCTTATTTTTCGCTGACAACATAACCACTAATCATCCTGATCCTAATAACCAAGATAAGCCATTTTAAAAGCAATGTCTTAATAATTATGAGGACATTGAAAAATTTTCCATGTTTGAAAAGTTAGTTTTTTGTTTTAATGATGTCTATAAATAACATTTTTAATTTGAAATTTTGTTTAGATTTATCATAGAATCCAGCGTCAGTGATTTGAGGTTTTAATTGATGCTGACCAAAATTGTGGTTTATAAATTCTATTTAAAATAGAATGTAAAATTGATACATGATATCTATGTAGAGTGGCAAGAAATAATGAAGTAATGTGATTTTAAAGCTTTTACAGTTTAATTTACAAATAGATGTGAGCCATATTCTTCTGTTATTAAATTTAGCGAAAAATCTTGTAAGATTTACCTTGTCAAATGATATTGACGAAATTTTCAAAAGTCTTAGCGGGAAACGCTGGTCTTTGATAAATTGCCAATCTGTTAAGCATAGCTTCTTAGGCTGCCAAAAGCTTAAGCGGGAAATGCTGGTCTTTAGTAGCTAAGAATTAAAAAAACGTTTTTTATAGAATTTTTAAAATTGATAATGCTCCTTGCGACGTATACTGTAATTCTTACAAAATTATTATTTGTATTTAAAGATCATTTTAATTATTTTTTTGTTTAGTGGGAGACATTTTCTAAATATTATTAATTAAATAATTGTTGAACTTTCAGGGGAATCTTATTCAATTGCTTTGAACTCAAAATTTTTAGAATATTATTTATGCTCGAAGATAAATACATATAGAAAAGCTAAAGCCAAATTCATAACTGATTTTAAAATAAATAGAAGAGAGGCTATTTACCTGTAAGGTAAGCATGATGTCCTCATCAAAACAAGATATAAAACTTCAACAATGTATATTGTCATGATTTTTCGTTTTAAGCACTTTTTTAAAAGATAAGTTTAAGCCTTACCTAAAGGAGATTTCAAAACCAAACTTATTCTGACGATGTTAAATCAACATTTTTGGTTAGGTTTCCGTTAATAAAAGAAAACGTGAAGCATTTTCTCATCGAACAATATCTCTTATAATGTTACGTTAAAAAACATAAAATTTGTTAACAACAAAATTACTAAGGCCACTTGCTCATTATACGAAATATAAAATATTTTGATTTATGACCATAATTAATCCAAAAATCTTTTAGACTAACTGAAAAAAGCTGAAGCTATTTTACAAACTTAATGACCCATTAGATATAAGATGAATACCAAAGCAGCAAGCTTGAGATTGTTATCACCCCAAAAAAACAATAGAATATACATACAACAAATAAATCCCAAGCTCAAACGAAAATAAAAATTTATTAAGGGCGAAGACAAGTAGAATCACTGACCATAGATACCGTTGCTTTTCATTTTGGCTTTATATCAATTTGAATGCATAATTATGCAAGAGAATTTTCAAAACCAAAAAGAAAAGTCAACAGCATCAAGAAAACAAAACAGTTAAAATGTGCACAATAGCCCACAAAGAGTTGCTCTAGTTCCCATTGCCGGAAAGATTATCGTTTACCCAACCGCCCGCTCTATTATAAATTTAATTCAAAGTCACATTAAATCCTTTCAAAATTAGTAATTTGCTCAAAGTTAAATTAACTTTTACCAAAAGTTAAGGTGAGAAGAAATAAAACTTAAAAACAAAACTTAAAATATAGAAGAAAAAATAAGAAAATAATTCACACTCTTTGCTGCCAATCAATTTAGCAAATGAAATTAGAGACCAAAGAATTAATATAGGAGCCCATCCCAGTACTTTTTGGCTTTTATTTTCTTATGTTTTGCCTCTCTTTCAGTCTATAAAGCAATGTCATAAATAAATTTCAAGTGATTTTTGCTGGGCATTAGTAGAGGCGGTGAATACAAATCATATTTAAGAATGGTCGACTACAAACACACATGCAACCCACCAACGCAATATACCATCTGCTGGAATCTATTGACCATGTTTAGCTTTACTTTCAAACAATATGGGCCTTTATGATTTCCATGAGAGGGAGCATGAATAAGTAAAATTTTCATTTGAGACTAATGCATCATATCCAATGACTTTTTTTTATGTGATAAAATAAATTTTGCTATGTACGTCAGCGGATTATGTACTCACAATAAATTTTATTACACTTAATTATACAATCATCGAGTGTCATTTAAAGGCGCTGGCCAAGTGTAACCACTGTCATTTAAAAGAGTTTAATTAAAATATTTTTTGACAGTTTGCTAATTTATTAAATTAGTTTAGATATCATACGAGCGGTGTTTTTATTCGTTTTTTAATTATGAAATAACAATTTAAAATCAAATAAAACATCAGGTTAAGTGACAAGGTAGAAAAATGAATTGAAATCTAAGAATTTTGTTGAGTACTAAGCAGCAAAAATCATATTCTAAATCCTAGTGATAAATTTCTAAGTACATTCATATTGAATAAAGGAGCAGAATTGAGTTTTCAAAATCATACGGTAACGGCTGACTGACTGACTAAAGCAAGCAATTAATAAATTTCATACACACTTTTCACCCAATTTTTTATGCTTCAGCTTCAGTTTAGATATTGATTCTCTGAAACTACGGTCTCATTAACTCGTGGCGCTAGTATTATATCAGTATTCAGCTGAAAATTTTATTTATATATTTGTGAAATTTAAAGCAGGGTATTCACTATATTTCCGAATCAATGATTCGGCTCTTAGTTTCCATTTAAAGTATATGGAAATGAAGAATAAGAGAGAAAATATCCAACATGTTGAATATTTTACTCACAAATGATTCAGCCATGGGCTGAGAGAGCCGAATCATTGATTCACATTTATTGTGAATACCCTGCTTAACACTACAAGCCTAAAAGTTAAAAAAAAAATGAATTTATTTATGTTTCTAAATGATCAAATCATTTATTATTATATAAAAATATGAAACTTTAATAATGTAAGTATTTCTTAAGCTAATAACAAGTTTTTATATAATAATTAGTTTAGATAAGTAAAATAAACTTTCTCTGATTTGAATATTTTTCTTAATTTCAGGTAAAAAACTTAATGATGAATAACTAATGGAAAACAAAAGTTGTGTATGTATTTCAAGTTTAAATATTATTTTCATGTTTTGCTTAGCTTGTCTCTAAAATCTTTAATCATATTGATGCAAAAAGGGTTAAAATTTTTAACTGTTTATAATTTTCGTCAAAAAAGTTGCAAAACTATATACAAAAATATTTTTGAGTTTGAAATAAAGATTTTAAAACAAAAATCTGAAAAATATGCTACTCTACAACTACTACGTGAACTGATAAGAGCTTTTCCCATGATAGAAATTTCAGATGCTTTGGAAATGATAAAAGACACTGTAACCAAGGTGCATACGCATTTACATAGAATAATACTAAACAAAATATTGTGCCAAGCTATAATTTTTCTGAGGTACTCAGCCTGGGCTTTCAACAAGGCATCAAGGTTGTAGAATGTGTAACACATTTAAAAATGAATAAGTTTTGATTTCCCATTCGCAATTCAGATATTTTTTCCCTAGAATCAAATTTTAAAATCAAAATCAATTCTTATTAGCTTTTAAACTATCAGCCGAATAATATCTAGCTAAGTAGTCCTTTCAATTTTCAATTTCAACAGAAACAATATCTGTTTGTAAATAGTTTTTTGGCATATTCTTGAAATGCGACAAAGCATATTTTGTCCTTTCATAGTATGGTAATTTTTGAAATTAGCCCCCTAGGATTGAAAATATTTTAAGCTATCAAGATATCACACATATTCAAATCTTTTAAGTCTCCTTGATTCACGTAAGGTAACTTTTTGATGTATATTAAGTTCCATGTGGCACAGTTCTTAAATTGCATTTTTCAACAACCTGAATCACTATTTATCATCATATATGTATAATTTAATAACCGTATTTAAATTCACGAGAAGAAAAAAATATATCTATATAAATAATCCTATGTAATCCTTACATTTTACTTATACTAGGAATGTAATAGGAGAACTTTTTTAAATTTTATTATAAGAATCCCCTCTCGAATACTCATACAAATAATAATATAATAATAACCTTCATAGCTGATGGAAACTTAGTAACAAAAGGCGATGTATCGGAAGAAGAAGAAAACAAAGTAAAAAGAATAAGGGAAAAAATGAGTAATTGTTGTGCACCCGCACTCCAAACTACGGACAAGCTAATGTCATCTGTATATATAGTTAAAAATATTACATTCCATGAAAAATTGTAGACATAAAAACTAATAGCATTAAATGTTGCTAAACTGATAGATGTATGCGAGAAAGTGTCTCAATCAAGAAGCAGCAGGAGAAATGAAAGAAGCACATGCCGTTTGGATAAAATCTTTTGTGTAGCAAGACTATTGGGCCCTGGAATATTCCAATGTAGACTTTATATCAATATTGTTAATCAAACTTGAACCAATACACATTAAAAGAATCTGTTTTATCTGCTGCAACTAAAGTTGGAAATGTCTACTTTTGCTACAAATTGCCAAACAGACCCCTTTTTATGTTTTATACTCGTATATACATAACTATACTCTCAGGCTTTATTATATAAGTATTAGTGAGTTCCCCAATATGTGATATATATAAGCCACCATCTAAAAAAATTGTATTTACTTTAGTATATATATGCATTTGTACTAAGTGTGCCTAGTATGCGCCTGGATACATGTTGCTATCAAATGTTTACTGATAAAACGTCACAAATGTGCGAACCAGCTTTTGCTTTTGCTTTTTTCAATGAAAACTTTTAGTGTTTGCATGACATTCGGGAAATTAAGACTTGTCTGATTAATTTGTGACGGTTTTCTATAAAAAAAATAAATTATTGTATTTAATATATATATATATATATATGTATATCAGATTAATTTATTATTCAATTAAATTAAATAAATTAAATTAATGCCGGCTTAAATAAATTTTTAAATAATTTGCTTTTTATATCAAACTAAACAAAAAATTTGTTACATATAGTTTTTTGGTTTTTTATTTATTAAATGTGCAGTTAAAAATATACGCATAAAAACCAATAAAAATTTTGTTTTTGTAATAATTTTTGCACAATTAATTGTGACCCATCTAAAAAAACCTGTTTCCCTTAACCTTGAAAACATTTTCGTAATAAAACCAAAAGACACATATCCATTAGTCAACTATTGGCATTTATCGCGTGTCGTCGCGCAAATGGTAACGTCAATAATATTACGGTATCTTGCGTTAGTTATTTTTTATTGGTTTTTCTTATTTAGCAACACTAACTTTCTTGTCACGTGTGTTTTTAGTGGACATATTAAATATTAAAATGACAATCACCTAAAATTTATGATATTTATTGAATGGTTTTTTGTTAATTTTTTTATCAGAAAAATATTAAATTTTTTTGAAAATGGATGATCCATTTAGGTGATTAAAGAATTATTTATTTTAAATTTTAAATAATGGGTGGCCCAAAGAGAGTGCTATTTATTTATTTTATTTCAAATGAGTAGAAATTTAAACAATATGTTCTCAATGTTGTGTTCTTCAATCCTTTAATGTCAATTTTTATTAATGTTTTTGACAATGGAAATTTTATTTTTTGAATTTTATATTTTTAACTTTAACAAATTATTGCATATCAGTGAGAAGAGAATTTAGAAATTTTGTAAATATATTGCTGCTTTTATAATCGCAGTAATAACAGTAATAGTTTCAACATTCCAAGGTAAGCGGTTTATTCCTTTTGAATAGTCTAGAAAGTATCAAATCCTTAAATGTACTATTGAGATCGAAATTTTACTTAAAATGTGTTTTTGTAGAGATGCACTTTCAACATACGGACATTTTTCTGTAATCTGTCACCAGATGGCATTTTAGTTAAATATGCTTAGAAGTGCATAAAGTTAAGACAATATGCTGATTCCTTTTATATATTAACGGTTCAAATAGACTAACCAGAGGTTCGACGATAGAAATAAAACCACTTATAATAATTAAAATTTATTAGTTAACATTTGGAATTAATTTCAAGAAATCCTTTATAAAATGATGGATACTGTCACAATTTTATGCATGTTTTTGTTGAGCTTGGGTCAGCCTTTGTGCTATAAAATTTGAGTCAGATGAGTTAAATTTTTGTTTTTTGTTTTTATGTATTTAAAACAGAAACACATTTTTACTAGTTTTATGTTTCCAAGTATTTTATGGCTTAGAAAAACCCAAATTTAAAAAATTTTTTCCTCTTCACTTTCCTGCAATCTGTGAGTAATAAAGTAATAAAGGATTATTTGGTGAGGGACTTTCCTTAAAATACATAACTTACCTGACAAACAAGAAATCTTGATAGGTCCAATCAAAATCTTTACATAATTTTTCCAATAAATGTGTTTGATTTATTTTAATTTTCAATTCTTTATTCAATTATTTATTATTATAATAAAAACAAACTGAAAATTATTTTTACGTTGAAGTGTAGCATCCCGTTTACATAATTCAATAAAATAATAGCATTTCAAACGGTTAAGCAAATAAGAAATTATTTAGCTACAAATAAGATAAAAAGATAATAAAAATTTACCTTTCCTTATCATAATTGAATTTAGCTACATTTGCGATATATATTAATATACGTTTCAGAAAGTGTTAGAATTAATCCTTGATTTCCATTTTTAATTTACTTATCAAAATAACTTAAAGAAAATTCTGGATTTGAATCCGTTAATAGCATTGTTAAAGCATCTACACAATATTGAAGAAAATTAATTAATAAAATAATATTTAGAATTTAAGTCTTATTTAAAAAAAGAAAAGATCTATAAAAAAAAAATAAATTCAACAATTGCTACAAATCATAACAATTATTAGCAAAAATAAAAAAAACTGAATAGCAAGAGGCGTAAATAAACACTAAAAAATCAACTTTAAACAGTGATAACAAAAATTAGCAATATTTAAGTTTAACTCACAATAATAATCAAACAAAACTAATATAATCAATAATAATAGAGAAT
The DNA here is from genome assembly GCA_947359355.1 of Acrocera orbiculus. Taxonomy (NCBI): domain Eukaryota; kingdom Metazoa; phylum Arthropoda; class Insecta; order Diptera; family Acroceridae; genus Acrocera; species Acrocera orbiculus. The sequence continues at coordinate 45,419,095 of OX375756.1, read as the reverse complement.
ATTCCACTAAAAAAAGCAAACTACATTAAGAAAAACTTGTCAACCAGATTTTGATACACCCATTCAATATGATTGAATCGGCGTCTGTAGCCGCTACTGTAGCAGCTACAGACGCCGCTACTGTAGCAGCTACAGACGCCTTGGTCTGCGCTAGGCTTAAGTCGTATTCCTGGTGGAAGGGACTTTTGGTTGTGCGATTTATCAAGTCCATACTTTCGAGAGACAAGTGTCGAAGAATTCCAAACGGACCATTGCCCTAATGGTTGCATTATCATTTCTTCCCTTAAAAATTTTTTCACTAGTTTTCATACAATCAAAGCGGATGATGCAAGAGTTTCTTAAATAAAAAGTGACTAATAATTCTAAAATTAATAAAAATTTAGAAAGTGTATTATTTCCTTTCAAAATTGTGGAAAAAAGTCAAAGTAGCATTTTAAAGTGGTTAAAAAAATAACCTTTACTCTTGGATTTCATTCTTAGTTTGTTGTCTTCTCTTATGACTCCCATTACAAAAAATTAGGCACCACCTTATCATGTCAGGCTGTCAGTCAATCAAAGCGCTTAAACCACGCCCTCCACACTTCAAGTACAAAACAGATGAAAATACCATTAGAAAAGTTTCAGAACATTAATTTCATTGTTTTTTAATTATTTTTATCTAATAATTAACTTTTTTGTCTGGTCTACGGCAAAAGCTTTTTTTATTTTATAAAAAAATATTAAATTATGTTTCCATAGTAATTTAACTGCCAAAAAATGAAAACTTACATATATATTTCTCTACCAAGAAATAAAATTTTTAAGCTTATTTTACATTATTTGCGGTGTTTTCTGTATGTATGAAGAAATCCAAATGGATAATTGATCTACAGGCCTGAAAATTTAGCAGGAACTAAGATACATCTTTTTGAAAAGTTGGAATATTGCGGAATCATACAAAAGTCATGATATTTTTCCTTTAGTTAAGGAAAAAATTAGAAAATTTTTGTGATAATTAAATATTCGTTGTTCCTAACAACGTAAACTTCTAAAAGCTGAATGAATCGGACTTTCAGACTTTTCTTTTGACGGTCGCACACTAAGCAGAAGTTCCAAGAAAATTATGTTTTAATTTGTTGCAAAGAAATATTTTATTATACCAAACGCTCTTCAGATTTCAGCTCCAATTTGGAGCTCAATTGATATCACACCTTCAAAGTTTATCTTAAAACATATAGAAAATAAAAACTTTTTTTCTGTGCATCCAAGCCTTAAAGCCTCCCAATAAAAATATTTAAATATTTATATTGAGCTCATGTTAGAAAATGCTGTTATGAATAAAGCTAAATTAATATTACGACTCTTCGGAAACTGTTTTTTGTTTGCATTTCAAATATAACTGCAATAAATTCCAAACGAAATCGACCGCATCATGTTGAACATTTTTAACCCTTAAGGATCTGAACAATGAACAACAAATTGATATCTTGTTATCCTCTTTGACTTATTTCAATTTAGAAAAGTAAAAACCAATGGATTTAGATACTAAGAAAAAACGAAAAGCAAAAAAAAAAATACAGTCAAAATGAAAGCAGGAAAGAAAAAAAAAACCAACCAAAGAATTAATTGGAAGGAAAGGTAGAAACTTTTCTTTCATTTTTAAGGGTTTGAAGAAAATATAAAATTTCAATGTAGGCAGATATAGGTTTATGGCATACATGGCATACTATACACACAAAAACCAAACAAAAAAAGTCCTTAAGTTAAAGGGTAGCACAATAAAAACTACTGATCTTAAAGAAATTAGGGAGACCATTATAGGACATGATTTTCAACCCTTACAAGATTAATGTCGTCGAATTTGAGAGATTTATAATCGGTCTACACAATCTTTGTGTAGAACAGTTTTTTAAGGTTTATTGATATTCAATTCATGAATTTGTGTATGCATGTTGCTATTTTTTAAAGATGTTTTTTTGATATACTTTGCTTCATTGAAATATTTTTCTGATTGATATTTCTTTAAAAACAAACAAAACGTGATGTGAAGTTTCCAATAAGAATAAAGTTTCTCACATTCCTATTAGGATTAATCTACGTTAGCTAACTTTAAGGAAATATAAAAAATTGTGTGAAGCTTTCATGAAACTACATGAACTTCGCCTATAGTTAATGACTCAAAACAAAACAATTAAAAATCAAAAAGAATTAATGTTCAAGTATTCAGTCATATAAAAAAGGAATTTTACGTTATTTTATCCTTTTCAGTCATATTTATTCTTTACTTTAAATAGTTTTGTTATAAAAAAATTGAATAGCTCTTATTTCACAATTTCCTGGCTTTTTCATGTCAATGAAAAGATAAGGGTTCCATCTTTTACGTTCTGCAAGCATTTTATGTTTACCCAATCCTAGTTTTAACAGACCAACGCAAGATAGGTGGGAATTTGATTGATTCAAGCGAGCAATGGATACGTGCTTCGGTAGAGATTACAATTTCATACAAGCATTTCATTTTAGTTTAATTTGAGCCAAAAAGCACATCGGAAACAACAACGATCACAAACTTCTACAGAACAAAAAGCAAATTCAGTAAAAGTCTATTAATCCATTCGCTTCCAAGCAAATTTTGTGTATGTTGCCGCTGGTGCCAAGCTTTTACTTTAAAGAGGCAATACAATTTTTATTTTAATTGTGTTTTGATACAGTATAAAGATAATATTTATAAACATTTTTAAAAAAAAATTGGTACCAGTTATCTCGTTATTGGCATGCTAAATAAGAAATTTCTTCCAAAGTGCTAACTACGAATATTGTCGTAGTGTTATTTAAGGCTTAGTATAACAAAGCTTAATTTCTTGAAAACAGGTCATTTTAGACAATTTGTAAAGTAATAATGATAGGGATACAATTAGTTCTGTTGGTGGGTGGGTGGGTCAAAATTGAAGATTTTACTATCAAAAATTTTCTCATACTTAAAACAGAAAAACAAAATGAAAACTAGTCGGATTCTTCTTTATCTCCAGTTTTTCTTTTTATATGTGGTTCATGTAAAAACTATCTTTATTTGAAGCTTGGTATTATAGAGTTCTGACTTGGTATTTTGAAGCCAGAGCCAGTGTATACCTCATTTTTATAATACCATAGGGATGAAATCTTCTAATGTTTAGAATTTCAAAAGGTGCTACTGTGTTCGCGACTAAAATCATTATTGAATTTGATTGAACTTCTCTTATGATCAGTTCTGTGAACTATCCACATTTTCTCTGCCAATACCCATGACCTTGTTTGTATGATAAATGCTCATTAAAAATGAAGATCTCCAAACTGCAGCCAAGTAGCCAATAAATTTTCTTAACTTAACTAGAACTCGGCTTAAAAACAGTCGGAATGGGCTCATTAACGTTTTTCTTTTCATACTCACAAAAGTCACCATCAATGACGTCATAGTTTATGCAAACAAATTTTCTTAGATGTCTTTTGATAAATCGACATGATAGTGCTAAACCAACCTCAAACTCTTTCCAGACGCCTCATCCGCTTTTCGTGCCAAATTTTGTACCTCTATGCGCTCGTAAATCCAAAAAATTATTATGAAAGTTCATGTGCAAACTTTATATAAGCAATAGTCGAAAAAACGGAGAGTAGTAAGGAATCAGAATAAAAATCCTTTATTAATTCAAGCAACAGATAAAAGCTGAAAAACTCATAAAATAAAAGCTGGAAAAAAAATTCCAGAGGCGTTTTGTCTAATTGAAATATGTAAAAATTGCAAAGTTATGAAAGCGCGTCATCCCGCCAAACAATGTCACCTAACCGATTTATATCAGAATAAATTTCCATGTAATAAATTAAATGCAAAAAGGACATACATATATATATATATATTTATATATATTTACATGCTCACATTCGTACATGGGTATAACATTCCAGCATAAATCGCTATTCAGGTAAAAACTACACAAGCAAGTGAAACTTGATAAGAAATTAAAATAATTTTTTAGTTTTTTATTGTTGTTTTTGTTATACGCCTGTGCTTATATAACAGTATCTATAGCGGGATTGCCGTCAACAAGACTGGACAGTTTGATAGTAAGAACAGCTGAAATGGTGAAAACCAGTTTAAGTAAAATTGAATGCGCCAAGAAGTTTTTAAGTCTAATCAAATACAATTTTCACATATGTCTCGACCTGGAGACATTTAGACGTTGGGAGCTAAGTAGTTTTGTTTTTGTCAGCAGTTTTTCCTAATTACAAACACTTAAATATTTTAAATTGACTTTTACTAGATAAGCTTCGCTTATGTGTAATACTTTTTTTTTTGAAAAGTTTAATGCAAAGTGACTCGTTTTTCCAGATAAGCAGGATAAAGTAAAATTTTTAGATTTACAAGGTGTCAATTTTATTAATTATGTCTTGTTTACTGTTTGACTTTTTTTCTCATTGATATCAGTTTGACAATTATATTTTGTAGCCAAGTTTATCTGAACTTGTTAATTCCATGAACTAGATTCTAGGTTCTTAGGTAAGAATATTGCCCCAAGTGTGCTTCAAGTAAATTGAACACATAAATTTGTCAACTCTAAAATAAATATTTATAAAAATTTAACTCTTGAATTACAATGCAATTTGATAGCTGTAAAACTGGGACAGCATCTTAAAGAAAAACTTTCACTTGCAATTTGGATTTCCAGCCAAACAAATTTTTAAGTATAGCAGAGTATTTGTGATATCTATGGGTATAGCCTCTTTTGTTTTAATTAACCAAAATGACCTTTAAGTTTAGTTTTTTACAAAACAAAACTTATGGAAAAAAGTTAAGATTATTTCCTCTGGTTGCCATGAAGAAGATGCGTTGGCGTAAAGTCCTGATATCAACAGTTTATATGCAGCATTTGTGGCCCTATATAGAAAAACGCATGACAAAATCTAATACCCTGCCATTATAAGCCCACAAGAATTCCTCAAAGGAAAATTCATTGGTAGGCGATTTCCCCACTGGGGGTTTTTTAATTTTTATAAATATCCATTTTCAGAATTTTTATTTCCTGGAAATAATTACCGCATATGCAAAACGCATACATACATACAGTCACACTTAAGTCAGAGGAATAAAAACAAGTCACATGGAGCTATTTTAGGCGAATACAGTGATTGATTGATCATATTTGATGAATACTTCGTCAAAAAATAGTTCAGTATGAGATTTATCAATGTAAAATACGTAGAATCCTTCAATACCAACAGCTGTCAAATTAATATTAATGGTGAAATTATACTTAAAAAATGTCACCTTAAGAAAAAGAGCTTTATTGATTTATTAAAGTGGGGTAAGGGAAGATAATTTAAAAAATTATTGCAAATTTTTAATGACAAGGTATATACCACTGCTCAAAGTTATATTATTATAAAAGTTCAACTTAAATCTAAAGGTGGGCACTCATTTAGGGCGCATATCTCCGCGGGTAGATTTTTTGATCTCAAAATGACGTACACATGAATTTTACATTGAAATATCCACATTTGAGGGAGAACTGAATCAACAACTTAGCGTGAGTCTATGACATCAAAAAATTTACCCGCGGAGATAAGCACACTCTAAGTGAGTGCCCACTTTAACAGGAGGCTTGATTTTTGTCTATATATATAAAACTCAAACGTTTTGTGTTTGAAGCCAATGTACATCAAAACTACTGCACAGATTTAAATGAAAATTTACCACAAAATTTGTTTTGATCTGAAGAAGGTTTACCACGAAATAAATATTAAAAACTTCAATTACTTTTCCTTAATTTAATTAAAATATAGTGTTTAACACATAACCTCACTTTTTTTTGTCTCAATTTGACTGGTGAGTGTTACTTCGATTATTTTTTTTTGTTTGCATAATATTTTTGTTTTTTAGAAAGTTGAATGTCAAAATTAATTAAATAAAACAATTATATAATTATATTTACCGCTTTTCAGATTATCTTTAAAATATTAACAAGAATTTCGCTAAAGCATTGATATTATACTTGAATGAATTTGTTTGCAATATAATTTAACAGTTGAATTAATTTTGAAGAAATAAAAAAGAAAGAATTTTCAGACTAAGAAGAAAAAAGAACTACTAAAAAAAAGAAGTTCATAACAAAATTAATTTCAAGTAAATTTTAATAATTATATTAATTTTTATAACCAATCTTAGAACTTATTCTTAAGTTAGTTTAAATATAAATTATTTGACCTCCCGTGGGCCAAAAGTTCAGCCAGACACCTTAAAGCGTGAAAAAAGTGCGAAAAAACAGCAAAACACACCTTGCCAGACGCCTTAAAGTATGAACTTGGACTATCTTGGACTATATTTTTTATATTCCGTCATCATTCCCAGCACTTCATGCCTCTTTCACCCATATATACCACATCCTCACACACTGACAGAAGTTTAGCAAAACAACGTTTGCTGGGTCAGTTGCTAGTATTCAATAAACTTAATGTCACTCAATCACACAAAATTTGCAGTGCTAAATCTTTGTTGCTTTGTTTTTATATGGAAGCTGACACCGTATAAAAAAGATTGATGAAAATTTTATTGTTAAAATTTCCAGATCAGAAATGGTTGTCAGATATCAATAACAAAGTACGATGAAATATGATCCAAAAAAATTTCTTATTGACTTCTAAAGGGTTCTATAACTAGAGGCACTTTTTTTTAAGAGATTTTATATCAAACTTCAGTGCTTGGGCGTCATACCAATTAAGTAAAAAACAAGAAGGAGGTATTTTTTGACCATTTGATTGCTGAAGATAAAAAAGGAATCATGTACAAAAAAAGTGTGCTACGAAAAATTGCTTAGTTGAGCATGAAAACCCTGCCTTAGTGTCTATATTCTCCCAAAGTTTTTACATTGTTTACAGTAACAATATCATGAAAAATGACATTTTCTAAAATCTTTATTAGAAATATTTATAATATATTCTAAGCTTTTGGTCTTGATAATTATTTCAGGAATATTATATTGTAACGTATAAAATAGAAATTATATAAAGAAAATTATTGCAAATGTCTTGACGTTTGTCTTCTTAACATTTTTATATAAAATAAATTTACCATAAGTGAAATTCTCAATTAAAAATAAAAAATGACAAAACCTCGTTATCAAAACACATAAAATCAGTTGAACTTTGTCTGTGACTTCATTCAATCAATCAAAGGCAATAGCTCTGTCAGAAAAACAACAAATTATAGCAATAAGTTCTACATCAATTTGTCTTAAATATAAATTTTAGAAGTGCATATTATCAACAAAATTAAAAACAAAACGATAATAATTCATTTGCTATGACAGTAGTGATGTTGTTTCTAAGCCTGGACGCTTGCTGTAATAAATTAAATGATATAAAAGAAGGTGTCATAAAGTGATAACAGGAATCCATTGTCACCGTTTTTACCTATCAAGTTTCGAAAATTGATTTCTTTACCGGAATTTAGCTTGAAACTCTATCCAATTAGAGATGCCTTTTAGACAAAATGTTATCAAGTACCGTTTAGAAAACGGTAATTTTCGTTATGAAATTTTTCAACTTTTATCTGGCTTAATAGTTTTTCCTTTTATTTATATATTTTTTACGAAGCTCTGTTGCTTTGAAATCTCTTTTATTTTTCAAACAAATAACATTCCTGGCTAGCCATCCAGAAATGAAATGAAATGAGCAAATTCTAGAGAGGATTTCATATACGGAGGAAAATGAAAATCAACAGGAAGATTCAGTTACTGACAGATTTATAGCCTTGAGTTCCCTGATTTCGCGTTACTACTACTACTCTTTTTGCAATATTCTTGGTATTGTTTTAATATATATTTTAGTGTGTATGCTAATGTACACATAAAAATATATCTATATATATATATATATATATATATATACACGTATAAATGACTATATGTTTTTTTTTATTATTATTTGTGTCTTTTGATTTTGGTTATTTATTCAATGGATTACAATAAAGTGCTTAAGGGTGGATTTGCTGTCGCATTTTAATTTTTGTTTGAAACCCATGTCTTTTGTATGACATCTTAGTGGTTTGGATAACTGTTTAAATGCTTAATGAGGGTAAATTGTTATTTTAGCAGCTGAAATTATAAATGTTTATCTTAAATTTGTTTGAAATTTTGTTCGAAACAAATGTGTTCTAAGAATTTATTTGATTGTATTTTTCGTTATCACTGATTGAATATCTCTGGTTGAAGTTCTTATTACGAATAACTTCGATAGAATATTTAGCAGTTTTACATGTTATCTCATACCATTTGTGTTCTTTAGAATTTAGCTAGGTTTTTAAATTAATCGATTTTATTTTATATGCGTAGCAACAAAAAGTTTTATGAAAAACTTTTTTGTTTTATTTAAATGACTAATCACACTTCAAATTGGATCAAAACTGTAGTGAATGGTTTTTTTCGATTTTCGTTTGCTTCATTTAAGTTCAGATTTGTCAATACTAAAAACTTAGTGCGTTTTTGCCACGTCAGTCATCAGTGACCAGTGTTAAGCCTCCTGCTTGAGCAACGTCAGTAACCGTCTTACTCGGATATTTTTTTACCGTGCAATAAGTGAAGCTGCATTGCCTGTACAAAGAACAATATATCGTTCTCAGTCAAAAAAGGATTTTTCTTTTGAAAAACCTATAGTTCAATCCCATCTAAAAATTATTTATCAATTTGCCTAAAATCTTTTATTAATTTTAATGGTCAGACTTTGCCTTGAAAATATGAAAATCATTTTTGATTTATGTCGCATGTGCATGTCATTCTCATATTTAATAAGGGTCTAACATTGATCAATAAACTTTAAAAATTATGAAATTATTTCCAAAAAGGAAAAGTTTCTGCTATACAATTGTTCCCCGACATATTTGTGATTAATTAGCACAATAATTTAATTAGCAGTAAAAGAAATTATTAGTGTAAAAAGTGATTCATCAAATTTTTGTTAGTAGTTTTTTAAAAATTTATATCACATAACTAATTTCTGGTATTCTCATCTTAGAATTATCCCTAAAATTTTATTTGTACGTAGGATTAGGTTAGATTTTCCTTAATGCTTATTTGCGTTTCTGGGGTAATTTTTGCATTGAGGATCCAGGATGAGCAATGGATGTGAACAAGTTATGTTGCGGTTTTCGACATCAACCAGACAGCCAATTTTCAATCATTAAGTTTTTCTTTCTTGCATTCTATATCAATAACCACCCTTGCAGCTTTTTGATTGTCCTTAACTTTCAACAATTTTTTCAGTAATAAAAACTTAAATTCACTTTTGTGCTAAGACTTCTAACTATAGGGTAGAAAAATAAATATAATTAAGCTCACGTTTTGTTATAGTCCTTATAAAAATTTCTCTGCGTGTTATTTGTAACAAAGCTTCTACTTTTTTTTTCAAGCTCGCGAATATTTTTACATGATTGAAAATTTTTTTCAAAAAGAAATCTAGTATCATTTTATATAGTCCTTTAAAAAAACTTGGGGCTTTGTACCTAAATTTTTCAAAAATAGAATTCAATAACCTCTAACAAAAATCACCTTAATTGATATGGTAAAGGACTACTGACGCAAAAGCTGACACATAGTATTAGGGCTCCCACGCACTCATTATTTTTAGCCTTTCAAATCTCATGAGAAAAGCCTTCAAACGACAAGCGTACAAAACCACTTCATTATGGGCTGCTCTATTTAACTTGTTGTAAAGCATAAAGACAATTCCATTAGTCTGAATATGCACTCGTTAATTAAAAACACCAAAATGGTATTATCTCATGACTTGAAATAAAAACAAACCCAAAAATGTAGCTGAAATTGAAGAAAACAATTTCCCACACCTTTAGGGAAAATAACCAGCTCCAGGACACACATCGAAACAACACCCCTGTTAATTTGGAGTCAGGTGTTGTACTTCAAAGAATTGGTGGCCTAATTAAAATGCATGTTCGTCATATCACATTCTAAGTTTTATCTTTTTCTCTTGTTATTTTTGTTGATGTTTTAAAATTAATATCTATGGACAAGGTAGGACCACTTAAATAAGAGCTAAGCTGTTGTAAGCTGTTGTGTTTGTGTGTGTCTGTGTTTTTGCAACAAAATTCAACAACAACAATGAAAAAACAAATGAAAATAACAGCCCAAAAAATTTATATTTCTCGTGTTGAATTCAAAAAAAAGGAGGAATGGGAAAATGTTTGAGATCAAACAGCTGGTTGGGTGAGTGTTGAGGGCATGTCTTTCCTATGTATGGTACGACGCCATTTGTATATATCCCGAAGGAGTTACGTTGAATGATTAATTGAGCTCTGTCGAAAAATCGACAGATGCTGAGTTTGCTTGCTATCAATTTGCTGATTGCCTTGCTTTCGAGTTTAAGTTCGTTTTTTTTGTTTTCCTATTTTGCCAAAATTAGTAACTTGATGGAAGAGGCAATTTATTTAACGAAAGTTTTAATTAAGAAGACCTCTATAAAATGTTAAATTGAATAAATTGAAATCTTTAAGACTGCAAAACATTAACGCGCTTAACGAAATTAAGGATTGAAAATTATTAACGAGCGTGATGAATATGCTTATAATTTATAGCTGATTAAAAGTCTTACAGTTATGCAGTCACAAGGTGATCAAAATTTTTTCTAATTTTTACTTTTGTTTATTCAATTTATCGGAGAAAATCAGTAAGTTCTAGATACAAAGTCTCGTTTAATAACAGTAAATTTTTTTAAGTGGTTATTTCCAAGAACACTTAAAACTACATTCAACCCTAAATTTTTTTGAATTGCTAAGATAGCCAGCCTGGTACCTGCGGGTCGCTTGAGATTGCTTAAGGTTTTATGTGTTTTTCATTAAGAAAACTCTTGTTGACTTTGTTTTAGCATTTTGATACTTTAGATAATTCCAAAGTTCTAAAAACTTAAAATTTTTGATAAATTCTCTTCTATATCCTTAAACTTATTCTTTGAAATGTAGAAAAAGTTAGCCTGGACGATTCATGAAGTGTAACTGCTCTGTAGGGTTACTTTATGTCAGCAACTCTATTGGGAAACTTCCTTAATGTTTTATCCACTTTCTTGGTCTAGCAAGGCAGAAAGTTTTTGCAAAAAAAGATTTTTCATAATCTTTGCAAATTCGTTAGTGCCAACTAGAAAAATAGTAAAATATTCGATTTTATATTCAAAAGTTGTTTAGGTTAAGAAAATTATTTAATTTGAGTTCCAAAAATATCAGCTTATATTTTCGTGATTCTTCAGTTGAAGATGATAAAGAATTATTCTGGTAGCTGTTAAAAAAAATTTTTGATTTGGACTTAGCGTAGTATGCCACAGTTCTTGGTATACCAAGCTCCGGCTTAAAAGATTTATTCCTGTCCTGGACTATAATTATATTGTTCCCGCTTTTGAATCATAATTACCCAGCGCTTGGTTTTTGCTATGTAAAGAGAAAAGTATTTTAATTAAAAGTGTAGTATACTACTTTCCGTATTAAAATACCCAGAACTCAGTTGTGTGGTTAATTTTAAATTTTTTCAGGATAGATATACAGCCAAAAAAAAGGTTTTGAAGCGTTTATGTAGAAATAGATGACGTAAAAGTCCTGATTAGTTGAAGGATATTTCATGGATAATGTACGATAGTACACATAAGTACCTAAAGTATAAACAAATTGTGCTCAGGACTCAGGATTGGGAGTCAGGAAGGTGTCACCTTTACAGAGTAGGATATTCAACCACTCCAAACAAGCGGAAACTACCAACTGAAGTAAATTTTCTAGCATTAGTCAGTCAGAAATGCTTGGAGCACCCCTAAGCATCCTCAGATATCTGAGAAGACTCACCAAACTTCTGTTGATCCAAAGACTTTCATGTGTTATTTCTTCCAGATGTTTTTGCAAGATGGATACACCTTTTAGCATATCTATCATTGACGGGACATGGGTTTATTTTACTTTATTTTTTGCTTAAAAGTATAGAGAGTAATATCACTAAAAATATGAATTTCAAGCTATAGTTTAATACTCCAATTTTTTCATACCCGTCACTAATCCCAATATTAAAAAAGAAGTTGAAACTACTTGTTCATTATAATTAAGTACACATTTTAAAATACGAGTTTCAAACTCGGACGTTAGTAACAAATTTGATTTAAAATAAATTACTTAGAACTCCAATTGTACACTCTAATCCTTTTATTAACCTCATTTTAAAACTTGCCGTAAGTCACTAAAAAAATGAAACTGGATTTGCTTGAAACACTGTGAATCTTTTTTTTCAAGCATGAAGAAAGTTTTGCAAAGAGCAGTGTTATTTACCAAACCTCCGAGAAAAAGAGGTGCCCAATGTTTCTAAGTCACACTCTAGATATCTAGATATCTATTGGTTAAAATGCATTTATTTCTTCCACGTTTGAAGCTCAAGTAATTTTATAGACGTTAACAAATTTCACTAGGAAAGTACTTCTATAATGAATACGTTACATTTCTTATAGACTTATGTTTAAGGATGTTCGCTAAATATACCTTCCTGCTTATTTTAAGCATAAAAATTAGACATAAGAGCAAAATTTTGGCCTTTTTCTATGACTAGATTTTCAATAAATGATTTTTCCGTGCCAGATACTCTTTTTATTCGATTTTGAAATAATAAATTCGCCTTAATGAAATTAGCAAATTATACATAAGTTAAATTTCTTTAAAAACCAATCCAACACTTTAACATATGTAACAATAACAAATCATAAATCATTAAATTACTAAACAATAAATTTCTGATAAGTTACTCAATAATTTAATAAACCGATTTAACCGAGCTAATTGAGACATTTCGTAATCCTAATGAACCTGTCATATATCACTTTGTATGGCTACTGTAAGTGGGCAATATGCACAAACACATACACATAATTCAAATTAATTTCAATTAGGAAATTATTTCTCGTCTTCAAAAATGATTAATTAGATTTTAAGCATTCCATTTTTTCTTTGTTGGTTTCTCTCAGTTTTCTTTCTTTTCTGTTTTATGTTTTTTTTTGTATTTTACTATCAGAAGATCTAATAACTAAAATTTAGAAACTGTATCCTAATTAAATATAAGGATAACATCTTATTTCTGTTCATTTTGGTAGTGTAAGTTGCTTCCCAATCTATTTGCTTTTTTATATTATACTAAAAAGAAGAAGTGATATTAACTTTGTAGCAAGTCCTTGTTAAGAAGTTATTAAAGCGTTACGCATTGAACACATTTAAGGTCGGGGGTCAGTCTAATCATAAAAGAAATGAGAAAGACAAGACATCATGGCCATCAGGTTTTTGTAGAAAATTTGTACAACTTTCTCTTTTATTGTTCCACTGGGGTTTTGTAATTTTCAGGCTATTTTTTTTATTTCGTTTTCTTCTTTTTCTACTAGTTCTGATGATTTATGCCGCAGAAAAATGTTTTCTTTTAGTTCCATTTTTTATGTTATTGCTTCTTGGCTAATGTTTTTCTTTCCTTCTTAGATTTAGTTAGAAATTACTAAAAATAAACAAAAACATACGGACATAGTTTTGGGATTCATAAGAGAAAATTCTTTATTTAAACCATTAAAATTAATCAAATTTTCAAATAATTTAAAAGAAAAATCAGGATACGGTATTCTTCTGGATATATAATATTGGCAACCCTATACGCGGTATAATTTCCCATTTTACAAATAAGGTCGTAGTCCTTATAATAATTGTATTCTTATGGGTCAGAAATTATTAATTTTTGTGTTGAACAAACTAATTTTGACTGTCAAAGTCAATAAATGAAGCTAAGAAAACTTCAAATTAATTTTATTTTGACATTGATAAAGTGAAGTTATGTCTTTGGCATAGGACCCACTAACGCTTGGCGAGTTGGATGATTTAGTGCGTGGAAAATTGTAATTTTTTTTTAAAACCAATCAGAGTGACCTCACTAGTTTTCTTTTTTTTCATGATAGAAAGTTAATGATAACATTTCCAACTACCAAAATTCTTTTTTATGTAATTATACTTTGAAATCATCGCTCACAATAGATTTTGTACACCCAAATTTTCTTTGATCTTCTCTGGAAAAGAGACAGACAAGAATTTGTTTCGTCAGGGGAGCTTTTAAATTTGAATACTTTTTTCTTTTAGTTTTGCTTCAGATACTTCCACTGGCGGCCATGATGATTGAATGCAGAGCTGGCGACGATTGCAGTCAATTACAATCGTTCATTTCACAAAAAATATTTCTTCAATCGTTCTCTTTAGTTCAGCCATTATTTGCAACTAAAAATCATACTTCCTAAGCATATTGTAAACAATTATAGACTGAGTAGTTAAGGATTGCTTAGGCATGTACACAATAATGGCAGAACTTCCTTCCATTTATGTCGCAAAGCTTGCCACCCTCAGCGATCATTCCTGAGCGTCACTGATCCTTAGCTTGCTATATAGACGATAATGCTTCCTACACATTCGTGATCGTCTGTATTTATCTATTAATTCTACATTTACAAAAATAAAATATGATTAACTGAGTAAATCCGAAGCTTAATGAAAATACATACTTGAAGTTTTCTTTAATCTAATGAGAGAAATTCTTCTAAATATTTTTAGATAAATTAACTTGAAATGAAACTAAAAGAAATTCCTATGAAACTGATTAAAAATACGTTTACAAAAATCATCTTCATATCCAAGTTCACTTAATATTTTATAACTTCGAGAAGCTATTATTAACTAGAGAGATATGTTGCAGGCTAGGATGGCTACCAAAATTTGCACACACGAATGAAGAGGTCAAAAAACTGGATACACTTGTATGTAGATGTATATGAGTAAGCCAAAAGTCTGACTTTTCTTAAGGAAGATCTTAAATAAAGTTCTAAGAAGCCCAAAAATGAATTTAAATTCAAATCAAAAAATAAAAAACCACAAAAAACAAATACTAAAAAAGAAATGGTTACCAAAATTTTCGCGAAGCAGAAAACTGGTTCCTTTATATACTGGCACAGTATGTCAGTCGATCAGTAAATGAAAACCAAGACCAGGATACCAGACATAGGCAAAAAACCTGCAAGAATTTTAGAAATGTGGATCCTCTGGGATTTTGAGGTCAGACCATTGAATCGGAATGGGAAAGTGTAAGGTTCTTATATTCCAATTTATGTATTTATATTGTATATATATTTTATTTACATCTAAATCATTAGCTAAGCGTATCTTTATAAGGCTAACTGAAGATTTCAAACACGCAATCCGTTATTAATTAGTTAAATTCAAAGCAGATGCCTACGCATGACTGCTACAAGAGATTAAATACTTCGATCCAAAAACAAAAAAAAGAAGCAAAACTAAATAAAAAGTTGTGCAAACATTTGTTTGCTTTATTTATTTATTTATTTATTTTTTCTTTTTTTTCATAATGCCGTCATCTTAATATTTTTGTTGCTGTTGATTTCTTAAACTACAAAGTAGTAGAGAGGAAATGAAAAATGGACTACAAGGAGGGAACAATAACTGAAGGACAGCTAAGCGGGACAAGTTCTATTCAGAGCTTGTGTTATTTAAACTGTTCTTCTTTTTCACTCTTGTTTATTTATTAAGTTTCTTCTTTTTTCTTAAATATCTCTAGCACATGTCTTCAAGAATAAAATTCTTTAGGAGTTCATAAAACAAAAATTAATTCAACTAATAAATTTTAAGTGATGATATACAACCCTTCTTAGTGTTAGCGCTGTGTTCAAGTAAATTATTTGATATTAAGCTTGGCTTTAGTGGTATAGTGGCCATTCTGTATACATATATGTATTATAGGTATGTATATATAACGAACAAATTTAAGTATAATTATGTATGTAGATTACCCTAGAGAATTATTAATTTCCTTTTATTTGAGAACATTTGTTTAATTTTCTTAAAGAAGAAAACTCTTTAACAACTCCTGTGGTCCGATGATAAAATAATTAATTTTGCTATAAATATTTATATATATATACATATATAAAAGAAAAAAAAACAAAAGAAGAAGATTAATGTTAAATTTTGGCTGATCGCAGATTGGTGTTTTTTACTGATATTTTATAAATGCTACTGTACATTCGAAATTGTACAAAAAATCTCATTTTTATAATTAAGTCCCAAAAATTTAAATATTAAAGCATTAGTTTTATAGTTTTTGACCTCAACAGGTTTAATTTTTTTTAATAATAAAAGCATTGGCTTAATTTTTGTTTGAGTTTTATTTGAATTTTATGGCGCAATGAGTTTATCCCATCTTCTTTCACTTTTTAAATACTTTTTCCGTGTTTGAGTGAAAATCGGACGAAAGGCGGGGGCGGAGATGCAATTATTTTGCTTCTTTTATTTGAAAAATGTTAGTAATGAGCTAATCTTACAAATTTTTCCGTAACATCTATAAAAAGATTTTCCCAAAGAATATTCTATATTGGTTATTGTAATGCTGAAAAGGTTTTGGAAACCATGACGACGTCAAATTATTTGTACAGATTGTTGGTCTGTCAACTCTGTTCCAAGGAATGGGAGCCTCAGATGGTAAGAACAATAATGAACAGAATCGTTATATTAAAAAATACATTCAGAGATATTTTACTAAACCTATAATATTTAAGCTAATCTCAAATCCTCTGATCTGAACCTCCTGCTGAAAGAGAAGGTGCTTTGCTCACTCCAAAATCAACTTCACTCACTCCAGTCAAACAGCAGAGAGAATTTTTAAATTTATCTTATGGCTATATCATCCACATAGCTTACACATCAAGTCCCAGTTTTTTATCTTTTGTAGAAGGTTATCACCATCTAATAGCTAGTGTAGGGGAAAGCCTGGCTTACCAGGGTAGGTCAGCTGAGCATAACCAAGTTTAAGGGGGGAGACTCATGAAAACGCTTAAATTTTACTCGATTTTCATGAATTATTTTCCAAATGAAAAAGTCACTATATATTTTTGAAAATTGGCATATGGCTTAATAAAACAGTAAATTAACACTTAAAATTTTAGTTCAAATATTAAAAATGGCTGATATATACTAAATTCTTCGACGAAGGTCACAGCGAGACTTCTCAATCGGCGGGCATCCTAGCATCCGTTTTAGTGATCTGAAAACCAAAAACCAAAATTCTTTGTATTTAAAACAGTCCTAATTTCTAGATGAACCTAAAAAAAATAAAAAAATAAAAAAAATTGTCGGTGTAAACTACTTGAAAAGAATAACATGGATTTTGAGCCGAAATTTTCTGTAGTTTATGCTTCGATAAAATTATTTTTTCAAAAACTTTTCTAAATTTTGTTGGTTCAACTAGAAAATTATATCATCTAAAAGATGTGTTCAAAATTTCAGGGGGAATACCGTAAAAAACTCAATAATGCAAAATGCATTATGCAAAAAATGCATTAATGCAAAAAAAAGGAGCATCACAGTCTACACTCTATAGTAGAAGAAATACTTAAAATTATGTTTTAAAAATTTTGTGATGTATTTTTAAAGGATTATACTTGACTAATACAAGAAGGTCATATTCGTAGAAGTCTCGATTTATGTAAGAGATTTTTAAAGAGAATTTTAGTCTGAATATTTTTTTTTTTTTTTTTTATAAATTCTTTCGTTTGTTGCCATCTTAATCAAATATTAATTTATCAGCTATTTTTAATGTAGATTAACTGGTGGGGGTTTATATTCCAATGAATATGTCCCTAAGAGTTCGTCATTTTTATGTTAGGATTAGGTCTTGTGGTTTCCTTCTAGTCTGAATATGAAATCCTATTATTTACACCCCAGTTTTGAGAAGAAATGATGTTAAGTTGAAATGCGTTTTTGAAATCATTTTTCCTTGCCTTGAGCATGAGGATGACTTTAACTTGAGGTAAGTATAAAGTATGTCTCAGTTCTTTTGCAGGAAACACAGAGACTTATGTAGGTTTACGGTAATATTTTGGTATTTAGCCTATGATAAACATTGTCGTAACAATTGACGTCTTTAACAACTGAACAAAACAAAATTCTGATAATGATTTCTTGATTAAAAATCAACAATGAAAATGTAGTGTTTTAAAATATTTAGACGGCTCTAGAGAAAATTTTTGGTTGATATTTTTACCAATTTGGGTTAATTGGGATTTATTAAATAAAACGACATGTCTTTCTTCTTTTTTTTTTTGCTCCGACTTTAGACTAGAAACTAGTAAATATCATCAAAGAAGTTGTATAAAACATGAAATTCCATTGATAATCCTATTTCAACCAGAATAAATTTGTGTTTGTGTTTCTACTTTATTTGTGCTGTTAATACATGAAAAATAAGACAATTACTCTCTTTTATTTGGAGAAAAACTTCACTTTTTTTAGAAAAAAATTTGTAACTGTTTGTTTGAATAAATTAACGTTAACACAATTACCAAAATTGTGCAAAATAAACAGCTATGCGGCCAAGAAGTGCCATTACTCTATTTAACTAAACTATTTCAATGTAACGTGGGTGTGATAATATTTTTACATTTGCAATCTCCCGTACACATCATTTAAAGTGATTGCAACGTAAAAATATAAATAATGTGACCGAGTGTAAATCACATAAATCAGAGGAATTTAAACATGATGACACTAAACTAAGTGAAATGTTTCCGTTGAGAGCCCCAAGAAGTAAAGACTTCAAGTAATGATATACAAAACAAGACAAGTAAATCCCTGACCAAGTTGTACAGAGAAAATAGACTTTTGTATACCTTAACAAAGACGATGGCTTTTAAAGATTGAGTCAGCCAAAGACTGCAAATTGCTGTACAAATAATTCAACTCTATGTTAGTTGAATTTGTGCACATTTGTTCCAAATGAGCATCACTAAAGGCTGTTTACAGCGCACGTGTTGAATATTTAAAATACATTCAATAGTCTAAGAATTTGCTAGTCATGAATTCTGGCATGAATTTAAAAATTTCAAATGGTCAACTTTTACATTTGTTTTTGCATTTTTTAATCACAAATTAAAATGTCCAGCACTTTAGTACCTATTTGATAGCTATTCGTATTGAAATTTACCAAATATTAAGAAAGAAAAAAATTGTTAAACATTAAAAATATATTCTTGAATGAAGTCCTCAAAGGAAACCTTTAACATGGCGAAGGAAAACGATATTCTTTTCTAATGAAGAGCCATCCTTTTCGAAGGCTTATCGATGTTATTAATATAAATGGTTTATTGCGAATTATTTAAAAGGATCAATTTCTTTGAGTTTTATAAGTTTTTATTTATAAATATCGTCACGTTGGCCAAACTGGATGGTTCACATCAGACCTTCTTATTTTATTTTTAATAAAATATGTTTCCTAAAGGTTTTATTTTTGCGGCTGCTTTTCTTTTTATTTCTTGCTGTTGTATGTACTAATAAAGGAATTTTGGTATTTCTTTTTCAGTAAATTCTTTTTTCCATTTTCCACAATTTATAAAAATCTCCTAAAATACGGAAAAAAAAATAGAAATAGCTCCTTACAGTGTAGATTAAGTTATTTACTGTTAATCATCTATAATCATGAATTTTGCAATCGCAAACTTTTGATTAGGAAAAAACAATAACAACAAAATATATCGTAAAGATAAAACTAAAAAGAAGGTATATAAACAAAAGTATATGCTTGCAAGATATTATGGAATGTTTTCAACAAAAGAGGCTATATAGGTTGATAATAGTTATAAGGACTGGGACATAATTTTGAAGGTGCTTCCTAAAATTTAAAATTAATTATAATCTAAAGATATAATTAAAATTCATCTTTAAAAATTGCATATTTCATGAAATAAGCTTGAATTACAAACCAAACATATACCTAAATTAATGGGGGACTATATCCGGAGATACTCTGCTTCTATCTTCGACAATATAATTGATTGAAATTTCATAGAAACTTTGTTATACGGAGAATAAAGTATGTATGTCTTATTTTAGGATTATGGTTATTGAATTACAAATATACTAAGGTTGCCATTCATTGTAGCAAGTTCTACTAAGCATATTTAAGAATGACGTCAAAGTAATTTTTGAACTGCTTCCCACAGCATTTTCTACAGTGATCCATGTGAAATGGAGAGGTTCTAGTGTTTGTCATTAAGTAACAAGTTTATTTGTTACTTTTACTTTTCGAGGTATAGATTGCAAGCAGTATGGTTAGTTGTTTTTTTACATTTACATAATTCTGGATTCCGTTCAGCAGTGTTTGCTACAGTGAGTAGGCACTTTAAGTTTTCCTTTTGGTTTTGCTTTGTCTCTTTCTAATAACCTTCGTGAATATCTACGAAAATGTTTGCAGGGTAATTGTTTATAGTATAATTGACTTTCGAAATAAAGAAAAGTTCTAAAATATGTCAAAAGTTTTGTTAAATAATAAATTTTATAACGACATTAAGTAATATCAATTATGGTCTGAGCATTACAATATAACACCTAAGCCAATTTCCTGCCAAATACGAGATATCTCGGAATGTACGTGGATTAAGTATACAGCCTTTGACCTATATTTTACGAAATTTGTTTAAAGTGTTTCACGGCACCTCTCAAAACTCATATTTTGCATATGTCGGTGAATACGAGGATAAGTTACCCTTAAAGTCGTAGGCACAAACCTAAACTATGCAAAAATCCCCTAAATTTTAATTTAATTATTATATTTTTAAAATAAAACACATTATAGTATAATAGTTATAGATTTTTATAGCCTTCAAAAAAAGCCAAAGTAAATCAAGAGACGCTTTAGCGAGCAACAATCAGGCCCGGATCTACGATTTTTTTGACCGGGGCAGATACTTGTAGAGTATCGCAAAATAAAAACCCTATTTAAAAATTACCTATTAGACAAGAAAAACTTGTCTGGCTACAAACTTACACTTAGCTGATCAAATTTGGCCTCATAGGCAGTTTTATACTCAATAGCTAATATTGCGAGGCCAGATAGACGTTCATGACTCATGGTTGAACGTAGATAGCTCTTAATTATTTTGAGTTTGCTAAAACTTCGTTCACAGCTTGCAGATATCATTAGTAATGTGCAGTATATCCTTAGAGGTATACTAACATTAGGAAATGCTTCTTGCAAGTCATGCCTGCACAGAAGCTCTAAGAGGTCTAAAGAACTTGATTTTTCCTTAATTCCTGTCACTAGATTTTTGAATATTGCGAGTTCCTCACAAAAATCAACGGTATTCATATCTTTTGAATATTTTCGTGCTAGATTAGCACCATATTTCTGCAGATCTTCAGTTGAATTGCTTAAAACTGTATGACTACATAGAAAAGCAAATTTTTCATTTAAACTTTTCGCGCTCTCTACCCTCATTTCAATTTCTCTTAAAATCTTGTCAAAAACAACTTTTAAATCTTTGGAAAATTGTTGAACTAGGTCAAGTGTTCTGGACTCGTCCTCACAGAGTTCTAAAGATTTTAAGAAGACCTTGCATTAGCGGCACAGAACGCGAAATAATGATATCCTCTTTTTGTATTTCGACGTTAACTCTATCAATCTTTTGAAGAATATTAGCCCAAATTGTCAAGTTAAGAATAATTTTAAAATCCATCATTGCATGCAATAGATGACCAGTTTCGTACTTAGACTCTGCAGTAGAAGAGGATTCCTCAATTTCTTTCAGAGCTTCGACAACTTCCTGTAAATTATTTAACAGTGCTTTTACAGCAAAGTGTTTTGCGGACCATTTTGTTTGGCTGCTTCCTTTTAAATTGGTTTTTGTACACTTTTGCATTACTTTCCACCGTGCCATGGATCCAACAAAGAAACAAAAAATTTTTTGTACAAGTGCAAATGGGCCAACTGCTTCTGAACATGATGACACTGAATTTGCACCCACCAGATTTAAGGAGTGTGCCAGGCATGGCACAAACTGTGCCAGCGCGTTTATTTTGATGACTCTGGATTGGACTCCTTTATATATGCCGGCCATATTAGAACCGTTGTCGTAAGAATGCCAACTACATTTTTGCACATCCAAACCATCAGCTTCCAATTTTTGTAGAACTTGCTGTGTAATATAATCTCCAGTCTTTCCATCAACTTCTATGAAATCAATAAAACTTTCTTTTATCTCACATTTACAGTCTGTTATTTTAATGTATCGAATCAATTGGCTCATTTGTTCAGTGTGAGAAACATGATGGTGAATTAATTGGCCTTCATAATCTTATTTATAATGGTTTTTCGAACTTTTTTTGCCATTACCTCGATTAATTCATTTTGAATTGTCTATGAAAAATAGGATACCTGTCCCTTTTTAACGTGTTCTAATTGATATTTGAGAGTGGAATTATATTTGGCGAGCAGAGTAATCAAATTAAGGAAATTTCCTTGACTTGGTTGAGGGAAATTTACAGTGAAATCACTAACAATAAGTGTTTCCTTGGAACCTCTTAAAGAAAGACACCCAAAGCTGAAGCAGAACTACTGGCGTACCACTTGCAGGCGATACAGTAGATTGCATTTTTTGTTTTGGAATAAAGAAGCCAAGATCGTTTAATATTTTCCATATTAGCCATTGTTCTGGACCATTTAAATGTGTCAAACGCCCACCAATTCGCTCAGTGGATCTGAAGTCTATGTTTTCAGGATGTTTATCGTTTAGCAATAAGCTTGTTTGCTGAAAAACGACCTTTGTTGATCCATGTTTTTCCTAATAGTTATGTGTAATAAAGCTGTAAAATGGTGCGTTGGGAAATATTTTTTTCTCTTAAAAATATGAATTTGGCGCTCTCTAAGCTTGTCTGCCCCCCAATTGCCCCCCCGCCCTAGATCCGGGCCTGGCAACAATAGTTTTCCTTGACACTACTAAGATTTCTTGGAATTCCGTTCCGTAATCAGCTATTTATCTTTCAAAATAACACCGTAAAATATTTTTCACTTTTTTACATTGTTACAAAACTTACTTTTCCTTGCTATTTAGTAAAAACTTATTTTAACTCTAACAGGTTATCGTTTTAAAAATATTTTTGCTTTCAAATTATGCAAAAGGTTTTAAAAATTTAATAAATATAAAGGTTTATTTATTCAATTTAATAAAACTAATTAAAAATGAGCATAAATCTTTTTTTAATTATAATTTTCTAAAAAATTTCCAATTGAATAAATTTTTGAAAGCTATATAAATGATTTGGCTTGTCTGTATTAGTAGGGTTAACACGAAGACCTGCATATTTTTAGTTATGTAATTTTTAGGACGCGAATAATAAAACAATCCTTTCGAATTTCCTCTTACGTGACCCCTCTCAGTCTTAAATGTTATGACTTCCCTGGAATATCTTGTCGTCCTTGTATGAAGGACAAATAAATTAATTTAAATACGATTAACACAGTTAACTATTGATAATTGTAATTTTTTATCAAATTCATAGTTTTTCATAAATTTAAATAACTAAAAATGCAATAAACGAAACAAATTAAAATAAATCATGGGCATCATCGCAACTTATTCTGTATAGACTCTTGCCCTAGAATAGTTTTCTTACCAGTACCGCGGTAGGACGAAGGTGAGCCTGCTATAACTTCAAACTCGTATTTTACCTGAATCTTTGGAGTTTTCCCTTTGCCCTTTTCCCTAGCCTAAAAATGAAAGCCAAAATATGGAAACTACAAAACTAATTAATAATTTGGTTAGTTTCTTGCTTTTTTCTTCTAAAAATTTCCAATCTATTCAAAAACTACAAGTTAGATTTTTTAAGTGTACTAATCATTGAAAAAAACTTGACCTCATCGAAAATCAAGGCAATAGCCGATTTTATCAATGCAAAAAAATTATATATATAAAGGAAAGATTTTTTGTTTTGGTTGTTGATTGCTTTATTTTTGATATAACTAAAATTTGGCTCTAAAACTCTTTTGTAGTTTTTTCTTCTTCTTTATTTACACATAGCGCTTTGACGTGAAAATTTAGCATAATTACTGCTGATAATTATGCAAGAAAATGAAACTACGCACAATAAATTATATTAATATATTTTTATTTGACAAATTACTTAAGAAAAAGAAAAAAACAACAAAAAGTAAGAATAGGCTACCAAATAATTAGTTCTAGTTATCAAAGTTATTATTCATGCAAGCCGCTTAAAATTGATAAAGAAGGAAAGGGTAGTGGGAAATAGAAAACATGTTGAAATTTTCCATTTTCTAACTTCTACCTTAGCCTCATTTTAATTTGTTTTGGATACTTATATATATATATATATATATATAATATACTTTCACCCTACAAACAAATTTTTATTTCATGTTCTCAGGTTCATTTATTCCATGTTTGATGTTAGCTGATATTCACAATTCTAGATAAACATATCTACATATATATATACTGTACTTAATTTCTGGGCGGTAGATCGCGTGTTAGCATGTAATTTTCAAACTGCGGTAAATGTAAGTACCCGTGCGAACATGCTCGTAGCTATAAAGGCTCGTGTCAGGTATACGAACTGCCTCCAATATATGAACTATTGCCACGAAGTTGGGATATCTAGCAACAAAAAAATAAAGGAGTATATAAAAATGTAATACTTATATATATTTACATACATATATTTATAGATTTAATTTAAAAATCATATATACCCAGTATCAAGGTGTCAGCAATAATGTGAGAAATTCCTTTCAAAGCAATTTAAAGACTCATTTGAAATAGGACTTAAATTCTTTTCCTTGAGTAAATAAAATTTTGCAATAGAAATTTTTCTTTCAAAGTATTTGCTTTATTTTAAAAAGAAAGCCAAATTTATATTATGTAGCAAAGGAATAGAATAAAACAAACCTTGTTACCAAAAGGAATGCTGAGATTTTTTCATTTTTAGTTTGGTGGGACTTATAGAATTTTTTTATAACAGCACCAGGTACAAATTTTTGAAACAATTTCTACATTTTCCTTGGAATTTCGTTTTCTATAATGTCAACTTGGAATTCTTTTGTACTGTTTAGTATTTAAGGGCAATTGTCTGTTATATAAGACACATAGAAAAAATAAGGATGTACAATATTAAAAATTGGATTACATAAGCCACAATTTTATCGAATAACTATACTTGCTTGAAAAAAAGTTGTGAAAATTCTAGCCTTGTTTAGATTTAGTTCAATAGAATCTGTTGCTTGGACCTAGCTCGTAGGTAGCTAAAGGTTTTCATTTGATTTTTAAATCTTGGAAAAATAATGTCTTTTTACTGTACGTTTTATATAATTTTCAAGTTACTCGAACCCTAATCAGCCAGTTATATACCACAGGAGCTAAGATATTCATATGAATATTAAAAGAAAGATCTTTTTGTTTTTGGTATAGATTTTTCTTTTTTTTTCATTTGACTGTAAAAATTATAGCGAATAATTCCGTTATAACAATTTTCCCAATATAAAAAAGCTAATTTTGCAGCATCTTTATCTTTGGTAGTTTTAGTCAACGTTAGAATTTTATTCTATTTTCACAAGTGAAATACTTTCTGAAAGAAGGCACGGAGTAATCGGTGATTATATGGGTTTTCGTCGCATACAAGTAACTATTGACAGTTATAATTAATTCATGAAAAACATATCTTCTTTATTATTAAAATAGAAATGCCGATCTTTCAAAGTATTGTCCACTGAAACATATAACTTTTCCCAAACTTTCTGGAAGAATATAAAATATAGCTGGAGAGCAGTGAATTTTTCAGAAATCCTTTGTCAAATTTCAGCCTATAAAAATAATCTTTTCTTTCTCTTGGACTATTACGCGCTGAAAAGTCAATTCTTCTTCTAGAAATCATCCATTACTGAATTCTCAACTTCTGCAATAGGACAGAACACTGCGCAAACAGGCCGTGCATCATTAATTTAAATAAATAATAATCAGAAAAGGCTTTATTTGCTATACGGGAGATGAGATAGCATATCCATTTGAGCGGTCCATCGTAAGTTTTGACGACTTTGTATCATTTAATCGCACATTATAAAGCTAAGATATTACCTCGTTTTGTTCCGCCGGGTTTTTCTTTTTTATGTTTGATATAAATATTACAATTACTGTCGGTATACATTCTTTGTGATGGTTTCGCTTGGTCCTTACTGCTAATTGATCACGATAGCCTTTTGAATTTACCAAATTCTGAGTATTACCTTCAAACCATGAGTATTCTGCTGTGACGTTAATTTTTGCATTTTTCTTAGTATTTCATTATTATTAATAAATATTATTAGTATCAAATATTTAATTAACCTAGTGTTTATTTTAATTTTTCAGGTAAGCTTTTAAAGTTTGTCATCCCAACAACACAATAAAATGCAACAAGCTTTGCAGGTATTTTGAATTATTTCTTTGGTGATTTCACTAATAGGCAAGTGTTCCTAATAATAATTAAGCTCAATCAATTCACATCCCGTCTTATGAAATCGGTTAAACTAGTCTCCTTACAATGCTTGGCTGAATAAATGAAAAAAAAGTGCTTTAGTAATTTCACAATTCATGAATCTATTCATATGGATATATGCAAACTGAGAATAGTTTTTCCATCCAACTACGTCCATAAGGTCTTCCCGACCCCATCTTTCGTAATATGTTAGCCTTTTAATGTTCTTATGATTTTGCTTTTTTTAGCCAAAATTTGAAGGTATATTATACAGATATATTCTAATTTTGCTGTAAATTTATGTGCTTCTAATGCTTTTAGGGAATCTGTCCTTATAGCTTCTTGGGTACAGTCCATTAATTTTATTTTGGCTAAGAGCCGAATTTGTCCATGGTATTTGTTTTAATTAGATACGAAAAAAAAGGTAAGCAGAGGATTTTCCAATTTTCGGTCTAGTTCCAATGCCACGTTGCACCTCAAAGTATCAAAGCCTCCATGGCTTTATCAGCGTGTCTTTTTATTTTTGATTGCAATAGCCTTGGCGACATATGAAGTATTGAAATATTATCAATACGGTATGGAATTGCTTTTATTGAAAACTTGAACTTTCTAAATCCCGAAGATCTATTTTTCCCCTTAATCTAGGTTGCTAAATTTTCCACAATATCCCCATGACATATGGATTCCATTTTTCCTATGTCAGTTTCTTTCAAAGAAAATAAATGAGCATTCTTGGCCAAAGAAGCTCCATGCAATCAACTATAAAAAAGACTCATATAAAAATGTCTATATTATAAAACATCGATTTAACAGGACTTTAATTTACTTCCCTATTGATTTTACAAGCTCTCTTAAAGTTTTTGTTACAAGAAATAAATTCTCTCTTAATTTGACTTTTATAGCTTCTAAATTAAGTCTGCTACTAAGACATTTGAAATCTTCTTTTATGGACTAAATAGTGATAAATCATTGACCCTATTAAAATTAAATCAAAGTATGCACACTTCCTTTATGTTTAGCTATGATCTCGTTTATGTTTGATATTAAAATATTTGCACCTTTCACGATGTATAATGATAGCATATTCAATTATTATTCCTCTAATTTCATTTTCGTTGTTTTAATTTTGTTTTGCTAATCGAATATGTGTAGAAATAATTACAATTACCAATAATGTCCACATTAAAAAACATTGAATTTGAAAAATCTATAAATTCAGTCGGAATATATCAAATGAAATCCACAAAAAAGAAAAAAAAACTCTCAAACCAGATTAACTTGCAATTCTTTGAAAAATTAAATGCAAAAAAAAAAAAAAAAAAAAATACATGAATTCGTTTTAATATTTTATATGTAGGGAATAGCCTACAAAATTGCCATTTTAAACGTTCATCTGGTTGGATTTGTATCACAGAGAGACGGACAACAGAGAAAAAGAACAAGAAATAATGTCCCGTAATCACATTACCTGAGGTGTAGCCTTCAGTCAAGAAAGTCACATTTCTTAGATTTTCTACTTTGCAAATATGGCAAGCAATATTATTGTAATATGGTTTGATATCAAGTTTATATAAATGGCTCGATCTGGCGTAGATATGCCACTCAATTGGCACTCAGTTAATGACTCAATTTGATTCGTGTTTTTTGTTTTGTTTTTCATATACTGCGACATTGTGCATATCTCTCTTAAACTTTTTCCATTTGATGATAGAATACTTTCAAGCAATAGTTAGAACATAATTAACCCTGTTTGGTTATTTTTTATTTTATGATTGATCAACTGTCATTTAAATCTATTAAAATGCTATACGTCATTAAGAAATATAAAAAAATAAAAAATTTAAGCTAAGAACATTATACTGGTATTTGGTTCTAGATTAACCATAAAAAAAGTAAAGATATCATCTTGGAAATAAACTTGAAATTATTTTCTATTTGATTTTTGTACAAAGGAGAAGACCAGTTTATTAAATATGTCCTTATTTTTCATTGTAAATTGCTCCGATGGCGGCTTCAATCCACATGTAATGATGGATTTTCACATAAAGTTTTTATATCATTTATCGAGCGGAGTGTATTCTAACTATCAGACTTTTTAATGACATTATTTAGAGTTCACAGCTAAAGTGATATTAAAGGAAACAAAAAAATAAAATATGTTGAAGTTCTTTCATTTTTTGTTGTTCACATTTGATTTGATGGAGAATTCGAAGGCAAAGAAAAAGGGTATGTTACTGTTAAATGAGAATAACAATTTTGTTGACGCATATAAAGTTCTTTTTCAGAGATTTTCTTATTTTGAAACGTTACATTACGGCTACTGTTAAATACTGTTAGTGTAAATTTGTTCATAAGAGTCTTTGGAATGCTGTTTAATATCCATATACATTAGCAATTAAATGATAGGAAAAACATGTTTTAACTCCTTTTGAGATCTATGGATATTGTTTAACTTTTTGTTTTTAATTATTGTGTGTCTATAATGTGTACCTGTGTTGTTTGTAGCTAAAACAATTTCCATTTAAGTCGTGATTATATATTTTGTGTTAATTAGTTGAAAGCGTGAATTTTATTATATGTAATGGACACCTCGTTTACACTTAACGTGAATTCGCAACAGTTTAATCGTGCGTAGCTTAAGAATATATTTATTTATATGTTTTTTTTTTTGTATTTGATTTTTGGCTGATACCTTATTTCTAGAATATTTTTAAGCAATTATTAAATTTCAATATGAAAACTGAAAAATCATTCAAGGTTGAATAAATTATTAAAATATCTTGGGACGCCAATTGTTTTTGTCTTTGACTGTTAAACCCCTCTAAAATTTAATACATCTAAGTTTCTCTTTTTTCATAGCTTTACAATGAAATACATTTGAAGTAGAGAACTTTTTGAGAACAAAATTTTCACAACAGAATATTTCTCATTATAAAATCCTTCCAACTATCCTTGAGTTTTTATGCGTATTTTTCAAGGATGTATAGAGCTTCAGAATCAACAATAGGACCAGTTTACTTCATGTCTTCTGTATTGAGCTCCAAAGAGAACAATATCAGCCACTATAGAGATAGAGATTGTAGGGAATTGTTCTTCTTATCACGAAAAGTAATGACTTTTCTTGCTACCAAAAATGTAAAATAAATACTGTGTGTGCGGAGAAAACATCAAAAGAAGAGATAAAATGAAAAAGAAAAAAACTTAGTTAAGGAAGTTAGATTTTTGCCTTACTATCCTGCCTGATTGATCAATTAATCAAAATAACAAAATCCTTGGCTGTCTTTGCATTTTTTTGGACAAATTTTTAACGGAAACCAAATATTTGGTTGGTTGAGATTGTTTCTAATAAAAACTTTAAGGGGAAAATGCTACTACAGTTGAGATGTAACATCATCCACTTACTTGTTATCCATTTCCTTTAACACATTCTTAATAAATTCGTTGTCATTTGGGATTAGTAATTTCGAAACAATTAGCCATTTTTTACTTCGGTCATATTCAGTAAATTTATTTTATGTAGGTACCATTTTTCTTGTAAATTGCTAACAGTATTTTAATACCACAGAAAATCAATTGAAATTTAACTATAGAAAAGTGAATCCTTAAAATTTCTATATGAACTATCAAAAAATACATTTTCTTTCGGGAAAAAAATATGGTTTCAAATGTTAGGTTTCTGCTATGATTTAAAGAATTTTCTTAAAAGTGAATAATTTGTCGTGAAGTTCTAATTTCGATCAAACGTTTTGTTGTATTTTTACACTGCTTGAGTTCTCTAAATTGCTATCTGCTCTCCAATCTTCAATTCAGCCTATGAAAATCATTTTTTCTGCATTGAGTTTTTAAGATTTACTTAATTTCGAGTTTTTGAAGCTCACTTAAGTTTTCTGAGAATTAATTCGACAAACTTTTATCTGTAAGCAATGCAGCCTGTATTATTATACAAACAAAAAGTGTAACCAAATTTAAAGAGAAAAATATTTGTATGTATCTGTAAATATAAAGAAACTCTAATGAACTGAAGAGTTTTTGCCGCACTCTCAATTTGTCATTTTGTTACAAATGGTGTCTTTTGTGCTGATAAAACTTGAAGAAAACATTTTTCAAATGGCAATCTCTACTTTACAACCTTGAGCAATCGGTACATACTTAGCAACGAATGTCTGAGAGAGCACCAAACCGTGGAAATAGTGCTTAAGACAAAAGCTATTTTAGTTTAGTTATTAGATTAGTCTTTAAAATTAGAAAAAAACCCCAAATCCAAAATTTTGACATTTTTTCATTTTCGTATTTAAACAGTTTTCCATTAGCAAAACAAAATATTCTATTTTCATGTTGAAAATTTATTAATAAAAGTCGAAAATTACAATTTGTCCTATTAGAGTTTTAAGTGATCCAATTTAGTTAATGATTTTATGGATGTGATCCATAAGCAGTTGCATGGCTAGCAACACGACTAAGACGAGCTTTACCATAACTGTTTGAAATAGCAATAGCACCACCTGAAGCTTCACCAAAAGCTATTGGAAAATAGCTACCACCAGCAGATTGTTGTTTATTGTATGTTGGTCTGCTTCTACGATAAAATGGAGGTTTTGTGTCTTCAGTGCCTGTAGCAGTTGCATCACTAGCAATGGCAGTTTCATCAGCGGGTTCATTAGCATCTAAATCAAGAATTGCTCCTTCTGGTGTCTCTATTTCTTCATCGTTAGATGCAATTTCTTGTTCTATTGGATACCCATCACCAAGGCCAGCTTGTTCTTGTTCATCGGCTGCAGCTTCTGTTATTTTAAATTGAGAGAAAAAGAAGAAGAATGAAAATTATTGATCGTATTTTTGAAAAATTCTTAATTCCTTTATAAAATACTTCAAATCTTACCATCAACATAATATGCTCTCTTTGGTTGGGTGAAACGAAGATGTGTAACACGTGAAGCTGGTGAAAGTTTTCGGTACCGAGCTGTTTAAAATAAATAAAAGAACAAACTTAATATCAAGACTACAATAATTGCGTAAAATTTTCACCGATATATTTTGGTGCAGCTCTGGTGGAAGCCAGAGAGCTTAAGCATGCCAATACAAAAACAATTAAACACAATTTCATATTGATTACTTTATTATCTCAAAATGAAACTCTCCAAAGATCTATGCCTTGAACTATCAAAGAGCAAGTGATGTCGATTCTAAGATTCACTGGGTTTATATACAAGAAATTAAGCACAAAATTTAATTGGTATTCATGGATTGTTCTAGCTATCCAGAATTTTCTAATGAGCCTCTCTTCCGTTTATGAAAATCTTATGTCACATTATAAAGCCTAAAAAACCTATAATGCTTTGCACATGCGTAAATTGTTATTTAGCACCTCAGCTAACTTTAATTTGTGTTATATGTCACGCACTATTGCTAAGTATGCCCAAAAAGTTTGTATATAGAGTGCGTAATGAGATCCTTGAGAAGAAACATTGGTCTTAATTTATTTATTTTTTTTTTTCTTATTGATTTTAACGCTCTCTAATAGAACACATGAAATGCTTTATTAATGAAGCTTCCTTATTTGCTTAGTTGTGGCGTCACTGGATTGTCTTAGACAATGCTGGGAAAAGATTTCAGCTTATTTAGATTCTGTGAAAAAAAACTTTATACATTTTTTTTATTTCGTCGGAATTTTTTTTCGTTAAATTATCTATCCCGACATTAATTTATTCAAGCAGGTTGTGGGAACGGGTTGTTAAATAAACTTATAATTTTTTATTAGATTTATGAAACGAAACTTCATCAGTTTAAAAAAATTTAGCCTGCTTGAGTTAATTTAAAGTCTTAAGCGAAAGTTCGAGTCATGAAATATATAATGTTACTATAAGAAATGGGGTGAAAACGGGTAACATGGTCATGGGGTAATGACGATATGGGGGAAAGACAAAAATAATAAGGTCATACGAGAGGTGTTTCTTTGAAATGTTGAATAGGCGATGATTTTCATTAGTTTATTAGTTGTGACAAACATGGGCTCTCAATTATTTTTTGCTTTTTAATAAATTATCCCCTGCTCAAGAATAAATTTTTCAGTTTAGATTCACCAAAATCTTGTGTAATAGAGAGCATTTACTGTACCTGATGGAGCAAAATGACAATTGCTCCACTTTTTTGAAAAAAACTATGAATGCAGTTGGTTCCTAATTCTGTAACGATAAAGATAAATCATGCATTCATACGTGAGAGCATTTC
Source organism: Acrocera orbiculus (assembly GCA_947359355.1). Classification (NCBI taxonomy): domain Eukaryota; kingdom Metazoa; phylum Arthropoda; class Insecta; order Diptera; family Acroceridae; genus Acrocera; species Acrocera orbiculus. The sequence continues at coordinate 45,386,508 of OX375756.1, read as the reverse complement.
ATATAAAAAAAATCAGTGATAATTATAAAATATTCCTTCTTATTGCATGGATATTCCTGGTTCAAAGGAAAGTTCTGTTCAATTTGGAAATTCCAATCATATTACGCTGAAAAACCAACGTCATTGAAGAGATCAGAGTTTGGCTGAACAGAGGACAGTGTTACATGAAGAAACGAAGGACAAGGAAATGCGCGAAAAGAATTTCATGAATTACGGATTTCACCTTGAAAGTAAAATTTCAGCATTGATATCATGAGAATAAAGAAAATTCTTTTGGCTTGGAATTTTGCCAAACTTTTCTTCTAGACTGAATTTATTTCCTGATGTATATGAGTAAATACATAATGCCTTACTTTCTAAAAGGCTAGTAATTAAATAATAATAAAGTTTCTAGAGAATTATAGTATTTTCTTTAGATTTATCTGATCAAATTAAAATATACAGTATCATAAAAAAATTAATCAGATGAGAATTATAGCCATTATCACCAGTGAAGCAACTAAGCTTGAAATATACTTAACTCGCTTTGTCTTCAGTAACTGACGAATACCCAGTTTTTCTCTTTAATTTTTTCTCCAACCTAAAAACTGTGAGGCATTATTTATCTTCGAAGGGTAAGTGCACCCACTTTTTTATTGATTCTTAGGACATGCGGAAAATTAGAGGCTTGTAGTGCTAGTGCCAATGGAATGCAGATAAGCTTTATATTTCATGTATATGCATCGCGAAACACAGCTGATCTTCAACCAAAATGGTCTTCAAAAAATACAGTTTTAACATGAAAGCCAAAGTTAGGTCCTTACAAACACAATATATGACCGTTAAAACTTTGATATTAATCCATTACTTTTTTCCAGTAAAGAATTCCGTTAGTCATAGGTATAAATAATAGCAAATAGGGTAAATCCGGAATAGCTAAATGTCCTTACAATTCAGACTTTAGATCCTCAAATTTGTCATAAATCTTTGGAGGGGGGTACGTTCCCTGGTGAACGAGAGTTTTATTTTGCTAACCAGGTTTTTTCCATAAAAATCTTCTTATATTCCAGAAATTGTGAGTAAAGATTTCCTAATCTTGTTTGCCCATTTATAACAGTAAAAAAATCAGAAATTCTAACAGCAAAGTTGCCATTTAATGAAAAAACGCAATCGATGTCACCTGTTTTTGGGCAGACCGGCAGATATTTCTACATTACATTGACGCTTGTTTAGAATCACTGGGATCAACCTCAAAACCATTTTTTGAACAAAGAAAATTTTATTGTTTTTTTTTTGCTTAAAAATCATAATAATAATTAAGGCCAAAAAGTATCTAAAGTTCAGTGACTTTTAAGATAAAAAAGTTCTACTGACCTTTTACCTCATTAAAGTTGGTTTAAAATTTTTCTTCAGAAATACAGCTATTTCGATGTCCTTAAAATGTTTTCCGTGCAGATACGCAAGCCTCTTTTATTTAAATGACACATGGCATACAAAAATTGAAGTTTGCAAAATATAAGTAGTGCCTGGTTAAGAATGACGTTTTGATTCTTCAAGAAAACAATTTATGATAATTTATTCCTATTTCTGAATTGCTTTTCAATTTTTATTTCTTTCTTATTGAAAAAATTTTCAATGTCACGCTTTAATGGATGTTTACAAGCGTTAAATTATTGCATTGTCTAAATTTCGATAGAAAAACGGAGATATACATAAAAAATACGATTATAATTTATACACGATCAGCCTGACTGCTCTGTGCTCATTTAATTAGCAGGAATGTAATTTATGAACTGCTTCAAGCTGGCGTTTTGTTAGAACAATTTATTATAATCAAAAGAGATCCGGTTACTTTAGCAATAAAAGATCACTAAAATTGATTACCCTTTGACTTTTTTGATATGGTTTCCTTCTGAAATTCGTGTAAGGAACTAACTAGTTTCTCCCTTTATTTGTAAAAATATTGCGTCTGGAGAAGCTTCAGGAGATAAAAGATAGTTTAGTAGAGTGGGCCGATCACAATAAAATTTGAAGGAATACTCTTAAAAACAGAAACCTTAATTATTGCAAAATATTCATATTCGTTTTCAGGGAATGCTTATCCAACTTTTACTGTGTTATTATCATAATTATGACCTTGATTTGCTAATGAACGATACCAACGTTCTCGATATTTATCGTTTTTTTTTTAATATTGTTTCATTACTCCTTTGCTTATCATTCCTTGATATTATTCAACTTCAACTTTTTTTTCTTTACTTCTTACTTTATTTAAGAAAATCGACCTTTAGATGTAACTCTTTAAGTGCCTGGTGATAGTGTTCCCAACTGCCTTGCTTTGGTGATTGAGATACTAAATCATGATCCCGAATTTCTACAATAGGCTTCAAACCTCTAGAAAAGTCTTCACAACATTGAAATAAAATTATGTTAGTGTTTATAGAGTTTTTTGAGAGACTTTCAAAATTTTTAACTTGATTGTAGTATTTTTTTGACGCATATAGCATACTAACTTTATATTACCTAAGATGTCTTAAAGAATATCACACTGAATTTTGCATTTTTTTTTTTTTTTATTATAAAATTCAATCGATATTTTAGTGTGTATGCTATATACAAGCGTTTGTTGTGTTGCCTATGAATTTGATTTTTGTTGTTTTCTAAATTTAAAAATAAAGTAATTTTAAATTTTTTCCTCTTTGTTTCCCATAATGTGAATAAAGGATGAATTCTTTATTCAATATATGTTTTAAAAAACAAACAAAGTCTTGCGACCAGATGAATTAATATTAACACAAAATTAATTCTTTGCAGACTATCCTATCTAGAGTACAAAGTATCAACCAAAAATTATAAATCTTGGTAGCTTTGACACTAATTTCTCTTTTTTTCTGGATACAAACGTTTACAGAAGACGCATTTACACTAAAGCGGAAAGCGTAACGAGAACAGTAGGGGTTAGCAGCTGAAAAACAATTTACAAACCATCAAAAATTTAACTAAAAATATATCATAAAATTTGTTATCACGAGAAAATTGTAGAAAGCTTGAAGGGCAATATTTCATATTAAATTTAAATATGAAAATCTCTTCAATAGCGCCATACAACTGAATTCCTAAAAAATAATAAAAGCCATAAATAAAATAATTTAAACAATTACGTACCACTAAAATATATTGAACAAATTTACAACATGAGAAATCGAATTACTAATGAATTGAATGAATCACATTGATATCATCGAAAAACAGCATCGGAAACAGATTAATCAGAAGAAAGCCCAGAAAAATCCAATTAAAAGTGTTCTCTGAACCACAAGATATCAATGGACCACGATAAACAGCCTTTTGCTACACACATAGCTACATTCATTTCTCCCAAAAGCATTATTTCACTCCTTAGCATTTGCCGTATGCATGTATATAATTTTATACATACATAAATGCGTATAAATGAAAATCTCAACGCTCAAAAGCAACTGAAGTGATGGTGATTTCCATCCATCAGCCATTTTGATTTACGACTTTCCTCCTTCCATTTGTAAATCGGAAACCATTCCTCATAGTAAGCACAATACATGTGTACTGCCTATGTATAAGCTAGAATAAAAACTATATGCTATAGCCTTTACACACGCAACTTCGTAATGAAACGGGATGGATAAATAAGGGCCTACTATGTTGAATACTGTGGGTGTACTTCAATACAAACACACCTCTTAATTCCATAAAGTAATTTCTTTTAATTAGAATTAAGTTTTGAATTGAAATAGAATCCGTCTCATGGGGAAAGGCTTAGCTTTAGGTTGGCGTCTTAAACCACCTATCTTTATAACTTCTTTTTTAAAACTTTTACAAAAATGAATATTTTATAATTGGCTTTACTGGTTTTCTTTGATATAATTGATTGATAGACGATAAGTTTCAATACGTAATTTTTTATGTAAAATTCTACCAAATGTTTTACTATTTAATTAATTAGTCTTTTTAGAATGTTCTTTCATGGTTCTAGACGTTTTTTCATCATGTGAATAATCAAATAGTTTTTCTACTGAACGTGAACCATATCTAAATACATTCCCTTTAAATATTTAATAAATTTTTCACGTAATTTTTCGCCAATAAATTTACTTTCAAGTAATGCATCAACTATATATGAACCATTCGTTGTTGTTGTTATTGATATTAATTCATCTTTTGGTACATTTAATAAACAATTAACAAATTGAATTTATATACAAATAAAAAACAAGTACAAAGTTTTACAGGGAAGTATATGAATATTTTTTATTGTAGGAATACAAAACATTTTAAAATAATACTTAAAAAACAAAAATCAAACACAAACTTTCTTTAAAATGTTTGTTTTATTTCATTTACAAACTTTTATTGAATTTGGGGTACTGCTTTAAAACTTTGATTTTTAAATTTCTTAACGATTTTTTTTACTTCTCACACTCTCTCTCTGTCTTCCTCTGTCACACATGTGTGAAAGGTGAAGGCCTCCTATGCTGAAAACTGCCCGCCTCCGCTAGAGCTTCATTCAGATTGTTTTCACGGCCATCTGTTAATTAGCAGCGAAAATGCATTTATCCAATATATGAACCCTTATGATTATAAAACAATTTTTTCGAAAATCGAATTTATGCATAAAATGAACATTCTTGGCCCACCTTAATCTTTTACTTTTCAAATTAAATATTTTTTAATATATTTATTTAAAAAAAATCCATTTGGTGCAATTACAAGTGCATTTTATTTAAACAATTGCACTTAAAAATGATTTTTAATCGAATTTATGCATAAAATGAACTTATTGACCAAAAAGCCCACCTTGATCCTATGGAAAAAGAACACGCGCTTCGGGTATTTGCCGAATAGATGTCAGGAGTTAGGTTTGTCACCAAATTTTTGGAACAAATTTTGACGATTTCGGGGATTTTTTGCGATTTTTGAGGCTAATTTAGGCGATTTTATATAAAATTTGGACAAGTCCCTTAGTTTAGTCCTAGGGAGCAGCTTGAGGTGCTTGTAAATTAGGTTGAGAGAAACAAAGATATATTTCCATTGATCTTTGGGTATTAAAGAATAGAAGGCCAAGAAAGAAAAGCATAAAAAGACTTTTGAAAAATAGATTCTGTTTATTTATGTTTGATCAACAAAATTGAAATTAAACGAGTTGAGTGGTTGTGTAATAATTACTTATATACTATTTGCTAAAATAAAGGTAAAAAGTGTGGGATATTGAATGATTTTATTTCACAAATTGGTGACTTTTTCTTTTTCATTGAATACAAATTTTTTAATTATGTATTTTATTCTATGTAGATCAGTTTCCAAAATATTAAAGCAAAAAGCAGAGTCTGAAATATTTCATAGTTTCTTCACGACATTTTACTGACTGTAATTGGGACTTTTTTTTGCAAAAATATTGCATTGTCATTCAAGGAGTTAAGAGAATAATTGCCTTAACTTCTTAGTAGAGTAAGCTAGACTTTTAGAAAAATTTGTATTGTCATCTAACCGGCCTAGGTTTACAAAACTTAATGGCATTCATGGTAAGAAGCATGGAGGGTTATATATTTCTTTGAGCTTCAAAAGTACCAAGATTTGAGGCAAAAAGCTCAAATGAGAGGCCTTAAATTATCAATCATAACAAGTCTATATCGGATATAAAATCAGATAATGTGATTTAAACTGGAGCAGTGAACTGCTCCTGCTAATTGAAGTATAGGAAAAATAATTTGGATGAGGTAAAAAAATAGACCGAAAATCCCTTAGAATCTTTTGATTAAGAACTTTTCTAGCATCAGGTATACGTGTTAGTATAATAGATCATAAATTGTAGGCAGCTTACGTTTAGAAGCTACTAAAAGAGTCATTACTAAAAAGTGCTTTAGCTATAAGCAAAAATGGTGAGTGAGTTAAAACATTATTTGGATCTATTAGTAAACAATCGAAGGAATTTTATGCATTCATTCGTTGTTTTTATCTTGCATCACTTATTCGATTTCGACAAAAGAAAAAGTTAAAGTGTTGGAACCGGCGAAGCTGACAAATGTTAACAAATTTTATGAGAAATAGATGCCGGATGCAGAGCAAAAATATGAGTTATTTTTAAATAAAAATTTGCTTCCTTTAAAATTACTTTTTGATGTTATTGCTCGTGTTTCGAAAGTGTAACTGTATTAGCCGAAAAAAAGTAATGAAAAGGAGTCGAAAATGTTTTTCTAGGTAATATCGCCAAGGTTTTTGTTTTGTTTTTTCATTTTTTGTAGCTCTCGGCTGTCAAAAACGCAGTTTAATAATAAAGAAAATTTAAAAATATTTAATAAACTTTTAAGAATCGGTGTTTTAGATTTTTAGTTACAGCTTACACCGTCAAGTTTCAGAAATATGCTTTTAAGTTTCACATGGTAGAAATTCATGATGATTTTATTATACTCACACATAGAGTCATCGATGCAAGATCCATAAAATATAGGGCTTTTATCGAGAATCGCTAAATCATCTTTTGCTACTTTCCTATGCTAAGCTCTTTTTTCTTTAGTTATTGATCATTCGCTCTGGGAAATCGTTAAGTGTCAATTTCACGCACGCAGTTATGAGAACTTGGTCCGCTACTGATCTTGAATAGAGGACAATTAAGCAAAACAGACTTTATTGAATTTACATACTACAAATTCCACAATATTTGAAGTGCTTTAATTGATTTTCGGGGAATTTTCCAAAGCTAATTGAAGCTATCGTTGTTGTTTTAAGTAAAAATTAACAACAACAAAAAATAGGAAATCAACAACAAAGACTTGAATATCAATAATTTCTTTCTTTTTGCTCCGATCAATTCGAAATTTCAACGCAATATTTTTGAAGTATTTTAATTAAAAAAGCGATGAAACAATCCACTTTGCCTACTCTAAAATAAATTAAATAGCATAAAGAAAAAACAAAAAATTAAGAGTTTTTAAACAGTTTTAGATAATTTAATAAAATAACATATTTAAAGAAAAATTATTTGATTTTATTACACAACCTGAAAACTCATAATAAATGGCAAAATTTCTTTCAAACAGGCTTCCAAGGGCTCTTCATACAAAATGTCTTCCCATGTATATCGATACAATTTGTTAGATGCTTGCTTGGAAAGGTTGAATGGGGTTGAAAATTAAAGTTAGTTGATTTTCTTAAATGGGGCAAATAAAAAAATTGTTTTGAAGAGAATGAAATTTGACTGTAGTCTTTTGATTTCAAGGATCTATCACGTATCTATACTAATTGATTGTCCTCATGACTGAAACTGAAGAAAATTCTTAAGGGAGTTCGTTTGGATTTTATGGAAATTTGCAGAAGAAAAATTTATCTATAAATTTCTTGGCATCCATTAGCAAATGAGAATATTTCTATAGAAAATTTATTATAAGTCATGAATTTTCTAATATGAACCTCTTTTTGTTTGTAAATATCTTACTAAATTTTTTTGTGACTTCCTTGTGTGTACCTCCATCAAAAATTTGCAATTATTTGAACAACCAAATATTGAAATTGAAAGAAATGTCAGTCATTTTTGTAAATATTGTAAGAATATTAAAAATAAGAACAAAAATATCAATTCATTTTCAACAAAAGTAATCTTGCTTAAGTTCCTATAAATAAAACTTTATAAATCTAAGAATTTTATTAACAAAAATTCCACAGCCAATGAAATTATTTGGCTTTGTATTTGTGAAACCCTTTAACAAATCCATTGATACACAGAGGGTTGAATCCTATTTTGGCAGCAAAACTAAAATACCATATCGGATTGAATTCTTGCTAAATGGTGTGAACATTTGGTTCCATGATTTGATTAATTCCATTTATCTACACACATGCAAAAGGACACGATTTTATACAATTCACACTTAAATATCCTCTCGTACACTCTTAGATCATGTCCTTATATTCAATCTAAATTGTTGAAATATTTTTAGTTAGAATATGTCGTTGTAATAAATTAATTTTGTTGTTTTACTGGAAAATGGATTTAGTTTGAAAGAAAAAACGCAGGAATTTATTGATTTTAATTAAAAAAATTTTATCCTTACGTTCTTTATATATTATTTTGTTTGGTAAAAACAAAAAACAACAAAAATATATTATGCTCAATAAAACTGCATAGAATTGTTAGTCGGCGAACAAAAGAAGACTTCAGTCTTCTGGAAGAGATATTAACGCTCGACGTATTCGCCATTTCTGTATCAACAAAACAGAAAAACTTTAATGGCAGTTTGTAAAAAAAATTTACATGGAGGGATTTTGGAATGTATGCAGTACTTTTGTCATGCATTAAAGAGTAGTATTGTATTGAGTTTTTTTAATAGACATCAACAAAGTTGTACCAGTACCAGATCCTTTTATCAAAGAAAAGCAAACAAAAAAAAGAAATAATTATTGAAAATCTTTGATAGTTTTTCTTTTATTTTACAATTGAGTCAAGTAACCAAAATTAAATAAATTCTTTGGCTGCTCGTAATTTTTTCTGTTGTTTACTGTTGTTTAAATTGGCTTGTCTTCTTCCAGGTGTTTTTTTATAAAAGATGAAGATATCGTTATTTACAAATACAATCAATTAATTTGCTGAACAGGTCCAATTACTTGGTGATTGTTTTAGTCTTTGTCTTTGTGAACATAAGTTTTGTGTTCTTTTACAGTGATGTACCATATAATCTGATTGATTGAAAGCAGTTCCAATTTCGAGAAGTTTCTAAATCAGAAATCGCCTTCATGAAGATGAATTGAGAAGTATATTTTTTGGTATTTTAGAGTGTTTGTGGCTCCTCTAATTTTTTAACTGAATATCACGTACACAATAATAATACTTTCACGCTTTGAAGTATCCCAGTTGAAATCTGTAAATGTTCCTGATCCCAATATACCTTGACATTTTTATTTTCAAATTTGAAATTTTTATGTTTCCTGAAAGCGTTTACTAGGTTCATGCTAGCTGAGCCTATTTTTTGGGTGATAATTTAATTTGGATTGTAAAAGATGAATTTTGAGTAACATATTGAGCCCCTATTTTTAATAGGCATTTAAGAAGAATTTCATTTTTTCATGATAATTTTGTGGTTTATGATATCTGCAAAAATTAGTCCAATAAATCTTAGTTTTGATGGAAATGATGGATAAATTGCAGTAAGTGATATTGAGTTGATCATTATGTACTTCTCAAAATGATTGGTAAATATTGTTATATCGCATTTTAAATATATACATATATACTTATTGTTCATAGAAAAGGAAAAAACCTAAAACTTTTAGCAGACAATCACGTTTTTAATAATCTCTAGATATTCCTTAGAGCGCTAATAAGAGCAAAAAATAAAAAATATGTTTAAGTTTTTGGTCAGCTAAAATAGTTTTAAAACTTTTGTCTCTCCAGTCTCTTGTAGTAAGTCTTCAAACTGTCTTCTACCTATTAAGTGATTGTTCAATCATCTAGAGCTGAATTTCTTCTAAAAATTTATTGCGACTTCAATAACAGATGCCATTTTGAGTGAAAAAGGGTGCCAAACTAAGCCATGACTTAGATCTTTCCCTGATTCCACATGAATGAATAAATTCTTTCTTTTTCTACTCATAAAGTATATTTTTTAGATCAACTCAGTGAGGTACTCAAAACTGGCGTAACACTAAATTTTATATGGCTTTATTTTAAGTTTTTGTCTTTAACGTATTCAATTTTTTCTGGTGCTGTAATAATGTGTTTAAGAACATCTAGTGCAAATTTTTTGTTCGCCAAGGTTTTTTTTCTTAAAAGAACAGGTTTTTGTCCTTCCCCGATGGTGTTTGATAGAATAAGTGGTACCTTGACTTTTTCAAGAGCAAACACATGCCTTCAAGGAGATGCTGGGCAATTATTTTTGATATTGTTATTGCAAAGGTTTTGATAATCTAAAATTAGAATTTCCCAATAAAAGTTTTGCTTGTAACACATAAAAGCTATGTGGTAATTCTTAAATGTCTACAGTATTCTATATTATTATTAGTTAAAAGTAGCGAATTAATTTTATCATTGTACATCAGCTTAAAGTACTCCATCCATTTTATGTAGTGAAATGGAGAAAAATTAAATCCAACAACTTTAAAAGAAATACATTTTATTTAAAAGTTATACAAAAATCCACTAAACCAGAAAAAGATCAAAAAAAAATTGTAGACTTGGTCCACCTCTAAATGCTAATTTCAAACTTTCAAGCATAAAATCATGTAATTTAAAATGATAAAATCAAAGAGAGCGTTGTCATATTAAGATGTCGTATTGTACACAATTCTTCAAATGATAAATTACTAAAACGATCCTATTCCTTGTAAATCATAGAAGTTCCAGCCAAATCTAATTAATTTCTTGAAGAGCATACAATATAAAATGCTATAAAGCTTAGACATAAAGAAAGAAAACAACAGAAAAAAGTAAACAATTTTAAGGCAAATAACAGACTGACATACTGTGAAATTCTATGATGCAAAGATGTTGCAAGTGTTAGACGATCAAAGTGACAAGTAATTATTCAAAAGCAAAGTAGAGGAACTCAATTTTGTCATTTCAGATATAAATTGAATTACAAGCACAAATAAAAAGCAAAATTGTTTGATATACACCCTTTCATATGACAAAAATTTAAATGATAATTACATTCGTTTACCTTTTACTTTAGATAAAATCAAAAATACAGTAAGCAATTTCAAAGGAAGCAAAAGTTGCATAAACTAAAGATTTCAGTCAGAAAATTTTGATTGATGTTGTGTTAGATTGAATGACTCTATGAATTGAGGAAATGAGATCAGCAGTCAGATTTTAATTAACTTTTAGATGTCCAGGCAATAATAATAATACAAATTTAGTTTCAAATTCCAAATGATTATTATTTTTGAATGCCGAGAGGGAAAAAATTTTAAAATGCCCGAATGTATGCAATTTGCTAGAGCTAATCCTATTTATATCTTGATGCAATGGTTTTTCTCTCAAAAGTCTAAAATTTTTTAACAAATTCCTAGAAAATCAACAAAACGAATTATGCACCTTTGCCTTTGCTTTGTGAGAATGATTTAATATTTTACAATGAAATTCTACTTAAAATTAGTGTCGAAATTACTGATAAAACACAGAAGAATTCACTTCCATTAATGTAGTGGTGGGAAAATATATTTAAGGTCAAAGATTTATTTCAAAATTTAAATTAATTAATTTGGGAATAAATATTTCAAAAAGCTTTCAATCAAATTTGAGTAGAAGCTTCATAGGGATTGTATTCGGGCGTTAGTGATATGAAAAATAAGGACTACATTATGTTAATCATATCAAAGAGTTATCTTTCAATATATTAATTTTTTTAAAGCTACAAATCAGCAGTAAAATGTTGACTTTAAATATATGAGAGCATATGAAAAAAGAAAAAGAAAAGATTTTATTTTCAGAAGTAGCAGAGGCAAATTTACAACAGAAAAACCCTGAAATGGTTCATTTAATAAGTAATTAATTTTAAAATTTGTGACACGTCGGTTGAATATTATTGTTGTCCTTTTCTGGAAACCCATTACATGCTAAGCTAGAGGAGTACATAAAGCTGTCGAAATTTTTGTTTGGTTTTTTTTCATAACTTCGTTTGCTTTTTAGTTGAAGTTCAACTCCTTCGGTTTCTATTGCCAAATTGTAGTCGGCAAGTTTTGGTTGGTTCCTTTGAAAATTCGAGAACCTTTGATTTTTATTTTATTTTTCTTTATAATAAATGGAAATCTTTTCACATTAGTAATATAGAGACATGAGTAGCAATATGTCACATACGAAAAAAGAAACGCAAAAGTATTTAAAAAAAACAACTAAAAATTGGTTTGAAAATTTTATTTTCTTTAGTTTCATTTTGTATAAAATTTTTAGTTTTCGGCTAAACACAATGGATTAAGGGTGGTCAAATTTTTTGCGTTTTAGTCTTTAAAACTGTCTTTGCGTAAACGCGTGTTTATCACAATTGACAAAAAGTTTTTTTTTCTTTAATTAAAGTAAACCTAACATTTTTTAAAACATTAAAAATTTTGATTAATACTTTTCTTTTTCTTTTTTAAATACATTTAGGTTACCACTGTAGATAGCTGTGGATAGATAAGAATCTTAGCTATACACACGCTCAACAGCTTCAAAAAAACTAAAAATTAAAAATTTAACGTGTGATAATCGGATACCGATCTACTATAAAACTAAATTTTTACCTCATAATACGTACTTAGGTAGTAACCGTAAAGTATCAAGTTAATGAATTACTTGAAAGCTTGAAAATATATATAATAAAATTGTATATAATCCCCAAAGAACAACAAAAAGCTTAAATTTAGGACATCAAAAGTCTAACAAACAAAAGATAATTATAATAAAGAAATCACAAATATGACAATGAGTACAAATAACTGTGAAAGTATGACATCATACTTTCCAAATTCCTATATGGGTGCTGATATGCATGGCCATTATCCTGGTAATGGTGTAACTGACTTAGAAGGTAGCCAACAGATGCATCATTATAGTCAAAATCCAAATCATCAGGGTAATTTACCTTATCCAAGATTTCCACCATACGATCGAATGGGATATTATAATCAAAATATTGAACATCAGGGTTATTCAAGGCCAGAGAGTCCTTCAAGTCAAGTTAGTGGTGGCATGTCACAGCAACAACCAAATGGTACACAAATTGGACCACAAACACAGCAACAACCTGTTGTATATGCTAGCTGTAAATTGCAAGCAGCTGTTGGTGGTCTAGGTATGGGAGCAGAAGGTAGTTCACCACCACTGGAACAAATGGCTAGCCACCATATGAGTGCCCAAATGACAATACCACATCATATGGCACATGCCCAGGGACAGGTATGATAATATTATAATTTTAATAAAAAATAATAAATATAAGTATCCTTATTTTTAATGTAGGTTCATCAGAATCCTCAGCATATGGGAATGTATACACAGAGTGGGGGAGGACCTCCAGTTGGAGCACCCCCACAAGGAATGATGCACCAGCAGCCACCACAAATGCATCAGGGACAACAACAGCCACCTACAAATACTCAAAATTCACAATCATCAATGCCGTCACCATTATATCCTTGGATGAGAAGTCAGTTTGGTAAGTAGAATTCTAATCAGATTTTTCTTATTTTTTGTTAAATATTTCCTATTCCTAGATTGTAAACAAAAATAAATATTTTCTGTTATAAAAATCATTCAATTCGGATCCATGTATAGAAATTGGGTTTGAAAAATAAGAAAAATAATAAAATAAAAAAATAAGTGGTTTTATATGGTAAACTTTTCATGCCAGTCGATTGTGATGCATAAGTGTGAATTTTAAAAACTTGCTAAGTTTGGTGATTCAGATGTGCAATTTAAAATACTAAAAATTGCTTGTTTTTAAAAGCCTTTATGAAAACGAAAAACCCTGCTTAAAATCAGGTTAGATTTGCTGGAGTAGATTAATGGATTTTTTGTTGCTCCGGGACTTTAATTTGAAAACATATAAATTCAAAGTAAATCAAATAATTAGCTCAATCATTGGAAATTATTTATTAATAATCTTTCAAATGAAGTTTTTGAGTAAACTTTTGGGCTCAAAAATATCTTATTAAATTTCTATGCTATGCAATTCACAAGGTTTAAACTTAAACTTGCGTTTTTTATGCAAGTGCTAGCAAAATAAATGTACATTTTAGCAATTATTGATCAGATTTTAGAACTGACATATATATCACATATGTGCGATTTCTGAATGAAATTTTGGCTCCAATACATTAACTTAATGGATTTCTAAGATCCGAAGTCCAGGAATGGCTTTGAGAAATAAATTTTTCCTGTTTTTCCAGAAAAAACCAATTAGGCTCAGTAACAATATTGCAGGCAGCAAAATATCACATTGCTTGAACCAAATTAGACTCATTCAAATATTATTAGATGAATTTCGGTGTTACAAAAAATCGACTCGATGCGAATGGACTTAAAAAAGGTTTATCAAGCAGACAAAAACAAAACCAAAAAAATATTTGTCGCACGTTCTTAATATTAAGTTAGTTTATTTAAAATAACGAATTCCAAGGAGTGTCGACATGATATCACTTTATTTTTGGTATCCCGTTGTTTTTTCAAGCAAAATTCCTGCCTCTGTTGTTTTTTTCTTCAATGAAAATTTATGATGTAATAAAAGTCACTAGTAGCAAAATAAAAGAAATATTCAACTCCCTTGAACAAGACAACGTAATTTTTAGTCATTCTAAACTATTCCAAAACATTGTCTGGTGGTCTATTTTATTGTTTTGTTAAAATCCTTTGGGCTACCGTTAGGTAAAAGTTATGTCTTTCAAGCTAAGGACAGTAACTGTCATAAAATGCAAATTCCTATAAAAGAATAGGATCGTTGCGCAGTAGGAGGAAATTTTTAAGTTGCTCCACTTTAATTCCCTTGGAATTGTAAGCAATTTTTCACTTTCTTTTAAAAGGTAAACGAGCAGTGCGGCAATCAAGGAAAATTCCTTTGTTATATTGCCGAAGTTAAAAGACCATAAAATTTTTCATTTATTGTAGCAGAAGATTTTGAAAGTGAATTTTTGTTTTCTTTTTATCTTTTTTGTATTTTAACAAAAGACAGTATTTTTTTGGTTGTGTCATTTTTTGATACAGCGCTAAGAACAATTTTTTATTAAATTTCTTTATGAAGGGAAATAAGCTTTACTTCTCAACTCATTCCATATTTTTTTTAGGTATTTATTAAACTTTTTCATTCTTATTTAATCATTTTATGTTTTTGTCCTAAGATGACTTTTTTGTTTAATTAAATAGATTTGTATGTGTAAATGCCTAAATTTGATTTTTGAATTACAATTTTTACTAATATTATAGCGAATCTACGTGATTTTACTGCTAAATAAATTAGAATTAGTCTGTCTTCAAATGAATAAAATAAAGCTTTCAATGCTGTTTTCGATTAAATATTTTAATAATAAATGGATCTCATTTAAAATTTTTTATTTCTCAAAACTTAAGGAGCAGTTTTACTTCCTTTAGATTCAGCTGAGGTATAATTCAATCAGAACAGGCTTAATCATTTTGGAAAGAAGACTTCAAAACTTATTTCTGTGTACTAAAATTACTTAGAAAGTGTGTATTATTTCCAAAACTTTAGCACAATCCAAAAAGCCACGTATTCCTGATATTCCTGCTCTTGAGTAATTATTATGCTCTTAAATTACGTTGACTAGTCAAACGTGCTTTATCTCATGAAACACTGTCAGCAAGTACAAAGCTTTTTTTATTTAAAAAAAATTCAAATGATAAAAAATTATTTTGATTTTATCTTCTCAATTATTATTTAGAAAAAAAGGAGCTAATGTGGTACATAGAAATTGATATTTTAATTCCACTCCTCTTGATTTCAATTCATTTATCATATTAGGTCGCTGTTCGCTGGATAATTACTGCTTGCTTCAATCAAGAACTCACCAAGATAGGTGAATTATTTGAAAATCAGAAAACATACAATGAGTTCGTTGTAGTTATTCCATGATAGTTTCGAATTTTGCTTTTGTAAATTTTTGGCTAAGGAAATAACAGTAAAAAAGCCTGTTATGAAGCATGTTATGAACACTAAATCAGTCAATTTAATAAAGATTGCTATAGCAAGTACTGTGGCAAAAAAATTCGGCAAAGTCTTTACTAAAATGAGTGTGCATCTTAAGTTTATGCATCTTATAAGAAGAAATTGACATAAATACCACCGTCAATTCAGCTCAAACTCTTCAAATCAATGTTAAATGTATCAAACAGCCGAGCGGCAGCTGGAAAAAATAAAAGAATTTCAAAAAACCTAAATTTCTGCAGTGTCATTGTGCAATAAAAACTTATCAGTTTACATCAATTTTCTTTTACTTTTTTTCATTAGTAATAATTTGTCCAAGGAATATCAAAATATATACACAAAAAATCTTTATTCCTTATAGTTTAATTGTTGATCCAAATTTTTATTGGATTTGGTTTTTTTTTTTCACCTTAAATTTAAAACCCTTTAATTCTATCTACAGGCAAATTGGCCTATTTTATTTTTCCTAACAAAATAGTTACATATTTAAAGAAAAGCGAAAAATTTATAGTTAAATCCAAAAAGAATGCCTCGTCTCCTAGAGAAAAGTTTGTGTTTTAGTACTTTATACACGTACTTAAACACATTTGATGTATTCACAAATTAAATTAACTACAGTTACCTGGAAGTATATGAAAAATGAAAGCATTGCCTTCAATAAAAAAAAATTATTGTTGGCTAATGTGGAAAAACCAAAATTTTTTTGGAGACATTGAAATTTAATTAAAATTTAATAAACAATTATCATCGCCCCATTAAAATGTAATCACTTTAATATTATGCCGGCAGCTATTTGCTTTTATTGGCTATAAACCTGGTCCTTATCTAAAATAAAAACAAAAGAAAACACAAAAACAAACAAAAAAAAGCTCTTAGTACATCAAGATGTCTGCAAAACGAGCCACTTGTTGCAAACATTGTTGAACGCTGTTTAAATTTATTGCCCAACCGAAAGCCAGTGAAGAGCTAAACGTAAACCTTTAGAAAAAAGTAGCAAAGACAAAAATTATAGAAGAAACATAAAATAAACTCTAGCTCCCTGTGTATGAGTTTTTCGATACATAGAAAAACAAAGAATGGTGGCCAGGAGCTTAGGGAGAGACATAAGGAGGCTTATATCGATGGCACGTGTTTATCCTGTCAAGCTTTTCACAGCTTGTACGTGTGTACTAAGAATCTAAAATTTATTTTATATTATTATCCTTTAACTGGCTATTTAAATTTATTTTTCGGGATGATATTTTGGTGGATTTTAAGAAAATAAAAATTATCTAAAAGGATATTTTACATTTAATTTGTGTTCAAAATTATAATCAACTTATAGTTAAGGGGAACAGTATATAAAATATGAATTACTAATGATTTTAACCATTTAATTAATTGGATTTAGTAAAAAGCTCCAAGGACTTTCCAAGGACTATTTGACTTCTGTTTTACTTGCTAGCAAAGAAAATAAGTGATCTCTCCTAAGCTTCTAAAGCTTTCATGGTATTAGAGTTGTGTTCTTAGAAAACTACAGCTTCTTGGATGGATAGTGCTATCCTTAAAGTATTAGTATTTTAATCAATAATTTTAAATTGCGTTTGTGGAAAATGATTGTTTATAAGAATTTTTTTGATACGGAAACTTGATAATAATTCTATTGTACATTTTAAAGTGTAGATTTGGTCAGACACTAGTTTAGAATATGAAGTCTTATCTGCATTTTGTTTAAAAGTTTTTTTTTTGTTTTTGAGCCCAAAGCACATGGTTTAAAAAAAATATTGTTGATCAACAAGAAAAAAAGCGATTAGAATTGAATACGAATTTACCTGAAAAATTTTATAAACTTGTACAAGTGACAAAATCACAAATAACTTGTGTTTTGGAGCTCTATGTATCTCTACTACGAAGCAGATATGATGATTTTATTTATAAAAAGCCCATTTTGCAAAATTTTACTGCGATGTTCATTATTGCATATTTGAGATGTTTGTTTGAGAAACTTTGTAATTAATAAAACATAATACAAACTTTTCTTTGCAATAAGAATAATTTTTAGTTGCTATTTTTTTTGTTTAGACTGGAACTAAATAAAAAGAGAACTAAATGTAAGCAGTTGATAAGATAAATAACCCTCCCAATCTAGATACTGGTATAATTTGCGTCCAAATGGACGTAGACAAACCAACTGTGTCATTAATTTATATAAAAATATTCGAAAAATTTGCTATGTTGAATGTGGAAAATTTGGCTACATTCCAAGAGTCATAATTGTTAAATACTTGTCTCAAATCATTTTTTGGTTCTTTTCGTAGTTCTAAAATCCACTGGGGTAATTTTACCCTTAACGAAACGCTTGGAAGCCAAATTGACATTTTAGAAGTTATAGTTTTCGCTTCACTTCCTTCAAGGACATTTATTACGAGGTTGTATGTTTTTACAAAGGTCCATACATCTTGTAAATCACCTATGTTTGACGGTATCTATTGGGTAGCATCGTTGCGAGTGCACTATGCGTGGCTCTTACTACAGACACAGTGGTTAAATTTAAAAAAACAAGCCTTACGCCCTGAACAAAGAGGCTTATAGGTCGAATGGCAAAGCCGTTTTGCTTAACAATAAGCATCTAAAAGTCTTGAACTTAAAAATACCATACTATGCTATCAGAGTTATATAGGAAAAATTTTAGAACATAAAGATGCCTTACTGACATGAGAAGTCATATAAAATATATTTGGATACTTTTCAGAATGACTCAAATCACAAATCAAAAACACGTTTTATTTGTTCAAATTTAGACTTATGCTAAATTCCTAAAGCTAATTGAGAATTACAGTTTTCTCAGTTTGCGTTAAGCGTCAGATGAACAAAACTACTGAGTCATCTGCAATTGAAAAAACCCTGGGAAGCCAAGAGAGTTAATATAAATTACTATTTAATAAAATTCATAAAACTTAAAACTAAATCTCAAATAATAATCCAATATATGCTAGGAATTTGTCTTTTTCCACTTTTTAGAAATATTTTTCCATTATTATGTCTAAGGATAAAATTTATCAAAGTTTTTCGAAAATACGAGACAGCTGTGACTAATTTAAACTCACTGAATTACGATTGCTGCTCTTGGTGTTATGAATACCATAAAATTTTAATACTTCAATAGATTTAAAAGCAATCTACTTATCACGGAAGCTTATGGAAGCTGCTACCATTTTAAAGAGAAGGCTGAATAGAAAAATGATAGGAAAAACTCTACTAAAGTGCATTTTACTCAGAAGTAAAAGTTTTGAGTACAGGTACTCAGTACGAGCTTATGGCTCAAAGTTTCTGTAAAATTTCTAACTTTTCCTTGTATTTGAAATTATTCCATTGAAATCCTAAAATAAAAATAAAAAGTACCAAAAATTTCAAAACAGTAAGGAAAAATTTTGTTTTTATTCACTAAGAAATTTGTTTGAATTTATAAAATGTGTTTAAAAATAAACCCTAGAAAGTGATTTTTATAAAGAAACGTTTTTTATTAACTTTTAAAAACTTAATTGTTAAAATAAGTTACACTAAGTACTTGGTAAATGCGAGGAAAGTTATTCCACTAGTTGCCATTCAAATCTAATCTAAGAATTTGTTTTCTTGTTTTGATTTTAAATTCTTATTTGATTCCTTGCCTTAACCTTATCCTAAGCCTACCTGAAAATTGGATTAAATAACAAAATAACTCTCCAACTCTGCTAATTTAACTAGTTCTGATTTCACTTTTGTTTAAAACTGGTTGCTTAAATTATTTTGGTCTTACTTCCAATTATGATTCGTTGATTGCAACCGAAACTGTGAATTGAATTCATAAAAAAATTAATATCTATCTAACTTCTGTTTCAAAACTTCTAATCCTGAATCCAACTATAAATTGAGTCATCAAAGACTCTGTAAATCAAACTTCATATTTAGAAATGAGAATTTTTAGTCCTCATTTTTCTCTCAACTTTCATTTCACCATAGACCTAGATTCCAAAGTTAATATTGAACCACATTAAAATATAAATATTTGACTACTAATAAAATAAATTATTCATAATTAATTAAGTTGACATAAATTACTAGTCACTCTTGTCCTCTCCAGATTCGGTTCTTGTCTAGCTCAAACTACGTTTAAATTTCAAATATTACGTCTTTGCTTGTATTTGAACTAGGCCAATTTCAAGAAGTTTTTAGTATCTCACCACGATACTATCCTTAATTTTATCGAGAAAATTAATTTTTTAATCTATTATGTAAAAAAAGACTTTTCAAAATTGATTTTAAAAATCACTAAACCAAATTATCCCCTCTAATTTCAAAAACAAGTTAACTTGTTGCTTAGATTGTTGCACAATGAAAACACTCCTTTCACAAGGAGATTAATAAGGACTGTCATATGACACAAAGGTAGTATTGAAGTGTTTAAAAAATAAGGAAATGCATTAATTCATTTCGTAGCATGCATCCAGATACGTTTACCGAATTAATGGTTTCCATTTAACATAACATGTAACTAATGACAGTCATCAATTCTGCTTTACATCTCAATCTCGTTTTCGAGTAAATACCTAGAAAGAGGTCTATTCACCCAAGTAATCTTGAATAGTAAAAGTTATGAAAGATGAAAAGAATTAAAACCAGATGCATTCCTTTTGCTACCATTGGAATCAGCCAAAGATTGCTTCAATGTTTCAAATGTAAAAGAAGCTTATAAGCACGATTGTACAGAAAACAACAAAAACTTCGAAAAGAAAAAAATAGTTTTGCATTAGAAGAACTTATTAAATGGACAAACAAAGTTTAAATTAATCATTTTAAATACAAAAATAAAAAATATTAAAGTCTCGTTTTTGTATCCCAGAGCTGTGTTACTTATTTGAGTACCAAAAAAGCATATCTGTTCTTATTTTTTGTGTTTTTTATAATGTTTGAGAAAAATTTGATTCATGCGTTATAACTTTAGAACAACACATTTTACAAAATTTAAAAATATAACGAAAAAATCGCTTTTTATATCTAAAATGACTTTGCAAATATTTATGGATATATAAAAAATTTATCTTAGTAATGTTTTACATGTTCTGTCTCAAATATTACAATAAAAAGTTATGCTCATGTCACAAGCTAATCAATTTAATTCTATTTTCGATTTATCCAACATATATAAAAAAAAAAATGAAACCTGACAAAAACAGCACAACATTACAGTCATATTGGCCAAAAATGAAAACAAATATGGTGGTAGTTAAGGGAAAAAGTTTCTTCTATACAAAAATGTTTATTCCCTCTAGACACACGGGTATAGAAATTTGGTTGTTTTTGTTCCTTTTTCTTCT
The DNA here is from genome assembly GCA_947359355.1 of Acrocera orbiculus. Lineage (NCBI taxonomy): Eukaryota > Metazoa > Arthropoda > Insecta > Diptera > Acroceridae > Acrocera > Acrocera orbiculus. The sequence continues at coordinate 45,365,537 of OX375756.1, read as the reverse complement.
GATTCTTATATTTCGTTTTCTTTTTACTTCTCTCTCTGATTTTTTTTGAACGAGATGACACAGAACCACAAATTCATCATCTATATACATCCGCATAAGTTTCTACATATGGTGATGGCGGTATTTTCATATGATACAATAGCACTCACTATGTATGTACAAACAAGAATTTCATTCTAGGATATACTAGGAAAAAAGGCAACAACAAAAATAACAAGACAAGCCAAACACGAAGAGAAAAAAAAAAAACAAAACTACAGAACCCATATCAAAATATTTGACAGCTGACTGTAACATGCCAGTAGAATCAGTTGGAATCCCAAGAAACCGGTACACAGAGTGGGCATGGTCAAAAGTATAATATTTGGTTTGGGGGATAACAAAAAGCCCAGAGCCAATTTAAATTTGTTGGAAACTTCTATAGAATAAATTTGAAGAATTTTATTCATTCACATGTGTGTAAAACAAAAAAGAACAGGAAGCAATTTTAATTGCTTACAACAACAGAAAAAAACAATTTTTAATTTTTTGTAAATTTTGTTAATACTACTAGAGAAAAAATAACCAAGTTATTAATACATAAAGTTTTAATTTAGAAATATCTCAAAAAACATTTAGCTTGGGTGGGCCGCCATATTAATTGGGTGGCCTGTGGTTTTTTCCTTTATAATTCCTCTTTTTCCTAAGACTGTAATAGCACATTTTTATCTGCCACAATAATAAAAATCAATGAATTGCGTGAAAGAAATGCTCGTTAATATTGAAAATAAAACCTCTATTTTTCTGTTTAAGGGTTTTTTTGTTTTTGGAAACCAAAATATAGTAATGTAATTTCCGTAATTAAAATATAATCTTCCATTCATAGAAAGCATAGCGCTATGCCTCGAGGTGACCACGATAAAAATGTGTACATAAAAACATACGTTGTGGCCAGTAAATTTAATATAATTGTTACGAATAGTTCATAAGGTACAAAAGAACAAAAACCGATAGTACAGTTGCTAATGGTATTACTTTTGGGTATTGGGAAAATAAAGTAAAATTTTTTAAATATTTGGGTCGCAATTATAATCAAATCAAAGATCAATTTGAGTTAAATGTTGTACTTTCTGGACACAACTTGTACTCAAGTTTTGAATTATTCATTGAAAAAGTATGTAATATAAATCTTTTTTACTCTTTGTTTTTACAAAAGAGTATATTTAAAATGATTTTAGCTTATTAGTTTTGGGGCCTAAATAAAAAGTTTTGATTTGTATTAGAATTTTCAATTTTGGTGAAACTGTTGCTCAGTTTGTTTATAACAGGTACAAATTGCTGGCAGTGAAAGGAATAACTTAAAAGGAAAAATAATTGTTTTTAAAAATATTCAAAGTATTCTCCATCCTTGACATGATCGCTCTCCATTTTAGTATAAAAGAATTAAAGCCTTCCTAAGGATTTTTTGCTACTAAATTTATTGCTGCTGCTCTTATTTTTGAGCAGAACGTGAAATTTCATCAGTTGCTCTTCTGATTTTTTACCTCTTCACTTTAATTAATATGAAACCAGTTTTGTTTGCTACTAAATCTTTCCGGTGCTTCTAAACACGGATTAATGCTTTTACCACTAATTTCAAAATGCAAGCTAGGACTTTTCTAAACAATACTACCTTGAATATTTTCTTTAGTTCATTTGGATATTCGTTACTTTGTCATCATATTTCTGACTTTCCGAGTTTGCAATATCGATCAAGTTTTTAGGTATAGAAACATATTTATTATTTCTTAAGCAACAATTGTTTACTTATCTTATAAATGAAAAATTAATTTGCCAGTTATGAAATCGGATATTTTCAAAGCGATAAGAAATGTTAATTTTTATATAGTAATAAATCACAATATGTTTCCTTTGAATTTAACCCTAAAAATCCCTTTATTCTTTAGCAAAAAATTTGTGAGTACCGTCATTTATTAACGTTAAAAAGTATAATAATGTTTTAGATTAAGGTTTAACATAACAAAATTACTCCGCTAATAAAATTCCTATTTCATATCCTTGTTCAGATATCAGAGAAACACACATCCCTCGGAGCATATTTTCCTAATGTGCATTAATCTTTTGGCGTATTTCAAGCGACTGCATACATTTGCTTGATTATAGACGACCAGCGAATTTTCTTAAAGACATAGGATTGATCGACACTTGTTGCTTAAATGTATGAAGTTGATAGATTGTTCCATCAAAAATCCCTTGAATTTACTTCCGATGTGTCCAAAGAGTTTTATGGAGTACCTTTCCACACAAAAACATCGAATGTACAAGTGCGAAATGTATGTGTGATTCCTTATATGAGAACTTTTTATTTAAGTTTTAGTTTAACATTTATTTGTATTGGTTTACTCTTTTATTTTTATTTTTGCAAGAAATCTATTGCATCACATCATTTAAATCAGAAACACCTAGACAGGCTTTTTTGCTTATTAAGTTTTAAATCCCTTCCTTTCCCACTGTCTTGTTCCTCCTGATGCTATCTTCATAGATATAAATATAAATTTAATAGTTGCCTTATTCAATCTCTTGGGAAAATGCAGCTTTATATCATTGTCTTGAAAACATATTAACAAAGAGCCCCAGAGAGAGAGTGAGAGAGAGAAATAAAGAGAGAAAAAGAGGAAAAGAAGAAGTGATGGAGCTTAGAATGAATAATGGTTTAGCTTCGGCTTTGAAAATCAGAATAAGTTTCTTATCCCCAGCTACTAAAATTAAAGGACCATGATCACTAATTTGCCGTGTGATAATATAAAAGCAATAAAAGCTGAAGTTACTCACTTACAATTAGTGCATTTAAAAATTTTTTTCACTTCCCCTAAGATGATTTGACACTAGTATCTGGAGTTTACTTTTTACCCAAAACTTGAGCTTAAACATTAAACAGGACACACAGTATATGAAGTTTTTAAATCCATACAATGGTCGTTTTTTCTGTGTTTTTGTGTTTACTATGAAGCTATTTAAAAGTAATTTGAGTAAAAGGTGTAAACTACTGAAGAGTATGTTTTTATCTAATTTTTTAGCTCTGCTAACATATTAATGTAATTAGTTAAGATCCTTTTTTCTTTTGATATGCTGGGATAGTCTATTAAAGTCAAAAAGCTCAGTATTATGTTTTGATTGCTTCACATCCAGTTTGAGTAGGTTAAAATTCCATCACAATTTCAACAAAGGAATAAAATTTTCTTCATAAATAATTTTCAATAAAATGGTATAAAAACTCAATTTTAAATAATTCAAAGCTTTGCAAAATGCAAAGGTTTGCATTTTCTAATTTCTCTAGTTGAAATTCAATGTTTTTTCCATATTCTTCTCAGCAATCAATTATTTATATATAGATTTTTATTAAGTAAATAAAAGAAGAGTTCATGCAATTTTGGACTGTTCTAAAAACCAATGTTAAACTTTACCTTATACCTTATAATGAAAAACCTCCCATTTACCAAGGCCGCTATGTTCATCAGCCAAGCGCCTGCTTAAGTTTTCAGGAGAACACGAAAGAGAGGTCGTTTTTTTCGTTTTCAAAATTTTCATTTGAAAACCTTACATATTCAAACAGCAGACAGGGAAACGTGTCGACAAAATTCAGGAGCTAAATCAAATTTTCGTATTTTTAATTATGTTTTCTCCATTTAAATGAAGTGATTTACTCGTTTGTATGCAGTAAAATGTAGCCTTGAGCTAGTAAAAACATAACTTTAAAATAGCAATAATTAGATTGATGTTATTGAGGGTCAAGGACCATAATCAACAAATTACAAACGGTCTGAAAGTAAAGTGTAAAACTTATAAGCATTTAAGTATCACATTAACGAATTTGAATTCCCAAAAACTTCTAGAGACCACCAAAAACTCCACACAACTAATTGATTTATGGGAAAAGTAAGAGAACTTACTTTCATTTATTTCTAAAATATCTAAGCGTTTGTTTTTAGTATTCAATGTATCATTTTAGGATTAAGTTTTCCTTTAACGAAATAAAATTTCCTGAATTACTTGCACAAATCTGTATTTTTTACGATTATATTGATGAGTAACTCCTCAAATTGCGTGTTAAATAGTTTATTTTTTTTTCTTGATTTTCTTTATTAACAAAATAGCAAATGACCACAAGCTATAACTAAGGTCATTTTAGATAAAAAAAAGGAAAAACAAAATAATAAAAACAAAAACAATACAAAATGAAAGAAATTCGTACGCATGGATAAATTTGAGCTACGAATTGATGGCATCATCATTATTACAAGAACAAAAAAAATGCTTCCAAATGAAAATAAAAGACCCAAGGAGCTAGAAACAGAAACCCAGCCCTAATGGCAATTTAATCGTTCTTCCATGTTTGAGATACTTAATCGCGGGATTTTTTTTGTTTTCGGCTCTTTTTTTTGCTGCTTTTTGTACTGCTTTCTACCTGGTCGAGGTGGTTCTTATTTTACCGATATATATATATATATATATATATATATATATATATATATATATATATATATATATATATATATATATATATATATATATATATATATATATATATATATATATATATATATAATTATAAATATAGTTGATTTAATGAGCTTAGTTTTATTTTCACTTGCTTGTTTTATAACCGCCGCCATTTTTGGTTGCCTGAAGTGTAAAAGAAAACACATATGAATATACCGGCATATACATGTATATAATGTTAAACAAACTAGTCGATCTAGTCACGGATCACCACTATCAACTATTATTATTAATGACTTCCATCTTATAATGCGAGCATATTATCAATCATCAGAGCAAATCGGCAAATGGTAAAAACTTTTAATAACATAAAATGATAGGCGGCCAAAAGATGGCGACTAAATGGGTTATGCTATATACCAGTACCTTTTCATATGCTGTTATTAAATATAAATTTACAGCAATTAAAGTTTCAAGTCAATTGCATAAAATTATTTGACTCAAAAAATTTTTATTTGCTGCTGATGATGATTTGATGGCCTTAATTTCGTTTTGCTTACGGCAAATAACAGTTAACAAAAAACTTATTTAAATTAATTTGCTTAATGAAATACTTACACGTAGATTATTGAAGGATTGCCTAGTTCGGTATTGTCCTTAGTTTATTACTGACAAAGATGTTAAGGTTAGCAGAAAATAAGTTTTTGTTTGGCTAGCTATTTGATATTATGAGAAAATTTAATATTATTATTTTTTTTTATAATTAATTTTTGAAGGTGAATTACAAGGTAATTATTTCTAAAGACTCTGTCGTTTTATACTTAACTTATATTAGAAAAAACTTATGAAACTCTGTTGAGGTTTATGATAAATAAAAACTATAACTGAGCCATAGAAATGTGTGCTTAAGACCGTGGTCTTTTCAATTTTAATTGACATGTGTTCCTGTGATTTCATCCTTCTAGTGACCTATCCCACTTGTATGGGATTTATAGACACTTTTCTTTGTTTTTCAATCGCGCGATCAAAAGTGCTTCCATATGGAGTTTAACACTTTGAGTAGTATTTCTTCATACATGAAAAAGAGCTACGTTTCATTTATAACCGCTACCTTTTTTGTCTTCATCTTAGGGGAAAATGTCAAAAACCATCAACTTTTTTTTTTTAGATTTGTACGAAGGTAGCTACAATGACAATCTAATATCCTTCGAGCTCTTCATAAGTAAATTTTTCAAATATAATTTCCACGTATACCGTGCGAAAAAACTATTTATTAAGAAATATGCCCCCTTGGACATTGTCTAAAATACTTTTAAATTCTCATTCGAAACCTTTCACTTTACGTTTTCCAGGAAAGCTTTCGACTAAGAAAGATACTACAAGAGCATAATATGCAAACAATTATAAATATAATTCTGTATATGTACATTGTGTTTGGTTACTTTAAAAATGTTTTATTTAGTTCATTGAAAGTACTAAATTACCATTAAATTTTTAATAATGAATATCTTGTAGTACAACGACATTAAAACCTCATTAAATTACAACAATTATTTAAATTTTTATATTTTTATATTTTCACATACAACCCTCCTGAACTGAATAATATGACAATTCAAAGCTTGAAAATCAAACATAAAAAGTTTATTGTCTGCAGGTGCTTAAAATATCTGGCTATATTTTTTTCAGCTTTTCAAAGCACGAAAGTTTTATAGTAAACAAATTCAACCAAGTACATCTGCATAACTGGTGTTTCGAAGATTTTGCTTAAAAAAATTCCCAAGAAATAATAAATCGTTATAACAAATAAGAATTTTTAAGTAACGATAACTATTAAATTCTTCGACTAATTTCTTAGTTGTTTTTTCATTGTGAATTAATGCTTTATTTATTTAAAGAAACTACCCAGCAACTGAAACTCATTAAAATCAAAAACCTAGACATGTTTAAATATGAAACAAACTTTTATCTTATTATTTTGAAATTACCTGTGTCTAAAAGATAAATTTTGTACATCTAGCAAAAATGAAGGTAATATTAGACTCTATTATAGCTAATTTTGATTTTAGTGAAACTTGAGAGTCAATTATATATTATCCTCTTCAAAAAGAAATGAATTTCTATTTTTATTCTCCAAGTAAATACCTCGAAGGCATAGAATACAAGAGCTCATCTTAACTATGTGATAATTATACATGGCTTAGAACATATGTTCGAGGTTTGACAAGAACAAATATTCTTTGAAGGCCTTTTGATGTTCATTTGAGGACCTTTCTCCTCTTTCAAGTTTATCTTTGATACCCTCATATATGCGATTTGTGGCGTGCGTGTGATGTCTGATGTTGAAATTTATCATAAAGCCTAGAGTCTAATTTATGTTGTCAAGAAATATAGCAGGCAAACAAGAAATCACCAAAATAAAAACAAAATACAACAAAAATTTCTTCCCGTACATGACGGAACAATTTAAACAAAAAAACAGAGAAGGAAAAGCAGCAACAATAAACACAGATTCTTTTAGCAAAAGTAAAAGAGATATTTTGAACTACTTATTGTAGTTAAATCAAAAATTTAGGCCGATGATGATGAAAAATGCCCAAAACTATGACGGCTCTCACACCCACTCAAGTCTATAGTGGAAAATAATTCAAAGGCGCCCAAGATGTGTAAATTCTAATATTAAAATTAAAAGTAATATATATATATATATATATATATATATATATATATACAGATAAAAAAGGAATAAAAGAAACGATGCTCGGTATTCCGAATTAATCACTGACAGTGAATGCAAGATGCCGCCATTAATTAAAATTCACCTTCGCGATTAGGAACCCAAGTCTAATTGAGGTGAATTTTTGACATGAGATTTGTTTTCATTACTTGCGGCTGTTGTTAATATGGAAAAGAGTAGTGGTTCAAGGTGACTTCCTAGTAACTCATTTCGGAATTTAATTGATAACTACATACATGTTCTGGTAGACTTTAAAAAAAAAACACAAAGAATTTAAAAGAATTATTTTGGAAGATTTAGTGGTTTTACAAATGATTTAAATCAATTCTATAAAACGAAATAGCGCATAGTCAAGAGTAAAATCTGAAAGGGATGGTTTAGTATTGTAAGTTTTTTAAATAAAATTTCTGGTCTCACTTTTTGAGTTTTAGTCATAAAAAATACTTTATATTAAAACCTTGTGTTTGATTGTTTTAAATTATTTCAACTTATTCACAAGTAGAAAATATTCTGAAAGGATGCACAGAAATTTACAAAACTTTGCAAAAATTTTCCTGAATCTTTTTATTGTACCATAGAAGCTTTAAATATGTCAATGTAAGCTTACGGAACCCAGTCTCAACTAACATCAAAACTAATGTTGCAGCTGAAATTACAATAGAGCTAGAGCTGTAGCATAATTCAAAGTAAAATATCAAGAATTTTGAAGAGGTAAAACTACTTCCATTAATTGTTCTTAAATTTAACTTCAACAACTTTGGGGGGAACTTTGACTTAAATTCCTCATATAAGTAATTCGTGGAAAGACTTCAAAGTGGGTTGATTTTTTCAGTTTTTCTTTCTTCTTTTAATTAATTAGAAAAAGCATTTCACAAAGTAATAAAAAAATCGAAAAATCTGAAATAATTCCTTTTTGCTCTATACATTTTATACTTATTTTGTAGAAAACTTTACAATTAACTGTACAAATATATATTTGTATAATTTGCAAATAATTGCATCCCTAGCATGTTTTGTCCATTCTCTGTAATTATATAACTGAGATATATTTATAGTTTAATTATGTTTACTTAAGTTTTTAAAGATTTTAATATTACATGTATTCTTTTGATTAATTTACTCATTAAATTTATTAAGCTTTTGGAGGAATTATTAACGAAATTTTTTATATAATCTAATGGCAGTTTATTCAGATTCTTTATTATTTCTAAAAGATACATTGAATCACAGCCATCAATTGAAAATCGATGAATTTCTGTATTTGAACAATTTGGAAAATAATAATTGCTAGGGAATAAAATGGGTGATGAGAGCAAGAGCAATCAGAAAAGGAATTTAATCTCTCCTTTAATATGCTTTTGTTTGAAAGTAGGGCTAGAGTAGATGGTCCTGAAGACTATTTTTGATTTTAAGACGGGAGCTTCCGTCTCAAATATATGTTCAGCAAGTACAATAGATTGAAAGATTGCAAAGGATCCTCCACTCCCAAATAAAAAAATTGCCGATAAATTTAATAAATTTTTTATCGAGAAAACTTCCTCTGGCCTAAAAAGGAAACTTGATTTTCCTCTCTAAATTTTAATTCTGCCTACAAAATAATCAAAACTGATTTAATAGCTTTATATGATTAGTTTTATGTGATAAAATTAGTTTATCAGGATTTTTCAAAATAATAATTAATATGAGTAGTACAAGAACGGAATATTTGTTGAATCACCGGATATTTTACTTTAAAATAAGTATCTGGGAATATCTTTTCTGAGCATTTATTTCAAGTTCCTAGCCCCTAACCCTTGATGTGATATGTGAAGTGTTTTTAGTGTTTCTTTCTGGCTTCCAAAAGGTATTTAGTGATGATTTTATTTACTCTCTGGCATTGAGTGTGTCTTGTACAACTATTTAAACTGAAGGCTAAAAATTGTTTATAGTCTTAATAAAACGGTGCTAATAAAAATAATTAATCTGAATTAATAAAGATTTTCAATGCACATGAAAAAAAAAAAAATTAATATATATTTTTTGAATTATAGAACGTAAGCGTGGAAGACAAACTTATACACGATACCAAACACTGGAACTGGAAAAAGAATTTCATTTTAATCGTTATTTAACACGAAGAAGAAGAATTGAAATCGCTCATGCCTTATGCCTGACAGAGAGGCAAATAAAAATTTGGTTCCAAAACCGTCGCATGAAATGGAAAAAAGAGAATAAAACAAAAGGTGAGCCTGGCTCAGGAGATAATGCCGATGAAATAACACCGCCTACAAGTCCACAATAATTAATTCTAAAAGCTAAAAACAGAGAAAAAACACCACAAAAAAAAAATATATATATATATATATATATATAATAATAATAATAATAGGCAAGTATATGTATATTTTTATTTAAAAACTCATTTCTTACCAAAAATATAAGTAGCAAAGTGATTTCGTATTTTATTTATTGAAATTTTAATTTCTTTGTGTTATTTGAATTGAAATTTTGACAAAAAAAGTTATTACTTCATATAGCAATTAAATAAAATTGTTCTCCGTTTTTCAACTGAAAAATAGAAAATTTTCAAAGGAAAAACATAAAAAAAAAAATATTGAATACAATAAAAAATACAACCAACTCATGTGACCTCAAAACACTAATTTAATGTAATTATAGTTATATAATACTTTAATAAATGGTTAAGTGGAAGGAAAATTGGTAAAAACAAAAAATATCTACGTTAAGACTAACGTATAAAACTAAATAACTGGTATTTTTGTGTATATATATATAAATATAAATTTTTTAAAAACAAAAAAAAACATTGTAGGCATTTTGTGTGAACATTTTCAAATTGAAAACCAAAATTCTTATATTTTGATTCTTTTGTTTTTCAAAACTTTTTATTAATTTTTATTTTCAGTTTTCTATTTGTTCTTAAGTTGAATGCAATTTCTAAATAAAAATTCAAAAACACAAAAAACAAAAAAAAAACGTTATCTCATTTTATTATGTACATAAATAGGGAATAGGCGAGCGATATACGTATTAGAAAAATTAAGCAGAGTAGGCCAGTGATTATTATTATTAATTTTATTTTATTTTATTTTTTTCTTATTTTTTTCGTTTAATAAAACAATCAGTGCAATTTGTATGACAAAAAAGATAAAAAATATAGAAAAAACTAATGATATATTTACTTAAAAATGCACTTTTGGAAAAAGTTGAAAGTTTTGTGAGTCAAAATAAATTGTTTTTTTTTTTATAAAAAATTTAAAGTTTGCTTTCAAAAAAAATAAAAAAAAAGATGTGCACATAAGAGAAAAATTATTTTTATTTTCTCTCGAAAGGATATAAGAGTATACCGTAAAACTTACGAAATAAAAACAAATAAAAGAAACATATTTGATAGTTTGCAATTGTATTGGAAGAAAAAATTTCAAAACCCTTAACAGCTTTAACATTGGAGACACAAATAGCAATGGAAAACTTTTAGAAGAATCTTTTAACCCTAAAAAAATTGTAGTGTAGCTGGACATAGTTCTATCTGGTTAGTGTCTTAAGGCCATCTTAACCTTTGAGGACTTTTGGAATGTTTATATTCATGATATAAAAGCTTTGCAATAATACAAGAAAATCCATTTTCAAAAGCAGAAATTTTAATTATTTCCATAATTCACTGAAGGTAGTTAATGAGAGTTTAAGGGAGTGTGATTGTCGTTTTCCTTCATTAATTGATCTTTTCTAATTATATCAATTCATCTATAGAAATCCCGAATCATATCTTATTTTCTATTTCCAAAATGTGATAGATAATATTTTTTTATTTTAAATAACAATTTTGGTATTACTCGGCTCCAATAAAAAATTAAATACATTAAAATCTCCATCATAGCAGCTAAAAAAATTTCTCAAGGCTATTTGTGTTTCCATTAAAAGCTCGTCTCAAAACTCAAAACAAAAACTTTAAACAGTGGTGTAAACTATTTCTTCCAGTGATAATTTTCTATTGATTTTAAACTATTTACTAAAAATTTGAGCTAATATTATAAAAAAGTTATAAATATATTTCCAATTATATTTTTTCTTATGTCCAAAAATCATGAAAAACCACTTTTCGAAGCTAACCTGATTCAATATATTGAATCTATAGATTACTTCTTTCTTTCTAAAATGGTAACAAAACAAACAATTTTTATTATTTGTAATTTTCAATTTTTCATTTGAGCTTTGTCCAAAAATCTATGAACTTCAACTATTTGCAATTTTTTGCCGGTCAAATGCTCAAGTTAACAAGAACTTATCCTTAAACCAAAAAACCTTTAAAAAATTATTTAAACTGATGAAAATCTCCTATCAATCTATTTCTTTTAAGACTTCTTCTAACAATCTAACATTTGTAAATGATTTTAAGGATTTTTCAACTCTGTTTTGCCTCACTCAAACCCTAAAACCGTGAATATCGAAGAAATATTACTACATAATTTGTTACCTTAGGCAAAAATTCCTAATTTCTTTTATTCGATTCCTTTTAAAATCCAATGGCAGAATTAAACTCCGTTAATTATTTCAAGGGGATCAAAATGCTTATTTCCATCAGTCATAAATAAATATTGGATGCTTTCAAATCTTTAACTTGCTTTCTCTTCATAATATTAGAACTTTTTATACACTTTTTTATAATATTTCCCAATTTTTGCAAACAACTTCATTTATTTTTATTCAATGTATTATTATTTATTAGTTAATTATAAAAAAATAATAGAAAAACAATTTTTGCTGGCAAAGAAATTGAAAATATCACCTGTTATTTGAATAAAGTATACCAAAGTCATAGCGAAATAAAAAAAAAGTTTAAATCAAAGCGCAAAAACAGATTAATAAAAATTTTTGTAAAAAGAATGGTTTGTTAAATGTCAATATAAATAATGAAAAACAAACAATCTAATTAATTAATAAGTAATAATTTGTGTAAAACTATTTTTAAAAAAAAATTTCATTGAAAAAGAGCATCAAAGAAAAAATGTGCCCATAGTTTTGTGCAACTAATTAATTTTGTGCAATAAATAATAATAATAATACAAGTATGGTAAATGTAAAATTGTGATTATTTTGTTATAACATAGAAAATCAATATTACAAAGATAAATTATATAAATGAAAGAAAAAAAATACGTAATTAATAAAGTGAATTTATATAAATATATATATATATGCATATATAATTATGCATGTGTAGATATATATAGATATATATATAAATATTAATAAGTTTGGTTTAAGTAACAAACTACCAAAATATTCAAACTTGATATCAAGTTTGAAACAAACAAATCTTATTAACAAAGTTTCATAATTTTTTAAAACATAGTTCACAAAATTTTGTATTAATTTTAATTTATTTATTTATTAAAAGTAAAATTTCAAATAAAATTGCAATTGTTCACAAGCATTTTCAAATTTTTTTGACTTGATGAACTGAAAGTGGTAAAAAACAGAAATCATAATGTTATTATGGAAAATAAGAAAAAGAAATAATTGTAACAAACGAAATTTCAGATACGTAAACTGTAGGCCTCATTCTGTAAGAAACAAAAATAATACAAAATAATGAAACTTGTTGTAAATATACTTTTTAGAGTCAAATTCTTGAAATTTTGGCATTTTCATTAATTATTATGTTTAAATCCAAAGTTAATTTTGATTATTTTTTATTCTTTTAATATAAAAAATAATGGGTTGTATGATTTGCTTGGAACATTATTAATCAAATGAAGCTAGTAATACATAAAATAAACAAAACAGTTTCGTTGAGTTTTAGAAAACCCTTCTCAACAGAAACGATGTAAGTAACTTTTAATGATAATGAATTAAATAATAATTACTTTACTTTTAGGAAGTGTGTGTCCACATATTGATATCGTTCTAACTTAAATGTTAGAAAGCTGTAATTTATGTCTTGAATCAAGTGGTGTGTTACGACGGTTGTCATCGTTTCTATATTGCTACAGTTTCACTGACGTTTTATGATCTTTATGTTGCCTAATTAATGGGACTTTCAATGACAATTTAATGTGGTAGAACTGTTAACAGCATTTCTGTTTTTATTTTATTCAAAAGTAAATAATAAGTAATGAAATACCGTGAAAAAGCTGATTTATTTTGATTCGCTAAATTTTCGACAAATCGCAATTAATGTACTTAATTCGTATGTACCTAATCTAAATGAGATTCCATACGCTAATTCGAACGTTATTGAACACGAAACAGGAGAAACTGTATTTCTTATCTGAAAAAAATTATTCATAAGTTCATTAATTTTACTCCCTGCTAACTAAGAAATAAAGAAATCAAGCAGAAAGCTTATGAGAAACGGTAAAGTTAGGGAAATCAAAATTTCATCTGCTTTTTCTAGAGCTGTAAGCATACTACATGAACGTCAAAGCAAATTTGTAGTCAAAGTTATAATAAAATTTTCTATTTAAATTTATAGTTGTGAATAACGTGAATCAAGTCGTCTTTGAAATCTGGTGTTCAGCTCATTTCCCTTTTTGTTGATACGATCTTCCAACTTTATCTTGATATCAATAATAATTCCGCGACACTTTACAGTATTAGACAACTAGTATTGTTTTTGGTAACTTTTGGTTGGAATACAGTATTTTTATTTTTGAAATCAATAAAAAACGGCTTAGGCTCGTTAATTTTAAGTACCATTTATTAGTACAACTGGAAGCCTTATCGAAATCTGATTGCAATACCATAGTTATACTTTATTCAACTTTATTTACGCTAAAGAGAGCCAAAAATTATCTGGAATGGAGATATTTTATTATATAATGTAAATGTAATATTTTTCATATTAATATATACACAACCTAAAAAGGAAGGAAGACTATCACGAAAAAGCAAAATTGGACCTACTCAAGTACCAGTCAGGAAGGAGCTTTGGATCAAATTTAAAAAAAAGGAAAAACTTGCGAATCTACTTCATTTTTTCAAGTAAGTATAAACACACCGTTCCATTTTTATGACTAATAACCCATAATAACTTCTTCTTTTGTAGATTCATATAAAATAACAGCAAAACATAACAACAAAAGTAAATATTAGGAATGTTATTTGGCAAAATCAAAGAATGATATGAAAACTGGGAAAAAATGCATGATGTCCATGATGTTTTTTAAGAAAAATTATAATTTATTCTTACAACAACAAGTTAGTAGCAATGGATATATGTACATATTTTAGAACTAATTTAAGCTGGTTATCTCCCGGTGTGAACAACTCAAATTACTTCGTTTTATACTTTTTATGAATTTTTTTTAAAGCAAGAAATTTTATTTGATACTTAAATAGATAATATTCATGTTTTGAGTTTTTTATTGTATCCAGTGAAAAGATTTTTGAGCCATTGCTTAAAAACCCTTAGGTTTCATTTTATAGTTTTTCCATCTGTTTGCATCATTTAAGTGACATAAATCCAAATTTCGACATGTTCGACTAATTGTAAGTCATACGATTAGTTTGTTCTAAAAATGTAATTTTTTTGTTAAGAAAATTATTTTATTAAGACACAAAATAATTTCTTTATGATTTAATACTCTGAAAGTATACAGGTTATTTTATTTTTTGTCCTATTGATATTTCCAAATGCGACAAACATAATAAAAGATTAGAGGAACTTACCATAGTTTTCTAAGAAGTTAAATATTTGTCTGTAATATATACTCCGTTTGCTTATAGAGCACACAAATGATTTCATATCTAGTTAAAACTCCAATGAAAGCTGTTTTCCGGTATAACTTCAATGGGGGTAAATCCCTATAGGCAAAAGTAAACTAACAAAATTCAACCAGGAGAATATAATAGAAGTCTGTGAAGCACATAAAATCAGCGGGCGATGAATGTTAGCCCCCAGGATAAGAGAATGTAACTTTATTGATTTACGACCCTTGTGCTTAAATAGAATGGGGTGGTTTTTAACAATCACAATATCATCATACTGTCAAGTTACTCTAACAATTTCGTTCAAAACAAAAGAAGAAAAAATGAAAGAGAGCATTCATTGCTTTAGCCGAAAGTTCTGTTTTCATTTTGTAGATTTATGTAATTTGTAAGAATAGATTTATCTCTTTATTCAATTGTTCATCATTCAACCCTTTATTAGAGTCCTTTATGATCATATTTGAGATATATATATATACGTTTTTAACGTCAAATACAAGAAAACGCATTCATCTTCAATTATATAATTTCTTAGGAGCAAGCAACCCCTTTTCAACTTTTGGTGATGATTAAATGCAATCACAAGTTGTACATCTGATAAAACAATAACGTGCCGATGATTTTGATTAACTGGCTTAATTAGAAATTTTGGGAATTGAATAAGATGTGATTTTGATTGATTTGATTCTTTGTACCAATCATACTAGTCTTAAATTAATTCTTTGTTGTTTTTCTTCAGATGTAACTATTTTAATAATGGTTTTTAGGTAGCAATTCAATTTAATCAACTTCAATAGGTAACTTTCTTTGGATTATTATGTTTACCGCAAAAAACATTAGGAAACATAATCGACTAATAGTTTTATTACTTTTCTTGATTTAAGAAGAGTTTTGCAACTATTTTCAATAGATGAAGATTTATTTAATTTTTAGTTTCTATTCTACTACTTCTACTATTATTATTTCTTCAAAACATAACATATCTAATTAAAGAATAAAATAATTTAATCATTGACTGTGAAAAATTGTGGTGGACTTATCTTTTGAAATCTGGGTTTCAAATTTATCGAAAATATTCAATATTACAATGGATTGGAAAACAATAGAAAAACACAGGAATAGAAAGGGAAGTACTTACTTCAATAACCTTAATTTTTATTTTCTAACTATTAAATAAAATCTTCAGGACAAAATACTTCAAAGAATTATAATTAAAGTTCACGTAAGGAATTGGTTTAACAGATTGTTGCTGAAAACAGTAAATTTTTCAATTTGGGTATGTATGGTTTTTAATGAAAATTGTATTATTCTCCATTTTAATGTATTAATATTATGTAAAACATAACATCCCTTTAATTGTAAACAGCTCTCTGTGCTACTGTGTCAGAGCCAGCGATAAACATCGTATACAGGAATACTATACATAATGTGATTTCCAGATCTGTTTTGCTCTCTGATAACTGCGCCTGGAAAATAAAGTCTATTCTTAAACTCAGTTCATTTCCCCAATATCTCTGAGAAGTGTATTTTTGCCTTCTCAATGCATTTGGCTTTAATTACTCCGTATTCATCTTCTTGAACTCACTTTTGCTGGTTTTCTTTGGGATTTCCCAGCTTTATGTCTGATCTGGGTTATATATAAAAGTACCCACATGAAGCTAGAGTTGATGGCGACTGGAGTGTTATTATATTTATCAAACTTTTTAAGAATGCGTTTGAAAATTGCCAGCATTGTTGCTTGCTAATAATATCTGTTGGGGAATTTCGAAACAAAACTTCTACAAACTAGTTACTTACATATAGAAAACTTTTAAGTGTTAAATTTGCTCTTATAAGCTGACCTTGGTTGCCAGATATGCTTGTGTATTACACACTACAATCTTCTTGTAAAAGTAATGCGAGACAACACAATTACTCTTGGATAAAAATTTTGGTTTCACAACTCAAAGGTCAATATATAACGATGAGATAAAAAATTCATCGAAAAGTATATCATATTTCTTTGCGAGACTCCACCACACTCTTGCGTCTGGAACTAGATTTCTTGTAAAAATATTTTTAGCACATCCAGAGCAGTTTGTGTTTCACAAATTAAAATCTCAATAGAGCAAGTCGAAGCAGTTTAAAGATTGCGTACAAGGTTCCATCACACTCACGACTAGTACTACAAAACAAAACGCAGGGTAAATAAAAGTCGATAAAATCTCATTATTAACTTTGGGAATTTTTATTATGTGATTTCTGGTAAATATTTTACCAGTTGACTGCTCTACTTTTCTGATCTACTCAGTTGGGATTAACTTTAACATATAATGCATCCTTACAGTCCACATTCTTCTTGCTAGAATAAGGACTACTAAATTTATTCATCTTTTATGTCCTTTTAAGACTTTAATAATTATTCTTGTTTTGAAATTTCATTTTTTGTTTTTCAGGACTTATTTTTGCGGCTGAAGATAATGCTGGAGTTTTTCAATCAGGAAATTACATAAAAGATCTTAATAGCAAATTAATGAGGAAAATGTTAAAGTATTTTAAAGTAAAGTAACTTAATTACTTTTGTTACACATGTTTAACATGTTTGTGTATAATAACAATTGTTGATTTTTTATTTGCATTACTGCAAAATTGAATATTTTCACACTTGTTTCATAAAGTACAAATAAATGGAAATAAAGCTACAATTTCAAAATTATTTTATAAAGAGAAATCTTAAAAGCGGAAAGAGTACACTTGAACTCAATGAATGATTGAATAAAATAAAAGATTTAAGGACAGTAAATAATAAATAAAATGAATCAATTGTAGTCCAGGAATACTCCTTAATACTCCAGCTTAGGTGAAGCTAAATCTAGGATGATATTTCAAAATACTAACCAAAACTGCCCAATAGATAAGAATTTTTTACAAATATTCATTTCACAGATTAAATTTAACTAAAAAACTAGAATTTAATAAATGTGTTGTTATTGTTGTTTTTAAAAAGGAAAGAATAACTCTAAAAATATCCATTCGAAAATAATCAGGAAATCAAACCCATTTTTAAAACAAAATTCATTAAAAATCTAACTTTTCGTTGACAAATTCATTTAATAGCCTACGGTGGAATACAAATAAATATCTCTAAAAAAACAACGTATTTCCTTAAAAGGGAGATTTATATATATATATATATATATATAGAGGGTCTACTAAAAACAGATATAAATTGGTTTGTGGAATACACATTAATCAAATCACAAGAAAAAAAAAGTGTTCTTATAACTCTCTGGATACTAACAATAATGCTATAAACGAGAACGAAAACAAGGAAAAAGAAAAATTGTCAATGCAGTATGATAATTCCTCAAATACCGCAGATCTTAATGGTTATTGGAGCAAGAGAAGGCAGCAGAATATTAATAAAAAATTATCTCATAACTCTAAAATCATAATAAATTATTAATCATGTTTTAAGCATTCACCTTTCATAAGAAAAAGCAGAAAAAGGAAGCAAATTTTTTGCAAAGCAATTATGATCTCCTGGAGCACCGCTAGCAAGAAGGTCGAGAAGCAAAATGACTTCATTATAAGCATTTTAAAATGCTCCATAAAATAATACCAGCCAAAAAAAGGCAAAAATACAGAAGAAAATTATATTTTTTCCCTATAAAATATAAAAATATACTAGAAATATTTCTTTAGCTCTAAAAAAAAATATATGTAGCAAAAATTCGAAATTACTCAATCTTATTTTCGAAATTTCGTACAAACCTTTGTTGTTTTTTCATTCGTCAAGGCAACATTATATACTTAACTATACAAATCCAAGTCTAACTAACACACACTCACATCCATCAGCGCATGGCTATTCCCATCCTATCTATATACATAATCCCATCCACACACCTAAAGGGAGATAACTAGTACTCCTGACAAATATAGTTGAGCTGTTCGCGTTCAAATAAAAAAAAAGATCAAATAAACATTCGTGGGTTCCATTACTAAATGGGCGCATGCTAATTTCGACTCCGCCCTGAATCATATGAATCAGGTGTTTGGCATAGCTATGAATCTTAAAAAATAAATTTTTTAGAATTAAGTTTTTAGGAATATTTTAAATATTTTTAGGTGTATATACTTTGACTTGGCTTTGCACATTTTCTTTTTGCTTTCTTAAAAATATCTAATTCTAATGTTTTCAAATTAGAAAAAGGCTAAAATAATTTCAGATTTGACTTAGCTATTTTCGCTATTGTTTGATGCCGTTTTTTCTTCTCTTCAATTTGATTAAAATATAATCCTAAAAAAAATTATTTAGTATTTTTATTTGCGATAATCTCTTCTAGTTGATTAAAAAGCTTAAGATATGTAAAGACCAGTAACAATTTAACAATTTTTAAATATTTCTAATTGTTTCGCCTTAAACGAAATTAATCATCTCAGGCCAGTATCATTTTAACGATGTAGTTTTTTATTTGAATACATTATAAATAATTACTCATTTTTTCCGGTTTTGATAAACATAAATTGTATTTAGTTTTCTTCTGTTTTCATTAAAGAATTTGTTAGTGAATTTTTAAACAGTAGTATTAAAATTAATTGCAAACCTTCTAATTTGTACTTAATGATTGATTTGTTTTGACATACGCACACATAATCTTTTAGCAAAGGTTAAATTTTGAGGATTATAATTCAGACACTTAATTTATTAAGTAAGTATTTTGAATTTTTCCTCTTTTTTTGGGTTTCTACAAAAAACCGACGGTGTTTTTATTGTATTACAGGTATAAATGTAGCTAAAACAAATCTCTTCTCTGCTAAATTTTTTATTGGAATACAAATTAGGGTATTGTATTTAAGTTTTAAAACTCTTAATAATCAGTTATATGTTTTCGGAATAAATTAATAAAAGAAGTGAATTGTCAATTCCATGTAACCCAGGCTCACGATATTTAAACAAATCAAGCTGGGTTTCAACTTTTAGAATGTTTTTAATCAAATTGTAACAAAAACTAAACAGTCAGCACTATTTGTCACCCTTGTATACTACCAGTTATAATTTCAATTACACTGCGCAGTATAATTTGAGTTATTTTTGTTTTTGAACTATTTCTTTATCCCATGAAAAAAACACAGTGGTTTTTTCTTTTCTCTTGCAAATTATTGCTGGAATTTTGAAAACTCTTGCAAATTATTACTCAAAAACTATATTTTTTCAAAGAAAAATTAGAGAATTTTATGCATGATATAATCCACGCGATGTCATAACTAATTGACCAATTTTTTGATTTAGCTTTTGAAAAACTTATAATTAATTTTAAGTTTTTATAAAAGGGATATTTTTTCAAACACTTTTGTATGCTACCATTCATACTGTATTCATACTAGAAGTTTACTGGAAACATTAAATTAATGCAGATACCAAGATGTATATGCTCTGGGCTTCGATATATCTGCATTAAGCTTTTGCCTGTAAGCTATATCTGTATAAATATATGAACAATTTAAAACAACATAATTAACAAGACTTTTAATTATCTTTTAATGTAAAACTGTCCAAATACAATCAAAAATACTTTTTAGCCACATCTTAGCCTGTTTTTTTCTTTTTACGTTTGTAGGAAGGATATTCTCTCCATTGAGAATTTTCTTTTTAATTTGTTAAAATCTTTGATTTTGTGGGATTCATTTTATATCTTTTAACCTTTTGAAATTATTTTATTCACTTAAACACTTCAGTTTTCAAATAATTAATTGCTTTGGTATTGCTTCATATCCGAATTGATACATTCCATAGTCTATTGAGAACCACAATAAAAATTAGGTAAAAACCTTATAAGGAATATACGGAATAAAATGGAAGTATCAAAACTGTTATAAATTCATTAAAAATAAGAACTTCGCATAACACAAGCTCAAACAAACATCAAAGAAACATTTTATGACTCAACAAATTCGTCGATCTCTAAATTTATATTTATTAGTTATTTTCATAAAGAAAAGCAACACGTATATTAACTGATTTTCAGATCTACATTACATAAATTACGTTTAAAGATGGCTACAAAATTATCATCCTGGCATGGCTAATTAGTGCATGATTTAATGATGAATTTTTAACTGATGTACTTTTCCATCCTTAGCAAACATAAACTCATTTAAGAAAAATTCACTGATTAAAATTTCCCGTACTAGGTTAAATATTAAAATTTTACGGATTAACTCACCTCATATTTCCCTGCTAATTTTATTTTTTTATGGAGTGTGTTTAAAAATATTAAAACTACTTCATGTACTAATACTCGCATTAAATGCTCGAGAAATCTCATTTTGAGGAAAGTATGAATATAAAAGCACTTCTTCCAATTAGAGCACGTTGCAATCAATTCGTGACTTTATCTTTCTTTTTTATAGTAAAACTCATGCAAAGTACTAATTTGGTGTGTTCTGGATATGGTGGATATCTCTACGTAAATTATTGTATTTTCTAGTAAACCAAATAATTCAAATCTATGAAATCCGCCGGCATTTAAATTGCTATAATTACGATTTTTCAAAAACACTGATAAAATTAAGCAATTATGTTTTCTATTTTCATTTAAAAAGTATCATCTCAAATATTGAGATTTATTCTAATTTCATCATTTTACCTGCCCCAAAAAAAAAGGAAAACTCGAACGTTGCTTAAAATCACGCAAATGTATCACTATCATGAGAACATTGGCCTTAACTACTTTAACTACAAAGGTTTTCTAGTCAATAATTTTTTCTTTCGGAAGAATTAAATAAAGCAAACGGTTATCCGTGCTCCTTTGTAAAAAATGCTTAGATATTTCAAACTAAACTACCAATTTTAATAACAACGGCT
Organism: Acrocera orbiculus; assembly: GCA_947359355.1. Classification (NCBI taxonomy): domain Eukaryota; kingdom Metazoa; phylum Arthropoda; class Insecta; order Diptera; family Acroceridae; genus Acrocera; species Acrocera orbiculus. Next base: position 45,343,761 of record OX375756.1, on the reverse strand, counting down.
CAATTTTCGGCTTAAAGCTTTCTATTTTCTTCAAAATATAATAACATAGTTGGCTTACTCCATTAGAAGATATTGCAGCAATTATCTGTCTTTTGCAGAAGCAGAAGTATGAGAAATATTGCCATCAAAATCGAAAATATAAATTACTGGAGTTTATAGAAGACTTTTAACTTCCAAACCCCTGAAAGATCCTTGGAATATAATTACAATTATTGTTCCTTGATCTAATAAGTTTTAAAGCCAGTTTAAGCTTAGCTTATGAATAAATGCAACACTTTTCCGACTAATGAAAAATAATGTCAGTCATCTAAAAGCCTTTCTATGCAGCCAGTCCAACACGGGCTATTTGCTAATAAAAACTTTACCTAAGAAGCTTATTTAAATATTTTAAAAATAGAACTTTTTGATTTGCAGTGAACGGAACGGAATCAGAAAAATTTGAGCATTGAGCATTTTTCTTAAATCGAAATAAAAAAATTTTTTTTTAATTTAAAAGCATAGTTTTTTACCAATCTCATGACAGAAATACTGCAACGAGTCATTTTGTGCACTACAAATTTACTACAATTATTAAATGCCAAAATGTTATAGCTACAAAGTTTAAAAAGAAGCAAAGCTTTCTTAGAAAAATACCAAACAATCTTTTTCCACCACTGAAAAATCAAAGGGTGGATCCTAGATATTTTTTTGCTTCAAGTTCGCTAAAACTTTATTAAAGAAACTTAATAAAAACTATAAAAGAACTTTTTAAACACATTTATTTTTCTATTTCCAGAAATGTATTAATTTTGATTTGATTTCAGTTATTTTATTACAATTATTTTTTTTACAAAATATTATGAAGTAAAAAATAATATATTTAGTTTCAGATAAAACTAAGTAAGATCTTTATTTCAATTTCAGTTTTTGGAGGATTTTACAAGTAAGATATAATTAGATATAGAAATACTAAGCTCTAAGGTTGATTAAAGCAGTAATGAATTCCTTAGAAATGTAAGTTCTACCATGATTCATTTAAAAATTCATTAAATAGGGAAAATAATGTACTCCGAGCTCGAGTGCAATACGCTTGAAATAAATAATTATTGCACTCTGTCAAAATGTTTTTCGACATTGTACTCTTAATATTAAATAGACTAATTTAGTAAATTTTATTAACTTAAGGCCGTTATCGTTACGTATGTGACATCTAGCAACCTCATATATTTGTCCGACTTTAAGCGAGAAACAATTTTTCCACATGTATCGCTTGAAGTCACTTCCATATGGACCGCTGGCTGAATTCTTCCAAGAATGTGAGTGAAAATCGGTAAACTACTTACTGAAAAAGAGTAAAAAAATTAGTATAAAATAGAATAACTTTCTATCTATATAAAAATGACTTTAAGTAAGAATAAGTGGCTACAGCCCTAACTTACAATAATTTGTTTATTGTACCATTATTAAAAAATCTGCTAACTTCTTTTTGCTATTCTCAGTTGTTCCAGCAAAAATTTCTTTTAGTCTTCAGCTGAAGTGACTGAAATACTCCAAAAAAAGGAAGCTTTTTATTAGAAACAATTTTAAAATCTGAAATTCTTATTTAGGTAAATACAGGATTCTGCTTTAAAGGGTTCTGAATATATTTTAACAAATGTCTTTGTGATTTGTCAGTCTTTCAATTGTCAAAAATTTAATAATTAATGAAATGTTTATAGTAAGATGTTTCCCATGGAATTTAAATAAATTTAAATTAAACACCTTGCAAAAATGATTTTTGTAATCAAAAGAGTTAAGTACGTAAACTAGAGATTTGTTTATTGTGCTGTGTACATTTTCAAAGAGTTTAGTTACTTTAATTTTTATCTCTCTTGAGGATTCACTAATAATTGCCGCTACTAACTTCAAAAAAATCTGCGGGCATATTACAAAGTCGCACCATTTAAGGTGCGTTTTCAGTGGCCAATGCTGAACTAAGTGTTTCAATATTTGAATGAAATTTCACGCAGATAACCAAAGTGTAAGTTGGCAATATCAAAGATTGCCAGCCACTCATGGTAATAGAGAGGGGAAATTTTTGAGTAATCTTACGAAATCTCTCTTTTGATAATCATATAAAAGTGATTGACTGTGAAAATTTGGTTAAAACTGACTTCGAATATGATTCAAACAACAAATTATTTCTAGATGAAGATAACTAATCTTCGAATTACTAAAAGCCTTGTAGCAATACCATTTTTATATATAAAGCCAGTTTTAGTAATTCGAAATTAGCAATCATCTAAGGAAAACACATTATAAAAGGACAACATAATAAGCATTCTCCAGCAATTCACCGAAGAGCTCACTACGGTTTCCTATAAGGCTAATAATTATTAAGTTGGTCACTAGAAGCCCATGGTTGGATTTGAGCTCTTCTAGAATCATGTAAAAATCATGCAAAATTAAGCTGTTGAATAGTAGTGCTTCTTGGGTATAATATAAAACTGCCGTAATTTAGATTGAATTAGTTTAATTTCTGTGGCGGTTATGAACTTGATCCAAGTTAGCTAATAACTAAAATAAGTTTCTTGTTAATATTGTTGGGTAGATTTCAATTCACTTATTGATGTCAAAAAATCAATCAATCAAGCTTACATTTCTTTCGAATGAAGTTTGAAGCCTTTTCCAACCAAGCCAGCTATTATAGCGAACAAATACTCTTAAAAGGCTTTTTGCCATCGAAAATTTTAATAGAATATATTAAGTTTGAATATTTTCCAAATTTTGTATACAATAATTTCATTAAAGCTGGTATCTCTTACTTATCCCGGGTTTTACAGGAGAAGCTTGGCTTAACGCATCTTTCCTTTTGAGCTTTTACTTAAGAATATTTGGCGCTTTAACTCTCAAATTAACTTATACAAAGCTAACAATAGCTAAGTTAGCCAAAGGTAAACACTTTCAATTCTTAAGGAAGGCTTTAAAGAAAAGCTTAACGAAGCTATACTTCTCATATGAAAATGAGCATTGGAGTAACATATAAAATTAGTTTTGATTTCCTGCCTGTTTTGTTCTCATTAAAGCTCATGAGTTCAAAGGAGTTACTACTATTGTTGAAAAACGAAGTCAATGTGTTTGGTTCAGCCAATGTGTGAAAAGAAAAAACTTAAAGTTCATTTAGAAACAAAGCCCACTTGCAACTGAATCAAGGTAAAGGCTTTCATTTTATATATTTTTATTTAACTATATCAATATATTAATTTTTTAAAAATTACATAAATTAAGGGATTTTAAAAGGTTTTTGACACATAAAACTGGTACCCAATATTGCTATCAAATTTGAGAATTAATTCATAAATCATGCTCGGGCTTGCGAAATCTTGGTAGTCTTCAAATTATATTCAGTAGACTAATTCTCTAATTAGGCTTAGATACAATAAAAAAATATATTAATTTTTCAAGTTTTGACAAAAATAATAATTTACTTAAGTCTGAGCTTTTTTGTCTACAAAAGGTAACAAAAAATAAGCTCATCGTAAAGTTAGAAAAACTGTCAATGACCCTTAATTAAGTGAAAATTTCCAAATTAAGTAAAATTTTACACACCCAATTGAACTACAAAATGCATCAAATTTATTTTTAGATCTTCTCTCAGTCAATATTTTTCTATAAACTGTAAAAAACTGGTAGTACTTTGTTGTCGTTTAAAACGAGAATAAAAGAAATAGTTGGTATTAACAAAAGTTGTGTCTCTTTATTTAATATTTAATAATAAATATAAATTGATAAAATAAGTTTTCTTTTCGTATATTTGCTAAACAGGTTGTCTAATAGTGAAGTTTCTATGTAAAAATTGCTAAGGGGATTCATCGATTTAATATTTGTTCTTTTATTCAAATTATAACATCGCAAATTCAAGTTGAAAATATCGGCCTAGACAAATTTTTGTAATGAAAAATCGGAAAAAATTTTAATAATTTTAATATAATTATTGCAGAGAGCTTGTGATAGTTTTTGGCTTTCTATACTTAGCTTTTAGATTGTCATACATATCGGCAGAAATTTGCAGTATTAATATACCAATAGAGAAGGATTTATTCCTCCTAATGACATAACTATATTATTTCATAAGTGACAGCATGATAAGCCTCAATAATGTGACCAAGCCTTAACTTAAGCATAAACAAAAGCTATTCCCTTAATAATTACTGCGACTATTTAATGATACCAGCTAACAATTAAGAAACTTCTTCAAGGAGACTATTACACACAACCAAGTCCTCCAAATAAGAGCTCTATAGTGATGCTGTAACCATGATTCCATAATTCCTCTTCAGGAGCTATATTTACATAAAGGTGAATTTGGTATAATAATGCTTGCAGGCAGTATTCACCTACGGTGAAAGTTTTGAATCAAATGATTAGCAGGAACTGAGGTAAAATACCAAGCATTAGTATGAGTATATAAAAATTGAGTGATTATTGTCATGGCTAATTAATTTTAGATAAGATTAAAAGTTGTGGGGCTAATTGATGACGTCTACTTTACCAAAGTCAGAAATATCCTCTTTGAAAACACTTTTCCGCGGGATTTCACCAGCCTTATATGTAAAAATCTTTTTTTATAGAGCCAGTTCATTAGAGGTTGATCTAATCAAATATACTCACCTTTTAATCAGGGCTCGTATTCCTAATAAATTCCAAATCATTTATGCTTTATATAAAAGCCAAAAAAAAAACAAACAAAAAATAAACAACTTCATCAATTTCCACCTTCTATAACTAATAATAACTATTTATTATACCACATTGCAGAGTTTTAGGGGCATTCAACAAGTTGCTACCGCTAATAGCAAGACATTATAAAAGAAGTACCGTATTATTTATATATATACATATATATATTTATACATACTAATCAGAATTAATAACAACCTCCTCGCGTAATGTTCTACTATAAACAATTTAAGTGATGACACTTTTTCACCTGTGAGTCGATAAACAAAGTTGACTCCTAAATGAAACCAGACAGCCTAGACCAGAAGGAGTGAATCAAATAAATGGAGATAGGTTGCAATAATTTAGAAGTTTCTCATATAACTTTTGTACATGGAGTTAGAGACAGCCAGCCGACCCGTCAAAATCCAGGGTAAAATTTTGTTCGAGGTTATATGCTTTTCTCTTCTTCTTCATACACATGAAGTGGCTTTGAAATACTGCTGCATCATTAAATTTAATACGTTTCTCATTTAGTCAGAGTGGTGCCGATTTGTTTCGAATATTTATTGCCAAAAATAAATAACATAAAAAAAGAAACAAAAAAAATGAAGCCATTTTCCGTTATACTTTGTATTAGTATTAGAGAAGATATGGTTAAATTCAACGTGAATGCAGTTGGTTAGGAAAATGCATCATTTAAGGATTTTTGACTGTTACTTTTATATATATATATATATATTTATATTGTTGTATAAAAACATTTTCATAATGAGAAACTGTTACATACAATATGGACATGTGATTTAGTTGCTTCCCTTTATTTAAGTCGGGATCTGACCTTGTTGTATGGGATAAAATTAACAAATTGACTTCTACAAAGTCATTGCCCTATACGTTGATTAAGTTTCAAGGCCATATTCTCTCATCTAACTTGATTGATTTCAATTAGATGCCTTATCTTTGAAGCCTTCAAGCTAACTTAATTTTATTTTGAGGAAGTTATCTAGTGATTTTAAATTTATTGTGTTAACATAGAAATATCTAAACAAGTATAGAGAGAATATTTTTGATGTTTTTATGGGTGTTAAAAATATCATTAATCATTTTTTGTTGTATTATTAATTATTATCAGTTATAATAATTAACTGTTATTGTTTTATCATATTTATCAATTTAACACGAAAAGTAAATAAATTAAAAATGATAGACGTTTTCAAAGGATATTTTGATTAGTAATTAATCCTTAAAGCTGCTCTTGTTTTATCTATTATTAAATTATTTTAAAATATCATTTGACTAAATAAAGTGACGTTTCTTGACCTTCAAGTTTCAATTTTAATGAGAAAAATTGATGACATTATGCATTTTACTAGATACTTTTCTATCTAAGAGTGTGGACTAACTGACAACTCCTTTTGATACATTTTCTTAGATTAAGTAAAATACTATGAAGTTTTCAGAAGTATGTGAAAAATCTAATATAATTTTTTAATAATTAAAACTTTTTTTCCGATTTCCAAATTAAAAAAAGTAGAATACCAGCTTTATGTGTCTTTTTAATTGAAATTACTCTCATTTTTCGGACAAACTATGCTTCATAAATACAATAGATAAAACGATTTCTTAGGTCAATTAACATGATAAAATAATACCCAAAGCAAAACATTTTAAATGCGGGTGTCCAATTTAAATTATTAGTACTAATATAATTTGACAAAAACTATTAAAATCAAATTTTATTTTAACTATGTTAAGATCGTACTGGGCATATCCGATTAGGGATGTTATTCGAAAAAAAAAAAAAAATTTATTTTTTATGGTATAGGGATATGATACACATTGCCACCAAAGGATATACTGTGCTCTCAACTTTTGAGGGAGCAGTGATGTCTTAACTTCCTGGGTAGCAACCTAATGCAGTCAAAGGAAAAGTGAATAAAGCTCTCTTTAATCTCCTGGAAGAATGTATTTTTTTCAGTAAACTGCAGATGTTAAGAAGTACCACGTAAAAATTTCAGAGGACATCTGAACCAGCTCTTTAATAATATTTTTCTTACATTTGAAGAATTGCTTTGTTTGGATTCCTAGCTCTATTCTTACAAAATAGTTTAGTATACATATCGAGTTAGGAAGGCTGAGAAGCAGCTCTTTAGAGATTCTCCTGGACCGTTTTTCGTAAACAGTCTTTTTCTTTTGATTCCCCATAACTTCATGACAGTGATCTCCCAAGAGAGTCACATTTTTAAAGGAGCAAAGCAATGGGCACATTTGTATAAACCTTAAAGTAAAGTTTATACACATTTTTGTAAACCTTCAACTTTGCTAAGCATTATCTAAAACAATAGTGTTTTAGAATTGTATCAATTAGGTTATAGGGTATAGATATAATTCATCACGGTCCATGTTCCTTTCAGCAAACACATTCTTATGATGTCAAAGTCATGATCAATAAGCTAAAGAACCTTGAAGAAATACTTCCCATTCAGCAGTTTTATTTTTGGAAATTTTGTAGAGAATATAGCACCTTTGTTTAAACACCTGTTAGGGGAAACTTTAAAGGACTTTAACTTTATGATTTTGATTTTATTAAATCTAATATCCCAATTTCATAGCTGGTATTCAAATTCTCAGCTTTTACGCTTGATTTGAACTATCTCAGGAATGAAAAAGGCACTTCCAACTTCCAGTCAACACCTTCTCTTCCACAAATGTAGAAAACATAATGGTGAGGAGGCTTAGTGCATTGGGTAGCTTTGTTTTCTTTAAAATTGAATTTTTTCAACTTGAAATTTTGTTCCTTTGCTTTTTGAAGTATATTTAAAAAAATAAATGTGGTCAAAACACCACATACATAGCTAAAAACTAATAAAATCACTTTTTACAACTTTGAAAAATTACAAACTCTAATACAAGAACAAATACTGGCCAATGCTTAATCATAACGTGGATTCTAACAATATAAAGAAAAAACTACAAAAAAATCTTTTTGAATTTGACAAAGTGAAACTGCAAGCAACAATAAGCCCGAAGAAAAAGAAAACTTATTTTCAAGTTACAGTTTTTCCTCATATTGGGAAATATATACTAAGTTAAGAAAATGTCCACTTATAATGTATAGTCAATATATGTATATGTATGTGTGCATTCTTTATTTTCATGCATTAATCCTGGGTGACATTTTCAGTTTTTCGCTTCCTTTTCAGCATATCTATCAATGTCAAGTGCTTGCTTTAGGCTACATGGTCGGGGTAAGATGAAAATACTGAGGATATTTGTGCTTATTTCTCTTTTTTTATTTTTATCTACGCATTAGAGACCACAAAAAAATTAAGGAAAAAAAAAGGAGGAGCGATTCGAACTAATATTTATACTTCAATATTTTTGTAAAGAGCAAACTGTGAAAAAAGCTTTAAGCAAGTTTAAAGATATTCTTTTCTAGTTCAAGTGAAAACGTATAACACTTGAGATATAAGGAATAGAAAAGAAATTTTTTTTCTTTTAATTTTTGATTAATTATATTAATCATTTTGAATTTAAAATTAGTAGAAAAATGTTAATGAATTCAAAAAAACTTTGAAAAATACACAGTCGAGTTTTTATCGAAATTTTTCAGATTTTGTGCATTTTTTCCTGGAAAACATATAAAAACTAAAAAGATAATGCAGAAAAACTAAAGAGTAAGGTTTTTCTTTATTCATTAATAAATCAATAATATTCTATTTTATTTCCTTAAATATGGTTAGAATAAAATTAAAGTACCAGATAAAAGCTTAAAATCTTCCCGTTTTTAACGAGTTGATTTTTTTCATATAAGTTTTTCTATTCTTCTGCCCCCAATTCATTTATATAAAAATAGATCACCCATAAACGATGAATATTTCTTGACCAATTAAGTCAAAGGAATCAATAAAAGTCCAGCATTATATGTACTTATGAGACTGGTTTTGTGTGATACGTAAGTTGCCCACATTTCCTCAGGGATTTTATTTTGATTGCTTTTATTCCGCCTTTTGTTCACGTATGCCTTAGTTTGAAGTGGCAGCGCTTTTTGAGATTGACTTATAGTTAAAACTAAGTGAATTGATCCCAGTCTACCAACTCGATCTGTATATATAAGACCCAGGCTTCATCCATGGTAACCAAACACTATACAAAATGTCTTGGCTCCTTTCTGAAATAGAAACTTTTAGAACAATTAAATTAAACAACAATTATTCTAAAACACTGCAGTTCTTAAACCTTACGAAATTCAACTTAAACGTGAAGAAACTTTATAGTCAGCTTTAGATGATTACTGAATTAAATAAACCAATTCAACACACATGATGTTCGCGCTTGAATCATTTTATACGACTCAATCGTGGGATTTAATTGAAAAGCAAACTCAAAAAATCAAAAAATTATTCCTTAAGTACAAAAGGAAAAAGGAATTCAAAATTGAATACCCTCTAAAATTTAACTAATTTCCTTAGGAATTTTAATATGTTTTTAATGAAGCTATGAGTAATAATCATATGAACAATTTTTAAGCACTTTTATTTTTAAGAAAACAAAAAGATCTACAGCGCCTGACAACTAGGAAACTACATCACTTTACAACTGTCCTTTTATGACTTATAATTAAATCATTTGAGTGCATCACTTAAAAGATCAATTATTTAAAAAACCTTAGGCAGCTCGTAAAACTTAGATCTAAACCACATTTGCACTTTAAGCCGATTAAACAGATTATCACTTCATATTAAAACTACAAGAATCAAAAGAAGTTATTACTAAAAAAAATAGTATTCTTTTAAATTTGAACTGACAATATGAACTGCTTGTAAGGCATTGGTACTAAACTTCGATAGACTAAACAAAATTTCAAATTTGACTTTTAAGGAGCATTAAAACGAGTAGAATCTCAAAATTTTATTAAACCCAATTTATCTTAGCCCTCTCTTAAAACCTTAAAGCAATAACCTTGAAGATTTCACCTTTCCATATGAAAAGGATTTCTTTTCCTATGTAAATATATGCAAAAATCAAAGTCTAAGCACTAGTGGTACGAAATGGTTAAGGAAATTGGTTAAAGGGAACCGTTTATGATCTTAGAATTGGCCTTTGTGCAAAACAAGGTCAGCAGAGTAATTTATGAGACTTTTATTTGCATAAAATCATTTGTTGGACTACTTTTGTTTTTGTTTTGGGTCAGCTACTTTTACAGAATAAAAGGGAAATGCTTTGTTTTTAATTTCCATGTGAAGTGTTCAATCTTTTTTGTACAGATAACATAAATTGCTCAACAAAAGTTACACCAGGAATTTTGTAAATGAAATGGGTTTTACTGATTATATTTCTTTCTGGATTTACATAAGACGACTTGTCCTTATAACCCAATACAAATTATAATAATGGAGGGAGTTTAATTTGTTTAGTTTTACCGATTAAACTTGCATATTTGCTTACTGCAAAATAAAAGTTTCACCTGGTAAGGTGCGTTCAACTCAGAAGCTAACTGGTTAAGTCCAAAAGTAAATATTGGGGAAGATAATGTTTTAAACGCATTCGTTTTTAGCTCAAAGTTCTAGGAATAATTTTATAGGTCTTTAATTTCTATAAAAAGTATAATTACAAATATTCAAGTATACAAAATAGCTAATGTGGGTTGAATAAGGAAAAATTTGTTTTGAAATCAGAAAAAAGAATTCTTTTACTCCTGATCAAAAAGTCATATCTACGACCGATCTCTCCACATTTTGAAATTATCCTTTTAAATGCAATATAAAGATTTCTAATGGAAATTATTTCGATTGTATGTAGTATTATATGTATATGCCTGGTTAGAGAGATTTTTACTAAAATGATCATTTTTCATACTGCAAAGACGATGTAATAAATTATAATTGATAAATTAATAAATTAATAAATTATTTGAAAAGTATTAATAGTATAAGATGTGCTCAAGTAGAGTGTTAAAAAATATCTAGAATCATTTTTTTACCTAACCAGCAAGAAAATAGTCTAGCAGAGACGAACACAGTAAGACCCATGGAAGAATTTTCACTAGGGTGATCACTTACTTCTTGTAACTTCAAATTCGACAATTTATGAATATGCTTTAGAGTTTACGGATTACTAGTAATATCTTATTGCTAAAAGTTTTAGTTTTTTACAATATAACACACTAGGGAGAATTTAGGAGGCATTTCTTTCCATTTTGAATTTTACAACCAACAAATTTTAAATCTTTACTGTTGAAGGAATATTCAAAAACTTAATGTGGAAGGAAATTTTAATATAAAAGAACGAATTAAATTACTTGAAAGCCTTCGGAACAGAAAATGGTTCTTAAAAACTCTCTCATAAACATTAGAAATAATTTGAACATAACTGCTAAAAAAAGTTTTGACTCATAAAAACTTTATATAACTTTATTTATCTTATGTTAAAATTACAAAAAATTTGTTTAGTTTAAAAAACAATAGCAAACTTATACGAGTATACTATAATTGCCAGAAAATAACAGCTTAACTAAATTTAAACGCTCAAATTTGAAGGTTTAAGCTGATTAGAAGTTAAGTGCAATGCGCTTCTTAAACCAAGCTTAAATATGCATGTGATGCTGAGCTCATACTGGGAAACCGGGCATTAGTGTTAGTACAATTATCCAGAACACCAATATTTCACTAATTAATTAAGAAAATAAATCAATAGAGTCAAAGCATTACTTATAAGTACTAAAGGATTTTATTTTTCTTATTTCAAATAAATACACATTTTTTTGCATTTGAAAATCAGTATACATATTTTTAACAAAATTAAGCTTTTGGTTTTGTAGAAGGGTCTCTTATCTTGCCAATCTTAGATATATTTGATAACTATGATTTTTCCAGAAAAATTTCTACCCGATATAGTTGTATATTTATAAAATAAACTGCTAACACCTTGCTAATCTAAAACTTATATATATATATATATTTTAATATGCATAATGTCAACAGCCATTTTTTACTTGGAATAAAATTTATTTGTGACATTCTCTAATTTATAATAACTAAAAACAAAAAAAAATTTACTTAAACAGTTTTACATTTTAATACCTGCAGAAATCAGCCAAATTCAAGCATTTCAAACACTTGAGGTCTTTGGTTACGACTTTTTAATATTAAATAAAAACCAAAGAAGCAGATCTTGTTAAGCTTTAATATGTAAATTAAGGGATTTTCAATTGCTATTGTGCTTCTCTATATTTACAGTCAATGCCCTGCCATTTCTGTGGAAATAAGTTTTAAGCTGTATTTAAAATTGTTAAGTGCGATTGGTTTGCCTTTCTGGATACACCTTATACTCCAGTCCAATTAAGTTGTTAAGTTAAAGAGCCCCAGACGTTTGATATTAAGAATTACATGAAATCATGATATTTAAAGGGTTAATTTTCTCAATTGGGTATGCGTGACATAATGATATGCTTGACATTATTTTCTTTTGATTATTAAATAAAAATATAATGCACATGAAAGTGTAAAGGTGTCAGTAGCTTCTGGTCATTGAATATGCAAAATTTGAATTTAGTTTATTTTTTTTATAAAAATATTTTACTGATTCTTTCCGTGAAAGAATAACTTTTGAAGTGCCAATTTTCTTAATTTGACTTTAATAAGGTTACACTTTTGGACAATATATTTTTATTCCCAAACTTTTCTTAAATTATTATGTAATTTGGTTTGATATATTCTATGATGCTCCCTACTATCTAATATGTACTTGAAAAATAATTGGGCACCTAGAAACTCCCTTTCTGAGCATTTAAAAAGGAGCAAATTCATAAAATAACTGAAGTCATATTTTAGTTGTGAATTTCAATTAGGAAAAAAACTATTAAAAACCATTGTGACAATATACAATATTATCAAAAAGCTCATAACAAAAGATCTTCAAAAGTTAATTTAGCAGTCTTAATAATAATTTGGTCACATTTTAACACAATACTTGGGTTGGGAAAGAATAATTCTTTTGGATAGCAAAGTCTTCCAAATCCCATTAAGTGGATTTTTATTCAATGTTCATTAAAATTATTACCTAAACGCTTCCTTGGATCAATTTTATAAGGAAAATGGCAATAATTAATAAAATCTGCCCAGAATTAAATCAATAATATTCATTAAATTTAGAAATTCGGTTATCTAAAAAGTTGCTCAGTATTTTTTTGAAATATTAATAATTCACAAAGAAAGTTACATAATTTACTCTACCGAAAGCATACCTCTCTTTGAAAATAGCCCTAAAGTGCAATAAAATTTTGAATAAAACCAGAAAAATTGGGCCTAATATTTATTTAAATTTTAAAATCAATAAAGTAAACAAAAAATACATGACTTGTCTACAGTTGTGTTATTCCACTTAATTTTATATGTTTAGAAATATTTAATATGGTTTCATACTGGAAATGCAAACAGGAGCTAGATTTAAAATTTTTGTATTGCGTATATTTTAGGTATATCCTAAATACACCCCAATAAAACGCAAATATTTATAAAAACACTTAACAGACACGTTCCTGCATTCCCATGAGATCTTTCAGTTTTTTCAGGGGGAATGTGTTGAGAGTATATACGAAAAGCTCTTTGACGTTGACAAATATCATCCGTCATTGCAAGGATAAGATTGATGTAGATTAGAGTGTGACACGGCGTATATACACATTCTTAAAAACATCCTTCAGGATATCATGTGCGTCTAAAAATAGATTCAGTTTTAATATATCCAACAAATATATATATATATATATATATATATATATATATATATATATATATATATATATATATATATATATATATATATATATATATATATATATATATATATATATATATATATATATATATATATATGTTTGTGTAGGATGAAGAAAAATTATATACTTCAACTAAACGTTAAAGAGGGATAACAAAAATCGGAATGTTTTGTGTCCTCATAGGATACAATTTATATGGGATGGGTTCACTTAAGAAAATAACTCAAAGAAATCAAGAGCAAAAAAATAAAACAAAAACAATACAGAGGAGTTGGCTGATGTTGGTGGCTAGATAGAAAATTAAAGGAGCTGAGATGCCATTTTTATATTAAGAATGGCATGAAAGTGTGACGGAGTTCTTAAGGAATGGCGGAAGACTTTCCATCTGTTCATAAATCTTATATGACATCACTAAGAACGTTAGTCTCGACTTCTTCTATTTCAGTTACTAATAAACGGTTAATTTTTTTCAATTTTGCATGTGTTGGTAGAAGAATAATATTTTTAAATCCAAAACAATAATTAATAAGTTGAGTGATATCAACATTAAATAATTGTAATAAAAATTTTTTGTTGCAAAAAAAATAAAAGAAATTGAGGCAGAAAGTTAAACTAATTTTGGAGTTTGGTATTTAACATGTTACAACGGCTATATCATCGGTGCGTACCACAATAAATTTGGATCCTTAAGTAAGTAGAAATAATTTTCCTATAGTTGAAAATTGAAAGTACGAAAACCTAACGTGTATCTTTACTAAACCAAAGATGATCAATAATATCACCCTCAATTTTAATATATTCATATTTTTATTCCTCACCTTTTATTCATATATCAAACATTCACAAGGGAAGGGATTATATTTGTTTTACTACGTTTCCGTACTGTTAATTGCTGTTTGGAAAACATCTGTAATACTTTGGAACTTGATCCAATAATCCAATGCTTTTTTTTACCAAATTAAAGTCAAACACTGTATCTGGCCTTACTTTATACTTTCTGCTGCGCAAATTTACACCAGCTTTTTTCAAGCGGTTAAAATGCAAACTAGTTTTTTGTTTGCATGATTATTATTTTGATGGTATCCAAAAATCTTTGCACAATATTTCTAAATTTGTTGAGCTAATCCTAAGCTCTGACTGCGATATTGTCCGAATATTTAAGAAAATATTAAAAAGAGTCACATTTCATGGCTTCTTTTATACGTATACTCATGGGTTACACCCATTGTAAGCCTAAGTCCGTTAAACAAGTTTGATTCTTCCTCTTTGCAAGGTGCCAGTCAAGTTGATGTTCTGCTGATGAAGAAGGTTTAACACTTTATCTAAAAAGTCGACGAAATTTGAATTACTTCTCTGATATGATATTCTTTATAGACAGAAATCCCAAGCATTCTAATGGCTTTCAAACCATTCAAGACGGTGAATATTCAAAAAACACAGTTCCAGGAAAGTCCTGCACGGTATAACTGTACACTTGGCTTACAAAAAATTTTAATCAGTTTATCTAAAATAATTTATTTGAAATGGTCATCCTTGCAACAATTGCGCACAGTTTCAATGCTTTCAATATTAAAATTGGAGCTGTAATGCTTTTTGCCCCGTAGTTTAGTTTGAATTTTTGAATGTCTGAATAGTCTGAATTTCTTTTCTTGATTGCTTGTGTCAATAATAATTTGTTGAATTATTGAATTTTTTAATTTGAGTTTCTAGAGTCTATCTGACTGATTTTATTCAGTTCTTACAATATAAAACTTTTATTGAGACTTTTACTCAAAATTGTGTGTAATAATGTATTATATTGCTAATACGAACCTAAATTTTTAAGCCAAACCTATGTGTGGAGACAACGTTTGGTAGTCTGAGATTATGTTTGCATATTTGTGTTACCAATAAACTACATACATAAAAAGACCTCTTTAGCATAAGAAAACTAAAAAACTAAGATCTTAGCTAAGCCACTCCACTTTATAAGTCGTGTTGTTTTTTAATACATATAAAACTGGAATGATTATTCTATGTGAATGTTTTTAAGCTCGTATGGAAATAGTTGTAGTGTTTTGAAAATATAATAATGAGAAAAGTGCAGGTACTTTTGCTTGGGAAAATCTACTTTATTTTGTACTTTTAAATCAGAAAGAGAATCAAAAATATTCCTCTATATGAACACCCTCAATTTATGTACCCCGAGACTACTTAAAAATCTCTTCAAGAATGTATATTTCTAATCTAATTGCAATGTTAAAAAAAATGTTTGTTGAAATATAAAATTCATGCATGCGAGATGCGAATACAAAAACCAACAAAGAGACTAGATTTTAATTCAAGGTTACTCTATGCTGCGCACTGATGACAATTTTAGTACAGAGGGGCTTTTGATGTATGTGGTGTTATTCTCACCAAGCACTGACTACAGATGATAAAACCTGACTTTTATCACTCAGAAAACTGAAACGCAGGAAAAAACTTGCATTAAATGTACTATAAATATTTTATTAATAAAATATCATTGCAGAGCATCTCAACTAAAAAAAAACGCAACGGGAGAAAAAGTACTAAGCCCTAAAGTACTTTTTGAGATTCTTTGTACATTTTGATCCAAAACTGACCCGACATAGATTGGCTTAACTGTATTGGAGTTTTGTTGATGGGGCTTAACTCTATATTTGGTTGGCGTAGAATTAAAAAGCTTATTAAAAGCAACACCTGGAGCCCTATTTCCTTATCCACAAGATATGTACAGGGGAAGCTTTGACTAAAAGTATTTTAGTTAATTTTTATTGTATCAGAAGTACTAAATCCAATAGAAAAACTTTCCAAGCAGTTAAGCTCATTTTTTTACTATACCAGTGAACTACGGACTGTTCTACAAAATTTTATTACGTGCCTTTATATAGTGAGACAAAATTTGTAGTTCCCTTAGCGAGATACATTAAAGGATGCTAAAAATTTACTTGAATCATATAAAAAAGACTGTATTTAGTTAAAATTTTGAAAATATATTATTTTCAAAAAGTTTAATGTATACCCACAATATGAAAATTCTTTATTATTATTACGTTAGATTTGTGAGTAATATTTTTGTTGATATTTTCAACATTGCGTATGGAACATTGAAAATTTTAACTATGGAATTTACTTGTATTTAACATTAGCACATCATCAATAACGATCGAAGGCCAGCTGTGTTTCTAATTATAAAGTGATTAAATAATTATTAGAAAAAATATCTTTCTTAGGCTTAAATGATGTCATCTGAATTTTCTGTAATCAGTTTTCAGCGTAACGGTTACGGAAGGGGCGCTTTATATCATTTACAACAGTGGGTGATGTAAACAAATGAACTTCAAATCCATTAATTTCGTTACGTTTACTCTTTATATATTTCTTTTTCCAGTTTCCCAGGGCCTCCTGTTTCCAATATAAACAACACTAACCTGACTAAAATTAATGATGTTAGCCACTGGTTATAAGTGTTATATTTGTTTCCTAAATAAGTACACTGTGATATAATTATATTGCCTCCGGCTGATGAAAACAATGGGAGATTTGTTTTGACATTCAATGATTACCAGAAATTAGGACATTTGATTAATGATTTCAATATGATTATAAATAATCTTTTCCTGGATGTAAGTACAAATCGAAAAAATCAAAAGCAAATTCTTAAGCCTGTTGCTTTTAATGCTATAGAAAATAACAAACAAACTTCAGTTTTTGTATAAAAATCAAGACGAAGTATCTGTAAATGAGTTTCATGTATATTAATAGACCTGAATGGAAGTAAGACTAGAAGTGTGATACATTGATCCAAAACAATTAAAATTTTACTTGGTTTAGTTTTTGTGCAATATAAATTTTACAACGAGAATCAGTTTTATTCATGGACTGATCTTTAATTTTATTTTCCTGACTTACAGGTATCCTTTATTCAAAATATTGCTCAAATACATGCTCAATATGAGCATGTAGCTGTTCTTCGGAGAAATTTACACCATATTTAAATAAGGATAAAATTAGGATTTCCACGATGGGGTATGATTTTCGAAGCAACACAGTAGGTTTTAATAAAGAAAATTTAACTTAGCTGTATAATCATCAAAACGACGCTATATATACGAATTAATTTCTATCAAAATCTATCGTTATCCCGCACCTTTTTTTTCTAAAAATTGAAAAATTCACCTACTTATTACCATAAGTAACTCACAAAATCAACATTCTGGAAAAAAAGCTCACAAAAATGATTCAAAAAGTCGCTATGAGTTTTATTTGTGAGTACCTAGCGCATATCTCTAATGAGCATTTCAAAAGAAGAATGGTTTTACCCATCGACCTTAATTTGTTCAAACACGGACAGCTCACGTCATACAACTCGTTTGTTCCTTATTCTTAGTTTTTCAGTGGCTGCATATCTAAAACTTTTTCTTACACCATTTGCTAGGGATTCTTTCAATGAGCTCCACAATAGTTAAATAAAATTACAATAAGTCGTTTGAGTACTAAACTCGAACTGAACTTAACTAAATTTAATCGACTGGCTTCATATAATATTTATGTTAGTCATCACCTACTAAGCTCTTGGGCACAGACTTAAGTGATTGAAGTTCTCAATATTATTCATTATTTTACTTGAATTTATATTACTTGAAAACTTTGAAAATTTACTTAAAAGGTTATGGGTGTCGAAATGAAAGACATAACAAAATTCTTCCGAAATTTTGAAACATAATTATTATTACAATAAGGCCGATTCAAATCTTCTAATCACGACCGCTTAGACTGCAAGATTAAAGCATCGCTTGAAAAGATCTAAACAGAGAACAAAAAGTGGAGTTCTTTTCCCGGTTTCTTTTAATCTCTAATTAAGGCTTCTGAACGCACATGTTGGTATGAAAGCAGCTGTTAAATTAAAATGGGTTTATTGATTTAGTTGCATCCAGCAACCGTTATAGGAATTTTCGAAAATTTTTATACCAATTTTGGTTAAAGCACTAGAAATTTAAGTATGAAGTAACATGCACCAAACCGTGGCTGGAAGAGCCTGAAAGAAGTTTATGTATACTGCCTTAGGATGATTACGTCTTTGAAAAATTTGTAAGTAAAATTAAATTTGCAATGTAGGGATAATACAAATAACAAATTTTAAGTAAAGTCAAGTGTGAAAAAATATTTAAAGAAATTTCCTAAACTTCCTCAAAAGATAGCAAAGAAAATGATTTAAATAGGAGTACCGTCATTCATTAAACATATGAACACTTAACTAAAATAATATACACGAAGAAAAATTTTTTCTTTTATGGAATGAAATAGTTCCAATTCCTTTTCCTTCTATTCTTTCCTTGTATCCCCAGACCAAAATCTTATAGCATAAAATCCAAAAACTTCAATCTAGGCACTGATTAATATTGAAGGAAAAACATTGGAATCTGAAAATAAGCCTCAGCTTGTGGGGACTCCCTTTATACGCTTGTGGTTTATCCCTCTTATTATTCGAATAACGAAATCGATTGATAATCTCTAGGGAATTGTCATTCAAAACGGACAACTGCCATTAATCAAACACTGTCCGAACGTAATATAGACTAAAGAAAAAAATGGCTACTCCACTTACAGGAAAATAGCAAACTGCTTGTTGGGCAAGCATTGTGGGTTTGAATAAGTACAACCCCATTCATAGGAAATGATGGAAAACTTCAAAGTAGATGGATGAACTCTAAAGAAGGGGATTTATTATAGAATTGCTACAGATAAGAATTAAAGTGAATGGCAAAACTTTATATGGAAGCAATTTTTTTGCTTAATAGGAGTTTTTTCAAAAAATTGTCAACTAAACAAAACTCTCACCTAGTTCTTAAAATTTTTAAAATTTTAAAAGAGCTTTTAAGATTTTTATTAAAAAATATTTTTCATGGGTTATGGGAAAATTAAAAGAAAAGTAAGCAGGTTATTTAATATATATAAATACAATATATGTATATGTAGAAAATAAGCTTAGCTTAAAGTTTTTAATTTAAACTCAAAACTGTCGAAAATACACTCATCAGAATCAGAAAATAAGTATTAGAAGTGTTCCCAATATGAAATTTGGAGGAAATGGAAAAAACCGAAATATCTGAAGAAGAAGTAATATTATTTTTGTCATATATTTAAAAGAAATGTTTATTAATAAATATATAATTATAAATCGGCAAACTATCGGGAAATCTAGACTGCACACAAATATGTAGGTTTGTCCTTTTAGAATGAGTTCACTTCTTAAATCATTTGGAATGATCTGGAGAATACCATTTCAATTAAAAGCAATTAACTGTAAACAACATTTATATAACATTGTTGTTATATAAGCTTATCTTCAAACTTTCTCTTTAAACTTGAGTGTGTAAGTATTTCTCTAACGAGGATTTAATATATGTATTTTATAAAAAAAGGAACATATCAGAATAGTTAGAATACCACCGTCAAGCACCTTAAAATTAAAATATATTTTTTTATCAAATAAATGTAACTATTAGAGTCAAATAAATTTTATTTTAATGCACGAAACCCCTTTTAAGTCTGTCAGTAAATCTCTTTTTTTCTATAAAGATCAAAATTTAAATTAAGCTCCCGTTTTTAGCCAAACATAATAAGAACTATCAGACCTTATAGAAAACTCTTCTGCCTACGCACAAGATTTGTTGTTTGTTCTTAGTTTTCATTGAATTCATACCAAACAGAACTTTTCCTGTTTCTTTTGAATGTTTGCTGCGCATATTTCTGTAAAACCAAAATTTGACAGACTCTTTTAAAACTACAAACAAACATAACTTTTCGCCTTCAAAGTTGCTTTTGAGTTTATTTCATTATATAATAGATTTTGTACGGTACGGTACTTTTTTTCAAATTACATGCCATGAAAAATAAAACTGATTTTGTTCAGGTTCTATTTTTATATGTATGTACCATAGCTTTGATGATCGAAACTTCCTATAATCCAATAGCATACCCCCTATGAACCTTAGTACTTAAAGATTGAGTTAGGTTAAATAATACAATTTATAGGCATAGCATAGTCATCCTTACGAAATTACCCATTTCAAAATTGGTTTCTATGTTAATTTTCTCTTTTCTAAAATAGTCGCGGAGATATAAGATATCACAATAAGCGAGTTAAAAAAGAAAAAGAAGGAAAAGTTTTTTCTTCATACAATTCTGATTTCGTTCATCGAACGTGATGTAATACTGAAATATGTTCCACTTTTCTTACTGCCAATTGATGCCTACGTTTGCATAGCACTGTTACTGTATTCCATGCTTTCAGCATTTAACTTTCTTAGAGTACTGAAATTTCAGTAGCAAGATATAAATTTACAAATTTAAAAAATTGCAAAAATCTGGTAAAATTCATAACATTTTCAATCCAATTCACGTTGCATAACTAAACCCATCTCGTTTGTTTTCTTGCATAGCACTATAACTACTCTTTACATTAACGAAAAGTTATTTCAAATACTACAATCCATTTCGACTAGGCAACTTCATATATATATAGGACATAGTTTCAGTACCTTTCTAATATTGATACTTTTATCACGTAAAGTAAAATCGGAGATTGCAAAAATGTCCCATGGCTTATTTAGAATTCCTGGAGTGTTTTATTCTCAGGATTTTCATCATACATTTTTAGGCGCACGAAATTCTGATTTTTCTTATGCCTTAACAGTACCACCCTTGCTAATAGCAACAATAGCACAAATACTATTATATATTTCTTATAGGAGGTTAAGTGATGAACACAAAAAAAAAGAAAAAATAACAAAAACAAAATAAAATAAAAACGAAATACCCAAAAAAATAAAAATGGATTTCCTTTTGTACTGAAAAATTCCCCAGACCTCCTTTTCAAGCTGCCAACACGATGCTGTAATACCATTTCCTATGGAAGTTGCGTACGTCATAGATTAATGACATCAATCCATCAAAATCACTCGATGGACATAGAAAATTTGGGTTGAGCATAGTGAAAAGGGAGGATTTCCCTGGCAACGATGAACAAAGGACCCAGTTAAGGGTGGTTGCCTTTTCATGGTTTCTTCAACGAAACTCGCATAATTTCAATTGTTAGTGTACTATAAGCCTTTTTTTTTCTTTTTTCTTTTTATTTTAGATGAAATTTTTGTCAGGACGACCCCTGGAAACTTTTTCCAATTTCATACCGCTCTAACTTTGATGAGGGAACATCTTGTCTTTTTGACATAATGGCGACGTTAGTAATTTAGAAGTTTTTTTCTTCTTATTCTTATCTTATAATCCTTTTTGAAAAAGAAAACAAATAAATCTTTGTAAAAGAAAAATTAAATAATTCTAATGAGTAAAGTTTTATTCATTGGCAACTTATATTTGTATTTCTCATAAAAGGAAAAAAACAGCCTGGTCAAATGTAAAATTTTAAAAATCACTTAGGTAGTTTAATACTTTACGTTACTGTTGAATTATCTTATTTAATAAAGGATTAGCAATTTTTCTCAAAATGCTTAGTTGGGATGGGAAAAGAAAGAAAAATGATAGATAAGATGATTGAGATTTTCATAAAAATTATGAGCACCTAGAAAAAAAGTTTACTTTGTTTAAGGCGTCATTTGGAACATATCAACACTGTTAAAATTTGTTTGTATAAAGGATACAGGCTTAGATAACATTAAACTCACCTATTTGACTCTTTTCATTGAGCCTTAAGCCTTCTAATATTTTGGAACCTAAACTGACTGATTTGGAAAATTTTAAAATTGCCGATATTAAGCTCTTACTGGCACAGTACTGAATTGTTGACATGTCTGAAGCAGATATTGACAGCCGTTGATCGATTAGTAATAACAAAAAATAGTGAAAAATTAAAAGCCAGCAATAAAACATGTAATTTAGTATCAAAATCAAAGCAATTGTTCTATTGTTTTACCGGATTTTCACCATTAAACAGGAACGGGCAATAATAATTAGCCATTTTTTGTCTGATTGCTTATTCTGAAACCAACCAATGCTGACAAAGCAAGCGCAATTTTCTCGGTTTTTGATTTACGGCATAAAAAATAAAAAAGTTCAACAGAAACGACTGGTTTACTGCAAAAAAAAAAAGAATTTATGCATGCATAAGCAAGGCTCGAATAGCCTGGTGAGATGATGCTTTTATTTTGGTCTCCACTTATACTCGAAGTCGCACTGCAGACATCACATAAGACAAAATACAAAACGACTCAATCTCAATCAATTTCAAATGTATTTGACGCTAAAACACAATTCCTAGTGCAACATTACATTGCAAATTTATCATCAAACCGATTTGGGTACAAAAAAACTCGTTATTAGGTCTATACACAATAATTCACATTGTCATATCATTCATATAATCTAAAATAAATTCCATCGGGTCAACACTAATACTAAATAATTCATAAGAAAACTCATGATAGCCAACGCTGCAGTTTTTAAGGAAGCGGTTTTTGTTAATGTGACATATGTCATACATATTAAAGACAATCCCATACAAATGGGCGTTAAACATTCAATTGGTAAACGAAGTGATCCATGAACCTACTGAAAAGCAATTGGCCACTTGATTATAATTACGTGAAAGCCATACATCTTATGGATATAACTTATGAGCCCAAAATGCCTAAACTTACCAAACTTAATGAAGTGACATAAAAATAATAAAGCAACTTACATCTGAGCAGTTGGTTAGTGTTAACTTCCCATGACTTAAATGATCGCGTTTTTAAAAATGAAAATAAATTAACTTTGTTAATATCATAATAAGATAAATAAGGTGACAAAAAATTGCCGGATAAAAATATTTTCCTACGTGAATCCAATATAATGGATTCTTTTTCACCACAAAATTTTTCCAATTAATTACTTGTTACAATTATATCAAGGAATAAATTGTAAGGAAAAACCAAATATTCTTAGACTAAAAAAGAAAAATAACTTTTCAAAATTTCTGTGAAATATTTTCCGGACAAGTATTTGTTAATTACTATGTATTGGGCTTATGATCCTGAACGCTTATATACCCATAATTCTATTGAAGACGGATATCACCACTTTTTGGACAAAGATTGTTGGGTTAAACACCGATCCGACTCAATTTTGAGCTCTGTTCTAATCCGTAGATTTCTGATTTCTATCACATGTTTTTACTGATAAGCCCATAAATATTTTTAGAATTGAGGTCAAAACTTCGTTGTGGTGTTTTTATCTATTGTGTTAAGCAATCCAGAAAAAGTTTTTAATGTTTAATGATAATAAAAAAATTTCTTCTACATCCGATTTTGTTGTTCTTTCTGGCAACTTCCTTCTAAATACTTTCAACTATAGATTTTTTATTATCGTGATTAAAATAAATAAAATTAACATAAATGAAAACTTCTCAAAAATAGTGAACTCAAACGAGGAAAATAATATTAAATATAATGGGAATAAAAGGATAAATAGTGCTTTTAATAACATTCATTTACGATTTTTTAACACAAGAAATTAAAAGTATGAGTTGTGGAAAGATTTCAATTCCTAAACCAGCAGCAATTTCATTTAATTGAACTTATTATTTTTTACCAACCTTATGAGGGGTGATAACCCCAACATTTAATGCTTTATGATAAAAAATTGTAATTAAATTTTGTAAGAATTTTTTGTAAGAATTTATGTTTAGAATTTTTGAAAACGTACTGTAAGTGGCAAAATCATCGTACCAATCCGCTTGTACATAACTAATAAGAGTTTTTGAAGAGATGGTCAATGACAACTAACAAATAATGAGTTTGTATTTTAATCAACAAATCATTAGAAGGAAAAGAATATATCCAAAGTCGAATTGGAGGAAATAAAACCAGGTTTACTTAAAAGGAGAACGCTATTTTTCTATCCAGCTATTAAACAGACTCCAAATATTTCAATTGCACAGCTCTGCATGAAATACATTTTCGAACGATCTTTAAGTACGTCTAAAATTTTTCTTACTTCTATATATTCTGTATGGGATGTTACACTTAAGAAAAAAGTTGTATTTTAAGCTTTTACTATAGAATATTTTCTCCGTTCATCCTCTGATTAGATTCATATAACTCATAGTAAAAATTTTTATTTTGTTTTCTTCGCAAAACATTTAAAGTTCTTTAAAAATTTTTACTTTCACTAGTACTAACACCACACTAACAATACAACGTGGTTTTGGTTTTACAAAGTAGCATCGCAATCAACAAAACTAATGATATGAATTATAATTTTACCTTCATAAGCAAATTGCATGTATTACGCCACCCGAAATCAAAAATCATACAAAAAAAAAACAAAGTAGGTGTATCCTGATATTATTTAGAAACTTTTTCGAGCTCACTGGTAATTACATAAATTACATCAGAACTTGGGCGGAAATTAAAGGTTGATTAGTTCAATATATAAAATTTGTGACAAGAAAAGCAAAAAAATGAACATAAATTTGTTTGTGAAACACAGGGCTTAAATATTTCATTGACATGAAATATTTTCAGTTTTCCAGTCAAATATAAATTGTCATCATTAGATAATTGAGCCATAATGATAGAAAATTTTGTCCACCATTATTATGTTAATTGCTAATGATGGCAGAGCAACACCATTTCTCTAATAGCTTTCGATAAATTTGTATGATAAAAATTTAAGGTTAAAATGCACTGAATTAACGAATAACTTATACGTTATACAAATAATTTGTTTTGGTCCATGAAATTTAGCAAGCAAAATGGCAAAAAACAGGAAAACAAAATTCGACGTATTAAATGACCTCTTTTATATTTAAAGATAATTTGCCCTTTGACTTGGTTGACTTTGACTAATACATGTATTCATTTTTGAAAACAATAAAAGTACCTTAACTCAAAATAATAAGAAAACAACAGACGGAACTCTTTCACTTGTTCTTCTAATTCCTTGTGATAATTCCACAAACCAGGTAAGCACGTAGTTTATTTAGATATAGCCTTGAAATTACTATTTGCAAACATAATTTAAGCCCCTAATATCCTTTTTCGGGTTAATTTATTCATTTGCATTTATGACCTTGTATTCGAAGAACTGACAAGGGCATCCAAGCAGAAACTTATTCTTACCAAGCAATATTCATCATTGTCAACTACAAGAATAAACATTAGTATGGGTATAGAATTATTGAATCTAGAAAAAAGGGTCAAAACTAGTAAATGATAGGATGCATAACTAAAAGGGGAAAAAACTACAAAAAACTTGATAACAAATATGGTTAATGGCGTTTAAAGTTTGTTTGTTACTTTTTAATCGTCATTACTCTCCGATGTCATTCTGGGACAACTTTATAAAAAGCAATGGCGTAACACTCAATTTCGAGTTGTATAGGACTTTCATATCAACTTTTTTTCTCAATATAAATGTATAGAGTTTTTCAAGACTTATGTAGTATATATCCGAAAGATATTAATTAGCATGATCCCTAAGTACATTCTAAAAAATATGTTCAGATCTTGGAGTAATAAATCAATTGATTCTACCAGGTTTTTATATAGCAACAAACTAATACAAATGGGATTTCTTTGGTCACCAATGAATAAATAAGTATCAACTTATGGATGAGATCAAGTAAGGAATTAAGATTTCACAGCGGACTTTTTTTGTTTTTATTTTTCATTTTTTGTGTTTTGTATTAGATTCAATCCCTTCTTCTTGCGTGTTTTCGTTACAAGACTTAAACTTCTAGGAAAGTTTCTGATGATTTTTTTGTTTTTTTTTCATTTTGCTCTTATAGGTAACACCATGTTCTTGTTCTTAACAAAATTATATGAAGAAAACGTTATGTGTCTTGCTGTGATCATAAGCGTATCTGAACCATTCATCGAGACTAAACCACGGTTTTTTTTAATAATACAAAACGAAAATAAAAGGAAGTCAAAAACGAAAGGAATACAAAAACAAGTAATCGGGTACACACCTTGTATATATATTTCTGATATGTCATTGCGTGCAGCCATTAATATATGTCACATAGATTTTTTCAGGTTCAAAAAAATGTAAAAAAGAAATTTTTTTGGCTGTAGAGTATCTTCATAATTGTTTGTATGTTTTTTTCATGGTTTTTTTTATTTCCCAGAGAAATCAATAGATAATGTTATGGAAATTGATACCAAGCTCTCTTGAGTTTTATTGCTCGTTAGAATTTTAAAGTAGGAAACAATTGAAGGAAACGTAAAATGATATTTTCACAAAACACAAATATTTAATATTTTTTATGCTTGCGTTAATGCCATCCCATTTGATTTAACGAATTTTTATATTTCACTAGGCAAGAAATAGTAGAAATTGCTTACGGATCTAATGACATATATTTAAAGTCTGCTATTGACAAGTGGACCTGGTCTTGGACTATATCCCTCTTTGTGGCACAAAGGTTAAATTTAATCACTCAGACATTAAAGTGAACCGTCAAGTTTGGTCGGAGACAACGCGAAAAGCACACATCTTTACCTCTATGTCTAACTTTGTTGAAGATAAACTGAACGCATTATAGATGGCCAGGTGCTACAAGCAACTCTTCATTATAGATTGTCAGATTAGTAGAAAATCATTTTCGGATCTATTGTTCAACTGTCTATGTACCTGGGCGATCAAGTATTAATTCTTGTGATTTTTTCAAAAACTTAAAATGGCAACTTTTTTTCAGTTCGTTAGCCCAATATTTGTGAAGTAAGTGTCCCCTTAATTGATATCATACCAAATGCAAATGTCGAGATAGGTTTGATTTTGAAAAGACTTACGCCTCTTTTAAATGACACCAAAACGTATTTTCAATTTCTGAGGAAGAAAATCAAGATGGCTACGGTATAAAAGGTTTCATGCAAGATAATGTTGCGGATATTCACTTACATTTTTAATGAATTTTATTTTTAATAAAAGCAATATAAAACCCAGTAGGGTGACATGTCAAAACAAATCGTGAATTATGAATTCCTTCGGCAGAATAGTTAAAGTTGTTTGAAGTTCTATTAAAAATATTTTACTGATTAATTTACAAAAATAATACAGTTTTTATCTAGTGTTAAAAATAATTTAAATTCAGAAAATTAAATGGCATTAACAGATAATTTTTATTAATAGTTCATTACGAAATAGTATATAATATATAAAGTGTAAAAATATGTAATTAAAATTATTAGAAATAATAATAATGTGGAGAGTTTTTCAAAAACAAAATAATAAGAATATCATGCAATGATATTCTCTATTGTGATGAGAATGGTATGGATACTGGTCATACAATATGGTTATTAATGCGGTTATAAAATATAAAACAAAAAATGGAGGGTATATGTGTACGAATGTTGCTACATCTGTTGATATCTTGGACCATTTAAAGGGTGAAATTATTTTAAAAGCAAGATGAGTCAAAAGCAAAGATTGATCATGACTGAATTTTATTTCAAATATATAAATCCTATTTATATACAAAAATCTTAATTCTAAAGTATGAGAAAATTTTATTCATAGACAAAAATGTAATAAAATCACAAATCTTTATATTTCAAGAATTTAATTACCATTAAACCTTATTTATTTTTATGTTTTTTTCCTAATCAACAAATTTGCAAGTTTTATGAAAATATTTATTTACATGAATTGTCAAATTTATTTTCTTACAATTGCATTTTTGCGCCCTTATGATCTTGTATTGTATTATTGAACATGCCCATTATATTGGAAAGTTCATTTCGAGATCTCTTACCAAATCTACAATATTTTTTCAGTTAATATCCATACATTCACAAATTAGAATTTTGTTTTCCCAAAGCCAAAATGCAATAGCTTTGAATAGGTTGAAATGGGTTGAGATAAGTTGAAATGAATACAATTACATAGCTATGAGCACTGATCATGAAGAAATTAATGTATATACGACCTGAACCTAGTCTTCCTGAAATGCTCTATATTTTCACTCACTAAAGTAACAAGTGCAAAAAGGGCTATAAGGCAAAGTAATGACTAAAATTAACTAGATTAGAGTAAAAGCATTCTTCAAACACAGAATTGTGTTGATTATACCATGAAAAATTTGCGAATTGAACATAGAGCAGCGGATAAGTGTAAGTGTAGAATGTCAGGAGGTTACAGAAACACATCTTCAACCACACACTAACGCTAAGAAAGTTGCAAATTGTGAATTTTGCGGTATTATATTTGCACAGCTTAGAAAAAAGTCCTTCCAGAAGCTCAATGAAGTAGTGTGGTGATGTTTTGTATTTTTTTCAACTCGATATCGAACCATCTAATCACCACTTTCTTTTATGTCTAGACCATGCACTGAGAAATAAAATTTTGATCAAATTTTTATTTTAATGATACCTTAAATTTGAACCCTACCAGTATTTGATTTTCGATTTTTCTCTAAACAAAACAATTGGAAGCAAAATTTTCAGTCAGATCAATTCCAGCATAATTTATGCACCGATAGTTTGCTTCTCACATTGTTTTTCTTATTTACACTATTACACTAATACTATTATTAAATATACTAAAGCTAGTTTGGAATAAATACAAAAAATAAAAAACAAAAATCATTGACACATCTTCCAGCCTTATCTATTGGTGCTTGCAGGTCGTAAGCCTAACGAGGTGAAAACTTAGTGAAGAATAACTAGTGGATTATCCTCAAAGCTATCGCGAGTTGTTGGTAATCACATACTCTAATGCCTAGGACTCACTAGCGCTTAGCGGCACAAAATTTAGCTTTAAATGCTAATGAGTCCATTAGTCTCCACTGAATTGGTATATAGACTGAATAAGCGACTAGTCAGCGCTAGCTTGATGGTTTTTTAAAGAAGATCACAGGAATATTTTAATTCGGGAAGAATTGAGTCATTGAATATTAAGATTTTGTACTTAAAGCAAATAACAACACATAAATCACAAATAGAACTGTCACTTTGGCATTTTGCTTTCTGTTAATGAAAGCAGTAATATGCTGCCATTCCGATTGGTATTTAGGAAAACTCTCCATTTTTACTGTGCTAAGTCGTCCCGTACGCTAAGCGCTAGTGAGTCCTAGGCATAAAGCAAAACAATAACAGAAAGAACAGAAATTTCGTGTCAGGATCCCCTACAACAATTGCCCAGTTGTGCAAGAGAAAGTAACAGTAGAGACCCAGCAAATAAAGAGATCAAAATTGAAAATTCCCTAACACTACCAGGAACAACTTCAATAAAGTAAGCTGCCACAGGGTTGGTGGTTGGTGGTACACATCGCTGGCCCTATGCAAAATATATAAACATACCAAAAATTCTTTTGACTAAATAATTTCATCTACTTTATAGTTTCTGGTATTTCCGAAAATTTTATGACTACTTTTATTTGCATGTCATTAACACAAATTTCTCACTCTGATATTAATAGTTATGACCAGAACTATAAGACTTTATTCTATATAATATAGAACCACAATAGACAATAAATTAATCCTTTTAATGACTCAAATATATATACCCATATATGTATGTAAGAATATGTTTTTATTAAATACTGTCATGATTAAAAAATATACTTACTAAACCCTTTAGAAACATCAAAAAAAAAATATCAAAGACGCCAGCTGTAATTTATTTTAATATCAAATTAATATTCACTTTTCTTTATAACTGATTAACAAAATTTTGGTTTTAACCATATATGACGGTTTTAAATTAAATAATGATTTCCTGATATACAAATACACCTTGACCACTCAAGGTAAACAATTGTGGATAGTAGACATCTTCTTTGTTGAAAATTGATAACTTTTGTTGTCTGCCAGACTGCAAGATATCAGAGACAGTGAGAAATGAATCAACAGTATGAGTTCGTCCAGAAATCTAACCTCACTTAATTCCTTTACCTAAGTTTTATTTTATTTTATTTTAGGCTTTTTTGTTTTTTGTTTCTGTTAAGTATCTTCTGAATGAAAAAGTCAAGTCGAGAAACTGATTAATGACTGACTCAAAATTTTTACAAAATGGAAAAATTATATCTCTTAATAATAAACTAATGTTTCTATCCAAATGCTACAAGAAAAATTTAACTGTCGGATAGTTTCAAGCTAAGCTCGAATTGAATTTATTGGATACTGAAAAATTAAGATTCTATCTAACTTGTTTTGGTTAGTTTCCATTTTTGGTTTTATGATATGACTTTACTATTTTCTAAAAAAAGAATTATCAATTAGTATGTATATCTTGCATTTTTGGAATTTGCTAGGAGCTTATTTTATAAAGTTCAAAATATGAACCATGAAGTCCGTTTTGAATCAATTGGGAAAGTCATTAATCAAGAAAAGACTCAAATATACATATTTCATATACATATATATATATATATATGTATATATATATATATATATATATATATATATTTCTCACCTGTGAGAAATTTTAGGATTTAAGCCTTTTTTGGTCTTCTTATGAAACTTTATAGTTCACAAAACAAATTTGAATGGCAATTTATCCTTAACCCTCAACGGTTCGGAAGTATTTCAAGTTTACCTCCCACCAGGTCCAGCTATTTTTCATAGAAGAGAAGCTGTAAAACGTTTTTAAATCAAAGAAATATTTTTATTTTAGGGAAAGTTTATTAATATATATAGAGAATAATAATACTAACAATATTATTTAAATTTTATATTTTTTTAGAGTATGGTACTTTTCGAAGCACTCTCCAATATGAATTCCGGGTTTTTCGGTGCAAGTGTCGCAATAAAATTTTGTTTCTCGTCTTCCCCCTGAAACCTTTCGATTCGAGCATACTATGCAGTCTCTTTTAGTTCTACTGCGAATGATGTGGAGCTTACCATCTAATCGCTGCAAATCTTGTTCAGTATTAGCGCGCCCTCGAGGTGTTTGCAACATATGAAAGTCATCTACTAACTGATCAACCAATTCTTTCATAAATTCGTAATGTGAAAGTGCTTTTTCGTTCTTTTCTTTCTGAACGGATTTATATAGAATGTACGAATTTGTAGCACATACTTCAAGGTTTCAGAAAAAGAGTTTTCGCCACCATTTAAGGGATTTCCTTAAGAAACAGTAGCTGGATACATAGTGATCTGCCCGATCGACACCACCCATATTTTTGGTATAGTTCACTACTACTTCAGGCTTCTGGATTGTAATAGGTTTGCCATGTCGTAATATTCTACGGACGTTTGTAGTTTCTGACATATCCCAAGTACTAAGAAGTGTTACAACCCTTTTGTCCTTCCATGAAAGGAGTAAAGTATTATTTTTTCTGCAGGCTACTATGTTTGCTTTTGAAAATTTAGGCTTTCTTATTATAGGCGGTACACCTTTTCTATTTGTGTTTAATGTACCAATTAAGTGGCACTCCATTTTCAGTAATTCATTTGCCAAAGGTATACTGGCATAATAGCGGTCTGTATACATATGGTATCCTTTTGCACAGCCAACGTTATCAACAAGTTTCTTAAATAAATGCTAAGGAATTCGAGTAGTTACAGGGAGATCCAATCTAGAAAGGTTGTCTGAAGCTATGCTGCCATAATACGGGAGAATTGTAGAAATGTACCCTGTGTTTTCGAGTCAGCTAGTACATATATTCTTATACCCCACTTTGTTGGTTTTTCGGGATTGTAGGTAATAAAACCTAATCTTCCTTTAAATTCTACAACAGACTCATCAACGGAAATATCTTTATATGGTACAAAATACTGTAGGAACTTTGAGTCAATATATTCTAGAAAATTGCTGACTTTTTCAATACGAGTCCTCATGTTCTGATTACCATATCATTACCATATCATAGAAATTATTGTTACCTTCATGTATTATTCTCCTATAATTTCCTGCCATATTTTATGATTTCAAACAAAATAAAGTATAATAAACTAAATTCTGTAAAATGTCTACGCTCTCCTTAAAAATCAAAACAAGACTAAATTTGGATTCGAATAACACAAAAGTGCATGTATGAAAAACAGTAGCAACAATAATAGTAATAAAAATAATGAAATGGTTTTTGGCGCGTATATGGCGCCATTGGACCCAGGAGATAAAATTGTCATGTCAACTATATTGCGCCATTGAAACCAGTAGGTAAAATTGTCATGTCGCCTATATTGCGCCTTTGGACCCAGTAAGTAAAATTGTCATGCCGCCTATATAGCGACATTGGACCGTTAAGGGTTAATTGTGTTGGCTCATCTAAAGTGTTAACAATTAGCTGGGTAGAAGTTTTAGTTCGGAAGTCCTATATTGGTATGGGCTGAATCCAAGCAACAAAATCAAAATTTAAGTTTCCCTAGAAATAGATTTTAATATTTAAGAAGTTGTGATGAATCTATTAGAGTTATTTAACTAAAGCATTGATTGAGGCCAACTTATATACCTTATATCCGTTTGAGTTTTTCTAAACTTAAAGAAAAATATGATGACATTTTATAACAGCATATCCTACTATAGGATATTATAAAGGCATGCTCTACGAAAAACATATCTATTAAATACCTGAAATTGGAATGAATTTGGAGTAAAAATATCAGATCAATTAGTCGTGAAATAGAGACGGCTATATTGGTAATGACATACTTGACATAAATATTAATATTCGGCCTAATTTCATATCCGTTATAGTAATAAAATACTAAGAATCTCTTTTATCTTTTTCGGATTTTGGTCATTTGACCCAATTCTTTAATAAATATTCTTCATTCCTCCACTCCTCCAAAGTTGATACTTAATAGTGCTTGATCCTGGAAAAGTTAGACTAATTTTGTTCAGGAACGTAATAACTTTGGATTGGGTATCTTTAAACATTTTACACTTATCATGGAATTCATAAAATTCAACAGAGTCTCTGCCAAATATTATGGTAGTACTAATAATTTGGGTATCAGCTGTTGAATGTAAGCAAAGCTTCAGTAAACTTAAATTGATAAAACTTACTTTTGGGCAAGAATAATGAATTGCAACAATATACGAAGCATTATAAAATATAAATTGAAAAGATGTGATTTACCACATTTTCCGCTGTCAATATAAAAGAATTTACACAAATAGCAACTTTTCCATTCCCCACTGTAAAGAAATGTGTCGCATTCCAAGATTCTAATTTTAAACAAAACTTCACTTATTTATTATTTTAATATTTTTGAAAGTATTTCTAATTATAAAATGAATTTCATTTGAATGATTTTTCAAAATTTACTCTTAGCTCTAATTCTATCAGTCGTACTTAGAGATGCATTGTGAAAAAACGAATTATTTATATTAATTTTTGCTTTGCACCCCCCAAAAATAAATTAAAATAAAAATAATTTATAAGTTAGCATAAATCAAATTATTGTTCATCAGATTTATCTTGTGCAATTGGAAATGTTCGCTCTCAAAAATCAAGTTTATCCTGAACTGAACAAATAAATAACTACTTGATTGTTGCAAGTACAATTTAAAAAGAAAAAAAGGTAGGATGATATCTATATTTACAACACCCGAAAACAAAATCTAAAAACATTTGTCAAATTTGAAAAATCATCAAAAACCAAAACATTAAGGAATTTAGAGCTATCAAGTTATCATCAATATATTTCTTAGGGCATCTGATTAAGTATAAAGACAAAAGCAAAAAAAACCTCTCTATCCATCAAATAAGATAAGTCAAAATGAAACAAAAAAATAGGGTCATTAAGACGCTACTGCCATTTGAAGAAAATGATCGAGAAACAAGTTCATCATCAGCGCACAATAATAATCAAGTGTTCCCCACGCATATCTTTAACAGACGAAACAACTCAATATAAAGCGAAAATATTTTTTAGAAAAGTTTCAAAAAGATGATCAAAATTGAAGTTTTTTGTTGTTTTGCTTACATTTTTTGTTTTTGTTTTATTTTTAAATTACTTTAATTAATCTTACTAGCAAAGTGTAGAAGCAAAAACACTTTCCACCTTGGTTATGAGTTGAGGACTGATTAAAATCACATCAAATCAAAAGGGACATACTCCAATCGAAGACCTTTTCTTTAGATTTTGATAAATGGACACCCTTCCTGGATAAGGTGGGATTGTTTGATGAATAGCCATTGTCAGAAAAAGGTATTTGTGTTAAAATCGAACAAAATGTCCGAGGGTCTTGAATTCTTTCGAAGCTAAATCTAATGCCTATGCTATCGGTTTTGATTTCTATACCAAATATGTTCTCTCTTTCTCTTTACTATTGGGAAATGGAAATTGGTAAAGTGTGGAAAAACCTTTAAAGACCGCCATCATTGTTCCTTATGGATAAAGATTTAGTTTGTATAATCTCTTGCCATTGGCAAATTGATTGGGAATTAAAGAAGTTACTTGTGGCAACTTATCGGCTCACTTCAAAGTGACAACTGAGAAATTTGTTGTTTTATTTTTCATTTTTTTTTCTTTTAATTTTCTTTATTATGTTTAAATGGGTTGAAAATTTTTAACTTGAAGTACTTTGGTAGGTAACAAAACACAATAAATTTGGAAATTTTCATAAAATCTTTTTTTGTATTCTACAATTTAATTGGTGTTATTCGTTTAAGATTGCCATAAGAATATTTTTAACTTTTAAAAATACAAAAGCTTTTGAAACCAACTTCATCAATTTTAATCAGATTTTTCATTATAATAGTATGTTAAGCATAATATTTTGATATTTTCATTACATTTGCCTTGTGGGGCCTGCGTCGATACAAATCTAAATTGTAGTTGTAATTGCTTCTGAAAAATTTTAAATTTTTATTTAGTTTAAAATTTTTTTGCTTCTTAAGAACCAATGACATTTGACATCTTGGCACTCAAACTAGCAAATAAGAAAAGTCATCAATTTCGATAAATTTTTTGTTTATGTGAATGCAACTTTTGCATTGCACTGGTTTAATTGAAATGAAATTTAAAAAATTGATAATTAATAATAAGAATTGAAATTTTTTATAGCTATTAGTAAAATAAACTAAGGACAACTAATCGTTTCTATCAAGATTATAAAGATTACTCTGTTTGTGGGTGATGGGGCTCTAAAATAACTAATAGTTATGCATTTAAAAAAGAATCTTATTTGTTCCTCCTTTGTTTGTCTACTTTAAAAAAAAAGGCATTGAAAAGCAGGGCAAAGCTGAAAAAATTAGGACTTCTTTAGTACAGCAGAAACAGACCCGGCATCATTGTAAGACAGCTTGAGAACAAATCCGTGCAATTATCGCTTTTCTCTACATGAAAAGTTAAGACAGATAAATAGAAAAAGAATTCCCAAGGCATGCTCCTATTTGGTACAGAGTTGGATCCCAAATAAACTCGGATGAAAAATCCAAATACTGCATACCTTTTAGCTCTTAGAAATGACTCGACTCTTTTCTTGCAGAAAAAATTTTAGCTGATGTCAATGAGATTCAATATACTAAAAGAGGTTATCTTTGACACCAAATTTACATCTGTTCAGACTGCTTAGCCTTACGAAAAGCAAGGTGATAGGAAAGTGAACAATCATGTAATATCAATTAGTGTATTTTTTGCCAGAAGGTTGGAGTTAAACCTAACCTCCAACTCTTTGGTGCATAAAATTACTGTCAAAAGAAGCAAGCTATTTTGACTACTTTCAACTAGCTTGAGAGATTCTCTTATTCTATTTTTCTATTAACTACTATCGAAAATGTAGAAAAATGTTTCTCTCCGAGAGCTTGAATAATTATATGAGTTATTGGGATAAATTCTTCATGCTGGACGGATCCATTGAAGATTTTGTTTGTTCTACATGTCGTAATTTATATTCAATCCTCAAATTATTGAGACTAAAAAGAATATAATATGAAAATATGGTAAAAATTTGCTGTCAGCAATTTTAGATAAATTTAAATCTAAAAACATGTTAATCAGTTGGTTAGCAATTATTTTTAATATTTTTTGAAAAATAAATTTAAAATTTTTTCGTCAGCCCAAATTAGTATAAATAGTATAAGTCTTTTGCGTAAGAGAAAATAAAATAGTACATTATAAAAGTAGTGAAAAATGAAACCCGGATGTTTCAGATGTTCAGATGGTGTTTATCTAAAAAAAAAATTCAAATTAACACTTTCTTATATTATAATTGATTGCTAAGCTAGACTCGAGTCTTCAGTATAGCGCTGTAAAACATATAGCAAATAACCACCTAAGAAATTTACAAGGAACTGAAGGGATTATTTATTTTATAATTTTTTTATAATTCATTAAGTGTCACTTAGTATTAACATATAAATATAAAACATATTCTCTTCCACTGAAAACTTTGTTTGTTTGTCGTTCAGCTTTCAAGTTATACGCGCATTTTGAATTGTTGACTCCTTAGATGTCTTTTTTCCTCATAATTTCTTTAATTCTTTAAATTATTGTATAACTTCTTTAAAATACTGTGTCTAAATTTCAAGTTGATCGAAGTAAAATTACCGAGAATATAAGCATTTAAGCGTCCTTTGCTCTAGATCAAAGTGCGGGTGAGCAAAGCTTTGAAGCGTTTTCCTGAAGCTTGATATTTTCGAAGTTGCATATGAATCCCAAAGGCCCAAAATCTACGAAACCAATCATTTTGAAATTTTGCACACCACTTGCTCATATATTCCACCAGATAATGACGTCAGCTTTTTTTCTTTGCTAATTTTTAAGTGTACCACAAAAAATAAGCCAATTTTTTATTGTGAAAATTGGTATTTTGGTTCCAGGGGCTATCAAAAATTGAAAAATCCTAAAAATATCCTCTCGAAAAATAATATGAAAAATAATATATTAGTTCAAAGTCTGTTTGACCTAAAATCTACTACAACTTTTGTCACTTTTTCTATTTAATTGTAGTAATTAAGTGATTAATTTATGTAATATGTAAAATAAACAATAATATATTAATTAAAAAATTATGGAATAAAAGGAGAAAGTCAATATGATTGTTTTAAGTGTGGATGTATATATATGTTCACAAAATATGTGTATGTTGTTGGTTGTATATAGCAAAATGATAGATAAAACTTTTTACAAGTTTCATTTACAATTTTTTATCAATTTAGTTTATTGTATCTCGAATAGGATATTTTTTTGATTTTCTACCCATTGTAAAAAATTTAAGCAAAGCTAGATTTGTTTTTTCAAATACCTTTCTTAAAGTAGTAGTAAAATTTACATTAGCCCAAAATAGTTTATATATTTAATATTTTTTTTTGGCAATTAGCGTCATTCACGATCTACAAAAAATTGTATAATACTTTATTTAATTAATATCACCTCAAAAATGGTATCCCATTTTTCATATGATTTCTATTTTTTACATTTAATTTCAGATCTTTGTTATCACAAAATTTCAATGAATGAAAAATGTTACATGTTTAACAGTAGCTATGTATATTTTAATTATAACAGATTGAAACATTTAACTTGATTTAAATATTTATTTAATATAACCTAAAACTTCCAATGATCACACAAGCCAAAAGTGAAAAAAATGTGATTTAAGCAAAATCTAATAAATGTGATTTAGGTGTCGTTGACATATTTCAACTACGATTTAAACTGATATAATTTTTGTAGCTTAACGAAAATGAATTTATGCTCTTTGCATAGGCAATAATTATCTTTTATGATATTAAGCAAGATGAGCTAAAATCTGGCATTAATTGATTTAAATGAAAGAAAAGTTATTAGCTTGGTTTCCGTTTTTTTTGAAATAATACTTTTTAATTTAGTCTATATTTCTGAATAGTGTTAATATTAAATACTTGCAATATTGTTGCTTGCAGACAAAACTTAATTTAATTTACCTAATTTACCTAATTATTGCATTATCAAATTAGGCATCGTATAGCATTCCACTCCCACCCCCGTTACGCCCTACACAATTTTTTCTCATATGATATATCGATAACATCAACAGTCTCAAAATGGAATACCATCTTGGAACCACTCCAAAATAATCCCTGCAAGTCAAGTTGTGTCCAAGGTTTAATTTTAGACAGAGATTTTTCAGGTCCCGGAAGCTAATACCTTATTAAGATAGAAATTCTGAAATCATGAAAGAGCTAAATAGTGATTAACAAGAATATTTGAATCGCTGCCAAAGTGATCCGAATCTTAAATACAGTCAAAACTATGGTTAGGACCGAGCAGCTCAGCACCAAAAAAAGTTGAAGCCAGTTTCATTATCGTGGCTTTTGGTATACCAAAGGAGTATTTTCTGATTGAATATCTTAAATAGAGCAAGAAGAATAACGGGAGAGTATTATTAAAAGCTTTTGGATCAGCATAATGGGAAATTGTTGAGAAAAGGGCTTGTTTGCAAAAAAATAACTTATTAGGACAATGAATGTGCCAACAAAGTTGTTTTGGCTATAGTAAAATTATGTGATTGGATGTAGAAAATGTGAGAACATGGACTATTTTCTCCAGATTTAGTCCCCTTGACTTCCATCTCTACCCAAAGTTGCAAAATTTCTACCTGAGAAATGATTTAACTGTGACAGCAGCTGTAAGTGGGTACAAATCGTTATGGCCATAAAATATTTTACATTTCTGCTTTTAAAGATCAAATTTAACTGACAAGCAACAACTAAGTACTTATTGGCATGCACAGAAATTATTTGGTTAATATCACTTAAAGGTGTTATTGTTGTTCATTATACTTCTTAAATCACAAATAGATTCTGAAAAATATTATATATCATTTCATATTATTTATGAAATAATTTTTTGAGTAAAAAGAAATTACAAAAAATTACATTCTTCATTGAATGAAGACCAGCATTTTTGGTGTATAAAATTAAAATGTATAAATTTTCATTAAAAAGGAATCATCAAAGGCGGCTCTAGTTTATAATTAATTGAAGTTCATTAACTGGATGCCTTTGTGCATGAGGCTATGCTTTTAGTTGGAATCTCAAAGAATCAAAAGTAAGTTCTTGTTAATTTCCCAACAAACTTCTTAAAAAAAGGTGTATCATGGACAGGATTCATTTGTTCTCTTTCTTTGACTGCACCGATACAGCTTAATTAGCGAATTACAAAATGAAGTCTGTGAAACAAACCGTGTTGGCTGTATAGCTTTTAATACAAGAAAGATTCAGTTATATATATATATATGAAAATATTCAAGAAATATATTTTCCTTGTCAGAGTTGTCAATTGGTATTTATTTAAACCAAGTTTTACTTTACGTGGTTTATGTTTTGTTTGTCAAATATTAACATTTCTCATTTTTCATTCCTTGTAGTTTTTTTTCTCCCAATTAAATTTAACTAAATGTATAATTGATCAAAATAAAAACTAAAGGAGAATTAAAAACTGTGCTTAAGAAAACTAACCAAAAATAATTGGCATTGCCCATTGAGTTTTAGGACAAAAACGCGGTAAATAAAATGTATTTCTTAATACCATTTAGACAATACCATTGGTTGTCTAACTGTGTTGAAAAAGTAATCATAAAAATTTTTTTTCAAGAGTTTAAATTGGAAAAGTAAATTGCCAAAGCAAATTTTACGTAGACATAGTCCTGAAATATTTCTTTTGTTAAAATTAAATCAGTATTGAAAATGTTTTTTAAAATTCAATAATAGCTTAATATATTTAACTTAAGCGTAATTAAACTAGTTTATTTTGTGAAATTAACGTTAAATTAGTCGAGAAAATTCATTAGAAAATTTTCAATGCCATACTCGTAGTTTTCCTCACAGAAAGCAGGCAGGACATGTAATTACGAATTTGGGTTTGAAACCGATGTAAAAGAAGAAAATATAGCGTTACTTAACTAGGATAGGATTTGCTTATTTTAATCATATGAAGAGAGATTATATAAACTTTTTATTACCTTTTGAAATCACTGAAATAATTCAGCTAAGGATTTCAATGCTTTAAGAGTTACTGTTTACAAATCTGCAACATTACACCTATTCTGGGAAAAAAATTGTTTGAATCTTCCAAAATTTCGAAAGGTTTCAAAACTCTAATTATAAAGAAACGTAAGCTTTAAAGAGAGTTACTGCGATCCAGAAATCCACTTGATGAAACTCAACTATTAAACAGTTAGACAGAAGAAATTAACCAAACATGAACTAATAAACTAATTAATAAAAAACAAAATAAAATAAGTTACAAAATATGTAATAATTAAAATAAAATTAAAAATAAAATAATTAATAAACTCATATCCTAAACTTCATTGAAGCGACATTATCTCAGGCGCATTAAAAATGACTTAATTGGAAAAATGTAGTCATATCAGACGATGTCTAATATGTCGAAGGAGTTGAGCCAGGGAATCTATCTATATTCTGGATAGTGTTTTTTTATGGTCACCAGTAGATGCCCTATGTTAATTCTCTAATTCCTTCATTTTTAATTTCTAAACTGCGTTTCTTATCTTAGAGAAAGGATTAAATTTCAACGCCAAATTTTCATGTTTAAATATATGAATCCGAATAATAAATCCGAAAAATAAAAACAAAATTTGGCTCGAGAAAAGTATCAAAGGCTGATTAAATGCCATATTCGACCTTTGAAAAAAGAAACAGTAATATTAGGATACCGATCAGTAAGATCTGCATCCAACGAAAAAATGCTTTGTTGTTGACGTTTTGAGTTTTTAAGTGAGATTAAGTCAGCTTTTTAGTAAAAATAAAAAGTTGGAAGTGAAAAAATTAGTTTTAAATGAAATTAAATCAGTTGTAAGGGTTTTGTGTTAGAATTAAATAAAAAACTTTTATAGGAGTTTCTATAGGAGTTTTGAGGCAAGTCTACACTCAGAAATACGTTGACTGCAATAATTACATTACTAATTTTATTGCATTTGTATTATTTACAGGAAGTCAATTTAATATAATAAAACTAGTTAGATAGCATTTTCAATCAAAATGTCAAACTCAAACAAACTAAACTCAAATAAAAGCACTCAAAACTCCTATAAAAGCACTGTCCAAAACACTAATCTAGACACCAAGTAAATTATATGAAATAAATATGAAAGGATGAACACCGTAAGCAGTTAGTGATAAAGTTCAACAGCTCTGCTAAGCAACTGTGGAAAATATTTGTATTGCTAAAAACATTCTGAAGTCATCATAAATTTTAAAATGAAATAAACTACTTCTTCGTTTACCATAAAATCAAATTTAAATTCATAATCATTTCTAGGATTTTGTTCGAATTTTCTAGCTCCTATTTACAGTGTCTCTACTAAAGCATACGTTGTTTTTACGAGTCGAAAGAAATTTGATTTAGACAATAGCTTTAATTATTTTTACTATGACTTAAGATATGAAGACATCCTAAACTCTAAAGAGCTTTTTAAGTTTTTAAAGAAAACATTTAATTAATATCTAAAAACCTTCTATACATTATGCAGTCACTTAAATTACTTTCATTATATCAGAGGGAAATAATAAAAAACCCACAATAAACACACAAAAAGCTCAGGACTTAACATGTTCAACACTAAGCAAGCCGACAAAATGAAAAAGCTTACTAGTACTTCTACAACAAGTTTTAAATTTCTGCTTTGTTATCGTAAAAGATAAATTTAATAAATTAAATTTTTACCTACCTCTATTTAACAATCGCGCCAATATAATTTTTTTTGTAATTAAAGTTAATTTACTTAAAACTTCTTTCTTAAAAAAAAGCCGCATAAATTTTTTTCTTTTTTTCACTTTTTAGCCAAGTGGTGAATTTTATTGAGGACTGCATTACCAGAAAGGTTTGTGTATTTGATTAGCTTCTCCAATTAGAATATAAGGAAAAAGGTATTTGCAATAATTTAAGCTAATCCCCTTAAAATATGGTAAAATAAGATAAATTAATAAATACGTAGGTTTTCTGCGATTCTAACAACATTTTCTTTTATTGTTCAAAGATTAGAACTGCGAATTACATTACATCCCTAGTAACAAAAGAGTTTTTCCCATTGAAAATATTCACAAACAGATGGCACCATGAGCTAGTCTTTTGCAATTTTTATTTGCAGAAAAAGTTTTTTTTTTTTCAGTTTTGACATATTTGACATAATTTGACGCATGGAAATGCCACAAATGGCGCATAGATGCAAGGATTCAGGATTTGTCAGCACTCTGGGAGCAAATTTTTGACGATTTCGACGATTTTTGAATCTAATTTGGGCGATTTTTATGGAATTTGGACTCACCAAATCGGACTTAGAACAAGTCCAATTTGAGGAAATTCCCATACAAAGCCTTTAGACTTGCCCAGAAGCCAGAAACCAAGTACTATGCTATCAGGGGTTGCGAGCGTGGGTTAAATGCTTTCATTTCTGACGCGTTCTCACGCGTTGATAACTTCTAATGCAGGAATGCAGTTTGAAAATGCAAAATACAATACAATATACAAATTTTCAAAGCAAAATGCCGACAATGAGATAATTGTTTTAGCTACATTATAAAAATAAATGGACCCATAGGCTAGGAAATATTAATTACACCTTGAGAAGAGTATTTTCGTTTTAAATTTTAAAGTAAATGCAATAATATTGTAAAAGAATAGAGGTAAATGCCATCCAAAAAATTTTAATATGTACACATGAGCTGCTTGCATGTTTATTTTATTATATACTTAAAAGGATTAAATATTTTGTGAGGATTACTCTAAAAACTAAATGTTTATATTGGTCACACAAAAATGCGAAAAATATATTTCGTGCAAATGCAAAGGAGATGCAATAAATTTTTTCCAAGAACTATTTCTTTTAATCCCTAATAAAGTTTTAGGTATTGCAGATAGAAAATAAATATAGGGCCTTCTTTCCTTCAAAGGGATGTAATACATTATAAAAATAAATTGACTATTAGGTCTAGGAAATACTAATTATACCTTGAGAAGAGTATTTTCTTTTTAAGTTTTGAAGTAAATGCAATAAAATTGTAAAAGAATAGAGGTAAATGCCAACGAAAGAAATTTTAATATATACACATGAACAGCTTGCATGTTTATTTTATTATATAATTAAAAGGATTATATATTTTGGGAGGACTACTACTCTAAAAGAGAAAGGTTTATATTGGTCACACAAACATGCGAAAAATATATTTTGTGGAAATACAAAGGAGATGCAATAAATTTTTTCAAAGAACTATTTCTTTTAATCCCTAATAAAATTTTAAGTATTGCAGATAAAAATAAATATAGGGTCATCTTTCCTTCAAAGGGATATAATGTAGCAAAAACAATTATCTCAAAAGCCGAAATTAATATAGTTATGCTGATAATTCTTTTCTTAGGAAAATAATTTTATATAAATAATAATAATAAATAAATAATTTTAAACATTATTTGATATAACTGAAAAAACCCATTAAATATAAATTTTATGATGTTTTTTATAAAATAATTTAATTATCTCGCTTAAGCTTATACTAACACGGGAACTTATTGTACGTCTGGGCCGTCAGACTGTTGAGGTTGTTCAGATCTGTTGTTTATAATAAATATAAATTTGTTACTTTTAAAATGAGGAAGCTACCGCTATTTTGTTCATACTTTAAGGCGTCTGGCTGAGAGGTTTTTGCTGTTTTTTCGCTCTTTAAGGTGTCTGGCTGAAGTTTTGGCCGACGGGAAGGGTCTGGCAATATGAAATAAGGATTATTAATAATATTCCCTTAAACATATCCAAAAATTAGCTCTAAGGAAAAGAGAAAATTTTCCGCTTTTACGCACCTTCCCCCCCCCCCCTGATATCTCTAAAATAGCCGCCTTTTACTACTACTTATTTCCTAAATTTCATTACTTCCTAAATAAGAGAGGTCTGGTGGCCCTGGGATAACTAAAAATCCTTAAAAGCGTAAATAAATACTTAAAAATTTGACACATTAAAACTCTTCCTCTTTTCTAATATTTTCTGTTGGATGCTTTCAATAAAAAAAATTTAAAAGTATATATGCATGAAATCACTTATGAATTCACTATTTACGCATTTGAGAAAAGTATAATTGATTTATGTTTGTAGAAAATAAATTAAATTATTTTCAGCCATCAGAAAATTTTTGATTTTGCTAACCTTCAAAGCCCTAATTAATTAAGAGGACAGCAGAAAAGGGGTAGAAATAACTTTTACGCTTAAACACATTCCGATTCAAACTGTTTTGGCATTAATCAGGTGATAATGTACTAGTGATGTTTTAGTTTTGATATTACTCATAAAATTAAGACTTGAGGATTCTACATAAATTTTAAACCATTTTACAAGTATAAAACATGATTGATTATTTCCACTGAGTGGAATTCAAGTAGTTTTTTATTTGTGATTTGAAAATTTAGGTCAAATTACACTCAATTATGTAATGAAAAAAATTCTACACAAAAAATTTTTATATATATTAGATGAAAAATATAGCTGACATCTCAATGGCGCTTAATTTCAT
The DNA here is from genome assembly GCA_947359355.1 of Acrocera orbiculus. Classification (NCBI taxonomy): domain Eukaryota; kingdom Metazoa; phylum Arthropoda; class Insecta; order Diptera; family Acroceridae; genus Acrocera; species Acrocera orbiculus. The sequence continues at coordinate 45,298,894 of OX375756.1, read as the reverse complement.
GTGTGTAAAAAAAGATAACGTGTATCTAAAACCAAACAAATTTTCATTTTCAGAATTGGAAGTTTGACTTTTAATAGCTTAAAGCTATGAAGGGAAATATATTTTGCTAGTTAATAGAACTAAGATCAACATCTTCTATGGATTTAATATAATATGTAATAAATTTCTATCACTTCATTGTACTTATTCCAGAATAAATTTCTATATCAAAAGAAGACGTTTTCTGTCTTATCTTAAGCATTTTACCCAGATATAAAGTCATAGAATTAAGCGATTTATAATTTTATGAAGACGAAATAAATACAGACCCCAATATTAACAGAGGGCTTAGCAAATCTTGCAATGTGGCGACGGTTTTGAACCATTTACTTTCAATGTGCCGAAAAAAATTATTTCTTTTTTTATAAATATCTTTTTGCATGTTTTCATTTGCATAAGCGTACGACTTTTAGAGAAAACATCAAAGAGTTTATAATTTTCCGAATATTATAAACGTATCAAGATTTAAACTATATAGGGTTAAAGTTAGACTTACAATTCTTTAGAATTGTATTTAATTAGTTAAATATGTTTTGCCTTAGCATCAATAGATCTTTATTTATATTTTGCTAAGAAAACTGTGGCTGATAACACAATTTCTTTTTGAATGAATTAATTTTATTATATAAAATATTTTTATCCGCCCTAATGGTGTCTTTTCTGAATTCAATTTTCTTTCTAAAAGTTGAAATTTGAAATTTAATTTCTATCTATACACAAACTACTCACAAATTTCGATGCATATGTACTAGTATAGGTGTAAATTAACAACAGTTATAAATCCAAAAATTGTAAAATAACCTTCATCCTTGCAGAAGGTAAATAAGACATTAGTCTGACATTTTATTACTTTCGGCTACTTTGATACTTCTAGTCTACTCCTTAGCCATAAATACATAAAACGAAATTATTATGACTACCAATAATTGTAAACTAATAAAATGGAAAATTTTAAGAAAAACTATTGTATTTTCTTCATGGACATTTCTAGGACGCGATCTGTTGAAAGTATCTTCTTTGGCTAAATTAATAAGAAAGTCCTTGAGCATTTAGTCCTAAGCGAAGAACGTGTGACTCCTTTATCATGCTCACGCGACAGTATAAATATTTATACTGCTTTCAAGGTTATGGATGTCATGCTGAGGAAACAAGAAAATATTTAGTTAGAACAAAATTTTTTGTTCAGTTAGTTTAGGTACATGGAAATAATTTAATGACTTAAATTTTGTGTTGATAGGACATTTTTTAACAACAGAGCTCAAAGTGCAATTGTAGAATGATCTTTATTTCTTCTTAGCCTGCTAAGCTACTTTGTGCTCTAATAAAGCTGTGAAACTAACTTTATGTATAATAAGTTACTTAATTTGATAAGCAATCACTACAAGGCTAAGAGTTTCTTGACTAGGTTTCTTTCCTTACTTTTTATAGCTTGTATAGTCATTAATTCTTTTAACTAATTTGAATTTTTTTTTTTTTTTTTTTTTTCAAAATAAGGAAAAATAAATTTATATACATTTATTCGCATCCTTGGGTAGGTTTTAATTCAACCATTCAAATCATATTAGAAAATTTTTGACAATGGTACGTCTTTTTGTCATATATATTTTAACTTGAAGAAATGTAATATTAGTCCCAATCTTTCAGCAGGATTTATTAGATTTATAAATTAAATCTTGTTTTATAATCTAACACTCTTTGAACTTGTCAAATATTAATGAATCTGTGGATAATTTTTAGTTTTTTTATTGTAGTATGTTAAGCTTTAAGAAAAATTAAGTTGGTTTTTCATACTGCCTACAATCTCTATTAATCGAAAATATAAAAATCATTCTCCGAAAGCGTCAAATTAATTGCAGATTGTAGCAAACTAAATTTATACTTATAAGAATTACAGACTTTGGCCTTCTAAAAATTGAAGGACCTCAAAATAATACAATGCAATGATTACTGCACCTAGTCAAACCGTAAAAATATTTGTACGTCAAGCAGAGCATTCATGTTGGGATAATAAGTCGTCCTTAATTTCGAGAAAGGTTAGAATAAGTGTTGAAAATTATTCTGTATCTAAACAAAGCAATAGGTGGGCAAACTTAGTTTTCAATAATATTTTACCAACCGGAACTCGCATTAGCATCAAAAATGATAGATTTGTAAGTAAGAATATTTATGCTATCAATAATCCAAAAATTAATTGTTTAAACGTAATTTATCATGCATTTTAGTACAGTGTATAACAGAAAAAAATTTTTTTGTATCGAAGACGAGTTTGAAACTGCAAATTTCGGTATAAGATGAAACTATGTGAGGAAATCTTTGACAAGAAAAATGACGGGAAAAGGTAAAGTTAGAAAATTATACATTCTGGACTTTTTCCTACCCGACTAGGATTTTAATCCGCGGCCCTCATTAAGCTAGCCTCACTTGGACAAACCCATGAGGGCCGCATGAGGCATGTAATGCTAAACTTATATTAGGCTCTAATGCGGCATGTCTCACACGGCCCACATGGGGCAGAAGTGAGAATTGCCACACGTGAGGTCTTCAGCATTCGTGCCTAACACAGTATATTTTGCATATGGAACGATGTATCGCATTTAGAACGGCGAAGTCATTACAGTCACCGAAGACGATTTTCAGCTGGCTGTGGGTAGATTCTCTTTGAAATTAAATATCTTTTCTAATTTATGCGCTTGCCTGCCATTTCCCTTTGAATGATTAATATATACATAATTTTAGGTTCTAATGGGATAAAAAGAGAAATAAACTCATATTTTAATAATTAAATTTATTTAAAATATTCAACATATATAAACGAAAATTTATTTATTTGATTTTCTTAAATTCAAAGCACTAAAACTATTTAATTTGAAATAATACAATAGGAAGTATGTCAACATAATTGATGATATAGTACGATAAGATTTTAACTTAATTTAAACTATATATTACTTTATATAGTGCGACAGCACTAAGGCAACTGTCAAAAAGTATTCAAATACTGATTGAACTTATACAATAAATTCTTTTATTTATGATTAATAATATAATTAATTTGAAACTTAAATTAATTATAAGCAAAAATTAAAAAAAACTAATAAATTCACCGAATGAAACAAATGCAGACGATTAAAAGGCGACAACTACTAACTGTCAAACTGACAACTGTCAAAGAAAATTTTTGATATAAAAGAGATCGCGTACACTATACGAAAAGATTTATCATTTTAGAAGTTTTTTAGACTTAATAGACGAGAAAGCCTTTAATTATTAATTAAAACTTATCTTAAATTATATGTTTAGTAAATTGAACTAAAAATATTTAACAAAAAACAAAGAGATTAGAAAAAAATTAAACTAAAAGGCAAAAAGTTGTTATACATCGCGAATAAAGTACGAATAAGGAATGCAGCGAATTTAAGGAGCATTTCATCACTGCTTCAAAAAATATATTCTTTTAAATTTGATTCATTAATTGGTATTTGGTTATTTTAAGGCAAAAGTTATTTCGATCAGCTCCAAATTCTTTACATAAAAATAATCTCTTATATGAAAAAATTTAGTATTATTAGAGGTTTTCTTTACTTAGAAAATCTTGGGCTAGCCGCATACTCGCCTTATTCGGCCCTCATTTGCTACTTGTGAGGCATGCCGAACTTACGATAGCCGCATACTTGCCTTATTCGGCCCTCATTTGCTACCTGTGAGGCATGCCGCACTTAGGCTAGCCGCATACTCGCCTTATGCGGCCCTCATATACTTTAAGGCATGCCTAACTAAAAATTCTAGTCGGGTATTGTTTCCTAATAATTTGTATTGAATTTATTTTTGTTTCTTAAAGAGAGCTTCAAATTTCAAAAGTTAGTTTTTATGTTAACCGTTGACATTTACGTCCCCAAATCACTAATACCCACCTACGCCACTAGCTGCAGACATTATATTCAACAACATTAATTTACGAAAGCTAATCAGAATTTAAATAAACCTCCGTTTAGTATTAGTGCAAAACTAAAAACATAATGGGTGTTTTATCAGAGTAAAAGCCAATGTATTTATCTCCAGAATGACGGGAAAAGTGGCTACGCCAGCTACTTTTTCATACATTTTATCATCAGATTGACACATGAACCGTCAAAGGTTTGAAACTCCTTTAAAATTATATACATTTATGAGTTGTAGTGCCATGCCACCTTCAGGGCTTATTGACTAGTGTGTGACACATTTTGTTTAGTTCTACAAAATACAAATACCGCTTATTAAATCCGATACTAAAACTCTTCTTCACATCTAAAGAGCCAGTAATTCAATAATGAATGGTCTAATTTAAAGAACCTCATAACTGTAAGGAAGTAGTTTGATATCAGTGTTTTTGCAGCTCCCTTTAATAGAATTGATGACAATGTAAAAGCTTTGTCTTGCATTGATATTTTATAACTCTACTTCCATATACATAATTTCGGCACTACTTAGCAATAAATATAATAATAAAAACTATTGAAAAACAAAAGCAAATAAACTATGAAATGTTTAGTAAGGATCCCGAATTAGTGTTTCATAGTTGAATGTTCAATTCCTCACGTTTTCTAGATGGTTGCCACAACGTTATGCTCAATGATTGCGCCATTTCATTGTCAATCTGGCTTGTTTTAAATATTTTAGCAAAAATTCTACTGCACCTGAAAAGCCATAGGTCAGCCATATTAATGTTTAGTGGCTCAAGTTCAATTTAAATTCAATTAAAATGCTTAAACATTAATAAAAGCATAATCACAAATTAGCAATCTTCAATATCTACCAAATAATGCCTGTAAATTATTTTTATATCTTTCTGGTATATTCTAAGTACAGTTTTACAGTGAGAAAATCAAGCTCTGAAAAAACTAAACTCTGAAAATTATTTTTTTTAATAGTACTTCTAAAACTACTACTGCAGAAGTTTAGAGGGAAATAACCAAACAGTAGCTCTTATCCAAGGGCAGGGATTAAAAATCCTCATATTAAAAGTTTTTTATTCATAGATGATATTATTATAGTTTTTAGGCAAAAAATATTTAATGGAGCCTCACATTTAAATGATGTTTGCTAGTCAACCTTCTTTTAAGGGCTTAGTACAGCTATACACTTATAATTATTATTTAGAATGCATTACGATCCCTAATCTACAGGCATGGGAACTAACCAAGAATAACCAAAAAGCCAATTTTTATTTAAAAACATAAAAACTAAATGTACTTGAAAGTAAAGCAAATACCACTTTTAAGCTGAGCGTCTGTAAGACTGTTTTTATTTTTTTTATTATTTATTTCCAAACTTTGTTTAAAAGTTCATTAATACTCCCACGTAGCATTAATCCATGGTGATCCTTTGTTACCTGAGTATGGCAATGAATGCTAAAGATAAATTTAAGTATTTGTCTTTCTTAAATGTTCCATGATAAAAGCCTACAGCGAGAAAAATTACTTTATAGACATCGAAAAATTCCGACACGCTAATGCTTGTTTACATGTTTGGACCAAATATTTTCCCTTAAGGTCATTATCTTAGTACCGGAAAACTCAAATGGTATTTATTTGACCTTGACTAATTTAATAAGATACGTGTGCCTGTCAGCAATACACTTATCGAAGATGATTCAATGAAATGATATCATGCAGTGCCAAGGCATTTATTTCAGGGCTAAAGGATACTTAATGGTTCTTTCGCAATAATTTTCAATACACTAGAAATATACAAGAGTACATTTCTTCCGTTCATAGCAGTTAAAGTTATCTACCGTTTTAAGGAAAATTAACTTTTTTTGTTGCTTAACAGTAAAAGGAAACTGTATTTAAAATTAGTTGTTTTCTTCAAATTCTCTAGCTTCGATCTAAAGTTCTTTTTAGCAAAAATCTCTTATAATTGCTGCTAATAATGTAAGAAATAATTAACAAACTTACTTTTTAGGGAAAATTCACTTTTTATTTTATCTTAAATCTTACTAACATTTCCATTATAATTCATACTTAAGAACACAAGAACACAGCTTCTATCCTTTTTGGGGGAAGATTTGCTTTAAACCTAAATTTAGTCAATTCAGAAAATAGGGAAAATTCTTTGTGAAAACAAAAATTGATTTCTCTTTTTCAACATGAAAAATGACCTCAAATTGATTTCAATGCACGACGCATATAATTAATGATCTGCATGGAATATTCAGTCACATAACGCACGTTTGAATTAAGGCAAATCTAATATTCCAGATTGCAGAAAAACAAATACAAAGAAAAGAGAATGAATTAATCTTTGCGGGAGTTGTAACACTAAATTTTTAGGGAAACCACGTACAATAGGAATTTATAGTTTTTTAGGTGGATAGATAAAAATTAATTGTATTTTGCCTATCACACTTAATATTTTTAGCAATTTGTTCAATGTTTTTATGAAAATTTTTCCTTTACCAGCTATAACTTTCCAGTGAAGCTTACATGTAACATTTAAGGCTTCTTTTTCCCATTTTCCAGTTAATCTGGTGGCTTTTCAATGCAATAGTTGTTTCTTTTTATTATTTAACAAAAAATATCTTCCTCTATATGCTAAAGTGGCTTGAGCGCTTTCACAGCTATTACCCGAAGCATTTTTAAATAATTAGTGGAGTCTAACATTATAATGCCATATCAGCATAAAAGTCTGTATGATCAACAAATAAAACCTGTCAATACACATTCAGTCAAGTCTCACTCAACAGGACGCATTTAAGACCTCGATATAAAGAAACGAAGAAACTCAATATTGATATAAGTTGTGCAAACCATGTTTGGTTTGGATATGTTTACAATAATTGTTGGACTTTCATGTTGGTTTAAAGTAATTCCACTATCAGGCTCCTCAACTGAAACTAGAAAATTTATTCTAAAAATGGATATCAAATTTCAGCGTTCCCAGGAATTTCATTACACACCAAAACAAGCGGTTTGAATATGATCTACTTAGGGAAATTGTCAAGATTATGAGAAGAAAATATTGTCTAAAGCCAATATTGCAAACTTTGTTTTAAAAAACTATAGGGGGCTTACTTTTTCGTTAGATAATTTTCTAGGAAATCAAGTTTTTTATTTTTATTACCTTGCCATTGAATATGCCTGTAATTTAGTGGCAACCAATGATTCGCATAGTTGATGTGTGTGTCTATCACAAAACTACATGAAAGTCAACATATATTAAAATAAGTGGAAGTACCTTTTATCAAAAAAATATTATTAAATGAAGGTAAATAAATTGTCCAGGATTTTCTCTCAATTTGCTTTCAATAATTTTATAAGAGATTTGAATCTAGAATAAGAGAAATCAGCGCTGTTGGTTTAATGGAAGCATAAACGAAGTTTATTGATTCGTGCGGTCAAAATAACCTACAACAGGTTTCGTCACAAGCTTTTTTTCGCCATTTTTTCAACAGAAAAGTTATTTTAACGGAATTGAGTGCGAAATACTACCAAAACGAATGGCGTTTGTTCCGCGACTGCTCAAAATTAAACCTGAAAGCTCTTTTATTTCATCAAACAAACTACAATCAATCAATACCACTAGCTCATGCTGAAAGTTGGAAGAAATTATATATACATATACAACAATGGCTACTTTACATGAATTTACCAACTGTAGAGGTCATGAGCAGAAAATTTGCATTAATCTGAAATTAGAAGCCATGGTTACTAGATTACAGCAGGGATACGTAAAATATCAGGTTTTTTTGTACAAATGATACAGCAGAGGATAACTGGTGAAAGGAATTTTCCGATCGAATCAACTTTTTATAGGTGAAAAAATGTGCAAAACAAATCAAAATATGGTCACATTTTTCTTTGCAATATATATATTTTTACTGTTTTGAAATAAAATCGAGCCATCATATAATTTTTCCAAGTCCGATTTAGTAGGACGTAACCACTTTTTGTTAAAAAAATACGAAAAGGCATGAGATTTTTGTTTTAATGAAAGCTAATAAAAAAATAATACTAATAAATAATAATTCATCAATGCATAATGACAAATTTAGCTGCTTACAGATTAATATAAAAATCATAATAATTGAGTAATTACAACTGGAGGTATATCTGATTTGGTACAAGCGGTTTTCTCTAATATCTTTGCATTTGCAAACATTTGGTTGTTATTGACCTTTGAGTCTCCCCAATTATCATAACTTTTTAAGAGTTTAAAACTTTAAGCGTGTTCTTCAAAAATATTGTGCCAATTTTTTAAATTTTATATATAGTTTCCACACATAACATACCTACACACAATGATGTGTTTTTCTTTATTTTACACTGTTTAGGGAGTTCTTACAATGGCGGGTTTTTTCATTGAAAAAACGTTATTTTGAATTCACACAAGAAATATTAAAAATAAAGGAATAAATAAAAAAGAACATTAAAAGAAGCAAAAGCTATACATATGTATAAACTGGGTTTTGTGATCTGAGATATTTATAGGCTTAGATATTATGATCACCGTAAATTGGATTTTAAGGAAGATGACTTGGGAAATACTTTGCAAATGGCTTATTACTTGATAATTTTGTACAAAAATTTTACAGAATGTTTTTAAGATACAATATTTTGAATATGTCAATACGTCGGCTGCTGGGCGGAGATCATTCATACGCAAGTATAAAACCTACAACAATTAATGTTGCCTGCAAAAATCAAATTATTTTTCCACTAAAATATGACTTTTGTCACACGTCAAATATTTATCTTCTGAAAATTTACGAATCATATTATGAAATTGCAAGAAATATTCTCTAAGAAATCTGTAATTGTTATAATTAAAGAAATATCTTTACACGCCTTTATTTATCCTATATAATTTTAAATAGAAAATTTATTTATTCCTTGCTTGCATATTAATACATTTTAATATACGAATATGCTAATTTATTAACCAAGCATACATTTATGTATCAAAAATAAAACCGTGTTTTGATCGCGCGATGTACTGTTTCGGGTCACTGCTTTCACAGTTCCCATCATTAACAATAGTAAACGCCAATTATTGATGATCTTGTGTCACAAATATAACATCCATTAAGAAAAACACATATTGAGAGATAACATGAAATTCATCGTATCACGTTTCATGTTAAGTAACAACGTTTGACTTGCAGACAACAAAACCCAAAAGAATATTGATACTAATATACCAGCCTTATTTTTGATGTACTAGTGATTATGTTTTATATTATGTACATGGTAAAAATGAGAAATTATATCATTCTAGCTAAAAAGACATCACCTTTCTGTTATATAAAATTTTTGATGATTAGCCGGATGCGTTTAACAAATGCTTTGTACGACTCATTAATATTGTCGATTGCAGGAGGTCTTTGGATCCTAATACGTACCAGCAAAGATAAAATATGACAGAATTGATTGTCAAGAATTCGCAATTGTACGTCAAACATTGACCCTTATCTGATCTTTGTCAATGGAAATCAATTAATTACCATAGCAAACTGTATAAAAGTAGCAACGATGAGTAAAAATATTGATTGCTTTTTTATTTAATAAAGTTGGAAAACAGCTAAACAGCTTTTAATGTTATCTTATGGCTTTTCTATATTTTTCTCTTTTTTGACATGTTGTTATTTTTTAGCTGATTGGTGGTTGTATCAATTTATTTTCCTTCAGTTCAAAACTCTTGAAAAACCCAAATTTTATAAATTAAATAAGTTTTCAACCCACATGATTTGTCCAGTTTTATATTAATGTGACAGTAGTGATAAACTCTTTAATAGAGCAGGGGTCTTGAATAATATTATTTACATTCAATGCAATTTTTAAATATCTGCATATTTTTATCTGCATATGAACCAATAATTTATTTGGTTCGATTTAGAAAAAGTTTTGAAGAAACTTAATGTACGAGTATGCTTGAAGCAAAACAGCTTAGCATAAACTAATGAATTTTTACCCGCAACAGACAGACTTCAATTAGCCGAGCCTTAATAAAAGTTTTAGATAGACCTTTTAGTTTGTCGAATCATCGAATCAAAATAAATGGAATTAAAGTGGAATTAAAGTCATTATAAATCCCGAGCTAATATAACACACGATAAAGTGTTAAACCTAACGCCTTTGATGCAAATACTGATGTACTTAGATGTGATAGATATCTAATAGTTTTTAATATTTCTAGTAAAATACTGCGAAAGACACGCCAATCTTCTGTTTGATACCGAGAAAATAAACTCATTAAGATGTAAAAAGTTTTAATCCATTACATTAGGATGTGAGAAAATAACAAAATAATAATAAAAAACCTGAGCTCCAAGTTAAAACAGTTCTGAAAGCTTTTTACCTTTTCACAGCAACTTAAACTGCCTACGTGTAGAAATACGCAAAAACTTCACATTCTCATTCTTATTATCACCTTTCATGGTGGCAGAAACTAACTCCTGGATAATCTATTCAGATACTGACTGATAATAATAGGAATAGACTAGAAGATTATGAACCGTGTAAACTGCTACATCTTCTTGAACCTAATGACATGAAGCTTATATTAAGATATTCGTCCTTATGACAGCAGTAATTGTTCTAGTTACTTTTCCTTAATGCCATACATAGGGGAAATGCATATGACGCTCGTCGCTTGAAGTTGGGCTAATATATTATGAAGTCGCGGAAAGTAGGTTAAAGTTGTTTCAATAAATACCATGGCCTGGCACTTACAATTGAAATTAACTTTCAGCTTAAGCATTCAACCAAACTACCAAAAATAAATAATAAATTGACTTCCTTTTATCTTTTAAGGGTCAAAGCCCAATATGCTAATTAGTGGACTCTTTATTTTAAGGTGCTATGATCACATCTGATCCTGATTATTTTCATTAAAACAATTAATAATCTTTTGATTGCTTTAGAGAAGGACATTTTTGTTAAACTAACTTCATTATAGTTTTGTGTTGCAAATGTCTAGGGCAACGAACTAAGTCATACTAACCATTACTCATTATTTGAATGTATATGTGTCTCAATGTCAAGGTAATTTATTAATTTTTCGCTTTTCAGTATCGAAGTCAACATCTCAATATGTTAGAACTATTCCTACACCCTTGTGCCCTTATCATGAGTTAAAGGAATACCAAACCATATGCAGCTTTATAGGCACAAGTCCTGTCAAATGAATGCAATGGCGGATATTTATGTGTTTTTGGGGTGAATTGTTGTATTTCGCAACCAAAAAAAAAAAATATATATATATATATATATATATTTTTATTTGTGTACTGCATCTCGATTATTGCATTATATGGGGTGAGGTTTTTCTTTGATAAAAGAATAAATTTAATTGATAGTAAAATTTCAGTGTTTGGCTTGGTTGCAGAATTTTATCTAAAAATCAAATTCCAAATGATAACTTTTTTTCCGTTTTTTTAATGTATTTTTTTCGAGTGTCAAGTTTTGCAAGAATTTATTCTTCTTAATCTGGTCTCCTTGCTCAAAAAGACTTATACTAATGTTAACTATGAGTAAGCTAATGCTTTCTTGCAAGCAATTTTTTTGACTATAAGATGAAAAGAGAAATCAAAAGGAAATCAAAGTAACTGACATGAATTTTTTCGAAAATATATATTTTGACAAATTCAAAGTGTTTTTTATTAACCTGCTACAGAATGGTTACCCATTTTAGGCTCTCGTAAGCAAAATATATGCAAAACAATATTTATTTAACATAAATCCTACTGTGCTCATTTTACTTTGCTCTGTCCTTGCTTTTTTGGATAATTTCGTATTTTATGACTTATGAGGCTCCAAAATTAAGGAAACGAAACCCACAAAGCTTTTGCTATATGATTTGTAGGGTTGAAAAAAAGCAATTTTAACTTTCTCAAAGGACAAAAGTTACCAGATAAGGAGTGATTTGGTTGTATCGAATTATGATCATTTTAGAATTTTTTATCATCTTTACAAAATAAGATTTTTAAATAGTTCTCATAGAAATAAAAAGCGGAAACAACTTTTCTTTGGCTACAGGTTTAACCTAGGATGTAACATTTGCGAATCATATAAAAAACTTTTTCATCACATATTTTAAGGAATTTGGAGCTCAAAACGTAAAAAATTACCAATCTAAAGTTTCAACTACTATTTCCAAAAATTTCAGTTGTCAATCCTTCCTGCTTTTTTTTATGATAAAATAGTTGTCTGCTTGGGCTGACAAAAATTTCACCCTTAAACTTCTTCCGCAAATATGGCAAATTCTAGGTTGCTTTATTAATATATATATATCCTATGGCGAGGGGGTGGATTTATGCAGAATATTCATACAAACCCTAATCCACCCTATGTGGGCTAACAAAATATAGTTTCCAATACGACAGATGTTCTAAGCAAAGGCTCTAGATCTGATTACTTCTCTTACATTTTATTTATTTTAAATAAATATCCAAAATCAGTTTGGATAAAACTATTTATAAAATTATCTTTTTTTAGAAAAATAGGAAAAAAACTTGTAATTACTTACTAATAGCGAATTTGAAATTTAGTTAGTAAAACAATTAAATTTCTGCATCTAAAAATAAAAATTATTAAAACAAATTAAGATCTACTTAATAAGCGTTAATAGGTATAATGACTTTAGGATTATTAGTGAACAAAAGCGGCATATTTAGAAATTTAAATCAAAATGTTTGTCCCCTGATTGGAGGTGTACATACATCAACCAGGTCCTTTTTGCAATATAGCTAATACATTTTGTTCATAGTATTATCCCTACCTAAATTTTGTATACATTTCATGACAGGCAGAAAAAGTCATAAATAAAAATATGAGCAACTAGGACTGAAGGGTATATACAGTTACTATTGTTTATTATGATCCCTCTTTGAAAACTACCCTCACTATGTAGGGGTAGGATATTAATGCACACGACTAACTTTGTATGTCGTGTGCCAAAAATCGTATAAGCTGAAAATTTTGTCATCAATTGTTAATTTAGGAAGCATTCGTAGTTGAAGTTTTGTCGCGATCGGTAGCTAAAAAAAATTTTCCTTGTGATTGAATCAATTTTTGTTTGCGGTGTTTTCTTATTTTATTGGAAAATTGACTTCTTTGTGTGTATAGTGAGCTTTTTGTTCTTGCATTTTACTATAGAAATAACAAAAATGGCAGCAGCCAAATATTACCCAGAGCATCATATCCAAACATCACCAAATTATCAATATCAACAAAATTATTATAATGGTAATTATTATAATCATCAAGCAATGTATGGAATGGATATTAATCAACCCAAGTCAGCATATTATCCACCTGGAAATAGTTATTATCATAGTTACTACCCATATTCAAATGGATATTCAAATGGATATTCAAATAGTTATGAGAATGCAATTCCAAGCCCCGCTGAGAGCTATCCTGATATATCTAATAATAAAAATCAAAACCAATACGAATCTGTCAATAAAGAAGTAATCGACTTATCAGCAGATATCTTAAAACGAAAATATGATAATAATCAGCCAACAGATTCACCTGCATTACGGTCATTACTAACTAATCCAGCTAAAAAACTACAATATAAGCCAGACTATTATAAAGAAATTATTCAAATGAAAACTCATAGTGAAATTAGTCCCTCCTTATATGGATTGAATTATAATAACTCCCATATTAACTGTCAATCATTTAACAAAAATGATATTAAAGTGAAAGAAGAATACGATGCAAACGCCATAATACAACAACGGAATGAAACAAGTTATTTAGGGTGTTCGCCGAAAATGTCAAGTCATGTCAGTTTCAATGGTAGCTCAACTAGTTCACCAAGTCATTCCCAATCAGAAATATGTAGCGATAATTTGAGCTGTATAACCTCACCTTCACCGTATGTCGAAGGTATAGCAACACCACCCTTATCACCAAAAACTAATGGATGCCTGGTTGTCGATCAAAAAAATGCAATGTCACCTCCAAATTTAACTTATGATTGGATTCAAAATGGTAGCTCGCCAGGTAGCTTTTTATAGTGATTATTTTTAGTTGAATACTAAATTTTCTAATTTAATAAAAATTTTCAGATTTAAATAAGGATTCAAAAAGAACACGACAAACATATACACGTTATCAAACACTAGAATTAGAAAAAGAATTTCATTTTAATCGTTATCTAACACGTAGAAGACGAGTTGAAATTGCACACGTTTTAAGTTTAACTGAAAGACAAATTAAAATATGGTTTCAAAATAGACGCATGAAATCCAAGAAAGATAATAGAATAGTAACAACACCAAATGAATCAAATATAATTCAAACATCTATTTCACAAATACCACAACATCATCTGAATCATCATCATCATCAGGAATCACAATCACCAATCTCAAGCTGTGAGGGTATACAATCTAACCAGGTGCATTATTCTGGTGCCTTTGCTCCAGTTTCATTTCAAACCTATCCACATGGAATAGACTATCATAGACCACACTTACAAACAACTACCTATGGATCATAGTAGGAAGCAAGCTTGTAGAATCTATATGTATAGATGTATATCATGTGATTATATCCCTTCAATTTAGATGAGTTTATTACGCAAACCTAAAGGACACCTCTAGAGCTTCCTAGAGTCAAAAAGAGTCAATAAATTTTAATTTCTGACATTTTACTTGGTGTATCCCAATTGTATATGCATTCAATGCGCGTGAGGGTTGATATTGAATTTTTTGCTAAGAAAATATAATTTGAAAGTATTTTATTACTTATTTATTTATTATAAATTACTTAAGTTCCTATGTATTTATATGCTTCATAGATTTAATTTTCTTTTATAAATAAAAACGAAAAAAGGTGTTAATTAAAAGACTTTTAATATATTTTATGTCTATGAAAAAGTTTTGGTACAAGTATTTTTTAATTAAATAGTTCTGAAAAAATAACTGATAAGAAAAGAACTATGAACAATAGCAGAAAAATAATTCAAATGATAATAATTCACTTTATTATTTTCAAAAAAAATAAATTTAATTATAATAATCAATTTGATTATTCTAACCGTATTGGAAACAAAAAACGAAGAAGAAGAAAACATTTAATGTAAAAATATCCCAAAAATATATTTTTTGCTTAAAGTTCTCATAAAAATAAAAATTGCAATATTTTGCAAATATAAAACAAAAACTATTTACATTCTGTTATTTTCAGGTAAAAAAACAAACTAACTGTTCTATGAATTCTATTATTACTTAAAATTTACTAGCATATCAATAAAATTTCAGCAAGGACAAATCATAAAACCGGCGTTCAGAGAAATTATAAAATTTGTTGGCCTTCGAAAGTTAAAGATTATCCTTATGTTTACAGTAAACAAATGGCAAGGGGTTAAAGGCGTATACATTTATGACTATTCTCAGGACCTAAAGTAAACAATTAAGTAATTTGGCCTGGCACTATAAGAAAAAATTATCTTGAAAAATTTTCAAAATGATTTTCTGGTTATCTTTAAAGCACCGATAAATTTTATTGGCCAGGGATAGAAGAAATTTTGTGTAAAAATTCTAGAAATTCTTTACTTTTGTTCTGTAAATTTATCTTACAAGCAAAAAAAATATAGACTAGACTAGACGCAAAGAAATTATTAGCATTTGTCAATAATTTCTAATGTAATTTTCGGAAATGATAAATGGAAATTTTTATTATTTAAAGGTAATAGGGAGAAATTATCTTAAAAGTCTTAAATGTTATCGGTGTGTCTGTACATGTGAATGTACATTGGGCAAGAAAAGGCAGATGCCTTTCATCTCAGAACAGGGCTAAATTCTAAAGGATAGTCACTATTTATATTGTATATTGTTAAATTAGGACTTTATTTAATGTTTCATTTATTTGTTGTTTTTTGATTTCTTGATTAATGGCTGTAACAAATAAAATTAAAAGCAAAAAAAAAAATTTTATTTCACCACAAGCTAAGCTTTGATTAATGAAAAAACCATTGCTATTGCATTCAAGATTATTCTTCATAGATTTGAAAATTAAAATTGGGTAAAAATAATAAAAAATTTGTCTCCTTGTAGTCAGGTTTAATATCAAAAACTTTTTGGCTTTGGTATTCAGACGTCAGTCATGTTGAGTAATGCACAAACGTTACTTTGCGGTATTTTTTCCCATTCACGTTTAAATAGCTTTCTTCAATGGAATATTATTTGTTTACTTAACTCACACGTACTTAATAAGACTGTCGAACTTGCTGGAAACGACCACTGCCTACAACCAAAACCCTTGATATATAGGGCTCCAAAGCAACTTCTTAAACATTTTCCTAATATCACGCATTTATAGTTGTTAAGTTTAGGCGTGATAATTTGAAATGTATTATTTTGATAGGCATGTGAGGCATGTGCCTATAAACGAATAAAAATGCAAGTTCCTTACTTATGCCTTAGAATTTAAGGTAATGCTTATTGGCTGCTTTCATTGGAAGCTCTTAGATAATTTCCAGCTGGGAAGTTACATTGGATTTCACCTCAAACTTGATGAGAAGGATTAAAAAGCATCCATCTGCGATTACTACTGCCCAAAACTTTATATTTACTGGAGACTTATTTAAGAAATATTTTGCTTGTCTTCTCTTTCAAAGAGACCTTTTTTGCTGTGGTATAGAATCGTGTACTTTTTGGGGCTTATAAAGCTTGACCCTAAGCTCATTTTTCAATATGCGTTAAGGTGGGCACCCACTTAGTGCGTATATCTCAGCGGGTAACTTTTTTGACGTCATAGACTCACGCTAAAGTTCCCTCTCATATGTGGATACTTCAGCGTGAAATTCATTTGCCCACCTTTAAATGCTCTATTCTGATATTTTCACTTCTTTGTCCGCTTGATTTTCAGTGTGTTCAGGATTTTATTTAATCCTTTTTTTCACTTTTCTATGTTATAGGTGATATTTTTGTTTTTTTCTTGCTCCATTTATACAAAGTTTGGGAGTGCTACTTAAATCATTTTAACAGTTTATAATGCGATGAACATACTTTACACTTAGTCTGAGCCAGCTAAACTCACGAAAAACAGCTCGTTGTTATTCTCCAGCCAAATATAACTTTTGCGCTTGAGTTCCATTTTGAATAATTTTAGTTATTGGCAGCAATTACTATTGAAATAAACTTGACGTAGCTGTCGAGTGTTGTTTGACAAATATGATCGATAAAAGATAATAGCATTTTAGCTGCCGAGCTCTAAGGGTGTTTTCAGCAAATTTTTTTCATCGACATAATATCCTTTAAGTTTGTAAACTTCATACCTTTGCTCCTTTAATTTTCATCAGCCATCGATTTTCTTTTGATTTCAAAATAGCCTTAAGCTCTGGCAATGGCTTCTAAATAATACATAATAGTAAAAAATATTGCTAAAAGTCATGTTAACTTCAGCAATTAATGTCAGCTCATCATAAATCTTGAATATTTCCTCTTTGAAGATTTACCAAGATACAAGTAAAAACATTATGAGTTTAAAGTAGCCATAAATATTGTGTCTTAAAATCACTTCTATCTTTGAACGTAACAAACCAATAATTGTAATGACTATTAAAGTTTTGTCTACAATACATGACAGCTTACAATACAAAACTGAATCCAGAATTTTTAACAAAAAAATAAATTTTAAATCAAAATTACTAAAACAATAAATTGAATTATAAGTACCTGGTAAAAAAAGCATATTTAAAAATGACCCCTAAAAGCTTTGGCCAACAACATGCTTAAAAGATCATATTTTATTTAATATTTAAAAGTAATTTTTTTCCACATTCTTCACGAACTATTTAGATCACTATCGCTTAGGACATGCATTAAATTCACTTAATTAATTCCGTGGGACAGAAAGTAAGTTATAAATCTAATTTAAGTGACCCTAATTTGTCTTTTGACTAGCCAAATGACACTTTTGGTTCATAATAAATAAATTTTGGTTATTGAGTTTGTTGGGTAAATAAAATACAAAACAAAAACATTTTTCAGCAAACCAAATCAATACTCAAAGAACTTTTTCCGTAATATTTTTTAATGAAATCAAATTAAAAAATTATTTTAATTTCAATTAGGAACTCGGTTGTAATTAGTAAGCTTGGTTATTTTTTTATTGATTTCTGTAGTAGATTTTTGTGCTTCTCTCCTTTTTCCTTGAAGTATAAAAAAAAACATATCAGCTGCCATCGCGAAGAGAGAGTTGAGAATCCCTTCTTGACTTTTTATTTATCAACTCTATTGATGAAATCTTGTAATCGGAGGCAGTTTAAGGGGTACCTTCTACCTCTCACAAGTGAATGACCACAGGGTTTTTCTGAAGCCAACTTTTTAACTTTTCACTAACAGTTTAAAAAATTTATTTAATAACTATAACTGTTCTGGTTATATGTAATGCTTTTCAATATACTTACAAAACTTATTAATTAAAGTTAATTAATCCAAAAACCAATTTTATTTTTATAAAGAACTCATAATCCAAAATCCACCAGATCTTAATTATTTTCCTAGTAATAAAGTTAATGAAAAAAATAAACATCAGCAGACGTTTTGTAGATATTAGCCAGGACAGATTCGTAAAATCGCTCTTTAATTGAGGTAGCAAGTGCAGCAAAATTTGTAAACTTTTGAATCTCTAGCTCATAAAGTCATCCAACTTAGGGTAAATATTTCTTCAAATTACTATTTCTCAGATAACTATCAAGGCTTATAAAGTATATCATATACGTACTGTCCAAAAAAGTTTTCAATAAATTTTATTTAGTTGACATACAAACATTCAAAACAGAAGAGAACAGTGAAAAGGTCTAAAGCAAAATTTAATAAAAATAATGATTGCATTTAGTTTTTCAACTTTTAGAAGGTAAATTGCATTCAAAATTAACACAATTAAAAAATTTAATGATAAGGATCAGGTTTAAAATATTAAAAACAAATATCAACCTCAAAATGTTTATACTTTTTTTATTGTTATTGTTATTTAATTTATTTATTTTTATTTTATTTTATCAAATATTATTAAATCTGATCACTGTCCCATTCTAGGCAGCCAAGTAGAATTTATTGTTTCGGGATCTAATTAATTCTTGTATTTCATATAAAAAAGATTTAGCCGCAGATTTTTAGATGAATCCAACATTGTGTATACGTTAATGTGGCGCAACATTCCGATTTATGGCTTTTAAAATGCTTTATGTTGTGTTTTAACTAATTTATATGGGAACTGTTTAATTTAATTTATGAGTTTCGGTAATTTTGGGCTTCCTTGAGCCAATAGTTAAACAAAATTACTTGAAATTCCAAAAACGAACTCGTATTTCACCTAAGCGATAAGATAGAGGAAACAAAAAACCAAAATATTAATCATTTGAAATTATAGTGAAAATCATTTAGAGCATTAAAGATCAATAGCTTTTGTCGCGACCATAATTTTAATTTCTTTTTCAGTTTGTTGTTTTTGCTGTCTTCTTCATTTTGTGGCTGTGACATAAGCTGCTGTAAATGTTGTTTGCTACAGTTAGATTATATTTAAGAAAATGATTAAAAAGCAAGTGTGCAATTGGATGACATTAAAACATAGAGTCAATATATTGACAAGTATAGTTTAATTTTTTAGATATACAAATTTAAACAAATTGTGCCGCAACTAATTACGCCAATTTAACCAAGAGCAGACCTCTAATTTCTTCATTTAAATATATTTGTTTGAATTAAAGAAATTCGAGATTACTGCTTCAATGACGTTTTTCTCTAGTCCTTTGACTGCAAGCCGTATGATATTGTAAAGCTTTGGTAAGTTGATACTTCTCGATGTTAATTCTTTTAAGTGGTTCAATATAGAAAACACATTTTTTAACTTATGTATTCTCCCTTCAACGTCTTCTCATTCAAACTACCAAAACTGTAACAGCTATCACATACAGCAAAAATTATGAAAATTACTTAAACCACCGAAATGTCAAAATTAACATTGCATAAATAATGAAATAAAGGCAAATTAACGTCAAAAATAGTCTAATGTAAGGAAATTTTTAGAATTTTAGAAATATATTTGATCATAATTGCATAACACTTTTTATTCTTATAAGCAAACTTAATTATCTTATTAATAAATTAACTATTTCTGTTGGGTAATATAAAAAGCCTAAAGTTTTAATCAGTGTTTTCGATTATTAACTACAAATGTGTAGAGGCGCTCTCAATTCGCACATTTTAATTTGTTCATTATTAGATTATTTAAAATGCTTTTATATTTAAGTGTAAGGTCATTAAACGACTTCAGCTTTATCACTCCCCCAGCAGATAGATCTAAGCACAAGGAGAGAATAGAGTAAGAATCTGGAACATTAACGACATTAAATTGCCTTTAATATATAAGGTAACTTCCCACCGTCTTTTTTAATACGATGAAGAGGTGAAAACCACCTGATAAAAAAAGGGGTCCTTTCTGAACAGCCAACATATTATCGACGAATATACTTTAAAATGCTACAGTGGATAGCAGCTATCACTTTGAATGCGGTGAAACGATGCAGGCAGTTGCATGTCACCTTTGTTTTGACTACATTTACTTTTTTTGTTAATTTTTATTACCAAAATAATAAAGCTAAAGATAAAAAAATTTTACAATTAAATAAATTTTGCCTTGCCTTTTTTAAGAATTACTTGTCGAGCAGAGCAAAGCAAATGAAAAACCAAATAAAAAGTGTTTCAATATTAAAAAAGGTGTCATTCATATCTAAATTTAAAAAAGATTTTAATTTCAAAAAGTTTTGTATGTTGTACTGATTTTTGATTGGTGCTATAAATGTAATGACAATGCAATGCATGTCTGTGCATCTACAAATTTTAAATCTAATGGCGAAAAATATAGTTAAATTATTTGACCAGGATATTATGATCATTACGAAATTTCTGGATTATATTTTTTCCCAGTTGTGGTCGTTAAGTCTACTAATACTACCTACTTTTACTTTTATTAAAAAGTGTTAATATTAAACACATTTGCAAAACAATAATAATAAAATATATACAATTGTTAACATAATTTGTAACTTAAGTAGTTGTCAAATAAAAATAAAGTAAATTATAATCTAATAATAAAAAAAATGAAAATTTAGAGACTATTATTCAGGTAGAAGAATAACTTTCATGCGATATATTATTCCAATATTTTCTATAAAAGAACCCAATTACAATTCATTTTATTGACCTTTGATTTGACCAAGCTCACTACTTCTAAAAGTCCGTAAAAATGTCAGCTGGATCAATCAATTTCTGCTCAGAGCTTACAGATGCTGGTAGGCTACGTAACTTATTGTTAAAATACGAGTATTTCCCGTATTCTCAATAATGCAGCTTTTATTTAGAATTATCTTTAATTTATTATCTCTATTTAGGATTACCTTTTAGGTTATTCATAAATCCAATAGTACAATAAAACAACAATTTCTCACTCAAATCGAAAGCAATCAAGTAACCGCTTCACACTCTAACTTACAAGATATGACAGTTTGAGTCATGTACGCTTTATACATATACGGCCCAAACACTAATCCCCTGTGTTAAAGGAAAATGTAAGTTTTAAAATGTTATTCTCAGCTTTTCATGAAGTAAAAACATTAAGCAAATAATCAGAGCAAACTTTGTAAAAATAAATTATTTCTCAACATATGAACAATAAGTAAGTACTATAACTACTTATAACTAAGTATCTACTGAGCTTAATAGAAAAAAAGCATTTTTTCTTCCTGTTTAATAAAGTCATCGGCTGTTAAAAAAGAAAACCATCAATCAAAAACGGTAAAGTTTAAGATTGACAGTAGTTACTCAAAATTGAAATTTTCTCAGTTTTGGGCTATTTCCAATTAAATTAAGGGAAACTGGCGTAATGAAGAACATTAAAAAGTTTTTTCATTTATTCATGATTAAATTTTATATTTGTTTGCCAGACAACAGTTATTACAATTTTAATTACATCATTTTATTTTAAGTTTGTTTCTTTAACAAGCACTCAGCATATTTGGCATTAGCCACAGTTGTGTAAAATTAATCCGAATAATCCTACATCAAGGAAATTTTTTAAACTTGATAAAGTAATTCTTTCATGTCTTAATATATTTTTTTAAAAGGGTTATAGAATGTTTCGATTACGTTCAATTTTTAGTTTTAATGCGTACCATGAACAATATAAAAGGTTTTTTAGTCATTAAAAGTTTTGTATTTTTTGACGGGTGTGTGCAATTTTTGTAGTAAATATGGTGGAAAAAACCAAAGTAAGCTGACAGCTTGTAAATGCTCTTAAAGTAAATCGAAAAAGAGTGGGTCCATTTTTAAAATGAGCTTAATGTGTTCTTATTGAACCGGGCAGAGAAAAAGTGAGTTCTATCATTACGACTACATGCATATAAAATCTAAATTATTATAAATAATATATCACGCTATAATGTATCAGAAGTCTCAACAAGGACTCCACTTTACTTGTACGAGTTTTGTCACAAAAGTTTTGTCGTGCTTAGTTACACATTCAGCAATCAACCAAACTACGAATAACACACTCTTCTGTACAACGGCTCCTTTTTAATGATAAATGTATGGCAAAAAATGTATGTACTAAGAATCCCTGTGAGTAAATAGGAAAAACAAAAAAGAGAAAAATGTAGTTCACATTCGAATAGATTTGAAGCCAAGCTAGAATAGAAAAAATATTTTCAATTTTAGGAGATTTAATTTTGTATTTTTACGGGAGTTAGTAGTGTATAAAGCGAGGTAAAATCTACATAAAAAAATTAACCGTTCACAAAAGATGACAGTGATCATCAAGCGGGAAAAAGAATTGCATATATGAAGTCAAGTTTGTGGCAGAACGTTATTTTACATAAAAGCTACTGAAAACAGCATGAAATTTCCAGAAGACCAAACTGTTAAATAAGGTACCAAAAGCAAAGGGTTCAAGCTTGACCTATCGCTTAGTCGTCTATTCTCAAGACAATTTTTGTCCATAATTTTCATTCAGTCCACAAAACTGCACAGAACGGCGGAAAAAAATATTTCCCTTAAATAAGAACCCGTTTAGCTGTGAAGCAGTAGGCCTAGTCATATTTGTTTAACTTCTTCTACATTTACAGAATTTTAAACCTCTTACTTTTATCATTCATACCGACATTTTGATTTTAGCTTTTTTTGACTTTGTAGACAAAAAGTTCCTGGATGAAACTAATGATTTAATTTTAAGGATCACCTTTTTGATTTTGCAAAAAAAAGCTAAGATAGGTCTTGTAATAAAATTTCAAGGAAGCAAATTCCCTTATTTTACTGACTTTAAATAAACCATAAATAAGGTCCATCACTTACCGTAAGCAGCAATTTCAGAAATAGAGCTTTCATAAAATTTGATATTAAAAGCCTAACTAATTCTTTCTAATTGAGTTTTTCCTTATTCTTTATCGTATGCAAATAGAAAAAAGCATCAAGCATATCCTGAAACCAACCAGCCGAAAAATTTAAAAGAAATATTTTTTTTTTTATCTTAAAAACAAAACAAGACAAAATTGATAATTTTTCAACATTTCTTCTTCCGTTATTGACATTATACGATTTTACAGTACATCAAAAAGAAGTGCTGGAAACATACGAAGACAGAATGATAAATGAGGTTTAAAATTCTCAAGACATTTTGACAAGCTACCCTTTTACTGCATAAAACTTAGTGTTAAAGCCGTTGACACTTGTGTGGGTGTTTATGTGATGTTGAATAACAGTAACCCCCAAATTATTCTAATGGTATAAGTATGTAAAATGCCTGCGGCACGAACCTTGAACCAATTTCAAAAATAAAATCAACATAAAAGAATACACAAACAAAAAACAAATTAAAAAATTCCTTAAAAGAATTCCATATGGAACTAGGAAACAAGCAACAAGCTAGCACTAAAATATTGATTTAATTTTTTTCTTCTCATTTTTTTTTGCTATTTTGCAAAATTTAAGGCACATGTAGTGCCATCTATACGTCATTACACGTTAAAAACTCGATATCCAGCCAATAAGAACTGTAATTTTTCTATCAAGGCTTTTGAGTGAAATAGTGTGTGAATATATGTATAACATGACAGTATAGTTTTCCTTAACGATAATGCAGAGTTCAATATCCTGATAAGAGTTTTGTGCAGTTTTTTTACCGATCTGAATCTCACCTCGTATGTAACCTTAACAAATTTTTCGCATTTTTCGCGAGATTTATTTTAAATAAAAAGTGTTTTGAAATTTTTCGAAATTTTTTTAAAACTTGATTTACTTATTTAATAGACAAGATAAGACATAAAATCAATTGCTATTCATTACTTTTATTTCTATAAGGCCTTATGAGGTTAATTGAAGGAAAAAGATAACCTTAACTCAAAAATAACCACAACTATCCCAATTCAGTTGTATGTAAATTATTGTTCTTGTAATTGTAAGAATGACAAAACTTCTTTTTCTACTTACTTCACACAATTATCTTTACCCCCATATTTTATTTATGCATAAGTTTCAGTTTGCCTAGTTCACTCTTGTTTTTTAAATTGCAATTCTTATAGCATTCAAATTTTTATTTAACAGTTTCTTAAATTTTTCAAAATAGTATCTTTAGATTGTCGTTTATTTGGTGGTATTGAAAATGTTTCATTGTTAAGTAAAATTTGAAGTTCTTTCAGCTTCACTCAATAATTCTTTTGATTGATTAACCTGAAAGTTTTCTTTGTTGATAGAATTCCAAACTTATAGAATTAAAATTTCATTTAAAATTCAGTACGTTTTGTTTCACAAATTGAAGAAAATTTATTAAAAAGCGTTGAAAGGACTAGTTGTACTTTTAGCAATTATAGAAACAAGTATGATATAAGCTTATACAGAGCGCCTCAATATCTTAAAGAGTTTTAATATTTCAGTTGTGTATTTTAAACTGTTAGAAAGTAAGGTCTGTAATCTTTCTTCACTATAAAGCTACACCGTCAAAGTAGTCGCATACAATTCTACTAGTTAAAATTATATTCTGTTTAGTTTTCTTGGTATGAAAGACGTGTGAATAAGTAAGAAAGGTAAGTGGGCACTTTTCGATATTTAAAATATTAAGTTATGTGGACATAAGTCCACGTTTGCTCAGTCAAAATTTGACTTTTTTTAATTGTTTGATAGGATATAAAGCACACAAATCGTATGCAAGTGTCGTTGATAAAAATTTCAAAGCCCAAAGTCTCACAACTCTTGCATTTAGGATTCTTGCATTTGAATCTACTTTTTTCAAAGGAAATTAGTTTTTATGAACAAACTAATATATTTTAGCTAAGCCTAACAGATATTCGTAAACTAAACGTTAGTCGTTAAAAGACAAAAAAACAAACTTCAATAAAAAATAAATTAAACTTATACTTCTATTCAATAAATCCAAGCGAAATATAAAAACAAGAAAAATAAAATTCAATCATTAGCTTAGTAAAATAGAATATTGAACCCTTAGAAACATCCTTTATTAACAAAAATACCAATCACAGTTTACCAAACTAAATTCCAGTAAATGGACAGCTAATTTCAAAAGTAACTCATCCATTACTAATCAACATCAAATGATTTGTTTACAACTGCCATTTCGTCAAGGTCAGACTCATCAATAAAGGATTTCAGAATATCTTGCAAAATTAAAGTTTGTGAACAATGGTTAACCCAACTTGTTACGGTTTATTTCATCCTTTTACCCATAAATTCTTTAGTCATAAATCCATTTTGCACTTGTTTTGTAGAGCAAATCAATTTGCAAATGGCCTCATTTAAACTAAGAAAAGAGAACGGGTACTGTGAAATTCCTAAAGCATTGTATGAGTTTTTCCTGGAATTAGCTGGCGAAGAAAAACTCTGTTATTCGGCCATTTATTGAATATCAAGAAATTTAAAGGCTTTTAAATAAGAACACAATCTATTTAATGGCAAGTATATAAGGAAAAATAAGAGAATCATTCCAGAACATCAATAAAATAGCATAGAAAAAAATTTGAATTTTTGCTACAATAGCAAAAAATATAGTTAACGAAAGGAAGCACATGTTAATTAAAAAAGTAGGAGCTGCCAGTAATGAAGGAGGAGCAAAAAACTTAGCCACCTCCAATTGTATAATTTATGAGCGGAGTTGCGCAGTAGCCACATGCTATCAGCTCCAATAAATCTTTGCGAAAATGAGACAATACTACAGTACTTATATGAGTCTGTTCCATATCAAACCAAGTTTACTGCAATCGAACAAGGACAAATTTGAAGTTTTGTTTGTTTAATCGAAAATTAAAGCAACGCCAACAGTCGAAAGTCTATAGAGCCTAAAAGAAATTTAATTTATTCTTAACGAGCGCTCCTGGTGTCTTCATGTTCGAGACATCTGAGCGTTAGAGCCCATTTTTTATTTTATTGTAATCATCATAGATACACATATAATTTTTGTATAATGCTATTTAACTTTTTGTTTTTGGTTTTTTTATTAAAAACCAGAAAACCATGGATATCAACGACAAGCATCAGAGAGCCATTTAAATTTTTGAGCAATAAATTAAAAAAGAAGCTGTTTACAGCCAAAGGTTAACTTCATTTGAAGTTTTCGCTAAATTTTTCATCAGTTAAGTTTAGCAACAGTGCTGAGTCTTATAGGGAAAGGGGCTCAAAATGAAGATGAATCGTCAATCCACTCCCACTGTTGGCAGTGCATTTAAAATATAAATATATTTAGTTTTGGATACATACTGTGTGCTATAAGATTTTCAAATAAAAAACGAAATAAGGAATGACAAAAAACTATAACGAAAACATAAAAAAAGACAGAAAAGCTTTAAATGAAAAATTTATCAGCATTAAAATGCAATTTAAATTAATTTTGTTAGCTCGACTACCTGTTTTAGTTTGTTTTTTTTTTTTTGTCTTTTTTTTTACTTTTACAAACGATGTCACGATTCCACTTCAACTAATGATTAATTGAGCAAAATTTTTTCAGTCATTCGATGTAGTAATTAAAACCTGCACTAGCATCGATGATGACAACAGATTTTGATCAATGTACAGTATTTAAATGAAAAATTAAATAGTTTTGTATTAGTTTTTTAGAAGAAATAAAATTTAAATAAAACTATTGATAGATGTAGCTCATCATTTAAATTCTTTTATGTCTTTAATTCCATATTCGTAGCAGGGTTGTGACACTAAAACGGAAAATGGTATCTCAATTTAAAAAAAGACAGAAGCTAACAACTTTCTGATTAATTTATAAAATTTAAGTATCTTTTAATTAAATTGCATTGATAGCAAAGAGAAAGATAATAAGAAAAAAACAAAATTAAAATTTAATTAATGGTTTTTTTTAGTATAAAATAATTTATTTTTAGGCATATATTATA
This sequence comes from Acrocera orbiculus, assembly GCA_947359355.1. Classification (NCBI taxonomy): domain Eukaryota; kingdom Metazoa; phylum Arthropoda; class Insecta; order Diptera; family Acroceridae; genus Acrocera; species Acrocera orbiculus. The sequence continues at coordinate 45,271,453 of OX375756.1, read as the reverse complement.
TATTTATACATAATATGTATGCCGTAATGAAAACGGGTGAGAATTTTAAGAATATCTGATTAGTTCTTAGCACCCACTTGAAATCAGATTAATGCTCTTGTGAGTAAGAGTTTCACGTGCCTTACTGAGAATTTAAATTTACCATTTTCCACACAAAAAATCGTTTGTATTGATTTTCCCCTGTAAAGCAACTGAAAAGTTGACACTCTTCAAACAGTTATCAACCAGTAGGTTTCTACTGCAATAAAAATCAATAAATAATCTTTACGGTAAGCTACATAGATTTACTGCAGACCCGATGGACATGACTAAACTAAAAATTCAATCAGAAGACTCTGTGCTAATTTCATAGCATTTTCAGTTTTGTGCATGGATAACCACAAAAATGTCTGATACCCAGGATTTATTATTATTAGTTGAACTATTTGGCCTGCCTTCGCTACTTTGTAAAGATTAAAAATCGATATAGTACAAGATCACAAGTACAAGTAATGAAGCCAATCCAGTCTGAAACAATTAAAAATATTGACAGACTACCATTGATCCTTTTGGTTGGTGATACACGAGTTGTCATGACATGCATAACTTTTCGAAATTACGGGCGAGACGTATAAAACGCTCCCTGCAAATTCACTGTTCTTTATGCTCTCGCCCGTAACTTCGAAAAGTTATGCATGTCATGACAACTCGTGTATCACCACCCTTTAGGACTAGTCTTCCATTGCTGTTGTTGCTAAAATTGTCTAATAAAGTATGCCACGTCATGGAATTCAAAAATGTTTTGTCAAAATTAGGCTGTTATGAGGGTCCTTTACATTATTGAAGCTATACACATATTTATCTTCATCTCAAATGTCGTTGTGTACAAGCACAGTGGCGGATTTAGGCATAGGCCCTGTCGGCCTGGGCCCAGGGTGGCAAAATTTGGGGGGCGCCAAAAAATTCAAGTATTCTAAACGGAAATTTGTTTTGTAACTAATGTAGTGGGCTATTTTCTTAAAAATTTTTGAGATTTTTAATAAAATATGGTTTATTGTATAATTGTATTGAATTATAGTCTTTCTAGCGTTTTTGAATCCACTAGCTGCTTATGTTCCTTGTGGAACTCACTCATAAAATGTTGTTGGAAAATGTACAGTATTTTCTATTCCGGAAGTCACAAATTTTTTTGATACTTTGCAGGCACTTTACAACTTTTTTTCTGTCTCTACTCATCGTTGGGACGTTTTAATCTCAAATCTTAATCGAAATCTCAAAAGTTTATGCGTAACTCGTTGGTCATGATGCTTGTCATGATGCTTGTCATGATGCTTGTCGTTGAAGAGTGGGATGATGTCATTAAATCGCTAAAATTTATTGCTAATGAAAAAACCGAAAATCAAAGTACTCGTTCTGAAGCCGAAGGCTTATTAGATTAAATTAGGAAATTAGAAACTGCATTTTTAACTATTACATGGAATACAAAATTAAATCGTCTCAATGCAGTTAACTTGAAGCTTCAAAATGTGAAAATTGATATAACTACTATTCTGCAATTATACAACTCTTTAGTTGAATTTTTAGAAGAGTTGCGTAATGATACATCCCATTTTAAGAATTAAGTAAGATGGAGAGCTACTCTTATGATTCTAAACGTAAAAAACAAACGCAAGCTTCATTTTGATGAAAGTCAAAGTGGAGAATTTCGTGGAGCAACTATATTGCTTAGCACAAAAGATGGTATAATTTTTGAGAGCTGACTTGAACAATTTGCTAAGAGTAATAATAAAACTTTTAAAAATCTACTATTTAAACGTATAAATTACTTGCAGATTTGGTTGCCCTTCTTAATTTATATGACCATAATTACCCTTTTATCGGAAAAAATTGCGTGTATACTTTGTATTTATTGTTGAAAGTGTTGTGTACAATACTTAATATTAGTTACATAGCTAGAATAAGTATCAGTCGCTGAGAATATTCATGGTGTCATTATGAAAAATTTGATGTTAATACAATCCGATATATATGTGAAGTGGGATTTTATTTACAGCACATCAGTTATAGAAAATTTAACTCAAAGTCTTTGTCTATTCCTAAGGTGTGCAGGAATATAACATTTTGAAATATTTCTAGTTGATCCTAATACTTTACATTGAAATAGCCAGCCCTTCTTTGTACAATATATATCTTACGAATCTTATTTACATTATATAGTATCTGTGTGTTAATCAAAATTTATATCTGTAATTCTTACTTGAAAAATGTTTTAACATTTGAACCTAATATATTTCGTAAGGAAAACTGACTGATTCGAAAATAGTTTGTCGAAATATATGAAGAGTTCCTAGCTTTGTTTTATCTCAAAAGCTTTCATAAATTGTGTTAATTATAACAACATAAAAGCTCCATTCCATCATACATTTTAAAGATTTTGAGGCACTCAATTGAAAAATGTGTAGAAGTCTTCTAAAACTTGATATCACTGTTCTGTTAAAATCGAAACATGTTAATACTGCTACAACTAATGGGAAGAAAACCAAATTTTTATATTAGAGTATGGTAGTTTTTTGGTGGTAATACCTTCCGCATCTATTACAATACGTCTTTGTTTCCTACAAACAGACGAAGTTTATCTACTTTTATAGCCAGTTATCTAAAAATTCAAGTTTTTACTTTAAAATGCAATCTGAACACATTCTATTTCATACAAAAAGAAAACTTTGAAAAAAAATAAGAAAATATTTTATATTTTTGGAGAAGTTTTTTCCCTGGTTAAGTGTACCGCTACCTTATCTCCAAAAGGCTACACTCAATAAACTCCTTGTAGTAGTCTGATATGACTGAAGTATTGTTCTCTTTTAATTAACAGTAGAAAAAACATGATCAATAAATTTGTCGAGACCTTTAAATATTTTGCTTAACGGTCTTTAATATTTTTTACTAAAAAGTAATTGGAATACTTCAACTTTTAGCAAATAATGAAAAGTAAAATTCTATAATTACCACACAATTATCAATACTTGAAAATATATAAATAAAAAGTATGTGCAACAATTTCTCTTTCAGGAACATTTTATTATATGACGTGAATAATCTTTGTATGAAGCGTAGACAACGTGCTTAAACATAATCATAAAACATATTTCCAATGGTCAAACGACCACCTATTTAAAGTACCTGCTTAGCTCTTATTTCATTCAAACTAATATGAAATCCGAATATTGCTTGCGCATTCATACATTGGGCGTGTCTCAATGTAAGAAATAGACAGAAATATCTTCCCATTTGCTCACCAAATGAAAATGATTTACTGCAATCAACTCTTCCGTCTTTTTAACAGATGATGAGTCTTGTATTATATACAATAAAACCTGGAGGTATATAAGTATTAGAAATATTGCTTTTTTGTTCTTTCTTTTTGTGTTTTGCTGTCAATTTCGAAATGTGTTGTTGTTGTTTTTCATTCTGATATGGCTTTCGAACATTTTCTTTACACTAGTAACATATAGATATAACAAAAAAAATGTTTACTAAGACGGCGCACATGAGGTACAAAATAATAAGAGTTTGTCTTTTTCTCTGAATTTATTAAGTGTGTTTTAAAGTGTTAGTGAGTGTCACAAAATTTTGTCAGCTATATATATATCGATATACATTATAGTTTTCATATAGATGTACATATATATTAAATATAAAAGAAATATTTTTAGGAGCTTCTTTAACTTCTTATACGGAAGACCAGTTCAACCACTTAATCCGCGTGTGTTAGTTCTGTAATAATAAAATTTTTTATAAATACTAAAAACTGATTTTGAATACTATTATTTACTTGTGTTTTTTGTTTTATTTGTACTTGGACAGCTGTATAAATAAAATAAGATGAATACAAAAACTGAAACAAAGAAAATAAATAATAATAAAAAAATTCCGATGTACTTTATATACATAGGTACAATTTAGAGTTGATATAAGATCTCTTTTTTGCTCAGGTTAATACCTCAATATCTATCTGTGGACGCCTTTTACATTTTTTTTTCTATTAAACTGTGTAATAAAAGAAAACACATATTATGTGCGTATATATATATATATATAATATTCAATAAATACATAAAAGATTTTGGTAGCGGCAATAGTGATGCGATGATATTTTCGATTTGAATTATGTGCCCAACTAGTCAAAACGAAACATTGGCGCTTAAAGCACGTACCAATTTCACGGAATAAGTGTAAATCATAGGTTTTTAACAATAATAGTTATAATAATAAGAGCAACAACAATATATATATATATATATATATATATGTTTTTGCACGTATACACGTAATAATTATATTAAAAATATAATTCGAATTTATAAAGATTGTGTTATCAGATAATACGTATAAATTTATTTAATAACAAGGAAAAATTTTTTTGGTGACATTGTGCAATAATAAAGTCTTTTTGAAACAAAATAGAAAAAGCTGTACAAGTGTGTTTTTTTAAAAAAAGTTTATTAAAATAAGATTTTAAGATTTTGTTTTTCTTCCAATGTTCCTGCTTTCTAATTTTAATTAAGTGAACAATTTAATTTTTTTATTTTTATTCCAAAAATAAATATTGTAAAAAAACAAAAGACAAACTTTAACAGTGCCCTCTGACATTCTTATTGTTGAGGTTATACTACTGTGTTAAAAATTTATGAGGTGAAACTATCATAAATTTTCCTAAATAGTCTTATGGTGTCATGGCACTTATTTATCCCTTATTTGTTTTTTGATTTTATTTTTTTGTTTGGTTCTTGGCTTTTATATTTATCATAAAAACAAAAAAAAAAACCGAGTGGGTTTACACCTAAGTGTAATGTAATTGTTGAATTAAAAAAGGATAAATATATACATATAATATATAATTTAAATAATTTCTTTTTATGTTTTTTATTTTTTGAAAAAATATTAAAAAACGGCTGTCTTTGTTTTTGTTATTTTTGTGTTTTTATATTTTCCCAATTTTATATTTTCGATTAGTGCTATCCTGTGAATATTTTGAAATTTGTGCTTTGTTAATAAACTTAATTAAAAAAATTTATTTAGATTTATCTTAAACGTTATTATTGTTGGATAATTATAGTGTTAGTTACAAAGACTTGGTTGATATTTTTGGGTAAGTTAGGAATTATTTTTTATAGTACTATGTGCCTTGTGTACTTTTGCATACCTAAACAAACAAAACTAAGCCTGATTTTTTTGGCGATTAAAGTCTTTTTCTTATCTTAAATTTAGTTGATTTGAATTTAAAATTTTTCATCGTATTCCACTCTTTATTTTCCTAAATTTTTGCAGTAAAGTTACAATTGTTGGCAGTCGATTATTCCAAAAATCATTAAGCTATCTCAGACATACTTTCTGAGAATTTAAGCTCATTCAGCTGAGTGATTTTGATGTCTTTAAGACACTTACAGAATTAGGTATATCTTTTTATGTTATAAATATAGAATAAAGGTAACTAACAAATGAAGAGATTGGGTCTCGACAAAATCATTTACTTCCCTGAAGGTCATACAAAAATCAGTAATGCTATCAGAAAACGATCCTGGGTATTAAGATATAGTCAAATGCTGATAAATGAGCACATTCATAAAATAAGTTTTCTTATTTTAAAGTTTATTCGGAGCTAAAATTTTTTAAGAATGAAAAAATTCCAATTTCATTACAGAGTAGTATAAAAACAGTCAACTCTGTCGAAATGCTTGATGATGATTTCATACTGAATGTAAATATTTCGGTATTAAGTACCTATGTATATTGGTTGTATTATTTCTTGGGGAAGTGTCGTAATTTTGCATAGAAAAATTACTCTCAACTGATTTCCTTTTACCCCATATTATTTTTTGAATAGTGGCATCAATTTATTTATGGGTCACCCGATTTTATAAATTTTTTAGGAAATAAAAATACAAATAAATTTATTGCAGTAGAACTCTTAATAAGGTATAAAAAGAACTAGAAAATCTTTAGTTCGGAAGCTGCACTTAACAATATTATTTATATCAATATAAAGTAAAGATATTTTCCATTAAATTTTAAATCATTAATTCATCTTTTAATAAATTGCATCGAGGCAAAACTCGCGCAAGTTATGTTCGCCATTTGAAGTTAAAGAATTGAATGACAAACATAATATATTTCCATATATAATCATCTTAATCATAAGCTTGAACTTAGCAGTCATCTTCTGTGATTGTTCTGGGAGTTCTCTTCTGTAAAAGGAGAAAAACGGACTGTTATTTTGAAAGCTATGCAATCAATTTGTTTATTACTATGCTTTCCAATATTACCTAAAGTTCTTTGAAGATTAAATTATCTGCAATTTAATGAAATGTGAAAGATACAGAACTTAAAATGTAAAAATATAAAAACCATATATAATGCGATATGTAAGTGTCGCTCCTATTATGTTTGATAATATGGACCGGTTTATATAGATGTGCATAGGACGAAATATTGGATTTATTTATTTTAAGAATTCTACTAGATTTAATATTCGCAATCGGGAAATCTTTAAATAGATTGGTTATTTCTACCATGATGCTTAAAAATGTTCAATTATTCGGTTTGAAAAAATCGTTGATTAAAGTCTTTTTTCATTATTTAGATAAAGAGATATTAGATATTTAGATATAAGTTGAGTCTTAGACTGAAATGATTTTGTCCACAAATTAACTAAACGTTTTTTTAAATTGCTGCAGCTCTTTAGGAACCTACAGCTTTCGATAATTTTATTATTTGGACTAATATAAATATGGATTAAAAGTTGATTACTATATTTCTCCTTTTTTCAAACACTGAACTTAAAGCTATTCCCATTTTCAATAAATTCAGATCTATTTAAGTTTTTATGTAAGATAACTTAAATATTCAATAAAAATTATAAAAAACTTAATGACTATTTGACTATTAAGAGCAAAAACTTATGTTATTTGAGGTTAAGCTAGCTTTTGAGGTGATATATAGCCTCAGAAAATATGCTTTACCATTTTATCAGATAATAAAATTCTTATTTAAGGGTTGAAATGTAAATAGGGCAAAAATTAACATCTCCAGGCGCACGTTAGTGCATTATGGTTTTTTTAATTTCTTCAAGGAGTTTCACATAAATTCCAAGTGTTACAAATTGATTCTATTTCTAGTGCGGTAATTTTTTTTGAATTTATTAAACAAACCACTCCTTCTAAAAATGTTTAAAAAATCCCAAAATAAATTTTAATGGGATTTTTAATCAGTTATCCTTTAAAATTAAAAACAGTCTGTTTGTCTGTCTGTTAAGCAAACTACGTGCTTCAAAATTTTCTAATTATTAAACTTGCATAATTAAGGTTATTTTTTAATTAATCATTTCTTTATCCTCAGAAACTTTGAACATTGTATATAAAAATACTCCACGGGCTTTTCTTTATATCCTCAAAATCGAGATCTTAGAAGGATCTAACTAAAATTTGCAAACTTTATATACCTATTTGTTTTGAATTTTTTTTCTTTTATTATCTAAGAGAAAATGACAAGCTATAATAATTTTTTGTACTTTTCGTCTGAAAAGAATTATTTCAATAAGTATCGTCTTGGAACTTTTAAGAAATGCTTCAAAAAATAGCCCAAAAAATAATTCTCAGGCTTAATTATTAATTGAGATATTCATATTTCAAAGACATTGTTTGTGAACTTAGCACATTTTTTTGACAAAATGCCGATATTTCACCCAAAACTTATTATGGCCTAGTACCCATTTAGTGCATTAGCAAACGTTTTGCATTAACAATTTGGGTCCCTGTAAGTACAAAATATTTTTATGATTTTATATAAATATAAAAAAGCATGAATCTTTGTGAATATTTTCAAGATAGCTAAAAAATTTTCTAATGTGAAAATTTATAGTTAGTGAACACAAGGAAGGTAGATATTCAAAAGCTTTTTTTACATTAGACTTATAGGTATAATAGAATAGTTTATTTATACGCCTTCTCCTTATTAAAAAAAAAAATTTTAAAATATTACATAATTTTGATAAAATAAAAATACAAATTGTATACGAAAGCCTTAAGTTCTTCTGTAAAAACAAAATATCAGAAGAACTTTAGCACCATTTCTGTGATTGGCAAATGACTATGATGCCAGTGTAAATGTGCATTCTGAAAATTAAGGAAATTTCTTTACTGAGAAAATATTCATAAGTTTTTAGTAGAACAAAGTCATGCATCACATGTTAGGAGCAAATTACCGGGTAAGATTATGATTTTTTATATCATAATCATTTAGATAACAATTTTTTTCGCAGTGTACTGATTCGGATTTCGTGACACTCTTAGTGGCCACGGTGCATACTTTTATTAAAAAAAACCGCAAGGCTGTAAAGTTTTTATTGAATCCTTACTCGAGTAGCCTAAAAATACCCAAACTCGGTGATTTTGTTTTTGGTGATAAAATATATTTAAATGAGAATTCAAAAAATTAAATGTGCTTAAGACCATACTACAGAGAAGTATTAACTTAATAGTTTTGATAGTTTATTTTATTATATGTATATAATCATCTCAATTATTCCTATGAAGTGTATGAGGATACTCCTTTTTCGAAAATTTTTATTGACAGTATAATGTAATAAATTTTTACCAAAATAAAGTGGAATTCAAAAAACAACCAAAGATATAATATCTCCTTATTATAATATTTAAATTTCGCATTACAATATACATAAATCCAAATTCTTCTTAAATTTAATACTATTAGCAAGTTGAGCTCCTTAAGAACTTTCGTTTGTAACACGTTTTAAAAAAAAATTTCAACAGAGGCTGAGAAGACAAAGCAATTTTTTCTATTTAAGGATCACTCTGTAAAAAATTATAAGCTGCTTTTATTTACCTTTAAAAATCCCAAAAGAACAGTTTTTAAATTAATACAATAAAAATCAAATGGAAATTCATACCCTTTATTCAGTGTATCTTTTATCACAATTCAATAAGTAGTTTAGCAAAAATTTTAATTAATATTTTCACCCTACTTGTAAGGAATTAGTTAGTCAAAATAATAATTCACTTTCACTCATTTTCAGAAATGTTTGTTCCTTAAAATTCTACACTAATAAAAGTGGAGTTTTTGGATAACTTTTGTTTGGTGTATCTTTTAATAAAATTGCATCAATAACATAGAATTTAGAGTAATAATTTCAATCTAAGGTTGTAGAACAAGCAGCAGCAAAAGGCTACCAGAAACATTTCTATTACTAAAAACATATAAAGAGCAACATTATTTGTAGGCGGGTAATATTTTTGATTGCAGCAGCAAGTTAGGTGAAAAGATTTCGCATTGGTATTTCATTTGCGTTTGGTTTTCTCAGCAAACTTCACTGAAATGACACACTTAAAAAAATAAATGCGGGTGGAAAAAAACATGATGGCAAGTAAATATATTTGATAGTTGAGTATATAATTTACTTCAATTGACTAGAATTGAGAATTATTTTCTTGATTCAAGTAAATGCGTTTACTTGAAAACCAAAATTTTTACATGTCATGCCTGCGACTCACTAGCGCTTAGCGTGTGGAGACGACTTTAGCACAGTAAAAATGGAGAGTTTTTTTTATATACCAGTGGAGTGGAACATCAGTGAAGACTAATGGACTCATTAGTATTTAGCACTAGATTTTGTGCCGCTAAGCGCTAGTGAGTCCCAGGCATCACATATATATAGTGGAGCTTTCCCATTAGCGTGATGAGATTTATTGATTTTACTCCCAATAAAATTTTATCTCCAGAACTTTACACTTCAAAAAGTTAAATTAAATTCTATTTTTTTTAAATCGTTGCTGATGACTTGGAGATAAAAGATATACAAAAAGTCAAATTGAAGGGCAATACTCAAGGAAAAATATAAATTTTATTGTCAAATATTAATTACACTGTCACACCCAAGTTTTTTCGGTTAAATTTTGAAGCAACGACCCAAATGATAAATTCATTTGAATATATTGATAAATGTACTAATAGTAAAGTGCATCTTTTAATTAAACATTACATGGCTTGACAAGAGCGAATATCCTCTTTAAAAGCTAATCGTGAAATACAATAAAAACCAGATACATACTTTTAATTTATGTATGGAAAACGGCGACATTAGATCAATAAGTCATATGACACTACCATTAATAAAACTAATCACATCAGGCAATGATCGCATTGGTTGCATAGAGTATGCAAATTATGAATCTATTAAATTGTGTCATGTTATTGAGCTTTAGTCATATTTCAAAACACTTCAAACCGTCATAATATAAATGCAATAAATTTTATTACGAGCTTATTATTTATACTCTTTTTCCTTTCTTGTAGTCTGTTCTTTATTTAAAAAAAAGAAAGACCTTAGACTGAGGCTGATGTATTTTAATGAGATCGCAAAAGATTTCTTGCTCTTACCTTTGCTTACATTAAAAATCATTAAACCTACAAATTAATTTGCATGTTATGAAATTACGAGTCGGAGGTATCCCTTGAGCTTCGGTTTTATAGTTGGGTTAATTCAACACAAGCAGAGAAATAGAGAAAACGAACAAAACAGGAGTGAGGGGGAATATTTTTTTATTCTTGCTTATATGTAGTATGTCTAGACAGGCCACTTACAACTAAAACTCACGGCGCTCTAGATCGCTCTACAACGTAAGGAGAAAACGTTGCATTTCTTAAAAATTTCACACTATGTCGTTTTGCTGTTCTATTAAATGGTATCTCGATTTTTATGCTGCAAAATTTCCTTTATTAAGCTTTCTTGTTTCACTATATTCAGAACTGCGTACTGCCATGAAAAGAGAAAAGCTCCATTGCAAAAGAAACAAATTGAGAATCTTTGTATCTTTTTGTAAGGTTATTTATTTTTGTTCTTATACCATCGACATCCATTTTTATCCTCTCTTTCCTCCTCAAAAGAAACTTTACGAATACGGGGTGCTCAGATGTCCCCCACAAAAGACGCCACACACCAAGAAATTTAAAAGTCTCCCCCGGACTGAGATTTTTTCGTTTTTCCTTAGTATTAGCCTACAAAAAACAATCTAATAATTAATTCAATTCCCTTAAAATTATTAAACACTTATTTACATAACCTTCAAAAATAATCTTATTTGACATTAGCTACTGTCAAATAGCTATGGTGAAAATACAAATTTTCATCTTTCAGTGTTACCAAATCGAAAAACACTAAAAGACCACCGTCATATTGCTAGTACTATTGAACCAGGTTATAAACTAATATACTTGGAGCATCTGAACATTTGATTGGTTGGCTCAGAAAAATAGATTCAAAGAACTCGGGTTCTTAGCCTGTCTGTCTACACTGTCAAAGTTACTTGCTAGTTTCTGATGTATTTTAACTTAACATATTGGCCAATAAGTCTCGAGGCTGACACATATCTCCTGCCCTTTGGAACGCTTACGGTATTTTTTAATTGACTACCTAGCTAAAGGTTTTCTTAAGAACAAAAAAACTTCTATAGAGAGCTAATAAAAAATTAGCTATGTTAAAGAAAATAGTCAAATTTATGCACAAAATTTGTGTTTCAAACTGTTGCTTCAGACTCTAAATTCACAGTCTAGTGTGTTACTTAATTAACCAATATAATTATAATAGAATTAATTCTAATCCAGTCCTTTGAGTTTTTCTCATACAATCATTTTGCTTTCAGAGCAAAATTTCTTGAAATTTACGCATACTTTTGTTATTATATTCAAAACAAATATCGTGCAATTTAAATTACAAACATCGTTTCTTCCCACTTTTTGCTTAAATTCAATCCTTCCCATTTTAAAAGAATTTAACCACTAGATTAACATTCTAAAATTTTTCATTTGATCTTTATTTTCATATCCAAGTTATATTTTTAAGAATTTTTCTTCCATTAACGCACAAGTTAAGTCAGATTGCTTACTTAAAATTTTTCTTTAGACCATATCCTTGTCTTATAAATATTACCCAAAAACAAATACGAACGAAATTTCGTTAAAAATCAATAAAATGTAAAATTTTTTCAGTCAAATGGATACCAAAAATTAGGGTACAACAACATTTGGAATTCGTCACAATGATTTTTTTAGTAAAAACGACACATGGCACAGAAAAAAGAATGAAAAAAATCAGTTCAATTCTTTTAAATTAAATCAAAAGAAAGTCCTACTGGTAAGGAAGTGATTTTATTGAAAGCTGCATATGGCTTCTAGTTTTGTTTTAGTTTCGTTAAGCCATTTCAGATTTTCGGCTCTATTTTGCATAACAAAACAGAAAAGGAATAAAAAATATTTAGAATTTTTGCCCACCCATTGACTATTTGCCTAAATATAATATAAAAATTTTAACGCTCAATTGGATAACAAAGAAGCACTTGGTGTGATTTTGTTCATTTGTTTTTCTACAAGGATATCTTATTTTACTTAAAAATAGATTTCAATTTAAAGCATCAAGGAAATGAAAATTTGTTTACAGATTATTGTAATTACATCAGAGCCGTGCGAAATACATATATTTGTAGCTAACTTCATTAAAGGGGCTAAGCAGCTGGAATGAAAAATGGGATTTAATAATATCAAATTAAATTCAACTATATTTTTTTTAAATAAAATTACTGGCAAACAGAGTTGTCCACAACTAAGACTTTTGTGAATTTGTAGTAATCTCATCTATACTAAATGGCCTGTCTAAAATGTTTTATAATCTCTCTTTTTGTTATATACTTTTATATAAATTCGTATTTCATTACATATTTAAATAAGTTGTTTTAATTGGTTCAATATCTTTATAAAAATTATTTGTTGGCAATAATTTTGAAACACGAAGAAGAAATGGATTTTTCCAATTTATAAAGTAATTACAATAATCGTTTTGGCCTGAAGTATTCACACTTTATAAGGGTCGTCGTCTTTTTGATGATTATACAAATTTGTATAAAAATACATAAAAAAATAAATGTTATGATACGGAAAATGTTAAATACAAAAGGGTGCTGATTAAGTTATTAAAGTAAACCAAGAATTCTACCGGTTAAAAATGCATTATTAATGCCAAGTATGTGCTTAACTTTAACAACACTACACCAGTCAATTGTCAGGCATTAATAAACAGAATTTGTAATGAAAAGCACTTGATTAAAATACCAGATTACCCTTTAGCTACCATAATATAGCAACAAGTTCACCATTATTGGCTTAAAATAAAAGTAAGGAAAAAATAATAATAACCCGTCCCTGAGGGAGAAAGTGTTGGGAGGGGAGAAAACAACACTTAAAAGAAGTTTAATGAATTCGCCAAAAACAAAATAAAAAGCAAAACAAATATTTTGCCTTACCTTTTAGTTTAGGTCAATAAAACCTGATTCAAGAGTTTAAAAATTTTTTAATCATCATTTAACGAAATACTACCAGCCTTTCTAAGACTTTGGATAACAAATCGAATGTCCAGTTCTTATGAACTTTGGTGAACTTCATTTTCTTAGATATATGACCACGTGATTGCAATTCCAGTTCTTTAATTTAAGTTCAGAGCTATGGTAAAACAGGCAAAGTGGTGTTAGCTCACGAAACCCATAATTTTGAACCAATGAGCAATTTAGCCCTAAAGCGTATTTCAAGGAGGAATTAATAATGCAGAAAGCGTACAAAACAAAGAAAGAAAACCAAAAAACGAAAGGAAAAGGAATAAAAAACATTTAATGTCTGGGCAGGTATTGTGACAGAGCGCAAAATGAAAGAGTTAAAACGAAGTAATATTTGTTACGATAACAAGCAGAATCCTAAATTCGTTTTTCATGAACTCTTTTAAATTTGTTTTTAAGTGAATTAAATTATGACATTTTGATTTATGATATTTTGATTTTGATTGAATTTAAACAAAAATTAAAATTGCTTTTAAGAATTGTAACCGTCTTTACAAATTCTAAGCAAAAAACAGTTTAACTGCTAACACGGAGAGCCAAAATATAAGAGGTAAGATAATAGAAAACAATCAATGAAGTAAAGGGGCTTACAAATAAGAAACTTTAAAGAACATCAGGACTTTTTTAGTTGAGCTCTTAAGTTGCTGTCAAAATTGGCTCCATCCTACATTTTTAGGGGAGATCACATGCAAAAACTTCTATAGAAACATATAGATATTTTTTTAATACATTGAAATTAATTTTTCAGAAAAATTACTAGTATAATATCTATGGCTATGATGAATGATAACAGAAAATGAAATAAGGAATCCTGCCTGAATTATTCAATAAACATAATAAAGTCCCATCATTCAGGAATTGCGGAAATATGAAATATTTCGGAAAGTGCATATAATCGTAAACATTCGAAAGGTATTCTCACAATAAAGAGATAATCCGTCACAATAGAATTATGGAGAAAAAATATGTTAGAAGACGGGAAAATTTACAAGACGAATATTCACTAGAGGAATAAAGATTGAAAATGATGGAGTCAGATAAATGCTATATAGTATCTACCCCTCAGGAAAAATTATAGTCAGATTCTATTGAACTCTTCAAATGCACCATAATAAATTATAACGAGATAAGTAAACTGTGAAACCTTAAAAGTTCTCAGATGTCTTACCCCAAGTTACTGATGTTGAAATAATTATGTCTATAAGATAGCCAAGAGAGCGATGCTCAATTTTTTTAATTGATAGTATAAGATCTTTCTTAACCAGTTATTGGCTGAAAAATTGTAAGGTCGGATTCAAGAGGAATGTGGCAACAACTACGGATCGGGATAGAATTCATTTTCCCTGAGTGTGCCTGTCAAAGAGAGTTACCGATCTATTGATCGCAGTAAATACTCTTCCCCTAGAATTAAACCAAAAACAAGTAAAACTCTTAAGCTCAAAACTGAAGAAGACTATTTGGATTGAATTTGATAGAGTAAAGCTCAAGCTTAAAGCTGTGGTGCAAGCGACTGTTGAAGCAGGAAAAAGTTCGAAGGGATTATGTCCCACAAATATTTAGGATAGATCACCAGGCTGTTTTTGGTCATTAGCTCACAAATAAGAAATTCAGTATCACAACTTCTTTTAACTAGTTCATTACAAATCTTAGTATTTAATTTAAGCCATGCTATCAAAAGTATGACAAAGAGTTTTTCGGGAGTACGTACTCCACCACCAACACCACCTTACATTAGATCAAATTTTTGAAGAATTTTTCAGAACTGTCGACTTGGACTGTTACTTTCGAAAATTTCGTTAAACAAAGTTTTTATTTGTAGTTCAAGAAATCTTTGTAATTTCCTTAGGGAAAAATTACATGCCATAAGTTTATTAATATTCTTACATTTCATGTAGCCATTTTGGGAGTGGCTCTTTCCCTGAAATTTTTTCATTAGTTCTGCAAGGATTAAAAAAATCACTCTAAAGTCGTCAGACTGCTTGAAAAAGCTTAGAGATATTTTTTCCATCATTCCACTGAAGTCTTCATACTTCATACTTCTTTAACAAACAAATATTTCATATTTTAAGAGCAAGAGACATACTCACAAGTATTCGCTAATTTGCAAAATAAAAGAAAGACATCACTGTGCTTCACATAGACTGGAAGACATAGTGTCTGGAAGACATAGTTTCTACGTTCGCAGTATTAAAAGTAAAAGTGTAAGTAAAAGGAATAAAGATCTATTTTACTGACCAAACTAGAAAAAATAATATAAAAAAAAGTTGAAAAAACCCAAGCTGTTGATAACTTAGCAACAATTAGAACACAAGGCCACATTGCTGAATACAAAAACTAGCAAATATGAAAGAAAAACAGCAAAGCTAAGCAATGAAATCCTCCAAGCTGTATTTTCCTCTTTTGAGACTTTTTCACCTACCCAAATTTAATATAACCAATTCTTCATTCATTTGTGTTCTAATATTGCCTTTCTTTTGTATATAGCTCCAAAAAATAACGCTTTTTATAGAAGAACCACGAAAAAGATATCAGTTTGCTATTTCATGCTGATCCAGTTACAAGGTCATATCTAAAGTTTCCATTCATTAAGTTAAGCACCTGTCCTCCAATGACTACCAACAGAAAATTCTTCATTCGTAAGAGAACAAAAAAGGGAAAACAAAACGTTATTCATTTTTATGAGGTGCCTACAAATTTTTATGAGCATTTAATGGGCTATTCTTACACAACAGGAAACCTCTCTGCCACGAGTTTCAGCTATAAATTTTAGGAAATTTTTTGAACTAGCAACTAAAGAACGAGGGAAATACTAAATGTAAACAAAAGTGAAAATTATCATAAGTTTTCCCATTAAAAGAGACCACAGCAACCGCTTAACAATAATATCTGTTTTTTTATCATTATCTTTTATTTTTTGTTCTTTGAACAAAGTAATAAGGGAGGGGTTGTATTCCACTAATATACTTAACCTATATATAAAAAATGAGAAGTAAAACTGACTTTTTTCGAATCTTGGGAAGGTCCCAAGTAATGCAACAGTTTTCTTGTCTTAAATGATTTATGTAATGGTTTTTAGTTGGTGTTTTGTCTATTAAATGTTGATTTAATACAAAAGGATCTAATCGTTTGCTATTGATTCAGTTTGTTCTATGAAATACTCAAACTTATGAATAAATTTTAAACAAAGATGGAAGGACCATATTCACTTTATAGGTATTAAGGCAATTTTTCAGTCAAGGATTATATAATAATTATGCTAGGGGTAAAAACAGAGTAAGGATTATTTATATTCTTGAGATTTGAATAATTTATGGATTTTTCATGGACCTTATTTTAGGATTTAATTAACATCAATTGAACTGTTTGACTTTAAGTGAAGAAAATTATCCTTGTTTTGTTATTTTAAATAAATTTAAAGCTTAATTTTTATTGAAAGATTTATGTGAGACCCAGGCGTCACTTTATTTGAGTTATGACTGCGTAATATTATATTCTTTTAGCCGCATTGTCATTCATATATAGTATATATATGTATGTATATGTATAGAAAAGTATTTAGTTTTTTTGTGGATTGGATTTAGAGTTATAGCAGTTGATTTTGTTCTGTAAATTAGAATTTTTTATGATAAAAAAATTGCGTTATATATTTTTGTATTAAATGTTTTTCAGTATATTCGATGTTGCACCATCTAACGCTTTGAATTTGAACCAACTGCTATTTTGAGTTGGAAAAATATAACGACATTCATAAAGTGTCAGAAAATTAGTTTAATGCTTGGTACTTCTTAAGTTACTTTATGCTAATAAAAATTTTCAACTATTGAAATTTACGTAAACAATTTGAAAAAAATGAAAGATATTCAACGCAGTGTGTAGATCAATTTATAAAGCGAAGTCATCAAACTGGATCGCTATCAGGTAAAAAAAAAACTTACTCGCCCTCAACTTACTGCTTAAGTCGAACACACTAGTTGTACCTAAAACAATACTGCTGTTGGCCAGAATGTGCATGTAATACTGAAAAAGTCTTACAAAGTGTAAACAGAGAAAATAGATCTATGTCAACAAAAAGCATTGAAAATGTCAAAAGGAAATGGAACTATTGATTCAGATTTTTTTTTAGACTAAAAGTGAAAAAATTTTATTTAATCGGCCCATGTCTTGTTTCTATTGTACTCAATTTGAATGAAGAAAATGGAATTATTGATTAAGATTGTTTTTTAGACTAAACGTGAAAAATTTTTGTTTAATCGGCCCTAAGCTTGTTTCTATTGTACTCAATTTGAATGTTTATTTCCCAGAAATGGAAAAATTATTGATAATAGTGTTGTTTTAAAATACTTTCAAAAAATGATAAAAAGCCAAATACCATTTCGGTTTTACAGTTTTGCAGGAATTTCTTCAGAGATAAACTTACTTAACACATCTAAGATTAAAAGTAATCAACGGATCAAGATCTTTATCTGCGGATATTTTTGTAGCTTTAAATTTTTGATTGCTTATTAAAGCATCGTAAATATTTTCAAACAGACCCAAAAAGTTAGATTCTCTTGCTTATTTTCAGTGGAGTTTTAGCTCATCAAAGTCATTTCAATCACTTTGTAAAGAAAGCTAAAGACAAAAACCATTTTGCTCATACACAATCGACGATTGCCACTTGTAAAATGGTTTTCTTGGAGTGCCTAGAGAAACACAAAGAACACAGCTAACATCAAAGTTCTACCTATATTCAATATAAAATTTTATAAATAATAAAAATTGTTAAATATAAAATAAAAATAGTACTAAAACAAATAAATCATATTTCTGCATTACTTTACAGGTATAAAATGCAAGGCGTTATTAAGTGATGTCTTCAGACAAATACCATTGGAAAGTTATACAAAAATAAATTGAATTATTTACTTTGTGGATCTTGAGTGAAGGAAAAAAAACTGAAAACATGGATCAAGATTGCTTTGCTATGTCATCGTATCAGTTTGTCAACTCATTAGCGTCATGTTATCCACAGTCACAGTTAGCCCAACAACAAAATCATCAATCTAATACTACAAGTAGTACAACAAATCCCTCAACTGGTGGAACTGGCGGAGTAACTGGTAGTGGATCGAGTCAAACATCTGGAACTAGTGAATATTTTCCTACCTCAGCTTATACACCCAATTTATATCCAAATACGCCACAAGCACATTATGCCAATCAAGCATATAATTTAGGTGGTCAACATAATCCCTCAGATATGGTCGATTATACCCAATTACAGCCACAGAGGTTACTTTTACAAAGTCAATCACAAAGTCAACAACAACAGCAGTCATCACAACAAATTAGCTGTAAATATGCAACAGAGACAACACCAACTGGTAATAATAATCAGCCAATATCAAGTCCTCAAGATCTGTCAACAAGGGATATATCACCAAAATTATCACCTAATTCTGTTGTAGAAAGTGTTGCACGAACGCTTAATAAAACATCGGCCACAGTAGTTTCATCAACAAACGTCACAAATAATCATACATCGTCCAATTTAAGTAATAGTCGCACAACATCAGTACCAATTCATAGTCCCAATGGAGGTGATTCAGATACATCTAGTGAAAGTGGAAATGAGGCTGGCAATAGTCAGAATAGTTCAGGAAAGAAAGGAAGTGGTCCACCACAAATATATCCGTGGATGAAAAGAGTTCATCTAGGACAAAGTAAGTACAACAGGTGTATTTAAGAAATTTCTATTATTATCTTATTTTAGTCTAGAAAATGCTTTTGGAATTTCTTTTTGATTGAATTATTTATAACTTAACAAAAACAAAATTCAAGTTACTAAAGCATAGCTTTACGTCCGGATTTTGTGGATAAAATATATAAAGATCAGTTGGACAAATTTTCCGAGTCTATTTTTCAACATAAAAATACAAAATAAATACGAGATAATTAAATACCCTCCCTCAGATGTCAAAACACATAAACAAAACAAAACCAAACAAAAATCAAACTGATTTGAAAAATAATTTAGGTCTAAGACTTCACACTCAGTCAGTGATTGACTTAAATATATCTTCCTTTTTTTTGTTTCTTAAAAAACATTTCTCATGTTGATAGATCTTTCTTAACAGTTTCCAATAAACAAATTCAGGAATGTTCAAATTTGAAACTGATTTGTAAGCTGAATGATCTAGTTTCAATTTAGATTATTATTTGTTACCTAGTGAGACGACCCTCAAATAATAGAGACGCGGAGTATGAAAATTAAACGTTAAATCCACCATGGGGATCTGGAAATAAATCATTGATCTCGAATATAGCAAACATGTTGTATAATAGCCCAGAAGGCTATTCAAAGTCTGTACTTTAAATTTCAGCACTTTTTGAACTATTTCAGATCTGTCTTGTAGCATTAGATATTTATTTATTTTTTTAAAAAGTTGTTAAATTTTATGTGGGAGCATAAAATATTTTTGATGCTTTGGAAACCAATTATGTAGTCATTACTCTCTAGTCATTGCAAGAATTTGAAAACAGATTTAAATTCTTTAATTTATTACAGACTGACTTATGTATTGCAATTGACGTATTTTTAATTTTTTGCAAAAATCATCATCAGAGGATGAAATACTCCATTCAAATTAATCCTGAGGTTTTTTTTTTTAAGTTTCAACAGAACTTAATGTAATACAAAGAAAATAATAGAAAAAAAGTTATGAGGATGTTTGTCAAGGATTTTTTACATCCTGTAATTTGATAAAACTGAATAGAGACAGGTTAAATAAGCATCATTTATATACTGCGGGTAATGATTTGCATGTAAATATTGTAAAACTCCCATATAAATTGAATTTATTTGTTATCTAGTAGGCATCACCTAATGATGGATTCTACAAAAGTGCATGATATTTGTCTCGAATAAATAATGAAATATTTACAGTACGCACTAACAATAGTTTTGTAGTTTTGAATTTTTCTATTAAAAACCTTTGAGTGAGGGGAAAAAGTAAAAAGGAAAACCAGACTTCAGTCACCAAAAAACACCTTAGCAGGCTGTTTCTTATGGATCACTGTAGCCAATGCAGTGCCAAACGGTCCAAAAATTTAACTTTAAGTTATTTCCGAATATTTTTGGGAATGGATAGAAGTTCTAACTACTGACTTCATGATCACCATGATCAATTTTTTAACAAATTTCATTAATGTTTCTTAAAAAAGAACCGTGATAACAGATAAGTATCTCTGCTTCATTAAATACTGTGTCAACTAACGCCCACTTTCTTAGCAACTTGTTAATGAATAACTTCATTAAATAAAATATCTTAAGAGAGGAAGCCCTGAGTGTGACTATCAACAAATTTTTAGTTTAAAGTGTTTAAATATTTTGCTGCGTAAAAATATGTTGAATGAAAACAAAAAATTTCAAGCACTAAACCAAAAACATAAAATTGGGTACTTTTCTGGTATCTGGTTATCCACTAGTATATTTAACTTAAAAACCAAAAATCATGTAAAATAAAAAAACCGCTCTTCTAATATTGTTGTTTTTTATTTATTTAAAACTAATGTAATAAAAGCCAACCATAAAAATTTATTACATAATTTTAAAACTTTAAATCAAACAAAACTTCTTTAAGTTTTTTTGAATTTGTAGAGTCCTTCACGCCTTGTTGCTTTGGCTACATAGAAAAATGATGTGGTTGACCTTATCCAAAAACCAAGCTTTTGTTTTAAGCCATAAACATCTACATTAGCCTTGTTCAGTGAAGAAAAAAAATTTGCATGGTTTTCCATTTAAAGATGACGAGTTTCTTTATTAATTATTAGAAAAGTAACAACAACCACAAAGAATCAAATGTTCTTCTGTAATGACAAGAACTTAATGAAAAAAATAACAATCAAAAAATGAACAAAAGTGCGTAAGGTTAATTCTAAACATTTTTATGTTTAACCAAAAAAATTAATGAAAACTTCGATGTTATTATAAATGTATTGTAAAATATTTAGCATTTTATGAATGCCAAAAGAAGTTATGAAACTAAAATCATTAGATCTGAATTATTCTATAAAATAGTTTGTATTATTTTTGTAGTACTTGAAAATACTAAAAATACTTAAAAGCAGAACATCAGTGCCTAGACATTGAATCTGTTTTTTGATTCGGAACATTAAAATTTAATTAAATTGATATATAGGCAAAATTTATGCTCTGGTGCAATTTTTCAGCGAGCATAAAGCTACATATGCAGGTGCATCATATGGATGAGAAGAGCAGTATCTTGGACATGTTCTATGCTCGAAAGATAAAATTGAGGCGTATCTGAATAATTTATTTGCAAAGAGTTTCAGATGATAACAAATTAGTTAATCGTCCGAATAATGTCAAATTCATTTTTAGTGGCTATCCAAATGAAGCAGAGTATATAGCATCTTTGAAATTATTATTCGGTTAATAATTTCTTAGACAATTTTGCAATGTTATAGTAGAGAAGAAATCATTTTGAAAACTTGCTATAACAGTAAATTTTTTCGACGAAAACAAATAATAATATATTCAACAAAAATCAATATGATATATTGTAATACTAAAATTTATTTGCTTGTATGAATAAATTTAAGGATTAAAGATGTCTAAAAATGTTTTTCACATCTCACACAGAGTTTCACAAGCTGCTTATCATGGTTTATTACTGGCTATCATTCTTGATACAAAAGAATTCAAGCCATTACGGGTTACTATTGGAAAAATTGTGAATGATATTTTGGGATAGATATTCAGCTGCTGCATACGGTGGATGAATTTCTCATAGTGCTCAAAATAAGTAGGACTGAAAGAGCTCAAAAACAGATAAATTTTGAACTAATAATTACATAGTAGGAGCAGAAGATAAATTTTTTTATTAATTAAAGAATATGGATTAATAATACTGATAAAACAATAATTTTTATTGCTATCAAAAAACTTTTATAAAATCTTCGTTCTGTAGAAGATTGCAATTGATTTTGGTAAAGCTTTCCAATCAACGATTGGGTTAAAACCTCAGTTACAGTAGGTGCTAATATAATTCTGTGGGCCAAAATAAGAAAATTGGGTCTATGACCAAAGTATCCCTACAAAGATCTGTAATTAATAAAAAAAATCATCCTACTCAATTATTTATATAAATGAAAACCATTTAACTATCTCAATTTCTTCAATTTCCATTTTTATTAACAGAACTAAACTGCTATTAATTGACTACCAATTGATTATATAGTAACTAATAGTGGAATGACATAAAGTCAAAGATACCGTAATTTTTGCGATCATTACTGACAGCCGCGCCTACTATCTCAACAACTGTATTCTACAGTGACTAACGTTCGAAGAAAATTGTTAAGAAATTGATTCAGAAAATGATGACCCATACTTTAAAACAACATAAGAGAGCATTGTATTTGAAATTGAGGCAATGATAAATTGTTTCATAGCAAAATTGATCTTGCCAATTATGTGATTGATTGTTTTCAGTCTTCAGTTTTATGATTTCGTAGATCGAATAAGTGAATCGAAGTTTACTTTAGTAGAGTGTTAAAAACTATTAATCTTAGCGTTGAAATGGTGTAATTGACTTAATAAGAATAAAATCTCAGATGTTTTAACTAAATTTAAATAAATATAAAAAAAAAGCCCTGTGAAATATTTAATGTAGGTATAGTCTTTTTTTCACTTCAGGTCTTAATTTAAAAAATAATCAGACGGTGAAACGTAAAAAAGTAGTGCCATTATAAAAAACACAGCTAGTTCTTAGCTTATAGTTTTAAATTTCATCAAGGGTTAATTAAAGAAAAGCGTTTACCTTTACCCTATTGAAGGTATAGCATATGGTGTGCCAGATTAAAATTTTATGCCAAAATAAGGATCAGACTAATCAAATAGGCTACTATCAAATCAACCAAATCAAGATTAGATTTCCATAGTTCAAATTCTATAACTCCAATTTTTAAAAAAATATTTACCTCTTTACCCCTTTTTCTAGCTTGAGACGACTTGGAATTAAGGCCTCTTAACCTTCTCAAATGGTTTAAAATGAGTAATAGAACCTTTAATACATATCTTTACAAGCTAGTTGTAAATTCTGTCAGTTGGTTGTGGAGATACCTATTTCTTGCTCTTTGACTGGATGGGGTTACTGTCGATCAAAAGGGAACTGTAACAACTTGAAAGCAGGTATTTAATTTACCGGTAAAGTCATGGCTAGTAAATTTAGGGATTTTGGGATTTGATTTTCATGAAAATGAAGCTAAGAAAAGTTAAAAGGTTTGGAGTACGAACCATTAGAGTTTTTACCTTAACTCTAGATTTAGGAGCCTTTGATATTATAAAGGCTTTAAAACCATTGGTAAAGTTTTATGTTAAATTTTTCTTTGTATCTGATTAACAAAACAAAATTGAGGTAGTGAGCTGACTAGCCAAATATACACGCATATACATTTCACTATGCCCAACTAAATGTCATTCAATGTAGAGGTGCGACTTACTCATTCAGCACAAGTTGTTGTCTGTTTTATTTTCGACTATAATGAACCAAATGGAATGACAGAAAGCTTTTGAAATATATTCTTCTGTTTCTTTTGGTTTTTCAAAAAAGAAAAAAAAACAACTGACATCTCTTAAAGCCACGAAACCTGAATATATATTGCCATGAGAACAAATTACAATTGTCCAAACTTATTGTTCGTTGTCTTCACGTGAAAATCATGTTTTGGTAACTAAAGAATTTTGTCGCGCAAAATATTTTTTTTGTTATTTATTTTTTTACATCAACCATGGAGACATGCACCTTCTGTTACTTATTCAAAACTTATTCTTTTCTCGGTAGTTACAATAAGATACTTTGGGGTAACATAAATATAATTTTTTAAAGAAAAAAAGACTAAGGAAACGAAGAACGGTAAAAATAAGCAAAAAAAGGAGACAATTTTTCATTCGATTTAACCAGTATGATTATCACTTGGCCTTTCCTAATTCAAGAAAATTCATGCTAGTTGCTCAGGTACATTTTTTCGCCCTCTTTTGACTTTTTGGACACTTGATTTACACTCTTGGGCCTTTATTTTGACATGAGTAAAATTTATTTCTTTATTTCTGTATGTAGTGCGTGCCCGTCTAATACAGCAGATCGAAATATCTTAGCTATGAATCAACCCCCTGCTGCTTAAGGGTTGCTGCATTTGATCTGCTCTAGTTATAATTTTAGATTATTTTGCCGGAATAGGTATAAAAAAGTGGTTTAATCTGCTGTTTTTGTTTTTGTAAATATAGTTCTAGTTTTGTTATTCAATACACTTAAATTTAGCTAGCATTCTGCTGGCTATAATTCAGTAAAACTGAAATGAAAAAATTGACTCTACTCAAAAGCTTAATGATAAATTCCTTAAAACCACTAACTTTAAACTTTACAAATTTTCCACTTGAATTTTAGTTTCATTTCAAATGCATTTCTATCAAATTTTTACCAATACGTTTCCCTTAAGGCATTGAGATTTCATTCGAACCCTCTCAAATAAAACAAGTAAATACCATAAATCATTCTGAAAAGAAAATTGTCGAATAATGGGATGGAGTTTCGATAACCCAAGTCCACCTAACATTCGGCATATAAAAACCCATCTAGACAAATTGTATAAAGTCTTAGAATTCAATTCGCAGAGTTAATATCTTGAGAATCGAATGATTTAAACACCTGTTTGATATACGAACAGAGTTTGGGGGAGTAGTGCTATGAGAAAACATCAGTAGTAGGATTTTTTGAGTTTTGAAAGGAAAATTTATATATTAAGGGGTTCGTTGCAAGACAAATAATATGTCTAATTAAAGCTTGATAATCGTGTTTAAGATATTTCAACAACTTTGATTGCAATAAAAATAAGGAGGGAAAGACTTTCGAGGATTATAACTAAACAAATTATATTATCATTAAAGGTTTTCAAATGATAAGAGGGATTAAAAATTTTCAGAGAAAATTTATGCAGCTCATATTTGAGCTCGCTACAAAAACTGGAAAACACAAATGGAATAACCAAATGATAATTCTTTCAACTTAAAGTTTCTTCTTTAAACATTGATATAAGCACTGAAAGAAATTAATTTTCCAGTCAGATTTGGTCCCTAAAATTACCGATTCAACCATTTTTTCAATGATGCTCCTGAGAAGTAGATTTAGTGGCATATTTTTTCAATTAATCAATTAATCATTGAGCACTGGTAGAACCCAATCAATGCAGACAAGAAGGTTTCAACTCAAGATTAAAACTGTTGACACCAGTAAAGTCTAATAACTTCAAGTAAAATTTTATTCAAAATACAAGTTGTAGGAAGCTCTACGATAGACTTGGTACCTCTTAGAAAAGCTCTTTTACTAAAGCCTCATTATAAAAACCAATAAACATTTGATGCAGCCAATTTTTTTGTCTGTACAATCTTGAATACAAGCGTGCAGGTATTAGGTTCAGGGAAATTGAAGACCTTTAATTAATTTTTATTCTCTTGGATGAGGAAGATAGATACTCAAATGTAAAATGTCTCCTAGTAATTGGATGATACTAAACCCGCAATTTTCAAATATCTTGTTAATGTTTTCAACACTTTACATTAAGCAAAAAATTAAAAATAAAAATTCGTCTACTCTGGCCTGTTGGAAACTACCCCCAACATATATGCATATTTGCAGCTCTTTATGCCAAGTATATCACCTAAATAAGAGCGGTCTAAAAACAAATTTTATAATGTGTAACCAGGGCCGTAGCGAGGGTGTTGAGTGTGGGGGGGGGGGGGGTGAAGGGTATAAAAAAGCCGACTTACCCAGAAAGCTAGATGACTGCATATGTGGCCTGTGGGTGGAAATATAGTAATATCAGTGTGTTCAAATTAACTATTATAGAATTTTATTATAACAAAATAAGTAATTACTCTAAAGAATTTTTTGAAATAAACAACATAATCACAGCTAAACGATCGCAAAAATAATTGTTAAGAAAAGTATTAAGTAAGTATACAATGAGCATTGTCTTATCCTTAAAATGATAGATGCCAGCGTTTAACTCTGCGATGTTTCAATACCGATCATTTCTCAACGATTTCACGCAGGCTACTTTTGTGAACTTTATCTTCGAAGAATCAAACAACATCAACGCATTCAAACGATCATCCCCCATTCTTGTACGTTAATAATTCAAAACTAATTTTAATTTACTAAATGAGCGTTCACAAGAAGCTCCCGAGTAGCAGCGCCTATCCGGGACGGATCCGATTTGCCCTAAAGTCGATCCGGCTCGGATATGAAAATCGGATAGCGCCCGGATAGGTCTTGTAACGCTAGGTTACGTCCGGGCCGGATCAGGTAAATGTGTCCGGCCCGGATCAGGCTGCCTGATGCTGCCCGGATCAGGCTACCTGATGCTTTTTTTTTTTTAAATTTAAATAGAAACAATTTTATTATATTAATAGCATATTTTATTATATTAGATTAAAAATTACAAAAAAAATTATAACATAATATACACAATATACACAATATACACAATATATAATACACAAAACTTAACTTCTAAAAACAGAACATATACAGTGGGGGGTGTACTTTTCAGAGCAAAACTGGTTTCAGGTAAGAAATTAGATGACAGGGATATCGGAGCGTCATAAACGACCAAAATAAAATGCCATATGTATTTAAATAAACATGTATTTTTAATAAAGAAAATTTACACAATGTTTTTACACAATATTTTCTTTTTAAAGTAAATAAATAAACAATCACTAATTAATAACTATTTTTTTTAAGTATTTATATATGTAAACATATACATAGCATTTAAAAAACTATTTCTATTTATTTATTTATATTGAATTAATTAAATAAACTAAACTAACCAAAAACACTAAATAACACTATTAATTAAATTAAACACTAAATAAAAATTCCCTTTTGACAAATGAACGTCATATCGCGAAGAAATTTGCTAAGAAAACTGTCAAAGACTTTAGAGAAAGTGAAAGAAAATTTTTGTTATAAAAGAGTAAGATACATATATCGCGCACACTAAACAAAAAGATTTATAGTATTTTAGCGTTTTTTTGTTTAAAAACAGGAAATAGCTTTTAATTATTAATTTAAACTTATCATAAATCTTATTTTTATTAAATATTTCTACAGTTTGGCTTAAAATATTTTTGCCCGGATAACATTTTCACAACATCCGCAACTGTTGTGGCAGACTGATCCAGCCCGGATAGAAAAGATTCGGGTTTTCCATATTAGGGCTTTATTCAGGTTGCCCAACTCCGGCCCTGATTGGGAAAGCCCTGATAGGTATTTACCTATCCGGCCCTGATCCGGGGCAATTCAGGTTTTCCATTTAGGGCAAGCCGGACAGGGGCCTGATTGGGCCCGGATCAGGTTAGGGCTCGCCGGATAGGCGCTTCTACTCGGGCTGATATCACTGGAGCAGTCAAAATAAAACAAACAAGCTTATGTGCCAACGAAATCACCTTACGCAATTTGAACACTATTCTAGAAATATCTCAAAAATTCGTACATTCTGTACATGAATCCAAAAGAATTTCTAATTCAGCAAGCAAGCATTCTGGTTCTTCTGTGAAAAATGTTGGGTCTAATTGCACAATAGATTCGATTAACTTAATCGTGACGTTGCTTTTGTTAACTGGAAATTTGAAAATTTTTTGAATAGGTACAAACATTGAAAAATTGTTGTCAATATAGCTTGTGAAAACTTGCAAGACAGATCTAAATTTCTTGTTATAAACTCGAAATTAGTAGCTGTTTCTGGGTATTCATCATACTTTTTTGGTATACGATGTGTTCTGTGATGCTTTGAAAAATTATGCTCAGGACTGATATCTAGTTTTTTAGCAAATGTAACTGAGCTGTTTATGAATCCAAACTGTGAATTTTGATACTTATTCAATATGGAATTGAAAAAATCTTGAACGGAAAATTTCAAAATTTATTAGCAAATAAAATAAGGTATGAGTAATCAAACGAATACATTATACCTACAAAATTGGAATTTTTGGTAAGCACTTGATTTATTATTCTTCATCGTTTAGCATTCTTCGAAATTGCTATTGCGAAAGTGTCTTCAGTGTGTTGTCGCAATGATTTATGACTTGAATCACTGTGATTTAAAAACTGACTGCAGTGTTCATTCTAATAGAACAAATAATCAGTGTTAAGTTTTCTATACTACTTCTTACTACTTCTCCATTTTGATTCACTTGGTATCATTTAATTAGCACTTTCAACCAAAAATCTATTAGATATTTTTGGAAGTGCTGACGCATGTATTCACAATCGAATGCAAAAAGTTTGAAATAAAAAAACAATTAAAGAAATTAATGTTACACCTATCATTCTTTATAAAATGTAGTCTCAGAAATTCCAGGATTCGTGAATCCATGTCAAGTCACCGATTTCATATTTGAATTGCAGGATAGAATAACTGAGATTTGCCGACTGCCGACTGTTTTGGGGGGGTGTCACACCCCCCACACACCCCGCTCGATACGCCCCTATGTGTAACCTTATGGTTAGAATAAGAAAAAAATCTTAGAACTAGTAGATTGTTGGAAAAGTAAAAAAGATTGATAATTTGAAATGATCTCTGATGAAAGTGTTATTTTGTTATATCTAACATCTAAGTCAAATTTTATGATGGATTTTTAATGCGCTATGATTTGTCATTATTGCATCAACTCCATTAAGGACAACGTGATCTGTACGTATTCAGACTTCGCTTATACTTCATCGTTACAAAATAAATTTCACTTACAAAAAACTGGGACAATTTTTTCTCTCTCGTTAGCATGAAATAAATCATTTGTCTTTTACTGAAGATTTCCGTAGGAGAGTGCTACTTAAATTCACTTGAAATACTGGAAACTGAATTCCAAAAACTATTTAAATATTCGTTCAAATAGATCTTGACTCAAAAAAAATTGTGATTTGAATCCAGCAAGTAATGGTAACTTCCAACAATTTTTGTTACACCTCTTTAGAGGGAATAACGCAAATTTTTTGTTAATATTACTTTTTTCTGATAGAAACAAGGATTTTGTTACCAAAAAAATATTATTCTACAAATATAAAATGGCATTTCAAAAACAAATGATAGTTTGAGTAGTTTTCAGATGTAAAACTTATTTAAAAAATGTCATTTGATTTTTGCTATAATATGAAAAAACTTCTGCTCGGAAACAGGTCTAGACTGGATTTTCATTCACAACAATTCAACAAAAATAAAAACAAAGAAACAAATAATGCAATTCTGTTAAGCTTCAGGGAAAATTAAATTTAAGGATGGAGTACGACCAATGATAGAACGATATTTCTATGATACATTGATGAATATTCGACAGAAGTAGCTTTGAGATTTACAACACAACAGCAAAAATATAACCTGTAAGCAAAACACCTTAAATCAATTGTGAGCTATCCACAATTTCATTTAGTTTGAACATGATTCTTCATGCTTATAAATTCATAAATGAAAAGAAGAAATTATATTTATCGTGTTTAATATAATAAAAACAGCCAAATATAAATATTCTACACTCTCTGGCTCTTTTGTTTTCATACTCTTTCACATTTTTACTGACTATTTTATTTTTTTTATATATAAAGTTTGAAAAATTAATATCTGCAGAGCATTTCTTAGATTGGTCAATGCAAACAAGAATAAGCCTGCGTTTTATGAAAAGACATTGTCAGGATGAGGCATTGAGTAATTGTTTAATTTTCTTGAACCGGTTTCCATCTTAGTTTTATTTTTTCAACCATTTTACCTCTATAGACTTACGTTGTTCGCGCATTCTAAATCACAAGATACCATTATGCTGGAAGGCTTTAAACAAATTTCTTGGCTAACATTGATTGTTATATACATGTATAAATGTACGTATATATGTATGGATAAGTATTATGTAAATTTTATGTAGGAAAAAGTATATATAGTGAAAGATTTATGCGAATGCATAATATACCCTAAAGGATCTGATTAATTGCTTACTCATTTATACCAAGTGGCAATATAATCCATCAAATACGTGTATGTTGCTTAGCTAAAATTGTCCTTTAAAAAAACAAAATTATTGATTAAATTGTGTAAGTGTTGTATAAAATGCTATAAGCTGACTTTGAAATTAATATAATGGCGGGGGTGGAGTTACTTTGGAATCAATCTAGTTCTAGTAATTCAATGTAAATCTCTAATGTATCATTGGTGAAAATAAGTACCAATGCTTTAAATGAGTTAACCCCTACTTGACAATCTAAGAAGTAT
The DNA here is from genome assembly GCA_947359355.1 of Acrocera orbiculus. Classification (NCBI taxonomy): domain Eukaryota; kingdom Metazoa; phylum Arthropoda; class Insecta; order Diptera; family Acroceridae; genus Acrocera; species Acrocera orbiculus. The sequence continues at coordinate 45,240,695 of OX375756.1, read as the reverse complement.
AACATCCTATAAATTATAACACCACTTGAAAACTTTTAAGTAGCACTTTTCAAAGTCTGAGTACAATACAGGGACATCCACTTATTTCCTTTTATCATTGCTGATTGCTGTTTTCAGTCTCAATTACTGTATTATAAAAAAGATTAATAATAAAAGAATAATTTTATAAAAGAAGACTAAAGGATAAGGCTTTATTCGTTGCTACTAAAAAAGTTCAGATACATAAGAATTGCAATTTTACTAAGAAAATTTTTATTTTAAAACCATTATAGAATTTTAGGCTTATACATTTTCCTGACGCTTGTTATAGCGTCCCAATTAATTGGTGAGTTGGAAGACGAAACCCCATAAAATTTTAACAAGAAAAGTTCGCATATTTTCACATGTAAAAACCGTTTCTGTTGAAATGTTATTTTCAAAGCGGCATAACTGCATCATTTTTTGATGTTTCATTTTTAAATTTTGACTCAAATTAAAAAAAAGCACCTACATTACTTTTGATAAAGTAGTTAGAAAACTTAAGCAAAAAAAATTCTTATCTTCATTACAAATTGGACACACACCTTTTAACTAAAATGAATATTGATTTAATTCTTTGTTTTTTTTTTCAATTTTATTCATGTAAATTATCAAAAACGTTTTATATTTTGATCTAGGTACAAATTCGCTTATTTGTTTTGAATAATAAATAGCAAAAAATGTTTAATTGTGAGTTCTTGAGAGCTGCTACATTTTGTAGAATAATCTCCTTATCAATTTATTTACTCCAAATCTCTTTTGCTTTTATTTCATTCAAAATATTTCTTTGAATTCCATTTTTTGCATTCGAATTTTTCATATCACTTTTCTCAGTAAATATTTTTATATAGTCTTAAGAGGAATTCCTTAATGAACATGTCAGCAGGAAAAAATTGAAAAGACGAAGTCATATTATAAATTTTCACCACAAAAAAATGCCACAGTTATTTTGAGTAAAACGGATATGAATTTTAGTGTATATTGCATTTAAACACAATAAATATTTCCAACGATCTGCTTATTTCCAATTTGTTTTAATGAAAGATGAAAAGTAGTCTAACTACTTAAGGTAACCAAAAATTTTGAGTCACAGACTAAAGTATGATTCAGCTATTTAATTAGTTTCTTTAGTTAATTAGAATGACCTTAAAACTTAACTTCTGAACTAATTTCTGTTACAGAAAATCACTTCGAAAAAGTTAATGCAATTTTTGTTTTATTTCGAATTTCAATTGGAAAAAAAAGTATTTCATAAATAAAAAATAAATTAATACATAAAAATATATTCAGTATTTTATTCCTAACTAATAAATCAAAAAGTAGTGAAATTTTCTTTTGCTAAATATAAACTTTATCTTTGAAGAAAAAAATCGAACTCTAGGATAATATTTTTTTAATAAATTACTTTGTATGAACTTGAATCTATTTTTACAAAAATAAAAAATATACAGTATAAATTTACCGTTCAACTCTTAAATTCCAATGACAAACATTACGAAAATAATCAATAAAAAAACTATTTGAGCATGTATACAGGTAAAACGTTTAAAAAAATTTTGGCTGCCTCGTCAACCTTTTTAGATTTTCAAAGAAAATACTAATAAATCGTTAAAGAAAAAGTTGCCTAAAAACTAGCTAAAACCTTGCTTCTTCTTCAAAAGTATTATGAAGCGTAGATTAAAAAATGAAGAAAAAAAGCGTACATAACTTTTGAATTGTAAGTCTCATTAATTAAAAAAAAATCTTTTAAAATTTTTAAATCGTTTATTTTGGTATCCATACCAAAAGCAAATCCTTCACCTTATGTCAAAGATGTTAAGGTTGTTATAATTTTAGGGAGAAATATTATCAGTTGAAGGTATTTCGATATGGATGCAATCCTCTATGAATTACGGAATTTTTGTTTTTTATATTTTTTATCGTCTTCAAAAAAGTTTTTTATTTTTGTCTTTTCAAAATTTTTAAAATAATTAAAAAATTAACTCCAATTTTTAAAAATGTTGAATTTCTAATAACAATCTCAAACATTCCTGAGTTACAATAAAAAATGACAAATTAATCACAATTTAGCACTAGGAAAATGTCAAAATAGTAGTAATTTTTATTAAACTTAAGTTAAAAATTTATCTAAAAATTTTTTAAAAAGCTATTTCAGAAAAAAATGTGGGGAAGTCCACGAAATTACTAACTAATAACTCCTTAAAGAAAAACAAACAACTTGTTCCAAAGAAATTGATTTTTGTGGTTAAAATTGAAAGTGCTGTCTTCACTTTGCTCTTTTTGAACTTTGCCAGTTTTTAACAGGATTGTAAGCATTCCATACTGCCTAAAAAATAAAAATAAACTATTTTTACGATCTAGGAAAAGCCAATAGTCATCAAAAGTCGCAATTGTAAATATGGCGCATGCCACAACAGCTCAATATATTTGATTTTGCTACTTTTCTGAAGCACTTTTGATACAGTGTGTTATTGTACCAAAAGAGTACCAAAACCCCTTCAGTTTCCGAGCTCAACATCAAATTTTCATTAAATTGTGGTATTTATCTTTTGAAAGAATTATATGCATTTTTAAATATTGGTGACATCCTCAGAGTCTAAGTATACTAGTACCAGCTCAGCCTTAAACCATTTGAAAATAAATTTCTGCCTTGATATAACATCGATTATAGTTGACCATTGTAAAAAAGTGTGCAGTTTAACTTATTTTTTCCAAATTATTTTTAAAAGTTAAGCTTGTGCTAAATGCACTTTGAAGTAAGACACAGCAACCCGTACGTTCAAATGAAGCTTAAAATCATTGAAAATTTATGAACAAAGTTATGCTATAGTCCTATAGTGATGAGCTGATTTCAACGCAGTTGCTCCTATCCTATTTACTTATTTGTTGACAAAAGTTTCACTTTTCTAAAACTTATTCTATTACACTCTATAAATATTTTTAGTGTCTTCAAATAAGATCCCAAGGTCTTGTATTAATGACAGCATGTCTAGCCAACTTACTACCAGGAATTTCCGATTAAACTTTTAATTAATAGCTAGCCATTTAATTAAAGCGTAGTTAAGTGTAAGGAGAAATGAGTGTATAAACAGGAGATAGCATCAGCAAAATTTAAATTTATTTAACATCTAAAAGTAAATGACAAATGATAGATTCAAAAGTTGAAAATGTTTATTTGAAAATACCATCTGACCTAAATTTAACCTCTCTCTACTGTTTGCCAGAAGGGACCATATCAAGGAGTGTACAGACATATATGTAATTTTAGCTATTTTATCTAAAAGTATAAAATTGAGGCATTCATCATTCTTTCAATATTGTTTGCGTTTTCTTATTCCATAGATAGGGTGTAATTCTGTTTCAATTTTAACAGACAGAAAGAGAAAGACTATTAGCTGCTACAATTTCAAAAAGACCATTTTAACTGTCCATCTGATGGTAAGCAGTTTCTGTCGTATTTCACATGTCTAGAAATGTAACTGTCAAATTGAATGAAAAACTATCCTAGAAAATTTTCTTAACGATCAAAGAAGAAAGAAGCTATCAACTGTTTTTATCTTATGTTTCTTTAAAAAAAAAATAATGAAAAGGGGATGGGATTGGGTCTTACTACATATTTCCTGATAAAGACTTCATCTTTTGTGGAATTCAAATAAAACTTAAGCACATGGTATTAAAGTTTATTATGTTAAACATTCTATGAACTTGTTTGAAGGTAAAGAAAACCGAAATGCAAATGGTGGCTACCGTGGACATAAAGCATTTTTTTGCTGATTTTGTTTGTTTTTTTAACCATTACAAAGGCTAACATCAACAGGAGGGAGCATTATAAACGACAAGTAATTAATTACAATAATTAGTTAAATAGGATTACACAAATATAAGAAGAAGATTCTGTTATTGTTTAGTTTCTATTTAATTTAAAATTTTATTATTTCTGTTTGGTTGTTAGGCACCGTTGAATATTTCTCTCTTTGATGATTAACAGAAATGCTGCCTTTAAAATATGCGGAACGAATAGTTTCTTTAAATCTTAATAAAAACTCAGTTTTTTAATAGCTTTGCTTCTGTTTTGTTCCATTTAAAAGACAGTATGTACTCTTTGCTTGAAGTGGATTTTATTCCTTTATAATTTATTGTCACATAAGATATTAAAATTATTTTTCGGCAAATATAGTTATAGCCTTTTGTTTTTGGGTTTCGGTAAATACTAATAATTCGCTTTGGAAATTTGGACTGAGAGATTTTAAGCTCGTAAAATTATGATTGGCAAATGTAATTGGAAAATTGTTACAAAACACTCTTTTAACCAGTTAACCGTGTTGCGCCGCTTACAAAGGGCGCACAAACGATGATGTGTATCACATTTTTGATTTCATATTTTTCATTCCGGCATCTTCTCAAATCATTCTTAACATATTAATATTTAAAACTATATATTTCTTTTTTCCACGAAAATTACATATTACAAACACAGTTAACTGGTTAAAAAATTGACTCCTAATTGTAATAATTTTATATTATTGACAAACTTAAAGGAGAAAAATAATTGTTGTATAGTTGAAAAAATAATAATAGTGCGCGATTTTTCATGATAATATATTACGAAAAATAAAATTGTAAATTTCTTCAACTTTCAGGTTTTGCAAAATTTCGTCAGTTGCATGTAAAGTGAGTAGAAAAGCGTTGTCTTCTTGTAAGATTCTTAGTGATAGGCTGCTTCAAATGTAACAAGGCTCAAATCAGAGCTATTTACAAAACGAAAAGGGGTTATTACAATGGTCACAAATCCAACTTTACCAATTTTCTTTAAACTCAGTTACCTTGCACTTTATCATAAAAACGCGTGTGTTTTTATAAGTTTTCTGTTTATTTGTGGTGTTCCTCATCTCCTTTCAGAATGAAATTATTGATTTAACGCCCTTATGAAACAATTTAATTTGTCTCAAAAATAGCCCTCAGCTTTTGAGATGAGTTCTTTATTAGCCAAATCTTTAGCCTGAAAAGTATCGTTTTGAGATCAAACCATCAAACAGTATTGGCTTAATCTGCTGGCTGCAGATAGCCACATATGGAAATTTTTTTACTTGGTTTGTTTATTCAAACGCAATATAAGTCTCTTCTCTCTCTTCGGTTTTGCAAAATAAGAAAAAGGAAATTCCTATGCTGTATAAACTATAGCTACTGTAAATGTTATTCAATTCTGTTGAATGCTTTTTCTATGTATATCAGTTCTTATTTTCATGCTTATCAATAGGAATGAAAGTATGTTTTCTTAAAGCTCAAAACTTTAAAGTTTAGATATCTAAATGTAAATGTGCTACATATGAATGAAATTTTAAAGTGCAATAAATTTAAAAATGTTTTCTATGATTTTCATATCAGGACACAAACACAATCAATCTTTACGCTATGGAAAACGAAATAAATAAAGCCAGAAAAAAATATATAATTTTGAAGTCTTCTAGACATTCAGTTTGAAAATATTTTAATTACAATACAAATTTGAAATAACAAAAAATTTTTTAATAGAGAAAATACAAAGTACTTCCTTTTTCTACCTTATGAATAGATTTAAAACCTGAATTCAATTTCCCAGATTAAAGTTATAAAAAGAATTTTAGTCAAATAGTAAAAACCATCACAAATGCCTTTTAAAATTTTCAGCATAAACAAATTTCTTCTCCAATAAAAGTTTCCTTTTCAAGAAACTTTTTGAATTGCAGCAACACCAAACGCGAAATACTATAAGACCTTATACGAGTATAAGGTGGAAATTCGGTAACATTTTACACAATCCCTGCCCCCCTTCTAAAATTTATTTTACAGAATGAAAATTCCAATATATCAATTAATTATCAGCAAAGTTTTCGTTTAAATGAATTGACTTACGCTATGTGCACTTGAAATTGAAAACATCATCAATAACACCGAAATAGGGTGAAACAATAGAAATTGTTTTAGTGTTTGAGAAAATAATATTGTAGACTTGCTTCTGTCTGCAATGCGGCGACATTCATCAATCAAATTGTATTTTTTCATTTCTGGTTTAAGGCTTTTCTTGTAAGTTATTTTAGTCAGATATGTGTGGTTAATAATAGTTTTTATTAACAATATATTTTCAAATTCGAATTGTTAAAATAAAAATTATTCATAGAACTGTGAGGAGACCAAAATATAAAAATGAGACAAAGTTTTAATTTACTTGTAAGGTTAGTTTATTTTAAATCAATAAAATTGATTTTTCCTGAGAAAAAAAAGAACAAAAAAAATAATACTAGATTGCCTTTATCGTAGTCCTGCTACAACAACTTGACAACCAAAAAAACTTGTCATGTTAAAGGGCAATTTACTTGAAACCTCATTAATTTTGCTCATTTTCTGCGAATTTAGGCAGATGTCAAACTATATTTGTGCTTTTTTTGCATTTTTATTTTTATATTTTTTTCTTGATTTCAGAAACTCAAACAACTTTTTAGCTTGTTTGCTTTGTTTTTGGTAAATTTAGAATTTGCTGAAGGTCAACCAATATATTTTCTAATACTTCCATCAAATTAAGTTCTCAATAACTTATTAATAAAAAATTTACAAAGAGAAGCAACAGCTAAGGAAAATTAGGTTTATTTTAATCAATTTTAATAAATTTTTGTTCAAAAAGTTGAAATTAATAAACTTCCATATCAAAAATTTTACTTTTCGATCTTTAAGAACGAAATTCATCAGAAAAAAAAACGGCGTTTGGGGAACAATAATCTTCTATAATTTTTAACATGCTGCACAAATTTGATGTTGTTGGATTTCAGCCGATTCACGTTTAATAGCTTTCAACGTGTCCTTAGTAGATTGTAATTTAGTCTTGCCTATGCTCTTTAAAATGAACCAGATGGAAAACTATTTTTTAAGCCAAATAAACTACAGAAATGGGCTTTTTAGCCATTTTTGGTTAACACTACCTTGCAGAGTCTTCTTAAAGGATCCATAACCAAGCCAAATATTTGGCTGCCAATAGGAGCTTCCAAAATACAAAATGACAATAAATCATATTCATTTTCAACGCTAGACTAGAGAAAAATTATTAGTGGGTATTCTTTTGCATTTGGTCCATCCAAAATATTGCAAATGAAATTCCTGATAGGAAATTTCTTCGGGTGACTGTTCGAAGACTGAAATTCCCGTATGCGCGCTCGTTCAAGGAAACGTGATCATTTATTTAAATTTATTAACAAAAAACTCGAGAACACTTTCAATGCTTAAAATAAATTATCATATAAAAAAGCTTTTGTTTTACTTTAAATCTTAAAAGAATATGTTCAAAATATAGCACACATAAAGGCGGGAGTGGCAGCTTTTGGATCCTTACAGCTCCTGTTTACAGGGAGTTTAGTGATTTTTGAAGTTAAACGAGTTAATGACTAATCCTTGCTTTCTTGTGAACGATCAGTTTATAAAAAGAAAAATCTTGAATAAATTCCAGTCGTAATACGAATTTGTATAAAATTTGTGATTTTTCGAGCACTTCTTTACTAGGCTTTCGAGTAAAAAATTTCATATGCGGAATATTGAGCAACTAGTCAAATTAAAAATAATCAGAAATATGCAAAGAAAGAAATTTTATCAGTGCAAGCCAACAACAAAGATACACCTTACATTCCTACTTTTTCAAAAAACACAAAAATCAATTTGAATTTAAATGTTTTAGTAAGAATTCTCAATGCGAATATTTAACTGTTATAAATATAATACAATAAGTCATTCAAATTATTCATTATCATGTTTTCAAAAAGTTGTTCACGAGAAATCCTGTCAGCCAACTGAAGATATCGTTAATCCACAAACATGGATCAGTTCCAATTCATATGACTCCGTTAAGTTTTCTTTTATAAGATCCGTTGACAGAAGTCAAGTGTTCATTTTAAAAGACTTGGATGGTACTATTGGCGTTGTCTTTCAATTTTCGCTTTGATACAATTCTCAAGTCTTAGAGAGCTATTTAAATAAATAAAAATAAGAAAATTATGCCAACATAATTCTGGCTGGCGATATAATATATGTATGTGCAAAGATGTTGACATATTTTCATGAATTTGTGTTTAGATTAAAAAAGCTAAAAAATTCCAACATAGAGAGGCATATTAAATCCGTTTCGGTTCACATTTTATATAGGCGATTAAATATGACGGAACGACAGACCTTTGGGTACACATTTAGATGTTTTTTTAATAAAGAAAAAGAAGGGAAGCGAAAAATTTCAATATTAAAATTTTATTTTTAAGTTTTGTTGCTTTGTGTTTTGTTTTCTAAACAAAAAGTGTTTTGATCTTAGCACTTAATTTTTGGAATGTTATTCAGTTTATTAGTGTAAATGAGCTTACATTTTGTGTCTTATGTGAAATTACAGAAAGAACTTCAGAACTTAGTTGGCGGATATAATGTCTTTATACCGGATATCTCCGTTATATTACCGATACGTATTCCGAATGAAGACTTTAACCAGATTTCATTTGATTTAATTATAGTTTTTCAGTATCCAACTGGAGGTTTAAAGAGTTTTTAAATCAAAACACATGCTAAGCTAAGAAGCATAAAAGAGCCGATTAGGGAAATAGACTAGGTACAAGTTTTGGTATTGTTTTTATTATTTCATATATTTCCTTAAAAGTTATTTTACTCAATAAAACTTTTAAACTGTCCAAATATGTAGAGGACGACTGTAACATACGTAAAAAGAAGAAATTGTTGCTTAGGCAGGCTTGGTAAGTAATTACTAAACGACAGTATTTTCTGCGAGATGTTTTGTGGAGCTTAAACCTGTCGCTACTTCTACATGACATATGTACCTACCACAAATACTCAAGTTGACATTTTTGTATTTAACACATTTTTATATTCTCATGATTTCCGTGTTAGCTCAAAAGTGTTTTCGAAAATGATGTCCCATAATATGCAAAATGTATAAATATCCACATAAAGCGTAACAGTTTACAAAATGAGGCAGAATATACAATAGAAAAGAATAGAAACAATTACACATTGACATTTTATATTTGTTATTTTTTATGATAATATAAATGAAATTTTTAGGAACTTGTGGAACTAGTTTTGATATAGTGATATTAAAATTAGTTTTTGTAATAAAGATAGTTGTAGTAGCTATAAAATCAGATCCCAGCTTAAATTTATTCTGCATATAACAATTTTGGTTAGTTAAAATCAGTGCGCTATCCAATTTTATTTTATTAATTAAGTTTCTTAAAATAATATTAGTCCTTAAGCCAGTACAAATATTCTGACGTTAATGATCCTCATATTATAACCTGTAAACCCTATTGCAAGGACTAAATGTCCCACTGGGTATTTTCAAATATTTTTATCAATTTTTAATACATATATTCGTAAGTATTATCGTGATGTCGTGGCGTCATGGATGGTTACAAATTTCTATTTGGGGAATTTGTTTAACTGAAATTAAGCATTGCACACACGGAAAATGCTGTTGTCAACGCAACTAACTTTGCTTGTGAGAAATAGGGTCTATCGAAATCTGATTGATAATTTTTTTTTAAATGAGCATATATTTACTTATATGTATTAAAAATTATAAACAATAATTAAAACAGAAATCAACTAATAATTACAAATATTTTATTATAAAACTGTATTATTGTTGTCAATATTTAACAAAATATAAACAACCTTTACTAAAAAAATTATTTCAGTTAGATTTTCATAGACCTCACTTCTGAAGAGCAATTCCCTATCTCAAACCCTTATTTATGAACAGATTCTTCCATGTAGACAAGGGATAAATAAAATTTTTTATAATTAGTTAAACAAGAAAATTAAGAAAGAAACAAAATAAAAAGTCATTTTTGCAACTCTGTGTTTAAAATTTGGCACAATTTAAGATTAAACTGAAACTGTTTATATAAATTTCAAAATTTTGGATTTATTTTGTTTTCGTTTATTTTTAAAAATTTCTTAACTCTTACCAAAGTAGAATTTTTTATTTATAGATTATTATTTTGGGAAAATGAATTTTCAATCTTCTAAAAATTCAAAATTAATTCAAATTCGAAAGCACCCTTGTAAGCTGATCACACTCAAAATAAATTCAGAAATGAAATAGAAAAAATGAAAAAGAACAAATAAACAGACACAACAAGTTATTCGACCCAGTTTATCGAACACATATAACCCAGCTGACATGTCATATCACAGTCAGAGCCAGTTTGACACGGCCCATGTCCATTTTGAGTACTGCACTGCGCTGCATATCATTGCATGTCTTATGTAAAGTTTTTGGTTTTGTTTGAAACATTTTGCCGAAATAATGCTATACAAACTCCTATTGAAAATTTACGTATGTCAACGACAGACATCTGTGTACACAAGAGGTTTTGAACTTATTTGAATTTTTTTCGATTCCAATAAATAATGCATATTACTTATCTGTTCAAGGCTATACGCATATGATTAGCCACTTGGATGATAGCTTTTTGATGGCATCGGAAATTGGCAATTCAAATATTGCTTGTTCTCATTCAAGGATTTTGGTTTCAATATGCACACGGAGTTCAATATGGTAGACTGCATTCTATTAATGTTATTTCCCATCATCTTAGTTAATAGTTGTGAAAGTTCATTTGAATGATTTTTTGCTAAGGAAATGCAAAAGTTTTACGGTGAGGGAAATATTGTCGAGGCCTTTGACTTCCTATTGTTGGTATATTTCTAAATTAAATATTAGCGTATTAGCTTTAAATTACCCATAGGCCATTAAGACGATACATTATATCGTCAGATTATATATTTTTCAAAACATAACTTAACATATTAACAACTTTGCAGCATAATCTTACATTTCCTGTGTATGAAATTATTGAGCTTTGAGCTGAATAAAAGTCATTTTGGAGAGGTTTAGATTTATTTCTGTAATTTATATATATATATATATGTATATATATGTAGTTGAGGAATTATATTTTTTACTTAACATAAGCTCAGGCCCTCACTGGTTTGTATTGTATAGACTAGCCACTGCTTAGAATTCGGTCACAGTAATGATCAGTTTTGGTAACTGGTCTAGTACCCTTGACGATTTTGAAACCTAAAAAGTTCCACGGCTTATCTTAAAAATTAAACAGAGACGATATACTCACTGGTCCTTCCCTGAAGGTAGGACGTGTAGTTAGAAAAATGTAATATTTTGAATAAATTAAACTTTAAAAGCAATAAAATTTTCTTTCACATGAACTAAAACAGAAAAACATCAAATGCCATTTTTCCACATGTAAAATGATTCATTTATTGAAGTTTAATTTATTTAGTCAAGGTGTAATTTTTTGACGACTTAAGTAATTAAAATCTCATTCATCCAGTATATAATATGTTTTAACCATTAAATGGCAGTGACACTGTTTTTAGTTATTAACAGATCAAATATTAATACATCGCTAAAGTATCTCTAAAATCTTGATGAATGTAAAATGACCTATTATAAATATTCACTGGAGCTGTAGAAATGGCAAGGAAAGAGTTCTTGCCTAAAATTTAAATGTACTTTTGAATGGGATCAAGTTAGCTATAGCCATATTTGTTTCAGTAAGTCTTTCTTTTATGCACTTAGAGCATAACAGAAAATATTTTTATGATTAATTATTAAAAACAACGTTAATATACGAATATAAGCAGATTCTTTTTTAAATTTCAGTAATATGCTACTTGCCCCACTTCCACGTGTTTGATCATAAATGCAACCATTTTATTTTTGGTCTTGGTCATTTGAACGACTTCAACCAAATACGAATCCAAACTTTTTTTTTATGAAGTAAATACGTTATATTCTTCTCTCATTGTTTTTATAATTACCACCAAAATTTTGTTAACTTTTATCAGATACTTTCCGAGTAATCCTCGTTTGAAAAAACTTTAATTCTAAAAATTTTAAAAATTAATTAATTTGTTTATAACTTTTACAATAATTGCAATTTTTTAATAATATTTTAGGATGTTCATATGGGCATACAAACCTTCAAAAATCTGCAAAAAAAAATATGCAATTCGACCAATCGATTTTTAGTGGCCGATTTCAGAAAACTTGACTTCAATAACTTTTTGTTTATACAGTTATGCTGCTTTTGCATAACTATTAAGTATTAAAACAGCAAGAAATAATTCAAAAGTAGTTGCGGGACTTGGCAGTTTCTGCTTTTAGGTTTAAAAACTAAAAAAAAAATTTATATTTCCAAAGAAAATTTTTTTGCGAATTTACATACAAAGCCAAACTAACTTATTTTTGTTTTTATTTTAGGTACAGTTAATGCCAATGGTGAAACAAAACGGCAAAGGACATCCTATACACGCTATCAGACACTTGAATTAGAAAAGGAATTCCATTTTAATCGTTATTTAACACGGCGGAGACGTATTGAAATAGCTCATGCATTGTGTTTAACTGAAAGACAAATTAAAATATGGTTTCAAAATCGTCGTATGAAATGGAAAAAAGAACATAAAATGGCATCTATGAATATAGTACCATATCATATGGCTCCATATGGGCATCCATATCATCAATTTGATATTCATCCATCACAATTTGCACATTTGAGTGCATAGGACGCGTGGCACTTTTCGGGTACTGGTTAGAGACTCAATCAGTTGTATCAGGAACCATATCAAGGATATCAAAATAATCAGGATAGTAGCAATTCACTGTTTAGTAGTTCTGATTGTTCTAAATATCCTCAAGATTTTTGATCTCAAATTTAAAATTTATAATTACAAACAAAACATAAAAACACAAAACCTATAATAAATAACACAAAAAACAAAACAAAAACTTCAAAAAAATGAATTTTAAATGAAAGGAGCCTGATACAACTGATATGAGGGCTAAATGTGATTTACATATGGTTTATTAATACTGGCTAATGTTTTATTTTGCTTTTCTTGTGCATTACAACTTTTAATTAGCTTTGTTTTTAATTTTCTTTTTCTGATATAACTTTTCATGATTTACTATGACAAGTTTTCATTTGAAATCTGATTGCAGCACCTAAACTCCAACTTTAAACACCTTACATGTCAGTTTCTAATTGAATTTCATAACTGAAATTCATAACTGAAATACAAAAGTAAGGATAATTTTCGATGATTGGAAGCTTCCTTTCATTTATAACAGCGCTTGTTTTGTCTATAGTTTTATGTTTCAACATACCTCAAGTAAAAGCTATGGAAAATATAGTCATGAATTTTTTTAGCAATGCATGATTTGTAAAATTTTTATTTCACAAACTTTCTGAACAATATATTTCATAAATAAAATCCCATAAAAATATGTTTAATTAAAATTAAAGAATAAAAAACAAACGTATGCTACGCTTTATTCAACATAATCCCCTTTTTATCATCAATTCAAAAATGGTTCAAAATTGTTCATATTTTCGTTGAAAAGGCTAGGTAGAAACAATAAAAATCCTAGCTCGTTTATAGTTTTTGCTGATTTCGCGTGACACAATTATAAAACAAAATAAGGGCTGCTTAAATATTTCTTATTATTCTATGGACAACACTTATTTTAATTCCCGATCTCGTAGATGGATTCATTGCTTCATTTAACATTACATGCTTAGTTAAATTACTTGCTATATGAATAGCTAATTTCCAGTAGTTAATGGCTCTTAAACTGCCATCACTGACTTGAGTCAGCAAAAATGGCTTCAATTCTGCCCACCAAAATATATTACATTCTAATTTCATACATTACATCACACTAATACCCGAGACACATATACCTCTTTAAATAAATTCAGATAATATTCATTAATCATTCATGTGCAAAGACTTTTTCGCGAGATACATAATAATTGAAATTGATAATTTAATACAAATATAATTTTTAAATATTGATAATTGTGCGGATAAAATGGATAGCGTAGAGCCAAGAGCTACTCCTCAGATGAAAGAATTTTTTAATGAGAGGAAATAAAGCTCATATTTATTCATTTTTAGAAGTGTTTACCCTGACTTTAAAAAAGGCAATCAAATTAAAAATTATTATCTAATTATTTGTCAGCTCTTCATGCAAAATATAGCACTTCGTTTATTAAAAAGAAATGCTTTTTTAAGCCGTTCTGGTGGTAAAGAAGCACTTAAGAATTTTTAGTTATTTTGTAAGGGGCCTCCAAGCCATTCAGTAAATCCTGAATACAATATTGAATTGGATTTAATTGTGTAAAGGCTGAATATTGTGAAGCGCTGTTATTGCTAATAACTTGGAGAGTTTGTTAAGTTTATGTCTGCCAATATTCCTTCTACAGAAGTTGTCTACTCTACAGAGTTGTAGTTTGGCAACGGAATCCTGCAATGAAAATCAGCTGCTTTTTTACAACAAAGTTTTTTGTAGGTAATAAGACTCGACTGTTTTTAATTTAAAGTTTTTTTTTCTTTTAACCTGAAGCGTGTGTGAAGCCTACTACCCACACAAGGCGGTCGTATCACCCACTTTGCAAAAGGCTAGTTAAAGCCTTCTTCGCAATAATATCTTATTGTATAATATTGTTAAATATTTGCCTGCCAAAAATTTTAAGTTTTTTACAAGAATCGAGATAAAAAACTTTCTTTAATAAATTTATAAGATATTTTGATTTTGAAAAAAGCCATTAAAACAAATAAAACCAATTGAAAGTAAATGCTACTCAAATTAAGTTAACTTTCAATCCAGTATTATTAACCAAAATCTCTAAGCAGTATTCGAAAAGCCATTAGATTTAAGCGTTTAATAGTTATAAGACATAAATAACACAAATTTTCTTTTGAAGCTAAAGTTTTGGAGGGGAATTCAAGTTCAACTCTTTTTTTTAATAATGATGCAATGTAAAAGATTATTTCCGAAATCCAAAAGGGAAATTTTCAATAAGTTTTCATTTGTTTATATTAATTTTTAATCATATGTACATAGTTTGTTATAAAGCTTAAGCATAAGAGGGATATCACAGATATAAGTTTGTCATTTTCATTAACGAAAACAAGCAAGAAACACAAAACTTGTTCTTAAAATTCACATTAAAAATGTTCTAATTTTTAAATTTTTCTAATGTGACAACTTGTGGAATCTTGAATAATATTATAGCAGATGGAAATGAGTTTAAAATTAAAATTGTTCTATGACATTCTATTGAAATTGTGGACAAAATAATAATTGTATAAAAATGTATAATAATTGCAGAATAAGTTTTTCTTGTGAAAGATTATTTCAAAGGTGAATAAAGTAGGATTGAAGAATTCAACATGAAAAACAAATTCGGATATTTGCAGGGCTTTGTTGATTCATTATTTATTTTCAAGGAATAAATTTTCTTTATTTTTTGTTATTTCTTTTTGTTTCTATTTTAGGAAATTAGCTTATCCGAATTCATTTCATAGAATATTTTTTTGTTTTATTTTTAATATTTAATTGTTTGTATTATATAAAAATACAACATTTATTTTGTTAGCTTATTTGAGCAATCTATTAATCGATTTTTCATATGGAAAAATCAAATGCAAAACAAAAACAAACTGTATTAACGTTGTAAAAACTAATTAAATTGAAAAGTATAACTTAAAACAAAATGTAGCTTATTAGTTAATATAAATTTTAAAAAAACACACAACAATTAGATAATATATATAACTCTTAGCATAAATGAGTAAAATTTTGTGAGATGAAATATTAATTGTAACAATTTATGATTATAAGAACAAAACTTTTAATTAAGATTAAAATAATAAAAAGAAAAAAAACTAATTAGTTATAATAGTAATAATTATTAAAAATAATAACATGGAATAGGAAATTCTACAGTATTGGAAATAAGATATGACGAATAATAACAAAAAATAAATGTGTATGATGAAAATTAAATTAAATTGAGATGGGGAATACATAACATGAGATTTTAACCTGGCAAGTGATAAAAACATAATTATTTGTTAAAAAAACTAAAGCGAATTGAATAAAATCAAACAATGAGAAAAGATAGTTAAAAATTAAATTAAAAAAAGTAAATATTGCATTCCATTTAGAAAGGAAAACAAAAAACTGTGAATATAAATATTTAGATGATGGGTTACTTAAATAAAAATAACATTTTAATGAAAAAATTTATTATTTTGTGTGTTCTTTTGGCTAGAACTTAATTTACCCCATATTTATAGTGGTGGCTCTATTTTTTACATATAATTCTTTTCTAAATGCAACAAACTATATTAAATTTTTTGAGTTTATTTTGGAGTTGAATTTTATATCTTTTCCGAAAATTAAACAGCCCGACGACATTTTGGACTAAAAAAACAGTTAACTCTATCATTGGACCGTTTATTTTGAAAGTGGCATAAGTCACTTTGTTTTTAAACCGAGTAATCGAAGGGTTTCAATCCGTTGAAAAATACTGATATAATGTTTAGAAAAAAATTATTTATAAATATTATCATAACATCTTAAAATTTTACTTGGTATAATTATTTTTCTAAAATAATTAATAAATCACCGTTTTTTATAGCCGTGAAGTGACTTAAGCCACTTTCAAAATTAACAGTTGGCAGCAATCGTTAGTTTACAGACAGCTTAACTTACAATTATTTTATATTTTTGGGGATTGTGAATTATAAAACTTTATGACTTAATTATTTATATTTATTAAATTTTATTTATAACATTATTTGTTGTTAATATCTACAAAATTTATGAATATGTCTACCAATTTCAATCTTCATCATCAAAAGGAGTGATGATATCCTCTACAATTGGGTTATTGCTTAACTTTTTGAAATATTCGTGATGAATTGGAGGAATATACGGTAATAAGTTCAACATATCCTTAAATTTTGCGTCACTTTCAGGCCGATCACAAGTGTATAATGGATGAGCTGGTCTTCCTCTTTTTGGCGTTAAGTCCAAAATTAAAAATTCCTCTTTTTCATCAAAGCTTGTTTTATAAAGCATTTTGTATGTTATATTTTTTTGAAATCTTATCCCGAGTATTTCTAGCCAATTGATTTTATTTTGTTTGTTAACTTTTCTTCTAAAAACGCACTGCATAAGAGCTTGGGTTGAAATGAAGTCATCTTTTTTCATTTGATGAACCTTAAACGCTTTTATGCTGCAAGTAGCTATTACTTTATAATAATCACTTGGGTAGTACAAGGCACTTTGTTTTCTTAAAGCCATTTCTATTATGCCAAAGTCTCTATCATTTGGTAGGTAGGAGTGATCTGAAATAAAAAATTTATGATCCACAATTTCAACATTTGAAGACTGCACAATTTTAAACCACACTAGCGCCAGTTTATATTCCGGTTTTGCCCGCCGCATGCATCACTATAAGCAATAATATGTTTTTGAGTTGTGATACCTTGCAGATGTTTTATACAACATGAAGCAACCTCCTGAGCACCTCTGGATGCGATTGTTTCATCCCATACACACATTTCAATGTTATTATTATGAAAGTTATGACACCCTAGATTCATAACGTACATATTCCTCTTGTAATACAAAATTGATGATGTTAGCTTAGGAAAGGACAATGTTTTTTGAAAATCGAAGGAAAAACTGGAATATTTATCTGGATTTTCAGCTACTCTCTTCTGGTCATTTTTAGGCATTGTCTTGCCATTTCTGCTAATGTCAAATGGGCAAGATGCTCATCCTGCAATAGAAGTTTTTCATACTCTCCCTCACATGCATCAATCTTTATTTTGAAATAATCACACCTTCGACATGTATCCTTCCTAAGCGGATGAAATTGTAAATTAAACATTCTTAAAGATTTTTCTGTAAATCCACTCTTTTACATGGGGCTTATTTTCATTTTCGCACTGTTCAATGTACAAATTATACAATTTTCTAATGTTTAATTCAGGCTTTAAATATCTCTTATGAGGATTCTGGGCTCTTGTGTAATGACTCTCATACATAGGGAAGCTCTGTATATGCTCTTTCACAGCATTTGGGGGATCTTTCAATTTAAGAAAAAAAAAATTTCAAAATGTTAAAAATCACAGAGATATCAACGTGAAAATTTTCGCTAGTCAACGATATTGCAGATTTGTTAAATTTGAAAGTGGCATAAGTCACTTTCTGAGAAAATCATGCGATTGGCTTCGTATGTAACATGCCAAAACTAATTACTATGTATACCTCAAATACATGAAAATAAAGTAGAAATTTTGCCATGATGACAATGACAGGTAAAATATTTAAACCGGCAGAAATTTATCTAATTTTAGGTGTGCTAATGTCCTTCAAAGTAGAACACAGCTAGAATTTTAAACTATATTTTATAGGATTTATTTCAAAGGGCGGGGTAATCCTTAGAAATTTTGGAGAATTTGGATAAATAAATGATATTTCTCTGTAAATATACAATACTTTAGGCAAAGAGATTAGCAATACGTGCAACTTGAAACATGTTTTATACATGTAATTATATAATTATATAATTATACATGTGTACATGTAACCAAATTTTCTTCCACACTATTTTTACAATTTAAAAGTTTTAATATCAAAGCAGTAGTGCAAGTGATAAAAAGTTTTTTAGCTGGTTCAGTTATAGTGTAATTATTAATACATTTTTATTAAAACGACTTATGATGTCTTCAGATAATGAATCAGGTAAAATATCCTAAGTTTGGCTTTGAACGTAGTCACCATATAATTTATTTAACAGAAATATTCAGGCTTATGCAGAGAAAGACTCATCGTAAAATAAATTTCCGTTCGTTGGATGAAGAAATACTTTTTACAGATGAAGAAAACGGAGCTTTAGATGAAAATAATATAATGCCTTTCCGAAAACGCGGCCGCAGAAATGAACAAGGATATATTCAGAATGAAATCAAAGGTAAAAGAAATAGCGGAAAAAAATATGTAATTGTGAATTCAAAAATTATTCCTGCTAAAACAATTAAACAAGAACCCTGTTGTTTAAAACATTGTCAAAATAAAATAAGTTTTTTTTCTTTGATAAATTTTGGAAATTAGCATGCTTCAGTAAGCAAACCTTATATTTAAATACTTTGGTTAAAAAGAGAAACCTAAAAGGCGAAGACCAAGGAATCCTAAAGCCCAACCAAGGCAATTTGATTTTAAATATTATTTGGACACTAAAAATAGCAGTGTCCTGGTTTGTAAGAAATTTTTCAGAAATACTTTTGATGTATCGGAAGGTCGCCTCGCCCGTGCTTTGAGGAAAGATACTCCTGGACAAGAAAAACGTGGGAATAATGAAAATTCAAGGAGGAGCACTGAAGACTTTCTAAATGTAATTTGAAAAAAGTAAATAAAGCAATTTCTTCTTTTTTTTATTGTTAAATGTTTGGGAAACATCTTTATTTCTAATTCACAAGGTTGGAATGGTTATATTGAAAAATGGGTTACATTTACTTAGATTCTTTTTAAAAAGTTCCATACAGGTCATGTATAGCGATTTATTTCTTTCATAATGTTATAAAGTATGTATGTATGTTGGGATGCTGATATCTTGATGCAAAACTGGAAGATATATTAGCTTTTATTAATGCTGCCCTAGAAGACTAAAATAATGGCAAAAATGCCTAAGTAAAATAATGAAACACTTTGTAATCAATATAAATTTTATTTTTCTACTTGCCAATTGAGGCGAATGCTTTGAAGTATTATAAATTTATAAGCAAAAGCCAATATAGGCTAGTCCCCTGGTATGCCGACAGTGGCTAGACTGAAATTAAAATATTTTGCTTTATATAATTTTTTAAGGAACTGGTCATTATTGAAAAACAAACATTATTTGACATTGTTTGACAGTTTTATTGAAAATATATAACTTATGCTTTTAAACTAGTTTTATTATATTAAATTGATTTACCTTTAATAATAATGCATCATAAATGCAATAAAATTAGTTGAAAGGTACAAATAGTATTTTTTGAAAAGACCTGTAATGTAATTATTGCAGTCAATATACTTCTGAATGTAACCGCGCCTCAGATTGCCTATAAAATTGCTGTCCAAATTGCTAATCGAGACACAGCCTAAAGGCCCAAACACAATGAACGCGGTTCGCGGCGCGCAAGTGGTGACAGCTGTCACAGCTATGGAATCTTATATAGCTGAATTTCGTAATTCTGAATGAAAACGCGTCCCACTTGCGCGCCGCGTTCATTGTGTTTGGGCCTTAAGAATCTTGTTGCCAATGAAAAATATTTTTTCCCCATAACGATGACCTTAGCCTTGACATAGACCCTTTCAAATTCCATAAATTTAAATTATATTTGCGAAAAAGCTATTCCGAACAATCCTTCTTCTGACTGACAAAGCTTGGGACCTTAGTTTGATTATCAATACAATAATAGTTTTAGGTTTTGCAGGGTATTATGGTTTTTTGTGTTGCCATTTTTATGTAAACGTGAAAAAAATTATCAATTTATGTATGGATCTTCAATAATAACAGCAGTTACATCAAAAATCTATACAATTCATTGAAATATTCTAAATTTTTTACTTTATATTAATTAAAAGTATTAAGCACTTATTCGAAATTTTTTAATGAGACTGAAAACACATATTTTGTAAAAAATATATTCTTTTATAGTTGATTTGAAAACATTTATTTTATTAGCAGTCTTACAATACCAGTTATTTTCATACAAAACTCACAGAACCGCCGTGAGTTCTGCTGTGAGTTGGCCTGAGTATTAACGGGGGATTTGATGAAAACTTGTGAACAGTCGTCCAATTTTTTAAATTTAAAAAATTTGTTATTGGAGTAATCTGAAGCTTGATTGCTAAAAACATTTCGCAATTTGGTAACAAAATCGGATTGAAATAAATTCTCTGCAGATTTCTGTAAGATATCTCCAGGTAATCTGAGTGATTCTCCGTAAACTAATTCTGCAGGAGTAGCTAAAAATTCCTCTCTAAAAGTAGTTCTGAGAGCCAAAGAACAAAATGAAGTGACCAAGCTGGCTTACCATGGGCCATCAAAGTAGTTTTAAATGTCCTATGCCATCGTTCTATAAATCCATTTGATTTAGGGTGATAACGACTTGTGCGAACTCTTTTAAATCCTAAAATTTTAGATAATTCTTTAAACAAGTTAGCTTCAAATTGTCGCCCCTGGTCAGTTATAATGATTTGAGGAATACCATAACAGGCTATCCACACCCGACATAATGCCTCAGCACGAGATTCTGCGGTGCATTCAGTTACAGGGATTGCTTCCGGCCATCTTGTATATCTGTCGATGATAGTCAGACAATAATTGAAATTTTCGGATGAAGAAAGCGGTCCAACAATATCCATGTGGATAGTTGAGACGCGAGAAGAAACTGGCTTAAACTGTTTGGGGAAATTTTTAACATGTCGTGAAATCTTATTTTTTTGACAAGCTAAAAAATCCCTGAACCAATTGTTACAATCCCTATCCATTAACGGCCAAAAGAATTTTGAAATGACCATTTTATTTGCTGTCTTAATACCAGGGTGTGCCAGGTCATGAACGGATTTAAAAAACTTGAAGTCTAAATTCTTGTGGAATATAAGGTCGGACTTTATTGCGAGAAGTTTCACAGTAGATTCTTGTATTTGAATTAACAATTGGGAGCTTTGTGAAAGTAAGAGTTTCGTTATTTTTAAGATCTTCCAAAACCTTATCATTTTCTTGAGCTGCAGCTTAAGGCTTAAGGGGAAATTGATTTCATTTACGCGAGTTAAGTAAACGTTATGTATGTTCATATTTATTAAATAAAAACAACATTTAATTCACAAAGTTTTATTTAATTAGAGTTTACTAAATTATAAAAACACAAAATTATAATAAAACATTAAATTTATACAAACTTATAACTTTTTCAAATGTTTGATTAACTTTTTATTAGAACTATTATTAATTTTTAATCGAACAACAATTCACCCTTAATTCTTTGAAAGTGGTCTTTTAAGACTGACTAACTATTATATTTTTTATCTTGGTCAAAAATTATGTTTCGTTTAGTGTGCAATTTATTGCACAAACAAAAATATTTTATTTCAGCTGAAGAATGTTTCTGTTGACGTGAAGTATCTTATTACCGTCTGCAGAATCTTTGTTTTTACGTTTAGAATTTGCTGACGTAACTCCTCCTTCCCTAGGATTGAAACTCTCCTGAGTTTCGTTAACAACATTAATTTTTAATTTTTTGTATTTTTTCTTAAAATTTATACATAGAATTATTAATATTATTACAACAATCAAAATTACAATTAACATTACTAAATTATATATAGTATTATTTTTTTTTTTTTTGAAATTTAAGTTCTTTGATTTCTTCAATATTTTTAATTTGTTTAATTTTTAATTCATTAAATGATATATTTGTATCTGATTTATTTATTTTAAAGGCTTGAAAAGGTACCAAAAAGTTCGCTTTAAATTTTTCTTCTCTATTATAAAATATTTTTTTTTTCAATTTTAACATTACAGTTGTGAAAGGTTAACAAATAATTTCCTTCTAGGCTTAGTTCCCTTTCATCACAATTACTTTTAATGGATACATTGTTTTGGTTTCTTAAAAGTATTAATCCAGAGTCTATTTCTATAGTTTCTGATTGTTTGTTTTTTATTATTTTACATTTATTTTTGTAAATACATAAATCACTTATTTCTAGGTTTAATCTAACATCTCCTTTATAATCATAAATTGAATTGTTTATTTTTAAAATTTCTCGAGCCTTAAACATAAGCTCTTCATAACTTTTATTAGTAATTGGAGTGATCAATGATCTTTTAGCCAAAAAAGTTTCTTTTGTTATTTTTAAAATAAATAAGATTTTTCCATCCTGATATGTAGCTGAACCTAATTTAATATTTTGTAAAGTTTCTATATCTATTTCGCATTTCCATAATTTTCTGTTTTGTCAAAAAATTGCTTGTCATTAGACCTAATCTAACAGACGCAATGTTATTTTCAATTTTTTCTATATTATCTCCTATTATCCTTATTTTCGATAAAAAGTCTAGGAAAAGAAGCTCTTTGTATACTTTAGCATTATTTTCTCTAATATCGTTAAATTTTTCAGAGATTTTAGACCTGTCAGATTCAATAGTTTTTCTTAGTGTCTCAAAATTTTTGTTAAAGTGATCGTTAATTTCAATGTTTTTGTTAAAGTTTTTGATGATTGCATGGTTATTTTCGTCAATGACCTTCAAATGTTCTTCTATTTCCTGTCTGTCGTTGTCATACAACCATTTCATGGCAGTTCCCGCAATATTAATAAGACCTCTAGTTCTGTTAAGCTCATTTTGTAGGAATTGTCTGTTTTCGTCAGTTTCCTTTAGCATTATGTTGGTTTCTAGGGAAATAACTATTTTTTCAATTTCTGTTGGGTCTATTATATATAAAAGTAGGTTGCAATTTTGTATAATATTTACGTTCTCTAGCCTAATTTCTGCAAAACCGTAATTATTGTCAATTTTCTCGATTAAAAGAAATCCTTTCGTCATTTGTAGCAGTAACATCGTGATTGTCATTAGTATCCACTTTACCTGAAAAAGTTTTTCTTCGTTTAATGTTTGTGGGGTCAATATTTTCTAACTTAAGTTTCCTATATTTTGGTTAATTTTTATGTCTAAGGGCTTTATAATTTTTCACATAACCTTCTTCATCACATTGTTCGTAAGTTTCCCTACTTAAATTCAACTTATTTATTATTTTCTCTTTTTTTTCTTTAAGAATTTTTTCTATTTTATCTTTTCCAATATTACCTTTTATGACATCTATTGGCCCTACGCCAATTGTGGAGTGTACTGATTTATTATATAGTTCTATACACTTAAAGCCTAGCGCAGACCAAGGCGTCTGTAGCCGCTACAGTAGCGGCGTTTGTTGCTGCTACAAATTACTTTCCTTAATTATCCCTTGCTGCAACATTTCCATCATTTGCTTCCGTATTTCTTCTTCATGGATCTAAGAGTATCTATAGACTTTTGCACAAATTGGATTATTTGATTTTGTTATAATTTCATGCTGAGTTTCGTGAGTATGACTTAATTTCTGTCCTTGAAAAAATATGCTTTTATTTCTTTTTACTAAGGTAATGACCTTTTCTTTTTCTTCTGAATTCATATCTTCGCGGAGTAATTTTTTAATGATACTATGGTCTATTTGGGATTGTTCCATAACATTTATTTGGTCGTAAGAATATGGACAAGAGTCATAAAATTTTAGATTTTTATTCTGGATTTCAAGGTAACCTTCTTTTATATTTATGATAGCTTGCATTGGTTTCAAAATATTTTGTCCTATAAGACCATCAAATTCTTTCTCATTAAATGTAGTTAGCTTCCACCTCATTAAATTGTTTTGTTGAAATTCTGAGGGAAGTTTAGTAATTATTTCTTGATTAATTTTAGTATGTCCGCTAAGGGTATTACAGGGTATAAAATGTTTAAGTTTTAAGCGTTTGTATTTTTATTGAGTAGAGTAGTTGTTGACTCCGTATCAATTAAACACTTGATTTTTTCTCCGTCTATAGTTAATTCAACTATCGGTAAACTCGAGTTCAAGGCTGCGATTGAAAATTTGTTTCTTCAACAATTCTATTTCTGGTATTTGCCCTTTGAATATGGTCAACTTCCATAGGTTCCAAACGATTCTGTCTTATTTGTGCAGAATTTCTATGGTTAAAATTTTTTGCGGTGTTATTGTAGTTGTTATGTCTCCTGTATTGTTCTGAATTATTACTATTAAAGTTTTTACGAAAACTTCCGGAGAGAGAAATAAATCGGATCTTTATTGTCAAAAGGTCTAGATTGATAATTCCTATGGTTAATATAGTCGTTTTGTCTAAGCTGTCTTTTTTGTTCATATTTTCATATTTTTGTTAAATTTCTATTTTTATAAGACTTAATTATTCCTGTTTCTTCTAAAGTATAAAATGCTTCACGCAAATTTTTTATATGTCTACTATAAATTATACTTGAATAATGTGGATCGATATTATTTAAAAAGCTTTTTAGAACAATACTTTCATTTGATTCAGGGGAAAATTCAACAGGTTTTTCTACATCAAATTCGTACTTAGTATTAAGCTTATCTAACGTAATTTTTAAATATTCATAATAATTACTTACGTTATAGTTTCTATAACTAATTACTTGGTGAAGGATTTGATGATATGATTCTCTGACTCCGAAGTTCTTGATGAGCTCACTTTTGATGTTTTCCCATGTAGGATTAGGTCCGAGGGTCCTAATCACTTGTAGAGCTGATCCCTGGATTTTATTCAGGACGTTTAAAGATGTTGCGTTGCTTTCGAAAATTGAAAGGAATATTTCGGCTTCTCGCACAAAAGATGATAAGTCGTAGCCATCGTCACCATTAAATTCCTTAATTTGGGATGCTTCCTTCATCATTTGGGTGGCAGTAATAGAAATTTGATTTCCATCATTTGCTGCATTGTTTTGTTGGTTAGCCATTTCTTTTCCGATTTCAAAATATGGGTTTATTGATTTGAATAATTTTTGCCTTACTTCCTTGGGCATAAAAACCACTTATTATTATTATCTTTAAAAACTATTAATTCACACTGAACTTTTATACTAAAAATACTGTATTGTCATATATATTTACACTAAATGCTTACTTAATTATTATTCACATAAATTTTTTGGAATTTTAGACACTTTTTTTCACTAGTTTTTCGTTAATTTCGTCACAAAATAATTATTATAAAAAAATTTAGTCATATGTTGAGCTTAGTTTATTTTATTATTTATTTTTTTTTTTTGAGGAAAAAAAAAAATGAAAAAATTAGTTCGGATTCCTATCTTCGGAAAGAAATCCTACCGACTGCACCAGTTAAGTAAACGTTTTATATGTTCATATTTATTAAATAAAAACAACATTTAATTCACAAAGTTTTATTTAATTAGAATTTACTAAATTATAAAAACACAAAATTATAATAAAGCATTAAATTTATACAAACTTATAACTTTTTCAAATGTTTGATTAACTTTTTATTAGAACTATTATTAATTTTTAATCGAACAACAATTCACCCTTAATTCTTTGAAAGTAGTCTTAAGACTGACAAACTATTATATTTTTTATCTTGGTCAAAAATTATGTTTCGTTTAGAGTGCAATTTATTGCACAAACAAAAATCTTTAGTTTCAGCTGATGTGCAATTTATTGCACAAACAAAAATATTTTATTTCAGCTGAAGAATATTTCTGTTGACGGGAAGTATCTTATTACCGTCTGCAGAAACTTTGTTTTTACGTTTAGAATTTGCTGACGTAACTCGCATGAAAGAGTATTAGCTACAATATTTACTTTACCCGATACGTGTTCAATATCAGTGGAAAACTGACAAATGAAATCTAACGGTCGGAATTGCCTAGGAGAAGCTTTCTCCGCTTTTTGTTTGAAAGCAAAAATAAGCGGTTTATGATCCGTAAATATTACAAAATTTCGACCCTCAAGATGATATTGGAAATATTTGATACCTTTATAGACCGCTAAAACTTCACGATCGAACGTGCTATAATTTTTTTTCGCTGCATTCAACTTTGTTGAGAAAAAACCTAAAGGTTGCCACGATCCTTGAACATGCTGTTGTGAACTAGCACCTGTGGCTACGTCAGAAGCGTCTAAAAACAGTGCTAGATCAGCTGTAGGATCTGGAAACTCTAGAAGAGTTGTTTGTGCTAAAAGAAACTTTAACTCATTAAATGACGCTATAGTGGTGGAATCCCAATGAATTTTTTTGTTTCCATCCTTGCTTCCAACTAAAAATTTATCTAATATCAACTGATGTTGCGCTGCTTCAGGGATAAAACGGCGGTAAAAATTTACCATCCCGAGAAAACGTCTTAATCCTTTTACAGTATCGGGACGTTGAAAATTTTTAATTGACTCAACCTTATCAGGTGATGGTTTGATACCATCTTATCTAATAAGATATCCAAGAAAATTAAAATTTTATTTCAAAAATACATATTTTGTATTAATAACTAAACCGTGCCCATGTAACTTTTGAGAAACGAGCTCCATATGACTTAAGTGATCTTCTTCTGATTTAGACGCGACTAAAATGTCATCCAAATAGGTAAAACAGAATGAAAAATCTTGAAATACCCAGTTGATAAACCTTTGGAAAGTTTGGGCCGCATTGCAAAGGCCGAAAGTCATACGATTAAATTCAAATAACCCAAAAAGGGTATAAATCGCAGTCTTTGGCGGATCGATAAGATCGATAAGATCGATAGGAATTTGATGGTATGCCCTTTGCAAATCCAATTTCGAAAAAAATTTACAATTTTGAAGATGATACACAAAATCATGAATAAGAGGAATACGGTAACGGTCCGGAATAGTGGTTGCGTTAAGACGTTTATAGTTTCCGCAAGGTCGCCAAACACCATTAGTTTTTAAAACCAGGTGAAGAGGCGAAGACCACGGGCTATTCGACGGTCTACAAATGCCTTTATCTAAAAGCAAGTTAAATTCTTTTTTGGC
Source organism: Acrocera orbiculus (assembly GCA_947359355.1). Taxonomy (NCBI): domain Eukaryota; kingdom Metazoa; phylum Arthropoda; class Insecta; order Diptera; family Acroceridae; genus Acrocera; species Acrocera orbiculus. Next base: position 45,213,149 of record OX375756.1, on the reverse strand, counting down.
AGCTAATAACTTTTCTGTAGATAGTTGTCTCACTTTAGATACAATGGCATTTCCCATTGTGAAAATTCTATGTGTTACATTATGTTTGATCGGCTTTGCACAATTCAAGTCCTGAGTTACTTCATACCATTTTGCAAGAAGCTTTTGAATACCAACATCGGATAAATTTTCTTATACTAGAGATAAATTTGAATGCAAACCTTTCGAAATCCTACACATAGAATTTATTGAAGTTAAAGGATCAATAATTAACTGTTTTGATAAATCTATAAGCAAACAATGATTGGTTGAACTACGTCAGGGATTATGAAAATACATGTAAAATTACGACGTAGCCCTAAATTGAGAGTTAAAACCTTACGACCAAAAGTATTAATTTTCGTTGAATTAGCTGCAGAAAGTTTAAAGTTGGAAGGCGTAGGTCTACCCGTAATTGGAACCAGAACCACGGAAACGTCAGCTCCAGTATCTATTAAAAAATGACGACCTTATGATTTATCAAAAATTGTCAAATGGCTTGAAAACTTGCCATTACCAAACGCCGTTCGAGTTGACAGGCGATTTAGTTTTTCGACTTAGTTATAAATGCGCAAGGCTTAATGCATTTGGTAGCCTTATCCGCAAATTTAGCGTGATACCAGCATAAATTATCATTATTATTGCTTTTAAAGATATTTTCTGACTTAGAGCGGGACTTAGAACGTCTAAAATTTTGTTGTACGTTGTTTTAACTCATTCAATGCGTTTGTTAATAAATCCAAACGTTCCAAAATCAAGTTAGTTTGACTAGCTTCGTTAGTGCTGTTACATGAATAAACAATAGGTTTATTATAAGCATCAGCGATTTTATCAGCACAATTTGCGAGCTCTGTTAAATTACCTGGATTACATGCTAAAATTGCCTGCATATTATCCGGTAGACGTTCCACGCATCCACGCTAGAAATATTGAACCATGTGCAGGATAATGTTATAACTTTATTTAATGTTTCTATTACACCTGGTTGCTTTTGAATACTAGCTTCAACAAATTCTTAAAATAGCAAGATCAATCTTTAATTTCTTCTGTCGGGGGTTATAGTTTACATAAATATTTCCACACTTTCTTTTACATATATAAATATTCTTTAGGCTTATAACATTTTTTATTCTTTTTAGAACGTTAATATGATAATAATAACCATTATTTAGAATTAATAGAATTTCTTATTTTAAATAAAATACTTATTTCAAAAATATTTAACTCTACAACTAATTTTCTATTTGTAATATGTCAAGCAAGTAAACAATCAAGGCTTGCTTGACATAATAAAATAACTTAAAACTACCAGGTTTTGTTTTTTATTATAAATAAATGATTTATATGTCGCCACAGAGGGTTTCGGCGTTTTTATCTTTTTCTGTACTCTTTCAGCGATATTTTTTGGTATTCCGGAAGTAGGTGGAACGGTATTTGTCCTGTGGTCATTTTTTTTAAAAAATTAAAAAAAATATTTTTTATTCTCAAGAATTAATCTTTAATTATTTTTTTTATTTACTCATAACTTCTTTAAAATAATTTTTAATCGGTTTTCATTTACAAAAAAAGAATGTTTTACACAAAATTATTTTTACAATGAATACTTATTTTCAAAAACAAACTTTTAACTCAAACTAATTTTTAAATAAGTACTCATTTTTAAGAAACACAAAAAAAAACTTTTTAAAGAAACTAATTTTTTTACACATTTAATTTACAATGAGTACTCATTTTCACAGGCGAAAATTTTTTTTAAGTAAAAACAAAATTGCCTTGTAGGGCAATACAAATAGTGGCTAATAAGACAAGATTGTTATATTATTAAAAAAGAATAAATAAAAATAATAAAAAATAATACAAAAAATCTTATCTGGCGTGAGCAATTGTTATTTTGACAATAATTAATTCTTTATTTTGTAATGTTCCTTATACATTAATATTTTCTTTATTTTTTTTGAATGGCTATGCAAAATTTTACAATTTGGGTAATGGCCCCAAAAAAACAATAATTATTTTTATTATAACTTTTTCATTTTTTTTTTTTTGATTGGGTGTACAAAATTTTTTGCTTCTAATAGCAAAATACTACTTATTTTAATTATATATTATATAAAAAAAATGCTACGTAAGCGGTTTGCTTTGACCCAGTGAAAATTTTCCGCATATTTTTTATTTTTTATTTTTGTTAATAGAATTTTTGAAATCATATGCTTTGATAATTTAATTTTAGTGATTGAGTGGAACAAAAAGCAAAGGAGTCTGGAACTACATGACGGCTCAGAGGCTCATGGGTCCGAATCCACTTTAGGGTTTTCCCCTTTTTTTTTGCAAATATCATTTAAAAAAGAAATAGTTTCAATACTATTAATATAAATAATTATTTCTGTATTTTTTTGTTAAACACAAGAATTCCTTATTAAAAATAAAAATGAGATTACACCATATTTCATTAAAAAATAAAGAAAGTTGAAAAAAAATCATATAATAAAATTACGTGTTTAGTATTTGTTGTTGATTAGCTGATTCAGTGCTCATTTAGCTTGAAAACTTTTATTTAGTTTTTTTTTTTTTTCATATATTTGAAATTTTTACTTTTTATAAACAACAGATCGATATTCATATTTTTATTACGATAAGAAAAAAAATAAAAATAAAAAAAAAATGGAATAAATATTTTTTATTGGAATAAATGAAGAATATGTTATACAAAAATAAGTTAAATATTAAATTAATATCTAGTTATGGTATTGACAGAAAGTTTTAATTGAATTGTTTATTTTGAAAGTTGTTAAGTTCATTTTTGTTCTTGTATATTTACAATTTGTATAAAAATTATTTCGATTTTGCAAACAAAAATTTTGATGTTAACAAAGTCTATAATGAATTTTAAATTAAAATTAGCGAAACTTAGACTACTTTCAAAATGATAAATCTTTCGAATATTTTTAATGACCCACAAATGATAATATTGGGCTAAATAGAGTTAACATATTAAAAAATTGACTTTTATGAAATTTATTTCATTTAATTATTTATCATACAAACTAGTCAAAATAAAGTCCTATGCTTGATAACCAATGCCTACCGATATGTTACAAACAAGGAACTGCATGACGATCTTAAAATTGGGTGGGTGGATGATGTTATACGTGACTATGCCAAGAAACACGAACAAAGATTGCTACATCATACCAATATAGAAGTCATACAACTGCTGGACACAACGAAGCAGATTAGGAGACTTCAACGAAAAAAGCTACATGAATTAACAATATAACTACTGGGAACAGACCAATGGACTGGCAACCCTCACATGTCATCACCTAACAATAGGTGCAACTGAACAGTACTAATAAATTAATAGTAGTATTAAGATTGTAGTAAACTACACCGTAATAAAAAATATAAAAAACAAAAAAAAATTTAATTATTTTTATTTTTAAGAAAAGACTTGACGATTGTTTAAGCTTATTACATTTATTGAAATGAGTTGCGTTCAAATTTTTTTCTAATGACAATCATTCTGATTTTTTATGAGTTTTCATACCAAGATATTTTCTGTTACTAATTTATTTAAATGGCGCTTAAGTAATATATTTTTGTTTTTCTTTTGTGTTTTTGTTTACTAAAAATTAAATACGGTGGTACACTTTACACAACATACACAACATTGCGATTTCATTAGAGGGAAGGCCGGAATACAAATGAACATAATTAAGTTTACATGTGTGGGTAGCTTTAATATAAAAACTGCACAAATGTATACACATATGTCATGGCATTCCATACAAAATAAACATGAAATGGAATGTCCCCTGAAATTTTGTATTTCATATGAATACTTACCTGATTTTCTTGAAGTGCACTTGAAATGCACTTAAAATGCGTGCATTTATTTGTAGGAAAATTTCTTTTTAAAGTAAACAAATTTTAAATTTGTTTGAAACCCTAACTAAAATTTTATTATATATTATACGTAATTTTTGCTCAGGAGAAGAAGTTCTCTTTCATCCATAAGGTAGATTTACTTTATCTATTAGAAAATTAAAACTTTAATAGAGCACAATAAAATGTGTTTTGGATTTAACAATTGAGTAAACAAGGTTTTTCTAAATTTAAATAAAAAATGAAAATTTTTTTAAATTAATTGACTGACTTTAAAACAGGATCTATATCATTTTTTTCGTTTAATATTAAAAATTCTACTTGACTGGATAAAATCATATTTTTATTGAAGTTTAGAAAAACATTTTTATTACAATAGTTTAATAATACTAAACTACTTATACCAACGAAATTAAAAAAAAAAACCGTATGAATATTTGTATGTAAAAAATTCAACTGTGTATTGTATAAAACTTTTCCCGAACGAAGAAATAATAATTCCGATGGACCAAATTTTAAGGAGAGCAATAGAAAAAATAAGTGACTTCAATGCAACTAAAACAATTAAATAAATAACGGATAAAACACTCAGCGGCTATTTTAATTAACTTGAAAAAAATTGAAGTATAAAACTTAATAGCCAATTAAAAATTTTCTGATCAATAAAGGAAATTACACCCAAAAGCAAGTTTTCTAAGAATATCTCAAAAATGCTTCCATGAATAAAACAATAATAATTGCGATTTTTGGATTCAGCCATCCAAAATTACCCTAAAAAACATATATTTGTTGAGCTTTATTTTTTTGTAGACTAGTGTAATCGAGTGAATAAAAAACAGACTACTTTCGGGCGATTACTTTATCTTTCCTTTGTATGAGGAAATCCCTATATGTATGCAATTCAATTTCAACAAATTTTGTAATCGGCTGTATCTGCAAAAATGGTATACTTTCTTATCCGATCCTTAAAATTTGCGTGAAATCCTATCTTTTCTTCAGGAATATTTTATATTTATGTTATTTGGCTGGTGGAAGAGATAGACGCGGTGTCTCAAAGTCTATTATTATTATTATTATTGCGAAATTTCCAATATTAATTCTGCACCTAATTCGAATGATAAATATCAATTGATTAAATTTCTCAATCATCAATAAACCATCCACTATAAAATAACCGGATTAGGTTTTATATGTTTTCTTAACTACGTTATGCTAAATAAGTTTCAAATTGATATTTGAGAAGATAGGCTCCGAATATTTGGAATAAAAGAGCGTACTACTACTGAGTCTTAGTTTTAGTTTTGAACCTAAAATAAAATAATTACAAATAATTCAATATTTTAATAATTATATAAAATTATACCTTTTTTAATATTTTCATGTGTTTTAATTCTTTAGTTTGAGTTTTGAACCTAAAATAATATAATTACAAACAATTTGATTAAATATCCTACCTTTTATAAAATTATACACTTTTTTGCATTTTATTTGTAGAGGAATATTTATGTGATTGACTCAAGTGTCAATCGCATAAATATTCCTCAGGATCAGCAGGGGAAAAATAAAGACATGTGGCCTGGCTATTGTAGAGGAATATTTATGTGATCGACTCAAGTGTCAATCGCATAAATATTCCTCAGCATTTCCGGCAGATGATTTACATAACAATCTCTAGTTTGGTTTGCTTTACTAATATTCATTATTTAACTTTATAAAACAATTTACATGAATAAAATTAAAAACTCCTAACTTTTCTTTAAGTTTTTTAGTTAAAACACTTTTCAAACATTTAACAATCTGCGACATCTGATTTGACATTTCAGATCATAAGTTTTCAGATTTAGACGCCATGTTTCTTTTGTCGTCACTACAGACTTTGCCTGTTAAGAACCGATTTTTTTGTACAGAGGACTACAACGTTGTACATAACGCCTGCTAAGAATGAATATAACATAAATTCTAAATGTCATTCCATTTGGCATTCATACGGGATACTCTTTTCATCACTCACCTGGAGCTTTTTTTATTTAATTTTTTTTTATAAGTTGCAATGCCAGCAGCTTTGATTAAAAGGAAGCCAAAGGGCACAAAATTAGCAGCAGAGAAGGAAAATATTATTATCAAAATGATAAATGTAGGAATAACAGAAATTGAGATTGGCAACAAAATTAATGCAATTAAAAAAATAGTACAAACTATTAAACGAAAACATCCTGAGTAAATTTAATAAATTTAAATTAAAAATTTAAACACCTAAATTAATTTGTTGTAGTTTCTTGTTTAAGTGAAATTGAAATCAAAACAATCAATAATTCATTTCTCTAATTAATTATTTGTATCAATTTAAAATAAAATTTCAGTGGAATAATTACGAGGAAAGGAATTGTATAGTCGAAGAGAAACGTATAAAGAATTTTATGAAGGTAATTAGAAATAATCAATAATTTATTTCTCTAATTAATTAGGTGTATTAATTTAAAATAAAACTTCAGTTAATTGGTGATAAGCAACTGTTCGAAAATTTCATTACCGAAGAGGTTGGGGGACTGTTTCTGAACTAAAGAGTAGAAACTTCTGTGAAATAAAAAAAATTTTAACGATAGTTCAAAGGTGTGACTACATTAAACACAAACATAGAGGATTCTGGGAGGTTGGTGAGATATCCATTATCAAAACCGTATAACATAGGTGCCCAGTACAAATTTTGCCATAAAAAATCACATCCATTGATCAGACAGTGTTAAGAGTGATAACTCCAACCCATACCCAAATGGTGAGGCAAAAGGAACGAATGGGAGGAGACTCAGATAACCACACTTGCAGCAACTACAAGACTGTCTCATGAGCAGATCGGACAGAAAATCAGAAGATCGCAAAGTGTGGTAAACCAGTTTCTGCTGTTAGGCCTGGGGAAATATGGAGCCAAAAATTGGAGAAATCGCTCTAAAATTGCGTCAATGTGCGGTGATTGAACCATCCTTACATCCTTCGAGGTTTGACTTAGGTAACTTATTTAGTTGTTATTAGACTACTTCTACTAATTTTAAATATTTTGCAGAGGAAACAATTAGGATTGTAACACATAAAGCTGAAACCCTAGAAAAGGACAAGGCAACATTGAGTTCAACTGTTGATAAACTCAGAGGTCAACTAAAAGAGGAAAAAAATATAATAGGCTCCGTTGCAGGATAAGGTAAAAGTGAAGGTGAATTCATGCATGTGCTGCATGTAAAATTTTTGGTAATGCAAAAGGAATAGATTGCAAATAATGCCTTTTTTTCTATAATACTTCACGTTTATAAACAACAGGTAAATATCCTTGTTCAGCTCTATCAAGTAATTCTTGTGTAATGTTTATGGGGTATAAATTCTCTTATTTTTGCCCTAGCAGGCAGTATGTAAATATGGCAATATTTGCCTAAGTTTGTATTTGATAGAAAATAAAATATATATTTTTTTTTAAATTTGATATCTTTTTTTAATTTATTTAAATGCCGATTAAGGCTGAGATGCCAATTTAGGCTAAGTACAAAATATCACTGATGTAAAGGCTAGCACGGATAGTAACACACTCAAAAAAACAATGCCAATTTCAAATGCTTATATATCCACTTTTTTAGCGGTTACAATTTTAATCCTATAAACAAAATTTAAATCTGAACAGTTTCAATTTGAAAAATTTGAACATCTGCAAATATCGATACACAATCATCTGAAACTGTATCAACTTAACATCACTTAACATCATCAACTTAACTTAATTATGTACATAATTCAAGATCCAAACCGGTCTGAATGCCTATGGCTGAAAAAGCCTATTCTTTTAATTTTTCTGAAAAGCTTTTCTTGTTTGGGTCTTGGATATGTGGACATTGAATTCATTTTAAATGATACTTAGAATCGTACATTACTATTCAAAATTATTTTTGTTTTATTTATTAAACTTATCTATATTGTTAATTTAATACTCTACACTTGTTATAAATTACAATCAAAACTACTAAAATCATATTTGGATGCAGAAGGCAAATCTTTTAATAATTTTGGAAATGTTACTGTTCCATTATATAATTTCTATACTAAATACCGGACATGTATCTGGGTGCGGATGTGATGCCTTTGGAGGTGCAAGTCCTAGAAATTTATCCTTTGTTGATGGCCATATTGATAGTAATGTACCTGATATCATATTACTAAAAACAATAATATTTATATATTATTATTATTTAAAAAAATTTTTAAATTAAATTTTGCCTTTGAAAATCAAAAAGTTCTATTGAACCCCATCCAAGTTCAGTTGTTATGTTGTTTTTTTTTCCGATTATTTTCATTATTTTAATCACCTTCAGTTGTTTTTGTACAACAATTATAAAGAACAAAAATAAATCTTGATTTTCTAGGTAATGAAAAAATTGGATTATTATCAAAACTTGTCCATGATTTAAATTCAAGGCTAAGAAAAAATCCACCAAATATATCATTTGTACATTTTGTAACAATTGGTAAACTAATTAACGTGTTCCATGATAAATTTGTGTACCTAATATATAATCATCATATTTCCAATTTGGTGATGGTTTATGAAGGCATATTATATTAACTATAATGGGTTTAATAACACAAGATACCGAAATAGGAGCTATTGATAATATTAAAAATTATTTTTAAATTAAAACTTACCAATTGTATATTCAACACTTTTAACACAAAAACTAACTCCAAATGCATTTGTATAATTTTGAATTAATTCAAGAATTGCTCCACGTATTTGACAACATTTAAGTTGGATTTGTTCTGATAATAATTTTGGTCTAAGTGTTATTTCAGCCTAATCATCAGATTCAGATATAATATCAGGATTTGTACCAGAATTATAACGTAAAACTGTTTGATTTATTGAACAAATATCTTTTAGATCATCAATATTTTGATTAATATCAGGATGCACAAATAGCTTTTGTAGCTTCTACAACACATGAACATAATATGTTCATTTGGTAAAATATCTTCTGGTTTTAATTCAGAATCACGTACATCATCTTTATTGTTTTTATTTTCATTTTTATAACTAAGCCCTAATTGTACATCTTTTTCTAATTTAATACTATTGTGTAATTCTAATTGATTTAATTTAGATGAAACCGATAACCATTCATCATTATTTTAATAAAAAAATACAATTTATTACGAAAGATATCATAATCCAAGAATACTAGTCAAAACACAATTAAAGCTTCTATGTAATCAACCGTCAATTTCAGTTGAAAGCGCTACTAACATGAAAAATTTGTTAGATATATCAATGGATTGACTATCTGAACTAAACAATTTAGAATTATCCACAGTAGGTTGGGACCCCATTTTGATTCATATCATTTCACAAAAGTTATCATGTGAAACGCAGTCATTATGGGAATCAGATTTCAAGGGCGAAAATAACTTACCGACTTTCGATAAATTCAAATCATTTCTTCAACAAAGATTCAGAATACTGGAATCAATCTCATCTGCTAAAACTTCAGTTAAAAGAGGACTTGTTCCACTTCAAAATTCGTCCATGTATTCTCATAACACTTATTCTAACTTGTCCTGTGTAATTTGCAAGGGAAATCATAATTTATATCATTGCCAAAAGTTTAAAAACAATGATACCAATACTCGAATACAAATTGCTAAATCGAAAAAATTATGCATCAATTGTTTATCCAATCGACGTCTTATGTCACAATGTACAAGCAAACGACGCTGTTTCGTGTGTGATAAATCTCATCACACTCTCTTACATATACATAATCAATTGCAGAATCCATAGAACAGCATCTTCCTTAAAGTCGATGCGTCAAAATAACCTTCTGGAAGCTAGACTAGCAACCCACTCGCTAGTTCCTCGCCCAATGAAAAGACAATACAAGCATTATATAATACTAATTCTTTTAATCCACAAGCCTTGTTAGCCACCGCATTGGTAGATGTACAGTCTCCAATGGGTGAAATTTATACAATGAGAGTCCTTATTGATTCAGGATCTCAAGTGTCATTTATAACGGCCGCAGCCGCCACAAAACTTAAATTGAAGAGATATAAAGTATCCCTTCAAATAAATGGGGTAAATAATTCAAGGGCGTCAAACACTATCGTTTTATTCACGAACCCAAAAAACAGACAAAATACATTTACAAACATTAGTCATTCCTCTTATAACTGATCTCACACCACCTCCAATTATTCCTTATAGAAAATGGTCACATATCAAAGATATTCCACTAGCCAATCCCACATTCTATCAGCCTGGAAAAGTTGATTTGTTACTAGGAGCTGATACTTATAGCATTATTATAAGCGAAGGAACTCGTAAGGGTCCAAGGGGAACCCCTGTTGCTCAAAACACTAGTTTAGGCTGGATTCTGTTTGGCAATATTGAAAATTCGTCTAATAAAAGTATTATTACATTATCTACAAATATAGTTTCTAAGAACGAAAATAGCTTACAACAAACCTTGCAGCAATTTTGGGAAATAGAAAATATTCCACACATATCATCTTTTTCTAAAGCAGAAAAGGATTGCGAAAACTTTTATAACACTACCTTCAAACGCCTTCTTAGTGGCCATTTTGAGGTACGTCTTCCTTTCTTAAATTTCCAACCACCTGATCTCGGGAGCTCCCAATCTATGGCCTTACGCAGGTTCATAAGCTTGGAAAAGCGCATGAGTAGTGATCCAACTTTTAAGCTAAACTATACTTCCTGTATAAACCAATATCTTTTAATGGGGCATATGAAAGAGATTAAACAGCCATTGTTTACTGAAAATTCATATTACATACCGCATCATGCAGTTTCCAAGGATAGCACTACGACTAAAATGCGTATTGTGTTTGATGCTTCAGCACCAACTTCAAACGGAAAAAGCCTCAATGATCAACTGTATAACGGACCGAAATTACAATCTAATTTATTTTCGGTTATTTTAAGGTGGAGAAGACATAAATATGCTATGTCTGCCAACATTGAGAAAATGTATCGCATGATAAGTTTAAATCCACATGATCAGAATTATCAACGAATTGTATGGCGGGATAATCCTGCTCAACCAATCAAAGATTATGTTTTAACAACTGTCACTTTTGGTATTAAAACATCACCATTTCATGCCTTAAGAACCTTGAAACAACTAGCAAAGGAAGGAGAACGATGCTATCCGATGGCATCTTCCATTATATTAAAAGATTTTTACATAGATGATGCTATAACTGGAGCAGACTTCCAATGCCTTCGGAAATTCAATCTCAACTAATTAATTTACTCAAAACAGCAGGATTTAACTTGAGAAAATGGGTATCGAATGATAATCAACGATAATGATTTATATAATTATTTTAATCTTTTCATTCATTTTTCCATTTCAAAAAAAAATTAATACAATTTTCATACATCTAAGTTAGATAAAGATAGGATAGATGTCACTAGTGATGGATGTGTTTTGATAACACACGGCCACACGGCCATTTTTAATTATAAAAGACACTCACGTTTTGTCAGGAACAAAATGGACGTCATGCCTTTCAAAAATTAGGTGATATTAGTGCTGCCATAGCAATATGCTAAAAGTAAAAAAATAGAAGAAAAGACCAGCAGGAGATGCGTACGATGATAAATCTGATTTATCATCGCCTTTCTGTCAACTGTCTGTGCTGACAGTCTAGATATAAAGTATGATGAAATTATAACATAGCGACAGCCACTAAAATATATGATAAATCTGATATATCATCGCCTTTCTGTTTGCTAATTCACTAAATTGTGTTACAGTTAAACTTTACAGTTAAACGTATAAAGAACTCCCTGCAAACTCACTGCCCTTGCATGTAGCTTGGAAAAGTTGTGCATGTCATGACAACTCGTGTGTCACCACCCATTGATTCACATTTATAGTGAGCTCCACGCTTAAAACATAGAATGCACAACACTGGTTGTTTTTATAAAAATCTATATCCCTCCAAGAATAGTTCATCCTATTATGAATATATTTTAATATTGGAAATTACTTCAGAGGTTTTGTGGAAGGTTTTGCAGCAAATATTTAAAATATTGTTGAATATTATTGATTTTTTTTTACTATCACAATTATATTATATTTATTTATGTTTAGTTTAATTTTGAATTATTAATTTTGATTCTTATAATGTTCTTATAAACATACGAAAAGACTAAAATACGAAACCATTCAATATACACCTAAGTAAACTGACTGACAGCTGTCAAATTACAAAATTACCCTTCTTCTTTTTCTACTATTTAAATAAATTTGTGTCTGGCGTTATATATAATATGTCACGTAAAAATAATATACTTATAAATTTCAGGTTTTAAGAATATGTATTTATTTTATATGTATTTTCATTTTGTGCTAAAATGTTTTCCTTTGACAAATGTCAAGACATGTAGTGACATTTCATTGTTTACCCTTAAGTTTTTTTTACTTTTCTTTAACAAAATTTTTTTGTCAAAGCTAATAAATGGTTTTTCTTATTTATTTATCTAAACTTCATGAATCTAAATTATTTTAATAGTAAATTCAATTCTTTCCCTGCACATTTAGATGTAGGGGTATTTTTTCTTCGACAGGCATAAAAAATTCTATATTTCTGTTAAAATAAAAACTATATGATAGTATTTTTATAATTTTATTTTTTAATAATAGTCACTAACTTAATATGACCCTAAATTTTATTTTTTATTAGAATTTTATATGATAAAATTGACAAAGAGAACTGTTTTATTAATGACATGAAAAATTAATCCCAAAGATTACTTTTGTTATCCAAAATTAATATGTTAAAACATTTGCTTAGCTTGTTTGTTCAAAAAGAGGTGGTTTAGTTATTTAAATTTACTAAATAAAATAATTTCACATAAATTATATTTTAAATTAGACCTGCCTTAATTATTGATTTCAACTTCACCTGTGAGCGCGATGATTTTTTTGTAGGCTAGCGCCGCAAAAATTTAACTGTCGCTGCTGCCTTTCCCGCTTGCGCATTTCTTAATACTTCACTTGTTAATTTTTTTTTCAAGTTCCATGTAAATTCCACCCAAATTAGACTGAAATCGCGAAAATCCCCAAAAATTTGCTTCCAGAGTGGTGACAAATCCTGACTCCTGACATCTATTCGGCGAACACCCGAAGCGCGTGTTCTTTTTCTATTTCCATAGGAACATAGAATAAACTGAATAAACTAACTAAAATTTCAATCCACTTATATTAGGTTAAAAGCTTTGCTGTTTTCGTATTTCGTTATACTAAAATTTTTAAGGCTTATACCAATTCGTGCTAAAACTTTTTCGAAATCTATCAGCTCTTTTCAGTTTTTCGAGCTGCATTCTAAATGCATTTTAGCTCAGTAATTGCACAGATGTGTCTTATAATTCTTATAATTTTATTGGACGTGATCTCATGTTTAGAAGTTGAGAGAAAGAGAAAAAGCGATATGATTCTGTGGCGACATGCCATTTTTGAATTTAATTTTTTACTGATAAATCGCAGTAGTTTTTAAAAAAATTGTAATATGTCAAGCAAGCCGAGAAAACTTACTTGCTTGACATATTGCAGTTATAAAGTTAGTAGAAAAAAATTAAAATGTGGTATAGTAAAAAAAAGTAAAATAGTTAAGTGAAGTTAAGATTTTGTATTTTAAAAAATATTTTACGTAAAATTTATATATTAAATAAATAAAACATCATAATAATATAATTAATCTGATATTTTTGTAATTATCAAAATAAATAATAGATTTAAAAAAAAAAATAAATATTTTGATTAATTATGTGTTAAGTGGTAAAATAGAATTACCACAATTCGAAGGTGAACAATAAGGATAGGCGGTTTTTTACATCGGTAACGAAAGCTAGAGTCGAAACCACCATTGCATATTTTGTATGAAAATTTCAGATGTGGTTTCCACATTACCTTTAGAATAGGCGGCTTACACCAGCAACGAAACCACGTTGCAGAAACCACCATTGCATGTTTTGAATAAAAATTTCAGACTAAACTACTTTTGCAATGTGGTTTCCAGACTGCATTTGAAAGGTAGTTTCCGTAGTTTTGTATAACAAATGCAGCCCAAAATATTTTCGAAGTCAGCTTTCGCAATTGCTCTTTTTCATTTTAGATCTGTCAAATCAATAAATAAAAACAAAAGCTGTAATAAAAATTTATAAAAGTTAAATAAATTTAGTGAATTTAACCAAGCAAATGGTTTATATGTTTATTTTGTGAAATACTACCAACAGAAACTGTTTTAAGGATATATGATTGCTTATTTGCAGAAGGATATAAGATTTGTTCAATTATTTATTAATGAAAATCGAAGTATTGGTTCAAAATATTTCAATATAATATATATATGTGTATATATGTGTATGCATATATACAATATAAGCAAATTTATTTAAAAATGAAATCACCAATAAAAGACAGTATAATCTTGGGTATATATGTATAATAAAAATAAAAGTTAATTGCTAACTTGGATTAAATAAATTTTTAAATACATAATATAATTTATTGATTGTAAATACTAAAATGTGTGCTTAATTATAGTTTTTAGATGGAAAAACAGAGGAAAAAAGTACTAAGCCAAGGGGAGATATTAGCCTTCGGAGCTGTCCTCAAGCAATATATGCCAGCTCTATGGGGATTTAAAAGAAACTCACTCACATAATACTCACAAAATCTGTAATACTTTTAAGTACTGTTTTTCTAAGGCTATCATCAATAATAATTTTATTAAGTCGTTTATATTTTTTTGTTGTATTGTATTGTAGGTAAACTACAATGCTGGGAAGCGCAATTGTCCCTTATGCCGAACAAGAATTAAAGAAAAAATTAATGTTTTTATTTAATATACACTAAAATAAATTTTGTTAATTTTTAAATGCCTTTTTCTTTTTTTCTGAGTTAACTTCAAGACCATATTTGTTGATTTTTTTTTTATTTTCGTTTTTGGGAGCAAACCAGGAAAAAAATGTTCCGAAGAGTGATTCACGAACCAAAGGCTGCCTTCCAGTCAAGCACTTGATAATAAGAACGGACATATAAATAAAAATTAATTACCAGGCTGTAATATGTTCCATATAACTGTGATACAAACTTAAGTTTGAACTTTAAGAAAACAAAACTTATTTTATTTTAAATAAAACATTACTTGAAACACTTATTATCTTATTTAATTGAGCAAGAAATCTGTAAAAACATTTGATTGGAGTATAATAATGATTATTAAGTAGGTTTAATATTTCCTAAACGAGTTCCGATGACAAAGTGCACCATTTCGAGGCCTTGAAAGGTTTGTATAATTTTGCACTTTTACTGAATATTTTCCCGATGGAGGCTTGTTCACCTTTTGTTCAGTTGCAGATTTTTTTCTTTTTATGTAGTCAGTTTTGTCACTCAACACCACTCTGACTCAACACCAAATGTAATTGGAACATGTCTTTTAGCATTAAGTTTGGACTAAAAAAAATATGTATTTTTAACATTAAATTCTATTACTTCTATTAAAATTAAAAAGCCATACACGTTATTCTTGTTGCTAAGTCTTTTCTTCGTCAGAAGTAACAATAAACTTTTTTTATACTAGTGTACATCTCTTCTAATTGAAAAATATAATCCATATCTTCGATATAAGCTCACTGAGTGCTATATATTGCACCAACATTTTAATTTGTTCCTTATCCACCTATATAATATTAAATTAATAATATATTAATCTACAATAATAATAGAGTAATCACTTACTTTAAGTAAAACTTGCACACTTAACCCCACATTACACAATATATTGACATTTGAGTTTCATCCCTACTAGAAATTTTTGTGAGGCGGTGATTAGGCCCAAATAAGGTATGCCCAACTTCTAATTTGCGCCTTATAAGGCAGCCACACTAGGCCCAAGGCTCGCAGTTGCTAACTTGCGCCAAATTAGGCTTTCTAATTAGGCGGTGGTTTGGAAGCCACACTGGTTCAAACAAAAAACTTAGTTATAGAAAATATTTATTTCTTTAAATTTTAATTTTGATGATTTATACACTTACTTTTAACCTTAACCTGTCATTCCTAAAATAAATAAAATACATAAAATTTATAAACTTACCTTAACCTATGTCCGTGATATTGGTTAAAGATTTTGAAAAAATTCAAAAGTATTTATCCTCCTTTTTTGCAGCGAATTATATATGAAGTTTAATTTTCTCAAGTAAAAATTTTTAGCGGTTTGCCACAAAACCACCTCATTAGGCCCAACTTTGGAAAGCCTAACTTCGGTTTTACTTCGGATGCCGTTGTACAAAGCACTTAAACATTCCAAACAAAGCGCAAGTACGGCATTACCATACATCTCCTTAATGTGGGCCTAATAAGGTACTAGTGAGGCGTGCCTTAGTAAGGCAAGCCTAATTAGGGCCTAATAGATTTTGTGGCATGCCTCACTAGATTTCTAGCCGGAATGTGACTAACATAGTTTCCGTACTATGCTGCGCAAGTGTAAAGACTCTCCGGAAACCATCAAGTTTGGTTGTTTCTGCAACGTGGTTTCTTTGCTGGTGTAAACGGCCTATAAGGTAGTTTAAGCAGATTTATATAATGAACGAAGCCTAAATTAGTTTCAAAGTCAGCTTTCGCAATTGCTATTTGCTATTTAGTGCTTCCACACGAGGAAACACGTTTCCAGCAGCAAAGTGGTATTTTTATTTTTTATTTGAATTTGATTAGATAAATAGAAAAGGGTTTTATTAACGATTAAAAATTCCAAAAAGGTATTGGACATTATGAGCTAAGAGTAGGAATAATATTTGAACTAACTATATTAACATCAATTGTCATTCACTGCTAGATTTTATTAGCAATTGAAAATTTGTACATACATTTTGCAAGCTAATAGTAGGAATATAAGAAAAGACTGAGAATGATACTAATAAAGTTGTTATTAGAAATACATTTAAGGTTAATATTTAAAATAGACTTTAACAGTTAATATGACAAAGAAACATATTTTAATAATAATAATAAATTGCTGTAATATTTGGTAAATAAAACTGAAACGCCCTCTAACCCCGAGAATCTTTTGAAACTTTCTAGGTCTTATTATAAACAGAAAGAGCTGTATGTACATATATATAGCATTATATAAACATAATTTTAATATAAGAAGTAAAGTAAGTAGATTAAGCTACATTAATTAATTAATTAACTAATAATTATTTTTATAATAAAAAAAGCCTGTAAATTATCATAAGAATCTATATTAAATTTCCTTTTTTGGTTTTAATTCTTTTAGCCTTCCTTCTTACTTTACAATTATTCTCTCTAATTTTCTTTTTAATCTTATATTTCTCTGTAGCAGCAATACTTTTAGACAATATATAATAATAATAATAATAATAAATAAAATATCATAATATTACTAAATTCAATTTTAGATTATAAAACATTCTTTTCAATTTTTTTAAGGTGATTTCTACCCTTTTTAGTAAATATCTACTACAAAGCTCTACCTATGCAATAAATTTCAGGAGTTTTACATTTTCTTCATTTGCATCAAGTAACAAACTGTCCGTTTTTTCTTTTATTTATATAAATTTAACTGAATTTTTATGTATATCACATTTTTGTATACTAAACCTTGTTTTCTATTATACCAATTAAATAAAATTTTGTTGCACACAACAAATTTAGCCTTTCATTTGGTCTAATCAACAAAGTCTCCATAAATAAGTCTACATACACAGAGGGGAGTTCCATTGATTTGAGAGTTGAAATTTTGATTTTTCTAGGGTTAATAGGGCAAATTTTGAAATCGAAAAAAACATATAACGCATCATTTTAGAAATTTTTAAATCTTTATCCTGCCCACAGATTATAATCCAAGTTTAAGTTTGCTAGCTAATTAATTAAAATGGGGCAAGGTTGCCGGCTGACAAAGTCCGAACAACAATCGATGGTACTTATTTACCGCAAAGGATACTCCCAAAGAAGAATTGAAAAGAAGGTGAAAAATTCCTTAAAAAATATAATCCGCCAGGAAACACAATAGGACAGAATGTAAACGTTTATTTAAAGTTTTTAATCTATAGGTAAAAAAGAACGAATGAACATACGATTTTAGAAAAAGAAGCAATTAATAGAAAACTTACGTAAAACCCACCCATAACTAAATATTCTACGAACTAAGGTGGTTATCAAATAATTAATGTGTTCAGTTATAATTTTTATATTTCAGGCTGGTAAAGACAAAAAAGAGTTGGAGGCTCTTTGTTGGAAGCTGAAGTAGAAGTACAGATTGAACGGAGGAAAGTTAACTTAATTAACTAAAATTGTTTTTTATTCATAATATTTAATTTATCTATGTTATTTGTATTTCAGAATCAAGAGTTAATACAAAGGACGGAAGAGTTGGAAGCTCACTCTATTAGACAAGAAGAAATGGAAAAGAAAAACGAGGAAGAACGCTTAAATTGAAAAATATGCTTCAAACGCTTAAAAATATTAAAATACCACTTGCGGGAGATTTTGAAGAGTTTTTATTTCAATTATTAAATTTAATTTTTAACAGAAAAACTGGACTTTTTTTACTATAACTCTGGGTTGACATCTTTATAATGAAAGATTCAAAATACACTTTCCTAAATATGGAAAGGTGCATTTCAAGATGGTAACATCGGTTAACAGTACTTTGTACAGTTTAAATCAAGAAGAGATATACTGCTTTGTAGTTTTAAAATAAAACCAGTAATGAAATTATTTAAATAAACATTTCCAGGACAAAAGGAGATTCTTGGTTTAATTCTTCATTTTATAAAATTAAGCAAATAGATAGGAAACTTTAGATTTTCATATGGTCTTACTTTTAGAATTTTATTTCCAATTTCATATTTAACAATTTCAAAATATCTAGCACATTTTTACCTAACTGAAAACTTAACACGTAAAAATTTCAATTAGCTGCAAAAATAGATGGTAAATTTGTTTTTAACGTAGTTGTACTATCCGAAATCTGATATTGACATATATTGTAATAGTAGTCAGATTATAGCGTTAGCTTAAAATACAGTGATATAGCACCTACGACGATATAGATCAAATTTTTCAATTAGAATGACGTGAATGCTTCTGAGAGACACTATGGCAAAATGATATGTGTTTATTCTACTTTAACTAAACAGTCATGACACGTGAAACGTATTTTCAACTATAGATTCTCATTGTCAAGTAAAGCGAGAGCTTTAAGCGCTGTAATTGTGAAACTAATAAAAACTTTAAAAAGACAATTAAACCAATGATATCTCCTAAAAGGAAAATTAATTTAATAAAAATTAGAACCACTTTTAAATTATTTCGGCTATTTTAGGGAAAATTCTTTTTAAAATCAACCTCAAAAATGTTATGTACCTATGGGTCTATATTCACAAAAAATAAATTTGATTTAGTTTTAAGTCAACTTAAATTAATAAAAAATTTTACCATTATATCATAACCAGATAGTAAACATTTATTTTTATAGCATTAATAAATAAAAAATTAGGTAACTGATTATATATTACCAAAAACAACAAACCAAACATAAACAAAAAACAAAACGTCCTCCATACACTTACGGTGTCAAACTACCTAAATCAAAACAATTAGCATAATTTGCTTGGGAAATAGAAGAAAATAAATAAAATCTATAAAGAATACACAAAACGCCTGACCACTGTTTGACTAGCTATTTAGATGTCCACAAAAAAAATGTTTTCAAGATTAAACGATTCGAGGGCAAATTCATGATAATTAAATTAAAAAATAAATGCTATGCAATTTTTAGATTTTCTGAAAATTTTTTGCTTAACGTTATTATTTTTCTCAAATATCAAACCAAGGCGTAATATTTATGGCTGCATATTTTTGTATATGTGTGTGTATCCAAATTGCATAAATATATAATTGCCAAAAGAAATTTTGAAGGAAAAACTCTTTTGCCTTTTGAATAATTAATTACAGATATACCTGAACCCCTCACTCTGCTGCATGCATTATATATGTATAGTATATGTATACTAACACTTCAACACATATTCATTTTGAAAGGTTTTTTGACATGCCAGCGAAATATTAAGGAACTCAATCTGCATACCTTTAAGTCCAAAAAATATACAAAACAGAACCTAACTGGGCGGCGTATGCGCGATTTCCTCTACCCCAGTAAAATTTATTCTTTTGCTTACAACAGCAGCAGCAGCAGACCGTCCGTCTCAGTTGTTCAGTTCTTCAGTTGTTGGCATAAGTCAAGCTGGTTTCATACCAACCAACCATACCAGATAATTTTTTATACGACAACTTGGCAAATTTTAATGCTTGTGTTTGATGTAAATATAAATTATGTTTTTATGTGTTTAAGTGAAATTAGCTAAAAATTATTCGGTTTAGTGTTTCCTAATTATGTTTAAGGAGCCTCGTATATATATATAGATATATATCTGCAAATCAATGTGTATAAATACAATTTCCCCGTGTATATGGTTAAGTTGAAGAGATTGCAATAAAATTTATCGAAATTAAAAAATTCCAACAAAAGTGAAGAATTCAAAGAGTAAGTTGTTCTTTTTATATTTGTCGTTCTATTTGTAAAATCAGTTCCTGGTTTAGTTTATAAAAACACAAACAAAAACATAAATAAAAATAAATAAAATAAAAGTTTTTTTTTCGACAGCTGCTACTGTGTCACCGTTACCAATATCTGAGCAATTTACTAGAAATTTTAAAAAATATTCTAGAGGGCCGCACCCTTCATTTTCTTTTAGCTTTGCGCATTTCAAGCACGTATCGAAACTTTTTTTTTATTTTGTTACAAAAGAGGAACCCTAAAAAATATTCATTTCAAATATTTTCTTGGTTTGCCATTAGAGAATATCAAATTTATCCCTTATCTCGATTTTATTTTTCCTGTGTGCAAACATTGGTATACCTTCTTGTGCAGGGGATGGTCCTTTCATCAGTCGTCCTTCTGTTATAGAATGGCTGATATATAATTTGAAAATATTTGCTCCTCAAATACAATATGTCACTATACACATATAAATACTCTAATACAAATTTAATTTGTGCTAAAGGCATGCTATATATGTATGCATATATATCGTTTTTTTTTTAGATCAAATTCTTGAAGTAATCTAGGATTTGTTCATATGATATACTCAATTTCAGGTCTATATTGCGTATACACATGCAAATATCTTTTGAATGGAATTTTGTTTTTTGTTTATATAAAATTTATTATATCTATTT
Organism: Acrocera orbiculus; assembly: GCA_947359355.1. NCBI lineage: Eukaryota > Metazoa > Arthropoda > Insecta > Diptera > Acroceridae > Acrocera > Acrocera orbiculus. The sequence goes on along the minus strand of OX375756.1, from coordinate 45,191,922 downwards.
AAAAACCTTTTTTGATAAATTAATTAGAAAATATCAAAAAATTCGATAGATGAGATTTATTATTTAAGAAGGATTATCTGGGTTTTAAATAATCGAGGTAAATGGAATCACTATGAATACTGGAATAAATTAATTTATATATAAAAATATTAAGCAAGGAGTGTAGCATCAATTTTCTTGATTAGCTTTGATATTTTTTGTAAAACCATTCAGACTTATAACGATGGTCTCAGCTTTGTATGTTAATTTGATTTGTTCTAGCATTTACAATTACGTAAATGTCTGATCGTGTAATTTCAATCGTCTGAACAGCTCTCCTCAGCCATGTTCGTATATTGTCAGATTTATTGCCTCAAAGGTAGGTTGTTTGACACGATTTAAAGGCATATGCTTGCCATTAAATTTTCAACTTTCTCTTACCTTCTCCGAATATACGTTCGATCAACTACGATCAGATTTAAATGCCATATATATTTTACTGAGACCACTGCTGTTTCTAATAAATTTAAAAAAAATCTTCAATTGCCGCAAAATGGAAGAGATTACACTAAAAATACCATGTAAACATTTAGGTTGTGATCCTTATGGGAGTGATTACCAGCAGCTTCAAGCAACTTGAAAGTGCGACTAAGAATTAAATTTAAGTGACAAGTGTCGATAAATTTTATACAAATGGTAAAAGTAACTAATATGTTACGCAAAGGTAATATGTTGGTTTTAAAAGGACACGGCAATAACTGTCTATGCGAAATCTAAAATTGTACTTAAGACACCGGTAATGAAAAACAGAACCTTAACTGCACGGTATTAACCGCAAGCTTTAAAAATCATCTCTTTGCATGACATGCGATGATCACACTGATGACCATTTAATTGCAGATGAGCCCAGAATAGTTTTTTATCCGTTCGTTGTGTTGGTGTAAATTTTGTATATGCATAACGTGATTATTTGCGACAAAACCTGACATTTGTCACTATCTGCGTTTGATTCACCTCTATATATACCTGGCGTGAGATTATGCATGAGATAATTTCATTTTAAGGATTGAGAAAATTCCTAGGGTGAAAACAATAATTTATTGCCTAATTATTTAATGTAACTATTTTATTTTTGATCAGTAGCTAGCTAATATCTCTCGAGAGAAGCAGTGATTCTATACATTTGAGTCGCTTGATGCTTTAGTCTACGCAAATGTATGAAACTAGCTTAACATCACTTCTATGAAGGCCATGACACAAAATGAGTGATACTCTACTTAACTAAAATTATGTATATCTCAAATTATCTGCGGTGATTCTGCATTATATGGGTATTGCTTTTCTTCTGATATCTGCATGACTTTGATTTCTAAATTCTAGCTTTAGTATATTTGTAATTTTTTAAATCCTTTGATTGGGTTTTTATATGTTTTTACTGGTGCTATCTGATGAAAGCAAACCTCTCTTCCATTTATTCCCCCATTAAGATAACAGCTTACTTTGCAAAAATACTCAGCGCTGGAAATTCTTCTTTCACATTAAAAATGGAAGGGAGGTCGTTAGCTATCAAAGATTCCCTGCACTGATAACATTAAATATAATGATTAAGCAAAGTCACGCTTCTTTTTCTCTTTGTATGTATGGACATATGAGACATAAGATATTGTTGGGATTAGTTCCGAAGCTGAAACATAGATAAAATTACTATTCCCAACTTCACATAATTTTACATGAGTATAAACATTCCAACGAAACATTTTCATTTGAAGTTTATATTAGAAATTGCAGCTAGGTACATTTGTCACTCGAATCAATGGATTTAAAGAATTGCCATTTGACGATTATTTACCTACTCGTTTAAATTGCAAAAATACGGCCACAGTAAAATCTCAGCTTGATAAGAAGTACGTGAACTCTGTTCATCTGAATAATTTAACCATTAATTAGAATGGCTTAGGACTCTTTTGTTTTGGGATATTCATAGTTTTATCCACTAACTTGATAAAATCAAAATTATTATCAGTAACTTCAATTAGTGAACCATTTGATAAAAAAAACTAAAGCAATGAATAAGAAATTTGGATTATTCGCGATTAAGCCCCAGCGACTTCTGGATATTTGAAAATGGACTTACCCAAATTAAAAATTCAACACTTAAATTGAGATTCATTCCAAAGTCAAAAGCAAAGCGTTCTAAACGGCATTTGGCATTTAGAGGAATGACTCTATGAAACTTGAATTATGTTAATTAATAAAGTCAAACTTTGGCAAAAAATTGTCCCTAGGATTATTGCCAAATGTGTTACATAAAAATGTAATTTTATAAAATATAACTCGTCAAAACAGTTCTTTTATGAAATGTGGGAGTAAATTCTTCAGAACAAAATTGGTTAATGGCAGCCGTTGAGAGCTCATTGTAACTGGAACACTTATCAAGTTATGTTTTAGTTTCAACGGCCTTTCTTCCAATCAAAGCAACAAAGAACCAAAACACAAAACTGCTTTAAATAAAAAAATTTGTTTTTGTTTACCGTATTCAAAAAAATTTACTCGGCAGATGGAGATTTTGGGTACAATCTGCTTTCACTACAAATCTAAGGCTTTGATATTTATGTGGTTATTTTGCTGGTTTAAAAATCGGTTATACAGCTATTTTGCTGCCTGAGAGATATATCTTGTAATAAAATTTTATCCCAAGGTTAAACAAAATTATCATAGTCTCATCGAAGTCCGCACATTGTATTTTTCCGTAGAACAGAAATTGTCACAGTCTTTTCTTTACTAAGCCAATCTAATCAAAAAGATTGGTATGTGCCTTTAAAGTCTGTTTGTAAAAATTATCTCCATCAGAGATAGGAAAAACAGCAATACTTTAAAATCATCAACTTTAAAATCATTTAATTAGATCTGGCCTCTTATGAAATATTGAATCTCGATTGCCTGTAAAATAATTGTTGCTTAGCCAAGATATTTGCCCATTTTTAACATGAAGTCAAAATATAAACTTTTGATTTTGTAACAAGCCAAAAGATTAATAAATCACTTCATGATATGACGAATAGTAAATTTAGCTTAAAATCAATAAAGACTTCATTCTCAAACTTAATTTTAGCATAAATAATCAAGGAAACGTTGGCTAGCATGTGTCCTTATTGAAAAAAATTCATAATCTTCGTGCAACTACTTTTCAGTATTATGGTAAATTGAAGCCAAAAATCTAATAAAAAGAAAATTAAATTTAGCAAACTGTAGAAAAAGAACCTGGTGGTAACTGTGGTCATGTTTTGCTTTGGACACGCAAACTTTACAGTCTAAATTCATTTTTCCTTTGTACACAAAATTAAAATAATCAGTCAAAGCAAGTCAGATTGAAAAACCTATTTTAATAATTTTTCATGTCAACAATTCTAAAACATTCAACGCTCATTTCCATTGAATTTATATTTGATTTTCAGAAATCTAAGGATAAAAAGAAAAGTTTTTTGATTAATTTTCTATGCCCAAACGAATAAAACGTAAATTTTGTCTGCAATGTCCTTAACTTTTAATGTGAAAGCCGACTAAACAACAACAGCAAAAAATCATTTGCGTGCTAAGCTCCAATATATTCGGCAATTTGATTTTCGAGGGTGGCACAATAGAATTTTATATATTGACACAGTAAACTAATTTAGGGTTAAAGCAAGGAACATCGTCAAATTTGACATTTGTTTCCACAAACCGTTGTTCCGTTGAACAGGGGAATTTCGTAAAAAAATGCCAAAAAACTTTTATACAAAATTAAAAATCATTTAAGGAATAATATTGTATTTGATAAGAAAAATTCAAGAGTCTCGATAAATTTTTTTCTCATTCAATTCAAATATGAAACCTTATTGCATGATTTCATATAAAATTCAATAATTTTGTTTAAAAATTTTAAGGGCATTTTGTGATACATACATGTAATTTCAGTTCTGATATTTTTATTACTCCTCAAAAGTTTCCATGTAATCTAAATAAGATATTAAATAACCTAAGCTGGTTTGACGTTTTTTATGTTTAATATGTTGCCTTTCTTTAACTTTCAAAGAGCAGATGTTTCTAAGTAGCAACAATTTGTGCTGAGTAACTAAAAATTTTGCACTATTGAAATACACTTTTTGAAGGGATATAAATTATTTATTTCAAAAAATTTGATATTAGACTTTAAAAGGGTTAGGATGATTTTCTCGAATTTAGGGATTTAATTTAAAATCTTGGCATATCAATTTGAAATGTATTAAGTATATATTTTAATTACTTTCTTTTGTTTCGTGGTTAACAGGGGTGGTCTTGTTTTGGTAATTATTGACAAATTTCACACCGTTTTGATTGAATAGTTAAAAGTCCTGTTCTAACCAGTTTAAGCAAAATATTTTAGCTTTTATCTATTTAGCTATTATCTTTTAAATGTTATCTGAGTGAGAACATGCACTTTCTCTTGATGTATAGTGCTTTGTGGCACACACGTAGATGATTAAGATTTCTCTCTTTGACATGTTCTATACCTATCTGTTGTTTTGCCTTCTCTTGCTAAAAGTGGGGGTCTATGACTATAAACCATATAAGAATTAAGAAGCCTTACGGTTCAATTAACTCACCAAGAATGTTTCTCCGTATTTGAAAAATTTCTGCACTTGGACTAACATAAGTGAAAATGTTCGAACTATGACGTCGTTGGATCTTTTGACTTACTCGTTATTGTGATCTTTTTAGATCAAGCTTGGGATCAGTTTTAATATGCAGCATCTCTGACTCCATCCTTCCAAATTCGTCTGAATCCTTAATAAATAAGAATTTATTATTGAGTACTTTAAGTATTGCTGTTATTGTTCTTTTGTAAACACTGAAAAAGTTATTTTTAATTCTTATTGAACTTTTTTTGCACGAAGAAAATACTCCATCCATGAAATTAATAATGGGAACACTTCCTCGTTCTTCGATCGTTTGTTGAATTCAAATTTCGTAGTACAGAGAAGAAATTAGGTGGAGTTCTTTGGCGTGTAGGACATAAAAAAACCTTCAAAATTTTTTTCGCTGATCCTAAAAGATCATTGCTTACAATAAACTAAACAAAACAGTCATTGATGATTCAAAGCTCTTTTTCCCACTCCCTCGAAATAGTATAATCGTGTTTGATTTGATTGATCTAAATGATCTTATTTGACAATATATGTGCACTTGCCAAGAAGGAACACAACTTTGCTAATCAATGAAATTAGAAATAAAAATGGCAATGAGAATAACGAATGGGTTAAGATGAATAAAAATTTTGTTTAGCACTGCTATTTGCTACCAGTAAATGAAATGTAGACCCGTGATTTTTCTATAGAATAAAATCAGCATTGTTCTTAAGAGACTCAAAACTGGCATAAGCCTTACAATCGAGCGGTAAGGTTATATCTCATGCGAGATATTTCTTCACGGCAAGCTATGTAAAGGGGACTAATCACTATTTTTTCGTCAAATGGCTCTCTCTTCCCATATAAAGTAAATGGAAATAGCCATTTGTAAGTAAAAATTTAAACATGTTTAAAAATTTTCAACTTCTGCATTTTCCACCATTTTCTTCTACATTATTCCATATCTGACAACTTTAATTCAGGATATTTGTAAATATTGCAATGCAACAATGAACTGATTTCTTTATCGTTACGACGAATAAATATTTCGTAAATGATTCAAGAACAGTCTAACAGATAACGTCATGTTTATTAAAGTTGATGAATGGTATCATAAGTAACGAACAGGTCTTGCTTTTTTAAAAGGAATCCATTCAATATAGATCAATGTAGCAAACAAACCGACCGAAAAAAAATTGTGGACCATTATTACGTTTTTCCAAAATCTATTCGGCAGTGCTTGCTTTATAGGCACATTAAGGCCCACACATTTAAATTTTGAGCTCATGTTAAAACCAGAATTTAGTAATAATTCATTTTTCTGTACATTCCGTAACTTGTACACATTTCGAGATTTCTTTCATTGTGAACGAGAATGTCTCATCCAAAGTACACACTAATAGTATTGTACTGCGATTTTACCAGGTGAAATATCCCAACACGTGCTTGTGTTAAATGTTATCTATTTAAAGTGGATAACGAGAAATCTCATGTTTTTATATCTCTGCTGTGTTTTTTTGGCTCTTATTTGCTAATACTGAGATTCGAGAATGTTATTTTTATTTATCTTTGCTGTTTATGTTAAAAATATAGGCTGTTAAATTAAAAAATTTTTGCTTGGTTTTAAATAGATATGAAGAGATATTTTTTAACGTGATATGCCGTGCAATTTTTAGCAGAGTTTACCTTCTATGAATGAAAAAGAAATCACAATCCAGCACTATAAGAAAAATTTATGGTACGCTAAAGAGAAAAATTATATATAATTATATAATATAATATATTAAAGTTCTAAAAAGCGAAAAGTTTGTCAGATGCAACTTTAATTTTTCTTTTTGATACGTTGTTTGCCTCTCATCTTAACATAATATAATTAAATTTAATGTGTATGCTTACGGCGTAAGGCTGCCTGCAGAGTGCTGGCTTACAGCCGAGCTGACGCCGATTTCGATACCGAAGACTATAAAGTTGTTATGGGTAAATCAATAGGAATATGCTCAAAGTATTCAGAGTGCAAGCCTACCAAAGATTAGACTATCAAAATAGGAATCGGTGTCAGCTTGGCTGTAAGCTCGGCTACAAGCCGTCCCTCTGCAGGCAGCCTAAGGCTTCAATCGCACGCAGCCTCACACAACTAATCTTAAGTTTGTTTTTAGACAAGAGATACTTGAGGCAGGCAGTGAAAACAGAAATTTAAGAAATATAGGCCAGTAAAAATTTTCTATTTGTCAATTTGCTTTCACTAAAAAATATTGTTTTTTGTTTCTAAGGGTCAGTAATTTGTATTTACGCACATAATTATATCTCCTTTGCGTATAGGAAAGAATTTTCAGATCACATAAGGCTCTGTATGGCTGGAGAATAAGAATTTCATAAATTTTTGTTTAATGCTGTCATTTTCAGTGAGTATTTATCGCGCCATTTAATAATTTTTTCTCTATTAGATCTAAACGCGTTACAACTTTTAAACATGATATAAAGAAGTCCGCTTAATTTAATGTACATTTAATCGTTAAATAGTGAAAAAACTTTATAGTTAGTTTTTTTTCTTTGATAATTTTACTTTTTAGAACAAAATTCCTACGAATTTTACAAGAAAACTTGAACATTAAAACACTAAACTACGGACATTTTTCCTTTCTAATTAAATTCATAACATAAAACACAAATTATATACAACGCATCCCTTACTTTCAGTAAGGATTAAACCATATATAACCAAAAATTCATAAAAGAAAAAGCATGGAATTACATCATATATCCCCTGTCTTCAGCATTCATTTCCCTGGATACGGCAGTATTCTCTTCCCAATGAAAAAAATAGAGGCTGGAGAAGGATTTTTCTATCTCATTCTATCAAATGAAACTTTCAAGATGCAATTATTTCGTTGTCCTTTTAGAATATCAACTCTAGTACTTTGTGAAGCCTGCCAATATTACCCCTGTTTCCTTATCACATGCCTCTGTATACTCTTGTGTAAAGTTTTCTGCATCTATTTTACGCGAAAATATATATCATTCAGCCATTGAAAAGTTACCTCACTCATACCAATAAACAGATGTAATTTCTATACCAAAAATTAAATATGGCAGGAAGCCACCAGTATATGTTTTGAATGAGACTTTTACATGAGTCCGGACTCAGGGCTGACAAAAATCTGTTTTTATAACACTACGCACACACTAAAAAAATAATTTTACGTATGTAGTAAACTTTGGGAAAATTATAGTTATTGATCCACAGAACTTGATGTGTGTATGTTGCCTTTTCTACCTACATTCTTCATATTCTTATAATGATAAAAGTTTGGCAAAATAAAAATCAAAATTGCTGAAGGAGGAAATAACTTTTTTTTGCTTACATATGAAGGACAAGCCTTATTATTAATTTTTATTTATATTATTCTTTCAGAACATATTCCAATTAAAGGCAGGAAATTGTTTTTAATTTTACAAGTCAAACAAAAGTTAATCATCATATTATCTTAGATTACAAATATTTGCAAAGAAAATTATGGAAAATCATTTTTGAAAGGCGTTAAGGAAACTCTCAAATTTTTGTTACCTGCATGAACAACAAAACGGAGGCAATAAAAATGGATTTAAGGACATAATTCTATTAGAACAATACTTTTAAATGTTCCTAAAACCATTCAAAGTTTTCCTGTGTTGTTGCTTTGTTTTTATCTATTTTTCTTCTTTATTTTTGTTTTGAAGGACGTTTTCTAATTTATATGTTTGTCATTTTAGGATCTAATGGAGAATTTTATGAGATATTCCTTGTAAAGGGAAACATATTTTGCAAAAGGAGGATAAGAATTTTTACAATCGAGGCAGTAAATTTTTAGAAATTTTTATACTGTGCATCCTAAAATATGTCAATAAAATCTTTAGTTGAATACCCAAGACTTCTGAAGGTTAAAGTAAAGCCAAGGAAGAACACAGCTTGTAAAAAATTTTTGGGACTGAAGGAAAAATAAAAACAAAACTTTGAATTTTTACAAAATATATGTATTAAGAATTATCCTTGACATAGGTATAAATTTAAGTTTTTTTGCTTTTAATAATTTCAGAGAGAAGGGAAAGTTAAGAGTAATTACAGTTACTCTATTATTTTTGTAGGGGATTTTCAAAATTAAATTTAATCGGTGCATAACACATTTTTTTTATCTAAAACAGTTTAAAATGTTTTTAATTTTTATTTAAAAAATTTTATATTTTTAAAATGAAAATCATCTTTAATGGGAACGACACTTTAGTGGATCTGATCGGGATTTTAGATCATTTTCTTTTCTTTGCCATAATAGGGGCTATTCAATATTTTTTCCAATTCATCAAGCCGCTCTCTTGTTCAATGGAAATTAAATGGGATGGCAGGCTTGAGAGTAAAAAAATAAACATGTGAAAAGCCCCTATAAAGCAAACGGTTTTATATTAGCGATCTTTCCAAACAAGGCTCGGTTTAATTAACAGCTAAAGATTGATTCAAACAGTGAAGCCTTATTAAAAACTGACATAAATTCCAATCTTAAATTGCGACTTGTTTCCCTTAAAATCTTTCGCAAAATCAAATGGCATCTTTTAAGCCAAGTTTTACATTTGTTTTAACTGTTTTCGGAATGACATGAAATTCCTTTTTTTTTACCTTTTCAGACATTTCGTTTCATTATTTCTTATAAAATGAAACACTACCGATTAGAATTTAGACTTATTAATGCTCCTTTTACTCATAATAGGCTTTCTTGTTTAGAAAAATTCTAGAATATGATAGAATAAAAACTACAAACTTGAAGTAGACTGTCGGGAGTTCATTTCTTATTGTAGAAAGTCTGTGTTTTTACCTGCAATGAGTGGGTACCTTAAGAAAGTAAATATCCTGAAAATGAAAAATGCAGGCCTCAATATCAAGAGAATTGGTAAGCTTTTGGGCTCCTACCTAGAGCTATAAGACCTTGTTAGGCTGAATGAACAATTCCCGCTTATTTTAATGATGTTTTTTGACACACCATAGACAAATCAATCACTCTGAACACGTAGAATAAATTAAACCGGTTTGAAAATTTCACATGTGCACATACATATGTTACCACCATTGTTGCATTGTTGCATTTTCCCATATTCTTATATAGATGCCAAGAGGATATGTGTAGAGAGAGGACTTTTTTATTGTAGTGGTGGGTGCAGAACTTTAATAGGGACTATTCACTATTTTTTCCATTTGACGTCAAAACCTGCTTACCTCCTACCACTCGTGTACGTACATAGTGTAAAATATGTACTTTAAAATGGTGTGGACTAATTTTATAATTGTGTGTGTATATTCAAGAGAGCTACACTTTCAAAGTAAAATTGAAAAAATTACACATATTTTTCTCATATTTTTATTTTAAAATATAATTTCAACTCTGACGTATAAACGCACTGCTGTATAACCCAGCTTGTTTTGACAGATTCATATGTTTTCTTCGATGTGCACTCCTCGAAGGCAAAATGGAAATGATTTTTTGGCATGTATGTATTAGTAAAGGACTAATACAAAAGAAACCGATAGCGATTTGAGAGTAGAAAATTAAACATGTTTAATTTTTTACTCTCAAATGACCCTTTCCATATAATTTATATGGGACGAGAGAGCCATTTGACGAGTTGGAAAAAATAGTGAATAGGCCCTATAAGGCATCTGTCACATGCATACAATCATTTCTTTGAACTTTGGATAGCATTTGTTGTGTAACCTTCCATAATGTCCGCAAGTAGTTCGGAAAGTCCGCAAAGTAGTTCGGAATCTTCCAAAGGACACCTAAATATTAATATTTACTACATCATCATGAATAAAACGTATAAAATTATTAAATTTTTTAACTTATCTAAAATTCAAACTTTATTTTTTAGATGAACTCACTAAAGATTTTCATAGATGTCTAATAAAGAAGAATAATTGTGGTTGAATACTTCAGAGAAATAATGAAACTAGCCTTACATTGGAAAACACTACTGATTCAGGTAAAGTGAGTATTGAATTCAATTTACAGCTCAAAATTCTCCAAAAACAACGTAAAATATCTAAATAGTTGTTGAGGAAACCCTTAAATTGAATTAAGATTTCAAATGACTTATCGGCAGGTTTAATGATTTTACCTTTGCCTTACCAAGACTCGACCTTCCGTAAATTTAAATACACAGGAAGCATGCATTCTTATTTTTTATTTTTAGGCGATTTACCCTTTTTTTGTCATTATTACTATTTATTGACTAAAAATTCTTTAATTGCATCAAGAAATTAATGTTTCAGCAATATCATTTTCAACTAATAGTTTGGCTAGGCTTGTAAAATGTACGTTCCGCCCTTGCTAGTGTTATGCGCATTACTCTTTGAAGAACATTATGCCCTCATAAAATTATTCTTGAAATCTACTTTTGTTGTGTCTTGTAAATGAAGAAGCCCTTTTTAATTTAATTTTATTTTCAGTTCACTAAATAAATGCTGTTTTTGGGCTGGAATATTTTTAAGCATTTTTAAAATGTCTCTCAAATGTTTTAATTCATAGAAGTTCTCGACAGTTGTTAAATTAAAAGTTCCCTTCAAGTCAAATAAATCGGCAAAAAAGCAAAAAGCACTGCCCTCCAATACTGATTAAAGTAACCATCACTGTCGGATAATTTCTTTTCTTTCCAGTTTTCTTGAGTAATAAGTAATGAGAAATGCCGTTTTTTTTGGGCTTCGGGAAATTTAATTAAATAAATTTGATGGAGCCATGTAACTAAGTCTGACAGACTGTAATTATATTTAAGATCTATTGTCATGGCTTTCGTAATGGTAATTTTTCAAGTTGAATGAAGAGTTATAGTAGATACTTGTGCTTCGTATTCAGATGTCAAAGTACTGGTTCCTGATCTAATTCCTGATGCATTTTGACGAAGCTTTTCAATTAAGTAGTATTTTTCACCTTCTTGTGTTTTTTGCTTAAGATTTTCCTGAAAGCCTGTTTTTAATATTTGCTTTTTTGTCTGCCATAGCGATCTTGCAATTATTCCGTATATGTCTCATATCATTAATGCAAAATAAATCAGACAATATTTTGACACAAATGAAATCTGTCCTGAATGAAACAAGCTCTTGTTTACACTAATCATAGAATTTCCAACGTCTGAAGTAAAGTAATCTAATAAATGGAAAGCAAATGCCAATTCATATGCACTTCCGATGATTCAAGTGCTCCGGATAATGGCCGAATTTTCGAATTATCTAGATATTCTCACACTCCGATTGTTGTATCTGGAAAACCCAAATCAAAACTGTATTTATTGTAAAGATTGTTAATCGATTATATGACTCTGCCATAATGATAAATTAGCAGTAGATATTTTACAAAAATCATAGCCATCTATCTCTGGTTACACAAATAACATAGTTTTATATGTATTGGAATCATCACTGAAATTCGGGATCTATTAATAATGGTGGTATTTAAAAATGACAAAATGAAACAAATATTACTCAAATTGGAGAAAAAATTTAATTTACTTGAATCTAATATACCGATTAGTAATTGGGAAGATTTTGATTGACCGAATCTTTTTGAGGACTGCAGTGAAAAAGCTAAAAGTCATATAACCATAAATCTTAGAAGCTACCCAGAGAAACTCTTTTAGACATTATATGGTTCAAGCAAGATTTGCAAAGTCGTCAAATAAAAAAAAAATAAGAAACAAGATTTTTCCATAATGTGCCAAGATATTAAAATGCAAAATAAAATATTCATATGTTAAAGGTTATAAAATAATTTAAAAAACTAGGTCATATTTTTAAAGGGAATGACTTAAAGGGGTGAAATAAACCATCAATAAATTCATGTAACCGTTTTCAAGTAATGAACATGATTTTTCAAATTCCTATATATTAATGATGTCCATCGTCAATGGGACGCATATCTTTGCTCATGAGCAAAGCACTCACTTAGAAAAATCACCCACCATCTGGAACATGATTATGTAGACAATTACTGTTTCAGCTGAGAAAGGAACACCGAAATTCATTATTAAATGTTAAAAGAAAATGAATCCAATTCAAAATCAAATGATGTTTAAAGAAAAGATGGCTCAAAATCTGACTGACACAAACTCTCCGATCAAGTATGTATATGGTATGTGGTGATGTCACTTTTGCACACTACAATTAATGATGCGTACTATGTTTGATTTTAAAAAATGAAAACTCACTTTTGTTGCTTTTCCTGTTAATTTAGTTGCTAAAAATGGTGAGCAAGGTAAAAGAATCTACAAAGGTATCTCAGCAATCAAGAACGATACGAAGGCCATTGAATCCAAAGCATGATGACTGATTCTTACTGAATGGAAATTCGTGAAAGCTCTTCACAACACAAACAGAGAAGCTTAAGAAATTACCTAAAATTAACCTAGAAAACATTTTTAGTCTGATGCTCCTGAAATAAGCCCAAAATTTTATGGACTAGAATGATTGAGCTATTTTGTGTTTATGTTACTTATTTTGCTTATAAAACACATTTGCTAATAAAAGCTTGGACTGTCACATAAAATAAGTTCGCAAAATTTGAATATATATTCACTAATTGAGGATTGATTATAATTTTCTACACGGGCCGTGTTTAGTCTCATATCTAGCATAAACAGTGCATGAAAAAACAACTCAAGACTTGAGAAACAGCATTTTTGTGTTGATTTCTTCGTTAAAAGTAATTAATTAACAACTTTTGATAGTTTTGCTTTTTTCCAAATGTTTGACAACAGTTTACTGTGAACGAACATCCCAGGGCTGGTCATTCCCGGCACTTAATGATCTATTTATTATTACAGATTCATTTCAATTAATTAATTACTGTCGCAATCAGGATAATTAAACAAATCTTATTTGTGCAGATTCTTACAAACACGTTGCATATCACAAACCGATTTCTAAGAAATTGAGGAAAGTGAAGATGTGATTCAAGGTGCTTTGATATTAAATATTTGAACTATAAAAGATAACATAGCTTTTTTGATGTCACATATTTGGCTGCAAAATTTACCTTCGGTTATTTGATCGAGGCCATTGGTTGTCGCCATTTACACAATTTATAAAGCTTGTATTAAATTTGCACTTTCTGTCGATTTCAGTTTTTGATTAGATTCTGTTTTTTTTGGAACCTGAAATATATTAAATATATTAATAAGCTGTTTTTAACGAGTTTTTGTTTATTTTTTTGCCGCAATCGTAAAATTTTAATTTTATTGCTTATTAAATCATTCAAAATTTTGCTCTAAGTACTTGAAGAATTATTTATAACCAACAAAAAAAGTAATATCTTTTATAAATGATAAAATTATTGTAAAATATAACTGACCTGATGCGTGAGACGCGTGAGCGTGAGATGTGAGAGCACCAAATCGAAATATCTACCTACTTTTTATATTTTTTGTTTTTAATCAAATCCCCAGTCGTAGTTTCTCCAATCAAAAACTTAGTTTTGCATCTTTTTTTTTTAATGCATAAATGTATCCTAGGAAATATATAGATGGAATATTTTTTTTATACTGGCTTACTTTGCTTAAAGTAAAACTCGACTACATAAATACTTCAATATTTAAAGCAGTTAAGTAATAAAATGGCATTGATTTAATTTTTCTCAGTTGACGCAATAACCAATTATATTTAATTACATCTAGGATAGTTCAATATTGTAGCCACAACCACCTGTATCCTCAAGGATTATTAATAGAATACACTTGTGTAAGGCAACTGCATTTAAAACGAAATTCTGTTCATTAATGAAAAAAACTACTGGGCAAAAATTTCAAAGAAATGAACAAAAGCTCTAGTTTTTATCATAACTTTTAATTCACGCAACTAATTATTTGCTAACAAAATAATTACTAAAGTTTTTAACCAAGTTCTATTAAATTTCTTTTTAGATTAAGCCGTATATATGGAACTTATAATAAGAGAAAAGGGTCAAACTTACAAAGACTTATCAGCAATTAACAAAAGGGAAACTAATACTTAGAGGACTGTAAATAATAAACTAAAAATCCTAAATATGTCTTACAATTACCCTGTAGATCCGAATTTGTTTTAATTTTTTATGACAAATTCGGTTCTAGAGAGGTTTCTGTGAAACTATAGACAACAATTTACTTCAACGAACCGTGGATAAAATTTTTTTTTAAAAATATTTAATTTAATTTCAATAGCTTTTTAATAGTTGAAATTTTTTTATATATTTAAGGTTCATAATGTTTGAATTGCAAGGAAAACGTAAGCGACCAAACCAAACGTAATTTGGTAGAACGAAACTATCACTAGCACTCTTAAACTATAACGAATAATATAGCTGAGCTCTTGAAGCTAAAATGAAATAATATTTTAGAAAAAACGAATTAAAAATTTCCAAGAATTAACTGCCAAAAAATAGAGTCATACGAGTATGACTTGAGATCACAGGTTTTCTTACTTAAAATTATTAAGAATAATTAACATATAAGTGCGTGGTTCTTTTTTCAGCTACCATATATGTACAATTGCCTGCCTTCAAAGGACAAAAGACTTTTTTCCATTTTTATGAAATTGATTGACATTTGCCTCTCAAATGTGTAGCATTAACAAGTCACATATATACATATGATTAGCTTTGAGTAGCTTCCATAAGGACCAATATCTTAGATTTAAGTTAGAAATGGAAATGGTAATAGTTTAAAAAACTTCCTAAAACTATAGCTAAAGGCTATAGCTAACTTGTCAATTGTTCATAAACAGTGTTCAAAGTCGTGCTATTTAAAGATAATTTCAATTTTTTTAATTTAATTAAAATAAAGTCCAATGATTTCCAATTTTCCAATTGTATGGGAAAATTTAACTATAGTTTGACCAGCTTTATTAATTATTCTCAATGTAAATTTTTTTAAAAAAAGTTACAAATGTTAATGTAGCTTTAAGGAATGCATATGAAAAATGTTTTAAATTTGCAAGCAATTTAATACAAAATATGTAACATAATATAAACATAAACTACATAATATAGTTTAATGAAAAATACGAGAATTGGTTGCAAGAATAATTGATGACTTACCACTGCTTATGAATTTAGTACAAGTGTAAAAAGTATTGTAATCAATACAAACTAAATTTTTAAGAAATATAGTAACCTTGTCAGAGTAATTACTTCTGGAGAGGTACTAAACTAAAAAATATGTCTACAGACGATAAGGGCAATAATATACTTAATACAAGTAGTATATATTTTCCGTGTAGGAAGTTCTGTAAAGAATGCATTACTTTTCATTTACCGAAATGCAAAGCTGTCTAAATAAGCCCTTCCTCCTGTTGTCCGTTCTGCATGGTAAAAACTTAGAAAATATCCTTTAAGATAATTTGTAATTAAAGACTTAATACTAATTTGTATCCTATTTCGAGCTTTTTGAAATGTGTCATTTAAAATAAAACTCATATAACCCTGTATCCCTTATGCCATTGTAATTTACCATACAACATTTTAGTTTGGTAATTTGGTTTGTTTATGTGCTTATAAAACAGGAGTTTATCTTTTACTTTGTATTCGATCAACTTTATCCTTTTTGAATCGCATTTATTAGGTCGTTTGTTTCAACTTTTACTATTTACCACATTATAGTTTTCTTGGCTCATGCACCACGATGTAGGACACTAGGAAAAATTCGAACAAAGTAAAAAATTGTCTTCACAAAACAATTTTATAATACATTTTGACAGTTATTATTTTTTGACAATTTTTGTAACATTTTAGTCACGAGAGTTTCGCTGTGTTTTAATTATGTCAAATATGCTTCTAGTTTTTCTTCTTAGACACAATTTATAGACAGTTCCGTACATTTCCGTACAGTTCCGTACATTGTGTTAACATTGTTAGCACAAAAATGCTTAGGATACAATTGTTTGAACGTTATGACGACGTCAACGCGGGGAAAATGTTTAAATGAAGAAAATCAGTAAGATTCGGAAAATCGAGACTTCTCTAACTTCTATTTTCCTTTGTTGGATGAAAAGCGTTTCCAATGCATGCATATTTTGGGATGGAATTAATAGTTATTTATCTAGTGCATAGAGAGCATTCATTTATTCATTGATGTCTTTATGAGTGTTAAAGTTCCTTGTCTTTAAAACATATTGTTTTTCAATAACATGGTTTTATTGTTGTACCATTTTGTTAGTTATTTTTTTTCTTTGGTTTGGTTTTTCGCTAATTGTAAGAGTAATTTTGTTCGTGATACGTTAGTACAGGGCTGCACAGAAGGTGTTGAGGGCCATATCAGCTTCAAGCGAAATGCTTTAGGGCCACAAGGATACTAAATATTTTTTAGACATACATAACAATTTCTGTAAAACATCTATGGCATAAAGTCCTTCATTCAGAGATGCTACTGTAAATTCACCTTCGTTGTCTGTTGTCTTCTTTATTGTCTTCTTCTATGTAGTTTTGCTCTTGAATTTCAGCTACAATATCTATTTCACTAGCTGATGCACAGATACTAACGTTGTTATCTATGACAGTAAACTCCTCTGCTTCAGCAGCTGTTAAATTTGATCTGAAAGATTAGACTAATTCAGTCAAAGAAATATTGCTACGTTCTTCAAAACTATTATCTATTGAAAACAATTGTGCCAATGGTATATTTTCTTCATCTTGGAGTATTGTTGAGAGATCTTGAAATCCTGCATGCTTGAAAAAATTAGTGATAGTTTTTTGCGTGATCTTTTCCTGGGCTTCTGATACCATCAAAATGGCATACATAAAAGTAAAAATTTTATGTTTATTACTTTTTAGTTTTTGTATCATTTTCAGCACTTTTAGTATCCATCAATGAGCTACTAAGCTTTTATAATACCTTGATCCATTGGTTGTAATACGGATGTAGTATTAGGAGGTAAAAACACAAGCTCTATGCAGTGCAGATTAGTTACAAATGAACAGGGGCGGATTTACGTATAGGCTAAGTAGGCTGCAGCCTAGGGCGCCAAATATTAGAATTTTCACTTTTTTATCACGGTGAAAATTATAGAATTGATATATTTCATTGATAAAGTCCTATTGATCGTAACTTTTTTAAACATCAAAACACAATTTTTGAACAGAAAAACAACGGATTTTTTAGCTGGCTGCTAAGAATTGTCTTTTTTCCCAAAAAGATTAAAATAATTATCCGATAAATTGGGCTAATTCGATGAACTGAAGATTCTGAAGATTGAAGATTTTTCTGCATCAACGCACCGCTGGGAAATTCTTCAGACTCATCTCTCTCAAAAAAAAAGGAATCAAACGTTACAGTAAAGAGTCTATCAACAACTCGTTGGTCAGCTCGTGCAGATGCAGACCAAAGTTTATAGGAATCTCGGGAACAAATTCTAACTGCACTGCACGCAATAGGAGATGACAAGCAGCAGAAACCAAGTGTTATATGTGAAGCTAAAGGCATGCAATGAAAACTCTTAAGAATGGAAACGGCTTTTATGACTGTTTTTTTGGGTTTTTTGTTACATCGGATAAATTCTGTTAACAAAAAGTTACCGGGGTTTAACAACGATATATTTACTGTCATTCAATTATATGACTCAATTATATCACTTATTGTTGAAACTCGAGGAACTTTTGATTATTTCGAAACTTGTCCGAATTTGTCCAAAGTAGAAGAATATGAGAGAGATGTAAAGCGAAAACTCTATGCCGATGAGACTGCAGGAGGGGTAGAAATGACTGGTCAAGAAAATTTGAGAGTCAATACTTTTTTAATTATTATTGATAATCTTTACTTCGAGCTTTGTAAACGACGCTAGGCCTACAAACGATTTCATAAAAATTTTCTTTCCTTGTCAACTTAACCTTATCTGAAATTGAAGAAAAAGCTAAAGCTTTGAGGCTCAATTATCTTCACGATCTTGAAATATCGTTTGCCGATGAGTGTATTCATTTTCGTTCACACTGCTTTTCAAGTGAAAATAAATAGAAGAGGATTTTGGAATTATTAAAATGGATTCAAAAAGAAGATCTTAAAACTATTTATCCGAACGTTGAAATCGCACTTCGGATGTGTGCATGTACTCTGATCTCCAACTGTTCAGGTGAACGTAGTTTTTCATGTTTGCGAAGAATTTAAAAATTATTTGCGTTCAAAAATGAAAGAGAGATTAAAGGCTCTAGCTTTACTGAATATTGAATCAGATTTGTTCAGATCATTATAATAAATGAAAAATCGTTTCTATAATTTCCTAAGTATTCTTTATTCTTACTTCAGTTTTATTTTATTATAAAGGCGGTATGAGCTCTAAAGCCTAGGGCGCCAAAATCCTAAATCCGCCCCTGCAAATGAATGAGCAGGACAGTTATCAATCAAAAGTAAAGTATTTTTCTTTTTTGCTTTTAACTCTGCATCTCAGTTCCGTCCCAGATGCCATTTATGACTTTGCATTGCTTTCATATGTTATCGGCAACGAACGTGTGTTTTTAAAGACCCTAGCTTTCTAGATTTTCTAATAACTAAAATTTTTTCCAATATGCATCCTGTCATGTTTGCTGCAATCATTATCGTTAGTCTAACCTTAGACATTTTTTCTTCGGAGTACTGTTCACCTTTAAACTTTAAAGTTTTGTCTGGTGTAATATCATAAAAAATTTCCCTTTTCTCTCTGACATATCAGTTATAAGCTTTGAGAAAAATTATAAAAAATTAAGCCTATGTGTTAAGCGTTGCATATGGCATCAAACTGACTGAAGTCATTTACTGGGATGGAAAGCTACAGTCCAAATTCGCTATAAGTTGTTCAGAGTCACGTCGCTATAATACTCCCTTAAAAGTCGGTGTTTTTCAAAATCCAAGTGAAATAACAGCGCTTGTACTTATGGCTCGATGTCTACAGTAATTTTTTGTACGCCGCGACTCTTTGTTTTGGTCGTTTTAACCGATACATGCTTTTAGGCTATGTCTACGAGATATTAAGCAGTTTTAACTGTATTCTAATATTTTATTGCCATTAAAACAACTATATTACTTTCATCTCTCTTTCATAAATTTTACTGAGTTAAATGATTTAAAATGGCTTAAAATGAATTAAAATGAATTATAAATTATTTCATTTTAATTCATTTTAATTCATATTCTTTTAGATAAGCATAGCCGCTTTTTACATGTGCACAACGCGTTAAATTTACGCATTAATTGTATTTATACTGCTTTTGAATTTATATAGTTATTGCTTCTATTGGAAGTTATTTGTGTCCAACATCATCTCAATGTACTCACTGGCAACTTTGCTGTGAAATAAATTTAGGTAAAGGACAATTTCAGAATAAAAAGAATTTTGTATTTAATTTTAACTTTATTTTTTTATAATTTTTTACTATCTAATAAGCTACAAGGAGAATGAACAATATATGCGAAAATGTATTTCTAATGCTAAAAATGAAATATTTATATTTTAAACAACTTCAAACAAAAGCAAAATAAAAAATTTAAAATTCTTAGTTGTTGGGATATGTTATATTCAAGTTATTATTAAGTATTAATTTGTTATAATTATAGTCACGTTTAATTAATAATAATTGAAGTTCTTTTGATATTTTTTTATAAATTAATATTTTCCATTTCCACAACACTTTATTTTATTTAAAATAACTTCACTATATTTTCTCTAAAAGTCTAAATTACTTTTCACTTTGTTTCGAAATGGGCATGCCCCGACCGCAAAAACAACCCATGGTAGATACATATTTTATATATTTTTAATAGTTTGATATTTATTTAGCTGAATATTAATTTTGAAGAGAGATTTTCTACAATTGATCAGTAAAAACGTTAAAAATTTGCGGTGGTTTTTTAATGTATGTATATATTTCCCCTAAAATAATAGTTCGCTGGATACGTGTTGAAAAACAAGCAAAAAATATTTTTAAAAATCTTATGAAGTCTTTTGATTTCCTCTAATTCATGTATTGCATTAAAAATGTGTGCCGGCCAGCCAGGTCGAATGCGGCTTGCGTTAGTAGCTATATTTAAAACTCAGATGTAAGGTTTATTTATTTATATTTTGTTCATTGTCTAATATGTTTACGTAACTATAGTCCTGTTTTTTAATCAGACAGTTTACGTTTTCATCTTTGGATATTTGCTTGATGAAGTCTTTTGTAGATAAATTAGTGTTTAGAACAGCTTTTTTCTACAGGCTTCACGTAGCTTTCTATGCCTTGTGGCTGGAAATAATTTTCACTTTTTGCTATGGATACCAGCCGCTAAATTCGTAAAAAATATTTAAAAAATTTAAAAAGTTGTTTTTATATGGTTTTCCACCGTTCAAAATTTATTCAATAAGCCCTTGAAAATGTAAACATTACGACTGTCAAAACAGACAATTTCTCTTCTTCTTTCCGTGATGTTGCCACTCATTTGTATGACGGCTTGCATTCTACTCTTAATTAATTTGATATTATTAATATTTAATATATTTGCTCGCAACCACTTAAAGACCCAAAAAATTTAATGGTTTTAAAAGTGAAAGATTAGCTCTGTAAATTAGCGCCATTTACATTTACATTTAAATTAAAATTTCACTTAGTAATTTTTGCTTTTCTTTATTTTTTAAAAACACAGCACTTGATTAAGGTCCGACCGAGAGTGATTTTTTATTCTCGGCCGAGACCGAGACTGAGAATGAGACTAAAAACATAGCGGCTAAAATGGGTAAGATTGTTGAAAGTTAAAAATGCAAAAAATTCAAAAAACTATTATATTTTCTGTGTATGAGTATATGGACATTTTTAATACTAAAAATTAAATAAGCTAATATTATGACACAAAAGCAGTAATTTTTCTGCATTTTTGCCTTTTAAGTTGTGCCGCCTCTCATCATATACCTGCCCATCTCTAATAAAAAGTTGCTCGCTCGCAACGCTAGTCAGTGGAGATTATAAAACTTTGTTGGCTTATGATAGCTTACTGATAGGCTGGCACGTGTGCAGTCTTGGTTATGGCCGAGAATCTCAGCAAATTTAAGCCGAGAACGAGAACCGAGATCTCAGCCTGGATTTCGGGCGAGAGTTGGCCGAGACCGAGTTCTTGGTCGGACCTTACACTTGATAAATACTTTTAATTTACTTTAAATACTTTTAATACTTTTTATGCTTTTAAAAATTTTAATAATTTTAAGGCGTGTCAAAGAACACGCATGTCAAAGAACATATGCATTAATTACATTATTTATATAGCTCCATTATAGCCGCAATTTGGGTTAGTTTAACCCAAGTTGGTTGAAGGAAGTGTTCATAGTAATATATTTATTAGCTTTTATTATCAAAAAAGTTAATATAAAATATAAAGTAATGAAATATTGCCATACAGCACAGCTAATAAAACTGCAGTTAAAGCTAACTTGAAATTTGACATTTTTGTTTAGTTTCTGCACTCTTATCTCTCTCATGCCTAGGACTCACTAGCTCTTCGGCACAAAATGTAGCACTAAATGCTGATGAGTCCATTAGTCTCCACTGAATTGGTATATGTTCTGAATTAGCGACTAGTTAGCGCTTAGCTTGTCGGTTTTTCAAAGAAGATCAAAGGAATATTTTAATTCGGGAAGAATCGATTTTACTTCATATCTTTATTTTAATATTTTAAATATTGTTGAGATTGATTAAGTTATGAATTATTTATTAACTAAAAATTTCATTTAAATCTTATTTATTAGCTAATTTTTGATATATTACAGCCAGCTGAAAATCGTTTTCGGTGACTGTAATGACTTCACCGTGCTAAATGCGATACATCATTCCATATGCAAAATATACTGTGTTAAGCCTTGTACAGACCAATGCGTTTTTCATTCGCACGACGGACAAGGTTGTAAAACGGTTGATGCATTTGCTCTAGCTATATAGCTAGAACAAAAATTTTTGTTCCATAAAGATCACTTTATGGCCTTCAAAATTTTTCTTTTACTTTAAATTTTTGTTGTGCTTATTCTAAAAGGGATAAGAAATGATTTTATTACTTTTAGAGAAGCATTTTGTGGCCTTCAAAACTTTTGGTGTACCTCTAAAAGTAATAAAATCATTATTTCCTATCCCTTTTAATATAAATACAACAAAAATTTCAAATACAACAAAAATTTTGAAGGCCATAAAGTGTCCTTTTACTGACAAAAAACAAAAACAAAACAATTTTGTTCTAGCTATGGCTAGAGCAAATACATCACCCGTTTTACAACCTTGTCCGTAGTGCGAATGAAAAACGCATTGGTCTGTACAAGGCTTTAGGCACGAATGCTGAAGACCTCACGTGTGGCAATTCTCACTTCTGCCCCATTCGGGCCGTGTGAGGCATGCCGCATTAGGGCCTAATATAAGTTTATCATTACATGCCTCATGCGGCCCTCATGGGTTTGCCGCACTAGGCCCTAATGTCCATATGCTAGTGAGTCCACTCCGATTGGTATTTAGGAAAACTCTCCATTTTTACTGTCCCTGTAGGAATTCGGTCTAGTAGTAAACGAAATCAGCAAGAAAGCTTCGCAGCAAATCTGCTACCGCAACCAGCACACAAGTAAAATTTTATCTATTTTATACGTTTATACAATAAATTTTCACAGCAACGCACACTTTTGATACTTTTGTTTCATCGCCCTAATAGGTATTAGTGTAAAAGTGACATATGTACTATTTGGGCATTGAATGTTTGGTAAAATAAATTAAATTAGCTAAATTAATTCATTTTATTTAAATAAAACATAATTTTAATTCTAAGTGAATTAAAGGAACTAAATGCTAGTTATATTATTCAAAAAATATTTGAATTACAAATAAATCCAAATTAATAGTTAATTAATACTTTAATTAATACTTATGAAAAAAAGTTAAAATAAAAACATAATATCAAATTTTTTGGCAACAAGTCCTCAACATAAAAATGATTGGATGGCAGATTTGATGATGGTTAATATGAAATAATGCTGGATCGTAAATTTGACAGTATTTTACTTGATATTGAAAAAAAACATACCTTACGACTACCTATATTTATAAAATTGCAGTTCCTGATAGTTCAAATGATATTGTCCTTGAAGAAAGTGGAAGTATGCCATTAATCTAATTATTATTTTACCTGTATGTTAAACAAATTGTGTCCGTAGTGAATTTCTCCAATATAAATTTGCCTGTTGTTCCTTTTTAAAATTTTTTATGAAATGTTTTATGTTAAAATAACTTTAAAATTAACTTTAACTTGTACTGAAATAAAGTAAAAATACATGAACCATTATACTTTTAATTTAAAATTTCCTTTTATCCCTTTTTTCGCTAAAAAGTAGTTTTTTCCGGACTTGGGTTAAACTAACCCAAATTGGGTTGATTAAAAAAACACACTCATATTGTTTTTAGTACCAATAGCAAGCAACCAAAATATATATTACAATTCATTGGAATGCAATTAAAATATAGTTAAGTAGGGAAAACATCTCAGAGATCTTAAGTTATTTTATTATCCCAAAAACAAAATTACTTACCTTTAAGAAAAACCCATAAATTTTTTGTATATGGAATATTAATCTAAATTTAAGGAAAAAATTATTGGAAAATATATAATAAAATTAATTTAAAACAGCTAGAAGCATAGTATTTTTTATTTTAAACAAGTTTAATTAAAAAACAACAACAATTGACAATTCTTTATTTGAAACCAACAACTTTATCAAAATCTTTCATACAAAAGATGCCTTCCAAGTACATCATTTGGAACCAAAGTTCTATTAAATTTTTCAGAAAAGAGATGCCTTTTGAGTACATCAATAGGAATCAAAGCGTTATATATATGTATATATTTGCCTTTCAGCGGATCATGAGTAAAAGCGTTTTCATTTGGAACGAAATTTAATACCCCTGATAAAGCTCTTCCTATAAGAGGATTATATGCATATAACATTTTACCACTACATATGCAGATTATTAAATGCATATGTATGTTTGATCACTTCCATCCAATGCTATGCCTATGTTAAAGGAAGGCATTTAGGGTATTAAGTGGAATTAAAGCTTAGTTCCCTGAGAATAGGATGGAAGTGGTTCCGCGATGCTCACATTTCCCGCTGGGAACTGTCAGCAGTTGTCAGCAGTTCCTACAGCCTTCATTCGTTCATATGTATGTATCTACCTCATGTGTGAAGAGATCAATATATAGTATATGTGAATATTTTAACATAAATTTCCACTAAAAACGCGCAAATACGTTTGATAGTGTTTGCAATGCTGACAAGTGCAGACATGCCAATGTTAATGTCTATAGTGTATGAGATTAGACGGGAGCGCTACGTTGTGTCTTCCTATTTTTTCCCGTAGGGTAGGTTTTATTTTTTTAATTATGTGAAAATTAAATCATTAGCAGCAAATATTAAGTATATTTAAACTAAATTTCAATAGTTAAAAATTAAGAATTCATAAAAAATTATTTTATTTTTTGCTACAAATAGTGATTAATTTTTCTAAATCATACTGCTTTTTTACCATCTCTCTCTGTCCTTACTTTAAATATTGAAAAAGAAAAAATTTATGAATTTTTGTGTGAAAATACTCATTTTTTACTTTCTAATATTATTGCAATTATTTTAATGTACTTTTATTTTTTTTCACCAATATTTCCTTAAATATCTTTTGGAATGTAATTTCAAGATTTTGTAAGCAAAATTTTAAGAAAAAATGTTCAATAGTTTGTTTTTTATAACAATTATCGTTATCGGGGTGTAGAGCACCCCAGTAACCCTAGTAAGGCTTAAAGGACCATTCACATTTTCCAACTGAGATAAGGGAGATAAGGGTGTTGCCTTTTGATTCACCTAAGTGAAATGGCTTTTTCTAAAGAAAATATTCTCCCTTTCTTAAAGAAATCGACATACCGCACTGGCTTAAGAAACTTAAAGCTGGAAAACGTGGTAACGGAAAAAACGCCTCGGTGTGAACACTCCTTAATTCTCTATCTTTTGTGTTATGAGCTTGCTAGATACAAATTTTTTTTAGTTATATACTTGGAGAGGATTTCAAAAAAATAAATAATTAATAAAATAGACTGCAAATCATACAGAAATAATTTAAAACATTAGCAGCACTAGCAAAAGTATCATTCTAATGAGGGAAAAATTTGATCAGCCTGGGATCAAACTAATACATCCGCAATTTTATCTATTCTTACAAAGCATAAAATAGAGTTGAAAAAATATATGGAATTCATTTATTCAAAAAATTCACAATACATGGAAAAAATGTTGCCGAATTTGGTATCTAACACGATTACTGATTAGCTTTCCTCTGACTTAATAATTTTTTGCGTGACATGAATTTTTTTCTTAATTTATCAATGTTCATTCAATTTAAATAGTAAAAGAGTCACATTTAAATTCTAATTGAACATCTTGTTTTATTGATTGCTTTAGTTTCTTTATATATATAAATATATATATATATATATATATATATATGCCTTTTTGCTTGAAATATCTGACGTAATCATTTTTGGATTAAATTGAATTTAAATTCAGTGCAATATGCTGAAAACTATACTCTGTATGGTACGAAAAGCATTTGATTTATATATTTTGCGAAATTCTAGGAAATTTGTTATAGTTTAAGATAGTATAGTTTTTTCTAATGGAATACGAAAACCTACATTTTTTATGTTTGCATAGATTAGTAAATTTTCCTATGAAAAGCTTTTAATATTACTTTGATGTCGTAACGACACTTGGATTTGGTTTTTAGTGGCTTATGAACCAGGAAATATAAGCTTTTAAGTCTGTATTCAGTCCAAGCTTGATAGAATTTTGCACGGTGTGAATTATTTCTCGCAATGGCTTTTTTATTAACAATCTTCTTTGTCTGCTAAATGCGTTGGTCAAAAAATTAAAGCCGGAGTTTGAACTCTTCTTTTTTTTGTTTATTTGTTTAAATTTTCAATTTTCTGTAGTAATGTAGCTTTAAATTCACTCATTGTAAAAATATTTAACTGCTTTATTGTGTAAATAACAATTATTTGGGCAAGTAGAACTAGTAGAACAATTAGTCTATTTCATATTTCAGTAATACTTATATTTCATATATATTTTTCGGTAAATTGCTTGACGTCTGCTTTTAATTTTTATTGAAGAGAACCGTTCAAGTACACTCAAAAGCCACTAGCGCCATTATTTGATATCTGATTTGGCTATTGAAGTTACTCGTATTCACGTACCTGCAGCTTCCCCTGCAGTATACAAACCCTATACAGGGACAAACTACTGCCAGGAGGGTTGATCGAGTAAAGAGCTTTGAAAAAACACTCTTTCGTCCTTTCTTTTTTTTTAAATGGTTAAGTGTTTGTTAGGGGTAAATTCTTTTGAAAGTTATTTTTTTTTTAGCAAAGTTGGAACTCTCTGGGCATATTCTATCTTGCTCACTACATTCATTCTTCTTCATTCTAAACTTTATAAAACTATAAGTGGCAGCACTATTATTTTGGCCTTGTCTTATAAAGTTTTTTTGTTCAAGTAACAAATAGAAGCAATTAGTTCAAATTATATAGTAGGTGATAGAATACTAGAAACCTTTAGCCCTACCTTGAGAGTTCTATTTTTTTTTAGAAAACTGTTATCTGTTAAATAAAAACAAAGCAAAGATTTTTTATTAAAGAAATTTCTCGATGGTTCTAGCAACTATAGTTGAGGTATTAACGATTTAATACACAAGCTATAAGCTACACAAATATTTTGTTTCTTATAGAACTCTATGATTTCCTAAAGCTAAGATACAAGTTGTACAAATTTAATCACTAGAGACTAATCTTCTTAAAAGAGAGACAATATAATATAAATGTCGCAAAAAGAGAACCACTTGCTAGAACATAGACATCAACAACTATCAGAACTTTCGTATAACTAAAAGATAAATCGAAAAAGTAGTCTAGTTTTTATTTTGTTGCATGACAAACAATCACTAGCATTTAAAAAAACACTACAGTAGATTTAAAAAATATTTTATATTTTACACGGAATCCACAATAAATATTGTGATCTTTGAGATTTGATAAGTTTTAAAAAGTTTGCCTCAAATATTTACTATCCCAGATCTACCAGTATTCTTTTTATTATCAAAACAACAAAACTCCAAAAATCTATGGAAAAAATGTTATCCTTTGATATCTTGCTACTTTTTTTTCAAACTAAATATCTTCCTCTGATTAGTGCTATCAAGCATAAAAATTGATAAACGATTAAATTTTAAGGTAATATTCATAAAGAAAATACATAATGGCTGGTTGGATAATGAAGCTTGAAAAGACTATTGGTAAAGAAAAAAGATCACGCGTTCATTTTTATTAATATTTATGTATGTGTTTATTTATATAAATGGTATATGTAGCTACTTATAAAACTCAAAAAGAGAAGTCAAAATGAAATTAATGATTCTTTGTCATTTCCTGAAACTGTTTTTGAAGTGCAAAGAAAAAATTTTTATTTTTCTTATCCTATTCCCAGGATAGTATATATATTTTTTTTCAAATACAAAATTTTATTTTCTTTTTTTCACCTCCCCGACTGGAATTTTGATGTGCGGCCCTTGTTAGGCCCTCGCTAGGCTTGCCTCACTTAGACATTAGGGCCGAGTGCGGCAAGCCCCATGCGGGCCGCATGAGGCATGTAACGCTAAACTTATATTAGGCCCTAGTGCGGCATGCCTCATGCGGCCCGCGTGGGGCTTGCCGCACTCGGTCCGCATGAGGTTTGCCGCACTCGGTCCGCATGAGGCTTGCCGCACTCGGCCCGCATAGGGCAGAAGTGAGGATTGCCACATGTTAGCATATTTTTTTATCCTTTTAAAACATGGAAAGAAAACAAAAGGTGACATTATAATAGATATTATTTTATTAACGAAAAAAAGGCAAACACAAATTGCAATTAAACTAATCTAATAATAATAAAATAACATTATATTTGATCTTAAATTTCAAAGGCCGTCCTTTTTCATGCGTGAAAGTCGTCCTCCATCCCAGTCTTTGCAGTTGTGAAAATTTCTTTTTAAAGCATTGTCAATGCTTTCTTCTGCGATTTCTTCTCCTGTCGTTGAAAATGCTTCTATAATTGATGCTGTAATAAAAAAAACAGTATTTTTATAAGTAAAATGTAATATGAATTTTAAATATGTATAACTTACATTTCATTATTTTGTATAGGCATGTTTCTTTAAAGACTGATTTGCTATTTGTGATCTGCTTCAAGTTGTATTTCGTAGCAACGCCACGAGATAAGCAAAACCGCAGCATCTCGGCCGTATTTTTAGCAAGCGGTTTTTGTTTGCAAATTATTCGCTTCATTTTGCGGCACTGTTGATAGTAATTATATTTTAAAATAAAGAATTTTCCAATAAATATTTAAAATCACACATTATATGTTTTAAAAATATATTACCATTTTACTTCTTGTTTCAGGATTTTCTGCGAGCTGTCTGTCAAATGTTTTGAAATCTTCCTCAGTTGAGCAGGGCAATGAGATTTGAGGATCGATGATGTCCCCTTCTAAATCTACATCGATTGCGTCCCTTGAACTTTTGTTTGATTTCATTTCTTTCACTGTATCTTGTAGCTCATCAATGGTCACCTTCATTTGGATGATTTGTCCATTCAGCTGGCTAATTTGTCTTGAAAGCGAACTTTGCGCTTTTTCAACTGCATTGGTTATGGCGTTGTTTATGGTGTTGGTTATGAAACCTGTAATAAAAAGAAATAAAATTATTTTAATCGCAATAAAATCTTCAAGTTATGAAAGAACAATACTAAGCAAACTCAGATCTTACTCTTTAAATCGTCATAATCGTTCATTTTCTTTTCGATTGTATTTCCAACATTTTGCTTAAGAATTAAATCTTCATTTGAGCGTTCAGTGCTAGAACTGTCGCTCAGCAGGTTTTTTTTTGTTAGACCTAATTATTTTAGAAGAACTATCTGAGGGGCTCCGGGCCATTCTTCTTTTTGTCGCTTTCAAGCCTGTAAAATATCGATTGTTCAATTATAAATAAATTCTGTCAAGTTATATATGAAATTTATTTTAATATTTTTTAGCTTACCCTCTGTTTTTGTCTTCTTCGTAGGAGTATTTGATGTCGACGGCTTATTTTTATGCTTTGGTGTTGAATCGAGTTCTATAACGATTTTAAAATTACAAATCAAATATGTTACAAAAAAACTATTAATATTCTATTTCTTACTCTTTTTTCGCATCAGATCATCAGCAATATTTATCCTTACGTTGTCTAAAAGCGCTGGTAGCTGCTTTTTCAACGAGTTTGATTTAAAATTTAATGTGTCTGTAATTGATTTTATTTTTGCCGATTCTTCGCTCTCCGTCGAATATGCATATGCTGCGTGTTCCAGCTTCAAAACCTTATTTTCTGCCTCTTCAAAGGTTGCTAAAATATTAAATTATCCATTTAAAATTTTAAACTTGATAAAGAGTTTTCTACTTACCAGCTCTTCCGCGCAATTCAATCGAATAACTCGGCCAGTCTTCCTCGGGATTATCACAATTAAGAATCATTTTTTTCAATAGATTATGTTTTTCTTGATTGAATGGACCCGGCATAAACTTACATTTCAGTTGGTCTGAAATCTCATCCATAAATATCCAAGCGTTTGGTATAATGTCTATGTCAAGCTTTTTATTTTTATGGTTTTTTTCAACAAAAAGAACTAATCTGTATTTGTTTTCAAAATTTAAATTTGTATTTGGGGCTCCCATTTTTAAAAAAATTTTTATTCACTGTGAACACTTTAATATTAAAGAATATTCTGATAAACACCTCTGATAAACACAAGTACACTATTAACAATGTCCTACTGAAACTTCAAGATTTTAAAGCAAGATGTTGAAGTTATATGTATAAGTAATTATATTTCTACCTGCGCTTGGTATGTATTGTGTATTGCAAATGTATTGCACACAAATAATGCATTTTAAAACTCACTTATTGTTCCACTATTTAATGTTTTCTCCTGTTATATTTAAGCATTAAATTATTGCGTATTCATTTATTTTTTATTTGTCTTTTAAAATACAGCGAAAAACTTGAACATATTTGCTTTTACATATGTAGCAATGGCATGACGCATATTTTTTCTTTTGACCCAACGCTCAAATCAAAAACTACCATTTTTTTTTTAATCTCACCAATTTTACAATTAATATGGTTCATATTAGTTCGACTAAGGTTCCATATCTCCAAGTATTTAGAATCAATAGGATATGAATAAGTTGATCTAATTTTTTTAAATATATTTCCTGCCACTGTTACATTGTCGATATTTATAGTAGATGTTCTGCTGTACGTATAAATATCTGATATTTCAAGTACTTCTTTACTATTCAACAAAACCATATTATTAGGTGCTAGAGCAGTTAATATTACTCCTTTATATTTAATGCGTTTTATTTTAATTTTTCCCGTTTTATCGGGTTTTAATTGGCCTAAAACTTGTACGATTGGAGGTAGTGTGGCTTTATTGGGCCAAAAAGATGACATCTCCGCTAATCTACGACATATCTGTGAAAGAGGTTTATTTCCATGGCGTGGAAGTTTTTTTATTTTACCAAGAAAATTTTCAAATGGGTAGCAAGAAATTTCAGCCAGCGAACACTTCATATACTCAACATCATCAGCAAGATGGATAAGATTATGTACATTTCCAACAAGAAATTGTAATTTATATATACATGGTGCGATGGAAACGAATGATTGTAAGCATTCTCTTGCACTTTGGCATGACTTTACCGCTAATTCTTTTGAAAATAATATTCTACAACCTACGTGGAGTAGTAAAAAGTGTCGATACACGTCATCAGATAGAACTCCTTTGAAAACTACTGGCCCAGCATATAACAATAAAAATTGAAACTCAGTCGCTTTAAATCTTTGAAATTCTATTAACGATCTAGTAGATCTTTGAAATTCAGCAGGTGTCTTGATTTTCATTAGCATTTGTGATAACCGCTCTTTGGAGTTATGACTTAGTTTACGTTCCATAATTTTACCATCAACCCAGCAGTCAAATATTTTTTTCATAACTCCTAAATGGATTAAATGCATGGAATCTAACACAAACCTTTGAACTATATCGAATTCTGGTATTATACGAAGTAACGGGGTAGCCCCATTATGGTGTTCAACGTTTGTCTGATTTCGAAACGAAGAGTTTGTTCTAAGCTCATTATTAACTGTGGGATAAATTGTCCTTCCTCGATAGCGAATTCCACGTATTGTGCATCTTTCACAGGCCCAAAATCCACCGTGACCTTTCGCACATCTTAAAAAAGCGCGTGCTGGCGTATCACATACAAATGCTTTAATGTTAACATTAAAGAAGCGGTTATCAATTATGATACCGTTTGCTAAAATTCCATTTAATTCGTTTATAAAGCCTTCTAAATATCTTTCAAGGTTAGTCGGTTTGCCATTACCACAATAAATTGCGATTGGAAATGGTTTATATATATCTGGATAGTGAAAAACTTTACATAAAATGGGCCATACTTGCTTTCGACTAGAGTTAAACAATGGCAATCCGTCCACATTGAATAATAAGTCAATGGAAGAATTTTCGTGAAGGGTGATGTTGATACACTTTTGCAGACCTTGACCAATCCCAAAGTATACAAATTCCTCCTTATCATTTATAATCTGAATCTCACATCGTTCTGAAGTTGTACCCAAAAATGTTTTAGCATTTTTAGGCAAAGTGGGATAAGAACGTTTACGTAAAATATCCATTAATGATTCCAACGTGGAGTGTGATAAAGATGGATTTTTGATAGCCCATTGACGAATTTGTTCAATCTCATCCAGAATAATAAAATCGCCATTGTTTTCATCAATTTCTTCGTTGCTTCGAACGCTATCGGAATTATTGTCGATGCTGCTACCACACATAGTATACTGATCATAGTCGTTATGATCAACGCTATTATTATCGCTAGTATCTTCATTGACAATACCACTATTATTGAAATTTTCTTTTTGTCCATTCTCCACAGCAAAAGGAGTTTCTAGATTAATGGTTTTTACATCTTTTGAAATAGAAACATTCACTACTCTAAATTCTTCACCGCTTTCCGTTTCATTACTACTAATACACGATTTTATTAATTCCTCCTGACGATTAAGTTGTATTGCAGATTTTCGTCTAGCCTCACGGAACCTTTGAACTCTTAAGCGCGTAAGTTCACGAATTCTTTTAATATTATTCATTTTCTCTTTTTAAATCACTATAACCAATAACCAATTAAATTAAATAACCAATAACAACTGATTGTCTAGCAAAAACTAAATTTATTCAAAACACGTACCCTTATACATAAACATATCTAATAACACAAAACGCTTGTTTATTTCGGATTTTTTACGAGAATGTTTAAATGAGAAATTATCAAAATTTGGAAACCAAAACTATTACGAACACGTAATATTTATTTTTCAATGTCATTATATTTTCTATATTTCAAAACACCCTTTCCTTTTACCTGACTACTAGTTAGCACATGTGCTATGCATGGGTATAATTGCTTGCGTCCCTGAAGTATAATCCAATCAAGAGTAAATTTCTTGGAAGCAGTTTAATTTTAAATATGAGTTTTTCATTTTTAACAAGAATTTCATACTCAACAAACTAAAAGAAAATAAAAGATTTCTATAATCTCCAGAATCATAAAAATAATTAGAGTTTTCCTTTGCAAATAATATAAATATTTATGGAACAACATACTTCAACTCAAAGGACAAAAACATATTTCAACAGATAATATTGCTAAATAATAAGGATTAAGAAATTTACAATAAGCTCTACTAGAATTTTAAAGTGGACATATGTATACGAGTATATATATATATATATATATATATATATATATATATATATATATATATATATATATATATATATATATATATCAAGGTTTAAGCAATACAAGTTTTCACCAAGTTGATTACATAAAAAATTTTATGTAAGTGCCAAAATGAAAACAAATATGAGCTTCAAAAAATATATATTTTTTTAAAATTTAATTCATTAATTGAGATTAAATAGGGAAGGTATTTGGTAATTTTAAGGCAAAAGTTATTTCGAGCTGCCTGATAAAATATAATTCCTAGAAAAATTTGAAGAAAATCTTCAGGATATAGTCACTTAGACTTGCCGCTTACTTGCCTTATGCGGCCCTCATTTGGTACTTGTGAGGCATGCCGCACTTAGGCTTGCCGCTTACTTGCCTTATGCGGCCCTCATTTGCTATTTGTGAGGCATGCCGCACTTAGGCTTGCCGCTTACTTGCCTTATGCGGCCCTCATTTGGTACTTGTGAGGCATGCCGCACTTAGGCTTGCCGCTTACTTGCCTTATGCGGCCCTCATTTGCTATTTGTGAGGCATGCCGCACTTAGGCTTGCCGCTTACTTGCCTTATGCGGCCCTCATTTGGTACTTGTGAGGCATGCCGCACTTAGGCTTGCCGCTTACTTGCCTTATGCGGCCCTCATTTGCTATTTGTGAGGCATGCCGCACTTAGGCTTGCCGCATACGGGCCACATGTGGCCCTCATGTACTTTTAGGCATGCCGCACTAAAAATTCCAGTCGGGTCTATTCCGTTTGCTTGCTTAGGTTCTAGGCATTTTTGGGGATTTCTTCTGGTTCAAATAAATAAAAGAATCGATTTGTGACTTTAGACTAGCTACGATTCCAAACTGATAATAGCACATTTTATTACTGAAGAAATTTTGAAGAAAAAATCCAATATTCAAGAGTAAGTAAGTAGTAAGTTATGTGAATGACAGATGGTAAAGTAACCACTGTCAGAACAAAAAAAGAATTTGATACCATTTGACGGTGAGTTTTTGTTATAATTAATTTGAATAAGCACTTGATCTAACATATTATTTAATCAACTATTGTAGTTTTACAGGTGTCCCATAATTACTTTGTACAACCAATAAAATTATAAAACTTACAAACAAAAATTATTTTGCTTGATTTGATCTAATGACATAAAACCTTTTCTTTTAAAAAAGGAGATGTTTAAGACAACTGAGGGCTTAAATGTTAGTCATTTAATAATGAACATTGCAAATGATTACAGTAAACAAGTGTGTGGATATTTCTCAAAGGAATAAATAAAAGATATTTCTATTACAAATATATATTTTTGCAGGGAAAAAATATTTCCTATGTCAAATCAACCTTCGTTAATTGATGTGAAAGTTAGTTGAAAACGTTCAATAAGCGAAGCATTAAAATTTTGAAATTATTATTGTTGACAAGATTATTAGTAGGACTAATAATGATTTCTCAGTATTAAGTATACTCATTACAAAAGAAATTGTTACGTGACCATATGCTTTTTTGCAGGGGTCCATACTCCTGAGGACCAAACATAGGCACGATTTTTCAGGTTTCCTTTGGTTGGCAGAAGTAGTAAGCTTGCTAGCCGACTATAACGATAGAATTAGAGGGATGGTTCTTGCCAACGACACGCTGGGCCAAATCTCGCTACTGAAAGAGAGAATTTCTAAGAAAAGAGTGCTAGGCTCGAAATAAAAGGGGACTGCATGCGCAGAAACAGAAAAAAAGCTAAACAGGAGAAAAAAAAAGAATTCGATACAAGGGAGTTAAGTCCCTTTGATCGTCCATCCCATGATTGGGCCGGCTGACCTGAAAATAAGAGAAGGGGAAGAAAGGGAGATCAGAACATCTTAACATTAAAAAAAAAGTTTATTCAAACAGTATCATTTTTATTGAATTCATTAAAAAAAATTTTACTACAAAAACAAAAGAAGGAAGAATTTTAAATTAATAATAAAAAAAAATTTAGAAAGTAAAAAAAAAAGTCTAGAAACTAACTTTAATTATAATGAAATACAAAAAAAATTCCTTGACATGAGAAATTTTCCACCGCTTTGTTTTTCTTGTGAAACTAAATGGCAGAATGAAATAACTCACACTCTTATAACAACTGCGTACAATGGAGGTGTAGGTTCATCCTAAAAAACAGTTCTTGTCCATAATTGACAGGTCCTATATTTTATAAAATTAAAAAGAGTGTCTGGCTAACACAAATCCACAAATTATCATCAAGGGGAAAAAACAATGAATGGAAGAAAAATAAAGATTTTCATTTGAAAAATGTTTTAATTACACTCGACTTAACTAGAAAAGTACTAATACATATTTCTAATAAATATTACTGTATAGAGAAATACTTTAAAAAAATACCAACAAATAAATTTACTCAAAAGAATATAAAGAACTTAAGGGATGCATAATAAAAAACTAAACCAGAACTAAAACTAATCATTACAGTCATACTATGCCTATTTCCATATAAATTTCTACCGCTATTAAAATCTTCGGTATTTAAAATGCTAACAAGGCCCTTTGTTTTCTTTCTTACATAAAGACAAAATATTTTGACAATTTGATGGATTAACACTTTAAAAGATACTGCGTTAAATTACTTTTAAATAGAGAAGTTGAAAATTTACAAATAACTTTTGCTTCGATTCCCCCAGGATCTATGTTTGTCAGGATTTTCAAATTTGATCGATTACTTTGAATTGAGTTGAAAATATTTTCAGATTTTAACAGAGGATATTATTTTTGATTGAGTTAAAATTACATTGATTGATATATGAAAAATAAACTGTAAAAATAATTTAAGGTGAGTTTAATGAAACACAATGTTAGCAAATTTAAAGGAAAAACTTTAAAATCTAGTCATTAAATCTAATTCAACTTTTTGAAGGGTGGATTTGAAATATCAGCTGCAAAAATAAGCTTTCATGTTGCAAAAATGTTAAATTTTATTTAATAACTCAAGAACAGGGATTATGACATTATTTTGCAATCAACAGGGCACTAAGTACTAAATAAAAAAGTATTTTACTTACAAGGAAAGTACCCCAAACATAACTTACCTATTTTTCAGAAACTTGGAAATGTTGTAGTGCATGAAAAACTAAAACATTTAGTCTTATATCTGCTATCGTACGATCTTATCGGGCTAAAAACTTTATTTAAAATTACTCCAAATGAAAAACTTTCCTGTATAAGTACTAAGTAATATTTTTTTATAAAGGAAAATTACTATAAATTAAAAATTTTTAAAGAACTCTAAATTATGGAGTTTGCATACTTTTATTTTGATAAAGGAAAGTCTCCCCTAATATTTTTTTCAATTTAAAAAAGAGGAAAAATTTGAACGATTTTTATTTTTTATTAAAACCAATATTTCTATATTTATAATTTTTCTGGGCGATCTATTTTGAATATTTGTGCACAGAGAAGAGTTTCTAAGCTGTAATGGTTTAAAATAAAATTACAAGAGTCCATTAAAAATTTTTTGGATAGCACATAGCTTTCTTTTGTGCGAAATCAAATTAGATAGTTTTGTCTTTTTACATTTCAAAGCTTATTTACTGTTATTTAACAACGACTTGAAAAGTAAGGCATAATTTCTAAGGGTGATCTAGAGTCCTAAATTTATGAATTTGTATTGGGTAGTTTTATATATGCATCAATATTAAGATGGAAGCTTTTGCTTTCATGAAAACACTTAAAATTTGAACCATTGATTGATATGGATTGTTTGAGCCTTCTTAACTGTTTTAATGCTTTATTTTTTACAATTTCCATACTACTAGGATACTACCAATTTCTATGCACATTTACATTAAGGCAGTAGTCTTTTAAGAAGCAACTTAATATACTTTCGCTTCAAGCAATTTACGACTTTTCTCTTTTGTATAGGATTTATCAACAAATATCACCCAAATATAAATAATAAATCGAATGATCAAAAGTCACTTAAAGTTACTGTTTAATAGAGCATGACTTATGAATTTCCAAGTGTCCAGCAAGGCTCTTTTGAATGTTTTAGGTATTTATAGTAAATATCAGTGGGGTTGCAATTCACTTCATCATATAAAAGTTTGATAGCTTTCTTCATATACTCTTTTGTGATATTTGTATATGAGATTATCTATCTGGTTTTTTATAATGAATTCTTTAGGAACTCCTTTTGTACAATGCATTTTTTTAACAACGGATCAAACCACAACAAACAAACATTGGGTTCTGGAAAATTAGTGTAAATTATTTTGAAAAGATTATTTCTCTTGTTTACATCCCTTTGACATTAGACACAGTTAGCCAGGTAAATGTGTATTATAAGTTCTTTAGAATTAATTTCTTTAAAGCAGGATCTAAAAACAAAGTTTAAAATAAAATCTCAGTTGTGCGTAACTTAGATTGAAATTCTATATTAGAAGTTAAATAAATGCCTTGATTTTCCTTTGCCTTAGATTTTCTTGCTTTCTTACTAGAAGTTGTTAACATTTACATAAATTTCTAATAGGCTTTTAGAGACTTACAACAAGGTAAAGAAATCAAAATCATAAATTTTTTAGTTTTAAGATTTTAATTGGAAAATGTGCTTATAAGAGTATGTTTTTTTTTTTTTAATTCCTTTAGTATCAAAAAGTATCAAAAAAAAAGAATTTTAAATTAGTTAAAACAATTTTCTAAACTAGAGCAGAATATTAAGTATTATTTATTATTTATCAGGGTAATATAATATAATATAATAAATTAGTTAAAATGAATTAATATTTTCCTTTCTCAAATTGAATATTAAATAATAATTAGTAATATATTTCAAATATTAAATGAAATTTAAGCAATGATCCATAAATCATGGAATATAATCATGAAAAAAAAAATAAAAACATTATCCTTTATGTAACATAAACAAAAAATTCTTTCAAAGATAAAATATTAAATCCTTAAAGCCTTCTGATTACTTGAAGAAGAATCACTTGATCCAGAACTGGTTTCAGAATTGCTTTTAGAACTGGAACTTTCGGAATCTGAACTGGATTCTGATAATGAGCTTGATGAGCTCTGTTCATTATCTGAATTATTATTAGAATTATTTTTAAATAATTTTGCTTTAATATCAGCTTGTTCCGAATTTTGTTTACTATTTTGTTTTTTTGGATCACATAAATAGGAAAGATATCTTAGTCTTTCTTCCAATTTTTGTTTTGTCCATAGAGATGGTTTTGTATTCAGTTCCTTAGCATGCAACTCTTTTTTTATTTTAGTTGAAGCTAATGTTATATACTTCTCGATTACGCGTTGTGTTGATGGTTTAATATTGCTAAATATAAAATCAAAATCTAACATATTACTGGAATCAAATATATTTTCCCTTTCTTTTAATATTTTGAAAATATATGACATATGCCTTTTAGTTAATAATTTCATGCATGTTTGTAGATTTTGTTGTTCATCCTGTGTGAGCGGTTTGGCACTGTTCTCCTCATTAGTGGTCAAAACAGTTTTTAATGATGGTTTCATTGAAGCAAGTTTTAGTTTCTTATTTGCAGCTGACTGATCATTTGGAGCCTTCTTTATTCCAAGTTTTTCCTTTGATTTCGAATTTTTAGGTTTGAAATAATTATCATTTTTCGCAATAGTCTTATTATCATTTTGATTTTCTTTTGTACTTTTTCTTCGCATTTTGGCTTCAACATTTTTGGAATTCTTAGGTTTATAATTTAAGCTTTGTGCTTTGAAGCTTCTTTGTAAGGCAACTTCAGTGAGTTCATTGGTATAACGTCTTTCAAAAACAGCTTCTAATTTTCTTGCCATATCACTTACATCATGTCTTACTGGATTATATAAATAGCAATTACTAAAAATCAATCTTACATCAGCAGAAAAGTCGTTAGAATTTTTATATTCGAAATTATGTAACTTTCTCTTGATTGTACTTAAATCCATTGGTTTCTTTACAATATCATGATAATCATATAAGCCAAGCATATTTGCTTGTAGTGGCTCATAAAAAGGGAAAGCGTAGCTATAATGCCTTTTTGACATCAACTCCTTTAATATATCATTACAAATTTTTAATTCTTTTGATAATTTATTTTTAGTATTTGTTTTTACTATAGAATTAATGTTTAGCTTGTTGCTGTCCTTTGATTCATTATTGGCTTTACTTTCATCATAATTAGAATCATAATCTCTTTTTTTCGCTTTAGAAAGATGATAATTTTTGTGTTTTTCATTTTTGTATTTTCTAGCAAAATCACTATTTTCGGTTTTTGAAGTATATCTATTATTAATTTTAGTGTTACCAGCTGCAGATATTTTTTCTGCCTTTTTGTCAGTAAAAGGTGTTAAGAGCCACGTTTCTTTATCAATATATTCATAACAATTTGAATTTTTCGATTCAATCAATTCAAATTCTGGATATGGCATATTTTCTAGTTTATGATGGAAAAGCTTTTCCAAAGCTTTCGCCATTTTAACAACATCTTCACTTTGTTTATTATAACAATAGCAATTAAGAAACATTGTAGTAAAATCATTAATACAATCTCTAGCTGACCAATAATAATTATTATCTAAGCGTTGACGGATTGTACCCAAATCCATTGGTCTTTTAATTATTTCATGATAATCAGGTAAACGTAACTTAATTGCATCAACTGGTTTTAAAAACGGCCATGCAAATTCATGTCCTGAAATTGGTCCAATAATATTGTGACGCAAATAATATAATTGATTTGTTATGCGCCCAATTTGACCGGGCCCTAGTGTTACCCTTGGCTGAACAATACCATTAATGGGGACATTTTCTTCTAAATAATTCATTATTTGGACAGATCTATTTTACAAAACTCTTGAACAAATGTTAATATTAGATTTCTACGAAAATAATCAATTTTATAGTGTTAAGAATATTAATAGTATTTCTAGCACCTTAAGCTACTTTTTATTTGGATTTTTGGTATTTTTGTATATACTGAGCTGATCTTTAGTTTTTTATTTTTAACCAATATAAATTAATAACTTACAATTAATAATTGGTATAAAACTTCAATGTTTTACAAAACTGATAAAACAGAGTTTGCACTAAAAGTTTTTCTTGGGTAAATATTAAATATTGACATAATTTGACATTTACCAGGCCGCCTACCAATCCAAATGAAAATTGAATAGCTTTTAACGCTTGCGTCCCTTTTATAAGCTGATAGTTTTGGCACCACTGCAATTAAGTTTCAGACATTTGATAAATGTTGCCATAGTAACTACATGTATTTAATTTTTTTTATGACACTCAATTTTAAAAAACTTTTTGTTTCCTTGGATTTCTAATACCCTTGCTCCACTGAAGTTTATACACTGCATTAAAATACATGGAAAACAATTTTTAATCGAGAATCGTGTGTTTTTTGACTGTTGGGTTTTTTTGTTTTCTCATTTTTCTTAAAAAAATATATCATAAAAATGCTATCATCTATTCGCATATTTCTGACAGCGTTGCCTGGTAACGGAATATATATATATATATATATATATATTTGGAATTTTAAGATGTATGAAATGATGTGCCTATGAACACCAGAATGATAATTTCACTAATGGCAAAAGATGTAGGTGACATTTGACAAAGGATTGCAAAACTATATTGATGTGATTCAACACATAATATACATTAAATAAGAATGGTTGGAAACATTTGCAGATGTATACATATATATCACCAAGTAATAGAGATAAGAGAATTTGTAAATACATTTTCTACTGTTATGGAGGAATTAATGGATCTCAGTCAAAAAAATCGTATAGAAGAGACTTTAGTATGAATTGGTTTAAGAAGTAAGTTTATTACGCTAATAAATCGAAGGTATGTATTCAATTGCAATTGCATCTAAAGTTACTAAAGACAGTTAGATCCTTATAGACTTAAAATTAACAGATAATGTGAGCATGCATTGTAAGGTATTAGATAAACCAAGGATATCTAAGCTTATTATCAATGTTCAGGGGTTAATTAAAAGTAAAACTAATAAGAACGATAAATTTTCAATGATAAAAAAACTCAACAAAATCTGAAAAATAGGTAAATTCATAGACAAAAAAAAGCATTTCAAAGAAAGCGATCTTGCCTACAGCAGATTTTTGATCCTAAAGGAAGTGAGTATAGGACTTCATTCTTTATGTATATGGGGCATTCTTTTACAAATCGAACAGATTTTGACAAAAAATTGAATGACACATTTTTGATTTTAAGAATTGCGTGATTTTGAAGGATTGAAGAATTGTTTTCAAAAATTCATAACTTCGGTTTTATTAGGGCTAGAAGCTTTTTGTTGTTTTTTTTACAGTTAGAAGATTGGATCTTTTAAAAAAAATATTTAAAAAAAAAGTTATTAAAGCCTTTTTATTGTTATAAGCTAATGAATTGTTTAAATCAATTTTTAACTGTTATAACCAAGTCGTAACAATTTCTTAGTATTACGATTGCGCTCACCGTATAATTATTAACAAAAAACGTTTTTTATTAATGGAATAGCTATTCCCAATATTAAAAAAAAATTATTTTTTGAGCATGCCACATGATATTAACACACATTGTTGTCCTTTGTAATACAAATGTTTGTTCTATATATTTTATTCCTTGTATTGAGTTTAGAAATAAAATAAAATAAACAAAAAAAATTTAATGTAATATACAAGAAAATATAAAAAGACTTTATTTTAGCAAAAAAAAGTTTATTTACTCAAACTTTATTCATTAATATATTGTTTTTTATTATTTAATGAAAGACTTGTTCTTAGTTTTGTCTAAAATTATCTTTATCTTATTTTATTCAAATTTAAAAAAAAAAAATAAAGTTTAATAAAATTTAAGCATTTTGCAAAATTCCCTACCTATTTACTGTAAGGCTCTAGCTCATTTTTTTCTTTCCATTTTGGGTACTATAAGAGGATGACTAGAAAATAGTTTGAATCATTAAGTATTTTTTACTCAGCTAAAAGCTTTCTATAGGCTTTTTTCAAATGCAAATTTTATTACAGAAATAGACCGTTTTCTTTTAGTTTGATCATTCTATCAAATCCAATTTCCCTGAAAAATATTTTTCAATTACCAAGATTATTTGATATAATATCATATTTATAAATTTAGCAAATTTAATTTTATTGAAAAATATCCTTTAATCTAAATCAAACAGAAGGGGTTAGTTTAAAAGTTGAGAAAATATTCCACACGTTATAAAATGAATGTAATTTAATGAAGAGAAAAGAACTTCCTAAAAACATTAAGCATTATTCAATAAAACGAATTCATTGTTTCTCTAGTTTCGTCAATCCATCATAGAACGTGTAGAAAGCTGGCTGCAAGTAACCACGGCGCAACGATGATTGCACGATATAATAAATGAATTGCTTGTGTCAAATTAGCGTCAGCTCTCTCGTATCTAACATTAAAAGTGGTACCAATTTTAGATCATATTTAAAATTCCATTACTATATATAAATGTATATTCTTATTATTATTATTATTATTTTTTTATTCACATTCAATTAATTTTCAACTAATTGCCATTTATAATCAGTCTTTCTAAAATTGATGATCCTTCTAAACAATTAGCTGATTTCTGTGTAGTACCGCCGTATGAAATTTTACTTTTTCATTGTTGATATTTTGCATTAATAGAATATATCTTTATATAGCTCTATATATATGTATATATCTATATATGTATATATTATTATAATAGATACAGACCATATAAAGTTTCATTGTTCTGCTATTATGCGTTAAGAAGACAATTACCTCATTAGAAAGTGAATTTTACGCACAGCATCGTCCTCTTGAGTGCCGTGTCTGATATGTGATTAATCGATTTTTGGATTCGTGACAGGCAACTTTCATATGCACAACAATTTTGACTATTTTTAAAAAAAAATTAAAATAAAAAGGCTATGATATTTTTTTGTTTTTTATTGAAATTTTTAAA
Organism: Acrocera orbiculus; assembly: GCA_947359355.1. NCBI lineage: Eukaryota > Metazoa > Arthropoda > Insecta > Diptera > Acroceridae > Acrocera > Acrocera orbiculus. The sequence continues at coordinate 45,148,399 of OX375756.1, read as the reverse complement.
AACAAGCAAATAAGAAAAATGTGCAGTAAAACTAAAAAAAATAGATAAGAGCCCGTTTAGGGCATACTCAAGCAATGGAAAATTAGCTAAAGTGCTCTTTTCAGGCTTTTTTATCCAAACATTCTTAAACTAGAGTGAAAAATTTAAGTTTTCTACAATTTCTATTTATCTGCAATTTTCCAAATATGAATAAAATTTTTAGAAAATACCAGTAAAAGGTACAAATTTGATATTGGGTGAATGATTTTCTTTCCCTATAAAGTCGATTTGCAAAACAGAAAAGACATAATATTGGAGAAAAGACGTTGCAGCTAAAATCTCTCAATTGTTCAATTAGGAAATGAAACCCTGATAAATATGTTATACATGCTTCAATAACTTAACATTCTCTAGAACCGAAAATTTATTTTTAGTTTTATTTGAAAATAACAATATGCTCGAGCTTTAAAGGAAAGTCTGTTTTTAATGTTCCACTTTTAAGGTAGTTTTTAACTGACGAAAAAAAATAATTCTTTTTAGATTTTTGGGTTTTAAGATAATCGAAATTTTACTTTAAAAAAAATTAAGTTTGCGGGAAATTGTTAGTAGAAAGAGTTTTACTGAAACTTTTATTGGTATATTTAAAAATATGGAGGCAATTTTGGTTCTTTCAAACGAAATTAGAAAGGGTCGGTGGATGAAAGCAAGGCTAGTATGGCTGAAGACTTACAAATTAAAAAGACGTGTTTGAGGGATTAATCGAAGCAAGTTTATAAAGATGAACTCCAGAAAAATGATTCATACTTACAGAACAAATTCATTTAAAAATAATAGATTCAAAAGATTCAATCATTTGATTTAATATATATATTAGAGTCAGTGGTGACACTTTCATTTAAACGAAATCCTATACCTTGTAGTATCTTTTAAGACTGGTAAAACCGCCAATTACTAGGGGAGATATTTGATAAGTACGCTAAATACTTTTGTTGAAAAGTTGCTTTTTTCATTTTTATGTGGAGACATTTTTTCACGATATGTTAATTTAAGCGTATGAACAGCACAAAAGAGCGGATTATTATTATTTTCGACTGTGTAAGTGTTATTCTACATATATAAATACATATATAACTTCAGGATGCGTATTTTTGGTTTGCAAAAATCGAAAAGTAATATATCGACTGAACTAAAATCTTCAAAATATATCTTAGATGGTTACTTTGCTAAATATTTTCAAAATCAAATTAGCCGCTTGCACGCAGTCGCATTTTTAGTGAAAAGATAAGCAAGTCATTAAACATCAAACTGCGATTTAAATTTTTAAACAACATTCTAATTAAAAACAAAAGATTTCGAATTTGTTCTGTTCAAAAAATGTAAAAAATGGATGAATGTTAGGGCTAAGTTGTGATTTTTCACCCCTTTGATGTTAATTAATTATTTAATCAGACAAATAGTAGCTTCAAGACGTTCTTGTGGTTTCGATTCATGATATTTTATCTATACCTATAGTGGTAATTTAGCCAATATGGTGAATTTATTTATTATTTTTCAATGATGATTTTGATGACCTTGACAGTTTGGTGTATTTTTGTTAAATTGCAGACAGTGAATCAGTGTTTAAATTTGCTATGAGCGAAAAGCTAAAGAGTTGGACAATAAATGAGACAGGCAACTGAACAGGTGTTTGCTACAAATCACGGTGTTTCCTGTATAGTTAACAATATTACTTGGGATCTGTAATGCTTGCAGGGTTATAGGCAATACCTACTTGGATTTTAGACCTTTATTGATCGAGTATTGTAAATATTTAAAGTTGTTGTTCAAGTTGTTGATAACGAGTCTAATTGACCTTACTGATTATATTAAATATAAATTATTTTTATCTTCGGAAAACAAATGTAAATTAAAACGACATTAGTGTCCGGTTTCTTTGCACTAACTTTTTTGTTCAAAATATTCTTAGAATTTCAAAGTATATCTTAAAATGGCTAAGATTCATAATGAAAGAAAAAGTACTTTCATCAAGTGAATCTACAACTACTGTGTATTAAGCCCTAATGTAATCTATAAAAGTTCCTCAGGAAAATTAAATATGGATAAATGAAGGAAACATTTGTTTGTAAAATGCTCCATAATTCCGTGTGATATATTATTTATACTTCAAATTAAAAAAATAAAAATATTCTTTAAATTTTTACACTAAATTTTATCGAAAAATGTTTTTTCGGTTTAATCACGTAAATCTAATCACTTATAAACACTTTCAATTTTCATAGAAGTAATTGTTCCAAAATTATTTCATCTTTCGATTGAAGTATATTTTTAATATTCACAACGAATATTCAATCAACAAAAAAACTCAAAAGAAAAAAATCATTTTATAAAATTTCCAAACAGCTACAAGCTTGTATTAAGAAACTTCGTAATCTATGCGTCAATTCACGTAATCAATGAACAGGTTGAAGGAGAATAAAATAATGAAGCATAAACTTAAGCTCCTAATGAGTTCTTGCTACGCAATACTTTTACCTCTTAGAACAGTGAAAATTTTGAAACTGTTTTCCAAATTTATTCCTAGATAAATATGCATAGCATATACCTGCGCACGGTTCCCAAAATTTTTGTTATACGTGTACGCATGCAAAAAACATTTTCTGGCGGTTTTTTTGTTTTTTATTTTCTAAGACTTAGATTTTAAATACTAGAAGTTTGCCAAGAGCTGAGATTTGCTAATGCTTTATTCTTGTTGTTAAGAACAATAGATGAATACTAATTACATGTCATGACCTGAGGTATATAAAACAGTGAAACTCGGAGATGCGTATCACTTCCATTGAAAATTGAGACGATAAAGTCTAGTGCATTGAAAAAATTTGATTTACAATAAAATTAATAAAATGAAGTTTTGTTTATTTACACTAGTAATTTTAGTGATAAATTTTGTGTCATATTCTAGCAGTGGTAATTATATAAACCTAAAGTTAAAAAAAGATTTAATCAAATATTTCATCATATTCTAGCACACCTTGTACGCTCTCATTTTCATAAAGTTATTCCAAGTCTCCGTGTCACTCATTTACGCTATGTTCAAGTACCACGTGGTATTAAAGTAAATAAAGGATCATATGTTGATGGTAAATTTTTTATCGATAATAATTTTGTTACATTATTATGTAAGAAATAATAGAGTGTAATCCTCACTTAGAAACTGGAGCTATAGATCAAAATCCACCGGAAATTAATAATAACGATGGATATTTAGTGCCTTATCCAAACGATGATGCAGGAATTGGATCTGAAAATCAAAATCCAGATGATGAAAGTATAATAGATGTTGGTGTACAACAACAATTACCCAATGATGAACCAAATTTTGTATCTGAAGTAATTCCATCAACATTAGATGTAGCTAGAGCACCAGCCACAGTTACATATCGAAGCCGACCAACATTTAATAGGCAACAATCGGCCGGTGGTTCCTATTTCCCTATTGGTTTTGGAGAAGCTCCTGCTGGATCCATAGCAATTGCCAATTCTTATGGAACGGGACGTTTAGGGCATGTTGCTAGTCATGCTACAGCCTATGGAAGCGGGCCATAGGAGAAAATTATTTTTTCTTGTGTGTTTTTACTACAATTGACAACTAATGAATATGTTAATTAATTTTGGCTTTTTTTTTAAATAAAAAAATTTAACAAAAACTTGGTTAAACGTAAATAAATGAATAATAGTGAAATTATGGTGGGTTGTTTTTTAATAAGCTTAACCCATTCGCTGCCAAGGACAATTTAACTCGTCTTTGGTAGGGTGTCCATAAATTACCAAGACAAGTATACTCGTTCTACTTTATATATATTATAACATGCAGGTTTTTGAATTTACAAATTTTTTGTGGCCACAAACATAAATACCAGAATGTTAAAAACTAGATGAAATACTATTATTATTATAGCCATGCTGCACTGCGACCAGAATCGATCTATTATGCTCCCCACCTGCTATTATGTAGGGAACTTTATATCAAGCTCCCTTGCCAGAGCCAAAACATCTTTTAATCTCAACTCACCCTCCTCAGTACAATGCATGTTGATGTTTGAGTCTCTTCGTCATCAGTCTCCCACACTCGAATAACAAGTGGGTCGGTGTCTCCATTACCTCCTGACAGAATCTACGTCGTGTAGTTGCTGATTTTCCCAGCTTTTGGAATTAAATTCATTACAAGGTAATCAACATTTAACGTATATTGAAGAATGCATAATGATGTTCAAGGAGTAATTAAATTTTTATGATTATTTATAATAAATATTAATTATAAATATAAATATATATATTATAAACGTGCAACTAATTAATTTCTTGTGTTTTAAAATAATGTTTTTAAACACATTTATTTTCTGTATTAGAAAATGGATTTACAACGGGGTAAGTATAATGATTCTCTAATGAATTCACTGGAGAATCATCTCAGGTGAAGCCCCTTCACTCTTGAAATCATCCCGGAATCATTAGTGATTCACCAGCTCTACCAAGGGTGAAGAAAAATGTCATTCACTAAATTTAGGTGAATGATAGATGAAACTAACTATCATGAAATTGCATGAGATATCCTGAAAATCTTTGTAAACTTCCACATACAAAGGCTTTACCTATATTATTCAGTGAATTCACTGGTGAATGACATTTTTCTTTACCCCTGTTACGGTTGGTGATTCACTAATGATTCCGGGATGACTTCATGAGTGAAGGCGCTTCCCCTGAGATGATTCTCTAGTCCAGAGGTCAGCAAACCGCGGCTCTTCGGTATCTTGAATGTGGCTCTTCTAAAAAATGTCATTGCCATGCGGATACTTAAAGTGTGGTTAAAAGTTCGTAGTTCATGTGTAAATTCGGTTTTCCTGATTTCAACTTTTTTTTGGGCTACTTGTTAAATAGGAAATGTAGTGTTCGGTAACAAAAGTAGCTTCTTGTGCTTATTCTTTTTCTATTAGTGTCACATTTTTCATCTGTATTTCTTCCTGTCTTTTTATTCATTTAAAAATTTTTTGTAATAGAATTCAATACTTTCAATTAACAAAACAACAAACATTGCGACAAATTTATTTTTCGTAACACAAAAATTGTTGTTGTTTTCATCCTATGGAAGTATTGGATTTTGTAACATAGACTGTTTGTTAAATATATACGGGAGCACTGCTGAAAAACAAATGGTTTGTTCGATATGTACGTTATGAAAAAAGTAGCTAGTTCAATAAAAAATAGAAAGAATTTTCTTTATTGTTTTTATGTTTACATATGTACATAGCTGATGCTTGTGTGAGAGCTCTGAGGTGACTTATTTTTCAATCAACAAACATTACCGGAAATATAAACTCCCAATGCGTGCAAAAAGTATTTTTTCTTCATTTCTTGCAATACATTATATACAGGGCGTGTCTTCTCAGGGATCACATTTTATTAGAAGTTAAGTGAGCAATTTAGTCAGCAGTCTCATTGTGCAGTGATTAGTCTTTAGTGATTGTTATAAAATAAAAGATTTTTTAAGTGCTCTGTCTGACATGGCTACACAGAAAAAACAACGAAAAATGAAAGACGAAAACCGTGAATCGTCAATTTAAGGAATTTTTAGTTCAAATTAAGAGTGGGTACGCAGATCTTCTCTTACATAATAAAGGACGCTGGTTATCCAAAGCAATCGTTTTAAACATTTTGCTTCTTTATTACCAGAAATTAAGGCATTTCTTGTTTTTGTTTACCAAAGCTCTGTTATTTCTTGGTAAGAGCACAAATATTTTCATACACAATCATTTACAAGCATCCCAGCAAACAAAATGATTCTCTAATAAATTCACTAGAGCAGGGTTCTAGGGTTCTAAATAATTACTGAACATAAATAAATAAAAAATACTATTTTTTTGTTTTAACACAACACATAATTATGAAATCTATGCGTGTTTATATATTTACTTTTCCCGCATTTTTATTCGAGAAGTCTTCAATGAAATTATCAAAATTGATATTATTATATATCCAGAGTTTTCCAACTTATATTGTTGAATGAATATTAAAAGTTCAAGAGGCCTTTGCTCGTTTTTCAAATGTTTTGATTGTTGTTGTAGAGCAGGTACAGATATAAAGTTTTGAAACCTTTTCCTTTCCATATAAAATCAATACAAATCAACGAAATTAAGAACTAGACATTCAAAACGTCCGTTTGATAGATTAGCTGGTAGTATGCAGGAATATTTCGCTGCTAGAACACGCAAATGTTCAAATCCCACTTTAATTTCCTGGGCAACTCTATCCAATTATTAAAACATTTCTCTTCGTATTTATTCTTCTAATGTTAGCCCCCATCTCGTGAGTTTTGCATTTAATAGGACCAATGTTAGCCATTTGCAACATGTTTTTACTGTCTGTGATGATATTTATCGAAGAAAAAATTCCTAGCTCGTTAATGAAGCCAAATCTGACCATGGAGATAGTTATGGTCACAGTTTACATTTCTATCAATAAAAAAGCTGGAAACATAATAGACTTTCTTCACGACTCTTTATTAGGAGGTTCAAAGCTGTTGAAAAAAAATTATCATGAACTTTCACCGGTACTTGGTAGTGATTTCAATTTTCAATTTGATACGCATAATTTTTATAAGAAGAACTCAATTTAGAGCTAGTTTCTGATAATACGCGGGGGACAACTAGACATGGTACAACCATTGATGCGATTTTTTCACGATTCATAGGTAATGTGACTACCGATGCCCACATAACTCATTTTAGCCACCACAAGCGAATTTTCACAGTATTACATAATAATATTACTATTAATGAAATTAAAAATTTAGTATTCATTTTAAACTTTGATTAAATCTATGCAATGTTTCCAGTAATATCCAAATACTTTTATTTACTTGCTTTGCATATCACAAATTTCATGAAAATTATTTCAATGGAGTAAACTCCAGTCGCGTGTCGGAGGTGACACACACGTTTTACTTTCATTTCTTCATTATTGTTATTCATCCCAGCAAACAAAATGATTCTCTAATGAATTCACTAGAGAATCATCTAAGGTGAAGCACCTTCACTAATGAATTCATCCCGGAATCATTAGTGAATCACTAACTCTACCAAGGGTGAAGGATATGGTCGTTCACGGTGAATTCACTTTACGTGAATAATAGCTGAAGCCTTTCTTTGTAGTAGTTTACAAAGATTTTCAGGGTATCTCATGCAATTTCATGATAGTTAGCTTTCGTGAAGTTATAGTTAGTGAAGGCGCTTCACCTGAGATGATTCTCTAGTGAATTCAATAGAGAATTATTATACTTGCCCGCTGGTAAATTAATTTTCTAATACTGAAAATAAATTTATTTAAAAACATTATTTTAAAAACACAAGGAATAAATTATTTGCGCGTTAATAATATATATATTTATATTTATATGTATATAATTGATATTTTTTGGAAATAATCATAAAAATTTAATTACTTCTTGAAAATCATATGCATTCTTCATATATAAGTTAAATGTTATTTACCTTGTAATGAATTTAATTCCAAAAATCAAATACTATATGATCCATTTTAAGTAATTAAAATTTAATATTACAAATTAATAGAAATATTAAAAACACGCGAAACTATTTAATCATCATGCACTAGAAAACTAATTTAAACTATAAGACCTCAAAAACTAAATAGAGTTTAATTCTATTTTCTTCTTTTCTGTCACTTTAGGACTTAGAATATTTTTAACTATCGAGTTACCCATTCTATTTTCTCCTTTTCTATCACTTTAGGACTTAGAAAATTTTTGTTAGCCAGATGCTAAGTAAAACTACATGAGTTACACTATTCCTTAACCTTTCTATCACTATTTCTCTCTGTCTCACAGGCTTCACCTGCATTCACTTTAGGTGACGATCAGAGAAAATGTTTGCTGGGATTATGTATATAATAAAATTGTATATTTTGCAAAAGTATAAAAAATGCCGCCCCAAAAATATTGCCACCTGGGGTGGACTGCTCCTACCGCCCCCCACCCTAGATACGCTACTGCTTGCAGCGAATGGGTTAAGGGGCACAAGTAGTTTGAAATTTTCAAAATTTTGATTTTGCTTTTTTTTGCATTTTTCGATAATTTGTGCCTTTAAACATACTGAAATTTCTAAAATAGTTTCTGAGTTACATCCTTCTAAGGTGCAGCTGAGTTATTGTCTGGGTTCTGTCAATCCCGTAAACAATTGTAATAGAATTGGGGACGGTATTGTTGACCTTAAGATACGCAGATTTGTATGAAAAGGTCGTTTTTCACTCATACATACATCACCCTTTTTTTGGATGATCAAACAAGTTGTGCCCCTTAAAGGTATTAATCTACCAATCCATGATTATAAGAAAAGCTTAACAAGCACAGTATTTCTTTCCAGGAAAAAATACTAGATTACTTTCAGATGTAGGTATGGAGATCTCAAAAGATATGAAACAAATTTGTAGCTTCTTCTGAAATGAAGCAACACTTTTTACGGGATGCAAGATACTTTAGTCTCGAGGCTGACGAGGCTCGATACTTTAGCTCGAGGAATAATATCGAAAATCATTATGGTAGAAAAGTCGAATGCATAGAAATAGTTTTTTTTTATTTCGAAAACACCAAAACTAGAACGTCAGACTAACACGCCTTAACTCACCGGAATTTCGAGTTTTTGACTCAAATTCGATGTGGCTATTTGGAATTGATTCAGGCGAATCCTAATACTATCCCAACAGCAAATTTGAGTTCAAGATGTCAGTCGTTTGCAGCTAGCTGAAATGCCATATAGTCTCCGGCTCTGCATTTTCATACGACTGAAATCTTGAAAGCAAGGTTGGATTTTCCATATTTTGAATAATTGGCAATGGTGTTCTTTGCTTTTGGCAGTAGTTCTGAGAATAAAAGCGATAGCGTATCTGATATCTGTGGCTGCAATAAACAAAAAGCTTTATATATGTGCTAATAGGAGTATGGTTCGTATCGAGTGGGGGGTGTGACACCCCCCCAAAACAGTCGGCAAATCTCAGTTATTCTATCCTGCAATTCAAATATGAAATCGGTGACTTGACATGGATTCACGAATTCTGGAATTTCTGAAACTACATTTTATGAAGAATGATAGGTATAACATTAATTTCTTTGTTTTCTTATTTCAAACTTTTTGCATTCGATTGTGAATATATGAGTCAGCACTTCCAAAAATATCTAATAGATTTTTGGTTGAAAGTGCTAATTAAATGATACCAAGTGAATCAAAATAGAGAAGTAGTAATTATAGAAAACTTAACACTGATTATTTGTTCTATTAGAATGAACACTGCAGTCAGTTTTTAAATCACAGTGATTCAAGTCATAAATCATTGCGACAACACACTGATTAAATAAGAGTTTATTGAGTAAGTGAAGAGACTTTCGCAATAGCAATTTCGAAGAATGCTAAACGATGAAGAATAATAAAATAAGTGCTTACCAAAAATTCCAATTTTGTAGGTATAATGGTTTCGTTTAATTACTCATACCTTGTTTTATTTGCAAATAAATTTTGAAATTTTGCGTTCAAGGTTTTTTCAATTCCATATTGAATAAGTCTCAAAATTCACAGTTTGGATTCATAAACAGCTCAGTTACATTTGCTAAAAAACTAGATATCAGTCCTGAGCATGATTTTTCAAAGCATCACAGAACACATCGTATACCAAAAAAGTATGATGAATACCCAGAAACAGCTACTAATTTCGAGTTTATAACAAGGAATTTAGATCTGTCTTGAAAGTTTTCACAAGCTATATTGACAACAATTTTTCAATGTTTGTACCTATTCAAAAAAATTTCAAATTTCCAGTTAACAAAAGCAACGTCACGATTAAGTTAATCGAATCTATTGTGCAACTAGACCCAACATTTTTCACAGAAGAACCAGAATGCTTGCTTGCTGAATTAGAAATTCTTTTGGATTCACGTACAGAATGTACTAATTTTGGAGATATTTCTAAAATAGTGTTCAAATTGCGTAAGGTGATTTCGTTGGCGCATAAGCTTGTTTGTTTTATTTTGACTGCTCCAGTGATATTAGCTTCTTGTGAACGCTCATTTAGTAAATTAAAATTAGTTTTGAATTATTTACGTACAAGAATGGGGGATGATCGTTTGAATGCGTTGATGTTGTTTCGTTGATAAAGTTCACAAAATTAGCCTGCGTGAAGTCGTTGAGAAATGATCGGTATTGAAACATCGCAGAGTTAAATGCTGACATCTATCATTCTATGGATAAGACAATGCTCATTGTGTACTTAATACATTTCTTAAGAATTATTTTTGCGATCGTTTAGCTGTGATTATGTTGCTTATTTCAAAAAATTCTTTAGAGAAATTACTTAATTTGTTATAATAAAATTCTATAATAGTTAATTTGAACACACTAATATTACTATACTTCCACCCACATGCTACATATGCAGTCATCTAGCTTTCTGGGTAAGTCGGCTTTTTTATACCCGTTTCTTCCAAAAAGCAAACTTTTATCTAGTTAATTTCAATGAAAGTTTACTCTAATAAAAGTAAATTTGCAAAGGAAGTTTGCTAGAGTTTCCAAAAGTTTCCATTTAAATAAAAGACAATAGTTTTTTTAATTATTTTTTTTTTAAACGAAATTGCACTTTTGGGGTTTGGAAGGTCCTCACAATATTACCGAAGAATCACTTCATGCCAAAAAGGTATCTTTTCGGCTAAAGGTAAATGTAAGTCTTTTATTACCTGTAGAGGTGATGCAGTCAAAGCTTTCACTTTTTCTTTTGTTTGTTGTAAAAAAATGTTTTAATACTAAAATTTCAAGCAAGGCTATAAAAAAATATTTAACATATTGCCATTTTAATTCATTTTACCTTTAAAAAACAAAAATTTCTCAGTAGGATACATTGTCGACTACAAAACTCACATAGGATAGAATTACTTGAACTGCAACTTCAATAAAGAAACAAAAAAACTTTCTCATATGTAATGAGTTCTTTAATATTATTATATTAATGCTTTTTTTGTATTAATTTTTCTTTTTCTTTTATTTTGTTTTTAAATAGACACAAAAAAAGACAACCATAAAATGCACTACATACGAATATATGTAGCAATATGTTTTCAACTTGGCCATCCCATGAAACTGTCGGCTCTTTTCGTTTAACTTTTCCTTAATACCTTAAAAAATAATTTCAGAGCTCATAGACTTTTCCTTCAACGGCATTGTGTCCCACGGATAATATCATTAATCATTTGTATCTTGGTCTTTTTTAGCTAGTATATAGGCTTCCTATCTATCTTTCTATTGCAACTCTGCGAAGCTAAACAGAATTTTGTTGTATTTCTTTCCTATTTTTTTTTTTGTTGATCTAATACATCTGTCAATCAAAATGCTACACTCTTCATCTTCCTTTTAGTTAACTTTTTGTGCTACTTTTTTGATTCTCTTTGGGCAGCCTCCTATTTCTGCTGGTCGTAAAATAAAGCATCTATTGTTGTTAATACCTACACATAAATAATTCATAGACTGATATTGTTGTTATAATCACATGAAGAACTATTAGACTCTGTTCTGACCAAATTTATCTAATTGCGTTACCTCCCTAGAATATGGCTTTTATAGTAAAACTTTTTCAATACCCTTTAGATCAATTTAAAATTATTTATATATGTGTACATATGGAACCCAAAGTTATTGTGTGGCCTGTGGTGTAATATATTGATCTCGACAGTATGTGTCACTTAAACAAATTATTTTTTGATATAGCTCCAAATTGTTCAACTTTGGAATTTCTTTAAATATTTCGCTGGCTGACATATGAAATATCTTTGAAAAATATAATTTATAACAAAACAGCTATGAGCTCGTTCTCCAAGCTAATTGCATTTCTTTTTGCTTTGATTTTATACCTTTTTCGACCAAAATTTGTCTTTTGACACTTTTATCGCATTATCGAAGACGCTACATCACTGTATTTTAAGCTTATGCTATAATCTGAATACTCTTACAATATATGATATCAGATTTCGGATAGTACAACTAGTTTAAAAAAAAATGAACTGTATATTTTTGCAGCTAATTGAAATTTTTACGTGTAAAGTTTCAGTTAGGTAAAAATGTGCTAGATATTTTGGTTATGTTAAATATGAAATTAGAAATAAAATTCTAAAAGTAATTAGTTGCTTTCCATAAGACCATAAGAAAATCCAGAGCTTTCTTTCTGTTTCTTAATTTTATAAAATGAAGAATCTCCTTTTGTCCAGAAAATGTTTATTTAAATAACTTCATTACTGGTTTTATTTTAAACCTACAAATTAGTATATCTCTATCGGATTTAAACTGAACAAAGTACTGCTAATCGACGTTAACCTTTGTAAATGCACCTTCGCATATTTGGGAAAGATTATTTGATTATAACCCAGATGTCAACCCAGAGTAAAAGAGTCCAGTTTTTCTGTAAAAAATTAAAAATAATTGAATTAAAACCGCTTCACAAATTCCCGTAAATTGTATTTTAGCTTTTTTTGTAGCGTTTGGAGCATATTTTTCTATTCAAACATTCGTCCTCATTTTTCTTTTCCATCTTTTGTATTAAGCTGTCCGTGGGTTTTACGTAGGTTTCTATTAATTACTTCCTTTTTCTAAAATCGTATGTTCATTCTTTCTTTTCTACCTATAGATTAAAAACTTTAAATAAAGGTTTACTTTCTGTCCTATCGTGTTTCCTGGCGGATTATATTTTGTAAGGAATTTTTCCCCGGCACGGAGCGTTTCACCTTTTCCCAATTCTTCTTTGGCAGTATTTTCGGTTTTTTGTTCGACTTTGTCAACCGGCAATCATGACCCATTTTCCATTGTCAAAAATTGATTTTGATAAATTTTTTCGCATAACATGCAATCACCCTCCTCCTCATTTTTCGCAAAGCTCGTTTACTTGCCTATTTTTGGGAGCCACAAGTTCTTTTAGGTTATCGCATGCAAGTGCGTTCTCAGTTTTCCCGGTCGCCCATCTGCGAAATCGAATCACTCTTTCTCTTTTCCACTGATAAAGATAAAACTTAAGATGTCGTGAAATTTGGGAATATACTCTCCCTTTTCCACACATTTCTCCTGAATGTTAGCTTCCACAATTTTTATAACACACCCATAAAAATAGTAAGGGGTATTTATTTCTTCTAAAAATTAGTAAGGGCTGAAAAGGTTGAAAAATAGGCGGAGTTTTGAAGGAAGTCTTTTCTTGGCATTTGATATTTGACGCTTAAAGATTAAAGATTAACGTGACGAAAATTTGCCTTAAAAAGGGGTTAATAAACAAAATAACACAATGAAAGTGTATTTTTGTTTTTTACAGTTAAAAACATTAAACTTTTTTCAATTACTCTAAAGTTTATTAAAGACAGTTTATAGAAAAAATAGATTTCATAAGGCGTTTCAGGATGAATGCTTTTTTCTGCTTTTGTGATAAATTTGTTAAATTTATTAAAGGCATTTATAAGATTATAGAATCTTCAACGTTCTGATTCTGAAGAAAATTGGCATTAAATCGGGTTCACTTACAATTAGTCCAACGAAGCCAGAAAAGAAATTATACAAATTTTTTGACTAAATAAACAAAATTTTTTGTAATTCCATATTCTGGTTTGAAGCTTTAAGCTTTTGAGTCAATTTCGAACATTGAATAGAATTTAATTAATTATTTTTTTCTGTTGATTCATCTAGCATATAAAAAATGTCACATGAGCGATAAATAAATAGTGCTTTGTAAAAAAGGCGTCATTAAATTTGCTTTCTTCGCTATGCAAATTGCAAAATATTTGGGTATCGTGCTTTAATCAAATTAACACAAAGTTTTCGTGTATGTATTAATCAGTTGTAATCACTTCTGATAAAGTAGAAATTGTAGACCCTTTATGTAGAAACTAACGACAGCATCACGTTTTACTATTAATTTAATTAAATGAAAAGTTGCTTTGAAATGGTATCCTATTATCTGTAGTTTTATTTTTTTGATTTTGTAACAGTGCAACTATTAGACAGAAAGAAAGTTTAAGGGTGTCCCGAAGAGAACGTTTTTAAGAAAACTTAATTTACAATATAAAGTAAATGAAGTAATGAAATATCCTCATCCTCTTTCAACTTAATTAGCAATTTTAGCAATTATACCAACTTTCTAGATTTTAAAAATACACCCCTAGTCTTAGTAAAATGTGTACAAAGGTTGGAGGACCGTTAATGATAAAGAATTAAAGCCGATTGTGTGTTTATTCATGTTGTTACTCGGCCGCTCGGGATGGTTGTAGAGTGGATCATTTTTATAAATTTTACAGAATGTGTTTAACGACAATAATACGGTTATTCCTTCCTACTACTTGAATTTTCACTGAAACGCACTTATTTTTAGGCACACGTCAAATTATCAAGACCGTTCCTTTTGTTGCATGAGGGGCTGGAATAAATTCGTATTTTGTTTAAAAATTCATACTAAAACTTATTTTATTAATATATTACTGTCTAATGTCTGGGACTCACTAGCGCTTAGCGTGTGGAGACGACTTAGCACAGTAAAATTGGAGAGTTTTTTTTATATACCAGTGGAGTGGAACATCAGTGGAGACTAATGGACTCATTAGAATTTAGCACTAAATTTTGTGCCGCTAAGCGCTAGTGAGTCCCAGGCATAAAACTTTTACTGTAATAAAACTATAGCACCGAGGTTATTTTGTAAAGCCAGCAGTAGTTTAAAATAATATCCTTGCATTTTGCTTTATCATGTCTATAATTATGAAATCAAAATCATTTTTCATGTTTATTTGCCGAACACAATTTGAGAGCAGTAATGTTTTATGGCTGGCAAAAGTACAAAAAGATTGCCTGAATCTCAAAATCTTACAATACAAAAATATCGGGTTCAAAGGTTTCCCAATTTCTTTCCAGACGCTGGTGTATAGCCCTGCAACCTTTAGGGCAAGACTGTTGCCGTGTAAATGAAGACATAGTTTGATTTACGTAAATTTTTATGCCTATACGATGTATTGAAGGTTTTAGAATGGAACATTTTTATAAATTTTACATTTTATTATTTTTGAGTGTTACTTTTCATGTCGTATGAATATTTTAGAATAGGATTTGATCCAATCAGACATAACGACGTATCCCTTGCCCTTGGGAACACAAAATTATGGGGCCCTATTTTTACGTAAAAAGGGAATGACAAGACAGAAAAAAATTTTTCCGTTCTGTTCTACAATTATTTTATACTTATTATAGTTCATTCGTACAAATCAAAACCATGTTTTCAATACTTTTTAAGAAAAGAACTTAATTAACTAGATAAGCTAGTTAATGAAATACTGCTGATATAGCCTATAACCTATGAATTATGATAATAGTTTCTTTCGGGATTTTCGCTGTGCAAAATCTTCAATTATATCCTCAAAGTCAATTTTTTAAGGGATACCCTTTACACATGATAGATGAATTGCTTTGACGTTCTTGTGACATTGTCGTTCATTTTTTATTTGCTTAAGTGGCAAAAATGAGCGTTCTCTACTGCAATTGGTTACCATTAAGCAAAGAAATATTCTTTTAGAAACATCAACATTTGGGAATGTTTCTTCCAATTTATCGGACTTTATTAGATTGTGTAAATTAGAAATACCAAAATCTGTCGATTCCGTGGCTATGTTCTTCAAGTACTGCTTCAAATGAAAATATTCTGACTTGAACTCATAAGCATTTATGTCTTCGTGCCCCATGCATGTCATGTGCCTTTGTGGTAAAGACGGCACTGGACGTATCATGAGTAATTAGATGAAAATAAATTGATGCAAATTATAACGACAAAGGTGTCATAATGCGTCACCATTTTCAAAATAAGTATACAATATATGACTAATTTTGACTAATCAGACAAAATGCTGTTTGTTTTTATTGTTCATCTCCAAAGTATTGGAAAAATACTTTTGAACATTTTTAACGCCTAAATCTTGTGCCCCATTTACTCAACCTTTTGAGATCTTAAAACTCTTTTCTTTAGGTATAAATATGTGGGAATAAAAATTTCAATATATTATTGAAGGTAGTTCTTGAAAATGCATATTTTTCAGCTGCACATTGCAATCCAATTTTCCATTTTCATCCCTTTTCTCTTGCATTTATCATCTCATAGAGACTAATCTGATGAAGCATTAAACAATATACAGAAAAATATGACTATACTTTACTTCACCATTTAATAAGAATTGGAAGAACTGCAGGAAAGTGATTTACTCCAGTGAGATAACTGATGATGAGGACAAAATGGATCCAAGATTTTGGGCCTGTTCTGTAAGAAAATGTCTGAGATATTGTTCAATTGTTTTATTTTTCTACCATAAAAATTATACCACTTTATATAATGGATAAAAAGCTTTCTATAAAATATATAAGCACATTTAAGGAGCAAATAATCAAAAAATTAGGGCGAAATCTACATTACGTGCAATTTAAACAGATTACTATAAACACAAATCTTAACAGAGAATAACATCAAAAATTTTTATTAATAAATATAATTAGAAACCTTCATGTAATTCTAACTTAGTCAGTGTGTTTCCTTATCATGTTAAGTCGATTCGAGCGCTTGGATCTGAACTAAATGATGAAAAAGCACTCGAAACACTTAATATATTTTTCGTTATTTTTATGACTACTAATCTTGTTTCATTGCACAATCCATCGTCTATGCATAAATTTCTCATTAGTAGCATTACCATACATCCAGGCTTTAACTTTAGTTCTTTAGTTCCGGTGTTATTCCGGCGGATATTGTAGAATAATATTCTCTAGAACTGTTTCGTCTCCACCAAGAGATATCGCTTATTAACCTTGAAAAGATTCTTACTACGGAAATGTCAGTTTTTACCAAAAATTTCAATGAAAAAAAATTTAATTTTATGTCAATACACAGCACAATTAGAGGTAGATTAATTATAATATTAATCACGTGTACCTACCCATTATTACGTGTATTATCATTAATCGTGTATTACCCATTAATCGTAATAAAATAATATTTGACGGATAAATCGAAATAAAAACTATCCTATATCCAATTCGCGACTAAGCTTAGCACAAAATATACGGTGTTTATATATAATAGTCAATAAAAAGATTGAAAAGTAAAACTTTTAAGTAATTATTAGGATACTAAGACAATTATGGTTATGATATAAGAAAATAAATAGTAATAATAAAAAAAAGTTTTAATTAAAAAATGTAGTAAATTTAAAGATATAAAATACTATAACCTACGTTACCGTAAAAGGGGATTAAATGAGCTAAATGAAAGGATAAACATTTTAAAAACAAAATGCTTTTCTTATTAACTTTATTAATCTATATTCAGTTCTTTAATTCTGTAAAGCGAAAAAGATAATTGAAAGAAAAGTTGTCTATAATTGCCTCATAAATATTTTATTTTTAAATTACAAAAAGCATAAATGTTTTTATTTCATGTTCAGCACGAAAACAGTTAACTACATTGAAATAAAAGAGTTTAACAAATTTTTTCTTGTACAAAAACATATTTAATGACTTCACTTTTTTACTAGTAAAATATCTCTTCACCCTCTAAATACCAAATAAAATCATATAATTAAATGCAATTACAATAAATATAATGATAAATAACTTGACCTTGAAAAAGAAGTAGGAGCATTGATAGTATATTAGAACAATTCTTCAATTTTCACACCTAAATATCTTTTAAGCCTAACTATGGTCTTATTAGAAGCATAGACTACACAAAAAAGAACTAAAAAAACCAATGAAACTTGCAAATCATTCCCATCAACATAACACACTTTTTGATAATAAACAATATGTGGGTGGCAGCCATTCCGCATGGCTTCATATTAAATTAATGTCAGGGCGGAGTTGAGTCTCATTTGGTATATAAATTTCAACTAAAACCTGTTTGGATAATATTCTTATAAGGAGGGGTGTATAGCATTTCTAGCGAATGGTAAATCAGCTAAAACAGGGGAGAAAAATATATATCAGCTGTTTACCAGAATTATTGACAACAACAAATTTAGTAGATATAGCATAACAATAGAGTATTTCATAGCATACGGACGCGTTTGTTTCTCAGTCGTCTAAATATATTTAAAAAAGCTTGCATTTAGCGTATTTTTAAATTCCAGTGGCGTGCAGTGCATTTTAACGGTTTATAAACCAAATGAAAACAAACATATATATATCCATTAAATATTTTCATGTGTATTTGTAGTTTAATTATGTGCTGTACTTGGGTGGGTCCAAATCAATTCAATTGATGACTTGCAGTTTTCTTTCTGCCATTGATCGGGATAATTAAAAGAATTATTGATCTTTTCAAACTAGTTAGATCGATTTTAGTTTCATTTCATTTTTATGCCTACGAATTTTTAGTTTTTCGTTTTGCTAGTCATGTGATCTCTTATTGATAAATTATACAATAGAAGAAAAGTTAAAAAAATAAATAAATTAAAATCAAGAAAAAGAAAATTGAAAGTGATTGCACCAGTGAGTAAATATAATTAACACAGAATATGCGATTAATTGTTATGTGTGATTAAGTGTCAGTGGATTCACTGAGATTATTGTTATTGTTTTTGGGTGTTTTTCATTTTGGTTTTTTCACATTTAATTGTTTGTTTTTAAATGAGTTAAAATTAATATTAGTAAGAGAAAAAAACTCAAACTTTATTTCGATACTAAGTTAACATAAAATGAGTTCATTTCTAATGGGCTATCCACACGCACCACATGTTCAAGGTTCAATGGGATCTACTGCAATCGAACCAAAATTTCCACCGGCCGATGATTACCATTACTATAATGGTTATTCAATGACCACCGGTATACTACCACAGACAGGATCTGAATATATATCATCACAGCATAATAATGGATTACATCAAAATTCAAATAATTTTAGTAGTTATTCACATCAAAATATTGGTAGCCATTATTATCATCATAATCATCATCATCATGGATATGGTGCACAAATGCATTCAGCACAGAATAATGCATATTCAAATTCCGGATACTATGGAAGCTATTATAATAACAATGGTGGACCACATCAAGTTATGGATTTACCAATACAATGTCCTAGCTCAGAGCCAACTAACACAGTACTCGGTCTACAAGAATTAGGTTTGTTAAAATAATTGAATTGAAGAAAATTATTTACAGTGTGTTTGGTCTGTTGTAGCTTTTCATGAGACTTTGGTGTGAAGATTATAATTAAAACTACATTGTTAGCAGATGTGTGTTTTGAACTGAAAGTTTTTCTTTTGTTTGACATAGCTACAATTTAAATAAAAAGAAATGTAATTAACTAAGCTTTTCAATCATATTTGAAGTTCACCTATTTTCGATTAGATGATGAATTCAAAATAATAATCAAAATGGTGACTGTATGGAAAAAAGCCAATATAAAAATAAATCATTTTTTAACTTTGATACTGGTACTACTGATTTCATGTGACCTTCACTCTTATAAGCTTTGTTGAAAACTGAAATGTTTCCAATTTTATGTATATCATTGAAAACGGCTTTTAACAAAAGTTTGGCCTTTTCAAATTGCACACGTAAAATTCATCTATACTCTGCTACTACGTGATTTTTCAACATTTTATGTTTTGAATAAGTTACACTAATCTTATTATAATTATTAAAAGTTGAGGGGGCCATGCTGCACTGCGACCGGAATCGGTCTATTATGATCCCCGCCGGTCATATTATTAAGGAAACTTGATATCAAGCTCCCTTGCCAGAGCCAAAACATCTTCCAGTCTCAACCCACCTTCCCCTGTGCAGGTACCGTAGCGAGCTAGAAGATGTTTGAGTCTCTTTGTCATCAACCTCCCACACTCGAATAACAGATGGGTAGGTGTCTCCGTCACCCCCTGACAGAATCTGCAGCGTATAGTCACTGATTTCCCCAGCTTGTAGAGGAATTTAAGAAAAGGACCATGTCCTGTAGTGAACCAGTCAACAACCAGACCAGACTTCTTTACTTCAAAAAAAATAATTTTGCAGATATTTTAAGTTATAAAAAACATTTTAAAGGTATAACAAACCATGAATACATGAAGAAAAGGAGCTTTTTTTTAAATGTATCATTGTGCTAAGTTGCATTCTCTCTAACCGTTTGAGTTTTACTTCACTTAGAGAAAATAAAATCAATTTTCTCTAAAATCAGTTGGACTTTTAAATTAAGTCTTTGTAGCCAAAGTGTTCGTTTACAACCAAAACAGATAGTAAATATGGTTATAATTTTTAAGTACATTTGCTCATTTTAGTATTTTTGTTTGTTGAGATCACAAGGACAAATGAATCAAATTTAATGCTTTCAAGTAATAAATGAGCTTATTTATTTGTAGACTGAAACTATTGGCAGGATTTAGTATTTTTTTTAATATTTACGTTGGATGAGTATTGAGCAAGAGAAAAATTTGAACATCTGACAATTCCTTTTACCGTAAGCAATGTTTTTCCAATATCGCTGTAGAATTTCAAAACTAAAGAGAGGCTTAGAAACTGTTTAAGAAATTAAGCTGTTTAGTATTTTGTAAAGTACGAAGTATTTTAGAACGGTGCAGTCAATGCATAAAACAAATTTCTAAAAAGTATTGCTAAGCTAATTAATTGAAACTCCGAGCACAAGACCTTTCGACAAACTTTCTTGCAAGTTCCATATTTTAGAAGTTCCATGGAAAGATTACCCATTTATATGACTGTAATTGTGAAGGATTCTTGTCTTGGCATAGAGATAGCCATGCTTTGGAGGTATTTTTTTCTTCTCAGGTTAGGACACTTGTTGTATGTACCTACCGATGACGTTTGTTAACTTGATATATCAAATAGTTTGTCCTAAATGCTCTTTAAAGCTAACGTGTCGCACATGTTTTATAAAATTAACAAATTGTACTTTCTATGAAGACGATCCGTGCTAAACCCATCAATAAACTGCTACCAAAGATATTGTTTTGGTCCCTATATTCATATACATGCTTAGATTGTTCCAAAAAGGATTCGAATGATATAATAAAGTTGTTGGTTTTTGAGTTTGGAAGCCTGCAGCTCTGCACTAAAGTAGGCTTTATTTAATCTCCTTGTAAAGTCATGACTAGTGTTTTTAGGCCTTGAAAGGAACTTGGTTAGTTAATTTTCTAGAAATGGGTTAAACAATAAGAAAAGAATATCATCCATGACTCTTAGATGAATTAGATGGGACGGATAAAGGTGTTTTATCTGTGAGAAAATTGAGAGATTTAAAGTTCAAAGTGTAAAAGTGTTGAACCCATTCTTGGAATCCAACACTCCCTGACTCCCTGACTCCCATCTATTCCTAAACTTGAAAAAATATCTCGCCGGTAAAAGTTTGGCCAATATGATGCTATCATAGCGGTCATAATTTGATATCTTACACTGCGCTGAAGCTTTTTCCCCCCTGTAAAGTAAAGCCTTTTACATGCACTTAATACTTGCTTCTTTTTTACAAGAATTGAATGTTATGAATGAGTATTCATTACAAGGAAAATTATTCCGACCTCGAAAATTTCTACTACATGGAAGTAATGTTTTTCGCTCATTTTTAGACATTTTTCCTATTTCCCCAGTGGAAAGTTCTGAGAGATATTTCAATTGGTTTGAATTAATAGTTTCTATAAAACTGCTTATTGAGATTTTTGATTTGATTCAGAGAGTACAGATAAGCTTTAATATTTTGGCTTTTTACTTTTCCTTCTTTGAAAGAACTTTTTTTTAAATTTATTTGATTATATTCATAATATTTACATAAATACATAAAGCCTCATAAACCCTGCAAATATTTTTTAGAAAGACGATGCGAGACGAACAAAACCGCGAAGTGTAAGAAAAGTCTTAAGTTCTAAGTCCTAAAGACTTAATTTCTGTTCAACTCTCAAAATTCATGCAACAAGCTCTGCTCTTTGACATTGTTAGTGTAGTGTTTCGTTTGCCTAAGTCGCGAGTGCTTGTTTTAAATTACGTGTTTTAAATTTAGTGTATTTTGTTTTAATGTGTAAAAACTGCAATAATTTATTTTTAATTGAATAATTTATATGGAATTTATGTGTTTAAGAAAACAAATATATTGTTTATATATAAAAAAATATGAGCTTTCTTTCCCTTAGCATAATTCATTTTCAGTAAGTGTGACAGAGAGACAAAATATATATAACCCCTTTAGAAGTCATGAAGTCTCATGATATATATTATGCATTAATGCTTTAACATCTATACATTCAAAGAAATCGCGGTTTTCATCGTTTCTCGCATCCGAAAATAATGTAACGTTTTGTTCATTCTCGAATCAAATCTCGTATCGCTCTCCGATCCCTTCTTCTTTAAAATAGTTGAATTAGTTTTTGAAATACCTTTGCAAGATATAAAATTTCAATTACAACCCATATATAAATTGAAACTTATTAAAAAAAAATTTAATTGTATTCATTTTTTATCAACACTTTCAACTTTTCGCAGGCTTGAAATTAGAACGACGAATAGAAGAAGCCGTACCTGCAGGACAACAACTTCAAGAATTGGGAATGCGCCTAAGATGTGATGATACCAGCTCTGAGCATGTAAGTTAGTTTAATAAAAACACAAGCAAAATTCTCAAAAGTTACATAACCCAATCTCTTCTTTCCTTTTCCGGATTAGATGTAATCAAACCAAAACCAAACTCATTTGGTTTTATTTTCTTTTACCTTTTTATTTTATTTCTTTTTTGTACACGCCGGAACTCTCTTTGTTTTAAATTTCATCCCTTATTTCCTGAATCATAGTCCCTAGGAAATTCTCATGAGCTCTATCTCTGTAGACAAGTACTACAAAACTACAAAAATGACATCAGTAAAATTGTGGCTGCTTATAAATTCTAAGGGTAAGGAGCTTGCAAATAGGTAATTATTTTAAAGTAAAATTAAAGGAAAATCTGCTAAACTTTGTTCATGTTATATTAACTGCTGGCTTTTTGGTAAATGGAATCAATATTCCTTTCCTTGGAATTGGGAAGCTATTGTTAAATGCTAGTTTAAGAGGGAAAACCTTAAAGTTTATGGAATGAGACCTTAATTTGAATTCAAAATTAAATTAGAATGAAAACTGATGGCAGAATGGCTTCCAACAACCAACAAATGCTGAGTTAACTGCTGCAGGTTGTTTGAGCTTTAGTCACACCACTGATTTTTTTACTTTTTTTCTAAATCATTCTGACTCATGATAAAATTTATAGTAGAAATGAACACAAAAATATTGCTATCCTATTCCATATTAAAGTCTTCGTGAAAATGGTTAAAAGGCAATTTCAAATCTAGTGTGGATAAAATTTGTTTTAATTTTGATTTGGGGAAAATATGCACATCCAAAATAGGCTTAAATACCTTTTAGAAAAGTCAAGAGTGAAACCAATAACTCTATTTGGCTCTAATGCAGCCCAATAATATCAGAGCTCGAATGAGAATTAATTATTTTTCTTCTTAGAAAATTATCTAAGCCAATATAAGGATCTAATACAAACAAATTTAGTATTTTTACTCGTTTTTTTAGTTTTATCTAGGATTTTCTTTTACTGCACTCTACTTTATCCTGTACTATAGTTACCAAAGCGCGGCTGAAATTTTTGTCAAAAATTGCACTAAGGAAAAATAGAGCTCGATTTAGAAAGCCTTAGAAAAAGAAAGACGAAGATTCACCTTGAATCCGTTTGCAAAAGGTCTAATACTAGATAAGTCCAAAACACCTATTGATCTTTAATGCTACTCCAAAGCGTTATAAGGCTCCATCCCAAATCCAATTTCCTTGTTTCTATTTTTATTGCTCAAAAATCCTATCAATCAAAAATGATAATTGTTATCAATTTCTCAATAGGATGATATGTTAGAAGAAGATCGTCTTATGCTTGATCGATCCCCTGATGAAATGGGATCGCATGGAAATGATATAGATGACTTGGGGGATTCAGACTCTGAGCATGGAGATCATGATAACATGGCAGAATTGACTGACGGTGAACGAATAATATATCCTTGGATGAAAAAAATTCATGTTGCCGGTGTTGGTAAGTTTTAAACTACTTTAAAGTACACAAATAATAATTTCGTATGGACTTACAAAAACGTTTTAATTTTAAAAACGCCTTTTTTAAACTGCAAAGGAATTGATCACTTTTAATTTAGGTTTGAATGGAATTCAATTATTTGTTGTTGTTATCTTTAACCATATTAGACCCTCAATACTCAAGGGATAAATAAAAATGTTTAGTTATCCTTAACCAGACATTGTTCTCTTTGAATAGAGTAATTTATTTGATTTAAGTATGATCGAAGGACAACAACATAACCTTGGTGACTTTTAAAGTGCTTCAAGGATAATGTGTAAAGTTCTTAACCACAAATTCGATGTCTATAGTCAATTTTTCATAATCAACATCTTAAAGCAGGAATTTGTAAAAGAGGATCATTATTCTTAACTTAAATAATAGTTATCCTTTGTCATAAGACTGATTAGTAACGATTTGTTTTGATGTGCTGTCAATGGGCTTCTCTTATGTGTTGTTGTTAGATGTGACACTTGAAGCGGCACTTGAAAAATTTTTATCTCTGATGGATTGCTAGCAATTTGTTTTAAATTTTGCTTTTTTTCAAAATAAATAATTTTTAGTGATCTGATCGATAAATCAAACGGTAGATAAATACCTTTCGGGGTTAACTTTTTGGCTATTTAGTAGTAAATTAATTTTGGTACCGCATACGTATTTATTTTATTAGAAATATTGTTGTTGTAGGAGAATTTGTGTATCTGAAAGTTCTTCTAAAGAATTTTAAAATATTTAAATACAGAGTTAAAACTTTAATTTTTGCTGGTTAAGAGAGCTATGTATTGCATAGTAAATTTCAAGCAAAGAAATTTAGACAAAAGTTTTTTAAATTTAATGCTAAGGCTTGTATTTAACATTATCCTAGAGTAAAATCCAAAACTCTTGACAAAAAGTCTTGAGTAAACTAGCATGACTTTTATGTTTAATTTGATTTGAAAAAATAAAAACAAAAGCCTTACCTACATTTTTGACATTGTAGCATTTTATCATTTCTCGCATGAGGCATGAATTTTCAGATAGATTAATGTGTCATCTCAGTACAATTTTACATTAATTACACCAGCGATTAGAGGTTAAGTAAACAAATTTGTTAAAATAGGTAGGTTTTTTGGTGCAGTGATTCGGGTTAATTAAATAATAAATATGTTGGTGTTATTAAAAAAAAAATTTAAAAATTGTGCTTCACTTATTAAAAATATTGTTTAATATCTCACAATAATGTGATTTCAGCGAAAATCGTATTTTTAGGCATCTCTCCATCTAATGGACAAATCCTCAGCTCAGAACATTTTTTGCTTTTGAAATATTGTTAATTTTTTCAAATATCGTAAATGATGCTTTCAGCATTTGGAAATATAACCCATGGAAAAATTTAAAATTGTGAGCATAATCAAAAACTGAAATATAACTATGCTGAACATCTTGTATTATGAAAATTTGTTGGGAAGGTGGTTCACCTTTCGACTTATCCTCTTTATTTATGCTCTTTTCTGATCTTTATTTAACTCATTGAAAAAAATAATAAAATCACTAGAAAATCATCTTAAGTGAGGCAGCGCATCTTTAATGTATTCACTTCAGGCGAAGCCTCTGTGGTGGTTGTGTCCGCAAATGCCCAGGAAAATTCAGGCGATTTTTGTAATAGATAGATTTCACCTTCACATAGTTCTGTGAAGTCAATTCGCTATTGAGGAGCCTTCTAATGGGTGAAATGGTTACATTAGTATATTCATGAAATATAGTTTCCTTACAGCCACTAAAAATAATTGTTAATATAAGTACATTCAAAGCGATATAATATCACAAAAGTGATAAAAAACTAAGCTAAGAAACAAGGAAATCTTAAATTTTCCCATTTTTCAAACAGTGTATACTTTAGAGCAATTTCATTAATATAGACAATAATATAATATTCATGCTCTTTTGCATACATTATACACTGTAATACCAATTCAAAAACATCGGGAATCATAGGGTTCTCTTTTTTTTATAAATCACTCTCACATCAGCTTATTTATTTGTTTTGAAAATATGAGGTCCTCAAAGTGATGTGAGAAAGATATAATTCTCGAACCTTAATATTTGTAGGGTTGTACGGGATCATTTTGTCCGTCGTATATGTTAACCTATTCTCGACAGTTGATCCGCAAAAATTACGATCAAATGAGTATAATATTTAAATAAAGAATTAAGAATCATTCATTCGAAATATGACTATCTTTTTAACGTGCTTGATGGATAAAACTGTATATCAGAAATATTTTATGAGCCATTTTTATTGTAAATGCTGTGTGCTTCTTTGTACAAAAAGGCAAAACTTTGCAAATCATACCGGAACGAATCTACCTAAAATACAGCATTCAATAGAAAATCAAATTTTATGTTTTGTGAAAAACAACGGCTTGAAACGCATAAATACATTCTTGTTGGATGCTAAAAAAATTAGCCAAAACATGACATTGCCATTTTTACGGTTGAACGCAATTATTTTGTTCACTTTTATACTAAAGAAAAACAATTATTTTCATTACGCTAGGCTGAAGATGATTTGGAAAATTGTACTAGTGCCAAAAAATAAATTTCTGTCAGTATATATCGCATCGTATACATTTATAATAATATTAGATGAAAAACGTGACACTAATAACCAGTACATTCACTTGAATGATGATAAACAATATTCAATCTACGTTCTCATCACGAATTCATTGTTAAAACAAAAACAAAAAAAAAAACAAAATTCGACTACTGGCGATCTCTGATCGGATTTCGATCACTGCCTGAGACCACACATAGAAGGTATCTTTGTAAACAGGTACAAGTATATGGTTAATACTAGTCTTTATAAATTGGAAACGTTCAAAAAAATTTGATCATAAGATAACTTGTTAACTAACCACCAATTTTTTAAAAAGATATTCAACTTTAATAACATTTTGTTTGTCTCTTTCATACCTTTGTATATATATATTTAATTTTTAAGACCCTCAAAGTTACCATTTTAATAATTGAACATCCTTCAATGATTATTATAGATATTTTGTGTTCCAAGTTGTTTGGGGTTATGGATTTGAAGATGTTATCTATATAAAACGACATGTGCGTGCCACAATACCTGTTTCGTGTAATGCTAATCTCTAAAAGTTGGCTCCGCAAAAGGCAAAGGCTCCTAGACTATATGTATATATGTTTATTTATAAGAAAAATAGTCGAGGCCAATGCCTCCTTGCTTGTCTGAATGACATGTTGGATTAATGCCGACCGTCTTAGGGATGTCAGATAAGGAAAACTCAAACTGGGGAATATTGAAAAATTTAAATGAAAAACTAAAGTGAAACTTATATTTATAATTCTTATCTTTGTTTGCGTTTCGGGTAGTATAGCCTTATGAATACTTTCCTTTTGCTATGCATTAAGGCTTATCGTGTTTTGTTTTTTTAGCTTCCCCTTCTGGGATAAAATAGTTGATTGCATAAAGTGGTAAGCATTGTTACACTTTCCGGTTAAAGATAAAAATGTGAAACTTTTATAAGTTGAAAAAGTTGTGTTAGTCCTAAACTTGGAAAAGTATCCGAAGAGCTTTAAGTACTAGGCAGATTTTTGAATAAATTAAAAAAAGTACCACGCAATTTTTCACAAATAGACTTTACAAACTTTTTCTGTTAAAGCTTTCTAGTCCATGTATTTATAATTTAAAAAAAAGCCAATTTTAGTTTTCTTATGTTAGTTTAAGCCTTTAGAGGTATTCATGAATTATTTTAGCCTAACCTAAAATTTTGTATCAATACAAATTTTTGGAGGGTTCTTTAGAATTTAAAAAATAACATAAATATGAAAGATAAGCCGTTGAATAAAAATCTTCAAAATTCATACGATATTTTTTAAAAGTTTGGCAGATTTTTTCTGTGTAGCTTCTGAACGTTTACACCAGTTTATAAAATTTTTCAAAATAGAATTTCCATAGAAGCCCATTGTGACGGTATTAGGTCATGCAGGCTACCTACAAGTTAAATTTATGTGCTTATAATTAGGTAATGTTGGTGAGTAAACTTATGAATTATTATATTTTTCATAATGCGGATTAGTTATGAAAATTAAAATTGTAATTAAATAAATTTAAAAAATTTACTACTTCTCAAGGCTATGAGAACTGTGAAGCAGATAAATTTTATATATAGCCAGCTGACCTAAAACCTACTGCCATTTATATCGCTGTTCTATTTTATATAAAAAGTAAAAATTAAAATTAGTTTTCTATGCAAACATGCTTTCCACTACATAATGTTCTGGTACTCTGCAAATTTATTTAAAAACATATTTTAGGCGATAGATCTCACACCCCAAGTATTAAATTATTCCCTATATGAGTCCTATATATTTCATATTCAATACAAATTTAAAAAAATAACTTTTCATTTGTCTTCATTTTACGTTTTCAATGTAAAAAGGTATAAAATGACGATTATTTTAAACATATTTCTGTAATTTGACTTTTTAGTGCTGCCAATACAACATTGCTTGTAATAATTAATAATTTTTAGTGGTCGTTAATTATAATGGTAGTTAAAGTTGTTTAATTTAATTTTTTATTTTGAATGGATACCTTAAATGCTATTTTTGCTATGATTTCTAGAAATTTTAAATGTAATAAACTTTGCTTATATCACTGAAATTTTTTCCAAATCTTATGCCTTTACTAAGTCATTGAGATGGAATCAAGCGAAAAACTTTTGTTCTTTCGTAAGTTCTTTACTATTTGCTTGGGATTTAAGTAACTACTGATTTTGTAGGTTTTTGTTATTGTTTTGGGTAAGCAGGATAAGGGATTTCATTTATGATAATGTAAATAATAGTTTTGTTAAAGAAGATTTTTAAGCATACTCAACAATAATTGAAAAAACCATATTCACCAATATCTCCTATTTGACATACATTAAACTTGAAATTGTCCGACCCGCGTTACATAAAACATTTGTAATTCATGATTTTTTGAGATTTCCCGAAAAAACTTTAAAATACCAATGAAATGTTTTCCGCGAGTAATCTGCAAAGTTCGCGTGTTACAGATATATATTGGGCACAAGTATAGGGGAACTTATTTGGATCGTTTTGGCACTTAAACTCCCCTCTTATAACTTCTATTATATCAATAGTTTTGTGAATATAACAGTAAGAGTAACTTTATTTACATATATTTGAGATTGAAAAGGTATCAACTGCTTACAAAAATATAAAATACTTACAATGCGCAATGCAAATATTATAAAGCTGCCTGAATAAAATGGGCGAGTTCCAATTAATGTAAAAGCTTTCCATAGAATAAAATAATACGCTTTCCTAGTTTTTAGAAATATATTTACGTATTTGCCTCATATATTCGTAGACATATACTTTTTATACAAGTGTACAGTATCTTATAATAATTTCTCAGAATTTTCAAGTATCATAAGTAAATTGAAGCAGTTTATTTATCCGCCTGCGGAAAAAACCCTATATAGTCACTAAAAAGGCCGGTATACGGTATTATATAATGAATTTATAAAATCAAAGATATTAGTCCAACTTTTATGACTATGCACTTCATTTGTCTTTTATTCAAAAATAAAACTGGATCAAGAAGTCTTTTCCCTTTTTGTTATTGTAAGAATATAGTAAAAATTTTTCATTTCGTTTTGCAACTCAAAATTTAAAATGTAATATTTGAAAATGTAATATAGGTACCTAAGTTCCCTTTTTTCATTGTTTTTTCTTTAACAAAATGAGGACCGAACCTGTACCTTGACCCAAAGTTTTATGGTGCTCTCGATGAACGCGCTGAAGTTGGGAAGTTAGTGCGAAAGCCCCGTGTCATTGAGGCCAGATAGTTTTCGAATTATCAAAAGTCTGCTGTGACAAGTAAAAAGTTGAGAGTTCCTGGAATAAATGCTCAAATTAGAGAAACTTAGTTAATTAACGTAAATTGTAAAACACAAAATACTTTTATATAAAACCAAAACAAAGATAATTTATAATTTTGAAATTTTGATATTTCTTAAACTT
The DNA here is from genome assembly GCA_947359355.1 of Acrocera orbiculus. NCBI lineage: Eukaryota > Metazoa > Arthropoda > Insecta > Diptera > Acroceridae > Acrocera > Acrocera orbiculus. The sequence continues at coordinate 45,118,171 of OX375756.1, read as the reverse complement.
ATTAGAAAATATAAAATTCTCTGGCAAAATATTAAGTGCAAGGGCAATAATAAAATTACCATATATCCCAATTTAATCATATTTTGTATCCAATGAAGTATTTTTATTTTTCTTTTGATAATGTATTCAAAATTTCTTCAGTCAAATCTGTAATTTTATATCCCCAAAGTAAAGGAAAACAAAATTATGTTTATTTGTCTAATTTCGCTGTTGAATAACAAAACAGGACTGTAAACAATCAAATAATTACAGTAATTATTCATGAGAACATATTTTTTCAAGTAATTGTGCTCTGTTAGTTTGTCATTCTACATTTTTTCTATACCGAGAAGAGTTCTTCAACTCTTTATATAACGACTTAGTGCTAGCTTGGTACCAATCTAACCCAAGAATATAGCCACATGATAGCCAAAGATTCTAAAATGAGACGCTATCCATCAAATTATCTCCAAAAAGCGTTGAAGTAGATGAGGTGCCATTTATCAAGTCTCATTGATAAATAAGTGAGATGGATTAGCCCCAAGCATTTACTTACTTAGCTGATACTTTGGTGCTTGTTTGGTGGTAAATTAATTCGATTAATCGGGATTGTGGGTTGGCAAGGGGTTTTGTAGCTTTATAGTTTATGTGCAAAAGATTGGTGTGATGATAAAGTAGTTTGGCAAACTTAATTTCGTTCAATAGATGATTTCAATTGTTTAGTTCTTGTGTAGTGGAATGCAAAAGAATTTGAATAGCGAGTAGAATTTAGGCAATAAGTGACCTAGTCACAACAAATACTACGCAACAGCTGTATTTTTAATTGGTTTTTAAATTTAAAACTGAAACCATCTAAATTGTTGTTAGCTTACATAAAATCAGCTGCAATAACTTGTATCATAGAAAATGAACCTGTTTATCAATTTCAGGGTACATCAAAACTACTTGAAAAGTGGATTAGTGAAAGTTTTTATGATTTATAAAGACATTTGACCTAAACAGGCCAATTGTTTGTTTATATCTCTTTTTATGATAAAAGAGAGCCTGCTTAAAAATTAATAATAGATTTCTTACCTTCTTTTCCTAAAATTTTTCCATTAATTACATAAACTTTTTTTAGGCTCTAAGTATTTATGAATTTCATGTCTACCAATTACGGACCATATTTTCATGGATTTTTATTTGATTTTTATTTTTGAATATTTATTATATCTCATTACAAAGTCGTGATGAATACATAGATTGAACTTTTTGAAGCGAGTCGTGAAATGAAAATTAAAATGAAAATATTAGATGAATGAAAGACAATAAAAATTTATTTAAAAGAAAGACTATTCTAAACAAAATAGCCATGAATGAGTTTTTGTTTGAGAGGAATTCACATAAATTATGATGAAAAAGTGCACTAGTATTTAAATTATCAATTAAAAAGTTAAACAATAGTCATAATTGGGTTTAGGTTTCTTCTGAGTTTTAGATATTTGGGGGGTATGTATTTCTTCAATCAATGGGTTATTTTCAAAAAATTTTAGGGGACTCATATTTTCAAAGAGAAATTTATTATTACTAACTTATTATTATTATTATTATTAACTTATAATACTCTCTCAGTCCTGGATTTTGTGATATTTTAGCAGCCATTCAGTTTTCCAGGGTGGAGGCTAGCAATCTGCTTAATAAAGGAAGACTTCTTTTTATACCAAAGTGTAAATGAATTTTGTGAGAAACATTATTTATTCATTTGTTCCTATTGAACAGTATTAAATATTATTTTTCTTCTTTGGTTATTGAGTCAATGAAATGATTATATACTAAAGCCTAGTTTTTTAAAGTTTCTTTAATAGTTGTTTTTATTTTATTCTTTTTAGTCATATTTATCTTCTAATTTGGATATTTATGTTATAGTAAAATAAAATAGCTCATCGCAAATTATTTTGCACATTTTTGCCAAGTATGTTACAAGAAGTGGGAGTGAGTCAATTATCCTACAACAATATTTAGCAACTTTGAACTTTAATCAAAGCAGTTGACGACTTTATAGATCTAGTTTCAAAAGGTGAGATTCCGTTCTTAAGATTCCACTAGATTCAGTGTACTAAAAGGTCTATAAGATATGGCATATTGAACTTAACATATGTACGTATGGCATGTTTATCGAAGATTTTCTAGTAGAAGATCTGCTGTGACTGCTGTCGGTTATCTATAATCTAACATATCCAGATTCTCTTTTATTAACTTTTGATTATATTTTTTACTAAAAGTAATATTTATGATTATCATTACTACTGCTTAAATGTTTTTATACAAAATATAGTGCATAGAAAGTAGTGTATTCAAATTTTAGAAGATTTCAATTTCTATGTGGCTATGAGAGCCAGTTTTATTATGTCAACTTCCCACGCATAGCTTTAATTATTTTGCGGTAGACTAAACAATTTTGAAAAATAAGTTTGTGTGCTTTTAATTCGGTCATTTAGCTTTCCAAATAAGTTCTACCAAGCTTGCAAGCTTAGATTAAATCTCTGAAATTTGAATTTTTGTTGACTTTTGAATGTTGTTTTTTATTTTAAACAATGGAAATATGGTTTACTATTTAATAGTATACAGCTTGATCAATGCCCACATTCACAGTGCAAAGGCCTTAAGATTATGACTGGCGTTCTTGCTTTTATTCCATGAATTGGGACTTTATATTTTTACTTTTTTTGACTGCACACCTAGAAATTTCATTAAACTTTTATGCTTTGGTAAAATTATTCCAAACTGATGGGTCGAGGCTCTCAAAGGCTAGTATGGCTCTTTGAGATAAACACATATAATAAATTTTATATGGTTAAAAGCGTTCAATCGAGCAAAGAAACAATGACTTGCACTAAAGCAAAAACTTTGGAGAAGGCTGTAGTGTATGGACTTGCAAATAACCTATTTTAAAAATAATCTCAATACTTTCATTTCTTAGCTTGGAAATTTGAGATATAAAGTCAACCTCGAACAAGGTTTGACCATCTATGAATATCGAAAATGTGGGGAATCATTGAAAAGAAATTGATAATCATCTTCATTATCTTCTTGATAAAGACAAAAAACTTTCTTGTTCAGAGCTTTTTGAACAGGAAATTGCAATAACAGGGAACATATTTTAATCGTGGTTTACAGTGAATGTTATTCAAGAAAAAATGCAGGACGAATTTTCCTACCTTTAGAACGATTTTGCAGCTAAAAATTTATTTGAAAAATAGCCAGTAGCTGAGTTTTGGTGTCTATCGTTTTTATCTGATTCAGAAAAATAAACAAGTTTCAATATATATATAAAACCTTACATTTTCACTTTTTACTGTATTTTCATGGTACTTTGCTGGGTTCAGTTAGTTTATTATACAAGAATCGAACTTTGAAAACTTTTATCAGGAAACAAAGTGTGTACACGCTTGTGTTAAGAAAGGGTATTAGAAGCAACATATTGTGAAACCAATTGAGATGTTTGAAAACTTCTTCCAAAAATTTAAAAATTAAATTTTTTTTATAAATATATTTTTTTTACCAGAATTAATAAAAAATCCTTACTAAAAAAAGTATCTTAGTACCCATAATTTCATAATATTGTTAATCATACTTATTTTGGATTAACGAATACTGATTTTATATCAAAACAACTGAACGGTGCAAGAATTTTCTAGACCTCCTCTGCTTGCAAAATACTCAACAACAAGTATAGAAGCTGAATTTCTTAGCTTGTTTGTACTTAAAAGATTTGAGTAAGAACAACTTTATTCAATACTATTTATTGAAAATAACAAAAAGCAGAGCAAGCTTTCTTGTCTTTAGAAATGAGATAAAAATAAAAATAAAATTGAAACAGATGTTTTGTTTTCATGCCAACTAATGAATGGGTTAGTTATAATTCCTAATAAATTATTACTTAATAATGATTTGTGTTTAATGTATTAAGCATACTCCGCCTCCTTCAATTTTTTGCTTCAATCTCTTATCGACATAATGGTAACTGTTGAGGCCCTGTTTCCTTCTCCTTTTTGTGTTTGGAGAACCAGTTGTTTTTCTTTCACTCAATTCTCTGATTCGATTGGTGGTAAGCAATTATAATGGAATGAACGTTCAAACACTCCGGCTGCTTTTGGTATTTTTACCACTTAGATTAATTAATTGGCTCCTGAAATAACTTTAATTATTCAGCCTTAAGCTCATTTTATTGCCGTAATTCATCGATTTTTCAATACATTGATCAATTTCAAATCAATAATTGAGAGTTTTGTGTCTTTTAACTTCTCCTTTATAATTACATGAAGTATTCTAACGATAATTACCGTTAAAACTCCTGCCCAATGCTAACAACTAGCTTTCATTTGCTAAAAATATCCTTATTGTTTGTTATTAAAGAGGAGCTATTATACTGCAAATGTGCCTGTTGTCAATTGTACAAAATCAGATTGGCTTATGAACTGATTCCTTTGCTTATGTACTATATTTGATTTTAGTAATTCATGTCTATTTTTGTTAACAAACGATACATACGCACGTGAATTAGATCAAATAATAGCAAATATAAGAGCTACATCAAGGTTGATCCTTCCTTGCACTTTAGGTTTTAGCTATTGTTCGACATTTAGTAATGTTGAAAATAAAATACTTTACATTTTTTTTTTTTTTTTTTATTAAAGTATTTGTCTACTACAATCTTAATTATCTTAATTAATTTATTAGTATTTTTGAATGTGATGAGTTGGTATTGTTGATAGTAGTTCGATAAGTGAGGGCTAACATCCAGTGATGACTCCCAAGGTGCGTTGGTGTTGAATTGAAGTTAGGTTGTCAATTCGTGTGGTTTAGTTCTGCATAGGCGCCTTATTTTACCATGGGTATCCATTAGCCGGATGGCCTCAATGTTAGGATGGTGTATGAGTCGTTGTTCGTGCTTAATAGCGTAGTCTCGGATAACATCCTCCACCCACTTGATGTTCAAATCGTCGTGGAGCTCCTTGTTCGAGATGAACCGGTAAGCATTAGTGATTATTCTTAATACCTTATTTTGGCTCCTCTGGATGATCGCTCTATTTGAGCTACAAGCGCAACCCCACAACTGCACTCCATAAGTCCAGATGGGCTTGATGATAGATATGTATATGGCTTTTTTACTTTTAAGGTTTAGGGGGGAGTTTTTCCCAAGTAGCCAGTAAAGTTTGATAATTTGTTGCTTCGTCTGTTTTGCTTTTTGTTGCAAGTGAAATTTCCAGTTTAATTTGGAGTCCAGATGTAGGCCCAGATATTTAGCCGACTCCGCTTTTGGAATTTGCTCACCGTTTAGGTATAAGTGGAGATTGTTGTTGGTTCTTCTTAGTGTGTACACTACGTGTACAGATTTAGCGCTATTGATTTTTATCTTCCATTTATTTGTCCATGTGTTGATGAAGTTAAGTGAGCTTTGGAGGTTTTCCGTTGCTATGGATTGAGACTCGTTCATTGATAGTAAGACAGTATCATCAGCGAAAGTACCGATGAATGTATTTTCCGTAGTTGGAATGTCCGCAGTGTAAATCAGGTATAGAAGTGGCCCCAGCACACTACCTTGAGGAATACCTGCCTTTACTGAGTATATATTTGACTTGACATCTTGATGTTTAACTTGAAACTTACGATCGGCTAAGTATGATTCTAGTAGTTTGTATAAGTTGCCTGGGAGGAGTATGCTTAACTTATAGCAAAGCCCTTGATGCCAGACTCGGTCGAACGCTTGTGCTACGTCAAGGAATACCGCGGAGCAGTACTTCTTTTCTTCTAATGCCTGCTCTATCTTATCGGTGACTCGGTGAATTTGATCAATTGTTGAGTGTCTGGATCTAAATCCGAATTGATAGTCAGGGATGGTCACTAAAGGTTTTAGTCTCTTTAGAAGCAGCTTTTCGAATATCTTTGATAGTGTTGGGAGGAGTGAAATTGGCCTATATGAGGTAACTTCCTCCGCTGGTTTATCTGGTTTTTTTATCATTATGATTTCAGCTATCTTAAAGCTGTCCGGAACATATTGTATTCTGATGCAGGCATTGAATATATATGTTATTATTTTAATTGCCTTTGCTGGTAATTCCTTGAGTAGGCGGGGAGATAATTGGTCTATTCCTGGCGATTTTTTTATATTCAAGTTGTTATCTATTTCACTGGCAAGTTCAAAGGCAGTGATCTTTTTGATTTTTTTGTAGGGCTGGTACCTTGGGTGTGTTGAAATACCGGACTGAATGTCATGTGGTTGAAATACTGACGATAAATGTTGTGCGAAGAGTTCAGCTATATCATGATCCTTGCGTGCCCAGTCGCCCTGTGGATTCCTCAGGGGGGGGATTCTAACAACTGGATGTTTAAGATATCGAGTTGCCTTCCACAGGGAGTAGTTCCTGTCTTTATCAGGTCCTAACTCACTTAGGTACTTGTTGAAGCATTCTTGCTTATATGTTTTTATGAGTTGGTTTGTTTTGTTGCTAACTCGGTTGAATTCGGTTTTGTGGGCTGGGTTTCTGGTTGAATGCCAAAGCCTTCGAGCTCTCCTCCTTTCTTTAATGGATTGTTTTATTTCTGCAGTGTATGTTATTTCTGTAGTAGGCTCCCCTCCAAATACTTTACATGAAGAAGAATAAGCAAAATTATAGCACTGGTTTCCTATATTGAATATGCACTTTGTTTTTTGTAAGTATACCTGTAAAACAGTAAAACTGTAACTAGTTTCAACTGTCACAACAAACATACCTTCAATGATAGTTTTCTACCAATAAAATTTTCTACTAAGACACTTTCGTGTCGTTGATGACCACTAAATATCGCGCAAAGTCTGATCAATTTTGCCCATAGCACAAAATTTGAGAATAAATCCTTAACTTAATTTATAACCTTGAACTATCGGAAATATCATGCAAGCCTGCATGAATTAGCCTCATCTGCTTAGATCCCATTGCAGACATATTCCGTACCAAAGTTTTCGCCTTACACTTTCGAAATTTTAGAGACAATGGGCAAATTATACGCAATACATCTTTACCTCAAAAATTTCTATTTACACTTGATAGAACTATACGTCAAACTTTCTATTGGTTCTTGAACTTGTGCATAATTGTATAATAAAAATTAGAATCTTCAAGGCTAATCATCTGAAATCAAATGAAATTGAAAATGGGAAAAAAACTAGATTAATTTTCAAGCAATATAAGCAAATATTTTGTTTCAAATATAGATAAATATATAAAATGCTGCAAAACCAGCAATTTTTAAAACAATCTTCCAAACTCTCGCTTGCATTTCACTCCTTTGTTCTCCAGTATAATTATAGTTATACCGCATGTAATTTCCTCCAATTTATCAAATTTATATTTATAACTCCCACTTCAGCATTCCAGTTTAGCACATAATCCAATAAATAGCTCAAGTCTAACCTCACTCAGAATTGATTTTTGTACATATGATAAGCTCCACCATGGTAATAATAATAAAAAACGAAACAAACATTTAAAATACATAAACCTGTTTCTTGGTGCAAATTTCATGGCTAAATTACCTAAGAATAAAAACGGTGTGATGTGCACTGAACCAAAAATCTAAGTCAAATAACTTTGAATCACTTCCATGCTAATTAGGCTTTTATCTGATGACAATTAACCAAATTCAACCAGCTTAACTTTTTAAAGGCACTAGACAATTTATGTAATCCACCATAAAGGTAGACAGTACTATGTTACTTATATCATAATTTTGGCTAGTCACTGTTACCTTTTCTTTTCACCAAACTAAGAAAAAAAAAATGGCAGCATAATATACAAGAAAAAAGTAGAGAACATATCATATAGTAACTGATGAATAACGACGGCATGAGGCTAAGAGATTTCCGCCGCAATATTAGAAACATGTTAAAATTTTTTTCAAAAAAAAAAAAAATAAAATAAAACAACAAAAAATTGCAAGTCATTTGAGTCTTTATAAATAAGTATATAGCCCTTTAAGGGATAGAAATCAATACTGTAGACAATTTTCTTAGTGTCAAAATATCCCAAGGTGATTCATGAAAAACTTTTCTTCTCTGTTGATTTTCTTAAACTAAAAAACAGGCTGTTGCAGTTATAAAGAATATATATATATATATATATATATATATATATATATATATGTATATATATAAATATTACAAATACCATCACTTGTGTACTTGAATTATATCAGCTCTTTAACTAAACTTTTAAATAAATTTACTGCTGAGATGCTGGTGATTGAATGATTTTTAATGAATTTTTGATTTAATATCGGATACTAGATGATCACACGTGAAATGATCAACAACAACCCAATAGTCAAAAACAAATATATTTATCGATATTAACTTCCTGGCTTTTTGGGATTTTTGATTAATTAATACTGATACCAGACATTTTATGTGGGGCTACGTCACTCATTTTTAGTAAGCAAATGAATTTAGAGGGCTTAGATAAATCTAGCAGACAAATAGGCCTGAATTTATTTTTTTTATTTGTAAATGAAATTTTTTAAATTGTTAAAAAAGGCGCTTTTTTAATAGATCGCTCTAAAATTTCTAAAAATTGATTTAAAATAAGTACATTGAAAAAAATGTGACTATTTTAAATGATGATCAACTTTTCATTTTAGTTTTTTTTGTCATATTAAAAAATGTACATTTCCTTTTTTAAACTCTCTAATAAGGAATGTTATCTACAAAAAAACCGAAACGAAAATCAAAAATTGATTGCATAATTGACCAAAAACGAAATGACAGACAGCAGTTCTCTGCCAAAGTCTATCAGTAGCTTTAAGGAAATAAAAAAAATTAAATAAAATTTTTAAAATTTATTTTAGTGGCGTAATGAAGTGACAAAATATTATCTGATGCCATTAATCAAAACGTCTTCCCTAAAAATTATTCTCGGCTGAATTTTGTCAACTTAGCTGCAAGTAATATTAGCTGGCAACTAAACCAAGCTTTTTTTTGTTAATAATTTTTGTCTTGTGGACATGTGGATAAATTCTTTAAATTAGGTATTGAATTCAGGACTTATTAAAACATTTGCTTGTTGCAAAAACTAATTTTAAAAAGGTGTTTTAAAATTTTCACTGGAAAACTGTTAATTGGATAAGAGCAACTCTATTTTTGTTTTTAGACTCAATGCATTTATAATTTTGTCAAGATAGTGGAGTAATAGAATTTCTATAAAATTTTCATAGAGAAGCGTGTTAATTACTATTGTAATGTAAAGCATCTTTTAACACCGAGAATATTCTAATAGTTTTCATGAAAACCTATATAAAATTATTAAAACACAAGCAAACATCAATTTGTTTTTCAAAATCTTGACTAGGCGCTATTCGTATCAACAGTGGTTTTTTTTTTAAATCTATACAGGCCAATTACGGTGATTTTTCTGCTTAGCATTCTTTTGAGAAATGCTTATGACAGTTTCAATATTTCACATTTCGGAATTTTGTTACTTGGGTATTAGCTAGTCAAAATGATTTGTCTTGTGCTGCAAAGTATGAAATTATAAATGATTTCTATACTAATATGCACCATATGCTTAATTAATATGCTCAGCACCTAATATAAATATATAAATGCATTTATTTATCACTTGTTTTAACATAAAATTTTTGGTACACTGCTAATAAGCAAGCTACCGTTTTTTGAAACTGAAATCATATGAAAAGCACAAACGCAATTCAAAATGAACAACGTTGTAGGAAATAAGCAAAGCACAACAAAGCTTGGTTGGGATTTGTTTTATTTTTTATAAGGTTTGATATTTAGTAGTTAAATAAAGCTGTAAAAACCAGCCCTAACTAGCTCTTATTAAAAAAAAGCCTTCTGTTTTTTTTTTCAATAAATCAAAAAATTAGTTCAATTAAGTTTTTTTTGCATTATAAGTTTATTTTATACGTTAAATACAAAATGTATTACTTTTCCCACTAAAAAAACTTTTTTTCCATGTGTTGAAATTCTAAAAATACTTTGCATCTCGCAAACTGATTTGCAGATATTGAATAGCTTAAAAGAGGTTACAGGCTAAAAAAATATACTTTCTTAAGTATAAACAAAATATGGAAAAAGTGCTAAATTTTAAATTAATTTAAATTGTGTCATGTGTGCCTTTACCAAAACTGGTCATATGAACCCTTGCAAGTTTTTTTAAAAATACACTAATAGCCCAAAGTTCTTAGGATCTTTGTTTTAATTTATATGTATCTTCAAACATTTTATTTAATTTCTAAGAGAGTCTTAAAAGCTTATTTCGTTGGAAACTAGTTTCATCATCAACCTAAAGAAACTCAAAAGATTTCTAGAGAATATTTCATTGTTTGCAATAGTTTTTGGTGTAACTGAAAAAAAGATTTACTTGACCTACTATCAAATTAAGACTAGAGCCTAGAATCTATAAAAAAAAAGGTTTTTCAAGCAATACGTACAAGAAAACTAAGAGCTGCCAATCAAAAAAGCTCAGAATCTACAAGTTGAAATAATCATGGAATTCAACTATACAATAAACAAAGTATACTTTTAAGAACCTTGAGAACCTTCCACCATGTTTTTGATCAAAGGTATTTGCAAACATTTCTGGACGTGTTACTGAGTCTACAAAAATTCACAATACAAGGAAGTAAAATTTTCATAGTAAAACCTGATTTGTTTTGACCTTGCGAAATATTGAGCCAATATCAAGTCAATTACATCATCGAATTTGGCTTTGCTTGTTTTTGTTTTGTTTCTATTTAACTTTTTTTTAAAAGCACAGTTGATGAGTTCAAAGTGAAATATGATTAATTGTTGAAATAAGGTGCGAAGAAATTTCCCCTATGTCAGTCAATTTTATACTTTGGCATTGACCAATGAGTTTGCACTTTAAAGTTTTTCGGGTTAGATTTCATAGTGTGGCCCTGTCTGTCTAACTAATATTTTGTTTGGTTGTCAAATAGAGAAGATAGTAAACTTGTAAACATTGGTTTAGAAAATTTGCATGAAAAATATTTCCTTATGAAAGCCGGCCAGTTTTTTTTTTTCAATTAGGCAAAAATATAGAAGACAAGCCTGAACTAAAATCAAATGTTTAATTTTCTATACAGACGAATCTTCGTAGCTGGTAATTTGTGTTTTAAGCTTTTCAAAAAACTTCTAGTCTCAAAAAGCTTAATTTCACCTAATTAAAAATTTAAAGTCTCTTCATCCCAAATTATTTCGATAAAGGTAAAATTAAAGCAAATACTAAAAGAAAGCTGCACGATTTTTATGTGTAGCTTGTTGAGTAAGGAATTGAGAACAAATGTTTTAAGTGTAAATGAGGGCTGCCCAGTTTTTGCCACTCTCAAAATAGATTGCTCTGGGATACCTAAATTATCGTTTTTTTTATATACCTCACCTTAGAGCGCTCACAATACATTTAATACTTTTCATTCAAATCTCTGCATATATGCGGGGCTTGTGTTCTGCACACACCCCCGTAGTTGAATTGAATAGTCCGATATCGGATATACTATATATACATTTACATATGTCTGTATGTATTTCTGAACATTTTAAAGAGAAGCTCTTTTCCTCAGAAGAAAATAATACTGTGGAGGATACTTTTTATTTCTGTATTTTAAAATAAGTTAAATTTAAATTTAAAAAGTTTTAAATCGTAGTAGGTCAATATGTCAAGTAAGTTTTGAAAATTTACTTGCTTGACATATTGACAAATAAAAATTAGTTCTCCTTAAATATTTATTGAATTAACATTTCAAAAATTGTTTATATTATTTTTTCTTTTTTAAAAAATATATATGTCTTGTTAATTAAATATTTTTTTTTATATATTAATAAAATATTAATAAAGTAATTAAGTGGTGAAATTTGTGTGTTAATAAATAATTAAGTGTTAAGAACCACACCACTACAATTGGTGACCCCGATAGCTAGATAAAAATCCTATTTTGGAAACGCCGACGGTTGGTGGCTACCAGATATTGTTAGCCCGACAAGGTTTTTGTTAATAAGAATAAAAGAAGATCAAATTTTAAAGAAAAAGTTAAACAAAAGTTTTTAATTATTAAGAAGAAAGAAATTTTACAGAATAGAAGAAAGAAAATTTTCAAAATAGAAGAAAGAAAACTTTACAAAATAGAAGACAAAATTTTTTAAATTAGAAGAAAGAAAATTTTACAAAATAGAAGACAGAAAATTTTTTAAATTAGAAGAAAGAAAATTTTACAAAATAGAAGACAGAAAATTTTACAAAATAGAAGCAAGAAAATTTTAAAAAAAACCAATAAATAATAGAAAGAAGAAGAAAGAAAATTTTAAAGGGGAAGATTATTCAACTTTAAAAAGTTCTTATTTGGTAACTACATTACAAATTTTATTTTACTTTAAATTTAAGTTAAACTAGATTTAGTTTTGTATTGTGTAAACGATTTAAAACTTTTATGGCTAATCCTAGTGGAGATTTTCAAAATTCGGTTTCCGCGGTTTCAGTTAAACCTCCACCTTTTTGGAAGAACAATCCTCAATTTTGGTTCGACCGTCTAGAGGCTCAATTTGTGCTCGCGGGAATTACTTCTCAATCGACAAAATATTATCATGTTCTTGCTACATTAGACAGCGATATCATGAAAATTATAAGTGATATCATACGAGAACCTCACTCTACTACACCTTATGACGTTTTAAAATCGAGTCTGATTAAGCGACTATCTGCTAGCGAGGTATCTAAACTCAACCAACTTTTAAGCGATCTTTCTTTAGGGGATCGACAGCCTTCGCAACTATTAAGAGAAATGCGAGAATTAGGAGGCGATAAGGTTTCGGAAGAGCTTTTAAGGTCGTTATGGCTTCAGCGTCTTCCAGAGAATATGCAAGCAATTCTTGCTTGCAATCCTGGTAACCTTAACGACTTGGCGAACTGTGCTGACAAAATTTTTGAGGTTCAATACAAACCCAATGTCTTTTCATGTTCCGTTCCTGAATCTAGTTCCCAGTCAAATGCAGTCATAGACCGTTTGGATAATTTAGCTAAGCAACTTAGCGACTTACAAATTACGATTAAGGAAAGCATCCACCACAATAGAATATCAAGGTCTAATTCTAGATCTCGGTCTAGATCTAGACGTTTTATTAAACACAAGGATTCTAGTAATGAATCCGGTTTATGTTGGTATCATCTTCATTTTGCGAGTAAAGCTACCAAGTGTATCAAACCTTGTTCTTTTGTTGTGCAGACAAAAAACTAATTAGCCTTTCGACTCAAGCGGTGGTTGAAAAAGGCAAAATAACAAGCCGCTTGAATATTTATGATAAGTCTTCTAAACGCAATTTTTTAATAGATACTGGAGCCGATGTTTCAGTTATTCCAGCTCCTTCTACAGGAAGACCACCACCCACTAATTTTAAACTTTCAGCAGCAAATTCCACTATAATCAATACCTTTGGGCGTAAACTCCTTACTCTTGACTTAGGATTACGTCGGAATTTTACTTGGAATTTCATCATCGCAGATGTTATCAAACCTATTATTGGCGCTGACTTTCTCAGCCATTACGGTTTGTTAGTGGACTTGTCAAATAAACTGCTTCTTGACCCTTTGACATCATTGAATTCAATTTGCAAAGTCTCTAAAGCGCCTCAGACCAATTTATCGTTGCTATACGACAACTCTTTAGATGAGCGCATACAAACATTACTTAAAGACTGGAATTTTTTCTCTGTAGATAAATGTATTGCTAATCCAGTCAAGCATCAAGTAACTCATCGTATTATTACTACAGGCAACCCAGTAGTTTCAAAAGTACGAAAACTTTCTACCGATAAACTGTTAGCCGCAAAAAGGGAATTCGATATTCTTCTCAGTCAAGGGATTTGTAGACCTTCTAATAGTCCTTGGTCTTCACCACTGCACCTTGTTAAGAAAAAAAATGGTGATTGGCGACCTTGTGGCGACTACAGAAGATTGAATGCTTTAACTGTTCCCGATCGGTATCCTATTCCGCACATTCATGATTTTTCACATCATCTACAGAATTGTAAATTATTTTCAAAGCTTGATTTAACAAAGGCTTATCATCAAATCCCTATAGAACCCGAAGACATACCGAAAACTGCAATTTGCACCCCATTCGGACTCTTCGAGTTCACTCGCATGACTTTTGGGCTGTGTAATGCCGCACAGACCTTCCAAAGGTTTATTAACTGGGTTCTGCAAGATTTACCCTTCTGCTTTACTTACTTGGATGATATTTTGGTGGCATCTAAATCCGAAAAAGAACACCTAAACCATTTGACACTTATTTTTCAGAAATTTAAAGAACATGGTTTAGTTATTAATATCGATAAATGCATATTTCTTAAACCAAGCTTAAACTTCTTAGGGCACTTTATTAGCTCTGATGGTATTCGACCATCACCGGATAAAGTGGACTCAATTAAGAATTTTCAACGTCCTGAAACAATTAAAAGTCTTAGACGTTTCCTAGGAATGATTAATTTTTATCGCCGATTTATTCCTAAGGCAGCTCAGCATCAATTACTTCTGAATAAATATTTAACCGGTTCTAAAAAAGATGGTAATAAAAAAGTCAACTGGACTGACGATGCTATTGCTTCATTCAATCAAATTAAAAATCAATTATCTGAAGCAACTCTTTTGGCTTTTCCGGATTCCTCTGCTGAAATAGCATTATTTGTAGACGCTTCAGATTCTGCCATAGGTGCAGTTGTCCAACAACAAGTTAATAAGGTTTGGCAGCCCTTAGGTTTCTTTTCTGTCAAACTTAGTCAAGCTGAGAAAAAGTATAGCACATATGACAGAGAACTCTTAGCTATTTACAAAGGAATTAAATATTTCAGGTACCTTCTTGAAGGTCGATGTTTTGTCGTTTTTACTGACCATAAGACTTTGATTTTTGCATTTAGGCAGAAGCCGGACAAAGCTTCACCAAGGCAGCTACGCCACTTGGATTTTATTGGTCAGTTTACAACTGATATCAGGCATGTATCAGGTTCAGAAAATATAGTTGCAGACACACTTTCTCGTGTCAGTGAATTTACATGTTCGTCGACAATAGATTTCGAGGCGATTTCTAAAGCACAAGAAACGGACGAAGAGTTCAAAGAATTTCTTAGTAATGAATCTTACAAATTTTTGGAATATCCTATTTTGGGATCCAATTTAAGAATTTTTTGTGAGATTTCATCAAATCGCGTACGTCCCTATATTCCTGTTGATTTTCGTTTCCAGGTATTCAAATCCATACACGAATTGGCGCATCCTGGTGTCAGAACAACTAATAAAATGGTTAAAGCTAAATTTTTCTGGCCTTCTATGAATAAGGATTGCACTAATTGGGCTAGAGCTTGTTTAGCGTGTCAAAAAAGCAAAATATCTCGACATGTGAAAAGCCCTTTAAACGTTTTTGATAAGATTTTTTCCCGTTTTCATACAATCCATGTTGATTTAATTGGACCTCTCCCTGTCTCACAAAATTATCGTTACTGTTTAACGATTATAGATAGATATACTAGATGGCCTGAGGCATTCCCCATTTCTGATATTTCAGCAGAAACTTGTGCAAAGGTATTGTGTCGTGAATGGATCTCACGTTTTGGAGTGCCTAGTGTTATTATTACAGATCAGGGCAGACAGTTTGAATCTTGTCTTTTCAAAGAATTGTCGAAACTCTTAGGTTTCAAAAGGAATCGCACTACGCCTTACCATCCCCAGGCAAATGGTTTTATAGAGCGTTGGCATCGAACTTTCAAGGCAACTTTATTGAGTTACGCTTGTAATTCTTGGTCTACAATTCTACCTTTTGTGCTTTTTGGCCTACGGACAGTTTTTAGAGAAGAATTTTATGCGACTCCAGCAGAGTTGGTATATGGTGAGTCGTTGAGATTGCCTGGAGATTTTCTAGATAAATCCCCAAAGTCTGTACCACAATCAGATTTTGCTAAAGAATTGCGCGAAATTTTTTCTCAGATTCGTCCAGCTACAGCTTCAAATCATTCGTCCAATAATTTCTTTATATTTAAAGATCTAGATTCCTGTGCTTATGTTTTAGTACGAGCTCCAGTCAAATTATCATTTCACTGTCCGTATGAAGGTCCATACCGTGTGGTTTCACGAGGCCCAAGTTATTTCACTTTAGAGATAAAAGGCAAAGAAGTAAAAGTTTCTGTTGACCGTTTAAAGCCTTGTTTTGTTTTACAGGATGATACAGCCACAAATACTACCGCTTCTGTGTTTCTTCCCTCTCAGAATAGAACCATTAACAAAGTAAGGTTTTCGTAATAATTTAAACGCATTTTATTGTATTTTAAAATCAAATTGAGTTTCGTTGGACCATATGTCCATCTGGTGGGGGAGTAATGTGGAGGATACTTTTTATTTCTGTATTTTAAAATAAGTTAAATTTAAATTTAAAAAGTTTTAAATCGTAGTAGGTCAATATGTCAAGTAAGTTTTGAAAATTTACTTGCTTGACATATTGACAAATAAAAATTAGTTCTCCTTAAATATTTATTGAATTAACATTTCAAAAATTGTTTATATTATTTTTTCTTTTTTAAAAAATATATATGTCTTGTTAATTAAATATTTTTTTTTATATATTAATAAAATATTAATAAAGTAATTAAGTGGTGAAATTTGTGTGTTAATAAATAATTAAGTGTTAAGAACCACACCACCACACCACCACAATACCATTTTAGTTTTTTGATTAAAAGTCATGTTTCACAGAAAAAGAGTTTTTTAGTTATTTTTTTTATTCCCAGATCACTAACATTTTTCCTCCATTTTCATAAACTTTAAAATTCTGTGCTTTCCTATTGATAAATGAACAAGAATGCAATTAAAATTTTAAAAACTTATCTTATAATAATATCTATTTATAAATATAAAAATAATTAAAGAAATCCTAAAATCTGTTACATACTTCAAAATGGGCAGAGTGCTGGATCAATATTTAGGCCGGGAGAAGAGTATGGAACACTGGAGAAGTTCTTGAGATACTTCTTCAATATTTTATGTCCAACTTAATGTGTTTTTTATGTTTCCCTTTGGAAAATATTTCAGCTTTTGCAAATCATAAAATGAACAACACATTAATATGTAAAGACGAATGTACAACAACGACCTGAAACACCTAAGGTAAGTTGAGATTTTTTTTGATTTCGATTTTAAGACAAAGTGGTAAGTAGCAAAGCCTCAGTTAAGATAGTTAGAGAGTGACGCTCTTGACAAAAATTCAAAAATTCTATGAGCGTCTTTCCGCCCAAAGGAACAAAGTGCCTCTTTTGATGAAAAGGCATTTTTTAATTTTGCAAATACAGTCGCATTTTCTTAGTTTCGTTTTCAAAACTAGTCTCTGATATGCAATAATACCTTATATTTATTATTTTGAATTTTCTGGGTAGTAATTGATAATATAACTTTCGCATGCCGAGAATCGGAAGTCATAGCCTTCTCAACCAACTGTTGAGTTTGGTTGAGTTTTTTGTTAAGCCAACCCATTAACGACAAAATATTTTATTGATATCTCTAAGTTACTAGTTTTATGAAACTCGCTTTTTGTTTATTTTTAAACTTAATAGAAGTTCTTCTTTGGATGAAATTTCCAGTTTGCGTTAAGTACACAGTTAAAAGACACAAAAAAAAACAACACAGCTCCACCCAACCAGAAAAGGTTTTGTTACTGGATAAGGGATAAACTTCCCAACACTCCAAGGACAATATCCTTCTTATCTACCACATCGTTTGATAAATAAATGAAGAATAAATTTAAATATCCTGTGATTCTAGTTGAGAGACCAAGGGATTTTTTGTTCAACAACACATTCGCAAAAGAAGTATAGAATTCAAAAACAGAAATAACCATCAAGAAAGGTGCACAAAGGAATCTTAAAAACAGGTGGTAGATATAGTGAAAAACTACACCAAATTAACATTCAAAAGCCATCACTTATTATGTAATTATGCATTATGTAAATTAAAAATAACAAGATCCCGAGTAGCAGCGCCAATCCGGCACGGATCCGATTTGCCCTAAAGTCGATCCGGCACGGATATGGAAATCGGATAGGGCCCGGATAGGTCTTGTAACGCTAGGTTATGTCCGGGCCGGATCAGGCAAATGTGTCCGGCCCGGATCAGGCTGCCTGATGCTGCCCTGATTGCAGATACCATATGCCTTTTTTTGTTTTAACTTAAATAGAAACAATTTCATCATATGAATAGCATGTTTTATTAAATTATATTAAAAATTACAAAAAAATTATAATTTTATATATTTGAATTAAAATATTAAATTTACATTAAAAATTATTATATTATAAAATAACATTAATTATTACTTTAAAACACAAAAAAACTTCTAAGTAAAAGACTTCGCATACGTAATACAGAACATTTATTTAAACAATGATTTCATAACTTATGCATTAAATCCTTTTATTTATATTTAATAAAATGAATAATCTGAAAATTAAATTAATTATAAGCAAATATACAACAAATCAAATAAATTTATTAAATGAAACAAATGCACACGGCAACTGTCAAAGACTTAGATTTTTGATATTAAAGAGTATGCAATTTTTGAATTAAAATTATTTTGAAATATATATATATCTAAACATATTCATATAAATAGCATAACACTAAATATTTCTTTAAAAAACAAAAAAATTTAAAGTAAAATAACATTCATAGAGTATGCAAAGTACAGTACGAAAAGATTCATAAAGAATTTCAACGTTTATATAAGTTATATTTTGTATTAAATTTATCTAAATTAAATATTATAATTTACAATGAAAATTGAAACTAACAAAAACACTAAATAACACTATTAACTAAATTAAACCCTAAATGAAAAAAATCAATTTGAAAAATGAACGTCATCGCCAAGAAAACTAAATTGACAACTGTCAAAGACTTAGAAAATTTTTGTAAAAAAGAGTATGATGCATAGATCGCGTATACTATACGAAAAGATTTATATTATTTGAAGGCATTTTTATCTAAAAAAAGGAAATAGCTTTAATTTTTAATTAAAACTTATCATAAATCTTATTTTTATTAATTATTTCTAACGTTCGACTTAAAATATTTTTTGTCCTGATAACATTTTCACAGCATCCGGGACTGTTCCGGTAAACTGATCCGGCCCGGATAGAAAAGATTAGGGTTTTCCATATTAGGGCTTTATTCAGGCTGCCCAAGTCCGGCCCTGATTGGGAAAGCCCTGATAGGTATTTACCTATCCGGCCCTGATTGGAAATGCCCTGATCGGTATTTACCTATCCAGCCCTGATCAGGGCCAAATTGGGTTTTCCATATCCGGCATGCCGGACAGGGGCCCAATTGGGCCCGGATTAGGTTAGGGCTCGCCGGATAGGCGCTTCTACTCGGGATGCTCCTTTGTTCTATAGCAGTGCTATTCAATCTTTTTTTTGAGGTGCCAAATAAGTGGCACCGAAAACTTACCGGGTGCCAAATTCCATATTTCTCTATTAAAAGTTAAAATAAGACTTTTTATCCAAAAGAATAAAGGTTGATTCTATATTCATACTTTATTTTAAACTTTATTTTATTCAATGTAACGGATGATATTCTTTGGATTTAGCCATTTTCACAAAATCTAGTTTGGTTTCACATAATTCGCAACGTAATTCGGATTTTAAGTTCTCTTGTGAAAGTGAATTACGATATTTATTTTTGCGGCGTACAAGACTTGAAAACGTACATTCACACAAATATGTGGAACCAAACATGCACATGTATTGCATTTTTTAAAACTAAAACTGAACATTCTGTAAAGTGTTTTTCACATTTCAATGCAACTGAGATTTTTCAAATGGTTCTCTTGTACAATCAAGGCCAGACCAAATTCAAGCTGATGCTTTTTGACAACAAACATTTCTGATAAAACTGTTACTGTATCTGGATTTAAATCAAATGGATTTTTGAGAAATTGGAATATAACATTTTGATCTTTGAAATCAGAAAAACGCGTGTCGAATTCTTGAATTCTTGAATTGTCAATAAATTTAACGAAATCAGTTGTATCGAACATTTCTTCTCCAAAATGTTTGTATATAGTTGGAAAATTCTCAAACTCGCCAGCCTCAATTTCACTTTTGAATAAAACCAATCTAAGCTTAAATTCAGTTAGTTCTTGCAAGATACCAAACGAATTTAACTCGCCCTTTTAATTTCAAATTTAAATCGTTGAGATGTGCAACCAAAGTGCAATAGGAAATAAAATTCGTGCTCCCAGGCAGTTGTTATGATTATTTAAAAATCCTTCAGTCAATTTTTGCTCGTTTTTGTACTTAGAGTCCAGTTCATGCATCAGCAACTTGAAACGGTTGTTATTATAAACGTATTAGGCATTTATAAATACTGCTCACCGAATTCGAAATTCATACGGTTCATCGCATCAGTTTTATATTATGCGTCATATTGTGATAAATAATACTTAACGAAATCTTAGAATTAATCTAAAAAATGAAAACAAAAATGGCTTCGGTGTCACTTTGGCACCCGGTTTGAATAGCACTGTTCTATAGCATTTCAAAATCTCTTCGCGAAAATAGACCTATAGTACTGCGATAACAGTTGTCTTCAGTCAATCATTTTGTTTATAAATGTTTTAGTAAAATGTTGTTTAAATTTTCGTTTTATTTACTTTCATATTATGTTAATTTTTGATGAGTCTTAGCAAAAAAAAATTATTTTCCTAATTTCAAAAAAAAATGTTTTAAAATTGTGTTTTTTTCCAAATATCAATTATTAATAAAGCTGATGACACCAATTATTTTTTGACGAAGTCTTGTCTTAAAAAGAAAAAAAAACGAGAGATAAAAGAAGCAAAACAGAAAGTTTAGAAAATGAGCGAACAATTTAGTCCGAGACAAGGAGGTATTTTGATTAATTATCAGTCATTTTTTGACTAAGAATCACCCTTGAACCCTTCCACGTGCCGAACAATATTTAAAACTTTCTAGCTCTCTCCCCCGGTTACTTAACATCTGGTAGAAACAACATTTCTCGAATTAAAATGAAAATATTCTGTCTGTTTGTTATATTTATATTGGTATATATATATATATATATCTCTTTCTTCTGTCTACATTTGTAATGAGGGAATTCAAAAAACAATTAATTATTCAAAACGAATTCACTAGTCAATTTAAGTTTGGACATCTTTGACTGACTGACTGACTTGAATAGTTAGTGCATCTTAGATATAACTTGGCTATGTCTTTCGGATATTCTTTTGAGATATTTAGAAAGATTTTTGATAAATGTTCTCATTTCATATTAACAAAAGAGTTTCAGAAAGTGTTTATTTTGAAAAATGAAAGCAAGTTTCAAATCAAAACTTTTATTTGATACAAATCAGGAAGCTTTTTTTTAAATTTTTCCTTTTAACTGAAAATAACAAGGGGTTCAGATAAATTTAGCGTAATCAATAAATTGACCCAAAATTTGATTACTTTCTTTCCCTAGCCCCTTCCCTTTCACTTAAGTAATTAAGAAGGAATTACTTTTATTTTAGATATTTCAGGCATATAATTTGTTCGCAATTTTTTGAAATCAAACTGTTTTTTGACAAAAAAAAAAAAATTGCTGCAACATTTCTTCTATGAAAATTATATTTAATGGGAATTGAAGTCATATCAAATTTTACTGCGTATGATGATCCTGGTTTGATATTTGGCGTAGTACATTCTTATTGAGAATGGTGGGTAAGAGATTTCAATGTTTTGATAAAACTAAAACTAGATTAAACTATGCCAAGTTAAATGAAGAACTCTTAAAGAACTCGGAAAACATAGAGTGACAAATGGTTCCAATGAATAATTTCAAATTAATTTCGAACAAAATGATGGTCCCTTCTTCTTCACGAAGGAAAATAGGAAAATTATTTTTTTTCTCAAATAAATTGTTTTTATTAAACCCAATAGAGTAGCCAAAAACTTTTTAAATAGACAAATATTTGAACAAGTCCATTAAAAATTTACTATAGAAAAATACTCAAACAACACAACAATAGCAATTGAGGTATTAAAGCATAAAAAAGGAAGAAAAAAATTAATGGACTTTTCAAATTGTTGACAGCTCTCTTCGCTTGAGTAATATGTGGATTGATAACCACTGAGTTTTTCCTTCGTTTTGAATTACCGTTGCTCTAAAAATTTCTCCTTTAATTCAAGTTTTCTTCGCATTAGTAGGACATTTTTATCATGAAAGGATATATCAAATGGTTTATCAGTAACGTTTATTTTCACCCTCTTTATAAAGAGCGCAAAAAAAAACAACAAAAAGAAACAAAGCAAAGATATGCTAGGAACGAAAATAAATGAAAATAATTTCATCTAAGACGTTTTTTCATTGTTATTTTATTTCAGCTAATGGTTCCTATCAGCCTGGAATGGAGCCAAAAAGACAAAGAACTGCCTATACCCGCCATCAAATTTTAGAGCTAGAAAAGGAATTTCATTATAATCGATATCTAACACGACGAAGACGTATTGAAATTGCACATACACTTGTCCTTTCTGAAAGGCAAATAAAAATTTGGTTTCAAAATCGTCGTATGAAATGGAAAAAGGATAATAAGTTACCAAATACTAAAAATGTACGTAAAAAAAATAATGATTCAAATAATACTGGATCTAGTAAAAAGGGCAAACGGAATTCAACAAATAGTAAAAAGCAGAATTTACCTAGTGAAGTATGTTAAAAATAAATTAATTATCATATTTTTCGAAAAATTTAGTAATATATTGTTTTCTTTTTCTTATGTTTCTGTTTATTGCTGTTGCTGCTGTTTCCATTTCTTTGTACAGTGTATACGATCGGATAGCCTTGAAAGTATGGGAGATGTTAATTCATCTCTCGGGAATCCACCTTATATGCCAGCTGCCGGTGATGTCAGTGGTTTAATTAATCAATATCATGGTACACAACAAACAAATAATGTTCCAGGTAATAATAATACACCTATACCAATACAGCCTTTATCTCTACAGCATAATAATATGACTAGTCATCATATTAAACAGGACTATGGGCTGACACCATTGTAGAATTTCAGAGGTCACTAGAGCTGATAGTATCAGTTTTAGTTGTATTTTTGTTATAAATAATTAAATTTCATGTTTTACATTAATTTTTTCAGTTCATAAATAAGAACTGCAAAATTTTATTTAGTGTTTTTTTTTTGTTTTTTGTAAAAAATTTTCATAATGTTCAAGTGGTAAGAATTAAACAAGTGCCATATTTAGTTTAGTAATACACATTACTCATTTTATTACTTATTTTCTTTTAAATACCTTATTTTATTTCTGAATATTTATTTTCCATAAATAATATCCTTAAAGGCTAGTTTCATTTTTTTATTAGTAGTACGGCAAGGTTAAAAATTTTTTTTAAAACAAATGGTAGGGATGATATAATAAAAAAAAGAGGGAATAATATTGAGTTTGTTTTTTTAACTAAGGGTCTTAATGTAATATCAAGTTTACCACTTGATCTAAAGTCAATTCGGAAAATACAGAGGCCAAAATCTATTTTAATTTTTCATATGTTAAAATTTGTAAATATTAGTTGTATTTGTAAAAAGCTGTGAAAAAATTTGAACTAAATATTTAAAACGGCTAAAATATTTTAATAGATTCGGTCTTTATAGGGAAAACTGGCTTATATTCCCGGACCAAGAAATGAAATTTTCAAATTGTGTAAAAAAGAAAAACAAAATGAATTTGTAAGCAAGCGTCCATTAGACAATATATTTTAAGGAATATTTGTAAATGAAAAATTGTTAATAAGACGTATGATTTAATAATAATTAAAACGCATCGTTATAAGATTTAAATTTATATATTGATGCCGTTACACTCATTTTTAGCCATTAGTCACAGCTAGAAATAAAGGTTTGAATATTTTCATTTAAGTTTTTTCTTTCTTATTATTCTAAAAGAGTAAATTAAATAACTAAAATTTTGGAAAAATTTAACAGTTGAGTTGTTGTGTTATAAACAGGCCTGTAAATTTCACTATTGGTAGTTCGAGCTAGAGAACAAACCATAAGAAAGGTAAGATACACATAAATTCAGTAAATTTACGTTATTTTGCTAACAATTATGTCTTGTTTATTCTTAACTCATTTATTTTGAAAGTGGAACAAGTTCTTTTGTTTTAAAACCGATGGACTTAAAAGACTTAGTGTTTTTGAATATGTTGATATCAATATTCAAGAAAATTTGCTTGTTTTTGTTTATATTTTTTCTATTTTCAGTGAAATGCTTTTTTTGGAGGGCTTAGATTAGATTTTCCATGTGTGAGTTGCCACTATCCACACATAGGAACCTTGTATGTAGTTGGAAAATAATTTTGGACATTAAATGGACAAGTATCAAAGAATTTCAGGTTAAAATTTGCTGTGACAAAGATGTGTGTTTGTTAAATTCCTGATAATATTACAAGCACTCAAATTACTCAAGCACATAATTTAGTGAAAAAAATTTCAAAAAGTGGAAATACCGTTCGCCTAAGGCTGTTATGTGTTATAAATATATGTGTAAAAGCTCCAAACCAAGCAGAAATCAATGGGCTGAGTATTTTAATATAAAACAAAATCCAGCAAAAGCTTGCAGATCCTCATTTGGTACGCAACTGCTTTCCATTACGACAAAAATTGAAGTCCAAAGGCTTCTTCAGAAGCTGTGGTTAAAATGTTCAAAATCCATTTTACGAAGATTGAATACATGGATGATAACATTAATGTCTGATGATCATTAATATTTTAAAAAACATTGAGTACTTTAAGGACATTAAAAAAATTTATTCTTTCATAGACACAAAATATATGAAACAACCCTCGAACGTCATGTGCGTCATTAATCAAGAAAATGAATAACGTCACGATATGTCAAGATCTAACTTAGGTTACGTCATGGTTGAATGAGTTAGTTTGATAAAAAGTTCTTTACATTTTTTTCACAACACTCTCTATGCCAATTTGGATTACTTATCCTTTTCGGATATGCTTTTATTGATACTATTTCCCAAAATGGGCATTCAAAAAAGGCAGACGGTGTTATAGGCTCTATTTCTGAATCATTAATTTAGAGTAAAATTTCACACAAAGACCAAAAAGTGCAATTATTACAGAAAAGGACCTATACCAGAACGGAAAATTGACCCCATGATTACAACTGGAATTATACATATTTATTGAATGTAAATTTATGAGTTTTGTAAGGAACCAAAAGGCTTTAAAGATTTTATGGCTCGATTATCATTCTTCGGATTTTGTCAATTTACAACTTTTTTAACTTTTTTTTTTTTGTAAAACACTCTAACCTCCTGAATCCATATTCGCTGCAGTTTTTACAAATTTTTTAACTTTTATTTGGATTTGGATTTGGATTCAGGAGGGTAGAGTGTTTTACAAAAAAAATAGTTAAAAAAGTTGTAAATTGACAAAACACGAAGAATGACAACCGAGCCGATTTTATGACTACATTTGGTAAAGTTCATTTTGAAATGGCATTTGAAGGTAAAGGTTTTCGGTAAAGTAATAAAATTCTAAAAAAATTCTCTTGAAAATTTAAAAAACTATATCTTCATTTTAAATGAGAAATTCAAATAGGCGATAGATACCAACTGCTAAGACTAATAACAAAGGCGGTATGTACAACTCTATAATAATTGTTTTTAACTAACTGTATGTCACATGGCAGAGTAAGCTGAAAATGGAATGCATTTGATATTTTGAAGAACAAAATTTCTTAAAGATTTAATCTGAGATTTCTTGATTTCCATCCATTCAACCTGAGACATGAGGAGAATTGCATTGATTTGTTGGCAATATTTTATTTGTCTGGATTAATTAAAAATTAATAGAGAAGGATAAATATTGTTGACTTCTTTTTCAACTAAAAGTAATCTCCTTAAGACATAAAGTGCAAGGTTATGGTCAAACGAGCACCAAAATTGATAACTTCAATACGTAAAATCACTTAATATTAGCTCCAAAGTCTTTGGCATCAACTTAATGATCTTTTTGTATATAACCTGGCACTATTTTTGCAAGCTGAGCTATTAAAACTAACTGCAACAAAAATAACTATTTTTGTCCAAACGGACTTCATTGTCACTTAATAATTAAGAATAATCAATCTTTTTCTCATTAGTCTTCTTTAAATATTACAGAATATAGGCCAGACCTCGTAATACAGAAGAAAAAGGATTCTAAGTGTGATTTGTATGATTCCTCGAGGAAGAAAAAAACAATATTCTGAAGAATAAGAAGTACAAGGGTCGCAAATTAACATTGGCCTTCATAAATGATCGATTGAAGAGAACTGCTTCTCATTAGCTTCTGGAAATCCCGTCGGTATATTAAATTTTTGTACTACTATGAAAGATGTTCACAGAACAGCAATCTCTTTAGGCTGATTTTTAATCATCAGGAATGAAATATCAAACATGTTCGCAAAAATGCATTTTGTGATTAACATCTTTGGTCATCATTAAAATAAAGGCTTAAAAACACCTTAGTTAAGTCAAATCTATCAATATTTGTTTTATTGTATCGCATAAGCTTTAGACATTAACAAGAAATGATAACACGGAGAAAATTAATCATTTCAAAACCTAACATGTTTTGCAATTTCTACCTTCAAAAAGTAATTGTAATCGGCCATCTTGATAGCGTTTCAAAAAAAAAAAGTAAATGAAATTAGAAATGACATTGGTTGAATGAAGGTGAAAACTGAAATAAAAAAATATTACAACCTGTTGAAATTGTAAAGTTTTCCATATCAAGAAATTTCTTATCTTCAACGGACTAAAATTACTTTAAAATTTATACAACAAAAAAATTTCAGATTTTTACAATAAAACAGGGTCTAACCTAAAATACTATAAATCAAAATATTTTCTTTGTTTTAGGAAAATTTGCATTTTGTTGAAATCAATCACAAACAAGATTTATGATACTTGAAGTGCATTCCAGAAAAAAATCCAAAGCAAACAAAAACAAAGAGACGGTAGCCAATTTTGAATTAGTTGCGGCAATTTAAAGGAAGCGCTGTCTTTGTCAATACACAACTCCTTTACAATTTACTACTTTTATGACATATACAGAAAAAAAGGGTTTTGTACTGCATGTTTTTCAGCAAAATATTTCAACCCTTTTGAAAAACTATGGGTCTCATGGGACCAGGTAAATATATGTAAGAAAAATAACTTTTAGCATATGAAATGAAAACAATGAAAAAAATGGTTAAGAATAGAAATAGGATGTCTTTGGTAATAGGATTACTTCTTAAACTACTCGGATCCCTAGTGGATTTAGAAATATTAACAAGGATAACTATTTTTCAAAAATGGGCTATTTCAAGAGAATTTTGCTTACATTTATTGCCGACACTAGTAGCGAATTAAATCCCTGAGAGACATGAATTTACAACAACATTTCGGTTCATTGTTTATTTATTATGTACTAATAGGATTTCCCACCAGGACATCCAATATTTAATTGTAGTTTAAGGCGATGAGTAGTTTTATGGTTACTTTATATGTTTGTTTGGTTACAAGGATATCGGCTGAAAAAGGATTACATATTTTTATTAATAAAAGTAAAAAATTGCCAGTTATCGGGTTGCTTTAACTTTGCCAAAGATAAAAGTTTTTATTTTGCTTTTATTATAGTGAAACTTTGAATGTAAATTCCGTATTTTATTGAGCAATAAGTTGCAATAAGGAAAAAATATATAATGTTCAATGTCATTTGCTAAAATACAAAACTGGTAATCACCTCAAAGGAATTAATAAAAACTACCATTACAATTGATATAAAAAATTAGATTCATAAGCCACAAACTATTTTTTGTGTTGAAGTACTTATATCGAACAGATGCCATAATACTAAATCCTGTCGTAGCTCTGAAATTTGAATTGCAATAAAAATCTTATATTCAATCAAATGGTAAAACGCTATTTATTAGACATCAAAGCCTCCACACAAACGGCTAAAACAAATATATTTATAGAATTTATATAAACATCGACTGCGTCACTGTAAAGTAATTAAATTGTGATAGAAGTTGAAAAATTCTGCAACAAGTCAATTGATTTATAAACCAATAGTCAGTGCAGTATTTAGTGGGGGATAGCGTTTGGCATTCCTCAATCTTTGCATAGCATCTCAACATATGCCGAGAGAAATAACTTTCTTAATAAATTAAATAGAACTTTTAAATTAAGTGAATTCGATGTGATTCGTTTATATTTTATTATAGAGAACAGAAAATGACTTTGTGTGTTGGTTAAGCAAGCTTTTTACTTGTAAGGATGCCTGAAGATATATGTATATTTTACTATGTGAATTTTTTTTAAATGATTTCGAAGTATACAAAAACTAGCAAAACTTCTTATCTGGATGCTTTTGTTTTTCATATAAAGGTAGGCAATGTTCGAAGAATTATGCTCTCACTAATGACATTTACTTTTTTCCATTTGGCACTCAAAAAATATACCTGTTAATTATATTCCTTTTATTACAAATAAAAAGAAATCAGAAATACTTTTTGATGGTATTAAACAGTGTCTTAAGTAGGATGGTGCAGATTTGAATTGGCCATCTTCAAATGACGCAGTGTGGCTACTTTCTTGTAAGTACATAAGTTAATTACAATTATCCAAATATGTCGGTGTTTCGTTTAATTAAAAAAAAATATTATACATACAATAAAAATGTATAGAAGTTAGAGCAGTGAATTTAGTTTTTCCAAAAAGAAAACTTTTTTTAACCTTGAACCTTAACAATAATTTTATATATGAATTGTGTACAGTATTTGAATAAAACTTGACATTATATAAGTTTCTTGTTTCACTTTTTGTCCAATGAAGGAGATAAAAAATAAATCAACAGCGCTTTCATGTGGTGAAGTAAAATGCCTTGAATAACGAAGTAGGTGGCATAAATGTTTATTATTTGTTGGCCATTATAAAATGTTTTTGAAATATAATATAAGCATCTTACTGATCGGCCAGTATGATTGATTGGAATATCAATTTTCGTTCAAATGCAATCAATAATAACTTCAATTCTCACAACAGTTGCCTATATTAGTCACAAATCTAAATATGATGCGGCCACCTTTTAATGATAGAACGACCATTTTATATAACTTCAAAATTACCAATATAGATATCAAAGGCATACAAGTCTATATATTTATGTATATATATAAATATAGATGCTTGATGGTACATACAAACATCTAAAGGACTGTAAATTTAAGTAGGGTTTCAGTTATGTCCTTTTTGTGAAAGAAAAAGGCATCGACACGGCCAAATCCACACATCAAGCGCAAAGAGAAACTCTTAAGCACATTAGACCCTTTTAAGTATGTATAGAAATAAAAGAAGAAAGTAGGAGGGTGAAATTTTCACGACGACCCTTCTAGAATTTTTTAACTAAGGGTGTGCTTAAACATAGTGAATTCTTTATTTAGATTACTGAAAGAAAGGCAATTTTGTGAAAAAACTAATTCATATTCAGCTCTCCGCCATATTTGTTATTTGAGGAGGGTGTAGGTATGTTGAATAAAACTTCAACAAAAAAAAAATTACAAGTAATTCAAAAAAGAATCAAAACTACGAAGTGGAAAGTGGTTTTTAGAATAGCTATTGAAATTTTCCATTAGAGCTCCTGCAGTTATGCAAATCTTTTTAGACCTTAATTTAATTATTATTTTATTTTTATTTAAATTTTAATAAATAAGATAGGATGCAGAATACATGGTATATTTTTGAACTCTATTACTTACCCTTTATATGGGCGTGAAATGCGTATACTTTGGGTGTGTTGTGCAACTTTTAAACTTTCTTTAAACTTTTTTGATTTTTATACTAATGTATTCAATAATTGTCATAAATTCAAGTAGATCGGAATAAAGTTGACCATGTTATTAGAATTAATGTGTCCAAGTGTCAAAGTACAAGGTGGAAAAGCAGCATTAATTGAAAAGCATAGTAATATAATTTAAAGCTATTTACACTTTCCTATTTGTCAGCACAATAGCTTAATATTGCCAAATCCAAAAAATAACTAAAATACCACATTCATGTTTTTAGTATAATTAAACTATGATTAATATACTATGGACATCTCGACATTTGATTGGCTAGAACTAAAAACTAGATTCAAAGAACTACGTTTTTTGTATCTGACTTCCCTGTAACAGTGATAGCCTGTGTGATTAGATCTTTACTCTGCACTTGTAAAACCAAAAAGAGAAAATACTTTTACAACAAAGCAAAAGACTTATTTCTTATAACTAGTAACTTTTGTGCTGAAACCCTTAATCATAACTTTTCATATAAATCCCAAGTTGAATTTAAACACAACTTAAAAACAAAAATTTTCTATTAAATAACATCTTCCTGAATTAATTGTGTTATTAATGGTACATCGACTTTAAATAAAACAAATTTATTAGCATAACCAAAATTTGCTGGACTCTTAAAGCAAAACATAATTGTATCGTTATTAGTAATTAAACCAATATTAGCACCATATGTTATACCATAAAAAAGTTTCCTTAATAATGCATCCTGTCTAGTTGATGTCTTTTGCTCATCAGGTAATCCCTTGTATTGAGCAGCAAAAATATTTTGATACAAATGAATATATCGTATAGAATTTGAGCTTTTTGTTAATGCAATTATTGGACATTTTGGACGAAAATGTGAAATTTTAATAGCCATACGACCAGTAGATGTGCATAAAATAATTGCAGCTACACTACAATTATATGAAGTACGTACAATTGCTTTAGCAATTGTGTCACTTCCTGTATAGCTTTGATCAATGAATTGATTTTTTAATTGCTGGAAATTATAACAATGCAGTTTTTTATATAATGTCTTAAATATTGAATTAAAAACATAATCATCACTTAAATTTTGGCAGCTCACTAGAATACCCTCTGGGTAGTGAAATAAATATTTCATTTCTTGCAATGTTACACATACATCAGTATCCTTAATATTACATAAATTTGATTTATTCCACGATAATATTAATGATTTTTTATTTTCATAACATAATTCTATCATTGTTCTAACATCTTCATTAAAATCAATTAATTTATTATTTAAGCAATTTTTACATTTGAGAATAATTCCACAGTATTTTTGTGGTAGAAATTTAGCTATTTCAGTATTTACAATTTCGCTTTCATTTACATATGCAATAATACGTATCCATTCACATTTAAGCAATTTTAAGACATTATGAATTTTGTTATAATTTTGTATATCTAAATTTTCTGATGTTGTTATAAAATTTATACCATATTCCATAGCAAATGTTATATCCTCAAGCTCTTCAAAAGATACTTGCACTGTTTGATATTTTTCTGGAAGTATAACATCAAGACCAGCTGATAACTCTCCACCATTTGCTACTATGCATTCAACTGAGATACGTTTACATTTCACTACTTTGACTTTAATATCACCAAATTGAATAATATCGCAGCATTTAAGATGACGTATAAAATGACGACAATTAATAAATACAGCTTTTGGGCTACCACGCTTTGCAAATCTTCTATCAGCTGTTATAATAATATTATCTCGTGGTTTAAGTAATATCTTATCATATTTATCAGCTAACTGTCCAATTCTTGGCAGCCTTGGACTTATTTTTATAATTTTTGAATATGTTAATTGAGTATTTTTGATATGGGACATGAAACACATACAATGATCGATATTTGACAGTATTTGTTTACATTCATCCAATGAACTATTTTGCATATCATATAAAAATGTTGATATTCCTTGCTGCATTAAATTAAATATATGATTGGCATCAGTTCTAGGATCAATTTCAGCTATGCGTGTCAATGTTAACCTCTGATCATTATATTTTTCTGGTAGATTATGATAAATTTTATTATACCACTGAACTTGTGATTTTGATTTACAAACTTCGTAAAATCGATTATTATTTGATAATGTTTTACAAATTATGCCATCTGATTGTTCGACTTCTGTTTGTGATGTAGTTTTGCGTATAATAGCAATACAGCTAGGAATTTTCGTTAATTCATTTGATTCTTCATCATAATTTGTTGTTGTTGTGTTGTCCTTTTCATCATACTTTGGACTGTTAATTTGTGTATTTAATTCATCTAAATCACAGGCAATATTTAAAAATAACATTTCAACAGCATTACTCTGGGTTTCATTTGATTCGATCCTAGGCTCAGCCATTATTGATAAATGTTTTAATGAAAAAACTGCTTTGAATAAATAAAGATAGAAAAAGGGAAACTAAAGAAATAATATTCAAAAGGCTTTAAATGAAAAACACTATAACAATTTTGTTTAATAATATAAAAATGACCTAAGTATCTTTTGAGATTTGACAGCTAAAAAAACTTAGGCTACTCTATTTTCAAAACTCTAATAAAAATTTCAATGGTTTATTGCACTCAGCCATATTTTGGCATACTCTTGGAATTCTCTACCAATACTTTTAGTGATGTGATCGTAGTTATGTTCATATGTTGTACATATAAAGCCGTCATTACAGGTAGAGCTATATGTGAAATCCTTAGTTTCTGAGTTGTGGTGCACAGCTTTTTTTTTCTTCTTATGCTTGCTTTTTCTTTTCGCTATGATAGTAACCTTGGTAAGAGCTTGTTAAACCTAAGTTGCTGTATCAAAAAAAGATCTTGAGTAAGCCCAGAGCAGCTTTTATGAAGCCTTACTTTACGTTCTATATTTTTGTCAGGCTGAATATGTTTAGTTTTTCCCATATCAGCTTTACTACATAACCGATAATTTAAAAGATTTTAAATTCAAATAGAAACAAAGCGATATCAAGTAAAAATGCAGAGATATTTGTATCTTTGAATATCATGATATGTGTCCCAAAAAACTTTGCTATAAGCTTCATCATGATTCTCAAATAATTCTATAGAATTTACTATTTTTATGGGTTAGCCTTTATATATAACATATGCTATGGAATAGGCTTTTCACCGCTATTCAAAGTTATCTTTATTGCTTGATCTTATTTACAGAGAAATAGTTTCTGCCTGCCAATTTTTTAATAAGTAAGTGCCCTTTTTGATTTTCAGGAAATTTGGAGAGAACAGAATCGTTATTACTTAAGTTGTTCTTATATTGTATTCGAAGTATTGGCAGTTGCTGCTATACTGAAGTGTAGCAGATTCATTAGGTCTCCCTCCATTTGTTTATCTAATTTTCTCTGATAAAGCTACCTCTAATTGTAAGTCTTTTTCTCTTAAATCTGAGAAATCTTCTCAGATCTTCTACTGTCAGCTGCTTTTATTATCTGAAAATGTATTGTATTTTCAGCTGCTGTCCTATCATTTTTAAAAAAATTCAAGCTAAAAATATCCTTTACCAAGCCTTTTCGAGTTTACCATTTGTTTTCTTAACTGCGTTAGCATGACCCATTAAAGCTTTATTTGGAAAGCTTTGGAAGTTGCTAAATGACTTAAATTATTCTAAGCCTTTTTAATTTATTGCTACTGCAAATAATTGGAAAAAGTGCCAAAAGCTATCACAAAAGCAGTATTTTTAATTTTTTTTGTAAACATCACCAATAGAAGATTTTGTATTTTCAAATAGACCTTTATTACTCGCTCAATTGAAAAAGTATTTCAATCTTCAAAATACACTCAAAATTTTCATTGCTTCTTTTTTGTACATATTTTCTATATTTGTCACATTAAGTTTTTAGCTTGGGCAAAATTTTAAAGCAACAAAAGAGAAAGTACCGTAAATAACATTTCTTTTTTTATTAAAATAAAAAACAACTCAATTTTAGTAATACAAAGCTTAGACATAATCTACTCAGAAATATTGTTTCCATCGACAAGCATGCATTAACGACAGGACTATAAAAATCCCTGAGAAGCTAACACAAAAAAAAACAAAACCAACAAAATAGAAAGGAAATAAAACAACAACTAATAGAAAGAAAACGAAAACTTAGTATGATGAAAACTCAGAAAAAGACCTTTCATAGGGAGCCATTTCTCCCATCTCATTGTTAAGCCTGAATGTCCTCTACTTTAGATTGGTTTGAAAAGAAAAACAACTGTCGGCTCTGTACTGATGTATTTTCCAAGCATATTATATAGCATTTCGTTCGTTTGATTAATGATACTATGTCAATCTCCAGGAACACCAGAAATTCTACACAAATACAGTTACTTATCCCTCTTTTATATACAAATGCTAATACCACCTTTATCTTTCTTACTCCGACTTGATTTCGTAAAAATAAGGGAAAATTCAATTCAGATCTTTTCTTTTTTTATTTTAGACGATATCCTTGTTTTTCTTATACTGTTTGGTACAAAGAATTGTGTATCTTTCGTTGTTCTTATTATATTTGTGTATATTATTATAATTTTCGTTATAAAAGCAAGAAAATATATTTGAAAATCGATACTGAAAACGAAAAATATTGCATGTGCTTTGAAGGATTAAGTAAAAGTTTTTCAAATTTGATCACTTCTTTTTACGATACTCAAGTTTTGAGATATAGAAATATAATTTTTATAATCTCCTAAAAATAATTTTTTTAATACAAGCCCTTTGCAGTTTTTGTAAATATTTTAGATTTTCGATACACATCGAACTTTTTCAAATCATAAAGAATAGAGCAGCATAATTTTTCGAAAGATAATTGTTATTGGAAATGCCAGGTGCGGTGGATATTGCGATAATTAAAGCTAAAAGGGGAAACTGATGGAATCATTTACCTAACTTTTAGTAATAGTAGCTGTTGTTATTTAGGGACCTTGTCCAACGTAACAAATAAACTTATTTTCTCCCCGATAGGACCCTTATTTTGTTAAGTGTATTTCAAATCTTTTGCAAACCAAAAATATTATTCAAACTAATCACTCTTTGTCTATCCTGTTGAACTTGGTGACAAAGAAGTTGCTTTAATCGCTTCAAATTAACTTTCTGTAAGAAAGGAGGTGAATAAATTTAAAAACGACGGTATTTTGTATGTTTTTAAACACTGGGAGTTTGTATTTAACAAATTTCCATTTTGTAATATTAAATAACTAATCAAAAGTTTCGTTTCTACTAAATTTTTTGAAAGACTTTAGTTTGCTGCTCACATAGGTATTACGGGTTATCTATCAGATATATCAATTCTCTGTCTATACACACACTCATTGAATGAACTGTGATATGCCATTTTCTTGCATACTTACTTATTTCTGCTGCATTGTTGTCATGCATAGCCGAAAAACCCACAACACCATCTTTCAATAGATCACATCAAATTTCATTTTATCTGCTAGATTTATTGGTTAGTAGATTGGAAACCTCCACCAATATTACCTATACACTTGGTGTTTTTTCCCGCAAATGTTATTTCGCATTGTTTTTGAAACTATCATATTTTATTTTGAGTGTATTGTTTTCTCTTTGGGATAATTTATTTACTTTTTTCTCAAATCTGCTCCATACTTTATTTGTGAATTCAATTAACATCAGTTTTTTCTTCAGTTTTGATAATATTTTTATATTTAGCTATAAAACTGACTAATCGAAGTTATTTAAATATTGCATAATATCAGATAATAATATATAAAAACTAACGAAATTGTTGTTTTCACATTCACTTTAAAAGTTTTAAAACCTTTTTATAAAAATTACTCAAAATGCACTACGATAAACACAGTTTTACTTCACAAAAACCATAGAAAAAGAATTTAGAAACTAAAACTAAACTTAAAACTTAAAACTTAAAACGTTTAAAAAACACACTCATTATTAAATGCATATTGCACTTTTTTGATTACCTATCAGCGTCCTACTTTTTTAATACCGCTCTGATTATATAGTGCCACATAAGAATTTATTTATTTATTGCTTATAAATTTTTGAAATAGCCTGAAAAACATCTTTAATTTTGAATTTTATCCTAGATTAGTAACTTTATCTGCTGAAAATATTCATAACATAACATTTTATTTACAGTAATTTTTTATAATATAAATAATTGACAGAAAATTGCCAGAATTCGCCCAAAAAGCCACTAGATTTGTCATTGGTTGTTTGAAAATAAAATATTGGCTTGAAACATACGAGAATCTTAATTGACAATTAAAGTTAACTGATGATAACTTATCTTTAAGCTGAGCTGTGAGCTGTAAGAGCTGTCAAACTAGCGCTAACAAAAATATCAAAGTAACCTTTTAGGACTTAGAAATTTTTAGTAATCAAATTCACTTAAAATAAATAACAAATAACTAATCTCTCTTGAAATGTGTATGCATGTTTTTAAACAGTTGGAAATGTAAGGGAAAAGTTGTTTTTCTTTTGCTTTCAATTAATTTGTGATGTATTTTTTGAATTGTAAATTCTATTAAAAAAATAATTTTTCTTCTTTTACTATTAAAATTTCTCTGCTTAAGCATGGAAAACGCAAAGCTAACCGGGGTCTCGATGGTCTAAACTCGAAAATTTAAGGTATTATAAGGAAAAGCTAATGAAAAACGACATTTTAATTGTTTAGGTTTATCATTACGTCTTTTTTTTATACAAAGAAATTATTTTCCAAATTTAAAGAAAATTTTAATTAATTTAAAAACGGTCCTGAATTTGAGTCTTTCGAGCAATTGTATCTGGACGATGTTGTCGAGCTTGACTCTTCTATTTATTTGAAAAACAAAAACCAAGAAAATTACACTACTCTACAAATTTTTAACTTTTTTCGGTAATTTTGGGGTCGTTGAGTCCAAAAATAACAATTATTTTTACATCCTAAGAAGCGTTTTTGAGATATTCTTAAAAAACGTGTTTTTGAGGTGTATTTTCTTTATTGGTCTATATCTCCAGAAATAATTCTTTGATTAATTGAAAATGGCTATCATGCTTTTCTTTAATGTGATATATAAGACATACTTAATAATAATTTAATAATTAGAAGTTAATAATTTTTTTCAATCGAAAAAAAGCAAATAAAAATGGTTCATTTTCAAAAAAGGTGAAAAAAATCACTTTTTTTCAAATTTGATCTCCTGTAACTTCGGTAAATATTAGCTCATTTGCGTGTGTTGTATATCAAATAAAAAAAAAACATAATAACTTTTCGAAATAGGCCATTTTTAGTCAATTTTTTTCTGAGATATAGACCAATAAAGGAAAATACACCCAAAAAAACACGTCTTTTGGGAATACCTCACAAACGCTTCTTAAGCAAAAAAATGATTGCCATTTTCGGACTCAGCGACCCAAAATTACCCTAAAAATCATCTTTCTCTTGAGGTTAATCAGTAAGAGTACAATTATACTTGAGACTATAAGGAAGAAAAAAAATTAAAAATTGAGAAAATGGCGTGTTTTGTTAAGAAAATTATCCCAAAACCGGGGTTTTTTAGGGGTTATTGAATTAAAAATATACGATATCATTTAAATAAAAGAATGGTTACAGTCCCGGCGATAGTCATTGATGTTGTGAATGACATGCTGATATATTAAAATTTCATACGATTAGGTTTAAGAATTTTTTCGACAGCGTTATGCCGAAAAAGGTAGTTTTGAGATAAATGAGTTTGAAGTTCTAAGTATGGATATGCTTCGCACCGCTCTCTACATGTTAGAACGACTGCAGAAACGAAAATATTATAAACGTCTTTACAAAAATTGGAAATTCTAAGAAAACTGTACTTTCAAAATATAAAAGAAGAAAATTAATTTTTGGAAATTTCTAGACCACCTTAAACACTTTTAACAAATCTTATCACGTTCTAAAATATTAAATCCTTAAAACAGTTTTCTTCAATCAAAATGATTAATTAAAAATTGTACAGGAATATTTCTTATCTAAAAAATTAAAAAAAAATTATGCATGGTTTATTTTTAACCTTTTTATTTAGAGTACAAATCTTTTTGTTTGTTTTTGGAAACTACCCAAATCCCCTAAAATCTAAGTTTCTAGAATTCATAGACCAAAAGAAACTTTAAACTTAAATAAAATATTTTTAAAGTCTCGATAATATTAAAGTATAAAAAAGCAAAAGTCACTTGTCACTTAACTGCCCAGGAGATGAAACCCACTCGTAGGTAATAATTAAGAGAATAAATTGCATGTCATCACGCAGAAAAAGCTCCCTTTTATTTTCACACAAGCTCAAAGTAACTGTGTTAATATGTAACAGTAATTAAAAGGACTTCTAGGTAATCCTCTTAATCTTGACCAAAGTCCACTCAGCAATTTTGAAATGAAAGGTGAATTGGGGGATAGTACTCGTAGAGTAGGAGTAGGTGCATGTCCTGCATGTTTAGTTAAATCAATGACCAGTGAACTTTTTTCAGAAATTTCTATAGCAGCAAAAAGCAATAACAACAATTTTGCCTACATACCAAGAATTTGGGGTGGAGATTTTCTTTTTGTTTTTTTGTTTGTATGTAAGGCATTCGATTTTTGATTTGACTAGAGACCAATATCTATTGCTTTTGTTGTTGTTCTTGCCTACATAACATTCTGCTGAGTGGCATATTCTAAACCCTGAAAGGCGGAATTTTAAATCTATGAAGTTCTTTGGTCCATTTTTTTTTTTTTTTGTAGATATTTTGTTTCATTTTTGTTTCTGGTTATGCTTTTTTCTTTTCTTAGTGTGTTTTCTTGTTTTTGAATTTAAAAACAGGAGAAAAGGTCGTGCTTCACTTGAAAGGGGCCGACATGGGTGCTGCCCTGTAACCGTTTTCAAATTTTTGACAGGTTTTCAAGATGTTCTCACTGACAAAAGGAAAATGTGCTTTTTTTGTCGTTTTAAAATATTTCAGCAAAATGGAAAACTTTTAAAATGGCTTCTTTTTATTGGCGTTAATTCAAAACCCGATTAATGCTTGCAACAAAGAGAAAAGTTTTTTAGATAATTAACAAAGTAAAAATTACATTTTCATTATAAGCTGAAGAGTTTTAATAGCCCGAAAATCCTTTTTTGTCTTAGTCTCTAAAAAAAGTAATTGTAAATAAAGTATTGAAATTCTTTGAATTAAAATGATCAACTGCCATAGGGCAAAAGCGGCACAGAACGTGATGTTAGACCTCCCATTATGACTTACTTAATCTCCCTAAGACAGCTTCATGTAATAATACTAGCTATCTTTTTAAGAACAATTATCTGGGCTCCTAAAAACTGGTATTTCAAAATTACACAAACTGTGTAGCTTTGATTAATAAATATAATGTTGTCAAATTAAATTAAATTCTGTGTCCAAAAGCTAATAGTTTTGCAATTTCTATATAGAATTTTTTTTATGAAAATTGTTTTTTTCTATGTGTGCAATCATTTTTGGTTGTTGGACAACAAAAACAAAACAGGAATTTTCCCTTTAAAAAAATTCTTTATACATTAAAAACAGCAAGACGTCGAAGCAATTATCTGACGCCTTAACAGTAAATGAATAGGCGTAAAAAAATTTGCAAAGTCCAACTCTAATAGTTAAATGATCCTTTGTCAACTTATAAGGGAAATAGGAAATCTAGAAAAGTCTCTGCACAAACAACAGCAAACCTATTTGATTAATGACGCTACCTCAATTTTCTAGAAAAACATTAATGGAAACTGGTTCGGATTACCTCCACGTGAATTGGTTTTTCATCAGTCCCTTCTCAAAAAAGAAAAAAAAGCCAAACATTAAAAACAAAAAAACTTTCACAATAGCTTCAGTATTGCTATTTAAGATTTTATAGCATAAAAAGCTATTGTAACAAATCAAAAAATAAAATATTTTACAGGATATCTTAATTTATATGAAAATAAAGCTTCGAACTATTTTCTTAAGTTGAAATAAAAAGTGGTCACAGGACTTACTACTTCTGATCCTTATACATGTATAGTGAATAAGAAAAACAACATTAAATTAGCATATAAATTAAATTCAGTAGCTTGGAATTTAATTTCCTGACCTGTCTGTCAAAAAAGTTTTTGTGTTATTGTTGATTATATAATTTATGCTAGAAACAGTGGATAATAGATTGATATTTGGAT
Source organism: Acrocera orbiculus (assembly GCA_947359355.1). Classification (NCBI taxonomy): domain Eukaryota; kingdom Metazoa; phylum Arthropoda; class Insecta; order Diptera; family Acroceridae; genus Acrocera; species Acrocera orbiculus. Next base: position 45,078,069 of record OX375756.1, on the reverse strand, counting down.
ATAATTAGACAGTACTACCTGTTACTACTCTACCAAATGCAGTCAAAGGCAATTCCTACTGTAAAAAAGCCAAAAGCAAAAAAACAAAAGATAAACGAATTCAAGCAAAATAATTATTCAAACAATAAAAAACTCAGCCAAACCATATCATATGATATTTCGTTTGTTTCAGTTATCAGTTTAATCAGAGTTTTTAATTACACTGAAATCTAAGCCCTTTGAAAAACAATTTTCTATCCATGTTTGTTAATTAGACAACTAAGAAATTATGATCAAAGCTACAGCTTATTTTTTGGTTTATTTTAAAATAGAAGAATATAGCAACTTTTTTGTCACAAAAAAAGAAACAGAAATTATAACTATGTAACAAAAAGCAATTTTCATGTTCACATTCAATATTAGATCGTAATAACATTGCCTGAATTCCATGAATTTGTAGAGGTATTGATTTATTATAGTTTACATACTGATTCTAAGGGCTTACAAATTTATTAAATAATTTATGTAAAAGCTATTTGAGAATTATGTAGGATAAATATTTTGGTAATTATAATCAAAAGTGTTAACATTTGTAAATATTTCATGACATTTATGCAGTAATGAATGGTTTGAAACTATTTTTAATCTTAATGTTTTTTTAAACTGCCAGCTTATCAATTTTACAGGAAAATATTGTATGTCTAATTTTATTCAAGATGGACTACCAAAATATTTTAATGTTTCTAACTTGCTTAAGGTTTTGTTTTTAAATAATTAATTTGCTGTGTCAAATGATCGAAACACTTTAGAAGCAAATTTTATTGTTTTACTTATTATTAAAGATATTATTGTAAAACCCTTTGGGCCTAATAGATACACTCTTGAATTACATAAAAAAATGTTTTCATTCAAATGAACACGTCTCTCGTGGCAGTGATATATTGATGACGCCTAATCTGAAATAGAAAAACCTAAAATATTTAGATTCAGTTTGACTGCGGCTCTTGTGTGAACCACGATTAATGAAATTTTTTAATTAAAAATAAATATTGGCGATTAAAAGAAAAGAAAAGAAAAACGGGTATTTTTTTCACAGTTTTTGGCTAAAAACAAATACCAAAAGCCTAAATTTTATCTCGCGTTTGGTTCACACAGTAGTAATTTATGTGTAGAATATGTGATTAAAATTTCGTATCGATTCAGTGATGATGGAGAAATCACCGCCATCGGCAGAAAAGACGGTGTTTTGAGAGAAACGCGTTTAAAGTATTTTTCATAGAAAATAAAAAAGAAATTTACCTGTACCCAATCAGCTAAGTATTTAAGCTTTAATGCTTTTTACTTTTTATACAGCCCATAGAACTACTTTTAATTATAACAAAAGACGCAATATACCTTCTGCCTTATGCCTCTTAAAAATTGTCATCTTTTTTCCTCCTAGTCTTATTTTGTTTCGTTTCGGGCTCTTTAGAAATTTCAGAGTTGCGGCAATTTTCTAAGCGCTAACGCCAGTGAAGACGACTTTTGGTGAAAACGACGGCGCTTGGACCAAGTTTGATAGCCATGACATCCATTATCTTCAATATTGGATTAAATTCTGCATGAAAAATACAAGCTGCTACTTTGCACGTACATCTTAATAATTTTTTGGCCATTAAATATGTATTAAGTCGCCATACTTCAAACACATTTGTTAAAACTTTCGTTTTTACGCATTACAACCATATAACCAAATGGTTCAAGGGCACAATTCACTACTAAAACATTCCTGTGATTGTGATTCTATAAAAAGTCCAAGCAACTGTTAAAGTGAGTAAATAGTGGAGTCAATGAAGACAAAAAACAGTCAAAGCCTCAAAGTTCTAAAGAACAGCTCCGATTTTAATGATTTTTTTTTTTAAATTACTATTTTTATATTATTTGAAATTAGAAACATTTTGGAGCAAGGACGAAATTATTTATATTGTTTATATTATTCCAAAAATCGACTTTTTTTCGAATATTTCCATTGCTTAACCCTTTAAAAAAATGTTCCCAATAAGATTTTTAGATATTCGAATAATTTTCGGAGTGACAGCTCATTTTGTGACGCATTTAGTGCTTAGTTAGTTCAGTCTTAAAAACTTTAAACGCGTTTTTCTACGACTGCGGCTACTTTTTTCGAAACAGTGTGCATAATATCTTAATTTTTATATAACCGATTCAGTTGAAATTTGGCGGAAAGATTCTTTATATATTAGAGGGGCGAAAAAAAGTGACTTTTTCTTTAATCTGCCGACATTTTGTGAAGAAAAATTTTTCTAAAAAACTTTTACTTTTTTTTGTGACTTTTCTATACGTATTGAATCTTTGTATTATACCTATAAAGACCAAGACTCAACTCTGCAAGACCAAGACTTATTTATGCAATATTCAAACAAAAACGACTTTCTGGATTCCTCTATCAAATCTAATTGTTTTTAATACCACTTTTACATAATTTCCTGCTTTTCCGACGATTTTATCGCTCTTTTAAGTTCCGCGTTTTCCTTCCTGCTTTGCATATACTTCGCTCGGACCAGGCAAACTGATTTCTGAATATTCAAACAAAAACGATTCCTCTATCAAATTTAATTGTTTTTAATACCACTTTTACATACTTTCCTGCTTTTCCACAAATATAATGGAGTAGCGAGTTTGGTGAATTTGATTAATACAAGCTTCAATGGCATAAGAATTCCGAAAATTGCGCTGATGATATAATGCATTGGAAAGATCATGTGGTTTCAAGAATCACATCCTTTTTTTTATTATGAATACTTGGAAGTTATGTTAAAACCTTAATTAGTTCATTATCTTTTCTCCCTTTTCTGTATTCTCAATATATGGTTCGTCTCAAATGAACCAAACGTAAATAAAGTATATTAACTGAATACAATAAAACATAGAAAAGAAGAATAAACATTTACTCAACATTGTAAGTCAAGTTTTTTAAAAATAGTTTAGTCACAAAGGGTGATTTTCCAATTTTTTTTTTAAGTAACTATTGTTTTGAAGTTTGGCAGATAAATTATAAAATCATAAATCTATTCAACACGTTTCCAAAATAGAGTAAAGTTTGTTACCTTGCAATTGCGGGCGTACTTGGCCAATTTCGACATGGCTACAAGGTCTTGCATTGGGTCCAGTATCTGACCAATCACCACGTAATCTTAGTCTTCTAACGGGGGGCGATGTGTCTAAAATATTTGATTTTTTTTTATTTGTAACTTGTTCCTTTAATGTTTTAACATCAACACCATTTTTACTAATATCAAATAGATAAAGATAATCTGAGGAATAACTGACTAGCAATTCACTCTCATTAAAGCTATATTTAAGTGAAGTAATACGATATGTTCTCTTTTCTGATGATGGTATAGTAAAAGCTTTGATTGGAATTGTATGACGATCACAAGATCTTCCAGGTATTGAGAAATCAATCAAAGATAAAAATCTTCTACCATATATTCTAACAATACTATCAGCCCCACCAATAGCAATATAATTATAGGAAATTGGTGACAATGCCATAGCCGTAACTGCTGCTGAACTGAATATCAAAATATTTTCTTTACAACATGTTTTATGGCATCTTTATGTTTCATAAAAGAAATGAATATTTAGATTAAGAAAATAATAACAAATATTAAAATTCAAACCTAGAAGTTAATCGAAGATCAAATAATCGCACTGTACCATGTTCCCCGCAACTCATGAATGAATAAGGTTCATTTGGAATAGTTGCAACCTCATAAGTTGTACCATTGTTATGACAATTAAAATAATTTAAATTTCCTAGATTTATGTTTTCACTAATTCTACGTGTAGTCAGATGTGTATGCATGACGAGACCATCACCTGAACACGATACTTCGATCATTTGATTGCGGCATAAATTTTGCACTAAATATGTTAGCTCTGTGAGGAGTTTTATATTGCATTAGAATTTTTCCATTGTATGGATTTGTTATAATTAAATTTTGATCATCGGATCCAGACAAAATATATTGTCCTTTTTCATTCCATGAAATCGTATTTACACAGCCTGAATGGATTTTTAGTTGTTTATGAAGATCAATTCTTTGTATAAAGTCCAAACTATCTAAAATTGTTTATAAAAATGTAATTTAATTATATTGGAAAAAATTAGTTAGTTATACATAAATTTTGGATAAGTTTATAAAACAAAACAACAAAATTTTGTAGCGAATATAAAACAGACTAATTAGAATATATTACACTAAACCATATTAAAATAAAAATAATAATTTTATACATCAAATAAAAACAAGATTACTAAAATAGCAAGGAAATTGTAATTTGATGCAAGATATACACTTTATCTGCACAAATTTTATAATTTACCTAAAATAGCAAGCAGAATAGCAAGAAATAGCAAGTTTCCATTTTAATCATTTTTATTTAAATTTTATAACAATTTATGATAAATATTTAATAGAATATATTAACAATTATCAATTATAGCTGGAAAAATGTAAAATAATTGAAAAAATATAAAAAATTAGGGAAATAGAATTAAAAGAAAAGATTTTCATATAGAATAGCAAGAAATAGCAAGTTTCCATTTTAATCATTTTTATTTAAATTTTATAACAATTTATGATAAATATTTAATAGAATATATTAACAATTATCAATTATAGCTGGAAAAATGTAAAATAATTGAAAAAATATAAAAAATTAGGGAAATAGAATTAAAAGAAAAGATTTTCATATAGAATAGCAAGAAATAGCAAGTTTCCATTTTAATCATTTTTATTTAAATTTTATAACAATTTATGATAAATATTTAATAGAATATATTAACAATTATCAATTATAGCTGGAAAAATGTAAAATAATTGAAAAAATATAAAAAATTAGGGAAATAGAATTAAAAGAAAAGATTTTCATATAGAATAGCAAGAAATAGCAAAGTTTCCAAAGTTTCCAAAAGTATGGAAAAAAAATATAAAAAAATTTATTCTCTGTCAACAGATTCTCCACTACAATACTAACTACAATAACTTGTTCTAAATCACTATGGTTTACACATTGGCTAAATATTTAAGAAAATTTTTCCTCTCTTTCTTGCAGAAATGGATTTCAGAAAGCTGAAAACTAGTTAAATGAATCAGTTTCGTTAAAATTTCAGAACTCCATTCATTTCAACTGTCAGCAGCCGTATTTGCCGGATTCTTCAAGTCAGTGTTCTTTTTTTTTATAAATAAAATTTATTTTGCTTTTCTTTGAGTCTATTTTGAATTTATTTTATTTTCGAATTTATGTAAATTTATACTAATTTTGAGTTAATATCCCATATTAATAATATAATTTTTTTTTATCTTTTTGAGCTACAATTTTTAAATCAAGTTAATTGAACTTCCACCTATCTAAATAATTACCACAAAATTTGGTTTTTAGAATTTTTGGCAACTTGACTGTTTGTTGTGGTTGCATATGACTATTATGACGCGTAATTCTTGATTTTCTAATAGATTCTTAATTTATCGTAATTCGCTTGCAGCTTTTTCCATGCTAGTTTCCAACTCGTCAAAGGATTTTCAGTAATAGCTTAAAAGTCTGCATGTAAATTATTACCTCAAGGCCAAGGATAGCAATCATTAGTTTTGCTTCATTTCTATCTTCTGCTTCTGACTTCATTGGTTGTGCAAATATAAAAAACTTTTTATATTTTAATATAAAAAATATTTTCACATTTAACAGCATTAAAAATTTCAGAAAACTTATTTACATTTTAAACTTATTTTTAAACTTTCGTATTTTTTTGTATTTCATTAACTTTTATATTATTTTATTTCTTTAAAGTGTCTCTCTGTTGGGGTATTTATCATTATGTATATCGACGAGTGATAGTTGTCAGCAATCGAGGTATTAATACTTCATATTTTCTGTTCACGTTCTGTTCGGGTGCTCTCTAAAGCGTTGTTCAAACCAATGCGTTTTTCATTCGCACGACGGACAAAGTTGTAAAACGGGTGATGCATTTATTCTAGCCATAGCTAGAACAAAATTTTTTGTTTCATAATGGTAAAAGGACACTTTATGACCTTCAAAATTTTTGTTTTAAATGAAATTTTTGTTGTATTTGAAATCTCAGTTTTACTTGAAATTTTTGTTGTAATTATACTAAAAGGGATAAGAAATAATGATTTTATTACTTTTAGAGAAGCATTTTGTGGCCTTCGAAATTTTCGGTGTACCTTTAAAAGTAATGAAATAATTATTTCCTATCCCTTTTAATATAAATAGAACAAAAATTTCACTTACAACAAAAATTTTGAAGGCCATAAAGTGTCCTTTTAGTGTCATAAATGATCCTCATGAAACAAACATTTTTCTTCTAGCTATGGCTAGACCAAATGCATCACCCGTTTTACAACCTTGTCCGTCGTGCGAATGAAAAACGCATTGGTCTGTACAAGGCTTAAAGCATGTTGTGTCTGGTAGCGTTGCAGTGGCTGACCTAATAATTTGCAGAGATTGTTCCTCTCTTCATCATAAGAATTCCTTATAAAAATTACTCCACATTTGTTGCTTTCAGCCCTAAGCACCTAGTTGGGATAGTCTTTTATCTTAACGGTTTTTTAATTTATTCTTGGTAATGCCTAAATTGTCCACTTGTATTGTCTGCATATAATTTTGCTTGGATCCTGTTCTTATTATTGCCTCTGATTGGAGGGTTATGTACCTCTGAGCTAAAGAATAACGATCCTAACGTTTGTGGAACTCCTGAATTTATTGCTATCTTGATCAAAGTACCTTACTTTATATAATAAGAAATCAAAATTAATACCATTTTAAGCGTTACTAATAAAATTAGAAAAAGAGCTTGCCTCGATGCTAACGTTAATTTTTTCCTTACCTATGAAAATTCTTTTATTTCTGTTTGGTACTGGAAGCAATTCTGCTGATGACTCCATGAAATTATATTTGATAGTATTTAGCAATGATAGTAACGGCTCTAGAGAGAGTGTCAGCGATTAGTTATAAATTAATCAAATATTAACTGTATGGTTTTATCCAGGGCTCTACTTTAGTTTAAAGTAGCAAAATAGGATTTGTAGTCATTCGATTCATCTGGAGTGCTTTTTCTCTTAAAAATCTCAATCTTGCAACACTCTAGTCTTTTGGAAAGTATCAATTATTGAGGCAGTTATTATTTATAATTGTTAGATAGTTACTGATGGTATTTCTACGTATTTTTTAAATGAATTGCAGATGCAAATCAGAACAGAAAATTAGGGAATCATTTACAAATTTCAATGGAGAGCCTTTAGCAAAAAGGGAAGGGCTTTGTTTGAATGAAAAGTTCACGAAGGTTCAATAATTCTGACGTAAAGCTAAAATGAGAATTTTATGGTTCAATATTTGTGCATACTTCATATCAAACTACTTCAAAAAATTGGACTAAAAAAAGATTGAACTAAAGACTTCAAAAAAATTGAGTACGTTAAAATTTATAAACAGGTTATAAATTCTATTTATTTTAAGCAGGTTAACATAAAGATAAAATTGAAACTACCTAATTTTATCCTTGATATTAAACAGACTTTTCTATTTCTGAATTTGGCTAAAATGTGTTTTATAATAAACTGTACCTCTTCATTGAGTTGAGGGTGGTTTCCTTGTGAGCTTAAATATATTTCTAACGATCTCAAAATGCGAGACTTTTTTTGCATATTCGGTAATATTTCCTTTATATTTTTTAGTTCTTTCGTTTGTCTTCAAGTTCTTTGAAAAATTTTCGTGGTAGATTAAATTAACGAGTATTGTGGGCCATATAATTTTTATTTGTGTAGAAAAGTTGAATAGGCTATAAAAAATCAAAAGATAGAATTTTTTTTATTGCTTACATAACCGGTTGGGAATGTAACATTACTATTTTAGGAAGTGACGTGATTAGTAGTAAGATTAGGGAGATCAATCTCTAATCTTAGTTGTAATTATTATAGTGGTAGTTAAGGATAAGTAACTAAGATGGCTTAAAAAATCTTTGCCTCCCCCCCCCCCCCCTTTATTTCATCTAAATTACAACGAAATTGTGAGGTTTCCGATGAAGTCGAAGCAAAGTAATATTAAAGGTTTACAGGGGCCACATTTCGTGCATTTTGTATATAACCAAACTTATAATTTCTATGTGGTGGCTATTGTAAGTAATAAGCCCGCAGATATAAACTTCTTTTAAAAGCTGCTTCCTCTGTAAAAAAAAGAGCAAAAATAAAATTCTTACTGCTTATTTAAACTTGATGTAATCAAATTACTGATTACAAAGTATTGCATAAAATGCTTCTTGGATATAAAATAATGATAACGTTGAACTATCGATTCAATTAATGATAAGCTTATCTACCCTAAAACTAGGTAATCTTGCATAATTTTATGAAAAGCTTAATGCTGTTTTTCCTTAATATCCTTAGAAGTGATAACATCTAATTTTCATGAGTATTTTACTTATAACTACCTTTTTCTTCATTTGGCTGTTAAGTTCTACCCTGTGAGATACCTGTAGAGACGAGCTTCTGAAATTTAATATCTTTGCAAAGCAAAATAAACAAAAGCCCGGAACTACAGGGTAGGTCACGGGAGCGTTTGAGTTTATTTCTTCTTGTTCTTCTTCGCTATTTCTTCTTGTTTATCCATCAAGAAATACATAAATAAAGTAAATTTTTAATCATTTTATTGAATAAAAGAGCAATAGCAAAACTAATACAATTAGTTTAAAGTTAACTTTTTAATTGCATAAAATTTTTTATTCTTAGTCATAAATTACAAGGGAAACTTTACGAATTTTAAAAGAAAATTTATCTACAGCTAAAAAATATTTAAATGTAATATACTCCATGCCATATACAAACTATTATAGTAATAAAAAAAAAATAAATATTTAGATTTCTCCTGCGCAATCAAAAATTTCTTTTAGTAAAATACTAAAGAAATTTCAAAAGTAGATTTCTACTAAAGAAAAAGAGAAAAAAGTAGACCAAAAAAGGAAGAAAGACTTCCTTTGATTTTAATTGGAAATAATTGCTTAATGCAATGGTAATTTTCAGTCTATTCCACTTGAACTTTTAAAATATTGAAATAAAAAAGAATATTAAAATATTAAAATTGTATGAGCAATCAACTTCTAGGGAACTGATACCTTGTTTTATTTTCAGTTAAGAAGTTAAAACCTAAAAATATATTAAAATATTCAAAAAGCTTTATACACAACTTGAATTAATATTCGTGTGCTTGTATTTGTTATTGATATGAACTCGCTTTAACTCAAAAACTTTCCCATGAGGGATGTGCTTCTCTCGTCATACTGAAAGAGTAATTTTAGAAATCATGGTTGTCATCGCTACAGGTCCATGTATGTATTCTTCTATCGCACTTTATGGAACCCTATATATAAATATTATATTATTTCTAGAGAAAGGGCTAAGGAAGAACACTAACATTTTCAAAATAATGATATTTTTATGTCCGAATGCTATGAATAAAGGAAAGCTAAAATGGTTCTTCGTAAGGCAGGGCAAGGATAATTACAATTACAACTTTAAAATATTTTCCGCGGCTGAAAAGCTAAAGCACTCATTTCAGTCTGCTAGTCTTTAATTTATTCAATTATCGTTGAATGATTTTTTTTATAGTTGAGATCTACTATCAGATCTGGTAGAATTTTATATCTATTAGTGACTTGTAAATTTTAGAAGTTTTTAAAGCTTTGACTAAAATGGTTATAGTTTTTCAACATGTTGATAGAATGGGCTTTAAAGTTTTATTGATTGAAGAAAGCATTTAATTAAAAAGCTATTACAAGAAATTCAAAATAGCCATAGCCAGAAATTTTTTATTCAAGCTAGGGATCTAATATAATGCGATCTGCAAAACTGTTTGGTGGTTAGCATATTTGCCTTATTTATAAATAAATATCCTTTTATTGTGTATGAATTGTGTGTATTTTGATTCCTTATTTTCAGGTTATATATCGTATAACGAATCTATGTATCATCGGTAATCTTGCCAAAGGGAATTTTGAAGGTAAGAGATAATGAGCTCCCAATAGCTGAATTCCTGAAATTTTGAAATGAAAATTTCACAAAATGATTCTCAAATGATTATCTTTGTTATGTTAAAAAGTTTAAATGAAATATTTCAATATGTGTGCAAGCGACACTTATGCAAACTAACAAAACTGTGTAGTATTGGATAAATATTAAATGAAAAATGAAAATCAAGTCAATAATATTATTAGTATATAAAGTTTTTCCTGCTTGCCTAAAAAAAATTGGCCTAAAGGTTGAAAATTTTATTATTTAATCTTTTGAGGCAAGACTTCTTACGTCAGGTACAGCTCAAGAATCAAAAAAAGAGGAAACCAATTGGTATAACTTCTTTTTAAAGAAAAAAAGAAAAAGAAAGCATTTTTTTATTGGATTTCATCTAAAACACTTGAAAATTAAAAATTTACAAACTAGTTACAGTGCCAAACGAAGAGTACAAAGTATTGATTCAAATGAAAAAATACTGGTTTGATTACATTAAATCTTCTCGATGTATGAGTAATTTAGTTAAGTTAAGCCAAAAATATAAACCCTATTATAAAAATATATTTTCATAAGTCAATAAAAAACATATTTAATCCTTAAAATATTAAATATTTCACAAAGCAAACCTATAAAAAAATTGCTAAGCAAACAAAAATCTAATTTTCATTTAGTTGATGTAAACTAATTTCAAGGAGTAAAGTTAATTACCATTTATTAATGCAAAATCATGAAGACAAAATTAAAATAAGGTTAACTTCTATCTGTATTTTTTGATAAGCACAAAATTTTAATTAAAATTTTACTCATTTTGGTCAATAAATTCTTTATGTGGTATGTAAAGCAATTTAAGTGATAATTTATTGCAATTTAAATTAACTTGCCTTCAACGCTACTACCAAATATGATACATGCATACTCATTTTATGGAAAGATTAGAAGAGGTATTAGGGAGTCATATAATTTTTTATTTATTTATGTGCAAAAATTTATGTAATATTCTCTTGAGTAAAAATTTATTTGACTTTAAGGGGGTCTTCTGGTTCAGAAATTCGAAAAAATCAATGTTTTTTTTCAAATATTTTCATAGCTTAACTTCTTACGAAAATGTTCTCAAGAGGATTTTTCGAAATTCGAATTATTTTCGGAGTTACAGCCCAGTTTGTGACGCATTTAGGGCTTAGTTCAGTTCAGCCTTTTAAACTTTAAACCCTTTTTACTCGAAAAGCGTCGAAACAAAGAACAAAGAAATTTTGCATAAAATATTTATTGGTTCTTTTATGGCGTCCAAAAAACCACCCAAAATTGAGGTGTCTAAGCCAGAAGACCCCCCTTAAGCATATTAAGAGCTTAAACTTCTACCCTCTGTAAACCGCAATTAGTACTGTTTTTCAGTATACTCAAAAAATGTGGGCGGCAAGTAATTATGTTTGATTGTAAAGAATATAATTCATTTGAATTTACTAAAATTGAGTATTCAAATTATTGACTCAAGAATTATTTAATAAAAATTGTTAATTTTTAAAGTTTTATACCTTAAAATACATCCTATCAAAGTGTTGCTTACCATCAGGATTGTGTTGACAGCTGTTCTGTTGGCTAAAAGAAGTGCTTTTTATTTTTAGCATAAATAAAAAATTCTTATCCAACTTTATTACAGCTTTTGCTTAATTAGTCAAGGACCATTTTATACATTTTATAATGAGTAAAAACAAATTTTAAGAGTTCTGACCCTTTTCTAGGATACTCATATCAATTGTTGTTTTAAAACATGATCAATAATGATCGAAGGTTTTTTCTATTGAGTTGTCGGTGTGTATAATAAATTAGCATAACTAGCACTGATTATTTTTATGTTTTGTGGGTATAATATTCTTGTGGTTACCAAAAGTTTTACGCTCTCTGTGAAGAAAAGAGTCAGAAGATAATTATTTTGCTGAGGAGATATTTTCGTGTAGGTCAAAACTTAGTATCAAGGAATAGTACGGCTACATTTTGTTATTAGGGGATATTTAAATCAGCATTTCCACTTATATAAAGGAAACTTACAAAAACGTAAACCAAGGAATTAAGGAAGACATTGAAGTTGCCCTTCATAGGGTTAACTGTTTAGTGTTAACATGCCCTGCTAAATTATTTTTGTTTCCCAATTTTAAGGAGGATGACCCACACGACTTTTGATTTCAACAAAATAGTATTGCATAGCAAACAGATAATTCTACAATTGGTATTTTGCCCAAAAATGTACATTTTTGTGTAAATCACAGGGTTTGCACCGTTATGTCACTGCCATCAGGACCAATCGAAAATCACATTAACAGACAAAACGCAAAAATTTTATTTTGGTTTAAAAAGAAGCGATATAATTTGTAGTAGCTGTTGATCGAAGTAGAGTGCGACTCTTTTCTTTATGCTATTTTCGTATAATATTTTTTTGTAAGTTATTATTATAGTCACTGTAGTCCGTAGATATTTATCTTTATTAGGTTTAAGTAATAGTATGCAATAAGAGGAAATAACATAAAGAATTTTCATTATTTTTGATTTAAAGAAAGCCAAAAATTTAGGAGGAAACAAGAAATCTTTTCTATTTGGCAATAATAAGCCAATTATCACAAATATTAAACACTGCAAGTTGAGGCCGACATTTACATGCTTGACAACTGAATAACCGACAAGAAAAGAAAAAGCAAAAGTTCATTATGTTTTTACTAGCCATACTTTTATTTCCCATGAGACCCACAAAAACTGTGTGCAAAAATATAAAAAGACTGTAAAAGGTGTATATTTTATATTGGTAAGGGCAGAATTTACTTCAATAATATAATGAATTAATTAAATTCCTTAAAGACAAATACTGAATATTTTTAGTGGTATTATTTAACTAGTCACAAAAATATGGATAACTTCAACTGATTTATTTTCAATGAGAGAAAGTCTTAATATTACAAAGTTATTGGAAAATTATTTTAGTAAAACCAATAGTAAGACTGATGAAAATGAAATTAAGCCACTAAAAATTTTACTTATTTTGTACACTTTTTTATCACAATTTTAAAAAAATTTTGAACCAGCAAAACGGTATTGATGACGTCGCGTGACTAAATCTGAAATAATCACATTCTCTATTGTGTTTTATGTATATTTTTTTAAACATGATACCACAGCCTTAGAGAAAAATACATTAACTAGAAAATGTATATTTGGATTCTCAAAAGGAATCTCAGAGTTGCAATTTTCTATTGTTCATATATAAAATATATTTGAGTGTATATGAGTTCTAAGCATCCAGTATGCCTGCGCACGCATTCACGATGAACCCCTAGTGTGATCTGAAAATCAAACTCTGCTACAGATGTGAATAGCCCTAACTGAATATATGCTTAAAAAGGATCAAAGGTTTTTCAATTCACGTATATATTATATATATATATATAAATTAAAATATATGAAGGAAAATCTAGAAGGGAGAGCAGGTAATGCAAATGTATTTGTGGACCACATCATCCTTTGCAAAATTCTATCAGCGCGCAGGATATAATATTTTTATTTCACTTTAAATATGGAAATGAAAACAAAAAACAAAGAAAATAAACTACAACTGCAGTTAGCAAATAGTAGCCATTTTTGAGTTTATTTGAATGAAATTCAACAACTACATATAGATATATATATATATATATATATGCACAGGATTGAAGCCATTTTTATGCAATAAAAGGATGCAATGCTTTTTAGGTAGGAGAAATTTAATCAATATTTACTAGCGTTAATTCAAAGATTTATAGAATAAAATTTTGTTCACTTTTAGATATCTTAATGTTAGTTATGGTCTGTGATTATTGCTACACGATTGAATTTAAAGATTATTTCAGTATAATTAATATTATTTCAATAATGAACTAAGCATATACAAAAAATTTCCTTAGTTTGGAAATTGAGGTAAAAGTAACTGCAATTGACGTTTGAGTAATATATAAAAAAATGATTATGATTAAATAGAGGACATTAATACGAAACGAAAAGAATTGAGTTTTTAATATGATGAAATGGTTTTATTAGAATTCTTGAAAGAAATCAATAATGGATAAGAAAATATACTCAAGTAAAAAAAATTAAAATTTCAGTAAGAACTTGCAATTATATGAATCAATAAAAAACGAGCAGAAAGCAGCTGATGCCAACACCAGAAACCCATTTAAAGTCACAATTAAAAATAAAGCGTAAGTCGAGTTTTCAAAAAACTAAGCTTCTTTCATTGGCTAGAGAAATACTCTAAAAATTATATATAATTTAGCAAAAGGTTTTATATGTAGAAAATAGTTTATTTTTGAAATATTTGGCTTAATACCAAAAATATTTGAAGCTATATATATATATATATATATATCACATTATTCCTATAGGAAGGAATTCCGTTTGTATCCTCGTTTTATGCGTTTTACCTCAGCTAATATTCGAATTTTTGTTTTTAATTTCTTGAAATGTTATGTAGTAATAAATAATAAATAATAAAATAAAATTGAAAAAGGGAAAGGAAAAAGTATAGTATACTTCTGTTTATAGTGAAGCTTTAAAATTACTCTGGCATACCAAAATTAGACCTTAAACTAATATCCTGGCAATCCTTTTAAAGGGCATGATTTAGCCAAGAGCATGTAAAGCAGGATAAACAACTAATTAACATGGAACCACGAATAGAAACCTGGGAAGCCTTGATAAAGCAAGCCCTTGTTACTATAAAGGAAAACAAAATTAAAAATTTGTCATAGTATTTATTTCAAGTAAAAACAAATAACTGTCTTTTTTATGCCAAAAATAAAACATTTAAGTTCAAATATTTGCTATTATATGAAAACCAATATTTTCCTGGATGTGTTTTTCCAGCCATATTATGATTCAGCTTAAATGCAAAACAAAAAACAAATAGAAAACTACAATTGCTCCAATTAAAAATTACACCAAAAATAACGCTGCCCAAATTTCTTGGAGGGCGGTAAAGAAATGGCCCCAACTGGCTTCAACCAGCTCTTAATATTGGAGAAGAGATCATTTTTTTTTGGAGAGAATGACGCCAGACCATGAAATAGATTTTTTTTTGGCCAGTAAGGTTCCTATTGTTTTGTATAGTATTATCATAACTTTTCATAAAATTTTCTCTGATAAAGGATAGTCCCCCACCCACCAAACATGAGGCTTAGTTTTCATCTTAAAATCATCTTCATCTTCTTCTAAAATATTTTGCCAAAATAATCGTAAGGCTACTATGATTCTAAATTTAATCGCAGTAACGGCAAATTATTGCTGTGCTCACAAGGTAACTAAAAAGCAATTGAAAAACAGTCACTCCACAGGCTCTCTGCAACAGTGATATTTAATTCGCATCCTTAACTGTGTGAATGCACATGGAGAGTGTCATTTTCTTTAATTGATGATAAAGACAGGCCGATATAATCAACACCAAATTTACAAATTTTAAAAGAATTTTCACGGCTGAAATGTTCAACACGGGTAATAAAAACACCTCAATGCAATGATGTATGTATTTCAAAACGTATTCGTTAAACAAAATGTGTGAATGTTTGAAAAAAATCGTCTTCTAGAAACAGTTTCTAATACCTAAACTATAGTCGTTTTGTACATCTACAAAGCACTGCGTGTGACATTTAATATATATGATTCCTTCAACAAATACAAAAGAAGTCCCTATCCTGGCATTGGAACAAAGCTAACTGAAAAATGTCAGAATTATAATTTATTACCTCTGATTCCTGTTTAAGAACTCATCCCTATAAATAGAAGATGCAACTGACCCAAAGGGACATTTTATATTTGAACGGCTGCCAAGAATATTACATATACATATACATATATATATATATATATATATACTTTTTAATTTAAAAATAGTAATTTATATGTGTTGCATGTTAAAATTATTCTTAACCAAACTAAAATCTATACAATAGAAAGAAAAAAAATAAGCGAAACTTTTTATATTTTATTGTAACTTTGACGTTTAATTAAATTAATTTCAATTGTGTTTTACTTTTGTTGGTCGTTCGAGGAGTAAAATTTATTTTCTGAAAATAAGAAAAACGGTTACAAGTGAAAAAATTAATGTCTTGTTACAGAATTGTAGCCCATAAAATTTGGATTTAACTTAGTTGTGGCATATTTGACTCTAATTCCTAGTTATTTGTAACTCTGAAGATCACTAGTTTTACTTTTTTGTTTTGTAAGGATATTAAGTTTTACTATGAAAATTTAAGAGACATACAGTTACTCGCCTCATCAGATTAGTAGACTGTCGTCAAATTGTCAAAGGAATTAGATTTGGCCAAGTTTAATCCAGTTTTTGATATCATTCGTATTGGGTAGAGTAGACTGAAATTGGATCATATATACCGAGCGAATGCATAGCCTTCGCACTTCAAGGCGAAATTCTTGATTTATTGACTTTTTCCTCAAATATTATTAGTAAAATTTTATACACCTAGGTCTATTTCTAAGCCGTAGTTACGTAATATGCAATAAAACGATGAAGTGGAATAAAGAAAACACATATTAAAAAGCCGCTTAAAAACAAATTTAAATAACAAATAGATTTAAAATAAATTTTAATTAAAAAGTGTAAGCGATTCTCTTTCATTTAAATGAAAACCGCTTAAAGGAAAAAATTGTTAATTAAATGTTATATGTGTATGTGCTTATTAAATATTTTAACAAAACTATGTTGCAAATATTTCAATTTGTTTTTTACTTATCCTATCAAAAAAATTTTTGAATACAAATGCAGTGCTAAACAGATTCAATTTTAAATATATTACATCGCTATCTAGAGAGAGCCGAATTCTCAATTGTTGACTTTTCAACAATCGTAGTCTAGTAGTCTAGCCTAGATAGTGTTTCGTAAATGAGGAAGTGCATAAAAAAGGCCCATTTTCGGCATCATTTTGTTTTTGAAAGTGTTTTTACCTAGCCAAATTTTCAATATAGTTGTTTTCATTATGCCAATACGAGGATGAACGATAGCATGTTATGCTTGCGTATTTAAAATGTGAAGCCAAATTAGTCCGCATTATAAAGTAAAGCCGATATTATTCCGAGACATATGAAAGATCTACCAGCGTCGCATATATGCAACATCTCAATTCTTTGCGCTAGCCCAGCGTCGCAAATATGTGGCATGTTGAATTTATCTGTTTATGACAGTGTTTTCAGCCAATTTTTCCACGAGCATTTTCCTCAAAAAATGAAGAGGAGGATAAGGTGTCAAGTATGCAGAAAAATAAGCTACGAAAAGAAACTCTTTATTCTTGCGGAATATGTAAAACAAATAAAGGCTTACCTGTTGGCATGTACATCGATAAATGTTTTCAAATTTTTCACGAAAATAAATAAATTACTTATATTTCTAATCAAAAATTTTGTTTTTTTCTTTATTATCTTTCATTATATAATTATTTTTCGTTTATTGAGGATGTTGCATATATGCGACGCTCGGTCTGTTAAATAAAAATATATTCCATGGCTCAGCGTCGCAAATATGCGTCAATGTAGAAATTTGCATATTTTAATTATTTTCAATGTTCTTCATATAATTCTAAAAAAAGAATGTCAATTTGAGTTAAAATTAAAAGAAAAATTTATCTGGTCTGTGGTACAAAATTTTATTTTCAAGCTCTGGTAGCCAAAGGGACCTGTATTGACTAGTGTAGTAATCCAAGTGAACTTTAACGTATACTATTCAAAATTATACCTCATTATTCGTGGGCACAAATTTCGCTGACAAGTGTCAGTTTAACTTATGAAAAAAAAGTTTTAGGTTAAACTTAATAATTTAAAAATAAAAGTTTTATTAGTCAAACAAAATGCCAAAAGGGTAAATAGAACCCCCCTTATTGATAGGGAAAAAGCATCACAGTTCTAAACATTATATATAAATTACGCAAAGAGTGTTTGTCTATTTTAGACTCATAAGCTTAAAATAATAATCAGTGAGAGAGGGGAACGTTGGATATTTAATAGTTTTCATATTAAGAAATGGTAGAAAATGGTAAATTTTTATGGTTTTGATAAAAAAATACATTATTTTTTTAGGTGTGACAAAGTACGCCGGCTGTTCAGCTAGTTTCTTATATAAAAATAAATTTAGAATTTTTTTTGATTCATACACAGTTTAAAAAATCAAATTTTTCGAATAAAATTAGCTTCTTCTACTATATAAGAGACAAAAGCTTTTTTCGAAAATAGCTTTTGTAATCGAAAATATTAAAGCTACATACACTTTTAGCTAATAAACGAACCAAACAGAAAATTGGTATATTTCGTAAATAAAAACAAATTTTGTAAATAACATAAAGATTTATTGTAATCCTTAAGATATTTTTTAAATATTTACAGATAATCTGCAGCTTAGCCTTAATCTTTTTGTCTTTCCTTAAATATCTTAAAATTTAATCTTTAATCTTATATGATTTTAATGGAATTAGGTCTCTTAGGGAGTGGTCGTAACTGCTAACCAAAAAGGAGTTTATAAATTATGGCTTGCTTCTAATACCCGTTCTTAACAGGCAGATGTACACACTTGCTAACTACACAGAAAGCTACTTTTGTATGGCGAACTGTGTATATAGGTGGTTGGAAATGTGTAGTAGCTACAGCCGTTTAAAGTCTGTAGACACAGAAAATTGACATTTATTGTGAATTTTTTCTTATTGGATCCCCCTGTTTTGTGTACCTCTAGCTCGGTTTACTTCACTAATATTCACTGCTTAACTTTATACCGAAACAAATTAAAAACTCTCAACTTTTCTTTAATTTTTTTAGTTAAAACACTTAAAACATTTAACAACCTGTGACGTCTAATTTGATATTTCACATCATATGTTTTGAGATTTAGACGCCTTGTTTTTTTTTGTCGTCATGTACAAACTTTGCCTGCTATGAGCCGATTTTTTTGTATGGAAGACTACAAGGTTGTACATAGCACCTGTTAAAAACGGGTATAAGAATATTCAGAAATAATCCTACATGCGCTCTTAAGCAAACAATTGAAATTTTATTTTGTGGATAATTTTTCAAATAACATTAAAGTAGCAATTTTCAAAATTATGACAATTTTATATCACCCATAGCTGGTTTGTTCTTTATTTCTGCTTGTTGTTGAATCAAAACAATTTTTGGTAAATGCTTCAGCCATATGAAGCTGCCACATGAAAATATAGAATATTTGGAATTTTTTAGACCAAATTTGAATATTTCTTTTGATTTCTCATGCCCAAAGTTATCAGGAAAACAAAATATTTCCTTAAATAGACGCACTTGGGAACCAACACGTTTCCAATAGTCTTAAGAACTGCCTTTTTTAAATATTTCTTTCCATCTCACATAAAAGTGATAGGAAACTGGTACAAAATGGTCTCATGTTGTACAAGTCAAATTTGTTAAATATTTGCGGTGGGTCATGTTCTTAGTGATACCAAGATTAAGTAAAAAAATGCTGGCAAAATTTTGTTAGTTATTTAGTTATTGTTTTTCTTGGAAATTATTAGGAATATGTTATATGCACAGAATAGCTAAAATCAAGCTTAGTTAAAAATACAAGACAAATGTATTTTGACTTAAAATATTTTTTGTTGTCATGAGCTAGTTGCATTCTTCATTTAAATGCTATTTAATATTATTATAGTTAATTAAGTATATGTGAAGTTAATTCAAAAAATGTTAAAAACTGTGTGCATGATTTTGTTCAGTGAAGGAAACGTATTAATATCTGGCCTATGTTTAAAATATTTTTTGAATTTTTTTGTAACCGTCAAAATATTATTAAAATGTTAACTATTAACTATAATGTTAATAAGTAAGATTAGGTTTAATTTAAATGTAAGGATTTGCTTTTATTTTCAATGGAAAGCTGGTAAAATTCCTTTACACTAAACTAATTAAACATTAATACTAATCTTTTGATAAATAACTACCTAACCAAGCTGAAATTGGAGCAAAATTTCATTCTGATTGATTTCTATTTATCAATTCAGACAGAGAATCTTTTATATTTACGCTAACATCAAAATTTAAGGCTGGATTTGACTTGAATTTCTCATGAAATTCCTATTTGCTGATTAAAACAAAGTCATAAAAATCTTTATTTTTTTATTTAAATAATTGTCAAGTAAAGTTCATCACAATAAATTAACTAAAATTATAGAAATGGTGTTTGTTCCAAGATATAAAAAAAATCAGTGCACTCTTTGTGTATTGCTGTGTGTTGCTGTTTTTATATAAAACCGCTTCAAACTTATTTTATTTAGACTGAATTCATCGATGCTCATAAAAAAAACTTAGTAATAATATCTTCAATATTTTCCAAATTTTTTTTAACTGCCATTTCTAATGAAGGAACATAAATATGACCAAAATGTTTAGTATATCTTGTATTTACAACACAAGGAAATTTGGTGCTGTTTCATCAGCTGAATTTACTTGTAAATGTCTCAGATCATGTAATTGTGATTCAATACCAACTGGAAGATTTGATATAATTGAACTATCATAATTTTCAAAACAATTAGCTGCATTTGTAGTATTTCCTATCACATGATGTTCGTATGGTGGTGGTAAAAAATTTCCTGAGTAATTCTCATAACTTGGTAAAAATCCAGGATTGCAATAAACTTGTACCATAGCTCGTAAATTTTGTAGGTTTTGTGTATCTATATTTGGCATATAACCATCACTTACTGATGATAAATTTTTCGATTCAATCGGTCCTTGGAAGTTTTCATTTGAACTTTGTTTCCTTATTGACTCTGTACTCATATGAATATCCATTGAGGCTCTGTAAGAAGGAACCTGGCCATCTTGTGAATAAGAGAGCAATCTACTTACTAATTTCTTGTGATGTTCAGAGTCATTCAAATCTTGTTTAACGATTCCAGTATTTTTTATTGGTGAACTGCTTGTCTCTGTACTAGATGATATTTCCTGTTCTGATTTGATAATCGAACGCTTCTTTTTTTCTTTTTTCTGTTTCATTCGACGATTTTGGAACCAAACTTTAATTTGTCTTTCTCTTAAATTTAAATAATTAGCAATTTCAATGCGTCTTTGTCGACATATATAGCTGTTTTGACGGAATTCTCTTTCAAGCTCTGTTAGTTGAGAGCTAGTGTATGCTGTTCGTGATCTTTTCGGTTTCTCGGATCGTTTCGTTTCTAAATATAAAAAGTGCAATTTAGTTTGGGTTATACTGTAAAATATAAAAAGAGCAGAAAATTTGTAAATACTAAAAAAAATATTGAAAATCAAAGTTTGACCTGATGATGTAAATGTTGCATTAAAGCTTATATAAAACTCTAAATTCAAAGAAATTTTTACTATTTCTGTTTAAAACCAGTGAAAAACGGTCAATAACTGGACTATGTTTCTCACCTTTTTTCTTTCTTGAGGTCACATTTGTATATTCGTTTAGAATAGCTTGATTATTATACAAATTATTTTGGTATGGACCCATTTGCTGATTTCCCTGCAAAAGAGGGAAATTTTGGGAGTCGTAAGTCATATTAGCACTGATACTTTCGTTGAAGACCTGAAAAAAAATAGAAAATATTAACTCATTTAAACTTTTTCGTACAAAAAAAAATTTAATGTAAGGTTGCAAACAATTTATAAGAAGTTTTACTTTTTTCGTAACAAGTTAAAACCAATTACGTTTCTGAAAATTTGAGTATTAAAGTAAACGCAATCAAATTAAATAAAAAATTAAAACAAAACACTAAAATTTGTAATTATTTTGTTAAAATCCAATTACATAAGTACACACCAAAACATTATTCTTACCATATCGCCAGACATATCCAAATTAGTAATTGGTGAGTTACTATCATAGGTACTAATATTATCGGAACTATTATTGCTTGGGAAAAAACTGCAGTTTGAATAACAACCATCCATTATAATAAACTTATTATGATGTTTTTAGCAAAACTGGTAGTTAACTGACACAAAATATTTTAGAAATGAGCTCTGCAATTTTCGAAAAGAAAGTGAATCAGTGAAAGTCTAGAACGTTGTATTTATTTGAAAAGACATGTATATAGACTAAACTGTTGGCAGTTAGAGAAGGGGTAATATAGCTTCACCCAAAATCAAAAGAATACTAGCCCTATATAAAAATGCATAAATTTTGTTACCTGATTTAGCCATTCAATACATATGAAAGCTAACTTTTTAACTATAACATTTGACAGAAATTTGTAGAGTTTCTGTTTCTAAGCTTAAAAAAATTGAATTTGATTTCATTTTCAATTTTGCAAAACTTTTAGTGTAAGATATAATATTTTTTCAAAAATTTGAAACTACTTAGCTACAAGATATCAAACTAATCTTTAAAGTACCTATATATTGAATAAATATATGCCACTAACCGTATTAAGTTTATTCTTTCGCTTATGATACGTAAAAGTCGTCCCCTTTACTGTCGAGACATATGGTGCCAGATATACTAAATCCTAAGGATTAAAATGCTCAATAATAATAATTCTAGCTATAGTAAACCTCAAAATTAGGTATGAGCCTTTGCCCAAAGAAATTATGAGTATTCAAGAGTCTGATTTACACGTAAATAAAACAAGTAATAAAGGGAAATAACAAATTGAATTGACAGTAATTTTTTTTATATTATTCATTTAGGAGGAACCATACCACAAAATTCTGTCAAGAAATATTTTTGGTATTACAAATTGCGATATTCCGATATTTTGTGTATATGTAGATATAAGTGTTTGCTAAATTTTTTCGGTTTTGGGGCATAAACATCTTCTAAACTTAAGCCACTTCATCCGCTTTGCAAAGCTTTACAATTTTCTTTACGGAATTGTGATTGTTAAATGAACAGATATCACGCCCGGCTTGATTTTTTAAATCTCAGGGTTCAAAAATAAATATACTTTTGATTTTATTGGTGTTATCTTTGTCCCTTGTATACGATGCTACCCAAAAAATTCTTTTGGAAGCAAAGTTTCACTCAAAGTCCAATTTTCAATTTCAAAATAACATTTTACAATAAAATCACGAAATTACGTATAGAAATTACTAGTAAAAATTTTGATAAGCTAAGAAAAACTGCAAGGATGCTTTGTCTTATGGGTAATTATGTTGAGGACAAAAATTGAAAATGTACGTATTTTTTTTTATAAAAAATTTATTAATAATTAAAATTGTTGTTAAGAAAATTTTTTGCCGAAAACTTAGAGCTACCCCTATTAAATTAAATCGATATTAAAGAAATAACAAGCTTTATCGAAACTACTCTAAAATTATAGCTGATTGGTTTTTTAACCACTAAATAAAATAAAAAAATTCAAAGATATTTTCTGGTTTTTTAAATCTGAATTAAAAATATCACAAAGTTTAAATGACAAGTTATATGCTCAAAACGTCAAAAAGTGTCATTAGGGCATCAAATCGAGTAATTTTTCGAACTTTAAGTTCTATAGATATCAGAAAAGATTTCCCTTCGCATCTCATAAAGAGGTAAAAGTCATTGTCTCTAATAATGACATACTAACCTCTCTATAAATGTATTAGATAGATGGAAAGATTTCACTATTTCTACGCATAAAAATTTCTTACTGCTTTTAATTAAATTATGAAAACAAAGCAAATTGAACTTCTATAGAAGTGAACTTGTTATAGTCATATTTTTCAACAGTAAAACTATTAATACTTACTTAATAACAACAAAATAAAAAATCAGTAGTGATAAAGAGAAGGGTTCAATAATTCTATCCGTCCTTAGGGTCGTCAAGTTAAATCCTTTCGGTTAAATAAATGTTTCGAAAAGTGCATTTGACGCCTTAAAGTTACTCACATAAACGTCAGTCAGACGATGTTTATTGCAAAACAGACTTAAACAGATGTAATACACTAATATATTCACTAGTTATATACAACACTCACTTCTAATTTGATTTTTCAGGTAGAACTTAGACTCGCCCACTTTCAAATCCTTTTGACACAATTGTATTATAACTTTCTGACTCCAATAATTACGTGGTCGCAGGCACTTTATATTTTATTTTATGACTATATACAGACATGTTTTTCATATTTTTGTCGACATAGTAAAAGAGATTATAACTAATTTTCAAATATATATATGTATATATATTGAGTATCGCGTGTCTTCGCGAAAATTTCAGTCCCTGTTTCTAATTACAATTTTACATATACGGTTCACTTACGAGTATATTAACATTCCATATTTGAACTTTAATACTAACTGTCGCGTTCCAAAATTCTAACTGAAATGATTTATAACATATTGTCATTAAAAATTGTTCCGTCTTGTCGTCTATGAAGGTTAATTAAAAATGATAAAATAGAGAAAACTTTGAAAAGAGGAAGTTACTTAAATGAATTAGTGAACTTTGTTTGTTATCGGTTACCTGAGGGTGTACCAGCTTCTGACCTATGTCATTCATATACATATGTATATTATTTCAGTTGCATAAACCAGAATTTTTATCACAACTTTCAAATTTTAATGTTTTTGAAATTGAATTATCTTAACAAAGTACAAAAAGCAAAGCACTGTTAGTAAGAAGTCAATAAACCGTAAAAATTAAAAAAAAAATCTATTTCTCGCTTATCTGGTTTTGAAGGCAAAAATACTGGAGAATTGTGATAATATGAAATTTTATTTTCTATGGTACAGAAATATTGTGTTTTACTGTAAAAAATAAAAAAAAATTTATCTTATTCTCGATATTTGTAAAATATCAAATTATTACAAGAGCGGTAAAAATAAAGTGGCCATTGAAGCCAAAAACCAAAAAGCTACAACCATCCCGAAACATTAAGGTCAATAACATCAAAAAGACCACCTCACCTAGCCTAAAAGCAAAGATTTTATTACTTTTCATCTAAGTTTTTCTTCTCTTTAAAATAATCGCCTTTGTGTGAGTATTTTATTCAGTATTTAGAAAGAATTCTCAGTTTTGCGTCTGACGCAACTAATTATAAAAAACAATGAAACTTTCAGGCTGCTACAAAGGATGTTCAAAAGCTTCAACTGAAAAGTTTGAATTAGCTTTCAGTAAGATAAACGATGGTGAATAGCGTAACAGGAGGGAAAAGTGAAATCTTGGCTAGCTTTTTATTGGGTAGTCCAGGCAAGGTGATTCTTGAGAAATTACTGCCTTGTTGAGTTATTTTTCGTTAAAGTGCTACTTCCATTTTTGGAGTAGTTTATTGGCACTCATTTGTCTTGAAATAGCGTAAACAAAAAAGGTTTCAGGCATATATACTCGTATGTGACTTAAACTCGAAATTTTTTCATATCCATACAAAAACACAAGAAATAAATTTTACTGCCTGTACAAAAAAAAGCACAATTCTTTTTGATAGCTAAAATAAATAAAACAATTTCCTATATAAAAGCAAAAATATAGATTGAAGAAAATTTTGATAAATTAAGCAAACATCAACGAAAAAGTAAGCCAGATTTCCTGACATCAATTTTGTATCTCATCACATTATTCACCTTTTAGAAAAAATCCCATCAGGTTTTACCATGAAAATGGAAAATTTTGAAAATTAAACTATTCTTTTATTAGAGAGAAACTACGAGTTTGTGGAAGCAAAATTTTAAATGGGGAAAATCATAGAAACTAAATCAAAACGGAAAAATTCAGCATTTCAGCTAAACCAAAAAGCTACTGTTTATGCCGACATAAGCTTCTTGAGTTGTAATTTATCCTTAAAAAAAGATCATTTTATTTTAGCTGCAATGTTAAACATCTTCAAAGACAGAAAACGTTGGCTAAAATTTACATCTTAACGGTTTTACTTTTAATTACCTTGGCAAAAGTGAAAGTTGGACAATGAGTAGTAGAAAACACACTACCAAATATTGTAATTAGCCATTTTATTTCTGATAGTAGCTTTGAACAAAAAGACAGCTTTAACATAATTAGGGTGTATTTTCAAAATATCTTAGGCATTTGCCATAATAAGACTAGAGACACATTAAAACTTTTGTTCGGTAAAGTCTCACTCAAAGGTTTCCTTTCATATGGGGAAATGCTGTGATTTTTCAAAATTTGAACGATATCAGTTTTCATTATTGTTTGTTTCCAGTAACAGTTTCCATCAAATATGCGCTATGAATATGAATCACATTTTCTTATCTCAGCCCGAAAAATACATTGATTCTGTCTTTAGCTTCTTTTACAAGAAGAAAATTTTTGCATAAGCATTATATGCATAGAAAGAGCGTAAGCCTTTAAAATATTTTGGAACAACATTTCTAGCTCTCAATTCACTGAAAATTTTTCCAATTAGCTTTTGATATCAAAATTAAAGATGTAGATAATGCTTAGTATATAGGGCAAAAAATTTTTAAAAAATAAACTCATTCCCAGCTAGGCACGTGTGTAACCTGAGCCTTGATGTGTTGTTGCTCAACAAATTTTGACGATGTTATGGAATTTTTTCATGATATTTGAGTTCTGAGACAAAACTATTCTTTTTTTTAATTTTACAAACGAATGTTAAGCTAAAAAGGAAAAATGCGTACATGTTTACTTATCACCATTTGGAAAAGACAATTGTATAATAGTTATTACAATAAGATTAAATGTCAACGTGTGGGTAACACCGAGCGGAAAAGTTAGCGAAAATCAAAACTGACGCCACGAATAGTGATCTTACATAAGGCTAAGGGTGTTATTGCTGTTTTTTCAAGTAAAACATTATCTCCTTCCATGTATATAAAATAACATACTTTCTATTTTTACTGTATGAAAAAAACCACATATCTGCACACTAAAAAAAGTAAAAGAGGAAATACTACTATCCATCAAAAATAAAAACTAAACAGCTTGACTTTGTTGTCATGATTACAAAATAAAAAATAAGCGAAAAAAACATAGGGGGAGTTCAATTTTATTTATTTTTTGCAAACATTATGATCCACCTGTGTTTTTATTTCAGACCTAAAAAGACGGTAAAGTGTTCATAAATATAACTATCTTGAAAAATGGTGTGAACTGAACAGAATCTGAAAATGGGAAAATTCATGCAGACCATAGCCTAACCAATTCGGCGCGCATGCTCTGGATGTACTTGTGTACCCTTTTCTGTTATTGAATATAACTCCTTTGTAGTTTAAAATATTTACATGCAAGCTTAGGATCATAAAAGTATAATTCCACAAATTCCAAACAAGTAGAATAAATTCCCAAAGTGCCAATTTTTTATTAATTCCTTTTCTTATATAAACTATTGTTAGAAAAATTTTAATGAAGAAATTTTATACAGTATAAATGGGCTCCAGACGCCATAACTTTAACATTTCAGTAAAAATCCTGATACAGAAATTTTGGATGCCAAATAATTTTGCTTAGGCTTTCATGTAGGTTTTGATATTTATATGGATCAAGTTTTTTTTGACAGTGCTTTCCAGTGGAAAATTTATTTTTATATAATCTCTTTAAAAGAACAAGATCTTGGAAAATAGCTTGACAACAATTGGTAACCTTAAAGCTCTTCAAAATTTCATAGTTTTTTTATAAGTGGAAAAAAGTGATTACCGAGCAAAGCTAAAGCTTTTATTATTTGAAAATTTGGCAGTAAAACATATTTAGGAATTTTATTAGAATATGAACATTTGCTTTTAACTTAGAACAATAAAAGTTTGGGTCACTTAATTTAAGGGATATCGTAGAACCTTTGAATGCAATTCAAACATCCAAGAAGTGCATCTATGTGAAAACTCATAAAAATTCAAGATATATTTTTTTGCTATATTTTGGATGAATTTTTGGGTTTCAAGAAGTTTGTGCCCAATAAATGCACTCGTCCTATATTTTGGCACTGAATAATAATTTTGTTAATAATTAAGTAACAAACTTTTATAAGTTTTAATTATTAAGTTGTTAAATGAAAACAAATCTTTTTAACAAACTTTGTTTACAATTGAAAATTTTCAAGCGTCTTTGAAAAGCTTAAAAAATATTAGACAATATAGAAATTAATTTTGATCAAATAAACTTGATCAAATGAGCTCTATCTAAATTGTTATTGTTACATAAGAATTTTAGAATGTTGAAAACACGGTTCTCATTGGAAAATTGTTTGTATGAATATAATGAAATTTATAAATTTTCTCTGCAAATTTGTAAATGAATAATGTTAAAAAATTTACTTCTACTTTTCATCTCCTTACTTCAACGATAGTTTTGAATAACTAGATATAAAAATCATTATCGAAAAAGTTTTTTTTCTACTTTTCTTAAGACATCATAAAAACAAATCCTTTAAAGCCAGTTCAAAAACTGAGAAAAGAGTTTCACATAAAGTTAAATACGACTGAAATCAAAAATAGATGCATGCATATATATAGATTAAAAAATTAATGTATATATTTCTTTTTATTAGTTTTAATAATCAAATAATGGCTTCTCGGAGTAACTGATAAATTATTGGAAGATCAACTTTAAATAAAATAAATTTATTAGCATAACTCATACTGGCAGGGCTTTTAAAACAGAACATGACAAGATCACCTTTTTTAATTAACCTTGTGCTAGTACCATAAGCAATACCAAAAATTAATTTAATAAACAAACCATCATTTTTTGTAAGTATATGAAATTTTTGATATTCTCCATAGTTTGCTACAAACAAGTTTTGATATAACTGAATATATCTGATAGAGTTTGAACTCTTTGTCAGTGCAATTATTGGACATTTTGGGCGAACATTTGTAATTTTAACAGCCATACGACCAGATGTAGTGTATAAAATAATTGCAGCCACATTACACATACACGATGTACGTACAATAGCTCTAGCCACTGTATCGCTTCCTGTGTAACTTCCATCTGTAGGTAGTAGTTCTAACTGCTGAAAGCTATAGCAATATAAATTTTCATACATATTTGTAAAAATTCTATCAAGTACATCGCCATCGAGGAAATAATTACTAGAAAGTAATATTCCCTCTGGGTAGTAAAATAAATATTTTAATTCCTGACAAGTTATGGAGTTACCTAAATCCGTCATAGTACATAATTTTGAAAAATTCCATGACAATATCAATGAAATTTTTTTCTTATGGACAAATTCAAGCATAAATTTGATGTTATCATTGAAATCAAATAATCTTCTTTCACTGTTGCTATCAGAGTTCAAAATTATTCCAGAATATTGATTGACTAGCCATGTAGCCATTTCTTTATTTATCACATCTGATTCATTTATACGTGCTAGAATACGAATCCAATTACAATTGAGTGGCTGTAAAGCCTTTTTCAATTGATCATAGCTATTTAACTCAAAACTACCGGTAGTCACTATGAAATTAATATTATATTCTATTGCAAGTCTTGTATCTTCAAGTTCTTCAAAAGATAATTGTGTATTTTGTCGGTTTTTAGGAAATATAACATCAATTCCAGCTTCAAGATCACCACCAATCAAGACAATGCAATCTAATGATATTTTTCGACAATTTATAATTTTGACTTGTATATTCCCAATATTTATAATTTCACAAGGTTTCAAAAGGCAAATTATATCCCTACAGTTGACGAAAATTGCCCTTGAGTTGCCTGTCAGAGCAAAACGTCTATCAGCTGTTATAACAAATGCATCTCGTGGTTTTAACTGTATTTTATCCATGTCCCCATCCAAGAGTCCTGTTTTAGGAATTCGTGGGCTTATTTGAATAATTTTTGAGTAAGTAATCTGAGTGTTCTTATTATTTGACATAAATGCACTACAATGATCAATATCAGAAAAAATTTCCCTACATTTCTTAATTGAACTATATTGCATATTATAAAGGAATATCGAAACGCCTTTTTGCATAAAACTCAGTATGCAATTTGGATGTGTTTTTGGTCCAATTTCAGCTATACGTGCCAAAGGATGCCGAAA
Source organism: Acrocera orbiculus (assembly GCA_947359355.1). Classification (NCBI taxonomy): domain Eukaryota; kingdom Metazoa; phylum Arthropoda; class Insecta; order Diptera; family Acroceridae; genus Acrocera; species Acrocera orbiculus. The sequence goes on along the minus strand of OX375756.1, from coordinate 45,048,064 downwards.
ACTTTGAAATATTTCGGAATTAGATTTACCTATGTCATTGGATTCTTCGATTTGTTCTTTCATGATTAATTTCTGTAAAGAGTTCTTGCTGGCTAAGTTTTTATATGATAGCTTTGTGTGGTTTTTAAGCAAGCCAGTGCTACTTGATGGTTTATTTATATGCTTGATGATATTAAATTTTATATCAGCAGGACTACTTGAATCTTTACAAGAATTGATGTTACCAAGTTGTAAACACTGATGCAAAGTTAATTCATTCAAATCACAAGCTATATTGAAAAACAACTTTTCAACAGGATTACAAGTTGAAGAAATTGTTTCATGTGTAGAGCATGGCATATTTCACAAATGAATTTGACAAAAATTTATACTTAGATGAAGCTCAGAATTCAAAACATTTTGAATAAATTTTGACAACTTACGAAATCATGGCTTGCTCTCAAAATTTTACTGTAAAGGTAACATTAATAGCCTAAGAACTTGAAATGTAGTTGCTAGTAAGAAAACGATTAAAAACTTTAATTTCAAAGACTTTTGCCTAATAAAAACGTTTAAGTTTATTTAATTGCATTTTACATATGTGTGCTAGCTAAATTGATTTTTTTTGTATTTGCTTCTTCCCAGTAAACACACCTTTATACTTTTCCAGTAAGGGAAGCCTGGATTATAATAACTGTCTTATTTTTTAGTCTTAGTATATGAAAGCTACACTGTGAATTCAAAATAGAAATTCAAAGGGAATGCATTTTTATTCAGTTAGTTTCCTTCCAGCTCCCTTTTTTCTTTTGGGCAAGAATTTCAAATGAAATTTAAACTCGATTTGAATTCTGAATTAATAAGTAAAATATAAATCGAAGGATGAAACAATATTCTCGAATCTAATAAAAAATCAGTATATCCAGCAGCCATTTAAGCCTGTGTGAGCCATATTACTCACATAATTTTAAACTTTCTTGAGATGACTTTGGTAAGTCATCGTTTATACTACCAATGCTATCGTGGCTATAAATGAAAAACTTCTAACTACTAAAATGAAATTTCACAATATTGTCTGTCAAAATAAGCTAAAAACAGTTTACACAGAATTATTACCTGACCAGAATAATAATATAATCCATCCAACTTCTTAGTTTTTTAAACAAACTTATGATCCCATTTCGAATCAAGGGGATATTCTTTATATATAAAAATCTCGTGTCATGATGTTCGATTACACTAATTTTCGAAACTACTACTTACCGATTTTAATGAAATTTTTTGATCATGTGTTATTTGGTCCAACTTGACAGATAGGATAGTCTTTATCCGAATGAATCATCTTCAATATTTTTTATAGAATATATCATGATTAATTCTCAATTTGACAGGTGAGTGTTACTTCGATTATCTCCTTTTTATTTTTTTTATCTCAAAGTAGTTCGTGTATATCGATTTGATACTTTCAAATTAATGAGATAGTTGGTAAGAAATAATATTGAACTGTTGATCAACATTGAAGCCGATTTATCAGTGAAAGCATTCTTACATCGCATAGTATGAGAAATCTTAGAAATAATACAAAATGCAGTCAGAAATGGTTGCAAATCATTTGTAAATATTTAGAATGATTAATTTAACAATTATTATAACTTTGGTTTCATTAAAATTATGATTACAGTATGCACCCAAAATATTTTTTTCGTTCAAATGATTAAAACTTGTTTGTACTTTAAAGCCATCAAAATTAAAATAAAATCGCCAGAAACGTGTTGCTTGAATAATAATGTTAAGTTACTTAACTTGAGGACCCACCCGAACCACTTTAGAGATTCATGCCTTGTTCTACTGCGTTTTCCAAGCACTTTTTGAAAAATATTCATGCTTCTAAATTACATCGTTCTTAAAAATGTTTTATGTCTACATTTAAAGTTCAAGAAGAAGCTTATCAGCTGATCCACCAAAGTTATGTAATGCAATAAGGATCTCTATTAAGAATTTAATGCCAACTGTGATCGAAGCAAGAAATGTAATGGAGAAGATGTACTAATTCCATGCGTTCCAATGATTAAAACAGATTTAATTTTAGGAATACAATTTTCAATGCGGCTGGCTTTCGTGATAACAATAAATAAAGCGCATGAAAAATCACACAACTTTGGTAGATTGATTTAAGGGAATTCAGAAAGAGTGTTTATCTATTTTAGACTCATAAGTTTAAAATAATAATCATTGAGAGAGGGGAACGATATATTTATTTATATATTTAATATTAAGAAAATAGTATTTGTTAAAATTTTTATGGTTTTGATAAAAAATACATTATTTTTTTAGGTGTGACAAAGTACGCCGGCTGTTCAGCTAGTTTCTTATATAAAAATAAATTTAGAATTTTAAAAAATCAAATTTTTCGGATAAAATTAGCTTCTTCTACTATTTTTATAAGAGACAAAAGTTTTTTTCGAAAATAGCTTTTGTAATCGAAAATATTAAAGCTACATACACTTTTAGCTAATGCACAAACCAAACAGAAAATTGGTATATTTCGTAAATAAAAACAAATTTTGTAAATAACATAAAGATTTATTGTAATATCCTTAAGATATTTTTTAAATATTTACAGATAATCTGCAGCTTAGCCTTAATCTTTTTGTCTTTCCTTAAATATCTTAAAATTTAATCTTTAATCTTATATGATTTTGATGGAATTAGGTCTCTTAGGGAGTGGTCGTAACTGCTAACCAAAAAGGAGTTTATAAATTATGGCTTGCTTCTAATACCCGTTCTTAACAGGCAGATGTACACACTTGCTAACTACACAGAAAGCTACTTTTGTATGGCGAACTGTGTATATAGGTGGTTGGAAATGTATAGTAGCTACAGCCGTTTAAAGTCTGTAGACACAGAAAATTGACATTTATTGTGAATTTTTTCTTATTGGATCCCCCTGTTTTGTGTACCTCTAGCTCGGTTTACTTCACTAATATTCATTGCTTAACTTTATAAAACAATTTACCGAAATAAATTAAAAACTCTCAACTTTTATTTAATTGTTTTAGTTAAAACACATCATATGTTTTGAGATTTAGACGCCTTGTTTTTTTGTCCTCATATACAGACTTAGCCTGTTAAGAGCCAATATTTTTGTATGAAAGACTACGAGGTTGTACATAGCGCCTGTTAAAAACGGGTATAAGAATATTCAGAAATAATTCTACATGCGCTCTTAAGCAAACAATTGAAATTTCATTTTGTGGATAATTTTTCAAATAACATTAAAGTAGCAATTTTCAAAATTATGACAATTTGATATCACCCATAGCTGGTTTGTTCTTTATTTCTGCTTTTTGTTGAATCAAAACAATTTTTGGTTAATGCTTCAGCCATATGAAGCTGCCACATGAAAATATAGAACATTTGGAATTTATTAGATATATTACCAGACCAAATTTGAATATTTCTGTTGATATCTCACACCCTTAGTGATACCAAGATTAAGTAAAAAAATGCTGGTAAAATGTTATTAGTTATTTGTGAGGAAAGAACCAATTTCTGTGTCTTTAAAAATTTTAAAAATGCAAAAATAAATAAAAACCCATGCAACAGGAGATAATTGCATAGTAATCTTAAATTTTTTTTATTGGAACAGTTAATTTTTAATCAAATAGTGAATTAAATTAAAAATTTATTTCATGCACAAAAAATAAAAGAACAAATATTAATTTATTTATCTGCCTGCTCAGTATTTCATATTAAATTAACACTCATCACCCTAAAAACTTCGGGTTTCAGGATGAGAAGGTATGAAATAAAATCTCTTTTATGGGAAATAATTACATATGGAAATCTTAAATATGTTTTTTTAGAATCTCCCTTAATTAAATGTTTTTCTTGGAAATTATTAGAAAATTTCATATTTACAGAGTAGTTCAAATCAAGTTTAGTTAAAATGTAAGAACATCTTCTAATTTTAATAAAAATATAATGAAAGCTTGACTTTTGACTTAAAATGTTCTTTGTAGTCATGATCTGGTTACATTCTTCATTTAAATTATTTTTATTGTTTGACATTTTCCTATTTTAATTTTATATTACTTGAATATGTGTCATGTAACTTTTATATTATGCCAACTGGAAGATATGAACTATCATAATTTTCAAAACAATTAGCTGCATTTGTAGTAGATGCTCGTATGGTGGTGGTAAAAAATTTCCTGAGTAATTTTCATAACGTGGTAAAAATCAAGGTTTGCAATAAACTTGTACCATAGCTCGTAAATTTTGTAGGTTTTGTGTATCTGAATTTGGCATATAACCGTCGTTTACAGAATATAAATTTTTCGATTCCATCGGTCCTTGGAAGTTTTCAATTGAACTTTGTTTCCTCATTGTCTCTATACTCATATGAATATCCATTGAGGCTCTGTAAGAAGGAACCTGTCCATCTTGTGAATATGAGAGCAATCTACTTACTAATTTCTTGTGATGTTCAGAGTCATTCAAATCCTGTTTAATGATTCCAGTATTTTTTATTGGTGAACTCTTTGTTTCTGTACTAGATGATATTTCCTGTTCTGATTTGATAATCGAACGCTGCTTTTTTCCTTTTTTCTGTTTCATTCGACGATTTTGGAACCAAACTTTAATTTGTCTTTCTTTTAAATTTAAATAATTAGCAATTTCAATGCGTCTTTGTCGACATATATAGCTGTTTTTCCGAAATTCTCTTTCAAGCTCTGTTAGTTGAGAGATAGTATATGCTGTTCGTGATATTTTCGGTTTCTCGGATCGTTTCGTTTCTAAATATAAAAGAGTGTAATTTAATTTGGGTAATACTGTAAAATATAAAAAGGGTAGAAAATTTTTAAAAACTAAAAAAAATATTGAAAATCAAAGTTTGACCTGATGATGTAAATCTTGTATTACAAGTTATAAAGAACTGGAAATTCAAAGAAATTTTTACTATTTCTGTTTAAAACCAGTGAAAAAAAGTTAAATTACGGGACTATTTTTCTCACCTTTTTTCTTTCTTGAGGTCAAATTTGTATATTCGTTTAGAATAGCTTGATTATTATACAAATTATTTTGGTATGGACCCATTTGCTGATTTCCCTGCAAAAGAGGGAAATTTTGGGAATCGTAAGTCATATTAGCCCTGATAGCTTCGTTCATGACCTGAAAAACAATAGAAAAAATTAACTAATTTAAACTTTTCGGTAAAAATAACAAATTTAAATTAAGATGTCAAACAATTTATAAGAAGTTTTACTTTTTTCGTAACAAGTTAAAACCAATTACGTTTCTGAAAATTTGAGTATTAAAGTAAACACAATCAAATTAAGCAAAAAATTAACACAAAACACCAAAATTTGTAATTATTTTGTTGAAATCCAAATCCATTAAAGCATTATTCTTACCATATCGCCAGACATATCCAAATTAGTAATTGGTGAATTACTATAATAGGTACTAATATTATCGGAACTATTATTGTTTGTGAAAAAACTGCAGTTTGAATAACAACAATCCATTATAATAAACTTATTATGATGTTTTTAGCAAAACTGGTAGTTAACTGACACAAAATATTTTAGAAATGAGCTCTGCAATTTTCGAAAAGAAAGTGAATCAGTGAAAGTCTAGAACGTTGTATTTATTTGAAAAGACATGTATATAGACTAAACTGTTAGCAGTTAGAGAAGGGGTAATATAACTTGACCCAAAATCAAAAGAATACTAGCCCTATATTAAAATGCATAAATTTTGTTACCTGATTTAGCCATTCAATACTTATGAAAGACAGAAATTTGAAGAGTTTCTGTTTCTTAACTTAAAAAAATTTCAATTTTGCAAAACTTTTAGTTTAAGATATAATATTTTTTCAAAAATTTGAAATTACTTAGCTACAAGATATCAAATAAATCTTTAAAGTATACATTGTTTTTTCTTTCGTTTATGATACGTACAAGTCGTCCCCTTTACTGTCGAGACATATGGTGCCAGATATACTAAAACCTAAGGATTAAGATGCTCAATAATAATAATCACAGGCGACAAAATTTCAGACCTTATTTAGTGCAAATATAAAATCTTATCGAAGGATAGATTCATATAACCTTGGAAATTTTGAAAAAATAAATCAAGTATTGGTTTTTAAGTCCAAACTTTATGAAAAAATATTATTTTAAGGCATTTATAGACTGAAGTTTAATAAATTCGAGGATACTTTTTAAGAAACTATAATCATAAAGAATAAGAATGCCTATTGATTTCGGTTTCTTTTAGGAAAATTTTAAGTATCTTTTCAAGATCGTAAGAATTAATAAAATCATAGTTGCTTTTCCCGAAAAAACATTTTGATTTTATTTATAGGAAAATTAGGTAATTTGAATTTCTTTATAGTTATAAGCCCAAAAACCAGCAATTTTGAGTATTCAAGAGTCTGATTTACACGTAAATAAAACAGTTAATAAAGGGAAATAACAAATTGAATTGACAGTAATTTTTTTTATATTATTCATTTAGGAGGAACCATACCACAAAATTCTGTCAAGAAATATTTTTGCTATTGTGAGCTGTATGGGCACATGTGGCCATTGCGATATTTTGTGTATATGTAGATATAAGTATTTGTTAGATTTTTTCGATTTTGGGGTATAAACGTCTTCTTAAGCCACTTCTTCTGCTTTGTAAACTTTACACTTTTCTTTACGGAATTGTGATTGTAAAATGAACAGATATCATGCCCGGGTTGATTTTCTTAATCTCATTGTTTAAAAATAAATATACTTTTGATTTTATTGGTGTAATCTTTGTCCCTTGTATACGATGCTACCCAAAAAATTCTTTTGAAAGCAAAGTTTCACTCAAAGCCCAATTTTCAATTTCAAAATAACATTTGACAATAAAATCACGAAATTACGTATAGAAATATACTAGTAAAAATTTTGATAAGCTAAGAAAAACCGCAAGGACGCTTTGTCTTATGGGTAATTATGTTGAGGACAAAAATTGAAAATGTATGTTTATTTTATATAAAAGACAAATTTAATATGATAGTTATCATTTTTTATAAAAATTTAGTTAATAATTAAAATTATAATTGTAGTTTAGAAATATTCAAGAGAAGAAGGAAAATTGCGTAGTGCTATGTAAGAAAATAATCACCCAGTAAGTAAAATGAGCATCATAGAATTTTTCTGTAAAGAATTCACTCTTCCAGTTTATCAATCAAAGACAGCTACTTTTCAGCCATACCGCTTCTTTCTCGCGAAAAGCATCAATAAGTTTTGTTGACAAATGGCTACAAAAGCTGCGGTGATGGTGAATTTCTGCATGAAAATATCACTAAAATATAGCTATGGTGGCTATTTTTTGCATGTGATAAGTGATAAAGGGAAGGGTTTAACAATTCTATACGTCCTTAGGTTTTTTATTACAGAATAGACTTAAACATATGTAATACACTAATATATTCACTAGTTATATACAACATTCACTTCAAATTTGATGCTTCAAGTGGAACTTTTAGACTCACCCACTCTCAAATCCTTTCGACACTTTCTGACTCCAATATTTACATGGTCGCAGGCATTTTATATTTTTTTAAGACTATATGCAGACATATTGTTCATAATTTTTATCGACATAGTAAAAGAGCTTATGACTAATTTTCCAATATATCGCGTGTCTTCGCAAAAATGTCAATCTCTAATGCTAATTACAATTTTATATATACGGTTCACTTATGAGTATATTAATATTTCTCAATTGAACTTTTATACTCTTTCAAATAAAGTTCATCACAATAAATAAACTAAAATCATAGAAATGTCTCTCTGAGTATTTTTTTCCGTTTTTATATAAAACCTCTTAAAAATCATCGAATTCATCGATGCCATTAATACAAAATTTTTTAATAATTTCTCAACATTTCCACTTTTTCTTTAACTGCCATTTCCAATGAAGAAACTAAATGTGATATTGAAATTTTAACGATATTTTTAGATCTATCCAAACGTAAAGATCGTCAACACAATCAGATGATAAACTTATATTATATTATTGGTTTCTTTTGTGTCTAAAATATTATTTGCAATATCTTCAAATATTCACTTGTCTTTTACTCACTGATTTTGGAATCAAGCTCTAATTTTCTTATTCTGATATATTCAAAATTTTTTACAAAGCTCTTCTTGCAATAATCCTAACTATTTTCTCTCTAATATAGCTCTCTGTTGTTTTAATGGAAAAAATAGCATAAATATAGACGTTATAGTTTTTGTTTTTCACTTCTTTTATCATTTTTTAAAGGAATAATTTCTTTTCAATCAACACCGAAATCTTTACCATCGCTTATTATTCGATTTTCTTGAGAGCTGTACGAAAACAAATGAACTTTCATTTTATCAACGATTTATTCTCCAGCCAATTTTATTACTAACCATGCTATCACAATAGCCTAAAAGTAACGTTTTATTTACGAAAAGGGGCATCTGCTTCCAGGACAATCAAAAATGAAAGTGAAATCTCAGTGAATACCACTTTTAAAAAACATTTATTTAAAAAATAAACGCATTTTTTTCAACAGTAAACTTCTTGTGGCAGAGTATATGACATTCATTTTTGAGTCCGAATGCTTGTATTTGGCAAATATCAAGCTATAAATTTGTACGTTTACCGATTCAAATGGAAACACTTTTTCAAAGGAAAATATTCACACATTATTGAAAATGTTCACAGTATTCACACTAATTAGAAAATAATTAGTGCTTAGGTATTTATGTTTCGGATAGATGAAGTTGGTATGAATTGATTTTAGACAAGAAGTTCATTAAATCTTATTCAAGAATTTTCACGAAAAAGCTGCTTCTGTATCAACAAATTCAATAGTTGGGATTTTTCCCAGGAATAAAGAGCATGAAAGACTTCTTACAAAAATGTGGGTGGACGACTTTGTTGTCGATTAAAACGATTTAATATTTTTGTGGGTCTTTATTGACTTTATTGACTCCAAAAATATAGTTTTTGAGTTCAAAAGCTCATCAAAAATGTCTAAAAAATTTCTTTAGTTTTAAATTTATTTACTTTCAAAATACTATAATATTGAAATTTTTGTTAACCTAATTCTATATGCAACAGCCTGGAAATCAATTAATGCTAATTCATACTGTCTTTTAAGGTTGAAGCTGGTGTGGTGTTTTCCTGTCTTCGGGTTTAAAGTCAACAATTACTATTTCCAAGCATTAGAGAGTACAAAGATTCGCTTAGGGATATCATAAAAAGATCAGAGTAATTAATTTCATATTTAAGGGGGTAGTAAATATTTTTTTTTTTTGCATTTTTTTTTGTGATTTTATATCGATGTACAACTTCCTAAGATTGTTCTGTGAAATTTTGAAAGCAATTGAACAAAAACTAACTGAGATATACACTTGCGAGTCTTTTATTGTATGTACTTTATAGAGTAAAATTCACTTCAAACGCGCTTTTTCTCACACTTAGCTTTTTCAAAGTCGGTGAACTCTGTAACTCAAAATCTAGTGAACCGATCCTTTTGAAATTTCGCACACTCTTTCTTTACATAAATTACGAGGTAGCACTGTCGAGTTTTTTTCTTTTTAAATTTTAACTTATTTTAAAACAACAAAATTTCTGATATTTTTAATGAAAAATCAGTATTTTGACTTCCGAGCCTTGTAAAAAATCGAAAAATCAATGAAAAAAAAAAAAAAATTGACAATATTAGCTGGGAAAACTTATTAGCTAATCAAATCAATTCGGGTTTTTAATTTCTGGTGATCCAGTAATGAGTTATGAGGTTCATCACGAATCAACTTTTTTTTGAGACGTTTGCGGAGATTCACTGCCATCGGCTCATTTTTTAATATTTATTAATGAAACTTTCACAGAATATTCTCTAAATATTATATAATTATACTGTATATATAGAAATAAATAAATATTAATTTTATCCTTGGAAAAAATTGTATAAAATGTGCTTTGTTTCGGCTGAATTAACTACCCCCTTAAGAAAAATAATTCAATATTTGCATCGACTTTTTTAGACTCAACATGAACGTTTTTTGTTCTATAGCCTATGGCATTTATCAGCTGCCAAAGTCAAAACTAATTTATTTTTTGACTTCACTTTTAAGGTTCTAGAAAAGTTTATCGATACACCAGCATGTTTTGTAAGTATTATGAGCCGTTTATACTAGATGCAAAGGGTTTTAAAATTATTTCAAGAATTTTGTCAATAATATCTTTATAGATTTTAATAAATCAGCTTGACCTTCAACAGATCTCACATTTTCGGGCTAAAAAATTCCACGAAAAATCTAAATCCGAATTTTCTAAGAAATATAGTTAAGGATGCCAAAATATTGGTAAGTGGAATATATTAGGTTAGATTATTACATCATTAACTTGGTATGATTTATTTAAATCCCAAACACTCACGGCATTAATACAAATTTTTCAAAGAGTAATAAATGCTTTCAGGTAAAGCAATTATTGGTAGCACTAAAGGCCTTGAAATTTTCAATGATCTTTTGAAATTAAATTAAGGACGTTATCAATTCTTGGAAGGCTTATTTCAAAATGCGAAGAAGGCGTAAATGGTAGAATAATAAAACTGCCAAGTGTGCAAAGAACCCTTATGTAGTTTTCTACTAAGTAGATTACAGATTAAGGAGAAAATTTTGTAAATATTTGGAAGAGTTAGAAGGTTAAAAGGAAATTATTTACTTATTTATATATTTATTTTAACTGCATTCAACTATTTAGGTTTTTAAATAATAATCCTGTATTCATCAGTGGAGAAGTTTCTTTTCGTACCGGGGATTAATATTAATACAGTGTATTAGACGTCTGTGGAGAAAGGGTTCCTTGTACGCTCAATATTTATTTTACCTGTAATACAACTGAAAGTTACTTAGATGGATAAGTTTGGCAGTTTGTGCGTTGTTTTAGATGCTCGAAAGACTAGAATCGCCCATATAAACAGCTGATTTTTGAAAAAAAATTTCGCAATATATATATAATTGAATAATATTTTTAAGGTACTAGTTTGGTTTTGCTTGCACCAATGTCATGAGAGGTTCTTTATAAATATTTGTATTTACAATTATATTAAAGTCAAAGTTGATGTATTTTACTTATAAATCAACTTACACTTAAACCCAAATCATATTGATTCATGCAAAAGTTGGGTAAATATAATCTTGGCGTTGCAGTCTTTACAGGAAAATGTACTAAAAAAATTTGAAGTAATTGCTCTATGAGATAACAGTAAGGATGTTTTTCTCGCATGGTCAAAGTATCGAATGCCCAAGCTCTTACTCTTCCTCTAAATAGTCATCTAGAGCTTTTATTACCTTTAAATTCATAAAAAAAAACATAATTTTCAGCTTCAAATCAACGCTGAAAGATTTTATAATGACAGAAGTTTAATAGCTTGAAAATTCTCTATTTTATGGGTATAACAAAAATCTGATGATCGTACACTCCATTTATTAAGGCGATGGAAAATGCATAAAACTTCCCTGAAATTATTTAATGAAAACTTTACATACTATATCCAAGATAGATCTTTTTAAATTTACATTTCACAAAAACAATTTCTATGAATTATGTATTCATCTAGGAACATTGATTTTCACACAAAAATCTCTCAAACATTTTTACTTAGTCATCAAAAAACTTTGGTAGCCTACAATACTAGGAAATTTGGTGCTGTTTCATCAGCTTCATCTGAGACTTGTACATGTCTCAGATCATGTAATTGTGATTTCATGCCAACTGGAAGATTTGATATAATTGAACTATCATAGCTTTCAAAACATTTAGCTGCATTAGTAGTGTTTCCTATCACATGATGTTCGTATGGTGGTTGTAAAAAATTTCTTGAATAATTCTCATAGCTTTGTAAAAATCCAGGATTGCAATAAACTTGTACCATAGCTCGTAAATTTTGTAGGTTTTGTGTATCTGAATTTGGCATATAACCGTCGATTACTGATGATAAATTTTTCAATTCAATCGGTTTTTGGAAGTTTTCAAATGAATTTTGTCTCCTCATTGACTCAGCACTCATATGAATATCCATTGCAGTTTTGTAGGAAGGAACCTGGCCATCTTGTGAATATGAGAGCAATCTACTTACTAATTTCTTGTGATGTTCAGAGTCATTCAAATCTTGGTTAATGATTCCAGTATTTTTTATTGGTGAACTGCTTGTTTCTGTACTTGATGGTGTTTCATGTTCTGATTGAATAATCGAACGCTTGTTTTTTTCTTTTTTCTGTTTCATTCGATGATTTTGGAACCAAACTTTAATTTGTCTTTCTCTTAAATTTAAATAATTAGCAATTTCAATGCGTCTTTGTCGACATATATAGCTGTTTTGACGGAATTCTCTTTCAAGCTCTGTTAGTTGAGAGATAGTATATGCTGTTCGTGATCTTTTCGGTTTCTCGGATCGTTTCGTTTCTAAATATAAAGAAGTGTAATTTAGTTTGGGTTATACCATAAAATATAAAAAGAATAGAAAATTTGTAAATACTAAAAAAAATATTGAAAATCAAAATTTGACCTGATGATATAAATTTTGCGCTAAGGTTTATAAAAAGTTAGAAATCCAAAGAACTTCTTTCTATTACTGTTTAAAATCAGTGAAAAAGTTAAATAACGGACTTTTTATATCACCTTTTATCTTTCCTGGAATCACATTTGTATATTCGTTCAGAATAGCTTGATTATTATTTAACTTACTTTTGTATGAACCCATTTGCTGATTTCCCTGCAAAAGAGAGTAATTTTGGGAATCGTAAGTCATATTAGCACTGATATCTTCGTTGAAGACCTGAAAAGTAATAAAAAAAATTATCTAATTTAAACTTTTTCGTAAGAAAATTATTAATATGTAATTATTTTCTTGAAATCTAATTACATAAGTTCATATTAAAACATTATTCTTTCCATAGGGCCAGACATATCCAAATTAGTAATTGGTGAATTACTATAATAGGTACTAATATTATCGAAGCTATTATTGTTTGGAACAAAACTACAGTTTGAATAACAACTATCCATTACATCTATCAAAAAAATGCTGGAGATAAGCCATGGAAGCCTGCGTAAGCTTTCGACTGGGTCATATTACTCACATAACTTCAAACTTTTTTGAGATGACTGTGGTGAGTCACCGTTTATACTACCAATGCTATCGTGACTAGAAATTAAAAATTTTTAACTACTAAAGCGAAATTTCACAATATTGGCTGGCAAAATAAGCTAAAAACAGTTTACACAGAATTATTACCTGACCCGAATAATAGTATAATCCATTCAACTTCTTAGTTTGTTAAATAAACTTATGATCCCATTTCGAATCAAGGGGATATTTATTATATAAAAATATATTTAGAATTTATTTTAAAAAGACAGATTTTACGAATAAAATTAACTTCTTCTACTATTTATATGAGGCAAAAGCTTTTTCGAAAATAACTTTTGTAATCGAAAATATTTAAGCTACATACACTTTTAGCTAATACACAAATCAAACAGAAAATTGGTATATTTCGTAAATAAAAACAAATTTAGTAAATAACATAAAGATTTATTGTAATATCCTTAAGATATTTTTTAAATATTTACAGATAATCTGCAGCTTAGCCTTAATCTTTGTTTCTTTCCTTGAATATCTTAAAATTTAATCTTATTTATATGATGTTAGGGGAATTAGGATTTTGATACCTGCTACCCAAAAGGGGATTAATAAATTATGGCTTGCTTCTAGGAAGCAAGTAATCCTAGATGCACTCTTAAGAAAACAATTCAAATTTCATTTTGTGGATAATTTTTCAAATTAGATAAATATTCAATAATATTTTCAATATTCAAAATTATGGCAATTTAATGTCATACAGAGTGAATTTAATCAATTGTCATTAATAAAAAACTTTTTTATTTCTGTTTGCTGTTAAATAAAAACAAATTCTTGTTAAGTAAGTTAAATTTTTCAGCCATTGCTGCACTTAGAACTATGAAAACTGTCAATATTTTATTATTGTTCTGTTGATAATAATGCAAGAATTTATATGGGCTAACAAACAACTAGATTACTGAAATTTTTTTTTAAAGCTTATATGAATACTTATAAAACAAATCATGAATTTGTGGAGTTTTAGGGAAAAGTTCTTCTTAGTGGTAGTGGCTGGCACCCGAGAAATTATTTGATCTTAAGTTTTTTATAGTCTAGTATTTTTGTTTATGTTGTTATACATTTAACACTGGATCCCAAATCATCAACGAAATGAAGTTAGTTTTTAAAAAATGATATAAAATAAATCCTTGAAAAAATAAAATAAAAACTACATATTATCTTTTGGAAGGACGCATAGTTCATGCGCAGTAGACTCGATAAAGGCTTGTTTGTAGCTTTGAGTTAAATGGCTAGTACATTTTAAAGAAAAACTAAAATTTTATAATTTTATAGAACAAGTCCTGCTGCTCTTTAATTTTAAAACAATTTTTGCTTCAAATAGTAGGTAGCCCGGGAATGATTGGTTTAAAACATGCATATTTTGTGAAAACTACCTAATAACATATATTTTTATTTTAGTTTTAGAATTAGTTGAAACATGTAAAATTACTGAACTCATTGAAAACAGTTTTATTTCATTATAATTAAATTGCAGAATTCCCACCGAAATTAATGAGATCGAAAAAGTCTTAAGATGCTAATCACACTCATTAACAATATTGTCTTTTTTTAGTAATTTTTGGTAAATGCGCTGCAATTCAAGAGCGAAAAGAGTTTTTGCAAAACAGCATTATAATTTTCAATTTATTAAAACAATGCATGTGCTGTAACCTAATCTTTTTCTTTAAACTAGCTCAAAAAGTGCCTTTTTAGTTTATAATATAATTATTTTTGCTAAGGAAGCTGGTATATAGACATTTAACATTGTATTATTATAACAGCTACTTTTATTCCTTATATAATCCTACAAAAATATTTGCCCCACGCTTTTATTTTAAGAAATCATCCTACCTGCTTTTATTTTAAGTATCATCCTACCCAATTTTGCGAACCGTTATTTTTAGTCACATATAACTTACTTTTGTAAAAAATAAATGTTTTGGTTTTGATCCACTGTAGATTTATTGCCAAATGTTAAAGGAAAAAAAATTCAAATAAAAGCATTGCAAGTATTCCTTAAGCGTAGTATTCATGTATTTTGTACCCTATGTGGCTATCATTTTCCTTCAAAAAGCTCTTTTTTGGAGCTTGGGGAAAATTGAATTTTGTTGCTGCATCATTCACAAAAAACAATGATACCCTAATGGTTAAACCATTTAAATTTTTCCTTTGAGCAGTTAAGTTATGAGATATTATTTTATTTATTAATTTGGTGACCAAAAGTTTCGCCACCCCTGATTTATATGGTAATGCTTTGATAGTTGGATATATATTACTTTTCTTTTACTATCTAAGTGTGGAAATGATTCTTACATTTTGTAAATTTTACCTTCGTTTTAAAACGTAAACATCATTAGAGAAGATGGCAAAGAGAATATAATCTACAAGGGAGTCCTCTTATTGTAAATAAATTTTTTATGCATTTTTTATTTGTAATATGTACATATGAGTGAAAATGCATTCATATGTACAGAGATATCATACATAACACATGAAAAGAATTTGGGTATTTAAGGTTACATTTTTTTTATTATTATTATTTTATTAGAAATATAGAATTAAAAAATCGTTTTAATATATTTAATTTTATAAATTGTAAAGATATACCACCTAAAATTATTTCGTCATCACTAAGATTTTGAATTATATTTTGGTAGTAGAAAATTATTGTAAGCTATATTTCTTGAAAAACAAACCTTACCTTAATTTTAACTTTATAAAGCTTCTCTAAAACTTTGATTTGACTTCGTTCAAAAAAATATGGAATCATAACTTCCAAGGCGCTGAAAAATAATACTTAACTTTTACTATGACGAATCTTTTGATCGACTGACAAAGAACAAAACTGAAGTGGATTTATTTAATTTATATATATATATATATATTCATGTTTATTTTTTCAATGAAGTTCAGTTGACATTTCATACCATTATTTTTTATATAATTATATTAAATCTTCAAATAAGCTTAAGGTTTGGTAATATCAAAACAGTAAAAATCAAAACACATTTTTCCTCAATATTAAATCAATGAAAACAGTGCAGCACGTACATATATCCGCAATTTAATCATATTTAATATGAAAACGATTTCAGCATCATAAAAATTGTCTTTCAAGACATGTAATTCTCTTCTCAATTGTTATTAAATTACAAACAAGCACAGCAATAACATCGAAAAAATGAAAAAAAAAGGTGCACAAAAAGCTAAACAAAAAAATTTTGTCTTTATATATGAATGTTATTGTATGAACTTTGTGCTCAACATCTGCCATGGATACCTTTTCATCCTTTCCATTACTCACAGGTGCAACGCCCATGTAGGCAGGTCATAACATTCAAACGTGACAAAATTAATAAACGCCCAAGTAAAATAAAAAAATTTTGAAAACAATTGCTATTTTTTAAATTGAAATTTTTTTTATTCGAAAAGAAAAATATTGAGTTTTGAAAGATTTCTGGCATGAGACATATCTTTTTCAAAGTTTTTAAAATATTTATATACAGAAGAAATATAAGGATTACGCAGGTAAATATTGCAACTACTTACAAAAGGAATTAAAAATTCTTAGACGTCATCATTAGTTAGGCCTTTTATTCTTACAAGGACAATTTGCCCGGCTCGCAAATATAAAATTATTCTGCTTGGAATTAATTAACTATGCAAAATTTTATTCCCTGGTTAGTCCCTGGTTTGCAATCCAAAGCGACACAATCAAATTAATTTGTTTTAAAACGTTATAAAAAATTTATAAAATTGTATCCTTTGAATATAGCGATTCTGCTCTCATGCAGTTAAACTACATTAATAAAAAGAGTAAAGAATGTGGAGTGTCAAGTAAAAGTTTGCTAAGACTGGCATTTATTATCTTCGAACATTATTCAAGTGAAATATACATGGATTAAAGTATTTGTATAAAGAAATTTGTTTGTTTTTCACAAATTTTAGGCTTAAGTTATAAAAAATTTGTAAAAATAATTCCACCAATTTAGTAAGCTACTGATTTCTGTACCCTAATTTTAATTATCTAATTTTTATTGAAAAGGAAAGGTTTTCGTATTCTTATACTTCGCTAAAAAAAGTTTTATCATATACGACGTAGGCATTACAAGTGACTTTGCTTCGGAAGCATAATCAAACTTTTAAAATCCCCTTATTATTGAGGCGTGTTGCGCGTTCAAAATTGTATTACTTATTATTAGACACTAGTACTGGTCATTATTTACATCTAATTTTGGAAATACATTGATCAATTTTTAGATTTGATTGTTAGACATTAATTTCCAAAATCAAAATAACAAAAAATGTTTCATTTAGGTTTTCTTAAAGAAACTTTTCAAGATAAAACTTGTTTCTTAAATATCTGGCATATAAATAAATTGATAAAAAGTTTTTAAAAACTATCCCAAATTAAGATATCAAAAAAGCTTTATAAATATATCAAACCGATGCAATGTAACGTCTGTTCATAATATTTGAACCGTAAATAAATGTTCCCTATGTTATCAATAAAGAAAAAAAATTAGAACAATTCATTTTTCCTTAAATTTTAAATTTCATATAAGCTAAGGGAAATTTTCTAGCAATTATCAAAGCACAACAGTTGTGCCTAAACTCTCTAAAGTCATAAAACCCATTTAGTTAAGCCACAGAGGTAAATTGTCACTATTCCTAACACACCTTCAGCTTGGTCCTTATCAAATTAATTGTATCATTGTATTCATGCACATTTACCTTCCTGAAGTTTTAATTGTTTAGACCTGGTCCCTATGAATCTTAGAAATCTATTTTCATTGTGAATTTGTGTAAATTACGGACACAAGTGGTGGCTAAATAAAACTCATTTTGTTAGAATGGCATAAAGCAAAATTTATCGTGCTAAGTTAAAAAAGATTTTTTAATTAATTTGATTTTCAAATTTTAATAAGATAGATTTAAAATGAATAAATCAATAATTGTATTTAGGTGCAAGCTGTTTAATAGCTTTCAATAATAATTACAAATATAAGAGAAACTTAAAAGAAAAGCCCAAAGAATTGTAGAAATAAAAAGCTGTTTTTTAGCTCCCTAATATATTGTCTATACATTGGAAGGTTCAAACTAAAAGGAAAATATGTTTTATCTATATTTATAGAGCTAGATGGAGCATCATTTTTTCCGAACAACGAGATATTAAAAATTTTAAAAGAAACACAGACACCTCCTATATCTTTAATAACTAGCCTCTAATAACTTCTTTTTTTGTATAATACAAGGAACATGTTACCAGAAAAGGCAACGAGCAAATTAGATTATATCTTCAATTCATGGGCTTCAGCGTTTTTGTCTTTCTACAGCTTTATACGCGGCGTGTTTTCTTATGATAAAAAATGTTTTATAGCTCAGTATTGTTTGTATTTCGACAAAAGTTCTATTGATTTACTTAGGAATAACTGCCCAAATAGTTAATTAACGAAAAATTTTAAATTATGTGACACAGTATTGTATATCCATCCTATACAATATACTTTAGACCTGTGATCAAATATTAGATGGACAATGGATTTTGGAAGCGATCAAATATTGCGCTAAGTACTTTGAGCAATATTGTATGAAATTATATGAAGGTTAATTGGTGTAGAGTCCTTGGAACAGATTTCGAAAAAACGATAGACTTTTGATCTTAAACTCAAATATACTTTATTACGTACATATAGATGTGTACTCATAAAGGAATGGTCTTCAAAATGTGTTTAAAGATTTTTATTAGGGATACTTGTCAAGCAGATTTACAAATTGGACAACCAAAGCAAAGGTTATTAACCCCTTCAAAACTATAATTTATCCACATAACTGAATCAATTTCATTTTAAACCAATACTCAAGCTATAGTTTGGCCAAATTTAAATATAATAAAAATTATAATCTGCACGGGCTGCTAGTAATGGCTTCTATTTTTAAAAAAATATTTTATACTATGGCCTAAAAAATTCATTTTGTCGCATTTAAAATGACAATATGCAGCCAAATGGCGGTAGTGCTTCCCTTTTGCTATAAATACGTAGGGCCACAAAAGTAATCAATCTTCTTTCAAATGTTGTCAGTCTGACAGGCAAACGAAGTTTTCAAGTAACAACTTCGTTATGAGGGGATTTCGTCAGAAGCCTCTGGAGTTGAATAACGGTGTGGATCTAAGGATTTGAAAATTTTTGCAATCACTGATATTATCCGTGTCCTTGAGATTTAGTTAAAAAGTATTTTTGTTGTTTTTCAAATGTCTTATTTTTTTCATAAACAAAGGACTTTACATTGGGTAGAGTTAGTTTAAATTTTTATCTTTTGTATACAAACAATTAAAATAATTTTCCAAATGCTTAGGGTATTTTTTCATAAAGAGCTTAAAAGCAAACGAGAGATGGTCAAACTGAAAAGTAGCAAACAGAAATAAATTATTTTATAATAGAGTGTTAAAGACATTAATTTAAGATAATCAAAAAAGTAAATATCAAACCTTTATTTTAGGTTTGGAGTATGCTAAAAAAACTTTGTTGTATCTACCAAATATTGCATTGTGATAAATTTATTCTTTAAACACCCACCAAATAATTAACCTGTTTGTTGATCCGATCTTTTTCTTAGCTATTCTGTTACAATATATTAGCAATTCCGACTAGTGATAATTGATTTCTTTGATTTATATATTACGCTGAGGATTTTTTTGCATCTGAGACCTTTGTGAGTAGAATTCAGGTTTAAAGCTCTTTTTCCGGATTTCGCGTGCAATTCTAGATTTTTTCATAAAAGTTCTTTGTTGTGATTCCATTTCATCAAAATATTTACATGAGATAAAGCTGAAGTTATCGCTGGGTTATGGGTAATAATGGTTATTTTCAAACAATTCAGGTCTCCTGTTAGCCAAAGACGATAATAGAAAAAATGATATTTTTTTCTAAGCTTGATTAAAAGTTGAAGTAAAGCTAAAATGACTTTGGAAACATTTTTGGTTCTGCTAATTTAATTTCACTAAAAAAAACTTTTGTAAGGCGTGAATTGTACATCTTAATTTATTCTACCAAAATATCTACCCTAATTCTTTTTTCAAAACTCAAACTAAAACACAATAACTATATTGAAAAGCATGAAATTGTTTTAATATTTTTCCTCTATTGAACTTCCCGCGTTTTTTCTTCATCTGCGATAGGCGTTAGAACTTTTTCTCCCCTAAACTTTTCCTACTTATTTTTCTTCTTTTTTTGGCATTTTGGAGTAACAAAAAAAGATTTACTCTCCCTCCTCCCAGCTCAAGTAAAATAAAAAAAAAAAACGTAATATCTAGAAAAATTTTTAACCGCTGCCACAAGTTCTTATCTTATTGAAAACATACTTTAACAGAGTGTTTTACTGTCCCTTAAGACTTTTTTTTAAAGTTTTGACTAATTAGTAGATTAAACTTTATCGTTTTTTTATTTTACCTGAAGGCGACCAAAAATTTTCTTAATGTTTTTTATCGATAAAACACAAAAACAAACATTTGTTTTTTTTTAACTTAACCACCATATATCTTTCTTGTAAGCAGTATCTCTTTGAAATAAGTCCAAGCAAAAATGGGAGAAAAAACTCACTTTGGGCATTTTAAAGCTTAATTTAGTTTATTTTTCAAAAATTTTTTTTAAATTAATGCAAAATATCAATATCAATGAAGGAAAAAAATCTTTAAATTCACTTTCAACTTGAAATTTTAGGTTTTTGTATTGAATAAACTGCAGAGAGGCTGACTGAAAACTGTTATATTTGATTAAAGATTAATTTTTTGAGTTTAGACTTCCCTCCAGCTTTTCTTAGAATCCTTTGAATCATTTTTAGAAGCTTATACACCATAAAATATAAAATATCCGATCAGTTATAATATAAGTACTAGTATTAGTAGCGAGTTGGGTACGAAATATTACGCTATTGTGCTTTCTAACAGATTCTTATATAACAGATTCTTATATATACTCATATCAATATCCGTTTCTAAGCTTAAAATATTATGCAAGTCAATCTTCGTCTCTTCCACTTCGTAGAAGATTTTGCCAATTACACTTTGTTGTTTTTAATCAAAGACTTTAATCATGGATCTATGAGAACCTAATTGAAGGATTGAAATGACTTTATTTGTTATAACAAATAACTATAGTCGGTTAAAATTTTTTTACTTTTGTGGACCTTCCATGCGTTGATTACATATTAAATTCTTGAAGCTTCGCTGACAACTAATTGTATTTTCTTCCTTCAAGCTACAACCCAAAATATTCTAGAGATGATTTGCATATTTTTCAAATCTTTAAATTTTTACTTACATGTAAAAATAAGGCATAGATTGACAGCAGGACACGTATTTCATAAAAAAAATAAAAACTAATTATTAATGGAATCAATAGCATGGGTAAGAAATGATAAGTAACAAATGATAAGAAATTAAGCACTAAAGAACTAGGAGTAAAACACTAAATCACCCAATAAAACCAAACATAGGACTATATATTCCATATATTTACTCATTGTAAAATCCCTTAAAAAAAGGAATTCACCCTAGTCCAAGATAAATTTAAGTAATTCCTTATCCTTTGGTCAAAGTGGTAATAAGTGTTTTAACATTGTCCGAGAGACTATTTTACACCAAATGTCGTTTATGGGTATTTGGGTTTTGCACTAACTGCAAAATTAGAATTATATCATGGGTTTTTAGTGAATAAATTATCCTCCTTTATATTTTGGTCAAGTTAAGAGCTGTCTGCATATATATCATACAAGTAATTGGGTGAACCAAGGAAATATTTTTTGGTCCACTCCCATATTATTTTGAATGTAAGCAATATTAAGTCAGTTATAAAATTTTTGTTGTTGGATTTAGATAAAATTAAAATGATTTCAAACAAAAGGAAATTTAAATGCTTTGAGGCAAAAAAAGAACGATAAACAAACTACGCTACTCAAGGCTCCTTTTCAAAAATATATTTTTCAAGAGTATAGTAGTTTTTCGAAAAACGAACACAAAAGATTTTCGTGGACAATGTATGTAATTGACGAAACTTTTGTTAGCCAAAATAAAATAAGCTACAAGTTTTGCCGTGCTCTATATGTTAATACTAGCGAAATCATTTTAAGCTTTCGATAATTCGGGATGCGATTGAAATCTAAACAAAGAGTATTTCTTCTTAGGGAAAATGTGGAATATCTTTATAGTATCAAAGAAAAAACAAAAAAAAATTAAGTGAGAATGCGTTATATTTCATGTGCAGTTACTTAAAAATATTTCATAAAATGCTCCTTTACATTGATAATTTTTTTGGATGAAGCAAACGAAAAAATATTGATATAGTTCCTAGTGATTGGCCTTATTGTGACAAAGTTGACAAGCTATTGTGCTCTTTTGTCACTGTTTTAACGGAAGAAAATAAGAAGGAGGTGTTTAAACTGGGAAAGAACCTTATATCATCCAGAGAAATCTAGAAGAGCATTTCAGTACCAAGAAATAAATTCATTATCAAGCATAATTAATAGCAGCACATAGTTGTGTTTTTTGATAATCAATGAAAATTAAATTTCAGAAAAATTCACCAAAGCGTAATTTTTTTGACTAATTAAGTTGAAATGGTTTCTAATAAATATCGACTTCGAGTAATGAAAATGCAACTTCAAAGATAAACAATGATACAATCGCACAGAAAAGTAATAATAAGAATAATATTTTTTCAACAGTTTATGAAGGTAAAATGTTTAGAAATATTCAAAGATGCATTATATCTCCAAAATTACCTAAATATGTCGAAAATAGTTTTATCAAATCTGTTAGAGTTGAAACATGCTGAAGATTTGTTAGAAGTCATGGGTGTACAAGTAGAATAGCTGATCGTTTGAAGCAATTAATGTTTGCAAAAATTTATTTTAATACGTCCTAAAATTATGTTATATTTTTCTATGAAAGTAAGCTTAACATTTTTGGGTTTGATGGGCGTAAGTGTGTGCAGAGACAAGTGAATACTGCACTTAACCTGAAACACCTAAGACTAACAGTAAAATATTGTGGCTGAACAGTGATGGTGTGGGGCTGTATGTCAGTCGGCTTGTTGAGTTGGAAATCTTGAATATATTGACACACAATGGATACAAATATACACGTATTAGGACTTTTCAAAAAAAAACTAACTACTAGTACTTTAATCCGATGATACCGAAAACCTAGTCAACCCATCGCCTATTAGCGATAATAAATGCAAAAGGAAGATCAACTAAATTATGAAAATTATAGGTTTTTTATTTAAAAGCAATAAAAATCAAAGGTACGAAAAATATTTTTATAATGATACAAAAGAATTTATATATTTTCTAAATATATGCTTCTTACAACCTAGAACTTTCATAAATTTAAGTTTAAGTTATTAAAGTATATTTCTGTGTAACGTTCTTGATTGTATGTGTTAAGAACTCGATTTTTTGTAAAAAGACTAGATTTTAACTAAATTTATATGTACAAACACATCTACCTTCAGAGCTTCAAACCTTTCCTGCAGCTTCAACTCACAATAAGCATAATTTCTACTAGGCGTTGATGTCGAGCATCTTGGAAATTAGATAAATGTTCCTTAGATGTAAATGGTCATCTTTGATATTTCATCTAATTTGAACTGTTTGGGGTTGATATAAGCTTACTGCTTACTCAACATGTAATATTTGAATTAAATTTTATGTTTCTGAGTGTTAAAATTAAAAATAAATCTTAAAATCACGAATACATCATTTGATTTAAGCTTTTTTCTTAACCATTCATTAGATTTTTTTTTAAATCTTACATTTTTACTTGTATAACGTTTGCTGGGGCTGGTTTTTTAACGAAAAGCGCTTATTCCTATTTTACTTAAAACTTTTAAATTCATAAATATTTTAATAAAAACAGAAGATTTTCAATTTCACGCAACATATTCCTGTTAAAGTAATGCAGGTGTTACGCGAAATTCCACAATGGCTTGCAGACATTCAAGCATACGACACTTCTAATATTCACAGTTATTATATTTTGTATAAGAAATACAGCTTCTCTAAGTTTATTACGAAATTTGTTGAGCTGTATCCTAGCATAGCGACAAATCTATAAAAGGAATAAAGCTAAAAAATTTATAGCTTCTTTAGTGCAATTTCTCATATAATAAAAAGCTGAAAAAATTTAAAGAAGTAACCAAACAAATTATTTTTATCCTTATTTTATACTCACAGAGAGACTTCCCTAGTTGTACAGTAAAATAAATGGCAGAAGAACTCTTTGAATTTGACATAATTTTATGATCAAAATTAATCAAAACACTCACAAATAACTTCCTTATGTCACCAAATTTTCAGTTTCTAGCGTTAACCAATGTTTAAGTAATATTTACAAATTTCAGCCAATAAAATTATTTCCAAGTTATAGAAATACAATTGATACTAATTGTTGAATAATTTTTGGTAACTGCTAAATTTTAAATGAGTTTTAAGTTTCTTCGTTTTGACTTCATTATTCTAACTACCTTTAAGTTATTTTTAAGCAGTTACTATTGATTGATCACTATAAAAATTTATCGATTCCACTTTGAGGAAAGATTCATAACATAGAAAATTTGTTACTTTTTACTTTAAATTTAGCTTTAAGACCACTGTAAGTAATTTAACATAAGCTTTAGGATCTATTCTAAAATTTATTTTCTTCAAGGAAAATCAAACAAAGATGTTCGGATGATAATATTCCAAAAAGCAGATTTCCCCTATTTAACGTAAACATCAAATCTTTATGAGGCGATGATATTATAGGCCTGACAGTTAAGAAAGAGGTTCAGGAAGATTGATTACATTCTAAAAGAGTAATAAAAAACTGAAGCTTTTTACAAACTATATTTCTATACACAAACACGTATTAGTTTTGTCAAATGGTCAAAGAATCTTCTCAATTGAGGTGACATCTTTCACCTTAGATACTCTTATGTACTACAAAGCTGCTGACAGACTTAAAAGTTTTAATATCTTGGGGTTTAGTGAAAAGGACTTTGATAAAATCAAAATAATAATGAAGCATTAATGTTATTACCAAATATTTAATTTGAATTTGAAATTATTTCTTTTTTCAGTATTTTTGAATTTGCTTTAAAAGCCTCGTTAAAGTATGTTCTTCCAGTTTTCCTCAACTGACTATTGAAAATATGCATGTTTTTTTCTCTTAGTGTATATACCAATTTGGTGATGCTACAGGTGACCATCGTTAAAAACGGTGATTTTTTACTATTTTTAAAAGTTATATATTTTCATTTATTTTTTCCCACATTGAAAAATTTTGAACTCTAAATTATTAAGATTATGTAAAGATAAAAAGTTGTTAGAACATTGAGTATAAATGTATTTTTTTTTTCATGATTGTTCAAAATAATTAAAAGAAAATTACTAAGTTAGCTGAAAAACTCCTAAATGAAATAAAGAATAAAAAATTCATTGCAATATAATCAAAGTTCTCAGATCAGTTTTATATTTTTCTACTAACAAAAAAAGTTTTTTGTTTTATCAACTCTCAATTTACACCCGAAACATACCTAAATTTTTTTTAAAATACAGTAAACTAAATTTCATAGCGTGACGAGTGATGATGTGTGCTACTTACATAGGCTATTCTCAAGGTAAAAAATGATTAATAGTTTTTGCCCTTTAATAAACACTTTGGTTGACCAGTCTATGAAGAGAAATAGTTTTACTATAAATATTTCATTGGTTATTGGAAATAAAACAAAATTCATGCATAAAAATTTTCACAGTAGTTGTTGACCGTAAAATATAGCATTATATATCTCTAAGCGTTAACAACAATAAGCGTGAAAAGATAAGAAGGTTAGCAGCATTAAACAACAATACCAACAAAAACAACCCTTTCCTTAAGAATTTCTTTTAGCCTCCCATGGTGTTGTTTGATTTTTTTCTTAATTTTCATTCGGATTAGCTGCAGTTTAAGTGATTTAAGTTTTATGTTTGGAGTCTTAATTGATTTTTGAAGGCTTTAAAATCAGAAGGTGTTTGCTTTTTTTGGTAAATTCTTTTCTCTTTTAAAACTTCCTGAATTAAAAATTTTTCCTACTTCAACCCGTACAATAAAATTAAAATCTAATCAATTTATTCTGACAAAAATTGATTTTTTTAGAAATATTACCTAAAGGATAAGATAATGACTAATTTTTGATTACTAAAACTGAAAATTGAGCTGAAAAAAATTTTTGGGAAGCAATTTTTCAGGCTTATATTGTTCTAACGTATGCCTTCAACAATGATTGTTTCTTAATGATTTTTATATTCAGGTGATAATTTGGGTAATCCTAGAAAAATAATTCAATTTTACTACTACGTGTAAATATCTACGATGACAGTTTTAAAAGGGCGAAGTGTACATAAACTAAATTCTAAATTTTGATTGAGGAGGTTGAGTGAAAAAGACAAGAACAATACTTATCAAGTTAAAACTTTTATGCCTAATTTTTAATAAATTATATTTCGGGTTAAGTTAATCAGAAAATTTTGTGCTAAAAATGAAGAGCTCGTTTTAACTCTTTCACAGGGTATTATTAATAACCAAGACACTTAGCTTAGGTTCCAATTTTTCTTTGTAGGAACCTACTAAAATTAAAAGTTCTAAACGATTGAATCTAGATTATTTTAGACAAAAACCAAATGGTTCTAACAAGAAATCCAATTTCAAGTTAATGGTCCTTAGCGTAAGTTTTTAAAAAAGTAAGATTTGCTCAACGCTCGAACTTAAATTCTATAGTAAAACTTCAAGATTCTCTGGTGGGAGAGATATGTATCGGTAAGACATAAGCATTATTGTATTTTGCAATAATTTACTATAGTTTGATAGTTAACAAAGAAGCAAAATGCAATACTTCAAAAGAGGCTCAATTTATCCTTGAATGTCTGAAGAATTGTGCAGGATAGTTATAATTAACCAAATTCTTAATTGCTTTAGATAGTTTGGCCAGTGGAACTAAAACTTCATCCTTAACATAAAACAAATTGGATTAAATTTCAATGGATATGTTGCAATCACTAGAAATATTGAGAGATCTCAAGACATTTTTAAAACTTTGTAAATCTCAAAATTGAATTTTCAAATAACCTAAGATGAAGGTCCTAAAAATAATTTTTTTTACAAATTTCAACTATTCTGAAATTTCATATTGCGTGTTTGAAAAACAATTTTGAAAAAATTAATAAAGTTATTTTGGTGGGATTTTCAAATAAAGTTCACTTCTTACAAACATATATTATTAAGTTTTACTATTTTTTCACATAGATTAATCAGCAGTTATCAGCATAAATTAAAAATAGTCCTTTGTAAGAGAATACTCTATAAACACACCCCCCATTTTGTAGGATATCATCAATCTTCTGCCTGTCATTGATTGAATGACGTCTTTGCTACTCGGTCAAATTTCAAATATTTTTTTAATGATCAATTTTCTTTGGAAATTTTCTCATCTGGAAAAATAATTTGATGAGGAAATTGTTACTAAATACAGATTTTGTTGTTTTTTTTTTAATCTAAGTAGATAAAAATTATGTAAGTAAATAATTATGCACAATTTCAATGTTTATAATCTTCCAATTGGACTATTAGAGATTTTTTTTGGTTTTATTTTGCTTTAAAGTGTACATGCAGAATCAAGTAAATAAAAAAGCTTAATTCAAATTAGAAGGTCTTAATGGCTTATTTACATTTATAATTAGAAGCTTAGCTTAGAATTACTACAAAAATTAAAAAGAGAGTAAATCAAACTTCATTGCTTTTTTAAATTGAAACTGGGAGAATTCCAAAGTCTTTAATTTTTCATGAGAGCTACTACAGCGGGGTATGCACTATTTTTCCAACTCGTCAAATGGCTCTCTCGTCCCATATAAAGTATATGGAAATTGTCATTTGTGAGTAAAATATTAAACCTTTTTAAAAATTATATGTAAGTATTGTTTTACTTAACAAATTACTTAATAAAGTATTAGAAAATATTTTTTATTAGAATTACAATTAACTTCAGCCAAACAATAATTCACTCTTTATTGGTTGAAAGTGGTCTTAAGACTAACTCTTAACTTTAATTACAATTTTCATTTCAATCTATGCAATTTAACACTTTAAAAATTGCAAAGAAGTTAGTTTTGTGTATGAAGCATTTTCGCTGTGAAAATTCTTAAGAATTTTGTCTGTAAACGAAAATGTTTAATATGCAAAATTATTTAGATTTTTATATGGAATATGACGGTTTAGGGTTACAACGGATAGGGAATTTGCATTACGCATGTAACACAGGTGTGCCTTCAGAAGTTTAATTAATTGACAATTATAAACAATTATTAATAATTATCAAACAAGTTAAAAATAAAAACTAAGCTTAAAGATCTCAACAAAAATTTAGAAAAACTATAAAAAATAGGAAATTGTCTGCTGGACGTCAGTTAAATGGCAGTCTTGCAGTAGGCACGTACACTATAATTAAGTAAGACGACTTGAAGACATCAAAAGTTATGAATTACACTTCCCAAAACATCTCAATATAAAATAGAAGTAATTAACTGAGATGGTCGTTTCTGTGCCACCTAAAAAAGTTTATACTTTGCAATCCTATCTGAATACCTCAAGTAAGTCTGTAAGGGCTGGACAATCAATCCATTAATGCCTTGTGATATTTACTATTCAAATCTCAATCCGTTTCATGAGAGTTACACTGGTTTTAAATTTTTCGTCGCTATGGACTAAGCTTTATCTACTCAGTTGAAGACATTTTTCGTTAATAATTTCAAAATATTATTTTACATACAGACAAGAGAAATCCTCTTTATCTCGCTTGAACAATTTCAAACGGAACTATGACTCGATAACATCTTGTAAGCTTTAGCCTACGATAAAAAATGTGCCATTCACTTTGGCAGCAACATATGAATGCACAATTTTTCTTTTAAAATTTCAAACAACGATTTAAGAAACCAAGTATAACTTTATTTTGTTAAGACTGTTTAATGATCTTGTTGCTTTTGTTTTTGCCGATTCGGGAATAAATGCTTAACATCATCTATGTTTAAACGACCGTATTGAAATTCGATGTGCTACTCAGTAATAAACTTACCTAATGTATGGTTTTATTATCGCTTATCCAGCCACTGTTAAGATTCAGCGATATTTTTTCCGATAAAAATGCAAAATTTAATCAACTCACGAAACTCTTTTTTATCCATTATTTATGAAATTACTTTACAAGCATCGTTTAAAGGATATTATTACCAAAAAATTTTATAGGTGACTTATTGAGTGATGTGATATGTTTAAAGCCTTAATTTATAATCTAGTAAAGTTTCAAACTCCACACATAACATGTCTTTCTTAAAAATTTGAGATATTTGTTGTATTGTTTAAACAACTTAACTCTAGCCAAAAAAATTAAGGACTGATTATTTAATCCTATTCGTACATGTATCAAACCCTTCGAAAGAAAATCTCTCTCTTCTTCAATCTTTTTTATATAGTTATATACAGTTCCTTGTCGGCAATTTATGTCAAATATACACTTAAACAGGGAGCTCATGTTGTGATAAAAGACAAATGATTTTATGTAATAAAGCTCATTTCTAGCCTAAGGATATAGCATAAGTCTTCAACTCTATGTTCTCAAGATATGGGGTACAGAACTATATTTGTTTAATCCCCTGTAAATCATTCTGTGTAAATGGTTTATTGGGCACTTTAATGTTTTTGTGAGCAACAGGTTAGTAAAATTTCAGGAAGATTTTCTACTTACGGAAGGACTTCTTAAAGATTATTATTGAAATTCTTAACCCTAATATTATGGTGTAATCGGTGTACTTTGTCATTCTTTCCGGAATATGTACATATTTTGCTATTCTAAAATCTATAAAAATGTAATAAATTAACCTTTGTACCATTTCATTGAATATTGTTTACTACTTTGACCTAATCTGTGACTATTAATAATTTTTTATGTTTTCTCGTACTAAATTTGCAATTTCTATACTGAAAATATTGAAAAAAGATGTTTACTCACTTTTCAATTTTTCTATGGTTCCACAAAGTTGACGTTATTTTTATTTCTGGAATATTTCATTTAGTTGCTGTATATTAGAACAAGCATTCGAAAGCGTTAACGATAAGAATTTCTCAGGAGGGTTAGTAAAAGTTATCATACATAGAACCACTAACATCAGCCTATCTTTTCAGCTTACCTTCCGCACTTGACATAAATGCCGTTCCTGCTTTTCGAGTATAGCAATGATTCCTGTTACCACTTCATCTTGATAACTAGCTCAAACCGGATCGAAGGACTTCCGATTGAAAGTCACTTCAGTATATATTTAGTCGCAAACATTGAACTCATATCCTTCCATAAGCTAGCTCTATTTTCTGGATGTAGGGATGGAAAAGCAAGTATTTGAGATAAATGAATGAACATGGGATCTTTAGTATCAATTATGTGTCTGACAAAACTAATCCTAATGAAATTTTTGTTTTTAGTTATTAAAAAGCAATATCAAGAAATAATTTATGACTTGTTTGAAATTATAATTTTCCTACTGAGAACTAAAGTTAGAAAATATAAACTAAAAGTAGTAATGTAAGAAGAAATTTATTTAAATTGATATCCTTATCCTGAGACTTGCTAGTAAGTGGTTGGAACTGAACTCCAATCTCTTTATTGCAATAACATTTTTGGTAAAATTAAAAGAATGCAAGTCTTTTGCTTCAATAACGTTGCTCATTATTTTTCTTTACTACAAGTCACAGCTTTGGTTGGTTGATATTTTTTAACGAAAAAACTTGCACGACAAAATTCAATTCACATATGGTGGCTTTTCTATCTAATTTATTGATATCAAAAATTAGGTTTAATAATAAACCCTTGCATTTGCTTCTACAGCACTGTATATGATTGCCTTAGTTTGAAAGTTAACTGAACTGTATGACATTGTTAACTTAATAGATTTCTTTGATTTTTGCTACAATAAAAGCTCAGCCAATCATTATTTAAAATATTTTGAATATTTGGATATACTTTTTTATAACAATTCATTTTTTAATGTCCATCCATCAAACCCAACCAAACTGTCAGAACTAATATGAAAATCCACAGAAATCACTTAAAAATAACATTATATTTTTTTTCTTTTCCGATTAATAAAAATAAATTAAAAGGACTTGGTTATAATTTAACAGTTGGCTGTTCAAAAATAGCACATGCAAGCATGTAGCTGGTTTGAAGTGCACCACAACTTCAGAGCATCTCTGGCATATATTAAAAATTATTGAACATAAAAGCTCAAATGAGCAGTTATTATTGGATTTGTGTAAGCATATAGATAAAGAATTTAGCTTTTGACATTTGTTAGAAAACCTACTATGTACCATTGAGCGTTCCGCATATGTCATGTTAGAAAATACACAACAACCAAATATGTTAAGGCTTGTTTAAGATAAAGTTCTTTCTTTGGTAGCAAAAGTGCTACCAGAATTGATTGTATTTTACAGAAACTTTCTTTAATATAGCAAATGTATTGCAACACTGAAAGAAAAAAGTTGGGTTTTCAAGTAAATGCATTTACTTGGTGTTTTGGTTACGGAAATTAAGGAAATAATTCTTGAGTCAATAACTTAAATACTCAATTCAAGTAAATTTGTGTATTGGTTCGAATAAAAGTTCCTTAAGACTTTATTTACTTTGGGAAAGTATTTTTTTTTATAGTCCAATGACAAAAAAACTTGAATTAAGTATTATATTTACTTGATTTCAATATTTATACAACAAGAGTATGTAGTCGAATAACTCGATACTTGTTTTTAGTAAATAAATACTCTAAATATCTTTACGAAACTACGAAATAATTTTTTACTTCAATGAAGTAATTATTATCATGGTCTGATAAAATGATGGCTTAAAAGTTTACCTTTTTAGTGACTCTTGATTGAAGTGTGGTGATATTCAGAGTTTTGTTATATTATTATTTTTTAGCTGAGGTGTGGGTACATTTATATATACATAACGTTTTAGTGGTTTTGAGTGCGGTGTTTTTCATATAGGAAAATTAAACTTCATATAATTCACGCTTTTGCAATAAAAGAAGGATATAAATACTTTTGAATTTTTCCAAAAACTTTAAGCTATATCACGGGCATAGGTTAAAGGTAAGTATATAAATTTTATGTATTTTAAGAATTTCAGGAATTTTAGGAATTTTAGGAATTTTAGGAATGGTTGGAGTAAGTATTTTTTCTTTTGTTTACTTCATTGTTTGTTGTTTATTGTCTGTTTGTTTGGTTGTATATCGATGGAAATAATTTAGTTTCAAAATTTTATACTCCTTTCAGCATTAATAGAAATACTTGTTTTAACAAAATATTTAATTCCCCCTTGAGAAAAAAAGCTTCAATCAATGTCTTTAAAATCATGATTCAAATCTCAAACGTACTTGCATAAACTAAATATTCCCACGATGATAATACATTTCTTACTTTGAATCAAAGCTATATTTTCTTGAATTAAAACATGCATAATTTAGTGTAAGACGTTATTTGCTTGAGCTTAATATTTTCGGTTGTTGGATATGGAGAAAAAAAAACTTGAAACAAGAATTCAGCAGTGTCTTAAGGTAAGTAAATCACATACTCAACAATCAAAAATATCTACTTGCCACCATGTTGAGAACATATTTACTTGAACTAAGTAATTATTTTTTTACCATCCCAATTTATTTTTTTCAGTGAAGTGGTTTTTATATTGACCTAACTTTCAGCACAACTATTTTATTTTTGATTTTGGCTATTTTTCACATATCTCTCTGAGCTTAACTAGCCATCGAGTGCCTTTTTAAACATTTTTTCTAACAACTTATAATACTTGGCCGTAGTCTTGAATTTTATATTCGTTGCAGTATTTAAAATGTTCAAAAGAATTCAAAGTAGAGCTACTCTGGCACACAAAAAAATTGGATTTGAAATATTTTAATTATCTATCGATAAAAATTAGTGTCCAACAGAAGAAGAACATGAAAAATTATTGAAAGCTGACAACAATTAACAACAACAATTATTAAAAGTTTTAAAGAACTAGAAATGATACAAAAAAAAGGGAATCATATTCCATCGCTGCTTCAATAGTAAAAAAGAAGTGATTTTCTGCGTTGTATTCCTTCTCATAAAGAATTTGTATGAAATATATTATTTACATAATCGGCTCAATTTTTCTTACATACTGTAAACAAAAACTATAAATCTTAATAATTTGCTATGATTGCAATTGGAAAATACGAATTATCTGAAATGGTTGAGCTAATGATACTTTGGAACAAAAGAAGGTTCAATAGCATCAACAAATATCGTTCAGCAAGCTACCATAACGATTACAGTTAAAAAAGAAGTTATTTCAGAACTACACTGATCAAAATCTCTATATAAATTGCTCGTATTTGGAAATGAAATGCTACAAAAACACTAAAGTACTTTTAAAGCTATAATAACTAAATTCATAAAATACAATTTATTTATTTCTGTTCAATACTGTAGACCAGGGATGGGCAAACAACTACGGCACGCCGGAAGGGTTAATGTGGCCCGCGGATAGATTTTTAATTTGCGGTCCGACGGAAATTAAAAGAAATATGATTTATATATTATATGTATATCCATCTCCTTTTCTACTTTGTTTAAATATTTTTTTTTTCCATTTTTTCAAAGGACTGATGATATCTTTACTTTTTTTTTTTTATGCTACAAAACATAAATCCACGTAAATAGCAAGCACAGACAGCTTCCAAGCTTGAGAAAATTGCATTTTGAGTTCGAACGCAGATTTCAAGATTTCAGTGCCATTCAAAAAGAATTGGATATTTTTACCATGCCCTTAAACGTAAATTGTGAAGAAGTGAGGTCAGATTTGCAGCTGTTTCTAAATATGCCAAAGTTAGAGTGTTACAAATCATTATCGAAAGTAAGTTTCCCAAATTTAATATCTCTCGCCCAGAAAATCAGTGCTATGTTTGTTTCATCTTATATATGTATATGTGAACAAGTGTTTTCACCTATGAACCTTAGAAAGAATAATTTCAGAACTACTGACAGATGAGCATTTAGCCTCGTTCCTTAAAATCAGTACATCTCACTTCGAACCTCAATATAAATGAAATCGCAATTTCATTCATCTCATTAACATATTTAACTTGTAATACTTGTATATTGTTTTTAAAATTTAAAAAAAATTTATCTTGGCCCGCCAACGTTTTATTTTTCGATTTTTGGCCCGCGACCGAAAAAGTTTGCTATTTTTCTTGCAAAGATTTCAAAAGGTCTCATTGCACTTGCTATACTTTAAAATTAAGCAAATTACTAAGAAAATTAATTTCATTTATTTTAAAAAACTCAAAAAAAATTAAATACAGAAACTAAAACTAAAAAGGGCAAAACATGATATCAATTTCATTTTTAGAAGTTGAAGCTCATAAAATTAACAACAAAGTACCATTTATATAAAAATTTAAAAGTGATTGTATATTCTGTCAAACGTATTGAGTATTTTGTTTACTTAAATGAAATAGGAACCCTTTACTTTTGCTTGCC
The DNA here is from genome assembly GCA_947359355.1 of Acrocera orbiculus. Classification (NCBI taxonomy): domain Eukaryota; kingdom Metazoa; phylum Arthropoda; class Insecta; order Diptera; family Acroceridae; genus Acrocera; species Acrocera orbiculus. The sequence goes on along the minus strand of OX375756.1, from coordinate 45,013,241 downwards.
AATGGCAGCACTGTCACCCACTTGATTTTCAATTACCGGTTTCAACGATTCATATCGTGACTTGATCTGTTTGCAAATATCCTATATAGGCTATAAAAACTTTCTAAAATGTTTTTAGGAAAAAAATATTCAATATATGGCAACATCTGGGCTATAAAGAGAGATGGTGGTGAAAAGGGATATTCTACCCCCTCTATGGATGCCAGCCCTGCTTTATTATACCGAAATGACTGTATGATATGATGGCAGCGATTTATCTAATTTGACACAAGAACGTTCTGGGAAGCTAAAGCGATTCTGTTGAGTTAAAAAAATGTAATAACAATTTGAATTTATATTTGGTCTTTTTTCTTTTTGTTCTCTTTTATTTATCTGACTAACTGATTTTCAATGGATAGAATTTTATTGGATTTCTTTAAAACACAATTCAAAAGTAATAAAAACATTAATTTACTATGGAAGTTTTCCTTCCAAGTACATAAAATTTTAAAGCCAACAAAAAATGTGCAGTTTTACTTTAAATACAATCCAACTCCTTTAATCCGATATATCCTTGTTTGATTAATAGTCAACGCCCCAATTTTCACACGTTTGTGCTTTCTCATGCGTTGCCCGGTAAATATCCTTTTGTTCACATTTTCCTGTCTTAATAGAGCATTTAGGCGCCACTTATACCTCATTTATATTGCCTATAACTTCGACCCCAATATATGTGTTAACTAATGATGAAGACAAATGGTTTTCTAAATATTCTAGAAAAGAATACATTGCCATAGTAAGTGCTTGAGTTTAAGAAATATATAGCTTAAAATCGCTAATTTTTCAAAACGAAAGAATAAATTAAGATAATAATATCTTTCAAATTAAAGTTTTTACTTTAATATTTCCTTAACTCCAACTTTAACCTGGTGGCGGCATCTTTGAGCTTAACAGGGTTAATACACAAAAACATTTAATCAAATCTTTAATACTCAATTCAATTGTGGTCATATATGCGGCGTTTTTGGTTTTATATGATTGTTATTTATTAACAAAAATATGAAAAGAAGAGAGTGGGCTGGTAGTTTGTTAAATATGAGAAAAAAAAAATTTCAGTTCACTTACAGCAAGGAGTAGGAAAATAATATTTAAAGCAAAATCATTTAAATAAGGATTTGAAAATTATACCATAGTCGAAGCCTTAGGGCAAAAACAGAAAAAGAGTTACAACAGAAATGTAATTCTTTTATAAAAACATTTTCAGTTATTTGAAACTATGACACAATGATATGAGAAAGCTTATTACTTAGTACTGAAAAACTGGAATAGAAAGCTATAACTTAAGATCAAGTAATAATTATAAAAGCTCCGCATTTACTAATAAGAAGTTATTGTTTGTTATAATAACAATTATATTTGATATTTAATACAGTTTATTCAGAGGACTGGAAAAGTAAAAATTTTCTTCATTTAGCATTGCTAAACCAAAAAACTCAAAAATCTACGTTCATGTTTCTAGTTTAATTAGATTAATATACAAAAAAACACCACGACTTTTGATTGGCTAGAGTTAAAAAGTAGATTACGGAACTAGATTTTTTGCATGTTTGATTTGGTTGGAATAGTCACTTTCACAGTGAATGGGCAATAAAAATTATAGCGGTTAAAGAATTCTTTTGGTCTGATTTTTGGATAAGACAATCTCAAGATACTTTTTCATGCTTTAAATGCGTTTTAGTTTAGGCCTAAACGAATGTCCTAGAGTAAAAATAAATAATAGTGGAAGATTTGGGAATACTTATCCCAGCGTAATACTAGTAATTTATTCTATAGGAGCTCTTAAAATTATACTTTAAGGTGCACTTATATAGCCGAAACCAACATCCAAGTAAAATTTTCATTCATTTTATACATTTATGACTCTCTTGTATGAACGTATTCCTGTGAGAGCTAAAATTACATATAATTTCTTCATTTTTCTTCTTACATGAAATCGACATTCAATTAAAATTTAAAAGGGAAAAGCCTGCCTACCCTTTATAAGTACTACTAATATCAATACAGCTGAATATATTTAACTTTTACTTTCTTGGACATAATGATTCGAAAAATAATCTCAATTAAAAAGTGAATCCTATTCATCTAAGGTTATTTCATTAAAGAAATTTAATTTAATTTGTTTCAAAAGTTATATTCCTGAAATAAAATATTATATTTGAAATACTGTCTTTTGTGTAATTCCACATCAATACTATTATAGTATATGCAGATATAGTAAGATCCATCCACATAAGAAATTTTTATATATATGTGTTAAAGAATGCTGGCCATGCAGACCATGACGACAAAATAAATGTATGATGGCTGAAACCAAATATTATGATGGCCCAAACGTCCAAGGCAGCAGCAAAGTGTGTCTAGCAAAACATTTCTGCTTGGTTACTACAAACATTTTTTGATTATTTACAATTACATAACTTTTTGGTTCATTTGCATTATTTTTCGAATAAAAATTTACTAAATTCAAATTGCGGAACTCATAACGTTCGACTGAAGTAATTTCCGTTTTTATTTAATAAAATTCAAGTCAAATGAATTTTTTTTATTTTTCTCAAATGAGTTTTAACCATATATTCAATAAATTTCAATTTCTCCAAAAATAGCCATCCCTACAGTCTACACTTGATTTTTTCTGTTATAAAACATTAACCTTCAACTATGGTGGCAAATTTTTAAATAAAAGACGGCCACGGTAGGCAATTAATTCTTTGTTGTTCATATTTGGCCATTCCATCTTAAAGCCAAGCAACAAATTTCAGTTTTTAGTAAAATTGCATTTAAACCAATGAAATGCACTTTTGTGGCACAAGGTGATCATCATAGAAAATGATCTTTGGAAAACTTAATACTTTTTAGCCAAAATATTAATTTCATTGAATTACTTGTACCATCTAATAGTAATTTTGTACTAGCAGACCAGTATTCACCATTTAAAACCGTAGAAATATATAATTAGTTAGATATTGTTATATATCTTCTGGCTAAGATTTCATTCAAAACTTTTGATTACATCTGCTGAACACTACTCATTGCATAGCCAAAATTATCATAACAAAGGACTCAAGAATTGACAAGAAAAAGTTAAAAACGATATGTCAAAATGGCAAGAGTATTCTAAATACTAAAGTATGACAAATGAATCTAAATAACAGGTTACCAAAAATGTCGGAACCTTGATGTATCATTTGTTATATTTTTTCGAGGCATAACCGAGATGAATATAAATGACATCCGATGTCTTAGTCCATCAACGCAACATCAAAATGATTATTATAAATGATCGCAAATAATAGATTTCAAAAAGTTGAATCTTCGGTATATACAGGATCATCTACAGAGTACAAATTGTCTTATCAACCTGCGGTGGCAGAAATGTGTTGATTGATTGACAAAAAACTGAAAAAAATTTTTTTTGATTAGATCATGCTTGATCCATGATGCTATATATATATATATATATATATATATATATAAGAAGGAAGTGTTCATTTCTTGTTCAATTTTATTCTGTTCAAAGTCATAAGAAAAATCAAGGTGGTAGCTGAAATCATATCTATGATCATGGTCAGATGCAATAAAGCTAGGTATCTGTGTGAAGTCATTTTATAAAGTTATATTTTCTGTTAATGCTACCGGAAATATCTTTAAGACATGAAATGGCGGTTTCGTTTTTCGTTGTTGTTGTTATCACTGAAAAATTTGAAAATCAAAAATTTATTTAAATAAAAACTTTCAAAAAAATCAAACCGGAATGATTTTAATACGCACAAGTATTTTCGGCGTGTATGAGTCTTAAAGAAATATAAGATTCTCGTTGTCAAAAAAACTAATTATGCATCGTGTTTGCATTTATACTATACTTGATAGTGAAAAAATTAAAATTGTCGAGCTTCAAGTTAAGAAAAATTGGTATTTTTATTTCGTTAAAGCTCTGAAACTTGTGAAAATAGATATGTTTGCAAACGAAAACATGGTTCTTTTATTACATGAGTGAAAGAAAGACCAAAGACCAAGCCATGCGAATCACAGTTATTGAAAGAATGAAGAGAATGACCAGAAATGATTTCAAAAGATGATTGTAAAAATCATTACATGTAGCTAGAGCGCAATTTTTTTATTTTATAGTTTGAATCCTACATCTTTAAGCCCTGCTTGAATAAAATTATAAATCACTACTCGTTCTTTTTCGTTCCGTCTTATAGAGTAGCAAAACTGTGGTAGATTTCATTAAAGAGTTATAAAATAGGTGTATTCTACTCGGAAATTGAGAAATTTTTTTTTGTTTCACTTATTTCTCAGTACATTCTCATGCGTATAACGTATGCAGAAAACGCTTTGGACATATTTTCACACCTATGTCCGCATATTTTCCACCGGATCTTTTTCTACCACCACCAGATCTTTTCTTAGTAGTTTTATTTACTGTAATCTCAATATTATTGGTGACTGATCTTTGGGTTAGAGTGGTTAGAAATCATTTATTAGTCCTTTCACAATCTTCACCTTACTGTTCATCTTCAGCACCAAGCATTATGCAGGACTGAGGACTATTAGCCCAACCACTGACACTTTCAGAAGGCTTAGCTAAAAGATTTTAAACCAGGCCATATGGACGCCAGGAAAAATTTTCGAAATCGTTCAAGAGTTCATTTGTAAGCTTAATCTTTGCTTAATTGAGAGTGATATTATGAATACTCCTTTTGCGGCGACAGATAAAATACGTATTGGCATACAAATTTGTTTTTTTAATTTTGACATTTGGCAACTGTTAACTTGAAACTTAGAAACATATTAGTAAGTTCATCTGTATATATAAGACTTACCCATTTTTGTTAGTAATCGATGAGCTAAGAATCTACCATCCAGATTCAAATTAAAATTGCTTTACCTTACGCTCAGGAAAGTATTTTAAAGATATGAATACTATGAAAATCAAACACTATTCTTTATTTTGCTTAAAATATAGTGTCATATATATAATCTAGCTTTATTGCTGTGCAAGTTTGAATCTATGTCAAGTTTACCTAACTTAATCTGAATAAAGCATTGGTAAATGAGTCCCGAGACTGATACATAAAAATTTACTTTTACACTAAAATGTGAGATAATTCATCAAAAAAGTGTTACTTCAAAAGGAAAACGTTCAATCCAATGCTTTACAAACTTTTCTTTTTTGCCCATCTAAAACTATTTGCTTTGGTCTCAAAATAGCCAACAGCTTCAAAAAGAACTTTTTAATTTCAGTATATGTAATGTCCAGATACAGGACAGCGAGTATTTGGGGCCAGATTTTTTAAAATTCTTGATTTCGTAAAATCATGCGACTGCATAGAATTAAGCCATACGACCTAACACTTGGAGACCGATCAATGGATCAGTATCTCAGATACACAACAGTCGCATAAGCATTATAACCTAGAATAAGTTACATTACTAATAAATCAATCATTATTAAGATTATAGTAAACAAACTAGGAAAATAAAAAAAAAAGAAGAAAAATAGTAATAATTTTTTTCAGAAATTATTGGTTCAAACAAAATATAGCAATGTGATGGCTTTCCTTTTCTCATGGTAGTTCCCTAGCTAATACTGCCCTAATCCTAAAGTTTTGAAATTGCTTAGAAAACTTGCACTAGATGTAAATCTCAATATTATTAATGAGATGGATAGTTTTGAAAATTTTAGTGCTTTTTGCTGTAGTTGTTAATTCTCTATAACTGGGAATCACTTTAAGCCCAAAATTTTCAGAAACTTACTACCATAAGTTGCTATTAATATCACATTGAAAAATTAAAATTTGATTTCAAAACAATAATAAAAGACAAATCAATTTTAATAACTTACTTTGATTTTGACTCGCACGCCTTTGAATTCCATTAAGATGGATTTCCTTTACTGCAAAAAAAAATCAGTTCTTAATGTCTCAAGTTTTAACATAAAGCTTTTCAATTTTAGACTAAAATTCGGTCGAAAAAAGGTTTTTGTTTAAAATTTATTCCTTGCTTACAATAAATTTTACCAGAAGCACCAAAAATTAAGCAGTGTTATGCATTTATGATGAAAATTTTGTTGAAATACGCTAGAAATCAACCCCTTTAACTGAAAGAATCAAGAACATAAACACCAAAGGAGTCTATATAATAAGAAAATAACTTCAACAAAAAAAAAGGATTCGATATGTCCATCCTTATTCAGATCCCATGGGCTTTCATATTAGTGGTTAGTTTCTCATAAATCAAATGCTTGTCGACCTTTGTGGGCCCTTTTAATTCCTTGCGGCTTTTGAGTCAAGAAAAACTATTCTGACTCTGGCTTTTGGGGTATCAGACAATGAATTTTTCTGGATCTCTTTACTTTTGCTATTTTCGATATTTAACAACATATGGTCAAAGGACTAAGTAAAAGAATTTTATTTGTAGCGGTTAAGATAGCCATAGATAAATACCAGATGTAGTTTAGAGGGTGAGAGCAGCACTGTATTTGTACTAACATATATGAAAGAAATATCCAAATATAAAAAGAGAAATGGAAATAAGGGGGTGGTGACGTGTAAAATACTAATTTCAAGCACATGGCTTGCTTTAAGTACTTATTCAGTTGTGGTTTAGTCCTTTTATGTAAATTAATTTTTTTAGTTTTTCTTTTCATTTTGAAAACGGCTTAGGTCAATCTAATTTTTATAAATTAATTTTTTTGATAATACAGAATTTTCCACAAACTATATTTATTTTATTCGAAATATTTATAATCTTTTTTGTTGTATTTTTTGTTGTAATACAGTACGAGCTTTTAATCATTACCTCACTACGAAAAACAATTATTACTAACAATAAGCAAAATTAGATATCCACATATTGAAATAATAAATAAGCTACAAATATTGTCAAAGCTCGAATAGATAAGTTTTATCATTTTTGTGAACTCCAAAATCTCCATTTACAAGAAATTTCATTTCATTGGTCTATATTATTGCCTCGACGTTATTTGTATTGGTAGGTCTGTCGGAGAGACTTTGAAATTTTACATAGCAAAGTTTGAGTCCTAAAACCCATCTTCTTACGAGAAATTTTAATTCATTTGTACTTCGCCTAAGTTGTAGTTTTATATTTTGGCTTTAGGAAGATACCCAATAAAATTGTTATTATTTCTATTGGGTAAGAGAAATGTCTCTTACCAATAGAAATAGAACGGTGATCACCATATTTCAGCCCTGAATTATCTGATATCACAAAACCAAGTTTACAAAGTTGAGTCATAAGTTTATTCTCTCCTAGCGATTTTGCTTCTTTTTTCTCATTTATATATCCTTTGTATTCGTTTGAAATCAAAACAGCCATTTTTATCGACAGAAACTACTATTTTATCATTTTACAATCCTCTAAGTAGTGTAAAGAGAACCATTTTTAAAGTGTTGCACAATAAGAAAAAGCAATGGAAAAAATATGATTTTTTGAAAATGTGGTTTTTTTTACAAAATAGAAAAACTTGATGATCAATAGGTACTTCAATAGGACTTGGAATATTTTATAATTTTTCGAAATATTTCAAAGAGTTTAAATTTCAATTCATCTTAATAAATAAAAACATACATACTACATAAATTTACTAATTAATATTTTAACAAATGTCAAAGAGCCTTTCTTTTAGAATCCTTCTATAAAAACGGATTTCAGCAAATTTTTAAAAATTTTTAATAGTTACTTTGGAGTCAACTCAAAGCAGACTTGTATTTAATTGGTTTCTATTTATCTACAAAAAATTTTTAGCTCTTACAAACAAATGTTTCACTTATCTGAAAAAAACAACTAACAAGTTTTAACACTTAAATCTAATAACTAATTAAACAATAATCCAAAATTCAAAAAACTATATAACTTGCTTTTTGGTGTTTGACTTTTAAATATTCGACTGAAATAGCTAAAGATTTTTCCACGACTGAGGCTCATTAATTTTTGCATTAGAACAAAAACTAATTTGAAAATTTAAACTTTATATAATTCGTTCTTATCTATGAATTTCATTTAATAAAACCTTTTAAAAATTTTCCATACATATTTTTACCTTTTTTTAAGAGTCATCATTTTCTTTTAATTTTATGCTCTTAACATTATATCCAGTTTAATTTCAATACAACAATTTATTTAAAATAAATGCAACAACAAATTAATAAGCAAGCAAAAATAACAAAAAAAGTTCAACGCGCAGCCGCATATCACTGTAGGCCATGGACGAATGATAGAAGTATTAATAAATGAGTACTCAGAGCAGTACTACCGACATAAGTGTATTCATGTACATTTTTAAAAAGTAATGATTTTGGTTGTGATGATTGATTTTGGACTGCACCCAAAAGCATTTCAAAATGAGATGTTTGAATAACAATTTGCTTTGTCTGGCAATAACTAGCATGAAGGACAATAGTATGGTTTATCATTTTTATCTGCATTACAAGAATTTTATCGTTTTATATAGGTAGCCCAATAAAGAATCAGTAATAAACGCTTCCATCAAATATGTTTCTGTTTTCTTTTTCAGTGAGGATTTTTCATGAACATGCCTTTTGTAAAAGGTAAATAACTAACAACTTAGCAAACCAAAAACCTTCTGACATCTAGGCTTTTGAAAAATGCCTCTATAAAATGAGGCTGGCTTGTGAAAAGTCCGTGAGTAAATTCAATTCAAGACATCAAGAGCTCTGAAGTTTACAGCTAAATTCTAATTATCAGAAGGTTTTCAATACGTATCCATACGATTCAATAATGAATGATTTCAATAAAACATGAGATATGTAGGGCTAATAGCATTTTTAAATTTATAGCTTACATCAAAAAATCAATTAGTCAAATCTACTACTATTACATTTAGAAATCTAATGTTTTTAAGCTTTAGCACCAATATATCAATTGCGGAAGAGGATTGGAATTTATGGCAGGTTCTTGTGTACATGTAATTTTGGAGACGTTAAGAGGAACTTTAAGGCTTTTTATAAATGGACTTTTCACTTTGTATGTTTCTTAAGAAAGCTAAATAAATAATTGGCCTAAGAGATAAAATACTTTTGAATTAGAGCCTTGAAACCAAGGAATTAGAAATCAATTAGTATAATTTGCTTGTATCAACTGTCAACAATTTTGTGTTTTAAAATCCTATTATAACTAAAAGGAATTATCTGGTCCTTTCATTCAATATGCAGGGTGTCTCGAGATTGGTTGGCCGAACGCTTAGGGTAGAAAGTAGATAAAATTTCATCGACAAAAAGCACAAAAGTGGGATCTAACTCTTTTCGTTTTCGAGTTACAGTCTCTTGAATTTTTTAGACTTCATTTTTACCCCCACATAGGGATGTTCACCCAAAAAAAATATCGATATTATTTACGATATGTTATATCGAAGTTTCATATCGATATTTTTTGATATATCGGTCAAAAATTTCGACTATTCGATATATCGTATGTAAAATGTATTAAACAAGTCTTCAGTAAAATGTGAAAGTCAGCAAAAGAATTTATAGAGAATAAATAAGTAAATTAATCAGCTTTATTTTAAAATGGTCACTTTTTGAGTTCACTAATATTTTTAGTTTATTTAAAATAAAAACTAGAAGGAGCCTGCAAACACTTTGAGTTTCTTTATGAAATAGTGCAAAAATTGAATAGAACATACAGCGTTTAACCTTAAACTTTAAAGACTGTAATGTACTTTTATGTTTAAAACTGATGGTATATTTTCTTTTACTCAGCTGAAATTACCGACAAAGGTTTCTCCGAATGCATTTATTAAAATAAGGCCATAAAGGTATATTGCTAGGCTAGCATTCTGCTCAAAAATTTTCTAACAGTAAGTTTTGTTACTTCAAGTAAAACTTTGAATGTGTTTTATATATTGAATGAAATGTATATATATATATCAAAATTTATATAAATGAAATATATATAAATTTTCTCATGTATCGATATATATCGTACACCCCTAATCGATATTAAAATCGATACTAAAAGATTCGATAATATCGATCTGATTCGATATATCGAAGGCATATATCGATATTTTTTCATATATCGATATATATCGTACACCCCTACCCCCACACACTCGATCACCTATACCTTTTGAATCTATATAATAATGATTATTTTTTTATTATTAAAAAAGCAAAAATTTAAAAATAATAACAAATGGTGGAGAAATAAATTTTTGAGTTGAACCGTTCACTTTTCGACGCTTTTTGCTTTTTTCTTTAAAAAAACGCCATAAGCTGTTTTTTTTTTATTTTCGTAACCGTTCTCCAAAGAAAAATTGGTACATTATAATGGCCTAACTGTTTCCCTTAGTGCGATAAAAATCTAACAAAGTGAGCCTTTCCCGATAGAAAGAATTTTCTTAATTGTTTCCCGTACAAATATGTCAAAAGGGGTTAGATCTGGAGATCTTAGAGGCCAAACTACAGGTCTATCTCTACCTATCCAATGATGAAAACGGTTGTCAAGATACTGACAAAATGAGGCCAAAAATTTGTCGATAAAATTTTATCTAATTTTTTCCCTAAGCCTATATATTATATAGGTTATATTATATTTCTTACTTTTGATTTTTAAAGTAATAATATATGCACCCTATTCAAGACTCTAAACATAGTACAACTACTAACAAATCGATTTGAATTAATAGATTTAAATAAAACCTATAAATAATTTTCAAAGTTCAAAACCGTTTATCTTACTAGTAATGGTTGGATCCTTCGCTATATACATAATTTAAGGAATTCCATTAATTTTGATTAAGAAAAAAAAACAAAAAATTTTCCAAAAAAACTTGTATTACATTTTGCTCTGGCAATTGAGCTCTTTTTAAAGATTACATCATTTAAAATACTAAAAATAAAAATAAAAAAGCAACAAAAACAATTTATTTCGATTAACAAATTAGGCTAAGCACCAGCATTTTATTACTGTATATACATAAATATATAATTATAAGAGCAGTGACCTTGACTTGCCCTTGCAACTTACCGTGCAATAAATCATTTTCAGAATCGAGCTGTGACAAGTTCCTCTAGAAACACTTATAAGTATATCTCAATGGCTCTTCCCATTATTGTCGATAATGACGTCATTTTGGACGCAAAGTGTATGATGTAAGACGGAAAAAGGGCAAATTAGTTCTTTAATAGTATCCATAAATACGAGAAAAAAATTAGTTACTAGGTCTCTGATTTTGTCTAATGGCGAAAGAATCATTGATGCACTAAAGTAGGAAAATTTTTGATAATGTCTTCAGCAAAAACTATGTTCATTCATGCTAAAAAGAAAAAAAATTCTTCATTTTAATACATTTTTTTCTCTTTGTAATGATTAGCGACCGTATGGTACACATCTGCCTTCTGTGTACTTGTCTCCAAAAACAACAAAATCAAACGCATAACCAATCTGAGTTCATAAGAAAGTGGAGACATTTGAGGGTGTGTGTAATCCGAATGAAAATCAAAATTCCCTTCCTTTGAAATTGCTCCGCCTTTGTGCGCATATGCAGTAGAACTTCGACTACGCCTCTTTATTGTATTTTGGAAAATATTAAAAACAAATGATAGTACGCCCAGTCAACATCGTGCAATTGGTTATCAAGGTTGTGCTCTTCAAGAAAACATAATAAAAATTCCATAAGAAAAGAAGAGCACACACGTATAGCTAAAATATTCTTCTTAATAATAAAATGTAAGTAATTTTAACTTCAGTGCGAACAGGTTTCACTTAATATATACACACAATGATAAATAAAGGCGTGCTAACCAATGATCTTGAAGGCGAATGGGAATATAAGAAATTGTCACAAATCCCAAATTAATAAACAAAAAAAAAGGAAGCTTAAAATAAAATGTGTAGGTAGATTATTTGTCGGTTTTCCAATGCGCGAGTTTCAGTTTCTTAGTGCTACATAAAAAACAACTTTCAGCTCGAGTGAAGAAGAAAGATTAGTTTTTAAAGTAAGACAACAAAACTTGTAGGCATTCCAGCCCCAAAATTTTTGATGCCCTAAATTTTGGATAATGCAAAGCTGGACAGTTGCTACCGAAGGTGCAGTGTCCGCGCTTTCATGAAATTTTAAAAAATAAAAAAACCAAGTTATTTAAAAATTTCCTTCATTTTCTTTTGTTGCAAATATATTTTCTTACCTTTTAAAACATTTAAAAAAAAATCGAGTGCAATTTTGCAAATTTTGTGATTTAGTGCTTAAAGTTATTTTCTTTTTTATTTTTTTAGTTTTTAGTTTTTAGTTTTTTTTGCTAAGTGTAGTGATCAAAATGATAATTGTCTTTTCAGACACACTTTTGCAATAGAAAATAAAAAAATATAAATATTTGTGATATTTAAATACTGTAAAACTCCAAACCTCTCGTAAAAGTTTTCATTGTAACGGATTAAGGATCCCAAAATTTCTTTTCTTTTCTAGTTGTAAGTATAATAAAAGTCTTAAAGAATATTAGTAAAGTTCTTTTTTACGTTTTATATTAATTGTTAATACTCTCGGCTTAATTTTGCTCATGTATGATTTTGAAGCTTAAATTAAAAAATTAAATCAACCCAATTAAAGAAAAAATTGGCTTTTGGTACGTAAATAAAGTTTCTAGATGAAAAAAGGCTGGCTATAAGATAAATCTAAAAAAGGAGTGAAAATCGTAACTAAACTGCACCCAAGGTGTATTTCATGGCCTAAAATATAATGAATAAGGACTACTAAGGTTCATTTAATTACAGTGGCCTTTGTTTTTTTTGGACCTTACAATCCGAACATTTTGCTTTAACGAAATTACTGAAACTGTAGTTAATTTTATATGTTATGATCCTTTGGTTCAGTAAAAGTAAAATTGAAAAATAACTCTAAATTATTTCATAAATTTTCTTTGTTGTATAAATGAATTACAAAAAAACCATCATTCCCATGCAATAAAAAATTGTAGTTCTTTTATTTATGTCATTTTTATTATTTATCATTTTTGCTGCCTAGTATAAGGATCTTATGTTAGTTTTTTATTTCATAATCCGATTACATTATTCATAATTCATCAATGATGGTTCCTCAAATATGCGAATTTGGGCATTAATTACAATGGCCAAAGTTCTGCCGTTAAAGATACTATTTTGAGAATGATTAACGAAAAATTGCCATAATAATTTTATTTTAATTCAAATGCTACCTCTTTACGAGCCAACATCATTTCTAGATCCAAAGTCCAAACATTTTTTTAGTTTTGCTTGGATCTTGCCAGTTGAGCATTGTCAAGTTTTCACCAACTAAGCCTAATAATCCAAATATAGATCTTCATCGGTAGTTTTTTTATTATCCAGTGTGAGTTTCTATGCTAGGAGATAAAGTCTCCTTTTCAGAGCACGATAGATGGAGATTTCATTCGATGCTCACTTTAGCTTTTGAAAACGCTACTATCCATCCTACAATGACACCGCTTTTATGCCTTTAGTGCTTATGACGCTTTTCCAAGTAAATTTTGTACTGATGTCATGCTCAAGACACATATACAATTTACGGTTATTCCTGCTAATATTATTTTAGCTTCGTCAGAATGTCATCTTATTGCATTTATTAATGCCTAAGTTGAGTATTTTGCAGACTTTATTTCAAAAACATAATCCAACATACATACAGTTTTTCTCATTCAGGACCCTTTTTTCTGCACAAATGCAGTTTTGTGTGTAATCATAAGTGGGTCCAAGAATTGCATTAATGCGTTCAACTTTGTTTACACTTAGGGATGACTTACACATAGAAAAACGCTATTTTGTCAAAACTAGCCCTTTCCTAACATTTGAGAACATATCACTAAAAACATCGTAATCTGAATTCACTTTTGTGATTTTAGAGCGGCTTTAATTTTTTTTATCTTTAAATTGTCATTCAATCAGCCCATTCATCTGACATACCCTACTTGAACAAAATTTCAAACCTTGTTCTATCGCTAATATGTGTGTGTCATTCAAACCAGTGGATCCTCAAAAGTTATTTTTATGTCAAAGAAAATTCTAGTATTTTTCTATGGAAGCTATCAGCATCATATCATCGGCAAATGCCATTAGGTTTATTTCCATGTTGCAGATCATTTATCTTTAGTTACTTTCTCCAACATCGCATCAATCACTGATCTATTGCTACCATAGAATAACACATCTTACCTAACAAGTGGGACTTATTGGGTCCAAATCCATCCAACCATATTCTGACTCACTTATTGGGGAGTAACAACGTAACATTTTCTATCACCCTTAAAGACATAGAATTGAACTTTTACACAATATCGTTAAGTGCGAAGAAAGCCCCCTTCCTTGCTCGAATCTGATGTCTCAACACAAGATCAAGATGGAAGATGGCATCACTGCAATACTCAGTATCCTTAAACAATCGCCGCCTTTATCTTACACTATAGCTATTAATTTTTGGCCAAGATCCTGTGAAAAGACCAAATTATAACCAAGAAAATGGTGATTGGTTTGAACTCACTATGATCCAATGCCTATTTAGTCTTTGGAATGAAGATTGTTATATAATTAAGTGATACTCCTCCAAATACCCTTTCTTAACAGGCGGTATTACACACTTTCTAATGACACAGCCACTTTTGTATGGAGAACTGTGTACATAACTGGTTGGAATCGTGTAGTAACTACAGCCTTTTAAACCCTGTATTCACAGAAAATTGACATTTATTGTGAATTTTTTCTTATTGGATCCTCCTGTTTTGTGTATCTCTAGCTCGGTTTATTTCACTAATATTCATTATTTAACTATATAAAACAATTTACGCGAATAAAATTAAAAACTCTTAACTTTTCATTAATTTTTTTAACACTTTTCAAACATTTAACAATCTGCGACATCTGATTTGACATTTCAGATCATATGTTTTCAGACTTAAAGGCCATGTTTCTTTTGTCGTCACTACAGACTTAGCCTGTTAAGAACCGACTTTTTTGTATGGAGGACTACAACGTTGTACATAGCGCCTGTTAAGAATGGGTATAAGATCAAAAATGTCTTTAAATTCCTAATAAAAATTTGCGAAGAAATGGACTTTAATATCCTAGCGCTCTCTACATCAGGTCTAATTCAACTATTTTTGAGTGGGAGTCTTTAAGTCATTTGACTGTAAATAGATGCCACATTATTTATTGCTTTTTCTGATCTTGGTTTATGTATTCACAGTTCTTATCTCAGTTTGACGAATATTTTGAGCTTTGGTCACAAGGTTTTGTCCTTGTTCACTATATATTTTATGTGTTGCGTCATAATTTAAATTGTTTGGGTATTCCTGGAGCTTTGCTGCATACTCTTTTAAAAAATAATATTTCGTTCTCCTTAAAAGTGCTACACTGTTTTATCATGACATCCTGGACTCTAACTCTGTGGTTAAGTTTTTTTCCAGATGCCTTAGGCACTCTTAATCGTTCTACTACCAAATATTTGCAAAAGGCTTGGTTAATAAAAACTCGTTTTTCATTATTTTTTATCTCTACTTTGATAGTGACGTCTATTCGAGCTAATATCTTCTTTTTCTTTTTGATTATTTTGTTTGTCATTAGCTGTCTGATATATTTTTCTCGTCAGTTTTCTTCTTCTAGATGGTGTGGGATTTCTCACATACTTACGAATTTCGAAGACGAACTCTTTACAACTTACTCATCGGTCTGACGTATTCAGATTCAGAATATGATTTCGGGTGACTTCGAGGCGCTTAATGTCATATCGCACTTAACTTATAGGTAAACGCTGGTGACTCCAAAAACTGTGTGAGCCTGTTTGTTTTGCCTTCTTATACTTGGGTAAAATGTGCTTCCAAAGCCACCGGGAACTTGCTTTATTAGGAGGCTATTTAATCATCTCTTGGTTGTCAGGTTGAACTTACCCGGAAAATTTTTCAGAAGAATACTAACAATAAGTATTAATTAGTATAAAGTTTCAAAATCCTGTGTTTTACTTAATTGTTTGACCTTTGGCTTTGTTTTGGTGCTGAAGGTATAATAGAACTTAATTGTGATGACTTTTTCATTATTCTTTATTTATAAAAATACTATTTTTATTTTGTTTATCGGAAAGTAGTAAAATTTTAAACCTATTTGAAAAATTTATTTTACCTGTGCTCTTTGCTAGTTCACCTTACCTCTATTGTGAGTACCCCTGATCTCTTTAATGAGTGTTTTGTGGATGGTCCACCATTCTCCTGAGGTTAATTATTATTTGTATTATTTGTTGTATTAACCCTGCTGTTAAAACTTATTCTTTGCATGTTTTTGTATATTGATCTCACATGCAGAAATATTAAATCTCACTTTCCCAACAGGTCTGATATTTAATATTGCGAACAGATAAGAGAAAACATGCATAGAGTAATTTTATGCTTTATATTATATACCTAGAAAATATTTTCTCCGTCCTTCAAAAATGTGTAACTTAGTGGCCCTTCCCTTTCACCTTCATATTTTAAGAGAGCTTCAGATTCTCAATTAAGAATATATTCAGTGTAAGCCATATTCCTTTCACCGTAAGCTCACTGCATCATAACAGAATAAATGCATTGCTTCTACTATTAACAGCACCTGTTATTGGTATTTGTGAACCTGATGGTATTATATCAGGCTTCTTCAATACGTCATCTAAACTCCTGATATGTGAACTAATTTAAAATTTCCAGATTTGTGTTTGGGTCATTTTTGCAAATTTTAGTATGAAGAGATCATTCTAGACTATACGTGGCCAATGTATTGCATAAATATGTTGGAGGATGTGGCAGACTAAACAATCTAAATAAAAAATACTCTGAAGAGCTTTTTTTATTAAGATAGTTCTGACCTGGTCTAAAGGAATCAAACAACAGAAGTGAGCGTTGCAGCACCTTATTTCGGGATATCTTACCTGAGCTAGAGCTGTCTTAAACATTTTATAAAAAAAGAATCGGAATATTCCATACAAATCAACATTAAAAGGACTAGCAAGTGAAGCTTAACTTAAAGTTTAACATATAAATTAATTGCAATATAATATTTCTTGTAAAAATGGAAAAACCACGTACAGTTTAGATTCTCATATATTTTTCTGAAAAAAATTATTTTCTTTCCAGATATCAAGAGTCAACTATAAATGGAAATGGAATCAAGTTCCAAACCTCAATTATACAAGTTTGTTGCTCAACAAATTTTAAATACATAAAACTCAAATAAACACAAAAAACACGGAGATATTAAGCAAAAAATTAATACAAAACGAAAATGCAAGAGGTTTGTAGTAGCCTTGAACCACAAATGGTTGGTCAAATAAAATCTGAATCACCATTAAATCCTTTACAATTAACAAATAATACACAAACAACAACAACAACACTTCCTAAGCAGCAATTAGGTACAAATTGTGATAAACGTGCAGATACTGCATTTTGGATGGCCACTGAAAGTGGGTTCATTAATTCGCAGCCATCAATGGCAGAATTTCTAAATCATCTCAGCCCAGAAAGTCCAAAAATTGGTACAACTGGCTATCAGAGTGTACCAACAGATGGAATGGATTCAGTACCTGAATATCCATGGATGAAAGAAAAGAAAACCTCAAGGAAGAATAATACTCAAGGTAAGCTATGATTTTTTTAAGTAGATTTTTCACCTTTTGACATACACCGAAATTAATCAACACATATCCTGGCGCCAGTGATCAATATAGAAATTTTTACTTTGATTAACTTATTTCAGCTATCAAATATGAATAATATTCATGTGATCTGGTTATTTATGATCATTTATATAATTTTCAAAGTTTTTGTTGAGTATATCATGGGTTTGATAGACGGATGGATACCTTATTTTTCATTTTCCTTTTGTTTTCTCTTTGTAACATTAAAGTGCGGTAACAAATGATCTTACCAGCACTCGGCATTGTGACGATAAGCGCCCTGTTATTTTAGCTCATTTGTCAAACTCCCTCCGAGTTCAGGATGTAACTGAACCATTGTGTCCTAATTTTTAGTGATGAAAAATTATTTATATAGATTCTTCAAACACATGCGCTATATTTTGGGAAGGTAAATTTATGAAGTTTTTCTAACAAAAGTGAAATTTTATTATTACCAAATTTTTTGTGTTCGACTGGACAGAATATCAATTAAATTTGGATTGCTTAGCAGTAATAAGCAAGAGTAAATTTCTTAGTGTAGAAAAGTTTTTGTTGTCCTTCCTTGATAAATAATTTAAAAAACTTTTAGAATGAAACAATTTTGTTTATAGTGTTTCTGTGGAACAATTTAGTTATCTTTAAAGCTGTGTTATTTTTAAGTTTAATTTGAAAACAAAAACCTTGATTTAACTTTTTAAGAACAGAATAACTGACAAAAAAGTGTATCTTTGGAAGTACTCACTGATTTCAAAATGAACGTCCTCCCGGTAAATACCTAAAAAAGGAAGATAGGTTTTTTTATTTCTAAACTTTAACTTTTAAAGGTCAGTCTATTGCCTTTTTGTCTATGTTAAAAATGTTGTGCTATTTACTACTAAGAACTCCAAATAATACCTATAATATTTGATTTCAATAAAATAAAATTTTTCCTTGTAAAAAATATTTTTAAATCGAATCGAATCGAAATCGAGCCAGTCGAATGAAGAGCAGAAGAAAACAGTGACTGAATCTTTTAGCCTTATAGTCAGTTGTAAGCTCAAGCATAGACATAAATAGTTAACCTACGAATCCAATTTCTTTAATTTAAAATAAGAGATTGATTTCCTATTTGTTCAATATTATATATGGATTGCACAAATGTACGGGAGTTCCTAAAAATAAGCCAATTAGTATTATTAAATAACTTTTTAATTTGCTTGAATCTTTTGAAAACTAATTAAATTTTTTATCAGTAATTCCAAAAAATTTAAAAAAAAGGGCGTTGTAACGACTAAAATAAGGACCTTAAATTGTAAATCTTTTCCAATTAATAAAAGATAAAAAAGAGCATTTTGTTTTAACCGGGATAAAGGATATAAGCCAAACATCTAAATTCTATCCATTTACTCAGCTTTAATACTTTCGATCTCATTACTCTCCCCCTACCCCTAAAAGAAAATATGCTAATTTTGTGGTTGAGTAAAATGCTCTTAATTGTTCCCTGCAAGAACCCCCCTTTAAGATATTTTACTCCTTTGTTAAGTTCACTTAAAGCTCATTAAATGGCATAAAATTAAGAGTTTGGCAGTAATATTATCCAAAAATATCTCCGCCTTAAAAGGGAGATAAAAATAAAAATATTTTTTTTCGTTTTAGATTTTAAAATACTTCCTAGAAGAAGGGTAAGATCAACAAAGTTGACTGAAGAATGAATTTTAATGGATTTAATGGCCCATAAAACATTGGCATGAGTACCGATTCCATAGACTTAGTTCACTATTTAATAGAAGATATGATGTTAAAGGATAATAACTGTCAAGAGCTCTTGCGATTGAAAAAAATGCATTGGAATGATATTATGAGTAATAACAGTACCGCGTTCCAAAATTTTTAAATTATTGTAATAAAACTCTGAAAAAATTAAGTTTAAATCAATATTTGCACAGAGAATTAATATCACCTATAAATTATTCTGGCTTTAATGTTAACTACAACTCAGAAATGAAGTTTTGCTGTAGTCTTTAAAGCAATTGGAGTATGCAGGAATTTTGCCTTATTTTAGTGGCTTGTTGTGTGATTTAATAATTAGGAAGGGGTACAAATGCACTTAACCCAATTGCTTGTTTGTAAAAAAAATAAATTACATCCTGTAATTTATATAACACGAAATAAGAGTCAATTCATGAGTATAAAAATAAAAGTTGCAAAATTCAGCGGTAGAAAATATTTCAAAATTTCAGCGTAAAACAAAATTGCCGAAGTATAACTTGACCTTATGACTTAAGCTCTTTTTCTTCGTGCAACTATTTAACTAGTTATCTCTTCTTCACAACTTCAACGATAAATTTTTAAACTTTGTTGAATGTTTATTGACTTTGATTAAAAGAGCAAGTGGTTAAAAGTACACTAACAAAACTTGCAATGAAAAAAATAAAAAGCAGTAATTGATAATACAGGAGCTGTTGAGAGTTTTACAGAGGAAAAAAAAAAGTTTTAATACTTCATTCAAGAAAATTGGGGTACAGCATTTTTATGACAAATTTTAAAAAAGTGAAGAAAAAACAATCATTTTGAGATATGAAAATAAGCTCGAGGAGGTTTACATACATACATTCGGCACTTTTAGCCACTTAATTGACACAAAAGCGACCCGAGTAGCAGCGCCAGTCCGAGACTGATTTGATTTGCCCTAAAGTCAATCAGGCCCGGATATGGAAAGTTGGATTGAGCCCGGATAGGTCTTGTAATACTAGGTTATGTCCTGGCCGTAATAGGCAAATGTTTTCGGCCCGGACAAAGTTTACATGTACAACCCGGACTGAGGTATTTCTGACTGATATACACATAATTTAGGTTATAATGGGGTAAAAATGAAATAAATTGATATCCTAATAATAAAATTTATTTAAAATATATACAGATATAAACATATAGCATAACACTAATTATTTTCTAAAAATACAAAAAAAATACTAATTGTAAATAAAAGACTTAGAAGATTCATACATAGTGTACATAGTGTTTTGCATATGTTATACAGAACACTTATTCAAGCATTGATTTCAGAACATTAAATCCTTTTATTTATATTTAACAAAATAAATAATCGGAATTAATTATAAGCAAATATACAAGAAATCTAATGAAAAATTGAATGAAACAAATGCACATAACTGCTAAATTTTCTAAGGCAACTGTCAAAGAAAATTTTTATAATAAAAGAGTATGATGTTTACATGATGTCACGGAATATTTGAGTCTATTTGATCTCCTTTCTAAAGAGGCTCAAGAGTTTGAATGAAGTCCAACTTTAGCATTTACACTTATGTCGAAACATGTGAGGCTAGATAAATCTTAAATCTTTTTTACTAGACTCAAACTGTATATATTGGGTTGGCAAAAAGTAATTTTGGGGTTTTAGTGGGATTGTTCAGCTGTTTGGAAGCAGCTCAAAATACACGACATCTTTGTAATCCCGCTAGATTAACAGTATGATCTTTTTTGATGCAACTCAGCTTTTGACATGGTTTGTGCTGGTTCATCATGCTTGGACCACGATCTTTTTCGATTAACGTTATTGTAGATGACCCATTTTTCATCACCAGTGATAATTGGTTTCAAAAAAAAGGTTGATTGCATTACGTTTTAAATGAGTATCAAAAACATTGATTCATTGTGTTAAGGCAATTTCTTTCAATACGTGCCGAACCCAAGTATCGATCTTCTTAACTAGTCCAAGACGTCTTATATAACTTTTAACTGTTCTGCAATCTGAATGTGACGATTCGATTCAATTATCTCTTTCATTTTGGCATCATCAACTTTAGAAGGTCGACCAGAACGTTGGTCACCTTTCAGTGAGAAATCTCTAGAATGAAGTTTTTTAAATCAATTCTGACAAGTACGTTCTATTAAACAATCAATACCATAAGCTTCACATATCTCCTTGTGAGCCTCAGCCACTTTCTTGTCCTTATGAAAATAAAAGAGTAAAATGTAACGAAAATACTTATTTTTGCACTATATGCTAAAACTGATAGTGAATTGACAGTTGTAAACAAAATTACACGAAATTATTTTCTATAGCAACCTAAAGGTATCGACTACCAAATCTTAAAAGAAAAAGATTCTAACATTGACAAAAGAATAATGAAACAGACATAATTTGACTACTGCTGCAAATCGAAATTACTTTCTTGCCAAGGCAATATATCAGTAAAGCTATCATATTTATTTTTTTGTATTGAACCAAATGGGTAAAAATAATGTGATATTAGTAAGTGCATATATCCCGGTTTGTATTGTGATTTGGGAAAGATATCTTCCCACCAATTCAATAAACTTATATTTTTGTAGCACTGCAAGAAATGACGTGATTCTCGAAATCACATGCATCATATATTCTATTACATCAACCCATTCAAAAGCATTGACAATAAAATTGAACTTTTACATCGTAAAGGATATTCCTAGATATTAATTGCTCTTGAATTATGAGTTCCATGAGCAGTGAGAATAAAATCCTTTTCTAAAAGGAATTTTTGTAGTTTATACTATGAGTTTTTCTAACTCTCACCAAATACAAAATATTTTTCAGTTTAAGTCCTGCTAAACCTTTGCAACATATTTTTCACTTTTTTAACCTTTCAATTCTTTGACGACGTAAAAACATAAAGGAAATAATAGCCAACCATGTTTTACATTTTTAGACAAGGCACAAAATTATAGCATTATATCCTTCTTCTTTCTTTTCAAATAAACCCCACAAGTATTTATCAATACTCGAGTTGAAAATTTTCCTACTGATTTCATATATCGAACTGCCTTACAAGTACTATTAGCTTAGAAAGCATCATTTCTGTTACTAATAGCTTCTTTTGCGAACATTTTAATAAATTTTTTATGTTTCCCTGTTAAATTCTCGTGAAGTAAAGCTTATACAACTCGTTGGGAAAGCATTTTCGACTTTCTTATTAACAAGAAGTGCGTTATTGTTTTGACTACTTTGCTATTTATCATAATTTAATTGACAGACTTTAATTTTTTTACTTTTATTTTACAATATGTAAAAAATGAAACTATGAAAAGATACTCTAAAAAATCACACTCTAGCGTACTGCGAACATTATTTTTGATATATCCAATTTATTTGAGACTGTTTTAAGATTTTTATTAATCATAACTAAGAAAGATATACACGCAATAAAACAAGCCCTTGTGGCTATAAAGTTATTTTAATCAATTTTTTTTTTCTTTAAAATTAATCTTCCTAAAAGGAAAGAGAGTTAATCTATTAATTCTACGCAAACAAAAAAAATAGTCCTCCCATCAAAACAAAAATCTTATTCACAAGTGTAGGAAGGCAAAGCAAATTATACTCAGTTGGGAGCCTTTCCCAGCAACAAATTCAATTATCAACATGGTTTTTGGACTATATCATCCCTCTATCATTATGAATTTCGGAATTTTATAAATACAATAAAAGCAAAATGAAAAAGAATTTTTATTTGCGCAAATTTTGTTTATAGCCGAAATGTTTTTGTAGATTTTTTTATCACTTTGGTTAAATCAGTTTTCCATTCTAATGAAGAGAAATCCTCATGTCATACCTTGAAATCAGCACATGGCACTAGATTTCTTAAGCACATTTATTGACCGACAAATTATTAAAGGGCCCGTGCTGAGACCTACCTAGCAATGAAGAGACCTTCTTTTAGGGATCTATATAGGAGTGATGCAGCTTTTATTTTGATTCTTTGGAAGATTTATGAACTCTAATAAATAATCTAACATTAAGCAATATTCTTTTGAGCAAGAATGATAATTATTAAATTTAATAATTGTATAATATGTTTTAGGTGTCGTTTTTTCAACTTGATTGTTTTGAGGTAATTTCTTTTATAAAATTTTCATTCATAAATACTGTTGAAAGGCTTACTGGGGTTGAAATTTTTCGCCCTGATTTCTACCTGATCACTTGAATTAAGCTTGATCTCAACGTGATCAATTTGAGCTGGTATCATGCTGAATATTCTGAACCTTTCATATTTCAATTTGAACACATAGGAATTCAATACTAATATAACTAATAACTCTTTTTCGGGGTGCTTTAAGAAAATCTCTCCCTCTTATGTAAAATATCTCTCACATACAAAGTAGCAGTTTCATTTGTTGATTTCTTTAATGCAGTGATGTTTTGTTAATTATTTAAAATAATTAAATTGTTGTAAGATAGAAGTTTGCTACAAATTTTATTTATTAGGCCTGAAAATTTTTTCATTTTTATTCTAATTTCAACGTGCTTGTCCTGATAAGTTTTTATCTTTTTCTTAACTTTGATCCGCCAGTTAAGAGTTAGGAGCTTTCTATAAACGATTTCGAGGTCACTTATCAACATAAATACAAATAAAAAAAATTATGCAGTTTGAACCTGGCCAACCAGAAGAATTTTAGGTCGGAACAGTGAGTAACGATGAATTTAAAATTAAAATAGTGTTGATATGTAATATTTACTTTTTTCAAACAAAATCAATAGCATAAATATGCTAAATAAAAAACTTTATTTAGCACCTGTTATGATTAATTTTTTATTTTATTACTTCACTACAGTTTTCTTTAGATCTACAATGAAATCTTCGAATAAAGAACTATATAAATAAAAACTTGCATTCACTAATCGAAGCTAAAGCAATTAAATTAGCTTAAAGAAATAAAATATATGAAGCAAAATTACCGGTAAAAACAGTTATAATACTTTTTTATTACTTTCTGAAGTAGAAGCAAACAATGCAAAACTATAATCAATTTTATACGCCTTATATCTAAAATGTGTAGGGTATGTGTTGTAAGTCAACAAAAAAAATTGTATATTTGGGTTATCCCACTCCAAACAATAAGATCCCTTTTAAGTGACAATATACATTTGCTTGTATAAGTGATTTTAAACTACAAGTAATTTTCCTATTATTATGGAATTGATTTATTCCTTTCAATCAAATATAAAGCATCGATAATAAGAACGATCAAAACGGTTTTACTAATTACCAATATTGAAAAACTTTAAAAAACCTTACCAGCACTCCTACTTATCTAATATTTTAAGGGTTTTTAGATATCCTTTTACATGACTAAGGACATCTTGGACTACAAAAACAAGTAAACATGTTTCTAATTGTTATTTGGTTTGAAAAGAGCAAAAACTTAATGTTTCAGGGTACTATTTATGAAATTATTTTTGAATAAATCTATTAACTATAAAAATAAAAAACAATGAAAAACAAAAATGAATGATAATACAATTCTAATCAATAATAATAAAAAACATAACAATAAAAGCTCAAAACTAGCATGGCATTAAAAACTAAACTTGTAAACGCCATTGGAAAAGGCATAAGTGATAAGCCCAATTTTGTTTTATTTTCACGGATGGGGTAAGGATGCAGTCCCAATTGAGACTTAAAGACTAAGAGCAGAATTAAATTCAACCTCAGTAATTTGTAAATTTTTTGACAAAACCTTAAAAATAACTAAAATCCGATTTCAAAAACTCCGTAATAAAAAATCCGCATTATTGTGGGTTTTTTATCTGATCTTGAAGAATTCTTAAGTCAAATAAATAAGAAAATTTTCTCTGTTCTTATATACATCTCCAAATTGTAAGAACTATGTTCACATTTCAGCACCAGTTCCTTTGTGTACAATAGACAACGAAATTTTTAAAAACTTCCAATGTTAACTTTTTGGCAAACAGCTATTGTCCTCTACGACCAAATTGCCTACAGCTCATTACAAAATATTGACAAAAAACTGACTTCTAAATGACCTTTTCAAATTTACAAATTTAAGCAATTACGTCTTTTTGTTCTTTTTTTGTGACTTTTCATTGTTTAATCATTTTCGACCATAAATTCTGTGCTATATTTGGTTTATCCATAGACTTAATACAATTTTCTAAATGTTTCAGTTTTCCTTTGTCAAAGCTAACTTTAAATTTTGGAACACATTTAGGTCATTGGTTAAATACTTCAAAAGATTTTATGTCTGGCCTTTCAAAATTCAAAGCTTTCTTCAACGTCTATTATTAGACTAAGTTTGCCTAGAAATTACAAGTTCATTAGATCGAGACTATTTCCTCATTGTTTACTACGTAATAAATAAAACAAGTTTTAGCTAGACTGCGCCAGTTAAAAATATTTCATCCTCAAATTGAATTATTTTAGTATAATAAAAATTGGCAATATTTAGTCTAAACTGCAAGCTATTAAAATAGAATTAAATTTCAATTATTTTAGAAAAAAAAGCCATTTTGAAAGTTGAAGAATTGTTGAAAAAACAAAAATTTGTAGAATGTTTCTTGATAAATTTTGAATAAATACAGGAAAATCTAAAGAAAAGTTATTCCCATTGAAAACATATACCAAGAATACCATAAAAAACATACCTTCAAATAAGAGAAAGAGAAATAAGTAAGACATTATTGAAACAAAACATGGGAATACTTTTTTGTTTTATGTTGAAAATGCCTTCCCTTAGCTCTAATTTACTAAAAGAAGTATAATTCAAATTCACTTTCGAGCTCATAATGTGGAATTATTCAAGCTGTCATGTTATAGCTGTTTAATCATTTAAATGTCTTATATAAAAAGAAATCCTTTCAAGTACAAGTAGAAGAAAAAAGGTGAGCAAACAAACTTGAAAATTGACGAAAATGTGTTTAGTCAGAAACCAATTCTGTGCAAAAGAAAATTTGGGTCGTTTACGACTTGATTCAAGTCTTAGCAGTTTTTTGTCGCACTGTGTTTAAAAATAAGTTTTTCAATGAAGTTATATGCGTCATAATTATAACCTCAAATGTCAAAAGGTATTTTTCTTTTTGTAACGTTTCCAGTAAAATCAAAATTTACTCCAATAGCTTTAAACATTTTTTTACAAAATGTGGAAATAGTAAACCAAAATGAAATGTTTGCACGGTTTTTAGCTGAATATTCAGAAATTCTCTTGTTAATTTTATGTAATAGAAACCATATCCTCTACCAATTTAAGAATGGACAAAGGAAAATAAAAGTGTTTTTGTTTTAAATATTGAAGAAACTCCAGCTCGTCAAACTTTGGATGAATAAACACCCAAAATTTATTTAGCGTTTCAATGTAACTCCATATCCTTTACATCCTTATTTAGACAACAATAGACACATGATACAATTATCCACTTGTTAACATCTAAAATTGTAGATTTTTTGGGTTTATCGATTAATTTAAAATCAGCATCTAAAATAAATCTCATTTTAATACAAATTATGTAATTTATTACCACTGAAAAAAAAAAATGTTTAAAAAAACCCAAACTGCCATGGCATACGGTTAACTCACCCTCCATACACTACTTCCGCTTTTAAAATGAAATGATATTCCGAAATTACCAAATAGAAGCTATGTTGATATATGAGTTGTTTCCCCTTTAAGTACATAGGACATACTTGTGCACGGAAGTGGGAAAAAAATTTAAAAAAGATGTCCCTTATCTGTATTTGCATATGCTTATCACGGTTTAAGCAATGATAAAAACTTCAATAGAAATACCATTAAGAGTAAGTGAAATCAATATTTGTTTGATGGTATTTAGTGTTGCTATGAAGTGTCTAGCAGAATTAAACTATCAATTTCATAAACGGCTCATTAGGCAAAAATATTATGGCCGGCATACATTGCTTCTTAGTGTTTCACTCAAGTCCTATAACTTGAAATCCTAAAGTCTTTTTTTTTAAATAATCAATGCAATACATGACTTGTGATTTTTATTTAATATCACTAAGTCACTAAGGATATAATTACTTGCTGAAGATGCTCTCCCCTAGCGTGAAATATTTTAGCCGAGTGAAAATATTTTTCGCTCTAAAGTAAAATATCGTCTTGAAACGGAAAATTCTTGTATAAGAATTCATATCATCCATCTGACAAATTGCTATAATTTTTATAAATGAAAAGAAAAAAAATTCTTTTGTAAGGAAACTATAGCTGGCCCCTTCCACCAGCATTAGGAATAATGAAATGTTATTTGTTTCCATTAAACTAAATTTTAAAAGCGTGTTTTTGATTAGAGTTTTTTTCAAAAAACGAAGAAAAATGAAACCATGAAATTTTACATAGGTCATGAAAAATTGATTTTATTCCAAGATTTTTCCCTTCGTAAACTTAACCAGCTATTGGCAAGCAGTGGCTTGCGAGCTAGACGTATTTCTAGGCTCCAGTTCGCATAAAGCTATATGCGACTACAACAGAAACGAAATTTTGTTATTGTTCGTTATGCTCCCAGTCTCATGCATAAAGAAAATTGTTTCTTTATGTTTAATAGTTATAAAAGTGTATGTGTACCTTCCATACAAATTTTTGCTGGAAGCAATACATGTTTTCAATAGAAAATTGCAAAATATAATTTTCCGAGCTCTCCGTCTGTACACTTTCCCTCCTACATCCCTATTCTAAAAAGGAACTGATGACCAGTCGTATAAGTCTGCGTATGATTTAGGGCAACGACACTCAACCTGCGGCCCGTAATATGAGTGTCCCCTGCTTTTTGGCCCGGTTGGTAGGTAAAATAAGTTATTGTCTTGAAATGAAGCTCAACTATAAGGCTAAAGCAATTATGAAAATATACGTGGCCATGCAATGTTATAATTTGTGCCTTGTAAAGTCCAGTATTCAAGAGATTAAAAATAAAATGAATAAATATCAGTTTTTTATCACCAACCTGCGGCCCCTTTAATAGACGTAAAAGTTATATGTATTATGCGGCCGGAAAAGAAAAACGTTGAGTATGGTTGATTTAGACTGATGTCAGCTAATGTGTATATGCCAGGTTTTAGTGTAAGGAGTGTAAGAGTGGATTTACACAGGCCAACTCACAGCAGAAAACTCACAGCGAAACCGGTTATTTTCATACAAAACGCACAGAATCGCTGTGAGTTTCTGCTGTGAGTTGGTCTGTGTAAACCCATTCTAAGTTATTTTTTATTCCACAAAAACTTCAAAAAAGAAGCCTTTACATCCGAATATTAAAAATAAATCCAATTTGCTTTTCGTTTCATCGTTCATTTTTTAAAATTGCGTTTGTGCAGAAATGGTTCATTACTTTAAAAGTTTTCCTTTTCATCTCTTTCCGTCACAGTAGATCTGAATATAAAAAAAGCAGTGATGAAGATATTTGGTTAATTTAAGATGTTTTACATAATCAAGATCTACTCTCAAACTACACCATTTATAAGTCCACACTATGCTTTTGAAAACTGTGATTAGGAAGTGGACTGGGGTATAGATATGATTTTAGAGGTGGTAAATTTTCAACAAAATTAAGGTTATTGTACAAAGTCAGGTATACAGATCTATAGAGCATTTCACCACTTATAAGCTTACTTTTATCGAAAAATATTTTGAATATTTCAAAAGGACTTTGTCTTCATTTTGGTATCTTACTCTAAAGCTTAAAGTTTTTAAAAAGTATGTTTTTTTAAATGAAGAAGAAATAAAATACCTGCATTAAATTTAGCAAATGTTTGACAGCATTTTTCGCTTAGTCATAAGATTTAACTTTTTTGGTTTTACTAGCAGTCTAACTTTTCAATTTCAATTATTTTTTTTTAATTCAATTTAAATTTAGACTTGACTGGAAATTCACCTTTAGAGAATATTTGACTAAAAATTTATTTAAAGCTTTTCGTTATATAGCTTTTATTTTAAAAAAGTGTTATGTCTAAACTGAAGTCTTCTTTCCTCTTAATGATTTGGTGTTTCTTCAAATCAAAAAAAAAAATTTTTACTTTTAAACATTTTATTCATAAAGTTTTCAAAAACAAGAAAATTTTAAAATTAATCAAAGCAATAGAACCCGGAATCTTGACACCAAATTTTAATTGTCTAAATAGCAAAAACATGAATCACACAAAACAAATATTAACAAATCATTAAATTTCCTTGTAGAACATTTTGATTACTACCCGTAACTTCAAAAAACTGTTTAAATACTTCATTGATATTTTTTTTTTTGTCAGAAATACAAATTTGTTCCCAAAACAACTTACTTAACCTTTCAGAACCATTTAATGTCCTTAGCTTTTCTCCTTTTCTCTCAAAAGAAAAAGAATACAGGAAAATTCATAAATTACCTTGGTAAAATTTCTTATCTCGTTTTAAAGCACTTGTCGTCGTATAAAATGCTTATTTATAGGCAGTTATATCTCAACAACCATAAAATAGTCGATAGTCTTTAACAACAGTATGAAGTTACTTTTTATGGGGGACCACCGAGCATAAATTCAGCGTTCGATTTAAATTAAACTCACTTAGACACTCACACCCATTCATATATCTACTACTTTCGAGGACAAAACAAGTTCAACGATACTCAAAAATACTTCATCTAAATAAAATTCATAAAATTCTTTTCTACCTCTAAATATTTTGGATTTGAAGTGTATAACCAATGAATATTGCTTCAAGATACTGTGACCCTATTTGCAGGAAGTAGAAGATCTGAAGTATGATTCAGTACTAAAAGACTTATCTGCAGGATGTGCAACTTTTACTTGCAGATTGAGTTTGTATGCTTACTTTTGTAAATTTTTCGTTTTTATAGGATTAACATTATTAAGTTTTTATATAACTTTTGCCAGTCTTCTAACAATTGAGGAATAATCTATTGCCAGAAAGCTTTTAATACTTTACATTTTACAACTGAACACAATAACAAATGGATAGTGAGTTTTTAAATTAAACTAATTAAAATGTCTCAATCTTTTTCTGTTACAAAACATATATACTAAGGCTTTAGTGATTTCATATTTCCCAAAAAGGTTTATATCTACCTTACTTGCGACTGTCAAGCTTCACTTCACTGAAATTTTCAGTTGTGAAAATATAAACATTGTAAATTTTAATGGAGGTCAGACAAAATTCATGTCATAGCCGTATTTTATCCGAATGAGAAAAACATAATCATATTTCAAATATTGGTGGAATCATCCTGACTAGTCAAGTAAGGTGGGCAAAAAATCAGAAAAATATTACCATACTCTTATATTAAGTGTCGCAGAACTCTTTGTATGTAAATTTTTTCTGTATCACGCTTTAATGCTTTAATTTATTTATTAATTTCAGCACGTTACCTTGAAAATTTGAAGTCATTTGATTCGACTGAATTATTATTATGAAGTTTTCAATTCTTGACTTTATGAGCTTTTTAGTTCTTGTCAAAAATCATAACTGGGAAAAAAAACCAACAATTATTTTCCAACAATGTGTGTGCTAGTAGGAACATTTTAGAAAACAATACAGGGTTAGGCACTCGAAGTGTTACCAAATTGAAAGACTGTATCTTTTTCGTTTGAAACTATTTTTTATTGAACCAAGAGAAAAATATTGTGAAAACATTCCAAAATAAAAGAATAGTTTTAGTTTTGCTCAATACGACCTCCTTTTGCCTTAATTTTGGCCTTGAGATGGTCAAAAAATGAATTCAAGATGCCATATGTGACTCTGTGGTATTTTTGCCCATTTTTGGCGAAGTGCTTGCTTGACTAAACTTTGGTATTTTTTAGTGTTTCCCTTGCTCTTCAATATATCCCAAATACAGAAGTCCAACGGATTTGCATTCGTAGAATTTGCCAGCAATTGTTTTGACGAAATGAAATATGGGATGTTATTTTTTAGGACAAATCGATATCTCAAGTTTTACTCAACCGATTTACTTGAAATTTCGCACAGAGATTCTTTATTAATTAGGCTATGGCGCGAAGGAGAGTTTTTTTTCAATTTTCTTTTTCGTTTTTTTTTTTAAATTCCGAAAGGTGAAAAAAGCCGGAAAAAAACGTAACTTTTTCTTCAAACTGCCACCATTTTGTGCAACTAGACTTTTTTTAAAAAAACCTCTTTATAGTACTACAGCTACATTCCTCTTGTTGAAGAATTAAGAAAGATTTTGTTCTTCAGATTACTCTGAGGGCTGATATCGTGCACACCAGGACACAACCTTTTCTTTAAGAGCCTCCAATTTGCAAGCCTGTAGTATTTTCAATTATGACTTTTTGTTTAATATTATTATTTTTTTATATTTTCAACGCATTAATAAACAAAAAGTAAATAAAATTTAGTTGAAAATATCTATTAGTTCTTTTTTATGGCGTCCGAAAAAGCACCCAAAATTCGAACGCCTAAACCAGAAGACCCTCTTAAATAAAGCTCTCTTTTAATTCTTTTCATTTTCCATTAAGCTTTTTTTGTTAATAACTAATGTTATTAATAATTGTATTCACTTTTTTTATACAAATAAAAATTAAAAATATAGATAAACATATGTATTACGAAGGAAAACAATATTTAATTAGAAAATGCGCACCCAGTGGAGTGCAATATGGGGTGGGGCGCTTGAAAAATAATTTTTTTTTTAATAGTACTGTAGATACAGTTTATTTATTTTATAATTTAAGTTTTATTTCCACATATCTTAAGTAAACAATTACACATATATTTTAAGTTAACAATTAAACTAATCACCAAAAAAATACAAATTTATAATATATATTTTAAAACAATATTTGACTCAACTCACAACTCACTTACAACTCACTGACTTTTCAAACTAAAACAACTATTTACATTAATTTTCAAAACCTACTTAAATCTAGACAGCCTAGTTTTTATAAATTGCTTTTCAAATTTAAATACAGCCGCCACATAACCCCCCTACCAGAGGAACCAAAAAGTTAATCGAAATTCGCTTACTTCCATCACTTACAATTTGAATTTTGTGATGTGTTTCGTGTGGCGTGTGATGCGTTTGGCGCGACGTGTGGTGAATTTTTTAATAATTCACTTGACAGAATTTTTTTTTAAGTAGTGTTATGTAAAAGTTCCATTAATTAATTAATGTAATATCATTTTTTATTAATAAATTAGTCTAATTTTATTTATTGTTTTTCTTCAAAAAATTATGATAAAAAATTAAAATTTTACTAGTTAATAAAATTGTTATTTAATGTGAGGTGAGACATAAATATTATTGTAGCCTGTCAAAGTAGAATTTTTTAGTAATTTATTTTTAAATTTAAACAAAAACAAACGTATTAGGAAAAAAAAATTCTACTGTGATGCGCTTGGTATGGCGTCGTTCGGCAAGTTGTTACTATATGAAAAATATGGCTTTAAACGTTCAATAGAAATATTGACTTCTTTATTTTTAATCCTTAGAGTAAAGAAGTCCTTACCTCTTGTTAAAACTGGGTAGGGTCCGTCGTATGGAGACTGGAGTGAAGTTTTATTAAATACCTTAACAAAAACATGAGAACAATTACTAAGTTCCTTGAACTGAAAAATTTTTTTAGCTGAATGATTTGAAGCTTCTACTGGACGAATATCATTGAATATTTTCCGTAGTTTAACTACATAGTCAGCCTGTGATATATCAGATGCTATGTCTTGAAAGAAATCACCGGGTAAACGTATGCTTTCTCCATAGACTAATTCCGCGGGAGTGGCCAGAAATTCCTCTCTATACACTGTCCTTTGACCTAATAAAATAAGAGGTACAGCTTTTGACCAAGAGTGGGTATGACTAGTTAATAAACTAGTTTTGAAAGTTTTATGCCAACGCTCAATTAAACCGTTCGTCTGTGGATGGTAAGGTGTAGTACGATTGCGTTTAAATCCAAGGGTTTTTGAAAGTTCTTTAAATAATTCAGACTCGAATTGTCTTCCTTGGTCAGTAATAATAATTTGAGGAATGCCGAACCTAGATATCCACTCACGGCATAAAGCTGCTGCGCAAGTTTCAGCTGTACAATCCGGTAAAGGAATTGCTTCAGGCCAACGTGTGTATCTATCAATAATTGTAAGACAATACCGGAAATTATCTGAGACGGGAAGAGGTCCAATGATATCTAAATGTATTGTATGAAAACGTGATGTAACAGGTTCGAATTTGCTTAAAGGTTTTTTAACATGTCGTGATATTTTATTTTGTTGACATTTCAAACATGCGTGAGCCCAATTGTTACAGTCCTTGTTCATGGAAGGCCAAAAGAATTTTGTTGTAATCATTTTATTTGTAGCTTTGATTCCTGGATGTGTAAGATCATGAATTGACTTAAAGACATGGAATCGAAAATTGGGTGGAATATAAGGTCGCATGTGTTTTGTTGATGCTTCACAGAAAATTTCAGCATTTGTTCCAGGTACAGGAATACTTACAAATTTATACGTGTTATCTTTAAGATAACTGTGTAAAATTTTATCCGATTGTTGGGCTTTTGCGATAGCAACAAAATCCAAAACCGAAGTGCATTCAATTTCATTAATTCTAGAGAGAGTGTCAGCCACTGTGTTTTCCACACCAGCAATATGTTTAATATTCGTAGAAAATTAGCCAATGTAATCCAAATAACGTAATTGACGAGGGGATGCTTTCTCTGGCTTTTGCCAAAAAGCAAAAGTTAAAGGTTTGTGATCTGTGAAAATTGAAAAGACTCGCCCCTCTACATGATATCGAAAATACTTAATTGCTTTATAAATAGCTAGAAGTTCACGATCATAGGTACTATAGTTTCTTTGTGCTGTACTTAACTTTACTGAATAAAAACTTAAGGCTGCCAAATATTGTCAACTTTTTGTTGTAAGGCAGCTCCTAATGCTGTGTTGGAAGCATCTACAAATAGAGCCAAATCGGCCGAATGATTTGGAAAAGTTAAAAGGGTTGCTGTAGATAATTGACTCTTAACTGCCTCAAAGGCCTTAACTGAATCTTCATTCCAAGGCACTTTTCTATTTCCATCTTTTTTATTTCCTTTCAAAAATTCATTAAGGAGTAATTGATGTTGTGCTGCATTTCGTAAAAAATGACGATAAAAATTTAACATACCTAAGAAACGGCGCAAGTCTTTAACTGTTTCAGGTCGTTTAAAGTTATTAATTACTTCGACTTTACCAGATGATGGTTTAATGCCATCAGCACTGATAAAATGTCCTAGAAAATCAACTTTAGGTTTCATAAAAACACACTTATCTAAATTAATTACAATACCATATTCTTGTAGTCTTTTAAAAATTTGCTCTAAATGAGATAAGTGTTCTGTCTCTGATTGAGAAGCTATTAAAATATCATCTAAGTAAACAAAACAAATTGAAAATTCCCTGAGCATCCAATGCATAAATCTTTGGAAGGTTTGTGCTGCATTGCATAATCCAAATGTCATACGCGTGAACTCGAAGAGTCCGAAAGGCGTACAAATCGCTGTTTTTGGAATATCTTCCGAATCAATTGGAATTTGGTGATATGCCTTTATTAAATCTAATTTTGAGAAAATACAGCAACCTTTAAGATTTTGGGAAAAATCATGGATCAACGGAATCGGATATCGATCTGGAATCGTTACTGAGTTTAATCGTCTGTAATCGCCACAAGGCCGCCAATCACCACCAATTTTTAACAAGGTGAAGAGGAGAAGACCAAGGACTCTTAGAGGGTCTACAGATACCTTGTTTAAGCAAAAGATCGAATTCCTTTTTAGCAATTGCCAATTTTTCTAGCGAAAGTTGTCTTACTTTAGAAACTATAGGATTACCACGCGTTAGTATCTGGTGGGTTATAGAATGTTTAGTGGGTTTTGTAAAACCTATGTCAGTGGTTATATCGCTGTAGGTTTTAAGTAATTTACGAACCCGAGGATCGAACGTGTTGTCGATGATTAATGATAATTGTGAGCTAGGGCTTTTAGAAATTTTACAAATTGATTTAATAGAAGTCAATGGATCAATTAATGCTTTTTCTGATAAATTGACTGGTAAACCGTAGTGGGAAAGAAAATCTGCTCCTAAAATAGGTTTAATAACATCTGCTACTATAAAATTCCAATTAAAATCTCGCCGAAGTCCTAAATTCAAAATTAAAATTATTCGGCCATAAGTGTTTATATTGTAAGAATTCGCTGATAAGAGTTCAAAACTAGATGGTGGAGGTTTTCCTGTTGAAGGAGCATGGATTACTGACACATCAGCACCTGTGTCAATTAAGAAATTGTATCTTGAATTTTTATCAAAAATGTGTAAACGGCTTGTAAATTTCCCTTTATCGATCGCCGTTTGAATCGATAAACGATTTAGTTTTTTGTTTCAGGCTTACTCGTAAATGAACATGGCTGGATACATTTAGAAGCTTTATGAGCAAAATGATGGTGATACCAGCACAAATCTGACTTAGATGAATCGTAATTAGATCTACCAGGGCTTTTAGACCGATGTCTAGATCGAGAATTAGATCTCGAATATCTTGTATTACGTCCTGACTCTACTTTTGCTTTCAGATTTTTAACTTCTTTTGTTAAATATTCTAATTGTTTTGATATACCAGCAATCATTGAAATATCTGCATAAGGTGCAGTACACGATAAAACCTGAGGCTTATTATATACCTCTAAAATTTTGTCTGCAGAATTAGCTAAATTATCTAAAGTTCCTGGATTACATGAAAGAATCGCTTGAACATTTTCTGGTAGACGTTTTAGCCAAAGCGTACGTAGGAGTCCTTCAGTAATATTTTCCCCTTCTAACTCTGTCATTTCGCGAAGGAGCTGAGAAGGTTGACGGTCTCCTAAATGTAAATCGCTTAGCAACCGGCTTAAACTTGACTCTTCACTTGCCGAAAGATGCTTAATGAGGTTAGCCTTAAGAGTGTCATATGGTTCAGTTTGATGTGGGTTTCTAATAATGTCACTAATGATTTTAATTAAGTCGCCGTCTAAAACTGAAAGGACGTAATTGAATTTAGTCTTTTGTGTAACAATTCCGGCAAGCTCAAACTGAGCTTCCAATCTATCAAACAAAAATTGTGGACATTGTTTCCAAAACGGGGGTGGTTTAATTGTTACTGCAGAGATGGAAGGAACCGAATCACCAATATTAGGGTTCATTTTAATGAAAATCAAAGAAAAGCAATTTTTACATATGTTATTTAAAAGTTAAACTGAATTATTTTAATCTAATTTCTAATGTAAATTATCTAAAAAATTTAATTATTTTTCTTAACAAAATTTTTTTTAAATATTAATATTATTTCTGATACGTTCAGTGCAGCCTCACACTGAAGATTTTTAGGCTTTGTCCCGTATTAGCAATAAATATTTTGAATGCTTACTTGAAATATAAGAAATTTAGTATTTTGAAATTTTGGAATTTTCTTGATTTGCAATCTTGAAATTTTTCCTTTAGTTGACTGATTTTTCAACAAAAATTTCTTCTTCTATTTCTGTCTTGTTTTCTTTGTTCCTTTTCTTTTATCAGGGTCACGTATTATGTGACTACACCTGGAATTGTTGTTGTCGGGGTCACCAATATGTAGATACAGTTTATTTATTTTATAATTTAAGTTTTATTTCCACATATCTTAAGTAAACAATTACACATATATTTTAAGTTAACAATTAAACTAATCACCAAAAAAATACAAATTTATAATATATATTTTAAAACAATATTTGACTCAACTCACAACTCACTTACAACTCACTGAATTTTCAAACTAAAACAACTATTTACATTAATTTTCAAAACCTACTTAAATCTAGACAGCCTACTTTTTATAAATTGCTTTTCAAATTTAAATACAGCCGCCACAGTACGAATAGTTTCTCGAATCAATTAAAAATATGTTTTTTATTTAAAACTAGACGATGAACACAATGGTAATAGAAAGAACTCGCTACAAGGGTGGTATGACAGTTCAAAATCAATATAAATAATTCATTTGTTAATAACAATAAAAAATTTTTAATAATTTTTTTTGAAATACTTTTTTTTTAAAAATTCAACCCTTAAGCCGTAAAACAAAAAAACAAAAAGCTTCTAGCCCCAATAAAACAAAAGTTATGGATTTTTGAAAACTACTCTTCAAGCAAAAATCACGAAATTCTCAAAACTTTGACCCCCTCCATTTTCCAAAATAAATTTAAAAAAAAAAATCCTCAAACACGTATGTCGTTTTTTTCATTGCTAAAACCGTAAAAAAAAATTCAGCCAAATCAAAAATGTGTCGGTCAATTTTTGTACGATTTGTAAAAGAATGCCCCATATGGCATTCTGCAATTCATTTTTTAACCGTCTCAAGGCAAAAGGAGGTCGTATTGAACAAAACTAAAATCATTCTTTAATTTTGGAATGTTTTCACATTTTTTTCTTTGAATCAACAAAAAATAATTTCAAATGAGAAAGATACAGTCTTTCAATTTGATAACACTTCGAGTGCCTAACCCTGTAGAATTTCCTTTGTGTAAATATTTAATTTTCGTTCCCAACCGGTTACTTTTAAGTCAAAAAGGAATTTGTTTGCCAACAGTTTATAATTTGAGGTAAAAAAAATTTGCTTCGAAAGTCAGAAGAAACTGCATAAATATTTCACGGACACATAACAAAAGTCGCTAACTTTTCTAAAAGTCATTTGCAATTTTCCAATTGTCTAACGTGATGAATCAATGTGTTTAATAAAAAATATAAAGTATATTTAGAAATATCAAAACTGAAATGATCTGATTTTTTGTTTCTTATTGCTAGTTGAGTTCTGGTATGAAATTTTGGAGCTTAGGACCATTTTACATAATAATTGCAGCTTTGGTAAATGCTTCTTAAATTACACTAGTATACAAATTTTCAACTTTTTTCTTTAGCCTCAACAGAAAGATGTTTCTTTAGAGTAATTTTCCCTCGATTTTAGGGATTTTACCTTTGAAATTTTTGTAACAAATTTATCTTTTAATCAAAGTCTTAAAAATTCTAGTTAATAATTTTTTTCAACCGAAAAAAAAGGAAATGAATATTTTATATATCAATTAAAAGGAAAAAATAATAGCTTTTTAAAACCGGACATTTACAGTCAATCAAAAAAAATTGAGGGCAACTCTTAAAGCACAAAATAATAAGTAATGATTTTAGTTGTTATGATATGTTTGTTACAGATAGTGATAATTACCCCCCACCTGTTTTTCCTGGTGGTATGTGGCTTTTGGCTAAAACAATAGACTTACAAATTCTGAGGATGTAATTTTTAAGGCAAAAGCTTTCTTTGAATTCATTTATAAACAAGCAAAGGATTTCGATGTCTATTATTTTGAAAAGTGAAAGTCAAAAACTTTACTACAAAAGAGATCGAAACTTACTTTGGCTTAAAAAAAATATTTTATAT
The DNA here is from genome assembly GCA_947359355.1 of Acrocera orbiculus. Classification (NCBI taxonomy): domain Eukaryota; kingdom Metazoa; phylum Arthropoda; class Insecta; order Diptera; family Acroceridae; genus Acrocera; species Acrocera orbiculus. The sequence continues at coordinate 44,974,344 of OX375756.1, read as the reverse complement.
AGAAAAGAATTAAAAATAACACTTTAATTTGAATGTAGAACTGTTTTTTTTTAAATTGTTGATTGAATTATGTTTTACAAAAAGGACATTCGATCGTAGTTCCTTTCTGAATTCCCAAAATACATTTAATATATATAAAAATCAAAAATAAAAACAATGAAAATTTGTTTTGTTCGTCATAAGAAGACTACTTAAGTTCTAGTGTATAGCAATAACACTAGAAAAATCAGAAACAATTTCAAACAAGTGTTTTTCGTTATATTGTAATAAAAGCTTAAAACGATTTGTCATGAGGAAAATTAAACAGTTAAATGATAGCAAACTGATCCAAACTTAGGTAATCTATACACTCACATGCACATTTTTATCTTATAAATTTACCATATTTATAAGATTTCTTAATAAAAACTTGTCCAATCATTGTTAGTTTTGAAGAATGTTAAATGCTTGTAATACATGTTTTTTTATAAAGTCATTTTCGTTTTTTTTCAAAATTATTATGAAATGCATGCCTATGAAATTTTTAATATGGGTTTTAAGGGAAAATCCACATAAGCTCCTACAGCTCCGTAGAATTTTATTTGCAAATTCTTTATCATTCGCTTTTTGTCAACTTTTTGAATTTGATCACTCTTAAGTCTGGTCTTATTTGAAGACCAGTTCATATGCCCGTGAAAACTGTTCAGGAGGGAGTTTAAGGAAACGATGGCCAACAAATAACTAATTTTGGATGTTTATTGTTCTTATTAAAACGCTTGGTAAAGTTTCTCACCAAGATGGTTTTTAAAATGGGGCAACCTGTATTATATTCCTCGCTATTTTATTTTTGTGTGGATATATCTCAACATTCAAGTCAGCTAAGCAGAATTTGATTAACAATTATTTATTATTAAATTGCTTACAATTAGAATTAACTGAAAGTGAAAGTGATTTATTTTGTAAAGGAAAATTAAATAGAAGTAGGAAAACGGCAACCCTGATAAATATTTCAGGTCAAGTATTTGTTTTGCAATACTTTCATCCTACTCTTCACTAAAGAAAGCATAGCTAAAGTTTACACCTAATTGTAAGCCAAAAATTTTTGTACCAATTTCATACTTACCAAATTGTATTTTCCAAGTTAACCAGGTTAAAATCATAATAACCTTTAACATTTACGCTTAAGTTAAAATTTGAATCTATATTTATCCTATGCTATAAAATTCGCAATCTTATGCCAGCAAGAGGAATTCAGGACTTTTTCAGGTATATCAGAAAAAAATCTGTGTAATCAGCTCATATTGAGGTGGATCGGAATAAGCATACAGGAGGGTTACACATTATAACTAAAGAGAAAAAAATAAAAACATTACAAAACGGAAATTTAAAAGATAGACTTTTATTATAGATGTTTCATAAAATTGATAAATTGGTACGAGAAAAACAATTGACATATGTATAGTTAAATTGAAAGAGAATATATATTTAATTCCTTTTAAGCAATTGGTTTACAATTATTAACAAAAAGAAGAGTGTAGCGTTAAAGAATTTTACAAAATGTGATAACTATTATATTAAATAAAATTTATGATTTTTTTACATTGCTCTTGAATTATATTACATTAATAGTTAGTACCTTCATTTGGTAATTATAAGTACGGATGTCCGACATTCATATTTTTCTAGCTATTACATTTTAAATGAATCTTGGAAAAAACTTCTATACCCAATTATTAGCATTAACTATCTCTAAAATAATTGGGGCAACAAATTGTTTTGATTAGCAAATCATTTTCTCTCTCAAACATAAAATTCGTTTAAATGGTGTTTGCTTTTATTTTTATCTGAGCAGTTTTTTGAAAATTTTCATGGCAGTTTGTGTTTAGCAATGTGTTAATCTTTACTCAAATAATTTGACTTCAGGCAAAATTTACCAAAGTTCACTCAAGGGGAAATATTCTAAAAATTTCTGCTTAAACAGTTCGGGAAGTTTTGACTCTATACGAGTAAGACATTAATATATAGGCACATCCTTTATTTTGTATATACTAATATGTACCTGACGTATTTTGTCATAACATACTAGTATGAAAAGAAGAATGAGTTGTAAGTGTTAACGGTTTAAGTTGGCCGTTGTTAAAAACCTCTTTCGCAGTTTCCAATTACAATTACTTACAATTAGTAATTCTTTACAACAATTGCGCAAACAGGTCTAAATTTAAATAAAATTAACAGATAGGTTTTTTCATAAAGTCTCTTTAATAAGAGTTGGAATCTGTTGCTATTGTGTCATAGTATCTTTACAGGAAAATAAAATTTCTCATCATTAGTTTAATAACTTATAGTTTGCTTTGAATATTTAGCATTAAAGTGAATTTATTTTTCGAAGAAGCAAACTGTAGAGCAGCTCAAAATCAATTTTAATAATTATAACAAAATAAAAGAATTTTGAGTAATTTAAGACAATACACGCAAAAATCGGTTCGGAAAAATTACCAACTATTCATCATTCAACATAATTCGTATCTGACGTAAAAAATTACTTTAAACTGGCATTAATATTGTATTCGAGTAACATGGCTTGGCTCTAAATATGTTCGCTCAAGGGTGTAGTTTTATCCTCTTGCCTAATTTTAAAGGGGGTTTTTTCAAGTTTACAAGATAATCGACAGTTTCTTTTATATTATTTACATGCCCCTTTTTGTGGCTAAAATTTTCACCTAAAAGAATAAGTAGGCTGATCTGCCTGCAGACATTCCAAAAAGAAAACCCATATACTTGAATTATAGACTTACCATTTGTTCAAGAACAAAGATAAAACATTTTTATTAAACACACGAAATGGCGCGCTTGTAACAAAATTTTTAAATATCACTTTTTAACTACGAAAAAATTAATAAACTACTCTGTTAAATATAATATCTTAGTTTCTGACATAGCTTATGATGTGTATAATAATATCCTGAAATCTCAATCGAGTTATCCGAAATTTTTAAACGATCAGCAGCACACAAAAAAATTACGAGAAAACAGATTTACAGCTTTTTAATCGATATATTTAGCATTAGAAGCGCTCTGCTTTAACTCTTATAACTCTGTAAATTCGTAGGATTTCTGCTCGCAATTTTCACAGTATATTTTTAATAAATTATAATTATGGAAAATTAAATAAGTTTAGGGAAAACAAATTTTGTTTTTTTACATTTTTGATAAATAAAAAATATCGGAAACTTTATTCATTTAAATCAGAAAAATAAAATCAATTTCAATTGAGAAATTTTTCATTTTACTTCTAAAATATGAAAATTAAAACAACTAAAAAAACAATAAATTAATTCAGGAAGACATATATACAAAAGAAATCTGTATAGAGTCCGTCTAGAGTTCAGCTTCCGTATCAGCAAAACTTTTCCAAGTCATTCTCGAATCATCAAAATTTATTATACACGCAAAACGGTAGTTTTGCAAAATTCAAACTTTACAAAAATCGGTTCGGAAAAATTACCAACTATTCATCATTCAACATAATTCGTATCTGACGTAAAAAATTACTTTAAACTGGCATTAATATTGTATTCGAGTAACATGGCTTGGCTCTAAATATGTTCGCTCAAGGGTGTAGTTTTATCCTCTTGCCTAATTTTAAAGGGGGTTTTTTCAAGTTTACAAGATAATCGACAGTTTCTTTTATATTATTTACATGCCCCTTTTTGTGGCTAAAATTTTCACCTAAAAAAATAAGTAGGCTGATCTGCCTGCAGACATTCCAAAAAGAAAACCCATATACTTGAATTATAGACTTACCATTTGTTCAAGAACAAAGATAAAACATTTTTATTAAACACACGAAATGGCGCGCTTGTAACAAAATTTTTAAATATCACTTTTTAACTACGAAAAAATTAATAAACTACTCTGTTAAATATAATATCTTAGTTTCTGACATAGCTTATGATGTGTATAATAATATCCTGAAATCTCAATCGAGTTATCCGAAATTTTTAAACGATCAGCAGCACACAAAAAAATTACGAGAAAACAGATTTACAGCTTTTTAATCGATATATTTAGCATTAGAAGCGCTCTGCTTTAACTCTTATAACTCTGTAAATTCGTAGGATTTCTGCTCGCAATTTTCACAGTATATTTTTAATAAAATATAATTATGGAAAATTAAATAAGTTTAGGAAAAACAAATTTTGTTTTTTTACATTTTTGATAAATAAAAAACATCGGAAACTTTATTCATTTAAATCAGAAAAATAAAATCAATTTCAATTGAGAAATTTTTCATTTTACTTCTAAAATATGAAAATTAAAACAACTAAAAAAACAATAAATTAATTCAGGAAGACATATATACAAAAGAAATCTGTATAGAGTCCGTCTAGAGTTCAGCTTCCGTATCAGCAAAACTTTTCCAAGTCATTCTCGAATCATCAAAATTTATTATTGAATCATGACGTGTAATTTTATTTATTTGGCAAAAAGATAAGAAATGAAAATGCAATTTCACTGTCCCTTGTCTAATATACGCGATACTGAATAAAATAAACATTTTTGTTTGTTTTTGTTTTGTTTTTTGTACTTGTGTATCTTGTACAATCTATACAAACAAAATGAAAAACTTTCATCGATATAGCTAACTAGAAAATGTTGCATGTCTGTATCAAGTATTTGGAACATCAGCAAAAAGCAAATTTTGTTTAAGGATATTATAGGGATAAGAAAAGATTTCCTCTACTACTTTGATGTAGTTCCTAAATGTTCAACCCTTTTTTGGCTTTACGATTTGAAACTTATATTTCCTACGAAAACTAACTAAAAAGCATTTTTAGTGACAGTTCACTGCATAAAATTGACTTTTTTATTTATCTAAAACTTTGATGCTTGGATATATCTTTTTAGTCGGGTGAAATTGCAAAATTCATAAACTTCTCATATGAAATTCTTCTTCTATGTTTGTATGGCATGAAATTTTTTATTAGCCATTTCCAACCAGTAAAACATATTGAAATGAGCTAATTTTACAAAAGTTCTAAACAAATTCTTATATACAAATTTATATGTATATAAGAGCAGAGTGATAGAAAAAATGAATAAACTGTTCCAGGGTGAAAAATTTTCCCTCAGGATTTAGGGGAAAATTTTGATTGACAGGAGGTGTGGACAAGCAACATTTTAGCCACAAGGATCTATAATATTTGGTAGCGGTATATTAATTGTTCTGCTTCATCGAAAATTTTAGTTTTTTCTATATTGGTATGAAATGTCGGACGCACATGGTCGTTATGCCCCCTTTTTTGTTCATTCATTTACTAAACATGTGGATAATTAGGCATCAGTTTAATTGTATTTTCATTTTGTGGGATAATCGATTTTTGGAAGAAAAAATTCCGTAAATGTGCAATTTGTGATTTGAAGATATTAAACTTAAAATAAGCTTATTAAAAATTTTGCGATTGCTTTAATTAATAATTTTATTATTGAAACTTTAGTTTTTTAAGTATATTTAAATAAACTAGATTTACATCCACGCGACTGAAATGTTGAATCAAATACCTTACTTTATTTCTTTATGTAAAGAGAACTTTTAGTTTTTACTTAGAATTTTGGAGAAAATGTTTCATTTAGCTGCAGCTTGAAACAATTTAAGCTGTCAAATGAGCAACAAAGCAAAAAATTAAATAAATGCTGTATAAACTTTAAAGGAAATTTTTCATTTTTTTTTTTCAATTTTTCATTTTAACATAAATTGACATTAAGTTAATTTTCTGGTTTTGAAATGACACTGCCATGCTAAGCTTCTGTGATAAAAAAAATTTAAGAAGGGAAATAATTTTTACAATATGCCACAGATAACTAAACAGATGCAAAATATAAGTTCCAGAATAGTGGAGCTAAAGCTCATTCGTGTTAAAAATATTAATAATTATTGAATTTTGTACTCTGCTTCTAGCTAAGAACTTGGTAGGCTTTCAATGCTTACTTTGCAATTTATTATCACAGTGAGTAAAACCTGCATTTCATACTTCTAAAACTTTCTATGATATTTTTTTGTTTGAAAAATCTTTTATAAAAACTGACGAATTATCAGATAAATTTCAATCGACTCAAAAAACTATAATTTTTTACCCAACAAAAAGCTTTTGATAGTCTCCCTAATTTGATTTTTAAAAATTTTATACAGATAGTTTCCAATGGTTAAGTACGAAAAGTACTTCCGATCAACGTTTACTTTACCCAAGTAGCATTAAAGTGGACTAATTTAGAACTTATCCATGTATGTATATACGAAAACTGACGATATGGAAAAACTCTTCTTTTATCCAAAAGTTTTAATATAAAACAATTTCAGGGTGGTAAGAAATCATTCATTACTTCTGACTTTGATAGTAAAAGGAGGAAAAATAATAGTGAAACTGAAATTTTAAATGTCATAGAGCGCTTATTATTTCGCGGAATAAAATTTACATTAAAAAGTCATTTCCTTAAAGAAACTAACAAAGGATAAGACTTTGCTGCGTTTAATGTGTTTAAAATGCAAAAACGGAACCCATATATGCAAACAATGCACTATAAAGTATGGTTTTCATTTTTTGTCTCTGTCATCTCCTTAAAAAGCTAAAAGCCTTGATAATATATTTAGCTAGTTTTGTTTCGTCTGTAAAATAAACCGTAACCATAAAAAGTATTTGCTATTATATTTTTTGATGAAAAAAGCATATTTGTATATAATATGCGTTTTTTAGCTGTAATAGTATCTACCTTCCTGATGTGATCTATCATTCTACGACTTGACCTTCTTTGAAATTAAAGTCTATACAGCATAGCCGTGTTTTATTACCGGAGGGTAAACGAGGCTATATATGTAAGTCCTCCATGTCTGTTATGCTAGTAAAAATAAAAAACAAGCATATGATAGACTCAAACCTCATCCTAAATATATCAACAAAAGCTTATAAGGGATGATTTTTTGAAAATTCCCTAGTTTGTCAATTCAATTGTTATACTTGTCCCCCTTCCCCTTGTATTCGAAATTAAGGTTTAACCTGTCCTTTTTGGCAATTGCTGGAAATTTGAACTTCATGTGAATAACAATTTGTCTTTTGTTGTAGCTTTGATTTGTCTTTTGCCGAAAAATTGAATGATCGATTTGTTTAACACAAAAAAAAGATGATTTACACAGATTAGCAACTTCTTGACTTTATTTTTATGAAATGCAAAGTTAGAATGGTGGTAGTAATATGCAATTCACTTTAAAAGTGTTGAAAAATCTCTTTTTGATTGATTACATTCTTATGATGAGTAATAAAAATATTTTCAGTTGAAAGAATTAGTTGATTGTGAGGATTTTGAATAAACTGTAAAACGCAACAACGATTTGTCTACAATTATGTTTATTAGAAAGGTAAAATGCTTAAAAAGAAATTAGTGAGATTTTGCAGTACTTTAGCTTTTTTTAAAAATTTACATGAGATTTTGTACTTCTCAGTTAACTTAAAAAAGATTTTTTTCTAAGCTAGAAATTGTAATGCATATATTACTTTCTTATTAGAGTGAACTGATCGTTTAGTTTTTGATTCTGATTAAAGTAAAACTGGTGGAGATTTTCAAAAGTAGTAATGGCCACAAAATATTATAAAAGACAAAACAAATAGAGTGCGAAACGAGAACTAATTCAGCATCTTTGGTTAGCCAAAAGTTTATATAAGTAAATCCGCTTGATATAAAAATATATATATGTATATAATTTGATTAAGAAATAAATTAAAACAAAAGCAAAATCTCAATGAATAAAGACTAGGGAAAACCGACAATTAGTAAAACCGAGGTAAAGGCAAAAAAACTTCATTTTCTACGTTTTTTATAGATAATAATTATACACAAACTATAATATTAGATTTTTCAAAAATTAGGGCATTAGGTGAAGTAAGAATTTTTGTAAAATTGATTTCACAATTTTCTAGCTGAAATATTTGAGTCTTCCTTTGGCTTCATCAAACTCTTTACTTAGGAAGCTGGATAAGTGATGCATAGTGCATTAACAAACTTACTATAAAAGAAAAGCATAAGAGACTTTCTAAAGCAAGAGTCTTAGCCAAACACTTAAGCCAATTATGTCACAAGCAATACATTTTTTTTACATTGCTTTGACAAAAACTTATATATTCCACAAACAATAATATAGAATTACTTAGCTCAAGATCTTTTGATATTGATGACAATTATGGAAAATAAATGAAATATTTAAACAAAATAAAGCCAGTTGATTTCACAGACATAAACAGAAACTGTTTAATCCAATTTTTAACGGTACAAAAACACATTGTCATTTTAGAATTTTTAATATCAAGAATACCTCAAAATTTTAGATACTTGAAAAGTCATTTAGTCCAGAATATTTAAGTTTAAATCCGAAATTATGGGTCCATAATGTGTTGAACAAAAAGATCACAATAAATGTTAAATAAATGAATTGAAAATTTTGATTCTCATCCAATTTTCACTTAGAAAACATTCAATTTCTAGGTTTTATCAATAAATATCTAAAAATACCTAAAATGATCTTTCGATGTTTAAAACTACGGAAAATAATATCATCGACAAACACTCAGATTCAGATAAATAAAGTTAATTTTGGAATGTATATGTATGTAATATATATATTTATGAATTGATTAAAGGAACATTAAAAAATTATCAGATTTCTTGTGTCTCGAAACAATCTTAATGTCTTTTAAGAATACAGTATCTTCTTTTACAAAAACTTTTCTATAGCTTATCCATCACAGAAAAACAAATTTATGTGTACATACAATATTGATCTAGTCAGAAAAAAATAGCCTTGAGTTTAGGCCTGCTTTCTCAAAATTTTTGTTATATTGTAATAAACCCAGATTTAAATTAAATAACAGATTAGATTAAATATTTCTTAATGTATTTTATATTTTTATATAATGAATTTTTCAACTAAAACTTTCATTTTAAAACTACATTCCTGCATTACTTGCCTGTATGGCAGAATTATATGGCAACCGTGTGCACTCTACAAAATAAGCTTTTGATAATTTTCTTCACAACTTTCATTTTTCTGATCAAAACTGGCTCAAATCAGTTTGTGGATCTTTAAAAATGCTTAGTCCCTAACTAAGACACTATCTTAACTTCTGAATACAATGCTGGATTTGATTTTAATTCATATTTAATGAATTTGATATTAGAAATTTAATCTAATAAAATATCGTTGCTGAAACAATTAAAAAAAATCATGAATTCCTAAGGATCTCATTTATAATCAATTGTACACACCATCCCAATTATATTTGTATACAATACACACTTTAATAAATTCTAATTCCTATTTAACTGAGATTGTAAATTTTTATAGGGCTACAGAATTTCTCAAAGTTTTTAATGTCTTTAATACCGTTTTTCTAAATTGAATTTTTAAAGAACACAGTTTCCTTACTTAACTTAGTTTTAATATCTCAATCTTGAAATTTACTCACTTTATTACAACTTTTGACATTAAATATATTTCTTGAAATAATCTTCCCGATTTTTTAATTTAATTTAGAAATAACAAACAAAAAAATGCCCTCTAAATATATATGCGCATAATTTTAAGATATATTTATCTGTAAACAAACCCAACCATCTTCTAAGCACTCTGGTTAATTAGGTATTCCCGTCACTACAAATTAAACAACTCAAATAATTATTTTTGATGAACATTTTTAAATATAACTAAGGGGAAATCGAAAAATTTTTATACAAACAATTTGACTATTGTTGGTAATTTTGAGAATAAAGTTTTGGACTTCAGACTGGATAAAAATAAGAACCAATTTTCTCTTACGTAAGGGTGTAATTATGTTTGTTGTGTCTTTGTTAAAGGTGTATTCCAACATTTCTTTTAAATGATTGTTGTTTGTATATTTTTCTATTGTTTTTTTATGTTTTAAAAAAAACAAAAAATAGGTCGATAAATTCATGACACGCAATGGTGTATACATCAATATTTAAGCCAATGGTATCCCATAATTACCATCTAGCTCACATTGTTGAAAAAACGCCATTTTCAATTATTTAAGCTATTATTTGTTCATTTTTCGTTTTGCTGTTTGTTTCCGTTGATGTAACACACCAGACGTTGTTATTCTCAATGGTAAAAGCAAAAGCAAAGGCCAGAAAAAAAAGCACCGAGCCTCAATAATGTAATTATTTCTTTAGCTACAAAGGAAAAAAATGAAAATATTACAACAATAAAAAAATAATAATAATAAAACCATGCTCTGGCTAAAAGATATACAAAATAAGTACGGTATTCGTGTCTGAAACTCCTTGCCATATTTGGAACTCCCATACTCTTTAATCGGTAACTAAATTATAGGCTACAATTTTTTAAGCGCTTGGGGTAAAAATAAGAAATGGCTGCAGACACGAAAGGTCTTACCTTGTACCTTTAATACTGCTGAACCCCAAATAAATGGTTATATATATATAGATTGTATACATTTAACTACACACTTGATTCTCCTGACGACGCCAAGAGCTGGTTCCACGGCAAAAGAAATTAAAGGCTGCAACTTGCTCTCCAATTGAATATAGAGGAGCTGCGAGGAATAACACTCGAAGAGTACCTTAAAATGGTGTTTTGTTAATGTTTCTTAGTACATATATTTATTTATTTTTGTTGATTTTATTTTATGGTAATCCAAGTAAAAAAATTGCTAAGGATAGGTTGTTTATGAAAATTTTTAGCTCGCTTTACTGCATGCAATTCGTTTCATTGAGGCCACATGGTACAGGTTGTTGGCTTCATTGTGCTGTGACCACTATACAGGCAGATGTATAAAACGGCCATTTCTTTCTAATTACTACGAATACCACGCCCCTTAATTATATTCCTTGCTGTTGTTTGCTTTTTGTTTGTTTTTGTTGCTTGCAAACTGATCTGACTTCAGATGTTGCAAATTCAATTAAATTTCTGCAAAATAAATTTTTGTATCACGTTAAAAATGTAAGTTTTCAATTAGAAACTTTTTAAAAAATATACAAAATGCTTATACGAATATATAAACATATTTGATATATTAAATTCCAAAATTGAAGTCTTCCATTCCATAAAAATGTTTTAACAATTCTTATGATTTTTTTATTAGTTTTTAGGGTTTTTTACATTCCTAAAAAAATTCAGTTTCACTACGAAAATTAGCTGGATTTTGTTTAAAAAAAGATTACTCCAGTTATTTGGAACAAGTGAGAAGAAGTCGTAGAACAGTATGGGAATGTCAGGTGATTGACATGAGTATTGCGTTGTTTTTCATTTGATCTTCTCTATTTTTCAACCTGTGCATGGCCAAGCAACAACTTAGTTCAAATGCACACCCTTAATGATGCTTATGACCTCCCGCGTACAGCACGCGGTATAATTTTACCAGATATTTTACAATTCACCAAATATTTAAAAAAGGATTTTTTGGGGGTATTATAAAAATATTTGTTGGTATTTCGAAAGATCATTGTATTTCATTGTAGCCCAAATAACTAAGATTGTATAATCCTATTTTTTTATAACCTGGATAAAAAAGTGAATATTTTCAACATTGAGGGCCAAAAACCAAAAACTTTGCTGGACACCATCTCAAAAACAATATAACCAGATTAAATAGAAATAAAATATCGAATTTTTAGTTCTTAATGTCAGCTATGAGATTCGGAAATAAAATCCAAGCCCTACTGATTAAATTAACCAAGAAATGTCAAAGATTTTTGTAGAAAATATGTCCAAATCAGAAATAAATACAAAAAAAATGGACCAAATTTAAGTAAAAAGCAAAATTTCAAATATGAGGAGGCTGATTTAATCAATATATAAATTAATGGTTTGTAATTGGTTTAGTTCTTAAAACTGCATTAATTCTATTAGTCAAATTGATCAGAGTCCAATAAGTTGAATTCATTTCGCAAAATGTTTAATATTGTAAAAGGTCAGTGGAAAAATAACAAAATCTTCACTTTCACTTTTCACTTTTCCACTTTTTTACTTTTCCTTTTCACTTTTCCTTAAGTCGTTAATTGTAAAATAAATACAAAAAATAAATTTCCTTACATATATTTTTTATCTTAATTCATAAGTGTTGAATAATAAAATCTTTAATCCTTAATCAAATTAAAAATCGCACATTGCCTTAAGTTCTTTCTCTATTTTTTACATTCTGAATTTTATCTGTTCTGAAATCATTTAGATTTTTGTTATTTTAGCAAAACTTAGTTAAGAAATTAAAAAGTTTTGTTTAACTGGGAGCTATTTCTTTTTTCTCCTTTTTAAGAAAAATTCCACTATGACTTAGCAGCATTAACAATAAGTTAAAAAACCAAAAAGCAAAAGGAAAACTCACATAAATATGCGCCTCTACTTTTTTCTTTTGAGGGTGGCGACAGTTTTCTTCTTCTGAGACGGTAGCCTTATCGCATCCTTCGGCTTAAAAATTATTTCAGGAAATTAATTCCAGCCCTCATTATTCATTTCCACCTCTACGAAGCTGGTCTGTAAAACTCGTAAATACATTTCAAAAATGAAAATAAAATAGCAAGGAAAAAATCTCTCTTACCAATTATTATTTTGTATAATATTAAAATGTTTTGGCCATAAAGATGTTCACTGTAAAAGCCAAAAGTGTAATCGTCCTGAATTTGTTTTTCATGTTTATTTTCATCCCACCCCAAACAGATGACTTGTTTCTTTGACTTCCTGTGGCCGTTGATTTTTTCTTGCCGATTAATTTGTGGTATCTTTTTGCCCCTCATTTAATTTACCACGTGTCGTGTATAGAAGAGCAAGTCATCGCATTTTAAAAATTTACCCTTAGATTTTTGTTAAAATATTTTCATTTGTTTTTTTTTTTTTTGTTGTTGTTCCTACATTAATAGAGGGAAACCATTCATACTCACTTAGATAACTCTTATGGCATTTTTATATTTTTAAGTTTAAATGTAATGAAAGATATGAATATGAAATATTTTAACTTTTCAATGGTAATTTGATATTTTGTTTGCTTATTTATGCTGAGGAAAAAGTAGCCCTACTGCAATTTTTCAACAAAAATGTGAACTTTTTGGATAAAAGCAACAGTTAATTTTGGTCTAAGGTGGCCACCAAGACTATTTTGTTGTGATAGAATGTTTATAAACTCGCTCTTTTGTTTATTTCTTTTCAGTAAAAATGTGATTTGTAAAGCACTGAAGTAAAAAGAGTTTAATTTAAATGCAGTGCTTTAGGTTAACCTTGTTAATTTAAATGGTCATGAGGATTCTGATTTGAGCAATAGAATAATTTGTGTTAGCCTAGGCTTAAATTGCTTTTCAATGAGAAGTTTTAATAACAGTAATAATATAATAATAGTATAATATTTTTGGATTGATACACGGAGCTTACAATTTAAAAGTAGAACACACAGAACATTAATTCTTAAGCAGTTTTCAATTTAAGTTAGAATGAGAAATCGTGCGACAAATTTGCGTTGCAGTGAATCTAAAGAATTAATTATTAAGATAAAAGTTCTTTTCTCTACAAAAAATTTCTAATTAACAAAAATACCAACAAAACTCCACAAAATTTCATACACCTGGGGTGTGTTGAAAGAAGGGGATAAAACTAATCCTTTTGTGTGAATAATTCATAAAATCGTAAAAAAAATTTCTCTGTTTAAAAGGCTAATTTCAATTGTTCGATAATTTGAATAATTGACGACCTATGCGGTTGTTCATATGGAAACAAATATTTGAAGCTTCTATACTTCCCGAATTAACATGAATAAATTTCATTTTTAATAAGAAATAGATGCCACTTTATTACGCTAGCTCACAAAAACCACATTAATTGTTTTACTGCTTTACCAAAGCTTTGGAAAAAAGTGAAGATGTTCTTCACTTCTAAATGACAAATCTAGCATAACTCTAAGATTTGTTTATATAATCCAAAAATAAAAACCTTAGTTACTTATACTTATTATTTTATAAGCTTATCACTCTTATACAGAGTTTTGCTTTTTAGCAAAACTTTGAATAATTATATTTCAACAATTTTTCAAACATAACAGAAGTAAAATGATTGATGATTTGAAAGAATTTGCTTAAATCAAAAATTAAAAAGGGATTTTGAGTAAAGCATGCAAAATCAAAAAATTATATTATAATTAAGCTTCACACTTTCTAATAAAATATTTTCCCGGATATAATTTTTCTAGTAAAATGACCGCAATTTTTGAACTTATTAAACCAAAGAGTTAATTTTTGTTGTTTTCTTTTCAAAATAATTTAGCAGAAAAATAATTATGGGAAAACCGCAGAAAAACGGTAAATTTGAATATATTTGAGAGTTTTGAAAGAATAAAAAACTTAAGCTACGGATGGGTGACAAGATCTTTAATCTGCCATGAAAACAGGGAGAGAAATATATGCTTACAAAAAGCTAATAAAAAAAAGCATGCCACAAACATCAAATCAAATGGGGTTCAGCCCTCGTTTCTCATGTGAATAAAATCCAAGATAAAATCATTTTATAAAACTATGGAGTAAGAAACGTGTGTATGCGAAACAAAAGACAAATTACCTTAATTGAGGTAAGATCAGGCGGTCAAACGAATATATGTATATGTATATATATATATCTGAACAGGTCGGTCTAAGACTTTGATGTCTCCGCCTCAGAATAACTGATTTCAAGTAGTTTATCAAAGTAGTAATTTTTTAAACGTGGTTTTATGTTACAACTCGATTAACCCATCGCTGATGGCTACCTACCTTTGGTGCAAATTGAATTTGTTCCAAACGATTTTCAAGATATTGGTCATGACGACGCCGTCTTATAAAAATCATTTTTTAAACAGATTTTTTGTTTTTTTTTCATCATCTTTTAAAAGAAACTTATGAAACATATTAATCACTTTTACATGGTATTATTTCCAATAATATTCAACGATAGCAAACGTTGTATTCTGTTTGGGGCAATTTTAATTCTTAAAAATCAATATGCATCCTAGCAAGGTCAGATAGTCCATCAATCAAAATCAAAATGTCAGTGTCATCCGGGGAATAAGTTTTATATATATGTATATATATACATTTTTTATTTAATATAGATCCCTTTTTATTTATACTTAGCTCACTTTACAGGACCAATCCTGGTTTGAAGAGAAAAATTCAATTTCAAACTGGATTATGTAAATTTTTAATTTCACTTGGATTTCAAATTGACACGTATTCGTGCTTTTTAAGATTAATGAAAAGTTTGCAAATATTTTGAAATTTTATTTTTAGTTTGATCTAACGAAATCCAAAGAACAAATTTTGACTAATGTTATTAAACCCAAAAAAGGTGTATTTACTTTCACTAAAACACAAAAACTTGAGATCTCCCTTTCTATAAGGAAATTTTATCATAGGAGTTTATACCAAAAGAATACCATAAGAGCTTATAATTGTTACCTTGCACAAAGAATTAAATTAAACATTAAATAAGATGAATTAAAAATACAAACAATATTCTTTATTTCTTTTGTTCAATAATCTTTTTTCGCGAGGTTCCAGAAGTGTTCTAGTGTCTCTAATGAGCAAAAGAAAAAAAGATTTATGCATACTGTGATAAAGAGAAGAACTAACCTTGCAGCTGTGGCTATTGTCCATAACCTTGGATCTATTTATTGAGGTTGTTACCTTTTAATGATATCAAGCAAATTAGTTTAATTCAAGGCTGAATAGTAAAGTAGAAAAAAAATAAATCAACAATAGATGCTTACCTACCTAAATGTATAATATTAAATTTAAGCAAATTAATCAATTCTTCTTCCCTAGGATTTGTTTGAATTAGGACAGGATTGATTTTTTCAGGTAACCGCTATTTGAAATTATTTTTTTATGGACTTTAATTTAATTTGCATTTGGTTCTGTAAAGAATTTAAATAAATTTCATGAAAAATTTCGGTTTAAAAAAAAAACCGTAAGGGGGCTTTAGTAAACACTCAAACACACGTAAATAATATATCTGTTTTTCTGGTCCTGTTTCAATGTTAAATCTACTGATTTAAGATTGATAGCTCACCATTTGGTTTCAACTTATCAAGTAAAGAGCAGATTTTTCGGCTAGGTAATTGACTTATTTGACTCACAGAACTCCTGCGCATTTGCACTTATTTTCTAGCATATTTTACACAAGCCTTTTTTATCCATATCACTTTTTGATGGTACCATTTTCCTACCTATCCTTTCTTCGACCTATTCTAACCACATGTATAAATTAAGAATTTTTTGGCTAATGACCTTATGTGAAGAAGAAAAATTCGCTAATGAAAGCTTATGTTCAATATACATAAACTTTCAAAATTGATAGATAAAATTTCATAACTTATTTCTCATAAAACAATAATGAGAGATTTTTTTTTTAATTAAGAAAATTTTTTTAGTATTTTTTCATGAAAAGTCCTAAATCGACGCCTGAATCATAATTAAATCCGGTCAAATTGAGTTCTTATTATCTACTAAATCTGTCGAAGAATACGGTGAAAACTAATCGATACTACCCCTATCTACACGAAACTAATGTTTCTATATCAAAAAACTTCCGCTTTTATTATTAAAATTCATGACACTTTTAACGACAGCTTAGTTCCTGTATGTTTCTTTACTTATTTACTAAACTTAAATATAGAAATAGTATTTTTGGAAATCAAATTTCAACAAAACTGAACCCAATCGAAATTTTCCAAAAACGCAAAATGAAGCTAAAAGAAATTTATGGAAATCAAGACACATAAACATTGAATAAATTTTTGATTTTATCAGTGCAAACAATTCCTTATCGAATGTCAGAACCGTCAGCTCAACAATCATTTGTCATATTTTGTGGTATTATATCATCGCAATTCTCATTAAAGTCGAAATAAACGTTAAACAATAATTAAGAGGAAACTTCAACAAGAAGACTAGAAAATCTTCTTGTTCTATTTTAATGAATTTTTTTTTTATTTCGCAATCTTCGAATCTTTAATGTTTCAAACCCTGCTTCTAGACATCAATTAATCTCATCTATATGGGGTTAACAAGTAGATGGGATACATTTCCGGTATTTTGGTAGGTACTTGAAAAGCTTCTTCACCTTACATGAATCATCTGCAAAAAAGGAGTTTCTTCTGATTTTGCTGAAACTGTTCCCTAGAGTTTTTGTCGTTTTCACGTGTTCATATCATTAATCATTCAGGCCAGAGCCTGACATGTTGTGATATCTAAAGGTTGAGGGGAGAGTAGTCAGCTAAATACATGTCCAATTTGTATAAAGCCTTAGTGATCTAAGGATATTAAGAATTTTGTTAATTTTTTTTTGTTCAATAGATTAAGAAATCTTTAGGAGTTTAAGCAAAATACTGAAAGTGTTTTTTTTTTAAATTTATTTTTCCGAATCACTTTTCGTATTTAATTAATATTATTGTATTTGTAATTTTCTATAACTGTAAAAATATTTTCCTTTCAGAAGTAAATAAGAGGTTAAGAATGCCGCTCAGGCTCAGCCAACTATTTTTAAAAACTATTTACTTTAATGATTATTGTTCGAGCCGATATATAATTCGTATTTTCACTCTATTCAAAAATATTATTCCGTCCTTTTTTTATTTCCATTAATGCCCACAAGTGCTGGCTCTTTGGACCATACGCACTAACATTTATAATTTCCTTTGTATGGGAAAACCACAGTAAATTTTTAATCCTTATTGTTTACATTGATTTAAATCTTTGTGTTGTGTAGTTGACCACAATGAGTAACTAAATGCAGAAAAATGACCAAGTAGTAGGTAAGTTTTAAAAACTAATTAAAAATGCACCTAAGAATAATTTTTACTTACCACATTTGAGAAGATTATTATTTTCCCCTAATTACCATCAATTTGTTAGTTGTCTAAATGTGAGAATAACATTTTCAAGGACTTATTCAAGTAACTTGGAGAACGGAAACGTATGACTTTAACCGAAATGTTATTAAAAAACACTGTAAAAACATTGGAGTGTTTATCAGTATTCCAAATCACTGAATACCAGTTTAAACTTAAAGTTAAGCACAATTAAGTCAAACAAGACTGATTCACATGCAGTAGATTAGAAATGCAAAAAAAGGTCTTAACTTCGAAGTAATAAAAGTCAAAACCTTTTTTAGAGTAGTTTAAATACTCAAAGAGATCTGTCTTTTGTCAAAATTATGCGTGAAGCACTGACAAAGAAAGAAAATTTTTTATTATTCTGGGTTTGAAAATTTAAAGGAAATTTCCATTAATTAACCTTTGCTTTGATGAGAGTAAAAACGAAAACACAACTTATGGATCTACTCGAATTGGACATGTATAAATCAGTGGAAGCTGCTATAATAGAGGCTGTGCTAGAAAAAATGCGGTAAGTAGAAAAAATTCAACCGAGGAGCAATTTTATAACAGAACTTCTCTTGAAATGATTCAGGAGTTGTTCTCCAGGTGATTTTTTGCTTAAAACTAAAATTTTTGAGTTTAAAAAAGATTTGATCCAAGCCAGCTTTAACATGCTTTCCTCATTTGAAGAATTTAAATCATATTTTATTTACAAAAAAGGACATTCGGGATCAATTATCATAGAAAAAAGAGTTAAGTCAAAAGCCAAACTGTGAAAATTATTCCTCTTTTTGTAGTTTAATGATGACGGAATATTATAAAAATAAGAGATCACGGTTGGTAGAGTAATCAGAACCGAAACCGAATTTAAGTATCCGGATCAATACTCAAAGTATTCAAATAACTTACACAATCTGTACAACAGTGAGATGAGGCAATAGAGTTTTACATTGTTTTTCAGGATGGGTATGACGACAACATTTGGAAGAAAAATAGGATTTTTAAAAGATTTGAGATATTTTGATGAGCAACTTTGATTTATTGTCATGCCCTTTAAGACAGGAAGAACTTTGGTAGTTGCCAAATGTTCATCGGGGTACATAGGCTGATGAAGCTTCAAATGAAGGCTTCATGGTTATATCTTTGGCAGCTACTTCATTTTTACCATTTAATTTTAAGAAGTGTAATTTTTGGTTTCTATTTGCACTTTATAGCTTTTTAATATACTTGAAAGATATTTTGATGAAAGTTGATGCAGGTTGGGAATTGCTGTGGTCCAGTTAGCAGTGTGAAAACATGAGAATTATGTAATCCCAAATATCAAGCCACCTTGTATCATTCACCTTCATTATTACCAAACCAAAATGGAAGAAAAGTAAATCTAAAGTTGATACATCTAAAACATCCAACAGATTCTAGGTATAAAAAGGTCTATCTTATTAATGTTCACGGCTTTGATCCATAAACTTGGTATCTTTACTTCTTTTTATATTGAAATACACTCTTAATTATGTTTAGAACTGTTAAAACTAAAAAGACTTTTATTAAGCGACAAATTTCTTCCTCTCAGCCCTAGCCATAACTTTATTTCACCAACAATTGGATAATTGAGGAAAAATTTTCAAAAGCCTGAGCTCCAAACGAAAGAAGTTCAACTTAGATGAAATCAAAGTTAAATTTTCAAATGAATCATGCAGAAAATTGTTGCTAAGTTTCTTCGTAACTTTCATATTTGAATACAAAATCATATCATTTGATAACACAGTGGTCAAAAATTAAGGACCGCCAGTTTAAAAACATTAATCGAAAAGAAAAATTTTTTAAAAGAAAAAATCATTAATTTCAAGCCCCTAATGTTCTTATACTTGTTTCTCCTTAAACAACGGAAGCCATTTTTGCTGTCAAGATGAACAAGTATACGCGCTCTCAAGGGAATGAAGCTGTCAATCAAAAACTTTCCTTCAATAGGATGGTTAAAACTTTTCAATCAGAACACACCCGAAATACTTTCTCCCTTAGTAGCTGGATTTCTACATGGATGTCAGTCAATCATTTAAATTAGTTGGCCAACCAGAAAATATTCCCTGACAAAAATTTTGGTATAAAAGGATAATTTTTACGAACTTTTCTTGTATAAAATTGAAATTAAGGTTAGGGTTTTTTTAGAATTCAAGGGGTAGAAAAGGGAAAGGGCATTAATAAAAAGATAACTGTAATCGAAACTTAGGTATAAATCATATAAATTACCTTAGCACGCATGCAAAACATTATATAAATCGCTACCAAATGCTTCAACATGTTTTATTTACCTAACTTCGTGTATAATATACCGATTTCAGGACCAAATGGCGAGACAAAAAATACTTATAGTCCTTTTTTATACAATTGTTCCAAAGACACAAAACTTTACGAAAGAAAAAAAAGTAAAAATAACATAAGGTTATGAAAATATACGATTCTATATATCCTTGCAGTTTAATATTCCCCATTCTAGCAACCCCCAATGCAAGACTTGAAGCACAAATATGAATCCATTGGATGAGTGATGAGATTTTCGCGTGAATAAAACATTGGTGACACGTTTATCAGACGAAATTTACGCACATGATATATGTATAACAGCATTAAGGTCTCCCTATCTATGTATATGTAAGTGAAAAACTTTTACTTCTTAGAATGGTAACATCTGGAAAATAACTTATTAGTTATAACGTAGTGTTCTATAGAAACTTTTACTATCTTAAGCACTGTTTTGAATGAATAATTAACTTTGGCTTAAGTAGTTGAACACAAATAGCAAATACCATTCTTGAATTATTTTATACCACAAACAAACCGAATGTAAATATAATTTTGATAATAAAAGTAGTTAAGGGTTTCGTGGTTGAAGTTATTTGGTTGCTGCCCATCGATAAATTAATATTTTGTGTTATTCAAAAAACTATTTAATCGCTGCTAGTGGCTAATAGGTGAGAAAACCCATAATTAGTCTTAATTTGTTAGTCCTTGATTAGTATGGATACAAATTTGTTTTTTGGTTTTCCTAATTATTATTTTGTTTGAGTTCAAATATTTCCGCATTTAAATTTAGAAATTTATTTATAGTTTTGTTTTCTGTATGTGTAAAGAGTTTCTTTTTCAAGGAAGAAATTTTTTTTTGGCTGCAAAGTCTTCTGATAGCAAATTCTTTTTATTCTAACGACATTTAGATATTGAAATAGTTTATTGGCTATTACCGATAGTTCTCGAACTTTCAGCTTTTTTTAGAGTACTTACATCAAATAGTAATCCCCACAGATGGTTCACTTGATTGCTTCGTACACTCGTATTAAATTACTTTAATTATTATTGTTGGTATGAGCTTTTTAGAGTCCTATATCTCGGTATGGGTATGGGAATTGATTATTTAGAAATATTGTTTTGTCTTTCCGCTATTTTGTACGCGATTATTATCCAGCCTTTCCTTATCTATCGTCTATCTATCATTAATTATCATGCAATAAAACTGTTAATACAAATTCTTATAAAAGTAAATAATATTG
Source organism: Acrocera orbiculus (assembly GCA_947359355.1). NCBI lineage: Eukaryota > Metazoa > Arthropoda > Insecta > Diptera > Acroceridae > Acrocera > Acrocera orbiculus. The sequence continues at coordinate 44,952,908 of OX375756.1, read as the reverse complement.
GCTTAAATTTGATCCTAAAATCTTATGATCTGAGATCTATAAGAACTCGATTAATTCGTAACATGATATAGAGAAACCGTATTATATTTTAGTAAATAGTAAGATATTTAGTGAAGATAATGCGATTTGTGGAATTACCGTTACGTTATAATTAACCATTGTATAGAAATTAAATAACATTTTCCAGATTTTCGTTTACTTTCACAAATTTTTAGTACTGTAATAATCCTTAGAAAAACTTTTTACTTCTAATGTAATGAATGGTTTTTCATCAAATTGACATTATTTATATTATTGAGCAGTTAATTTTCTCATAGTAGTTTCCCCAGAACGATTACTGACGAATTTACAAGCATTCAGAAACTTTATACGAGGATCATATTGCGGAGTAAAGGGGACTTTTCAATTCAAAAAAACTTAACTAAGTCTTTTTTTACCTTGCAACAGCATGTTTATGTTTGTTGTAACTGATCCAATAAAAGAAAATATAAAATTAGAATGATAATAATTGGTTGAGATTATTAATTAAAACTACTCATATCTTTTGTATATTTTCGAAATTTCCAATAAAAAGTAATATATTACGTGTCAGTAGCTTCGCTGCGAATCCTTCTGTTGGAGCATATTTGCTCAATGAAAATATTCTGTTTTTTTAAATAATTGCTCAATATTATTTCCAAGACTCCGACAACAATATACAATAAAAATTTCTATATTACTGACTTTCAATGACTGGAACAAGACATTTATCCACCCAACCATTAAAGGGTTTCCTTAAAAAAAGGTAGCTGCTGTGCTGATATACTGATCTGCCTATATAAAATGCCGTCACAGTGGGCTTTTAGAAGTTATATGTTCAATTCAAAGTTTTTTGTTTCGTTTATTATTTGTGTATTCAATTACACAGCTTCAGGAGTCATGTGACAGATGATTTGGTAGTTGAAAAATTAAGAAAACTTAAGACCTATCTATTGGCTACTTGGTTTGCACTATTTCTCTAAAAGTATCTAAAAGATTAATGAATCTATCTACCCAACTATACCAAAAATATGAATTACTATCCTTAAAGTGCTGCTAATCATCACTAAAATTATATTGAAAATAACTTTTTTGCACCTATCTAAATAATATATCTAATTTGCTGATTAATTGGTGAGAAAGTAAAAAAATAATAAATGAAAAATAAAGATATAAAACCTCGATATCAGAACAATTTTATTGAATCTTTAATATCGATGTATATTATCGATATATTTTATTTGTTACATAAAAATAGTTTGAAGCACGTCGCCATAGCAAAATTGCACAATTAATATTAGCTCGACATCGCTTAAACTGTGTAACGGCCTAGGGCACATGCGCAAAGCCAAAGATTTGGTTAATCATGAGATTACCTTTTCTTCTGGTAACGATCCGAATCGAAATTTTCAGCCTCCTTTCATCCTCTTTGGACTGCTACTAAAGAGGCCGATGAAGTTGAAAGGAGGTTCAACTTTCTAATTTAAGCTTATGTCGAAATTGGGTTTTCTTTTAAAGTATTGAACCTACATAAGCCCGGACTTAGTACCGAGGCACAAAGGAGGTTTTTGAGGTTCAAGAGGCTGAAAAGAGGCTCAATATATATAGATATATATATATTATATATATATATATATATATATTATTTATATATTTAATTATATATAGGAAAATATATCGATATTTATTGGAAGAGCGAAATTTTTTCACTAAATTTTAAACATTTCTTATTCTAAAACAAGGTTTGCAAGTCTTATAATATTCACCATTTCTTTGTTTTTATCAAACTTTTAGTAATAAGCAGTATTTTTACTTCACTGTACGAATCAAAAACGAAAGTTGCTGTCTTGAAACAAAGTCAATTATAGTTTATCAAATTGTTTAGTTTTTTGAAATATGTAGCAATAAAAATTCCTTTTTTCAGATAATTTCAATAGCACTTTACTGCAGAAAAGAACTTGTATCAATCTTAACTTAACAACACAAGCAAGCTGTTTTTTCAATTCAAAACTTCCAAAAGAAAATTTAGTGACAATAAAATAATTAAGTTGATTTTTATGACATACTATTTTTGACTTTTATTTGCATAGAACTTATAGTTTTCGCCTACATACTAATAGCAAATAATTAAAACCATTAGAAATCAGTTAGTTAATGGAATTTCGATTCAAATTTAGATAACTATCAGTTAATTAATATTTTTCTCTCAAAACATTTAAATAAATGAAAGAAAATACAAAAACCCTACGGGAGGTCAGCTCCTTTGCTTCACTAAAATTAGGCTACTTAAAATCATTTAACTTTGGTGGCAAGCTACTTCTAATCGATCAAGAACACCTGTCTTAACTATACAGAAAATAACACGAAAAAATATATGATTTTCCTTCTCCTTCCTTTCTTCTATTGAAATCACTCTTTTTCACATCAAAGTAAAGAAATATGATTAAAAAGAAAGAAGCTAAATATAAGGGTAAAGCGTTTTAAAAATATAAATAATCTAAAAAGAATTTTAATTAAATTAATTGAAATCTATACCAAAGGAGTGGTTAGTTTAAAGTGCGATGTCCTCAAGAAACACAGCTCCCTTTCTTCAACTTTTATAATAAGCTCTGTTGTATCTAGGAAAAAAACCAAACGAAATAAAAAAAATAAAAACAGGAAAGTAGACGAAAGTATGCAAATACCCCAATTAAATTCACATTTTGAAGTAAGTTGTTATCCAATCTAAAAACAAAGTTTGGAGCCGCCCCCATATCAAAACAATTCCCTTAGGGTTTTAGGTGGTGTACGGTTTTAGCGGTGTAAAGGGTGATGGTGATATGATATTATAGAAGAAACAGCTTGGCAGCCATTAACGATCGGAAACCACAAGCACTATGTTTAACCTAACATAGTACTGACGGTTATTGTTTTTTGCTTTGTTTTCCTTTGTTTTTTTTTTGCATAAATTACCGCATGTGGGGTGTCTTAATCAGAACCGCATTAAATCTTAAATCCGCGTGTCGAAAGCGATTAAAAGGTACTTTAGCGTCTACAAATTGGGTGACATTTGTTTACTTTCGAAAATTTAAATCCTTTTCTAAAGGGCTATATTTTTCAGATATAAAATTTTCAACTAAATTTATTAATTTTTGTCTGTTAAATCCTATTTTATAATTCATATAAAAAACTAGCAGTAATTTTATTAAAAATAAGAATTTTTTCGACAAACTTTTTTCTTATAATAATATAAGTTAATATGTTATTAATGTGGCAAAAAATATAAATGTGTACTAGCTTTGAAATTGGTACAAAATAAGACAGATTCCATCAAAATACAAAATAAAAAAGGATAAACTATGGACAGTCCACTGCAATATAAAAAACCATATTTGGTAATGGGATCTAATCATCATTCTTTCAGTCAACATTCATTTAAAAAATGGGAAAAAAACAAATCCGGAAGCAAAACCAAGCTTTGAAATTAAGCTTTTCTTTGTATATTAACTAACAATTTTTTGAAAGCCAAAAACAAAAAAAAAAACTTTTGACAAGACGTGAATTGACCATGCTCCTTAGCATTGAACTAGACTCAATATGGTGGTCAGCATTGATTTCTAAAACTGTAACGATAGTTAAATATACAAAAAAAAAAGGCATCATTGACAACAATAAAATCCATCTCTTTTTACTATCAACTTTGAACTTAAACAGTATTAAAAATTTTTATGGAATGAAAAGTGTCAGGTGTGGTTTTTGTTGTTTGGGGATCTTTTGAAGTTATTTTGTTGTCGTATTATTAATGATTTTTATGCCTCAAGGTAGCTTAATTTGGTTATTGAAAAGATCATCTATCCACGAGCAGATGTTCTTTGGAATGCGTAACCGCATTGATGTATTCTTTGAACTAGTTAAAGCTTTGTCGGTTTAATAAAAAAAGGCGACAGTGTATTTTTCTTACATACATTCCAATTTCAGCATCTTGATGTTAAAGATTCACAGTTGAAAAATTACAAACAAAGGGGGGAAGAAGGTTTAGTATTTTCAATTAACTGTGGCCAAATTAAGATTAATCAAATAAAAAGTTTTTAATAAAAGGTAAGAAAAATTCAATATTGCCGAAAGCTTCAGGTATAGCTTTCTGTTTTGCTACGTTTAAATTGTGCTTATATAATAACTCAAAGCTGGTCGGATAAAATATCTTAGTACTTATCTTAATTTACATCAATTTATGTATTTTTTCATATTTTTTCCTTAAATTTATTATTATTAACAAAATTTCTTGAACTGTCTCGCCATATCCTGTTTTTTCTTTAATTTTGATTTTACAAAATTTCTGAAACCAAAATACAACATTTCGTAAATTACATAATAATTTAAAAAAAGGATTTTTAAAAAACACAAGTTCAAAGTGTTGATATATTGCCAAAATAAAATTAGTCACAAAAGTTAGTGACAACATCAGAATAATAAGTCATTTTTTATTCGTACAAAATCATATCTTGCTAGTTGTTACGATTTTTTGAAATTTAAAGCTTCGAAGAGAATTTGTTAGGTTTGAGGATGCGTTTGGAAAATGTTGGCCCAGAATACCATTTAAATTCTTAATGGTATTACTTTGCTTCTGAATCCCCATTACATTTAACCACTTAATTTTTTTTGCTTCTAACATGAATATGGAAATGTTTACTTTTACCTTATAATTGTCGGAAAATTGTGCAAAAACTTGCATAAAATTTCTTCATAACTTGCTTTTATTAATCAGTCTAAGCTGTACGAGATTTAGATCTGCTTCTGAAATCGTATCTAGCACAAATCTTATTATATCGTAAGCACAAACACGTTTTATCTTATGAAATCTATTTTTGATCAGAACCACATTTGACCATCAATTAAATGAACGTATTTCAAAATTTTTTGGTCCAATGTGTACTTTCATAATAAATAAAGTAATAAAAAATAAATTGCTAAAAGTAACTACGTATTGCTCTTTTACTTGGTGGCACCATTAGCAACTTAAACTGAAATTTTATAGGCAATATTATAGGCGATCTGAGGCGCGGTTACACTTTTTACAAGAGATATTTGTGAAGTGTGTTATGCACCATTATCATATAATCTCCTATTTTTAACCAGCTTTTCTTATTTTCATTTTACGAAACATTCTGTCGAATGTCTTTGTCACAACATTCCTTTAATTTAATCCAGCAGACTAAGTCCAAAACTTAGCATGCAAGTTTTAAGACCAATTATTTTCAAACTGCTTGAGAAGCGATTCCACTAACTCATTTTGCTTACTTCAATCCACTCATTAGCAGAGACCTTTTGACCCCTTTTTGATTCATTTGACTTAAATTACAGTTTAAGTTTCTGTTTTTATTTTTAATGTACCTAACAAAGACATGTTGTGAGATTAAGTTTAATTCATCCCCAATTTCATCCCTCAATTCAACATTCAAGATATTTGAATGATTTTCTTACTTCAAAATCGCATACAAGAATCTCTTTCTTTTTCTATTTCTTCTCTGCTATACTGAAATACACACACACATGAATATGTAAAAAAAATATGAAACGATTGCTAAAGTTTTATATTTCAGATCATTTTATTCGGTTTAGTTACAGTTTCATATCAATTCAAAAACCATAATTTCAAAAAAAATTAAAATAAGAATTTTTTCAATTGGACATTTCTAAAAAAATTTTAGCTATTTAGGAATCCATATACTCGTAATATGACCAAAAAAAGTTAAATGCGTTTTAAATATAACTGTAATGCATTGAAGTGTCTTTTTATCCTTTTTATTGAACTTGAGCCGTATGAAATTATTTCAACGTAAAAATAAATTATTCATTTCAGGATTATGGTAACAGTGAAAGGATCTGTTGTTGACACATTCAAACATTTGTCACATTTAGAAAGAAAATAGTAAAATATATTTGAATAAGAAAGGCCAAACTCTACACAAAAAAAATGTATATATAAAAACCCGCATTTAATATAAATCTCGAAGCAAACATTTAGGGTATACAGGAGCAACATTGGCGTTGGTATCATTAATCATTCCACCAAAGTCACTTTTTGAAGAGACTTTGCAGAGATGATTTTTTTCTCTTTTTCTTTTGTTGTTCTATATATTTTTTCTAGCTTTCTTGATGTCGGTTTTTTATATTCAATGAAAATCCTTTCAAAAATTATTTGGATTTACCCATTTTTATAAGTCAAGAAGTAAAAAATGAACATTACAGACATAAACAAAAAACTTACACTTTAAAAAAAACACAGCACAAGAGGCTTTCTTGGCTTCACAAATAGTGGACAGAAGTTCATAAGAGATAATCTAGGTTAAAGGTTAGATAGCACTAGGTCTTTTGTCATAGTTTAAAATACTGAGCAGGCACAAAGCATCTTAAATTAACCATAGAAAAGCAAATCTGATTAATGTTTTCAAATAGCTCTTCTTGTTTGCTATGTTGACTGCTTTCACAACTGACTTACAGCTTAAGAAAACTTTTTGATGCGGTACCATTTTAATTTTTTTTTCGTAAATGATGGTTCTTTTGACTCCTGTTGGGTCTGTGAATGAATTCTTTATTTTTATGACAAATAAGTTGTTCATTTAAATCAATAAAGTAAAATATCTAAAGCACAAGTAAACACTGTCTAATTTTTTATGCATTTATTTTTCATTTTCAAATTCTTTCACAGTTTATGCAAACACAAAACAATCACCATTAATATTAAAGTTTACTTATCGTTAGTTTATTCACTGCTAACAATAAGAACGAATATTATTTTTGTTTTTATGCATGCAGATCGTTATTTATGACAACGAATATCGAACGAATTGTGCAGGAATAATCGAATTTGACATTAAAAATAAGATTCAAAATGGAAATGATAATCAGAATAGTTTCATATGATTCACACATACATGCAAAACATAATAAAAAATAAGGGATGAGATTTAATTTCTTTTGGTATTCATGAATAAGACTTTGCCCTAAAGCTCCTATTTTCAATATGTTACCAAAATGGCCGCATGCTTCCTATTTTGTTGCGAATCAATGGAAGCGAGAATTCTGTCCTTGTTTTTCGGTTATACTTAGCACCAATTAGACTTCTACTTTCAAAGGGGGTAGCAGCCGTTTAACTGAAAATGGAAAGAAATAATGCACAATGAATGGTATTCAGAAAGTTTGAGGTCTTGTGATCTATAATTAAAGCAATAAATTCTATGCCTACTAGCACTTAACATTTACTTAAAAAAACACAAAAAGCCAATTAGGTAAGGTAAAATAGCCGAAGTAATAAAAAAATTGCATGCAAACTCGGTTAAGTTCTGTTCTTTTTCACAAATACTTCTTGAAGAGATTTACGAAATGTGTGATCACCTGATGTTGTTTCGCGGGGGGTTAAGTCAAAGAGAGAAAAGCTCCGAGAGTGATCGAGATTAAAAAAGCAGCAGCTATCAGCAGAATGATTTAGCTTTGCAGCGGTATAGCTTTTTCAGCAATACCAGGTCTATTGAAATCTAAATTGCCATGCATTTAAGCTTCCAAAAAAATACTACAATTCTGATTTTATTAGTGCCCACAACAACATTTCAATATTTCTATAAGCAATTGATTTTTGTTTTAATTAAAGCAAAAAATGAATCAAAAAAATAGATATTGGAAAGAACTACTTTTACATATGTATATACCTACTTCAGAATATTCTTTTAGCCAACACGAAAAAAAAGCAAACTCCAGAAAAGTAATTAAGAATAATACAATCAATCAACTCAACTATTTGTGTGTCACCCTTCAAAAGACAGAAAGATTCGTCTAAAATGTCAACGAGCTGCCTGAATTACCAATGATGGGATCAAAATAAGGAAATATTTCCGCCTTTGAAATACACCTTTAACTTGGTTGTTTTCTTTATTTTTACTCAAAACAGCGATAGATTTTAATTATGCTTCCATGCTCGCTAAGAAGCTGCAAATCACTTTGTGGCCAACAGAAATCACTGAAGCATTTAGGGGGCCGATAATAATCTTATTATAATTAACCACATCCATTTGTACTATGAGTTGACTGTTTGAAAAGATGGGAAATATTTAAACAACAAAAACTGAAATTTGATTCTTACATCACTATAATTTGATATAAGAATATTTAATGATTTTAGGTTATTATTTTTCTCTATTAAGAATATACTCTTAAAATAAAGTTAAGCTAAAATATCATAAAATAGAATTTAAACTTTTAAAAATTTGCTAAGCTTAAGAAACACAAAAGTAGGCATTAATAAAAAACTAATTTCTGAAAATTCCTTTAAATCCTTTATTTAAAATTTAGGAATACTCAATACTTCGGCTTTACTATCTTTACGATTGAATCCCCTTTTTGAATATATAATTTTTTTCTGCTTTTTATATTAGAAAAATATTCAAAATGATCTGAGTAATTTTATTAAATTCTTTTTTAGCTGAGTTTGTACCAGAAACTGGTCTTCCAAGACGTTTAAGGACCGCTTATACAAATACTCAGTTACTTGAACTAGAAAAGGAATTCCATTTCAATAAATATTTATGTCGACCGCGAAGGATAGAAATTGCGGCAAGCTTAGACTTGACAGAAAGACAGGTAATGGAATTAATTTTACATTTATTTCCTTTGGAACAAGAAATTCATCTTCTTATCCTTTCTCTGTTTAATGCAACCCAAAGCTCTTTTTATATATCTTGGAATTAAATACAGCAAAGCCTTATATTGAATATTTTGAACATAAATAAGTTTTTATAAAACCAAAATAAAAAGTGTTGTGTTTTATAGGTAAAGGTATGGTTTCAAAATAGACGAATGAAACATAAAAGACAAACATTGTCTAAGACAGACGATGAGGATACAAAGGATAGCTTAAAAGGTGACGATGAATGCAGTAAGTTGTCATTTTGTTTTATTAAAAAAACTTCAGTTCTGAACAGAAATCAATTTTTTGTTAAATTTTTAATTTTATTATAGTTAATAAAATTTATTTAATAGATTCAAAGAATAAAAAATCTTGCCAAGGTTGCGAACTGCCATCTGATGATATACCAGATTCCACATCGAATTCACGTGGACACAATAATAATACACCAAGTGCCACCAACAATAATCAGAATACTGGGAACTGTAAGTCAAAATTGATGTTTTGTTTTTATATTTTACTTTTAAGCCAAACCAATTTTTTTAGCTACTCCAAATTCAACTTTAGACTCTGCAATATCTACAAATAATGGCGTAGTTAGTAATATAAATGGGGCAAGTGTTGTTAATGCTGATTCAAGTGTTGTTTCTAGTATAACATTGGACGATGAAGATGAAAGTCCAACTAAAGTTAAGAAAACAGATGAAATTCAGGTTAGTAAAAGCTCTTTTCAAAGCTTAGTTTCAAATAATTTGCAAAATAATTGTTGCACGAAAATCTATAAAATTATTGAACTTTCATATCTGAGCTTTTCTTTGTTTCTCTTATGGGGTTACGTCTACTCAGAAACATGAAAAAATGATAATTTTAAATAATTTTTTTTCCCAGTAAATAATTTTATTTTATAAAAGTAAAAATATGGCATCATTAAATAATGTTTCGACTTGACTTCATAAAAATTTGAAAAAAGTTTAATAGTTTTAAAAGTTATGGCTTTTTGCGTTGACCCAGTTTCAAAAGAAGCTCCTTGCGGTGAACATCATAAATCCTTGAAGATTCATCTAAAATCAATCGGACGAAAAAAATTTATTTTATTATCAAATAATTTCGTGCCTGATCGAAGCATTTTTTTTTTTATAAAAAACTAGCAAAATGGCGGCCTCAGGAAATTTTTTTCCAGATTTTCGGGAAGAGAACAGCAGTTTACAGAAAATCGAAATTTAAAAAAAAAAAATCCTTCGATCAGACACGAGTTTGTCATGTTTTCGAAAAGCTGTATAAATTTCATGGAAATCTAACCAGCGGTTTTCGAGTTACAGTGTTCACCTGTTCAAAAACATAGTTTTGAGAAAAACGCATTTAAAGTTTTACACTCAATGTATGTAGAGCCCCAGAGCCCTTTTAATTAGCGAATAACTCGAAAAATATTTGTCGGATTCACGTCAAATTTTCAGACAATATTTTTAAGATATTTCACTTTAAGAAAATGTAAAAAAAACAAAATCGATTATTTAAAAATGCTGAGTAGACGTAACCCCTTATGTTAAAAAAGCTTACTTTAATATAATTTAATTGAAATATCACTGTCACTATTAAACTAGTTCAAAGATTGTCTGTCTTTATTTGTTCAATACTCCGGCTTGTTCTGACCAACTCGTAAAAGTAGAATTTTTCACCAAAATTTGATTTTATTTCTCAAAATAGACTCTTTAACTAACTAACTTAAGCTAATTGAAATTATTAGTCGCACAGAGCTATTTATTTCTTGACCTAGATTTGGAGTACAAATGGAGTTAATAGTTACTATCCTCGTTTGTATGCCAAGATATATAATTTCGAACAACTCATATAATCATGTCTTGTAAGTCATGTTATTGCGAAAAATTAATTTTACTATTTACTTTTACAGTAAATATAAAAAGCGATATTAATTGTAGAACGAATCTTAAAGTTATGTTAACCTTTTTGACAGTCTGACAATGAATAATTAGAATACGCTGACTAAAATTTTCTTATGCCTATCTAATAATAGGCTCTAAAAATAAAACCATAGCTTTTAAAGATTTTCACGCCACTGTTGGTAATTTACACTACTTTCCTTCTCTATCCATTTTAATTAAACGTTCACGTACTAAATAACGAACTTCTACTGTCAAATATTATATACTAGACTTCCTTCTTTATAAGTACATATTACAATATAAAAAAATCAACAATGTTAAATAATAGAGCCGTACAATCACGACAGCAGCCACGCGACTTACTTCTGTACAAAAGCTACAACTTAAAACTTCTGTCTGAAATGCTGTCATTAGTTTTCTGTACTTTCGAAATACAGGTTTGAAGCCTAACAAGAAATTAGTTTTTTCAAAAGTTGGAAATCAGACTAGATAAACCATTGTGTATTTTTGTTAAAATAAATTACACTTATGAGACAAAACAAAATGTATAATGCAGGTTATGTTACTCTTTTACAAAAGACATTATTTCTCTAATATTTTACGTAAATTATCTAATGGATTGAATTATCCGTTTTCGTAGCTTTTTGAATAATTTTTTAATTTTTTTTTGGTTAGAATGAGTTATTTGAAACACTTTGGTAAACATAGTGCTGACTCTTTCCTTTTCTACAAAATTTAACTTATTTTAACAATTTCAAATTATTTTTAGGCAATAAAAAAAGAAGTAGTCTCAACTTCCACAAAAAAGACTTCTTACGAGGTTTATCAAAAAGAATCAGATCTAAGTATTTTACCGGCTAAAATAGTGGAGGCGAATACAAATACATTTTCTTCACAAATACAACATCAACAACCGCAAATTAATTCATTAATTGCTATAAAAAATAGATTTCATCATAATATGCAGCCAAATAATATGCCTGATGAATATTTTTCTGGTTACTATACAAATAATCAAAAATCACATGAATTCTATGGAAAATACGATGGAAACATTACATCAAATCAACATCAAAAAACGCCATCTGAATACAATATTCAGAGAACTGAATATATATCACAACAGCAGCCTAACGGTAACGTTAGTGGAACAAAAAATCATGATTTTCGTACACATTTAAACACATTCCACCAAAATGTAGCATATTATAATCATATACAAGAACCACATCAAAATGCAGCCCAACAACAACAATATTATAATAATGAATTTGAAGTGACATCTATGCCTGCTGGTAATAACTATTATGATCCGAGAGCCCATAATTCCTTCTATGAGAATAACTATCATCATCAAAATGAATTTCCAAATGAAACATATACTTCACCACCAGCTGGCACTGACAATTGTGAAAATTATTTTCCCACATATTACGACCCACAAAATCCACATAATCCGAATAATCATCACCATCATCATGGGCACATTCAGCCAGGACAACATCCAAATTTCATTAATGGCTCAAATTCGAATATAGTCGGCTTAGAAAATTCAAATTCCTCTGACTTCAATTTTCTTAGTAACTTGAATGATTTCGCACCTGAATACTATCAACTGAGTTGAACAAGAAATATTCGGTTTTCTGAAATTCAGCTGAACGAGTGACGAGATCATTTAATTTTCAGTTTTTCACATTTTATATATTTTTAACATTACAAATTATGTAAATTATGTAGTAATTAAAATTATAAAGTTATAAAATTTAGTTTTTTTAGTCTTAACTGTATCTAAAGTAGACTCAAAATAGACTCAAGGCCCTAGGAACAAGCTTAGATACAGGTTTTTCACATTAGTTTCATCCATTTGCAAATGGACTTCATTCGGTTGGAAATGGGACTTCACCCGTTTGCGAATGAAGATTGACCTTTTGCGAATGAAATTGATCTTTTTGCAAATGAAATTGACCCTTTTGCAAATGAAGTTCATCCACAATAACAAATTTTTAAATTTTCATATATATGTATTTAAGAAAAATATGGCATAGACCTATTTATAGATAGTAAAATATTTGGAAATTATTAAATTATCGAATAAAATTTATGTTTTTTTGAAATTACTAGTGGACTCCACTCCCTGCTATCTTCGCTCTCCAACCCCCGCTTCGCATCGCTCAGCCACCATGGTTCTAGTGGGAGATACTAAAAATAAAATTTGTGCACGGCGACAGCAAGCTTTTCGATATATAATAGAGAAAGAGATGTATAAAATAAAATTCTCGCAGGATTCTAAACTAATTTTTATAATAGAAAGATAGAAAGGGAAAGAAATATGAAATAATTTGTGTATCATAACAGAAATATTTTCGATATATAATAAAGAGAGAGAGAGAGATACAAAAATAAAATTCTCGCACACCAGACTATTTTTTATAATAAAAAGAATATATTTTTTTTAAATTAATGCTACATGAAAATATCAAACTACATAAAAATCATCCATAATTGGGCAGAGTTTCTCATAATTATTTGTTCTTAAGAAAGTTTTGTCTCACGCATAAAATATGCTTTTTTAAATCAATGATTGGGATCTTGAACTCAATTAAAAGCAAAATTTTACGTAGCATACGCTACAATGACAAAAGAATGAACACACATTAAGTGGAATTACAGCAAAAAAAAACAAGCATAAAAGAAATAAGCAAATAAATAAAAAAATTGTTAATTATTAATTTTAAGTTTCTTTTCAAAGCAGCATGCTTCGCAAATACTTTTAAAACCACTTTAGATAATATTTTGTAAAGTAGTTTTTAGTTTTATCCCATACTTTTGGTACCTGAAATATAAAAAAGATGATGCTGGTAATCCACTACAATTAATTTATGAAAATGTAAATGAACGATGGGAAATAGCGGTTGCACTCTCTGACTGAATGTCGTGAAACATCTAATTGCAGTTATAAGAATGAAATACAAAGGAGGAATCAAAACAAGTTTGTAATCATATAATGATTTTATTTATTAAATAGTCAATCCAACATTTAATTGCCAAACCAAAGAAAAGATGACATTGACCAAAGAAAATGACCAAAGTAGAAGACTGTGTTTTCTGCCATTATAAATAAATGGGGAGAAAATTAGTTCAGACACAAAAAAAACAGTATACGATTTTTATACTGTTATATTATATATTTTTAATATCTAAAAAATTTATAACAAGTGTTATGAATAATTCAGGTATAATTGAATCTATAGTAAATTCGGGATGATTGAAAGATGATAAGAAAAGTGCTAATAAGAAGAAGAAAAATACAATAAAACATTCCATGCCAACTAATGCCATTGATGCCACAGGGGCTAGTACCAAAAAAACTTCACATATATGTTCTTTTATAATAACTGAAGGAGATTCAGCTAAAGCAGTGGTGCACAAGCTTTTTGAGAGAAGGGCCAATTTATCCATTTAAAATTTTTCGTGGGCCGCAAAGGGTAAAAGTGAAGAAAAATATTGATACATATATTATACTAGATGAGATATAAATTTTATATTTTATTTTTAATTTAATAATCACATAATTTTATTTCTGACACTGCATACTGGCAGCAAGCATTTTGATGTCGGGTTCAATGTTTGTGGTTGCTATCCTCAGTACAGCATTGAGATTAGCATTGTTCAAGCGGTTTCTGTATTGAGACTTATTTAGTTTTAATATGGAAAATGCTTGCTCGCCAATGTAGGTGCTTCCAAAAAGACTTGCACAAAGCCCAGCCTTTTTACCTAGGCTAGGAAACTGCTCTTCGGGGAGATATTTGTAAAAACTCTGCTGATCCCCTTCCTGATATTTCGATCTCAATTGATCGTTGTTCTGCAAATCAATCAACTCTAGTTGCAATGATGAATCGCCCTCATTGATGGATACTGAGAAGGGGTTGGCAAATGTCTTAAACAAGTATTGGTCACGATTAAAATCACAAAATCTTCTTTGAAAAGATTCTTGAATTCGGATTATGTGGCTAGCATACTTTTGGCTGGAATCAATGCCATGTAAAGAAAACATTTCTTTGCATTGCGGAAAGTGACACAATTTATTTTCATTCAGCTGTAAATGAAACAATGGGCCGTTTTGGACAATCAGCGAAAATTATTACAAATGAACGAAAACTACGGGCTCCATACCATCAGAAATCTTCATAATGCTAGACGGAGAAAAAGAGAAAAGCTAATTTTATGGCAAACAATTCCATAAAATTAGCCTTTCTTCAAGACCTCATTATTTCTCTTTCATCAAGTTTTTATGACACGATCCTGGAAATCCTTTCGCTTATATAACGAAAGTTTATAGATAATATAAATGTAAGATTTTATTTCAACAAAGTTTTTTCTTAGAAGCCTTAATATTTTTGATTTCCTTAAATAAACAAAAATAAAAAAATTTAGTTTAAATGAAATTTTTTTAAAATTTCGAAAGATTTAAACATGCGTTAACACAAAGGAGAAAAAATTGGGGGTTTTTTATTATGGTGACAGATTTACCCAAATATATGTGTGTATTATATTAAGCGGCTTTTTAGGAGATTGGATTATCTCAAGACAAATTTTAGGTATAACAGCATCAAGAAAAATGTGTACATGTGTTGGTAAATTAATTATGCAATTTCAATAAAATTTTAATTTAATTTTTAATTTTTTATTTATTGCTTTAGCATGTTATGCAGGATGTGATCAGACAACTTTTGTAATACTATTTATAATTGCAATGGGAATTATGGGAACATTTTATTCAGGAATGAAAGTCAATCCATTAGATTTCAATCCTAATTATGCTGGTACAATAATGTAGAGTTAGTTTTTTTAGTTAAGTTTATATTTAAAATTTTATTTATTTTACAAAGCTACTTTACCGATAAAAGTGACCTAGTAATGGAAAGAAAAGCGAAAAAAATTATTGCAAAACCCTTCACTTTTTGATAACATAAATTATTTTCGTAATTAAACCTCCTCCACAGTGGAAAAATGCGCCACAGTTTTGGTTCGATCGTTTAGAAGCTCAGTTTGAGCTCCCGGGAATTATTTTGCAAAAAACTAAATTTATTTATGTTTTGTCCATACTGGACGATGAAATTATCAAAATAGTCAGTGACATCATTAGAAATCCTTGTCCCAATCAACCATACGACGCATTAAAAGCAAACCTAATTAAAAGATTGTCCGCCTGTGAAGAGACGAAATTGAATTGTTTACTACGTGATTTAAAATTAGGAGATCGTCAACCATCATAATTGTGTTAAGGGAGATGCGTGAATTAATTGGCGATAGAGTATCGGATAATTTATTTAGCTAGTTATGACTTCAAAGACTGCCGGAAAATATGCAAGCTATTCTAGCTTGTAATCTTGGGAACTAATTGGCTAATTGTGCAGATAAAAATTATGAAGTACATAATAAACCCAACGTGTCGGTGATTCCAGCACCTTCTACAGGTAAACCTTCTCCAACAGGACTCAAGCTATCTGCAGCTAGCTCTTCTACAATTAATTCTTTCGGTCGGACGATTTAGGACTTCGAAGAAATTTTTCGTGGAGTTTTATAATTGCGAATGTTATTAAACATATCATCGGTGCAGATTTTTTATCTCATTACGCGTTATTAATAGACTTATCTAACAAAAAGATCATTGATCGTTTAACGTCATTAAATGCAATTTTCGGAATTTCTAGAACTCCTAGTACTTATTTATCATTAATATTTGATAACAATTTGGACGCTCGCGTTCAAAATTTACTCAAGGAATTTTACGTTATAACCCTTGATTCATCCTTTTCTTTGCCAGTAAACCATAACGTTACATCGAATAATTACAAACGGTAACCCACAGTGGTTTTTAGAGTACATAAGCTTTCCACCGATAGACTTTTGGGTGTTAAAAAAGAATTTGATTTTCTTCTCAACCAAGGTATTTGCTGACCATCTAATAGTCTTGCTCTTCACCTCTACACCTCGTTAATAAAAATAATGGTGATTGGCGGCCTTGTGGAGACTATAGACGTAGATAGCTAACGTGCCTTTTCGCTTTTTTTTATGATAACAGGCAAAAATCGTTATTTCAATTTTATATTAAGCTCATCCTTTAGTGATATGATCTTCACACTTTAACTTGGCATAAAAAGTTAAACCAAGAGTGGAGATTTAATGAAATTGATGAAGATTGACCACACGGTCCCGTCTTCTACTTACTAAAGTCAATATTTTGACGACTTAGCTTCATTATTTACGCTGTGATTGCAATTCATTTAGTGTTTTAAATTAATTTAAAAAAAAAGAAAATATTTAATGATTATATTTTTTTGTTTAGCGTATGTTCAAAATGACCAGAAAATTAACAACAGGATGATGTTGGATGACTCCGAAGCTGGGGCATTTTTGGGTACGGATAATTCATCAAATGATTCGGAAAATGAATATGAACTGAAAATTTTATTTTGGGAAAATTTATTGAATGATTTAAGCAATTGGATGGATAGATTTTTTGAGGGAACAATACATCGTTGTTATATAAATTATTGGCATGATTTTACAACCAATTAATGTTATTATCTAAATATTTAACATAATTGTTTTATTGTTACATTTCATATTATAGTATATTTTAATTTATTTAATAACTATTTCACAGTCTACTCTTAAGTTTAAAAATTATTGCATTCATTAGCCTATTTGTAACCACATGAGAATTACTAATATTCCCGAAATAACATGCGAGAAGTATACAGAGAAAATTTGGCCAATTTTCATTGTTGAAAAGCAATAATGTGAAAAATATTCATTAGCCATAGGCAATTTGTATATTTATTTTGTGATTTTTAAATAAATTTATAGTATTAAGAATTGTGTCGTACAAGCTCAAAATTTTACTAATAATAAATAAAGATAAAAAAAAAATTCTTTAATGAAAAATTTAGATGGTTATGTAATATAGTCTAAATTTCTTCTTTTTTGTTTTGCTGTCCACTTGTTTTACAGCGGGTTCTTTTATAATAATCAATTGCATTCGTAATTTCTAAGCCGCATCTTTTAAGTAAAAATAAGCTTTTAATAAAATAAATGTTTTTTAATTTTAAAAAAATTCCAACCACACAATCCACATTTCCTGCTATCATTCCACGTGTAGTAGAAAACACGCGTCCTTTCTGATCCCATGTGAGTTCCTAAATAATCAAATGGAAAAATTAGCGAATTTATCTAGATAAATTAATTCATTTATTAAAACAATAACCAACTACTCACTTTAGGTGCAGCAGATTGCGGTCTGACTTCTTCTATTTCATTTAATTTTTTCTCTAATTTTTCCAAATCTTCTAACCATAGCGCTTCTATTGGTTTTTTATTAAGGGTTTCTAATTCTTTGGAATTAAGGGCTAGTTTTTTTTCTTTCATTATTTCCCTTGTTGACATGAAAGTTTTAATGTAATTTTCTTCGTCAATCGTATTCATAACTTCAAACGATATTAAACTTTTCACTTTAAATGTTCGGTTAAGTCCTTCTTCTGTTCCAATTATATTCAATTCATGATGATAGATATATTTCTTTTATTGTTGAGATTAACCCTTGCAATAACCAATTAAGAAAGGAAAGTGATTTGATTCCAAACTAATTACTTGTTTAAAACATTTTTATTCTTTTGATTGTCACAGCGCATTACAATTGATGGATTGGTAACCTTTTAATATTCTGACCCTGTTCTAGGAGGACTAGTTCCCTCTGTAATTTAGCTTTTTCCGCCGGGTCCGTAGTCCTGGCGATCTTCTGGTTGGTTTTCGCAATTTCAACCCACAAACGAAATCTTACTCCTCCACGTTTCTTCTTGTGACACTTCGTTTTTCTAGGGATGCTTTCGGACTCCATAGTTAGTGGTAAGCGTGCTCCCCGGTCTTGGTCTAAAGCGCCACGTCTAATCAGCTCTGCCTCGGATCTTTGGGCGATCCGACGCCGGTATTCTTCGATGGTGATGGGTCGGGGACCAGCAGATGGATTAGTTTTTAGGGCTTGTAGCAGCGCGGACTCAACAGGCATAATTCTGCGAACAAAAAATGACACATTTTGGGCTTATGCTAACTCTAAAGGGGGAAGGACAGGTTGAGGGGGCAAATGCGAAAATTTTCCAAACTTACCTCGAGTAAAAGAAAGCTAAGGTGTATTTCACTAAATCTTTATTTCTAAATATTCTAAGTTCACAGTACTTTTCTTTTTAATAAAAATTTTCTAAGTTCACAGTTTCTTTTTTTTTAAAAAAATATTATAAGTTGACAGTTTCTACAAGGAAATATTCAAAAATTAACCCAAGTCCTCCCAAGCACAGTTTTGGCCATTATCGGCCAGTCGTACTTGGGAAGAATTAATTTAATTTCTTTCTTAAGGACAGTTTTTGAGAAAAGACTAAAGTTTTGGCCATTATCGGCCGGTCATAGTCTCTTTTCAAAAACCTACCTTCTTTCCAAAAAATTTACAATACAACTGCCCTTTTTTACGTTGAAGCTTTTCTTTTATAATTAATTTCTGGTCCCACTACTTTAATTTTCAGTCTGTTCAATTTCCTGTTGACTTGTGTTTTTCGTTATTAATTTGTTTTTGTCAAATTCGCGAAAAATTTACTTTAATTAAATTTCGATTTTTGTTTGAATATTTTCCCACACTGTGCAATTTTTAATTTCATGAACTTTCGTTCATGGGACTTTGTACCGGCTACATACTATTATTTCTTATATGTCTTTTTACTTCTTCTACTTCTTTTTATTCCAGACTTAAACCTACATGATGGAGCTTTTAATGTTTTTAAGCTTCTAACAACTTTAGCTTGCTTGATCTTTTTAAGCTCTTTGCGTTAATCTTAATCCTAGACTTAAACCTAAATAATGAAGCTTTGTGCCAATAGAAGTTTTTCTTAATTATTTGTACCTGTACTAATTGTACAGTCACTTACAAAATTATCCCATTTGTAAAATACAGTAATATAAATTTACAGTAATTATTGTTCATATCCCAAATAATCCCATTTTTAATATAAAGTAATATAGGTTTACAATAATTATTATTCATTTATAATCTCTTGTTTTTTCTTTTCTTAAAAATACACCCTAAAAATAACTGCTGATTTTACAAACGAATTTAACCGTTATGTCGCTGTAATAAGCTTCATATGCACTTATAACTTTATCACACAGTAACTTTTCCAGACCATTGTCTCTATATGACCATGTTCATGTTTCTATTGGTAGTTCACTTATTATTATTTGGCTGTTAATAACTTCAAGCTTTCCAGTACTTGAATAGCCGCTTTCTTCTTCGGATTTGCTGTCAATTGACCCTTTGAAATTTTTATACCATGGATGCATAATAAGAGGTTCCTTGCTGGGGTTTCTCAACATATAACGAATATTTTCGATAATGTCACGAGGGTTTATTTGAAGTACCCAAGCCCTTAGAATATTTTATATATGTTTCATAATCCTTTGTATCATTTTTCCATTCCTCAAATTCTGGGTTTGAATAAAACAAAATTCAATATTTTTTGGTCGCCTTAATAAATTGGCGTTACAAATTGTTCAAGAAATGACAACTTCAAAAGTTTTTTCCAAAATTTATGGAAAAAATGAATCAATAATCAATGATATTATCATTACTTTACCATAAAGTACATTTTTTAAATCGTCTTTTACCAAATATTTGTTGTTAAAATTCAAACCAAGAATTTTCATAAGATCATTAATAATAATGTTTTGCTTTACTTTTTCATCATTTTTTTGTAAGCCCCCTTACATTAGGAAATTTCCCGCAAGTGGGAAAAAGTCCATAATATTTACTTTGCTCTTGTGATAGTCCGGCTAATGCAAACGATTTAGCCGAATCTCCTTCCGTTAATATAAGAGTATATAAATGTGAATTTTCGGTACCAGCCTCGTAAGCATCATCTAATTTCCGGACATTTACTATTTTACTCTTGCCAATATGTCCATCATCATTCGATGTTAATACATCATCGATATGTTCACCGTTCTGCATCTTACCAACTAAAATTTAAATATTTAAGTTGGTATTGTTAAGACAGATAATTAAATAATTTATCAACACTATAATTCTTAACCAAGTCTTATAATTCTAAATTTATTATTATTTATAAACATTTAAGATTAAAGCTAACCTTTACCAGAATTCACAGAATCCAGAGAAGCACGTATTTTACAATGGACTTTACTACCAAAAACTTTAGCCAAATATTTTTCCATTTTAGTATATAAAAGTAAACAAAAAATATATCATTAACAAATAAATAAATAAGCAAGGAAATTTGTTTGAAAAAAATTGGCGGCATTTACGAGTATTGAAAAAGAAAGCCAATTTAGTAGAAATTACATTATATAATAAATAGGACTTAAATCTTTGAAAGAATCTTTAGATAATCTACAGAAAACTATCTTTGTGAGCATATTTCTCTAGGTCAAAAAACATAGCTTTCTGTGTATTGTAAATTTATTTTCAAAGATAACGATAAAAATTCATATACTTTAAAAAGAATCGAAGAATCGCGAAAAAATGTTGAAAGAAATTATGACATTTTTTGATACACCTGACAGGCCATGTAATGAAAATTAGCATTTAAGTCAGTATTACCTATTGATAAAATTTTTTTAACATTATGTAAGAATTAGTGTATTAATATCAATTTAGTTGATATTAAATATGCAATGCAACAAAATTCCTGTGTATCAAGTTCCGCGAATTTCCGCTGCAGTTTTCTCACATCTTTTTGCTGATGTTGCGTCTGGCAGGCAGATATGAATTTAGAGTTAAGTTACTAATTTTTAGATAAGATTTTAGTCGTATTTTAACAGTCGAGGAATCGACTCGCATTTTAAATAATTAATAAATAAAATTGTAATTAAGAAATTAAATTAAATTAAATTAAACTTAAAATTACAGTACCTTTTGTCAAATAATCAATAATTCTTTAAATTAAAAAAATAATAATTAAATGAAGGCATAGATAAAAATAAAATAATTAAATAAAAGTAAAATTAAAATAACTTTTATTAACTTATATATTTATATTAATATATTAATATTTCATAAATATATAATTTTTTTACTTACCTAGGCAAGTTTTTTTGCATTTCCAATTAGTATATCCCTCGATTGAGAATTTCTAAACGTATTTTGAGAGTTTTTCCCTCCGTAGTTCATTAATTTTGTGATTATTATTATTAATGATATTGTGAAGAATGCAACAGGCCAGTAAGATTTTGTTACTGTTATCTATTTTAGTTTCCAAACCTTTACTAAGTCGACGAAATCTCGCTTTTAAATGGCCTAAAGCATTTTCAACGACTTATCTGCACCTTGAAAGGCACGCATTGAAAATACGCGCTGCTTCTGCTTGTTCAGCTAAGAAGCTATAAGACTATATCACATATTGTGAGAGTCTATAAACAAAATCACCGATCATTATTCCTAAAGATTTCATCAAACTTGAACTCGCTTTTCAAAAGCGAATCTTCCCATATGGTTAAATCGCTACATCTTCCAGAATTCCCTACATAAACATATGTAAAACGGTAGCGGTAATCAACAGCAGCAAATAGTACATTTGAATAAGTGAACTTATAATTAAAATAATCGACTGCTTCAAGCTTTATGTAAGAATTAGTGTATAAGTTAATATTATAAGCATAAATTATAATTGTTATAATTAAATTTTGATCATCGGATCCAGACAAAATATATTGTCCTTTTTCATTCCATGAAATCGTATTTACACAGCCTGAATGGATTTTTAGTTGTTTATGAAGATCAATTCTTTGTATAAAGTCCAAACTATCTAAAATTGTTTATAAAAATGTAATTTAATTATATTGGAAAAAATTAGTTAGTTATACATAAATTTTGGATAAGTTTATAAAACAAAACAACAAAATTTTGTAGCGAATATAAAACAGGCTAATTAGAATATATTACACTAAACCATATTAAAATAAAAATAATAATTTTATACATCAAATAAAAACAAGATTACTAAAATAGCAAGGAAATTGTAATTTGATGCAAGATATACACTTTATCTGCACAAATTTTATAATTTACCTAAAATAGCAAGCAGAATAGCAAGAAATAGCAAGTTTCCATTTTAATCATTTTTATTTAAATTTTATAACAATTTATGATAAATATTTAATAGAATATAATAACAATTATCAATTATAGCTGGAAAAATGTAAAATAATTGAAAAAATATAAAAAATTAGGGAAATAGAATTAAAAGAAAAGATTTTCATATAGAATAGCAAGAAATAGCAAGTTTCCATTTTAATCATTTTTATTTAAATTTTATAACAATTTATGATAAATATTTAATAGAATATATTAACCAGTGCTTCTTCATATTCAATTCAATTTTTTATTTAATGCGACTTTAAAGTTGCAAACGTTTTACAAATTATATCACATTTATTTATTTATTTATTTTTTAATTAAATACTTGAATCCCTTTAATAATAAATAAACACTATTCAAAGATTATAGATTATAGTTTTCAGCCGCCAAGATACTAAAAGTGACAAGTAACATTTAAATCTTCTTCTTTCTGCCGAATACAATACACAACTTTTTGGAGACATTTTCATAACACACAGCCTTTAGGGGACTTCTGTCATTAGCATAAATTTTCATAAATTTAAATGTACCTTTTATCAAATAAAATGAATAATGTAAAATAATAAAAAATAAATAAATTTTGGGGAAATAATTCTGTGTTTTTAATATACCTAAAATATATTTTACGATATAACCTCATAATATTGTAATATTAGAGAATAAACCATTTCTGTTTTTCTTTTATATTACAGTAAAAAAAAATTAAAATTTAAGGAAAAAAGAGTTTTAATAAAAACTTTCCGTCAGGTATATGAATATCTAAGAATGTTAATGTCTATAATGATTGGAATTAGAGGGGAGCGCTGCGTTGTGTATGTGATAGCAAAAGCAATAGTCTTCGTAAGTTTTCCCGTATAGTTATAATAAATAATGGCAATGTACTAAAATATAATTAATAACAAACAATCAATGACAATATGTTACTGGACTAATGGGATGGATATATAACATATAGTGATCATAATATTCTATACGACCACTGTGTTATATATATCTATCCTTCTTTTACTTAAATGTGAATCTAAAACTTTATAAATAAAATATTTAAAAGGGTAAAAATTAAACATCATTTGGGATAAAACATTTCATTTAGTAAACAGTATAAGTAAATACACAAATGAGATCTAAAACAATATCTCATTTAAAAAAAAAAATAACACATAACCTAATATTATAACTGCCTTTAAATGGATATTTGGGCCTCTACATAAGTAGAAGATCAAAGATAAGGAAAAAAGGAAGAAAAAGTATATGACTTTAAGTATGTATAATAAATATTTCGGGGAGGTTTCCACTAGTAGGGACACTCTAATATGTACTTTTTCCGAATACTTTTTCCGATTAAGGCACGGTTTCCACTAGTAGGGACACTCTATATGTACTTTTTCCGATTAAGTCCGACACCCAGATATCGGAAAAAACAGTAAAAAAATTTAAAAAGTTGTTTTAATATGATTTTTCGATCTTTAAAGTTTACACTAAAACCTCCTTAAAATCGCCATATTTGAACTGCCACAATATAAAAGTCTTCTTCTTCTTCCCATCAAAGTTGTCATCACTAATTCATTTGTCAATGAAGGCTAGTAGTTTAGACCTAAATTCAAGGCTACGTTAATTAATGAATTAAATTTTTTCTTGGTTGGTCTAAATAATGTTATTATACTATTTATTTATAAATATATGTATTATTTAATTAGAAAAACTATTATCTATTCGTCAGTGTACTAAACTTGGATATAGAAGACGAGAACTTTTACCTGAGCTAACAATTTGATGTTTATATATTTTAAGGTGTCATAATCAATCATAATTTAAGAAGAAAACATATTTATTGGTATCAATTATTATGGAAACTAAAAATTTCTTTTATTTTTATTTACAGAATTATTGCTCACCAATTGTATGCTGTGGTTTTTTGCATAAATTCCTTGTAATTTTATTGGAACCCAAAAACTCGCAAAAATATTTCATAAAGGTAAAATAGAGCTTACATTCCAACCCGATTGGTACATCAACGTATTTGAAAATTAAATAATAAGTAAAATAAAAAGAGACTGATAGTTAATATTTTTTATATAAAATGAATATGTAGCACTGGGTAATAATTGGTGATAATAATAAAGGAATATTATACTCTAACTAAAAAAATCATTTCAATTTATTCCTTACACCAAATTTATTTGGATTTGTGTATCAAATAAAACATTCGATGGTTTTTTAAATATCACCTAGAAAGAGGTCAATACATATTACGAAGAACAGAAGGTCGTATTTTAAAAACAAACAGTTAAGTTATACGGTTTTTTGTGTAGGTTTCCAATTGATACTAAAATTGATTCTCATATATTTTCTTAAAGAGACTGAAAGTAAAGTTTTAAGACATGATTTTGAAGTCACTAAAAAAAATTTATTTTATTTTTTATTTTTTTTATTATTTTTATGGCTAATTTTAAAATTGTTATGCTTAAAATTCAAATTCAAGTAATTCACATGACTTATGAAATAAAGTGATTTTAATATCACACTAAACTAAATAAACACAATAATATATTTTACGCTTATTCTTTTTTTCTTTTTTTACCATTTCTATAATAACCTTTTTATAATTTTTATAATGCATTATAAATTGGTTTCAAATTCTTACAATGTTAACACAATAGTGCATAAAATTCAATAAGTGTATCTTTTTCATTATTTTTGATAATTTCTTGTTATGAAATGAAGATGTATAAATGGTGTTGATTTAGATGGGAACGATCTAAGCATATATGATTCACCATCTTTAACGTCAGAATTTTAGGGTAGATTTCCATTTGTGGCTGTATAGTCTGTGCATAATTTTTCCAAACTCCCATATTTTCAAAGCACAATCTAAGTTTCCTAAGCACTTAGAAAATCAACTAAAAGAGTAAATTTAGGATGTGATACCTTCTGTATGCATGTATACTCTGTTAAATGCTGGCAATAATGCTATTTGGTAAATTAATAACATAATGTGAAACTTAATAAAGTTATTTTTTGTTCTTTAGTGCTGATATATGCAATGATTCCTGTTGGCTTTTATGAATCTTATATCAAAGTTTGGATATTAACTCCTGCAAAGCTACGTGTTGCAATGAAAGGTTCTGAACATCTTAAAGAAATTGATAGAGATGCAGATGATGATGGATGATCGAGTGACAGAGAATAGCCGCAACGAAAATTTTTTAATATCAGGTTAGCTATATTTTTGTGTTTATGTATAAAATTGTAAGAGCAAATTAGGTGTCGTAAAGAAGTCTTCACAAAAAATGGAAAATGGAGTAATTTCAATATTTTCAAAATTATATAAATTGATAATTTTTCAGAATCTATTACATTTTATAGTTTTGCTTGGCTCTTGTTTTTGAGATATTTATTTTATTTTAGGAAACTTAGATTGTGCTTTAAAAATATGGGAGTTTGGAAAAATTATGCACAGACTATACAGCCACAAATGGAAATCTACCCTAAAATTCTGACGTTAAAGATGGTGAATCATATATGCTTAGATCGTTCCCATCTAAATCAACACCATTTATACATCTTCATTTCATAACAAGAAATTATCAAAAATAATGAAAAAGATACACTTATTGAATTTTATGCACTATTGTGTTAACATTGTAAGAATTTGAAACCAATTTATAATGAATTATAAAAATTATAAAAAGGATAAAAAGGTTATTATAGAAATGGTAAAAAAAAGAAAAAAAGAATAAGCGTAAAATATATTATTGTGTTTATTTAGTTTGGTGTGATATTAAAATCACTTTATTTCATAAGTCATGTGAATTACTTGTATTTGAATTTTAAGCATAATAATTTTAAAATTAGCCATAAAAATAATAAAAAAAATAAAAAATAAAATAAATTTTTTTTAGTGACTTCAAAATCATGTCTTAAAACTTTACTTTCAGTCTCTTTAAGAAAATATATGAGAATCAATTTTAGTATCAATTGGAAACCTACACAAAAAACCGTATAACTTAACTTTCTAGGTGATTTTTTTAGTTAGAGTATAATATTCTTTTATTATTATCACCAATTATTACCCAGTGCTACATATTCATTTTATATAAAAAATATTAACTCAGTCTCTTTTTATTTTACTTATTATTTAATTTTCAAATACGTTGATGTACCAATCGGGGGTGAATGTAAGCTCTATTTTACCTTTATGAAATATTTTTGCGAGTTTTTGGGTTCCAATAAAATTACAAGGAATTTATGCAAAAAACCACAGCATACAATTGGTGAGCAATAATTCTGTAAATAAAAATAAAAGAAATTTTTAGTTTCCATAATAATTGATACCAATAAATATGTTTTCTTCTTAAA
The DNA here is from genome assembly GCA_947359355.1 of Acrocera orbiculus. NCBI lineage: Eukaryota > Metazoa > Arthropoda > Insecta > Diptera > Acroceridae > Acrocera > Acrocera orbiculus. The sequence goes on along the minus strand of OX375756.1, from coordinate 44,925,772 downwards.
TTATGATTGATTATGACACCTTAAAATATATAAACATCAAATTGTTAGCTCAGGTAAAAGTTCTTGTCTTCTATATTCAAGTTTAGTACACTGACGAATAGATAATAGTTTTTCTAATTAAATAATACATACCCAGTAGGAAATTAGGAGAGCAATCTTGAGCTGGAGTATACAATCTATGTAACCAGCATGCCTCCAAAGTCAGGCAACGAGGAGTAAATTGAAGCTTTTACTCATTTATATATGGGCTCTTTTAAATGGTGTGTATCAAAGTATATCGGTGAATATACTACGTTTGGTAGTTTTTGTTTAAAAGCATAATTTTTGACATTTCGGAAAGTATAGGCATGTGATGTGTTACAAAATAAAAATTAAATATATATAATTAAATAAATATATTAAATATATCTATTTTTGCTTAATTTAATATAATATAATAATTGTTAATATATGATTTATGTAATTTTTGATAAAAATATAGTTAAATAACTTTTGATTTTATATAGGTTAAGTCTTGCATTAAATTTAAGTTTTTACTATAACTAAACTGTTCAATTGTATTAATAGTGAAGAATAAATAAAATATTTAGTTAAATAACTTTGTTTAATTTATTCCATTTTAAATTATTTTATTAATTCTATATTTATTTTCAGACTTACCCTTTGGTGAAAGAAGGATGGACATATAACACATGATCATATAGCATATGCTTTTTCATCACTATATGTGTTATATGTCCGTCTTTCTTTTACTATAATATTTCAAAGAGCTTTTAAATTAAAAAGCTTAATTATTCCCCTACAAAAATTCTACTCACACATATGCATCGTTAAGTTTGCATGTGTATTATTACTCCAAAAAGTAGACATGTGTTCTAGAAATGTATATGAAGTGTCATAGGGAAAGGCAAGTAATCCCAGACTCAATGCATACATAGCAAAACTACTCCTGCTATACTCGCATTTCCTACTGGGTATATTTATAAATAAATAGTATAATAACATTATTTAAAACAACCAAGAAAAAATTTAATTCATTAATTAACGTAGCCTTGAATTTAGATCTAAACTACTAGCCTTCATTGTCAAATGAATTAGTGATGACAACTTTGATGGGAAGAAGAAGAAGATTTTTATATTGTGGCAGTTCAAATATGGCGATTTTAAAGAGGTTTTAGTGTAAACTTTAAAGAAAGAAAAATCATATTAAAACAACTTTTTAAATTTTTTTACTATTTTTTCCGATATCTGGGTGTCGGACTTAATCGGAAAAAGTACATATAGAGTGTCCCTACTAGTGGAAACCGTGCCAATATTTCTTTATTATATTAAATAATATAGTGTGTATAAATAAATATTTACTGAAAGAATATTAAATGTCACAAATGTCACTTTAACTTATTTTCACACACATTTACATATACCTTTATCCATGAGACCTATATATGATAAACAAATAAAGGGTATACAAAGATTGGTGTGCATGCGTATAAACACACATGTTGCTGACAGTTGAAATGCTATAGTTGGTTGACAGCACCCAAACATTCTCGTTGTACTAAATTACAAACATTGTCATTGATTTTAATTTAGTCGCTAAAACACTAAAAGCGTTTTCATAAACACAAATCAAAAAGATAGCTTTTTATACTCTATTGAAAATCTCACACTCACAATCAGGGTAATCCTAAAAAGTTCAACTAAAATTGTATCTGAGTTTATGAAAATACAGTAAATAACAGACAGTAGTACCAGATTATATTTGAGGTAAAGGCTTGCATATGTCAAATAAGATAACATTTCTTGGGCAGCACTAAATTTATTTTTCTTCCCTTTCACTCTAATGTCCGACATTTATCAACATGTTTCATTTAGTCATAAATGAATTCGGGTTTGTGTTAATATTAAGTTCTAACAAAAACGGGCAGAAATAATTGTGGAATACTGGATATTATATACAAATATTAAGGCTATAAATAAGAACAGTGGATTTTTAAATTTTGTTTACTTCTAAAAAAATGTTCACTCTATAAAAAGTTCAATGGTTCCTGGAGTTAGGTTTTTTATTTTTATGCTTCAAAAATATGTTAAGCAATCGATACCAATGTATTTTATGACTCAAATGTATAGGTTAGTTTGTTAAAAAGTTCTAAATGTATATTAAATAACAAAATAATAATATTTTGCAAAATGGGATTGTAACAGAAATAAAAAAAATCGATAATCTCTGCAACCACTGCATATAATATACATACATATATGTTATACCCATTCTTCATTGAGGCTTATACACATTACTACAATACACGGAAGGAAATTTTGTATGGAGAAATATGTAATACACGTGTATTAAGCGTGTCGCAATCGTGCATAAAATACAGCCTTTAAAAAGCTGAATAAAGGAAATTTTCCCATCTATTGTAAATTAACAGGCTGTCCAGCATTGAAAACTCCCCTATTTATGTGTCAAAAAGGAATTAAATGGTGCCATTTTTGAAAGTATATTAAAATTATTTTGTGTATTTAAAAATATTTTTTTCAGCTTATTTTTAATATAATATTTAGAATTTGGTTTAATCTTGGTTTTACGGGTAAGTACATTGAAACATTTTGTGTATTTTCACAGATTCAATGATTCAATGTCTACTTTATGAGACTTTTTTTGACGTTTCCATCGAATTTCCATAAATTTCCCTAATACAAACAATAGGCAATGAAGAAACGATTTTCTTGTACGGGAGCCTAATGCATTGTACAAACCTAATGGAGAATGAGTATTAGAAATATGATGAGATGATTTTTCACTATTTTAATCTGTGATATATCGAGCATGCCCATCTGACAGTCTCTTTTTCTTTTTCTTCTTATCATTAAACTTCCTGTCACCCGAACTTTTTGATCATATCCGTCTCGTTCCGGGCGAAGAGCGATCAGTATACAGACGGATTACACGCAGTATTCGCACTGCATCTATAATATGGTTGGTATCTTTTCTTTCATAATTTCCTAACATATATTTAGTTTGGTAAGAAAATATTTTTTATGAAACGCAACTTTAACTAATATTTTACTATAGTTTTGTAAATTAAATTTTTGATTTAAGAAGTGAGTTTTTTACAAGGCTACATACAACTTGTTAAACATGTGACTGGCATTCTCTTTGAATATAAAATGCTGAAAATTATAGTAAAAGATTTTTTTGCTTTCTATTGTTTCTTGTAGACAACTAACAAAATCAATAATTCTAACTTAAAAATAAATTTAGAAATACCGCGAAAATCTGTGGCTGTACACAAATTTATTGGTAGATATACAAATTTTTACAAATTGCTTAAATGCTTTGCTACATCATAAATTCTAAGCTAATTGCTGTCAAATTTTACTTAGATGTTTTTGTTCTTAAAAGCTTTTAATTCTTAATTAGTAGTAGCTATATCAAAAAATATTTTAAAGCGCTGCAGCTTCTGTATTTCATCATTAAGATTTTTATAAATAAAAACATAAGCAAAAAAGTATATTGCGCCATTGTGAAATTTAATTGTTTACTGTATAAAAAAATATTTAGAACTCGGCAATCAAAGTTCAAAGGCTTTCTAAGAATATTTAATTATAAGTTGCAAGTTAAACATCTTTAGTTGAAGCTTATGAGAAACATGAATGCTTAAAATTCTTAATTAATAAAAAAACCTGAGGCGATGATAAAGATAAAAACACCTTGCAAAGCATTTATTAAGTCTGTTAAATACCATAATATGACTAGTTTCATAGTTAATTAATTAAAATATATAACTAAAAATATAATTATAAATCTAGATTTTTATTATAGAGCTACATCTCTACATTTTTTTCATTGTTTTTCCAAAAAGAAATGAAAAAGTAATTTAAAATTAAATATTTTTAAATATTATTAAAAGTTTACCCTTTTTCTTGAAATATCATCAATACTATCATTCGAAAATTCAGAATCTTTCCTTAGACGTTTTGGTTCTGCTTTTTTTAAATTTCAACTGATTCAGTGGCAAATTAATGTTTTTTGTGTACACACAATTTAATTATTATGTGTAATTTATAATAAAGAAATAAAATAGTATTAAATTATAAAAACTTGAAAGTTTTTCTTCTCTCAATAAAGGCTTAAACTAAAATTTTGAATATATAGGGAAAGTAAATACTAAAAAAAATATAATAATATTAAACTTTGAGTGTTTTTTTAATCAACTCAATTTGAGTTATTTTAACTCAAGGAAGTGTTCATTTGGTGAAAGACATAAGAGTTCAGAAACAACAAAAATATGTCAATTGTAAATTATTTAACAATTTCGTAATATATTTATTAGCTTTTATTATCAAAAAAGTTGATATACAATATAAAGTAATGAAATATTGCCATATAGCTAATAAAACTGCAGTTAATGCTAACTTGAAATTTGACATTTTTGTTGAGTTTCTGAACTCTTATCAGTCTTACCAAATGAATTTGAGTTAAAATAACTCAAATTGAGTTGATTAAAAAAACACAGTCTTTATTTCCATTATTTATTATTCTAGTTGGTTGAATAGAGATAGCAAATATAAAATTAGATACCATAGTAAATTGTTGTAATATCTGGAATACATTTTACATTGAAGTATTTTCAAAGAATTTAATTTTTATGAAATATTATATTTTTTAACTTGTTTGTGCTAATTAGACTTCAAGAATTTTAAATTTGAATTATAATAAAAAAATAATTTAGAATATATGAATTGATTTTACTTTGAAATGAAGATTTGAACTTTATTGTTATTTGATATCAATTATTGTTATGATCATTTTCAAAGAATAATATCGCCTCAATTACTTAAAATCAGCTGATGGCTTAAGGGCAATGGTGTATATAAAAGAGTTAATGTTCGCAATTTTATCAATAGGAAAACTTAATTGAGCTTTAAAACTCCAAGAATTATTAAATCAAAGTAAAAAAAGTATAAAAGAGATGAGTATTTCATTGAATTTATAAACTTAAGCTTATAAAAGCTCTTCATTTCAAATCATTAGAATATTAGAAGAATATATTTTTAATAACTATGCTTTAAATAATTATTTATGGCAAATCAATTTTATATTATAAAATTAGTTATAAAGCTTAAATTATATTAAATTTAAAAACTTTAGATTGTCTGAAAAATGCTGCCTAAAAGCCAAATTTAGACACAGACGTAATTGATTATTGCAGATTTTATCATCAAATGAAACTTCAATACTAGAAAAATATATTTTAAATTCAACAGGTTGTAATATCATAAAAATGGACATGGTGGTGCACAAATTTTTCAAATGGTTTTATGTTGGTAGAAGTTTCATAGTTACAACGCTGTTTAAATTAATAAAAAATTATTTAAGAAGGTCACAAAAAATATTGAAGTGTAATATGACCTAGCCGTCGGGGTTCTAAATCTGGAACAATAAACAAACAGAAAATGAAGAAAAGAGGAAACATGCGCAAAGGATAATATAAACTGATTAGAATTTTACATAAGTTTTCAAAATAGTTAATATTACCTGAGATGATGCTTACGAAATTTTCCCAAAGAGAAAATTTTTCCTGGCCTGATCATCACCTACTTTCTTTTCAATTTTCAATACTCTGGTGAAAGCAGCTACTTCTTCTTCATTATAACTTAAGAGTGCTGAATAATAAATAAACGAAATTTAAACTTGATTAGCTCACGCCAAATCATAAAACTATGTTTCTTTTCATTTGAAAGAGATATATCGAACATAGGGAAAATAAAAGTTAAATTGTTAGTGAAATTCACTTACTTCGATTATTTCCTTTCCACAGTTAAAGTGATCATCATCATCACTGCCGTCTGATTTTTTTTACACTAAATGTTAAAAAAAAATTTAATAATAATAACTAATACATTTTATAACTGTACATACATCCGTCTTTGCTGGTTGATGAAATTTTAATTTAATTTTATCAGTTTTTTTTCAGGTTTCTTTGTATCTGCTTTGTCTCCCAAAGTTTTTTCTTTCTTGATTTGCTTTCCTATTTTAGTTGTAGCAGCGGCAGCAGTTTTTTCCAATTTCTTTAGTATTTTACTTTACCTTTCAAGTATGGAAGGATTTGAATATTTGCCGTAACAAACCGTAGCAAACCTAAGCTTATTATGCCGTGGGTTATGATTAGGAATTACCCTCTCATCCATTTACTAATACCATTCTAATAATTGGAACATAATAAATTGGTTTAATTTTTTGTTCATCTTCGTGTTGGTATTCTAGTATATGGGATCATCTTCAGAACACAAAATAAGTTTTGCTAGGTATATGGTATATATATATTCGTCATAAAAATTTGAAATGAAGGAATCAGACATTGAAAAGGGAATTTCAAGTAAAAGTAAGAAATCCATATTTATAAAGAGAGTTTCTCTTCAAGAAGTGCAAACAAAAAAATCAAAAAAAAAAAAAAAAAAACCACAAAAGTATATAGCGGAAATCTGCAAAGCTTAAAACATTCAGATGTGCTTGTGCTGTAGTGTGCTATATTGTCAATATGACCTTCACTTGCACTCTGAAAACTTTTTTATCTGGATTCTTTAATTTTTCTAAACACGAGCTAAAGACTCATTCAAGAACTATAAAAAAGATCATCATCTCCTTGCTTGCAAATAATTTTGATAAGCAAAACCTAGTTTTCTTTCAACTTTTATTGATTTCACTGATACTGATTGATATTCAACCTAGAAGGAAAAGCTTGAAAAAAATCTATGCAGGGCTTTTTAGACGTTTAACTAATTCATACTCGCAGATGTTGGAGTGTTTTAAAATTTTCTTTTTCAAGTTATTCGACTATTATATTTCAAAAAACGAAAAATTTAGAAATATCATCCTTATACAGGAATTCTTACGTTGTCCATGTGATGAAAAAATTGAAAACTACGCAAAAATAAAACAAGTTCCTTTGTGATATTTATACAGGCGTTTCAAAAATCTAAAAAAAGTTCAGACCCAACGGGAAACATTCTATTTGAAAGTTAAAAGAAAAGTTCCTTCCAATACCCTCCCTTCAGTTCTTATTACAGCATGTACTACCACCATCATTACTATTGTTATTATTCTTATTATAACCCTGCATATGTTTTGCAATGTGATCAATCTAAAATTTTCACCGCCTCTGTCAATTTTAACTAACATATAGGTGAGAAGCTCTTACAGAATTTTGTATATTATAAGAGAATATGGCGGATATAGCTAAGTGTGTCTAATACGCAGTTGTCGACATGTCGGCTGTCATTTTTCTTTTTCCTACTGTCTGGTCTTTTCCTATATTGATATAATACATTCATATACATAAATATATGTATATATGTATATACATATATGCATACTTCTACACTCTATTTTTGTTGAGCCCCATGTGAATTACCAATCTTTTGAGATTAGAATTTCAAGGACCCACATAAACGTTGGACATCTCTTAAAGTGATCCATCTTAGGACTGTCAGTTTTGTTTCTTTTGAATAAGGGCTACAATTCAGTGATGTTATGGATTTAAGGGCGGATTTCAGCAACATATTTTTTTATACTGTTGTTTTTCTATTTTCTTTTATTACACAATGTCACGTTTCTCATTCCTTTGGGATTCTAGGTTTATTTAAACTCTATAGAGTTTTTTCAATAATTTCCTTCTTTGGTTAGAAGTTAATCGATTGAAAAGACTTAAACATAGTAATATTTTTTTTTTCCAAATTGAATTGCATGCAGAAAAAAATATCAAAAGAGACTTAAGATTCTAGTTTTCTTATGAGTTTGCTAATTTTCACGTACTAAAACTATTTTTTTATTTTAATTGACTTTTGAATACAAGGATATTTTTTAATCAAAAAAATACTGAAATGGCATTCAATATAAATTTCAAACGTTAGTGTGACTATCATGGATTCGCAATATTTTATTAGTCAATAGATTAGTCATTTATGTACCTTATAGTAAAAAATTCAAAACTTAAATATGATTAAGGGGGTATTCTAGTCTAGAAATTTAAAAAAATCGATTTTTTCTTTCATATTTTGAAAGTATACCCTTTAGGAAAACGCTTCTTAAATAATTTTTAAAAATTCAAATTATTTTTGGAGATATAACTGTTTAAGTGCCGTATGGCCTAACTTTATCCGAAACTTTAAAGGCGTTTGTCTCGAAACTACTTTTTTCGAAGCGCCCGCCATGATTTCTCAAGTTCCACTGAACCGTGTGTATTGTGTATTGTTGTATTGTTTAGAAATCAATAAATATTATAAAAAATAACGAATACTAAAAATATTGTTTTTTTTTTTATTGTTCCTCAAAAAGTACCTAGGATTCATGTCTCTAGACTAGAATTCCCCCTTAAACACTTAAAAAAGAACGTGATACATCCCAGGTCTCCAATATGTTAGAGCACATTGTTTAAGCTTTTTTTCAATTTAATCCAATATTAATTTAAAAGCATTACAGTATGATCACAAGAAGTACTTACTGCAAAATTCATTACTATATTAGGTAACAAAAAGTTAATGAATTATAAGTTTTTACAAGGTCTGTTTTGAAATTCCACTGTGAATCAAACACTGATCGAGAGTCAAAACGAGGTTTAAATTGGCAAGGTAAAAATATCTGCATCAGTTATGTTAATATTCAAAGAAGCTAATATACATTTCTTAGTTTGAAGAGCTTGTTAAGTCATAAAGTGTTTTCTTCGTTAGTTTTATGTGAATAAAGTCAATAAAGACAATAAAAAGTTAATGGGATGGAGCTATATCCAATCCAAGGTATACATAAATTGATTCTTGTGATGTATTATCAGATTTTATTTTCCCAAAAATACTCTTTTCTTACTAATTTCGTGTTTTTTCTTTTGTCATAACAATTACATACTAATAAGCTATATCTTTCTAACTTACTACAGTCTAAGGTTCCAAAGTTCTTAATCTTATGATAGTCACTTTGATTTTCAATTTTATTTCTGAGTCGCTATGTTGACTCATTACATATTTTATTATCAGTGTTTCACCATACGCTAGTTCAAATGGTTTTACTCTCTTGAGTCGTCTTAAGCCCTGTTCAGACCAATGTGTTTTTCATTCGCACGACGGATAAGGTTGTAAAACGGGTGATCCATTTCCTCTAGCCATAGCTAGAATAAAAATTTTGGTTTCATAATGGTAAAAGGACACTTTATGGCCCTCAAAATTTTTGTTGTGCTTGAAATTTTTGTTGTATTTGAAATTTTTCTTGTATTTATATAAATAGGGTAGGAAATAATGATTTTATTACTTTTAGAGGTACACCAAAAGTTTTGAAGGCCACAAAACACTTCTCTAAAAGTAATAGAATCAATATTTCCTATCCCCTTGAATATAAATACAACAAAAAATTTAAAGCAAAACAAAAATCTGAGGTACAGCAAGAATTCAAACAACAAAAATTTTGAAGGCTACAAAATGCTTCTCTAAAAGTAATAATATCATTTCCTATCCATTTTAGAATAAGCACAACAAAAATTTAAAGTAAAACAAAAGTTTTGAAGGCCATAAAGTGTCCTTTTACCATTATGAAACAAAAATTTTTGTTCTAGCTATGGCTAGAGCAAATGCATCACCCGTTTAACAACCTTGTTCGTCATGCGAATGAAAAACGCTTTGGTCTGAACAGGGCTTTATTATCCTATCATTATCCAAGAGCTTGAGACACTCACTGTTGATGTGATTTTGTGATTTTGTTTTCTGATAACACTGTCGACCATTTCCACCTGCAAATCCTTGTGAATATCACTGTTACGTATATACCAAGGTACGTTGACAATGCGACGAAGTACTTTGTTTTGGTATCGCTGAATTTTATTTTTATTACTTTGACTGGTATAGCACCATAGTTGAATGCCATAAGTTCAAACTGGCTTGAGGTTGATACAGCAGAAGCATGTTGTAAATTCACAGAGTTAAATATCTGCCTATTAGCCAGTACATCTTCCTGTACTTTAGCTTTAATTCTTCAATTTTTTTTTGACATGTGGCTTCCACCTAAGTTTGCATCCAGAATCATACCAAAATATTTAACGGTGTTTCCATAAGGAACAACTCGATTGCTGATATACACTGGTTTGTACTCTATTCTTTTATTTGTGAAATCAATGTGCACAGATTTGTCTTTCTTACTAATGTGTTATTAATATCTATATCACTTGGACCATTTCTATCCATGAGTCTTACGAAGGCATGCTTTTTCAGGTGTGTGGCGGAATTGGCAGGCGTAGCAAGCTCGCTATGTGCGACAATGGCAAAAGAAATAAAGGGGGTGGTTATCACAGGCTACCTCAAGCTGGATTTATATAAACTAATAGATGTTAGAGTAAGAAATACATTTAAAAATATTTTTGTAGAGTGTCTCTAGCCAGCCCTTAAAAGTAATAAAGTCTGTAAAACAGTAAACTTATTGAGTTATCCTTAAACAAGAAGAAGAATACCACACAAATAAAAATGAATATTGAGATTGAATTACATGGGGCGATTGTATCTTGAAAGCTCACCCGAAATATGATTCTCGCTAAGCTACTGGAACTAAATTTTTGGGTCTAAATAGAAATTAAGATTGAAGTTGAAACCTTTACTTTCAAATGGAATACTAGCATGTAGGCTAAAAATTGTGAAAAGGGTGCAATAAAAATGAATCAATAGTAGAAAACTACCAGCCTATATGCGACAAATATTAAAGGATCTGATGTGTTCTGTTGTTGTACTTAGAGTGCAGTCATCCTTTCACTATTTAAACAGAATTTTAGTGCCTAAACTACTAAAATCGTTTTCACAGGCTGAATCATCATAATTGTATAAAAAAAATTTTAAAATTCATAATTCTTTTATTTAATTTTGAACAAAACAAAAACCGTTTATTTAATAAATATGGAACAAAGTACTGATTTATTTCTGTCATGATTCTTACATAGGTAAACAATCAAAAGCAAGTTTCTTTTCTGAAAATAATTCAAAAGTCATATCTTTCAAATTACGTATCTCCCGAAATTTCAAAATTATTTTATATCTAATAAAAATTCTTTGCAATTAAATTCGGATGAATTAAAAAATTAAAAGAGTTCAATCAAATCTTTAAGATGTAATTCAAGTAGTTGAGGTCATATTCAATTACTTATAAGCTTGCACAAGAAATATAACTACAAAAGGTAACAAAAATATGCTAACGAGAGTTGTACAACACCAGCTGATTTCATCAATGAATTAAGCTTACTTGCCTCTTTGTGTAATTTAACCAAATGTGAATTCAATCTGGTGCAATTGTCATCATTTTGTGGCGAGTGGCTTTTGTTACAGGAAAACAAAAATGTTATAACTATTTTGCAACCCTTTTTTGCACACTCACTGACGCTTAGACTTTTAAATCCTATGCTATACTGTTGTGAGCATGATATAAAAGTAAGTAATGTGTACGAAAGAAATCAGTCAAAGTCAACTTCTCGTAACTTAAAGACGAACATCAAACATAGCAAAAATGGCACTTAAAGTATGTTTTAGAAATTTTTTTTTGTAGTGAATTACTATTTACACTTTTATTTTTTGATATTTATAGTTAGCAGCAACATTTGCTTTAATTTCGGTAATCAATGCTGGATTTCTACCTACAAGTCAAATCTATCAGTCATTGCCAGCAAGTTCAGTAATCGGAGCTGGACCTTTTTCTTACGGTCAGCCAACCATTGCAAGAACGGGAGAAAACTTCAATTCTAATCCACAATATAATTTTGCTTACGATGTGCAAGATAATATATCAGGTGATTCCAAGAGTCAGGTAGAATCCCGTAATGGTGATTTAGTCAAGGGACAATATTCTCTAAATGATGCTGATGGTTACCGACGTACTGTTGAATATACTTCTGACTCAATCAATGGATTCAATGCGGTTGTAAGCCGACATCCTCTAGGAGTAGATGCAGTAGCGCCTTTAAGTTTGAGAACATCACCAACATTTTATGCTGCGGGGGTGCCAATCATCAGAAATGTAGCACTAGCACCGATCACTGGTTCACAGACATTAGGAAAGAGTTTAAACCCAATAGCATTGCCTACCTCTGGCCAAAGTAGTGTCAAGACATCATTCTCATCACCAACAGTATCATATTCTCATTAATTAAGGTATAGATAAGTTTATGTAACCACCAGCCTTAATAAAGTAATTTTTTTGTATTAAATTTTAGTTTATAGTTACTGTAACATTAAGTATTAATACTTTATCGGTCAGTCTTACGGCTAAAAGCTCCCTCGTTTTGCTACTAACCGTAAGTACAAGCTTTCAAGCTTAGATGCCCACCATATATTATAAACTTTATTATGATACTTACCCACGGCTTGCTTTCAAAATATTTATATAATTAAAAGTGTAAATTTTTGAGTATAAAAGATAAGCCACGCCAGTAAAATTTAAAATTCACATGTTTTCTAAATGAGCTATCCACCTAAGTCAAGAATTCAAGTTAAAATTTGATAAGTAAGAATCCGATTTCAAGATGAATTCATATTTAAAGCAAATGTCCGTCTTTTTACCTGTCTAAAGATTAACTAAAGTTTTGGGTCCTTTTAATATAGGAAAAAAATTACCTGTGGTATTTGCGAACGTTTTCAACAATAAGATCAAATGATCTTATTAGTAACCTTACCTAATTTCACACATAAAGTGACCCATTTTGCAGCCATACTTAGCAGTTTGCCTCAGGAAGGGGTAAATAGGTTGCTATACACAAATTAATGTTTACAAACTAGCCCCGCTACAAGCTCGTGACATTAAAATGTTGGCAACAAGTACCAGCCAGCAACCAGCCGCGAGTATGAACACGGCCCTCTAACATTTATGAATGAAATTGTGAATGGGAAATTTCTAAACACAATTCGAGCGCTTCGTCACCATATTAATTTGCTAAGTTTTGAGTCTATAAGTTTTTTTCATGAAATCTTCGGTTTCATTTATAATGATCTATTTCAAGTTCGCATACGTTAGTTTTCAATGTGTATTTTATTAAATTTTTCTTATCAATATGTAAGTATAAATTTTGATATTGAAATTAGATAAATTTTAAGTACTATAAGATTATATTATTATGAATACACTAAAGAAAATCTTATCAGATTCCCGTTGGCAAAGTTCTAGAAACAGACAAGTGGTTTTGGCGTGGGAAAAAATAGAGGAGTCGTTAGAGAACCTTACAAGTGGAGCAACTTTTGCTCTCCAGATACTAATTATAATTTAGTAAAGTCTATATATCAAATCAAACAAAATTGTTTTAAGAAATAATACAAAAATTCATCAAGTAATGATAATGTAAATGTGCCAGGTTCCGACATCTATAATAAGGATAATGGTGTTTTTTTTTAAAAATACCGGTAATGATCATAAGAATTTGTACAGAAATAATATATTAAACATAAAAGGTTTACCAAGTTGTGATGAAAAGTGCTCTGTATCCAAACAACAACGACAATATAATCAACAGCGCTTTTAGAAAATGGTAGTCTAAAAATATATCCAGTATGTCGTCCCCATGTTAAAAGTGAACCAAAAGATATACGTAATAGAATGGAAAATTAAGCGAATGAAGAAAATTGGAAGAATTAATTACTCCTTGGATGCTTAATATGGTATAAGAACTAGCAATTTTATTAGTTCATGCCTAAGAATTTATATTAATGTCTTCTACTATTTAATTAATTGTGGTATTTTAGAATTTATAAAGGTTATAATTATATGTGGCTTTTTTAAGGTTCTTTTTTGAGGAATCTTAAGGATCTTAAGTAAGCATTGGATTTTCATGGTTATTTTTATATATTTTTTTTCTTTCTAATTTTTCTTATAAATGATTAAACTTTATTTTGTTTTAATGATTCTATTTTTTTTGGGGGTAAATTTTTTTAGTGACTAGCTATTATTTTTAGTCTAATAATTATTTGCTTAATCCTAGATTTATTAAATTACTTTGAACCAAAAATTTTAATCAAGATAAGTTATTTAAATATTTATTTAATTATTTCTCCCAAAATATTCAGACCACCTCTGACCGTTCATATAATCTTTACGTTTAATATAAAACCCTAAGGGTAATGGAAAAAACTCTTTCATGCTGAGTTAAAATGTTTTAAGCAATTAGTTATATTAAAAGCATTCATATTTCCATTATTTAGAGCAGTGCTCCGCAACCCTTTCTAACCTACGACGCACCAAAATTCTATCTAAATTTCCACGGCACACCAAAAGCTAAGGTATATATGTATGTAGGTATTAATTGATATACAAATTTTACAATAAATGTTTGTTTTTTATTTGAAAAGTATACATATATAAAACCAAAACATATTTATTTTTACGCAATCATAATAATTATTAATGTGATACTTGCGCTTGTTTCAATGAACACAAAAATTTTATATCCGACTCAATATTTGACAACGCAACCCGAAGTTCTTGGTCAAGATCTTTTAAGCATGACCGCTTATCATTTTTAATTAATACAAGAGTTGAAAAACTTTGCTCACATAAATATGTCGTCGAAAATGGAAGTAATGTTAAGATTGCTTTGTAGGAAATGTGAGGATATTCTTTTTTAGCGTAAATCCAGAAAACATCATTATTTAAATCTGTAAATTCCTCTCGAATTTGTAGAGGAAGTGCTTCGGTAGAATTTATTGCATTGGTTGCAAAAGGATTTCGAATCCAATTGTATTCTTCAGTATTAATGGAATAAAAATATTGATCAAATTTCTGCCGAAGCATACTTAAATGTTGTTGGGCCAGATCCACAGTTAATTGTTTGTTTACAATTGTAATATGATTAGTCCTTTGGTACATTTCCAAATATCCTTTTTGCAACTCTTTCTGCCAAAGTTCGAGTTTTTTAATAAATCCTTGTAATTTGTCGGAGCACGTCAAAATATTTTCATTTCGACCTTGCATTTTTTTATTAAGTTCATTCAAATGCTCGAATATATCAGCCATGTATGCAAGTTTGGCTATCCAGTAATCATCATCGAGGTGCTGGCATATTTCGAGCATATTCTGTGTTAAAAGAAATTCATGCACCTCGTGACGAAGCTCAAATAATCTAGCCAAAACTTTGCCACGGGATAGCCAACGAATTTCTGTATAAAATAATAAGGATTCATATTCGGCTCCCATTTCTGCACAAAGTAATCCAAAAATTCGCGAATTTATGGCTCTTGATTTAATTAAGTTTATGATTTTAATGCATTCATTCATCGTGTTCAAAAGTTCTTCCGGCAAATTTTTGACCATCAATGCTTCTCGATGTATGATGTTACGGCCGATTTCATAAATTTCTTCTGTTTTTTTTTTTTGTTCTAAGCACCTCTTAAAATATTGTTTGTCTTTGTTGGCGCAGCTAGGATGGTTTGAATATAGATGCCGCTTTAATTTACTGGGTACCATTGACTCGTTTGATAGCTGATCGCCGCAAATGATACACTGTGGTCTTGGTGCCGTTTCGTCACCACACCACGAGAATCCATATTTAATGTAGTCTTCGTCGTACTTTCTTTTCACTACCTTCTTCAGGTTTTTTGTAACACTTGTGCTGGGTTCTTCATCATCCGTACGTGAGGACGAATCTTTCCGACGTAAAAATTTATCCATATTTAAAGGGGGTATAAAACTTAAAAATTTTTATACGAAAAACGTTAACCATACATAATTCAGTGAGATAATTAATAATAATTATAGTTATTGGTAGGAGCGTGTGTATTTAACTTTGTGTTGTAAAATAGTGACAACAATGACATACGAGTGAATGTGATGTACTACGCGCAAATGAGAATAGCACATGCGCATGAGTCTTCAACGACGCGGATAGCGGCCATTTTGCTTTATCTATGATTAATTTGGTGGGCCTTGGTGTTTACACAACAAAGTATGCAGTTTTCAACTGTCTTCTCCAGGAGACCATTGAATAATTATTTAGTTATAATATTTATATAACGTTTTTTAATTTTGTGTAATTTTTTTAATACCATTTTTTTGATAATAATGGACGTTAAAATTTTTGAAAAAAATTATTTGTTTCCTTTAAAAAATTAAGAGCTAAAAAATTAAAAAATAAGCAATTTTGTGTATTAAATACATTATCACAAATTATAAAATGTACAATGACGGCGGCACACCTGTATCTGGCTCATGGCACACCAGTGTGCCGCGGCACACCGGTTGCGGAGCACTGATTTAGAGTACTAGAAAGTTTAAATATTTCATAAATGCCACCTTTTTCTGCTTGCATTTTTTCGAGTTCACCAGGAGGCAATTGATATACGAATCTAACTGTTGTATATGTATTGTAGTCTTTATTGTCATTTAAAATTGAATTTTTCTATAATGGTTCTATAACATTTTCTTTATATCTTTCTGTCCCGACTCCAATAGGTGTTACTTAAAATAAAAAAGGACTGCTTAGCATGGGAAATTTTATATTTTATATATTTTCTTGGTTTTAGAAGGTTTTAGAAGCCTTTTTGTTTGTTAAAACTTTCTTGTCACTTTTTGCCAGGTAGGAGAAAAAAGATTTACACTCCACCAGTTAAATTTAAAGAATCCTTCTAAAAACTTTCACAAAATTCTCTCATTTTAGCCATATTATTCGCAAACTTTCCATCGAAATATAAGTCTTCAGAGTACAAAATTAACTTTTTTATGAATAAAACGCAGGATAATCAGCTTCAAAAATAATTCCATTGAATAATTGATCCGGAAAATGATGCAATCAAAAAGATCGGAAGAAAAGTAATTATGATAATCTTCTTGGCATGTCAACATGGATGTTTACAGAAGATTTGGATGAATTGGAAAACAAATTAAATGAATTTGAAGAAATAGAATGTTTAGAAAAAGAATTTATTGCTGGCACTAGTACCACAGATGATAATCTAAATAATAATAAAGAAAATAAATGTGAAAATACTACCGCTCCTGGCATTGAAATATTAAAACCAATTGAAGCGTCCCAAGAGAAAAGTGCAAAGAAGAATAATGAATGTATTAGTTGTTATTAAATCTTTTGGTTATAATTATTAAAGTTTTGTTTAATTTTTAGTCTAAATCAGTGAACATCATCAATAATACAATACAATAATGTAGCTCCTTTTAGACTTGAAGTGTTGGATAATGTGGGATAAAACATCGCATGGATCTGGGAGGCGGAAAAACCATGGCAGATTTTTTACAGCATTTTGAATCCCTTTATTTTAAATTGGGAACAGCTTGAGACTGATTTTCACCAGCTGTTAACGGGGCCAGTTTTAGACTGGCATTTAGATTTTGTGAGTGTGGAACACAGATGTCCTTGGGAAAGATTAAAAGCTACGTTGACTGAAACATTTGAAACTCTTACCACAGATGCTGACCGCCTGATGAAATTAATGTTTAGGCGGTAGCAGGTAGCAGGTAGCAGGTAGAACGTCATCAAATTAAGACAAGGAATGTAATAAGATAAGCAGAAAAAGAATTCATTATCTTGATTACTCGCTCCTTGAGACGGGATATTGCCCTTCAAGTGGATATTACTAGCATAATCACGATAGGGGAAGTCCGAAAACGATGTTTGATGGTGGAACATCTAGAAGCCACAGCCCAGACCCTCTACCAGTCAGACGGTTAAAGAAATACAAGATATGTAATAAGAGTAGGCAGATTCCTGGACAGTGAAGGTCACAGCGTCACAAACCTGGACCTGCTGGAATTGTCGGCGTCCTGGACATGGTTAATTTAAAATCAAAAGCCAAAAGATACCTTAGGTCAATAATTATATAGATTTACTGATTTACCGTTAATTTGGCTATATTTCAATGTGTTTGAAATTTTGCTGGCGCATTAAATGGAAAAAAGGGAAACGGTAACAAGTTCAGTACATTGTCGCTATTTGTTCTAATAGGTCTGTTAAAATTGATTAATTTATAAGTTTTTTTCACTATATTACTTGCCAATTATGAAGATCCTGTAGGTTTTTTAATTTCTTTTTTTTATTAAAATAATAATAAAATGTGTCTATATGTAAATAACAAAAAATAAGAATGGAAACTAATTATTTAAAGAAAACAAAGGAATTAATCTTTATTTATAAAGTAACATATTCCTTATAATAATAGAATGTAAAAAAAACGAAAAAAGCCAAAAAGCTTGCCACATACATATAACGGATAACGTACAGATAATTTTTTAATTTTACTTCCTTAAAATTATTTAGTGATTCGAATTTCACCGAATTTTCACAAGGCATTTGCGAAAGAGAGTAAAGACATGTCAAATGAGTAAATAAGTTTCGTTGTTTCCCTGAAATATTTCTTTATTATTTTTGATATGTTCATAGCTGCTTTGTTGAACAGTAGTGGACTAATCGGACTCCCTTAAAAAACTCTGTTTTCTGGATGATTTTATGAGGTAACGGTAAGTCATTAATAGCAATTATATTGTGAGAAAAGATACTACGTAATAATTTTATTCCTTGTCCCCTTTTATTTTTGGAGCTATGTTAAGGTCCAACATGTCAAAAACTTTAAGATAGCCAAAACGGAGACAATATTGCAACTTATTGTTTTTTAATTTGGTAGTTTATGCATTTACTGCTTGATTCGTATTCCTGGCTTTTCCAGAAATCACACTTTTTCTCAAATTATTTTTTATAAATGCTCGCTGATCAAAAATATGGGTCTTTTAGCTTCAAGAAAATCACTAAATTTGGTTTCGGAATAACTTTTTTTTCATTAGAGTATTATTAATTATTATATTTAATTTATTTTAGGCAGCAAATAATTTCTCAAAACCAGTGCACCTTTTAAGGTACAATAATAAAAACTTACTTATGTTCTTAAACATTTTTCAATCTGTATAAAAAAGATTGCATTTTTCTTCTTAAAATTTTTATATTGAATGCACTACAAAAAAAAAAAGAAAACTACCAAATATATCAACTAAAACTGCTATCCCGAACAAACAGCGTCAATTGTTAACCTAAAGGCAAAATATTCATTCAGAATTAGAAAACTTCTAGTTATGTTGTCATTTGGTTCTGTTTTGTTTAAATTGGCCACAATCAAATTCTTAAGTTGTCAAAATATCATAAATAATATTCAATAGACATTTTAGAGAATTTTGTTCAAAATTATTTGGGCTCATAGTTACCAAAACAAAAACAAAAAGAAAGATTTCACAACGGGTGGTAAATGCGGTTGTCATGTTTTTATGACAGGTGACCTTTCAGATCTCGTTAAAATTAAAAAAAAAATCATTTTCTTTTTTTATTCCTTCGTTTTCCTATTCATTATAAAACGCCTCTTTTCACACAAAAAATAATTTCTTTGACTTTTTTTCTATTAAGCTGCACATTATTTGCACTAACAGGTTTAATTTAAGTTTATTTATTTTTTCCTCGAAATCCCTAAAGATATAACATTTAATTATGAATAAAAATATTCAGTTGATAGTTGATGTATTTCACAAGGTGTGATTTTAGTTGAATCTTCCTAGACGTGATGCTGTGCAGTAAAAATGAAAAAATCTGGACAACTTTATTTAGCTGCATTCATGTTTACCAAAGTTGTTTTGGATATCGCTAGTATCGATCTATTGACCAGATTGAAAATTTATAGTAGATAACCAAATACAGCAAGTAAACACCATATGGCGTCTTTTTATTGGTTTCTATATCAACAGCATGAAAAGTTGCTTTGGCAGAAATCATCTCATCAATTTGACATATTTTCAAGTAAATCAAAAGATTTAATCAACTTTTGTTGCTATATTTGTACTTACATCCTTTTTTTTATTTTTTACTGTGATATAAAATAGTTGATATGTGACTGGTGATATGTGTCTAAGAAAATTGCATCTATCGCTTTTTAGATACTATCCAAGTATATTATTATCTTCTTGAAATTCGCAAGATTGTAGGTAAACTCAATTAGTCTTGTTTGATTTCCTCTATGTAATTAATTTTCTAGGACATGTATATGGGAAAAGCTAAATCGCATTTAGGTTAACTATAGTTAAGATCTTTCGATATGTGATAGTTTATAACAGTTTTATTTAAATAGTTGTTTGATGTTTCTCCTTTTCAACGGAAAATATTCACTGTAAATTATATTTTGAAATTGCTCACCTAAAGGAGCAGAAGTTTTTATCATTTTCATTTAATCACGATGAGTTTTTTAAAATAGTAAATATAAATTGCAGTGTTTGATATTGAATTTTAAGGTTTTATGAAATTTTGATAAAGAGTATACTATGATAATGAAAAAGTTTGGCTTCCGTGGCTTCCAGTAATTAAAACCTAAAAAAAGTATAAATAAAATTTCATATCAAGCTTATTCTATAAAGGGCTGGATAATTATTCCTAATATCTAATTACTTTTACATGTTCATTAATGTGATTTTTTTCATTATTTAAAATTAAATACAAATAAAGTTTTTTGAGTGCTTCCGAGCGAAAAATCGTCCTAAGGTCATAAAATTTTCTCAAATCAGTTGGAATTCTAAGTAAGATCTGACATTAATGCTATCTAGTCTTTTACCTTTAAATGAAGTTTTCAGTCTTACTTCATTGAGAAAAACCTTAAAATATCATCATTTTCACTTGTATGCATCTTTCATATATGTATGTGCAACGCAAGCTTTTTCATTTAGCTTGGAAGGATTTTGAATGATTTTCTACCAAAAAACAAATGTTTGAATAACGATGAAATATATGATCATCTTTTTCAACTTGATGCATGCATTCTGGATGCTACGAAGACAAAACTTCCTAGAGCGAAGGTGCAAATCTTCAACATTTCTAGCAGATTTAAAAAAGAGAAAATTCTAAAGCTAAGACCCCAACAAACACTGTACCAATTAAGCTAAGAAAATACAAACAAACCAATATAATTGACTATGATTACCATCTTACTCTAAAGTGTTTCCTAAAACCGCAAAACAGTAAGTCAGAATTTAAGTTCAAATCAGCAGTAAACGAAGAAAAAGATTGTTTCAAACTTGTTGGAGCTCATTTTGAGAAAATGCATGACAAAAACTTAAAATAAACATAACAAAAACTGAAGAATGGGTAGTAAAGAAGATTCAGCTCTTACACATTACACATTACCTTTCGTTAATGACAAAAATATTAAAAATAGCATTGACAGAATCAGCAACATTGTCTTTAAAAATTTTCCCAAATCAGAACTAAAGCATTATAAAATCCTATTTAAAAATATGTCGAATAACGGGTACTTACCAACTTATTTACAAACAGCAAAAGTATTTGAATTCTTTAAAAAAGGAACATACCCTCGGACTACCGTTGAAAAAGCTTCCTACCAATTGCTAGTAAAATCTTTAAATATAATAAAAATTCGTTTAATTGAGAAAAAGCCAAACGACAAACCTCATTTGGTTTAAGAGAAAACAATACGACAATGCATGCGATTGCTGATCCGGTTTCTAACATTAACTGTAATAAAAATTTTCTTTAAATAACAGACAGGAGCTTTAATAAATTGACCTTGAAAATAAGGCCTTTCCAGTCCATTCCTGTAATTAGCTTACACCACAGACATATCAATTACAGATGATACATTTATCGGAACCTTTGCTGATGGTACTGTTATTATTTCAGCAGATAAAATTCAAATTAAGACGGTTAAAAAATTACACTAGACAAAGTAAGTAAGTGGACAAGGAACTGGAAGATATAACTTAATGAGTTAAAATCAGCACACGTAACTTATACGCTGTGCCACAAGAACCAAAATCAACATACATATCTCAATGGCACTAAAATATCCCGTATCAATGAAGTATCTTGGACTTCACTTATTGTTAGACTCACGATTGAACTAGAAGCATCATGTTAGACAAAAGGCAACACTGATAAAACATAAACAGCGTCAAATGTGTTGGTTAATAGGACACCACTCCCAACTTAACCCACAGTGCAAAAGAATGATATACCTATATATAATATATGGGTCGACCAAGTGATCCAGAAATATGCTGTCAACCATGAAAAACATCTACTTCGACATAGCAACATAGAAGTTATCCAAAGAAATTATTACAAACGAAATAAGGAGACTTCAATGAGTCCAACCACATGAACTGACGTGTAATTGGGAGCTGAGCATTTATTCAACCCGCACAAGTTATTGCTTCATACAAAGCACATTTCAATAACTTGTTAAGATTATACTAGACATATCCAATAAAGAATGTCAAAAAAAATCAGTCTAGAGGTACAGTACCCAAAATAGACATCCCACGGTGGTACACATTTTTTTACAAACTCTTTATGTATATTTAACGTAAAAAGATCAATAAAAAATACACCCAATATTAGAAAAAAAAAGAAATGTATTGTATGGCTAAAGTAATAAGATAAGATATAAACTATCTAATTAGGGTTAAGGTTTTTTCAGTATTAATGGTACCTTAGTTAATCTGCAATAAATAGATTACAACTCAAACAATAAATAATTTTTTAATTTCAATTTCAGCTTTAAGAGTTTCAAATTTTTAGCTAAAGCATTAAATGGAGAGATGCTTGAAAAATTAGCAAGGATATTGTATTATTTTTTTGTTTGCAATAAAGTTCTGATTTCTAAATCTATGATTTAGCGAAACCAGCAACGACCTAAAACAAACTAAATTGAATTCTTACATCTCTCAACGTGTAGCATCCCAGAATACCCTCTCCTAGAACATTAAAATTGTCTGACAAAATAATATTTACTTTATATTACGATACCCTGATTGGTCCATAAGCGCTAAAGGAGGATGAATTTTTTTTTATATCTCAGCATCCCCCAAGGACTCCCCAATGGAGTCAACTAAGTATTTACAATTTTGTGCGCATGAAAGCCTTGCGTGCTAAACACTATTTTTTAGAAGTTTAGCGTTAAGTTAAGTTAGCTATCCTTGCTGGTTTTCGAAAAAAAGAAAAATCAACTTAACACAGTGAAACGTGTTGATCTTGACACGAAAAATGTAGTTATTGTTGTTATTATTGCTAACTTCAATTGCTTTAAGTGGCGCCATCAAAGAATTTTAAATTTATTATCGACTTGTTAGAAGGATATCTATGGATTTATGGAGCTTATGTTATTTAAAGTAAACACTTTTATGCCTTTCAATAAATTTATTATCTTTAGCGGCTTTTTTCATTATTTGGAATTGCGGTGAGTGTTGTAAATTATGATAACTCTTTAAGAGTAAATATCAATAGAAAACGTGATAATTTTGGTATTTTTTTTGTACATGAAATAAATATGAATTTTTCAAAATAGGGGAAAAAATTTAGTATTATATAATCTACAGCATATAATAAGGTAAGGTTATTTTTGAATTTTTTTCTAGATATTCTAGAATTTTATGTTAAGCTCACACTTTTTTAGATTTTTTGTTAGGATTTCTCAGTTGGCTATAGATTTAATGTCTTAAAACAAGGAACCGGCTTTCTAATTAAAATTTAAACATTTTTGGGAACGCCGAAAATAAAATAAAAAATAGAAAATAAATTTGAAAATGAATCTGTAAATTTTTTAATCATTTAACATCTCCCTACAGCTATCGGGACATAAATTTTATCATTAACTTAAGATGTTTACTTTTGATGAAATTGTATCGATTTACAGCAGAAGCATTCAAAAAAAGAGCAATTTTTACAGGACAGGCAATTTTCACGTAGTTGATTTTCTTTTTTTTTAAATAAATATATTTCTGTTTGTCTTCCTATATAAAGTGCATTTTATATTTGTGGACTGGAGCTACATAAAGTATATACATATAGAATTAGTGACTGCCTCAAGCATACTAAGGGTAAGAGAGTTATGTTGTAACAACAGTGAAAATAAATCTTCGCAATTAACTGTCTTTCTAGAATTTATTGTTATTTCTACTACCAAACCTTAGCAAGAGTCTTCCTCCTTTTCCAATCAATATCCTCAGAAAAAAATTAGACTTCAATAATGTCACAAAAGGCCTTTTCCTGAAAAAAATTGCCTGAGTCTAAGTTGTTCAAGATATTTTATTGACAATTATCAGTAATAATTCAAAAAAATTCACAATGCATTCTAAAATTTACAATAAATTACTTGTGGCCATATTTAAATAACAAAAAGCTATCTTCAAAATAAGTAAAACTTTTAAATAAATCAAATTGAGTGGTTGTTTTAAGGTTTTACCTTATTTTACGCAATATTATTGCAACTATTATAAATTTTTATAGTGCTATAAAATTGTTGATAAATTCACCAAAATTTAACAAAAATGATCTTAAAACTGATTTTGAACCAAAAAAGCAGTCAATTTAGTAAAAACAATACCATCATGGTCTTTTCTTAGTTCCCGAGCTATAATCATCATTGACTTTTAATATTTGTTGAAGGTATATGGAACTATTAACGAGTAATATAACAACAAAATTTTTAATATATTTCTCATTCATTCCCATTCAGTGAGATTTGTTTTACTTTTTTCTGAATTCAAAATTCATTTCGTTCAGTTTTCTGAAGTTTTTCTCTCATATAAAACTAAAAATTAGTTTATTAAATATAATTAATGATAATTAACATCGATTGTCATCCACTCCCAGCTCGAAAATAGTTATTTTAACTTGATTGGATGAATAAACAAGGGTTTTATTAACAATTGAAAATTTGTAAAAGATATGGGACGTTATGAGCTAACAGTTCATAATATTTGAACCAACTGTATTAACATCAATGGTCTTCAACTGCCAACTCAACAAAATTAGAAAAGATTTTATTAACAATTGAAGATTTTTACATACATTTTCCAAGCTAATAGTAGGAATATTAAAAAATGAGAAAAGAAATAAAAAATTCACCTAAGCTCATTGAACGCTCTAAAGACAATAAAGTAAAAAGCAATGAAAAGTAGTTTTTAAAAATGCCCAAAAAAACATTTTTTTGCACAAATTTTCTTGGGGTTTAGAGGATAGATATAATCTATGTATGATAAATTAGGCTAGGACAGGATAAATGATATAAAATGTTGGCTTACCAAGACTTTTTGCTTCAAAGTAAAGTTAAAACTTCAAAAATTTTGTTTTTTCATTGAAGAAATTGTTGTTAAACATTTTATTAAATATTTATTATTAAAGTGTACACAAATACACTTTTTGCAATTTACAAAGAATGAAGATTTTCTAAGCAAGAAGAAGCGATTTTCTTGAAGTCATTCTGAAAAATAAAGAAGCTAACCGTCCAATTAAAAAGAAATGTATCTTAATGCATAGCTTCTATTCTACAGCCTCACAGAGCTACACAATATTTCTTTAGATATATATATATATATGTATATATACATTATTTATACTAACATATAAGATCACTTACCAATCCAAACATTCCTAAAAGACTAAACTGTCAGCTATTGTTATAAAAAGTCGAACAGAATTCGTGATCTTTGACAAATTTATCTTACGGAAATATTTTAAGTAAAATTCTATATAAAATTAAATAGAACCACCTTCTTCCCTCTTAATAGAAATTCTTTGGGGTTATAGCAGGAATATATTCCGATGTCTAGTCAAATAGCAAATCAAGGAAGAGAAAGACATTAATGACACAAAAGAAAAAAAAAGTCATGCTGTGCTAAGATAACTGACAATAGCTATGCTATCAGAATTTTTAACTTGACATTTCTTTTGGCCGGACTTGTCATATAACTGTCATCCATACATTTTATTCTTAGTTGGTTGAAATTTAAGTTTTCATATTTGTTGAAATGAAAGAACAGAAAAAAACCCAATGCAGAAATAAATATAATTCACTCAAGGGAATAAAAAGACAAACTCAAAAATTGATCATAAAATTTCACTAGAATTCTTTAAATAAACATTTGTTATTTAGAATTAAAATAAAAAACTTATACAAACTCGAAGCTAGAACTAATCCTTTTTATTTGAGTTTTCTTTGTTTCATTAGAAGTGTGCACATGCACGCATAAGAATTTTACTGCCCAAAAACACCATGTTGAATTTAAAATGTAAAACTTTAATAAAAAGAAAAATCGAAAAAGGTTATTTATTCCTAAAATCACACATTCTTGTTCATGTCAAGTTAGCCAGTTAGTTAAAAGAGTTCTAAAAAATATTTTGGTGTTCTGGTACACTCTGTAACCATTAGAGTGATCAAGAAAAGTTTTTAGTAATAAAAGGAGCACATTCAGGCTGATGAAATTCCCCTTTATTGATAGCCGGTGAACTTTTTATGGACTCCATTTATTTAACCAAACAGATTCTGGAATAAGTGGTATTAGAGCTAACGAACAACTTTTGTATTCCTTTTGTTGCAGGACATGTCAGTCTGCATGATTGAGGTTGTGAGTTATTATATCAAGGTATAATAAGGCAAAAAGAGCGGGCCAGAGGCTACTATCCGGAAAATGAGAAAATCAAATCTAATGCAATACCCACAAACATTTCTATAATATCACCATCAGAATCGACTTCATTAAACCCAACCAAGCATACACCAAAATTCGATCGGCCTCTTGTTATTTGGCCACCACTTTGAAAGTGAAATCATTACGCTTTTTGCAGGATCTTCGGACCTTCAGCTCGAATCAGTCTAAAAAGTTGAGCGTAGTGTTCAACAAGTCTGGAGGCCTGCCACATTAATGAGTTGTAGTAGTATTATTCTTTCCTAGGTAGAGATTTTGCAATGCACTTGTGAACTCCCGTTGGATGTATATAGCGCACTCTTTGCTATAATGATCTTCAACTTCATGCCTTGTCAATTGATGACGGCCTCAGAAATTACAACCTCATTATACTTTTCTAATATAAGATTGGATTTAACTTACGAATTATCAGGGCATCTGATATGCGGTTCTATGTTAGCATGCCATCCCCTGTTTCTTGCAAAGTCTACTAATAAAATCACAATCCTATCGTGTCCTTAGATTCGGCAATGATTTGTAAGTGGACAATTTTGTAGAATATAACTATTTGTTTTACTTCTGCTTTTACAAGCCAAAAAATTAAAAGAGAAAAGAATAGCGCTTATACAATCCATTCCTGACCATAATTTTGGGAGGTTCTGAATATATTTCGAGCAGAATATTTGTTTGATACTTCGTTAATTGTTCCACTGTAGAATGATTCATTTAATTGTAAACCATGTTATTTAGTTTATTCTTTAGTCTTCTTTCTTTCTATCAATGCCATAAACAATTTGCACTTTTGTTCTAGAAGCTCCGATTTCTCTTATCTCTGCAGAGTTATCGAGGTAGCAAAATGAAAAATTCCCAGTCCACCAGTCTTTATTCCAGTGTGAATATTTCGTTAAAATCAAGGCTGCTTAACACATATAATAACAGTAAATACAAATGTAATTAGTAATAAACATGTAAATAAAACGATTAAGAAAAAAAAAGAAAAGTAAAGTTGTATCGAATATTAAAATTTTTAGGTGCTTGTTAAGCGGAGAAGCTTGACCTCTGGTTTCAACAAAAACAAATTTTGGCAAAAGGACGCTTATCAGCGTTTTCAAAATCTGTGGGATAGAAAAAAAAGTCAGTAAGTGTTTGGATTTTGTATAAGGTAGAGCCCTGGTGATTTGGGATCTGACCTTACAGTTAATTGAATTGAAACTGCTTTATCGGTGATTGTAACTGAAATAAAATTTAGCTAGCATAATTTAAAAAAGAAAAACACTTTTTTTTTCTTGATGGCATGAATGGTAGTGAAAAAGTGATACTTGAATCAATACATATGTTATGTTATGCTGATAGGATAAGTTTATAGTTGTTATGGCAGAAACCCTTTAAGTGAAGAAGAAATTGTGAAGAAAAAGGAAGTTATTTGTGTAGCGGCCAAATTTAAAGAAAATTAAATGAAGGTAATGTCTAGTGAACTAATTATAGAAAAGATAATAACTTAAGAAAGGTAAATCAAGAACATGCATATCCATTCCTATTTTTTTAAAGAAAAATTAACCAAGTTGTCAAATTTAAAATTCAATGGCATAATAGTAATAGTGGCAAATTTGAATTTGTGATTATTAAAAAAGAGAAAAAAAAATTTTGAGTCACATATAAGTTTTTGTTTTAAAATTTTTTTTTCTAATTTCATTGGCTTTTTTTTTGCCATAAGTTACATATATATGTATATACACTTTTTTTATTAATTTATAATTATACCAAGATATATTATATTTTGTTTTTATTCATAAATTGCTTGCTCATAAAATAATCTTTGCGCCTTATATGCAGTCTTTAGGAGTGATAGGCAATTATTTTGAAAAATAATCTGACCTACTTTCATTACTTTAACTCTAAAATAAACTCTTTTAAGACTGTACAAAAAAGCATTGTACTGGTAAAATTATTAAAAATAATAATCTCTTTCTTATATCTATTGATAAATAATTTATTCTTAACTAGAAAACTCAGGTTATGAAGATGAAAAACTTTTTCAAATACTAAAGCTTGACCAACCAGAAAAATTGTACTTAGTAACTAAAAGTTAAAGTAATATTGTAGTAAAAGATGTTTTCCTAATGAATTTATTGAAGGAAACGGGTTCTCATACAATTTTTCCCTGTCAGCTCATTGTTTGCCCAAAACTGCCTCATACTTATGCTTAGCAATAAATGAAATCTTGGAGCTAGAAAGAGTCAGAAATAACTATTGCATATGAAAGTGATCATGTTGCTCTTTCTTTTCACTTAAAGTTTTGTTCAGAATTAAGTCCTCCCATTATAGACAAAAGCCAAACCTGCAAATTGGAAATAATTTTAACGCCAAGGATTGGCAATTTTAATGTCTCGATCCAAAATGATAAGTGCCTAAAAACTTCGGAGATTGATAACTATTTGAAGCTAATAACCGAATCGAAATTTTTGATGATGATTTCATACTGAATGTACGGAAAAGTTTGTAACCTTAATACTGATTTGATAATATTATCTAAAAATGAATCGTGACTTATCTAAGCCTTTCAGTATTAATTCGGTACGAACTTTTAACATAAGATTATATATAAAAGATTATACTAATTTCAGTATAAAGTAGCAGGATGAACAGTCTGAAATCATCATCAAATATTTCGACTCAGGCATACCCTATTCAGTAAATTAAGTATGAAATCATCATCAAAAATTTCGCCTAGGGTATCCTCCAAAATAAAAGAATCAATCTTTGCTAAAGTACCACGAATTTAAGTGGTTAGAAATATAGCAAAATATACATTCTTAGAAATTATTGGTAAATTGTTCTAATTTATAGGATTATTACTATTAATACCTTAAGATATAATACAGTTTCGCAAGAGCTCTCGATGGAATAGTTTTGCTTCTCTGTTTTGAATTTACTATCGCTTCTTTAACATATGTAAGTATCTATTATTTTCTGGACTACATATTTGAACTGACAAAAAATTGATTTATTATCAGGCTTTATTTTTCGAAAATCATTTGCATGACATTTTCTTACTAATGCGTTATTAATATATATATTACTTGGACCATTTTTATCGTGAGTATTAGAAATACTGCATTTTCCTAAAAATCTTTACCACCAATGACAAAACTGTCTGTTTTCATAACGACAACCTCCTATTTACATAGATTTATAGAAAAAAGCTTCTTATTTTCTTTTTGAAAAAATAAAAGTTTCTAGGGGCTTCGGATGTTCCGATTGTTGCCTTTAAAAACCTCCCAAATCAAGTAGTGAAGCAATTATGCATAATATTCAATAATATTTCGAATAATGTTTACGCAAAATAACTAATTTTAATGCTTCTAGTTTCAAACCAATCAGTGTTCTTCCAGCAATCAGCAAAATTTAAGAGAAGATTTTAAACAAGAGACTTGTTGACGAGTGTGAATCTCATCAAATCATATATACCCGGGTTTTGAAAGCATCACTCCACTGCCAACTGAAAGCCAACTTACACTGAAAAAAATAAATACGAGCGGCAAGTAAAAATGTTCTCAATATAGTAGAAGTATATTTGATTGTTGAGTAATATAATTTGCTTGGATTTGCTTGAATTTACCAGAATTGAGTATTTAACTTATTGACTCAAGAATTATTTGCTTGATTTCAGTACATAAAAATACAAGTAAATGCGTTTACTCAGAAACCTGACTTTTTTTTCAGTGTAGAAAAAAGAAAATAGTAACATCCTGGAATTTAAGCTGATTGGATGATTGACTGAAAGGTGCTTGGTAAATGTACTTCAATCCCTGAAAGGCGACTTTAATGTGCAAAAAAGTTTCTATGTTTGTAAATTGAAGGGAAAAAATTAAAAAATATGTACGGTAATATTTCTCGGACTGTGCTTATTACAATTATTCGAAATCTATCTTACCGAATCCAACGTGTTAAAACTAAAAAATACAGATTACCTGTAATTACCTGTAATTAAAGGAAAATTTATTTTTTCGAAAAGGTTTGTTCATTAGTTTATTGATATGCTAAAACACCCTGCTTTTAACACATACCCCGCTTAAGTCTCTTTGTACAATTTAAGGGCTTTTGCGGGTATAAATAATTTAATCAATCGGTGCCCATGTGTGGTCGAGAAAGCCTGACTTTGTGAATTCCTAAAAAAAGTTACTTTCTTACGAAAAAATTAGGCTATTTACTGTGATGTGCCTGCAAGAGTATGAGTACACAAGAAAAAAAATAAACAGACTCACATACAAGACAATTTCTACACCCCCTCAGAAAGACGAAGCTTCATGAACCAGAGAGACATTTCACATCATACAATACTTTTGTTGTAATTGGATTGCTCTGGAAAGATTAAATAAAAAAAATTGGTGATACAATTCCCTGATACAATTGCATCTTTTAGATCTCGGAGCTAGAAGAAAATATTGGAAAAAATAGGGAAGAACATAGTTGTGTGACACTCATAGAAGAACAAAACTTTCTGTTGGACAGCAAAACCTGCTGCCTCTCTGTGAAAGCGTAGAGATGTATTATCTAATTTTTTAAGTTACAATTTTATAAATTATTTACAAATCTCGAAAAAAGACTTCCGCCCAAAAACATTTCCCAACAAATAATGTGCGATAGAGAGACAAAAATAAAAGTGAAAGGACGGTCAGCACTTAGGAACATCCCTAAACAAAATATGAACCATGTGACCTATTTAGTTCCATTATATAAAAGGAAAACTTAACTGGAAACACCATGTCAAGCAAAAAGCTATTCAACTGAAACAACTAACAATTAATTACTACTGGCTAATTGGAAAATTCTCCCAATTGGACCTGAAAAGCAAAAGACTGATTTATACAGCAATATTTAGACCAGTGTGGACATATGGTATCCAGATCTGGGGATGCACCAAAAAAACCAACCTAGAGGCAATACAGAAATGTCAAAATAAACTTCTTCGAATTATTACAAATGCTTACTGGTACGTTACCAATAAGGAATTACACGAAGACCTAAAAATCAAAACTATTAAAGATTCAATCCAAGACATTGCAGCTAAACATGAAAAAAGATTGGTTCACCATACAAACTTGAACATGAAACAAATATTGGACACAACAAACTTAAAAAGAAGACTAAAAAGAATCAAACCTTATGAACTTAGATTGTAATAAACTCAGGGAGCAATTAATGGATTACCCTCCCACACCATATAATTAAGTAGTCAATAAATAGTTACTAAACACATATCAACTAAGCTAATAAATTAAGTTACACTTAAGATTGTAGCAAACGAAACATTTAAAAAAAAAAAAAAAAAAAAATTATATAAAAGCTATTTCTGTAGCCTTTGAAATAAAAGAGTTTTCCAAAGATAAGAATATGGTGGAATATGTTACTGGAAGAAGACTCGTAAAAATTTAGAGGTTACCTAACAGCGTTACAAATCAATATATGTATGTTTCAGGCATTTTCCTTGCAAGCAATGAGCATCATGAGGACAAAGCATTTGAAATAGAGAATATGTTATGTGAAATTATGTTTTCCACATAGAAATGGAGAAGTTTGCATACCTATTCCCCACCAATATTTGTGATACAAAACTAAATCATATATTCCTTCTCTAGGCTACATTAAAGAATCATCTCAAAAATGAAGGAAGACAGCTTGGGTAAGAAATGGCAAAGTTAATATGATTTAACACTGTTTCTAACAATATAATTATTATATATGATATACGAATGAAACTAAAGAGATGTTAAGAGATATTGTATCAACAGAGAGTTTTGAACGAAAACATTAGAAATATCCAAAATGACATTATTCAAATTCAGAAAAATGTCAAAAAAGAGGAATATGAAGACATTGTTAGAATAAATATAATTTTGGAGTAAACGGTGCTCTTGAGAAAGATAGTAGCGAAAGCTTATCTGGACAAAAAGTTCCCCATTAAACATAAAGGACTTCGAAAGAATATATGAAGTTTTTCAGAACACATTGAAGATGAAATAGTAAGCTTTGTTATAATATATATTTATATAATAAAAGCTATTCAATGTTTCTTTTAAATTTTAGATTTTTTATATAAAAAATGAAATAAGCCTCAATTTCAAGGAATACATACCATTAATATTTAAGATATGGAACTAAATTAAAGTGGCATAAAGAGAAATATGTCATTGAAAATTTTTTTAATCTTTATTTTTGTAGATGCTTTTTAATAATATAAACAAGAAATGATGGGAAGCTTATGGGAAGATTCTGAATAGGTCTTTTAGAGAGCACTTCCAAAAATAACATTTTTTTCCTTTACAAGCGAGCTGTCAAAGGTAAGAGAAGGAATTCTAAAGAAACAATTCAAAAATTGTAAAATTTTAAAATTGTTTGTAAAAATTAAGAAAAACTTACTCGTTAAAGATGCAAAAAAGTTGAAAATAATCGAGGATAAATCCAATAAAGACGCAGACATACAATATCGACCTTCATCCTTCTTCATGAAATAGGCTGTTATGAGTAAGGAATACATTACTTGGAAAACACTTAGGCCGAAAACTCAAGCCATATATCCAAGTTCCCGTTTTAATCTATTTTACCTCCATCCATGTACCAAATAGAGACATATTTTGGAAGAATCAAAGTTTTCGTTTTGATTGTTACCTCGAATTCAAAGGCAATAAGCTCTTATGTTACTTAGTTTGAGTGGTCCATCACACGGGTAAGCATCACCTGCTTAAAATACTGTCATATCTGGTTTTATTTTAGTTGAACCCTCTTGATGCTACATGTGGAAAAACGACAGACATTAGATCTTCTCTAAGTAAAGTAAATGCTCTTTCTTTAGCTTCCACGGCATCAGGCTATTCTCACAATCCAATACCTCGAAAATGTTTTATTAATGGTTTGACCAAGTCAAAATAATTTCAAATTTTCTTTTTTGCATTCCCTCATATGTAAACAGGAGTTTAGAAACCTTTCTTTGGTAAAAAAAATTTAAGGACATCTTTTAAAAAAATTAACAATTCCTGTGATATTGTTTGCCACAAAAACTCCCAAAAAAATTTTTAATTGCCTTTTTGACTCTCTATTAAAAAGTTTTTTGATATGGTCTTAAATTTCAATAAACATAAAATGGAAATGGTAGCTAAAAAGCAAAAACAATCAAAAAAATTCCAAATATGCTCAAAAAATTCATACATTTTAATATTTTTCTAATTTTATTTTTTCCTTATTTCTTATTTCATTGCGGAAAAATCTGCAATAATGTTCGTAGCATCTTAGGGACATCCTCATGAAAACTGAATTTGTGCATGAGGGAATTAAATCCAAGCGAAGCCACTCCCAGAAAATGGAGGAGGGTCTATGAAATTAGTTAGAGAATCATCCTAACACTAAAATCGATCATTGTGTAACGAATGAATCTAAACTATTGAAAAAACTTAGAGTGGCGGACTTTGCAGCTGCCCACCCGTTAAAAATTTTATTTCAAACAGAACGAGGTGAAACTTGAACGTGTAGCCACGTGTTTCTTTCTAATGCGCGCTGTCAAATATTTTTGTTCCAAAAAGAAAAAACACAAAAAATCATCATTAAAGAGAATTTGGTGTGTTAATGTTTCGTATTTTTTAATGTAGAAAATCTAATTAGAATTTTATCAATTTAATTAAGTGAAAATGTGTTAAAATAAGTGGAATTTCAAATGTTATAAAGTGTTTTTAGTAACTTGTTTTTAATTAGTTTTGTTTACATTAATAAATGTTTAATTAATTAATTAATGAAACAGGGAAAATTTTGAATTAAACACGATTAATTCAGAATGATGGACATTGGAATGTACGGAAATCATTCTAATAACTATCATCACTCTGAAATGGGTTCTGGTGGATATTCTTATTTTCCTGCATCCGCATCACCTCATAATCATGGATATTATCATAGAACCACTTTTCAACAAAATCATAGTTTAACAATAGAAAATTCCACAACATTTCCTGCATCCGAATCGACTTCAATATTATGTAGTCCAGTGGCCAGTAGTACAAATAATATTAGTAATAGTGTCAATACATTAGAAACATCATCATCAGTTTACCATCCACATTTATATAGTCCGACAGCTGTTGAATATGGAATAACAACACAACAAAATATTAATAATAGTTCACCATCAGATCCTTACTATGATAGTGATACAAATCATTCCTATTATAGTAATCCTGGTCATACACAACAATCCACAACTGTTTCAGATTCTCATATTATAAATTTAGAGAATGGTTTAAGCTATACAAATTTAGATTGCATCTATAATCAGACACAAAACTCCAGTGTAGCTAGAAATTATCAGCAATCGGATGATAAAATTTCACTTGGTGGTGGTACATATGGTGGCTTTCATGAGGATTTATCAACAATTGGTCAGGGAACAGCATCTTGGCATCATATATCGCATTTGTCAAATTCAGGATTTAATACAGATACAACCTCAGTCATAAATTCAATTAATTCGGAAGGAGTTTCACAATTACAAGGTAGATCACCGATAGTTTCTCATCCAGCTTCCACATCAACAGTAACACAAAATCAACATCATCTTCCAACATATAAGTGGATGCAAGTTAAACGAAGTGTACCAAAGCCACATTGTAAGTTTTTTTAATTCTTTCCACCATTAAAGGAAAAATTTTAATCTAAAAAGGGTAATTAAATCTGGTCAAAGTGAAACATAATCCTTGCTGAAGACAGAAAACTCATTTAAGTCTTTCAAATATTTACTACCATTTGGTTCTGTTTCGCGTCCTATATTCACTCAAAATTCATACTTAATGTTTTAATATTTAATCGCTTGAAGAAACAAAAAAACTGACATCCGATTCCCACCCGAAATTAACAAGGAATGAATTTGATTCATAAGTTATCCAGCTTCAAAGTTTGTCCTATTAAAAGCGAAGACAGATCCAAAGACGAGTTTTAAAAGTCGAGAGTGCAATAGAAATTTGAATTTTTTTTTTAATTTAAATGTGAACGACATTTTTGTAAAGTTAAAAAATTAAGAGTTAAATAAGAATGGTTGAAGCTTGGATTATAGAGACCACAGTTTATTTGCTTGATTTTATTCGGGTTTCCAAAGTTATATCAAGTTAGTCAAGTTAATATTAGCTTAGATAGATAAAACGCAAAGAACACTTTCGAAAAAATTCATTAAATGATAAATTGTTCTAATTTTAGTAAAGTTCTAGAAATGAAAAGACGACGAATTCAAAAATTGCCGTTCATAGTTCAATGATTACAGTTCAGTGAAATATCTGAAAATGGAAGCATACGGTCGATAGCAAAAAGAAAAAGCACACATAGATCGGTTTCTCGAACTATAAATTGGAAAGTTTTCGAAGCAAGCAATACGTTTCAACGATTTGGTTAGGACTAGAGATTATTAATGATTAAAGTTTACCAAAGATATTTACATTTATCAAAATATTTTTAATAACAATAAACGACAACAAGAAAAACAAGCAATCAAGCAAAAATTTAATAACAAAAAACAATCCAAAACAATAATAAACATTGACAAAAACCACTTAAAAAGTGTTAAAATTAGAATTAAAAGTATACGCATCAAACTTTAAAAACTAAAGCAAAAATATAACCAAAATTCATCAATTCCAAAAATATGTCTACAGAATTTTCGCGTATTGATTTTTTCGTGTGATTTTTATTCTTATTTTGATTTTTAACTAACTTTTAACTTTTAACTAAACTAAAACTTTCAACTAAAATAAAACTTTTACTCATTTGCTACATAAAAAAAAACAACTTTGATCTGGTACCTCAAAACCTTCGGATCCATATAACAAACCATGATACCAAAAAAGGTTTTTCAAATGTATAATTTTGCTCTGTTTAAAGTCGAACAAACTAACATTCATTTTTCCGTTTATATTTTTTATAGCATTCATGAGTAGCTAAGGCACAAAAAAAATCAATTTCTGCAATAAAATCAAAAAGATGCAGCTCCTCATAACCATATTTATCCTTTTCTTTTATATATAACTTTGAATAGAACCAGAATTTTCTAGGATATGTTTTAAATTCACAAATTCATGTCCTTATCAGTTCATTTGAAGGAAGTTTTTCCAAAATTCTCAATTCACAGCGCAAGCTTGATTACATCATCTTCTGATCAGCCACTATGAAAATTTTAAAACGGGAAAAATTTTATTGAGACAAAACTGAAGTGCGTTTGTTTTTAAGCCGATAACTTTGCAAGTTCCATAAATTAATCAAACTGAAACTCTCCCCCTGATAAGTAATGAATGATAGCTCTAAGGACGCCAAGACAAGCCATGATTACTAAATAATTATCATTAGTAAGTATAGATTACTGTACAATAGCCAACTTTCACAAAAATTGTTATTGCTGGAGTCCACTTATTTCTGTCTTCTTAGATGGATGGCTCTTGATTTTTATTTAACATCCATATACCAAGATATGCCACATCCTGTTTTGATCTAAAATCAGGATATCTAAGATTCTTTGGAATATAATGACCAATGCGTGTTGAAAAAGTTTCACAGTATATTTCCACGTCTGAGTTGAAAATTGGAAATTTGTCAAAATTTAGTCTTCAAAAAATTTTCAAAATCTCATCTAAACGTTGAACTTTAGTGATAGGTTCGGTAAACTTTTTGTCGCGATTTTGTTTAAAAGCAAAATTTGGAAGTTCGTCATCCGTGAAAATTGTAAAGCTTCGACTTTCGTGTGAGAAATTACTAATACCTGACGAACTGTGTTTAACTTTATTGGGAAGAATGATCAAGCATTGTCTACTACTTGTTAGAAAGCAGCATAAAAGGCAGCAATTAATGTTTCGATAATAAAAGGTAAATTAGCAGGAGATCATAAAAAGGCTATAAGGCAGTCCTTTTGAGAACTTTCTTTATTTTTTGTGCACATACGAAATTTTCTAAAGATAAAAGGACTCCATTAAATATAACTGTAACTTTGAGCCAAAGTAATATTCCATAACAACTCAAGGCTAGTTTCACTTTTCAATTTATCATTTTCAGCTATAAACAAAATAAATACTTAAAAAACTGCTTCCAGTTAAGTACGAGTAATCATTTCAGATTAAGTCCATTTTAGGACTTAAGGAAACACTAGGAATATAGTTTTTACGGAAATTAATTCCTACATTTATCTAAAAGGGTGCCTCACCTTCTCCCCTTCACAGCTTAGGCCATACTGTAAGAAAACCACATGCGTGTTGGACAACAATAATTGTTATTCAACACTACGATTAGATTTATGTTTGAGTCAAAAATCATTGCGTGACGTCAGTAAAAATATTCAAAAATTGCTATCAAAACAAATTTTACAAGTCATAAACTTAGCATAAAATGTGTCATAAAATCATTGAAGTAGCTCTAGCTTAGTTCTTAGTTTTACCCTAATCGAAAAAAAATAAATAAAAAAATTAGCTGTGATCATTTTCAATTTTTCGTATGGAATGTGGCTAAAATAAAATGTTTCGTGATTCAAAAGTATTCTTAACTTTGCCTTTTGTTAATTGCGTTATATCCGAACACCTAAAGGATTTTTAAAGAAAATTAGTTTGCGTGTACAAGTTAAAAACTAGATTGGACGTTAACGCTATCAAGATTTATGCTTTAGTAGTTGTGGTCTAAAATCTTTGCTTAAGACATTTGACTGTTTTTAGAGTTAGTTTCATTAGTTTTCATCATCAAAAGTCGACAAAAATATGACATTAAAGTCAGAAATAATATAATCAGAAATGCCGGACAGACTAGTTCCAATACATTCCAAAGTTCTCTTGAAATGTCTGGAAGAGGGTTTGACTATAAGAGCGATGAAGTGAGCAGGGTCTTTGAAAAAATTTGAAACAAATTCGCTATAGCGAAATTTAATTGTTCTGTATCCCTTATTCCTAAATCTCTGAGTTTTTTAATTTTCAGGCCTTTTAGTGTTTCTCATTATCACAAATTAACATTCATTTTTGGTAAATATCAAGGCTCACACAAAGATGTGCATATGGTGAAATGAGACTTGAAAAAATTTCATATAGTTTCAGTAACTTTTCATTCAGTTAAATTGCTTAAGAAATAGAAAAAACAGCTGAGGAATGTTTCAAAAACAATAACTGGAAGATGGTATGGCAGCTCTTCTTTATGGAACAGACCAACAATAATTTTTGGTATGGGGAAGGAGAAGTGCCTTGTGAAATCAAAGCAAGGTCGAAAAATACCATCCGACCATCTAAGTAAGGCATTTTTTTATATTTCACATTAATAACTGGTTTCGAAGGCATTTTTTAAAAGGATTTATTCACAAGAGACTACAAATTTGGAAAAAAATTATTCATCATTTGATTCTCGAGTTAAATCAGCCCAAAAACATACAAGAATCTTGTAGAGCTTTAAGTTTGTAAAGTTCGTTTTCTTTCATCAAGTCCTTAGAAGTGAAACCTATCAAAACCGAGTATTATTGTTCATTATATGACCTTTTAAAATCGGATAGATTTACATAAATATTTAAACATGCTCCACAAGCCCATTTACTATCCTTAGAAAAGCAAACTTATTAACGTCATCTTTATCGAACAAAAAAGCTTGTTACACATCCTGTTATTAGCTGTTGTGGGTAGAAAAGCCTTTTAGCTACGGTGTAGCTGTAGCAGACTAAAGATTGTTGACAGTTGTGCAAGAACTACAAATGTGGACTAGTTATCAAGATTTTTTTTTGTGATTTAGTCGAAAATGTAAAAAGCTCAAGGTTTTGGACTATTCATGTCCATGCTAATATTAAGGACTGCATAAAAAATAAAATGACTTTAATGCGAGTAAAATCACATAAATATGCATGCAAAGCATAAATTGTCTCGGAAGTTAAAAACTTGTTTTTTACATTCATAGAAAAGCTTTTCTTACAATAAGTGGAACCTCAAAAAATATTCTGCTTTTCATTACACCTCTTGTAATCCTTAGATTAGAAGTGTGCTTATATTATATCACATCGGGATACATTCCGATCTTGCTTGCTTGCATATAGCTTGCTTTCGAATATTCCGATATTGAATCGAAACATGATCAAACCCAAATAAGGTTAACGGAAGTTAAAAAACATGAACTCAAGATAGCTACATCAGAAATGGCTAGAATTAGATTTTAAAATTTGATAAAATCAACCTTCAAGCAAGTCTCTAAGTCTGTCAATTACAGATTGTAGATTTCATTTTGTTGGCTTTTTTAAGCCTGTGCTGATGAAATTAATAAAATTATTTATATAGTTTTTTTTTTTTTGTTTGTGTACATGTTCTTTACCTTGAATCTAAAACCCAGTTAGTGGTCAGAAGATTTTCTTCTTTTTGTTTGTGATGATACCCAACTTCCAGATCAAGATGAGTGTTCTGCGATAGGAAATACCGAGCAAGGCAAGAAATTTTGATGGAAAGATGATGTTCAAAATTAATGACACTATGAAACAACTTAATATAAGAACACCGGAATTCTTATCAAGACCAAAGAAGAAAAGAGTACAGAATTATAAGCAAAGACAAGAGACCTTTCAGTTAACATAAATTTTTGCCTCTATATAAGACATGCGACATCTGTTAAGACAGACAAACAGAATGATGCCATAAATTAAAGGCAATTAGAGTGCATCTCATGTTATCAATAAAATTTGAAGTTAAGGTCTCATTTATTTGCAGTTAAATGTTTTTTTTGGTTTCTCTGTTGTCTGAATACTTTCCACGGAACTCAAATCCTCTCAATCACAATCGTAGTCATCGAAAAAGGAGTAAATGATATTCCAAAATTTTCTAAGCGGGAACCTAAAGTTATTAATTATTTTTGACATGGTCACTGAATTTTCGATATATTGGACCCAAGAAATCGTTTCAAAAAAAGTGATATGATAAAATATGTCGAACCAATGGTTCCATGAAAAATTTCAATTTGATAAGACTGGTTTGTCTTTTTTTGTATTGTTCTTAATATTATTTTTTAAGCAAAGGTGATGAAAAACTTGTTTTATTTTATTTGAAAGGG
The DNA here is from genome assembly GCA_947359355.1 of Acrocera orbiculus. NCBI lineage: Eukaryota > Metazoa > Arthropoda > Insecta > Diptera > Acroceridae > Acrocera > Acrocera orbiculus. The sequence continues at coordinate 44,885,232 of OX375756.1, read as the reverse complement.
TGTCAGATATAATGTCTATAGTAATCATATTTGGAATAAATTGAAATGATGACTTTTTATCTTTAATAAATTTTAAATGGTATTTTTTTAATTCAATTCTGTTTTAAAGGATCTTAAAACAATAAATCAATGCTATCTTTTAAACTAAATATTTTTAGTTAAGCAGCGGTGTTTCTTTTTCTTGAAAAAAGTGTTGGTCGAAAAACCACTTGAATAAAAAAAAAACTTATAGTTATAATAATTAAAGACCTTCTGAGCTAATATATCCTAGCTTTGTGGCAAAAATATTTAAATCTAGTATTTTTAATAACGATCCTTGTTTTAATGTAAATATATTACGAAAGCCAACGAGTAATCAATTATTTTGAAATCTAGTGTAAACTTTGTAGTAAATTAACTTTTTTTTCTTTGTTTTCTATCGCTAACAAGGAATCCTATATTTTTCTTGATCATTAAAAACCCAAGGTTTAAGAAGAAATATATTGTTATGAGCTGCCATTAAGACGAACTGTACTAAAAATCACTGTACTGACTGACAGAAAAATGTATATTTGGAGAGATAAAATTCAAAATTAAGTTGATAAGGTCTACAAGTTAATTAGAATATATTTAATAAGAGTGTTTCAAGGACTCCAGAAGTCTTATTTCTATAATTTTCAACTAGCTCTGGATGCATTTTAAAAACAGAATTCTAATAGAGAAGTTTTTTGAAGGACTAGGAATTAAATCCTTTAAAACCACTTAAAAAATTGATGAAAAAAATTCAATGATGAACCACCTACTAACGTAACTGTTACGTAACCCTATGTATTCACTAGGGTTTAGTCAGTTAAATGAAGAATAGCCAATGTAATAGCACAAAATTCACACAATTGAGTTAAAAGTTCTGAAACTATAATATTTTTAGAATATTTCTGCAGATACTTTTAAAATGTTTTTAAATAGTTTTGCTGTTTTGTGGATCAGATAGTTTGCTACATGTTAATTTGAAACAAATGCAGCTTGATTTCTAGTTCATTTATGCTCTGGATTTATTACAAGTTTCCCTAATAAGGTTGTAGTTCTGTGGATTTACTTTTAGACTGTAAAAAAGCTTACAATTTATATTATTTTTAAATTCAAATCCATGGCAAAACAATGTTAAAATTTATTGATTATTTTTGAAATGTAAAGCAGCAAAAAGATCTTTGAATAATCAAAAGGAGTACAAGTTCAAGGAAAATTTTGCAAACAAATAAAAATTTGTTTATATTTCCAAAAAGCAATGCAATTTCTCTTCAACAACGTATAATCGAAATTAATAAAAATACTTTCTTTATGAGAAAAAAAAAAATAAAAGCAAAAATAAAGCTTGCAGTTTAGAATAGAACTTTTCTTAAGAGTTAAAATCCCTTCTTAATTAAATAGTAAATAAATTTACAAAAATTACATCAAGAAAATCCAATTTATATTCTCAAGTTGCATAACATTTGACTTGATATCATTTATCCTTGACAAGAAAATATCATTAGCTTATGACAACAATCGTCTAAATTTGAAGCCATAGAGTCGACGCAATAGCCAAATCCTTAGATTGGGTAATAGATCTCTTCAATACCCCAATAATTTCCTATACCATCTTTGAGTATGTCTAAATATTTGACTGAGGTATCGGGTTACATAACATCGTTTGACATGATGAAGGGCATCAAAAAATACCAAAAAGAAAAAAAAATGACCATTAGATATTTTCAAATTTATAAATTCCATGCTTGTTGATATGGGCTACCCGAAATTTGTGCCAGAATTAAATTAGTGTGACTAATATTAATTGAAAAAGCTGATGCTAAATAGGCCTTTAGCGCTGTTATGAAAGGTGTAAATGGGGGTTAAGACAGACAAAGTTATCAATCAGATATCACGCAATGTTTTTTTTTACTTTTCATAAAATCTGATTTCATGGCATGTGGCCTTAAGATAAACTTTTTTTCTTGGTTTTTTAACAATTCCTTTATTCTTCTTTCCTACCGGAAAATTAGAAAAAAATTGTTTGCTAAGTAGTTTGTTGATTCTATAATCGTATACCAATCGAGAGGTTTAGTAACTTAAAAAGTTTAATAAACCAGAAAAGCACGTGCTGAGGGGCTTCGTACTAGAACTCAATTTCTAAAATGAGAAGACTACAAAAAATGTAATCTATGAGAAAATGTTAAACTGTTGTTTGTCTGGTCATACAGAAAAAAGTATACATATTGACGCATATTGTAGATGTGTAAGTTGACTCACCAGGCAAGATAAAAATAAATTTTAACGGAAGAAACACTAATCAACGATTTCAAAAATAATTTTATATCAGCTGAAAAATTTATACAGACTGATTTGATTCCATTGAAAATAATATTATTACTTAGCGGGAAAAATCTCCATCCTATGAGGCATACATATATTTTTGCATTAGACTAACAATAAGACAAAGATATCATTCATTGTTGTAATTGTGTGCAGGATTATCTGATCATAGTTTGCAAAAAATCGAAATGACCTTCCATTGAAAAATAAATACTCCATTCCAATAAATTTTGTAAAGAATGCAAGTAGGAATTAGGTCAAGCCATTTGGTTATACTTACTTCACACGTGACCTTTTATCTTTGTAAAAGTTTAGTAGTAGGAAGCTTAACTTAAAAATCAGTATAACACAAGGTTTTCAGTGATTACCACATTTCCTGTTTGGTGTTTTCGGTATTTTGAAGGAAAATTTGGGAGAAACAGACATTACATAAATCAAGTTTTAAATACAGTCTTTTTGATCCACATTTCAACTTATCAAGGCTATCAAATTCTAAACATAATTCTTGATTGTGTTCCTATTTTACGTTGGATGTTTTGCGTGTGGTATATACGGGGCTAGCTTCTAGTTGTGAATATTTCAATATCCAATTTTTATGGTGACTCCTTGTGCTTGTTAGATCCTTTAATGGCTTTCCACACCACCTAAAAAGGTAACTTTGTTGGCGAATTAACCTATTCTTTTTACATGGCCAGCTTCCCTTGCAGGTTTTGTAATGACCTATTACATTTCATTATGTCTGCCTTTCGATCCGCAAATTAACATAAATAAAGCCAAACATAAACTTGCATATTATAAAATTAAAAATGATATTAAATAAATAAACGGTAAAATATAACTTAGCTTATTTGTTATCGCATAATTGAATGTAAAATTAGCCTTCGGTATGCTAATCGATACACCTGGTTGTCAGGTTTTTTTTTTCTTACACACTTTTTAATTTTTATATTAAACTTAAACTATGTGCCCACAAACATTTTTTTAGTAGAATTTGTATGTTTTTATTTCATTAAAATTTTTATTTTAATTAAATAATTTCTAAAAGTCTTTTTTATTGCGTTTATTTTTACACCGATTTTTTAATTAATTATTAAAACTTTGATTAAAAGAGGTTTTGACTTTTAAAAATTGTAAAATTTAAAAATGTACAACCAACAAAGAGAAAAATGTTTTTTTTTAAATATTACTGTAAAAATATAACAACATCTTGCGTATGTTGACTGGCAGTTTTTTCAGCAGATCGATTCTTCTGTTAGCACTCCTTTTAAATCACTTATTATTTCATTTTGTTTTTTTTATTTAACCTAATTAAGCTCTGTTTATGCCGAGTACTTAGTAAAACTTGAATTAAACTTTCAACTTAAGCAACCATAATTAAAATATCGATTGCTTACACCTAGAAATTTAAAGCGTTATTTTATTTTTTTATCAAATAATAAGAAAAAAAATCATTTTCTTATGAGCAACTCAATCTATTATTCTGTCATTTGTTTTCTTAGTTTTAATCAAAATACAAAACAAATGTGTCTATTTTTCGAAAACCTTAAGATGAACACAGATCTGAAAAAAATGTAAAATTTAAGTACAAACATGTAAAAAAAGTAATACTTTAAAAAAAATTTAAGTACAAGATTCAAATGAAAAGAAAAAATTATAATAAATTTTTCCAAAACCATTTGAAAGAGAATAATAAATTTACTGACACCTCATATTTCAATTAAATTTTTGGTACGTTAAGCTTTCTTTGAAAAATGAGCTGAAAATTTGCTTAACAAAATTTAATTAAACTAAAATTAATCGCCAATGCTAGCTCATTGGTGACGAATATCTGTAATTAATCATAAAAAACACAAAATTACCACGTGGCAAAAATGTTTGGTCTTGTGCTCACCTTTCAAATACATATTTATATATTTTTTTTCAATTTTATTCAATTTTTCAAAATGTGTTTTAGGTTAATTTATTTATATATTTATTTATTACTCACAAAGAATATATAGCAAGTCATTCGCTGAATTGCTTATTAACCCTTTCGCTATCAGCGTCACATATACATATGTGACGACCTGATTTCCTTTGCTGGGTCCGATGTCCCAAATATGTGACGGATATTCATTATCAATTTATGATAACTATTGTATCCAGTCGTACTGCACATAGATGTATAATTTTATACAACAATAAAATAAATGAAAGATGTTATTGGTCTGGCAATAATTACAGTTGCTTATAAGATCTGAGCGTCGGAAGTAATGGACATGAGTTCTTTACCGCATTTTGATAATTTGTTATACTAAGAGTGGTGGCAAAGTGATTTGTTGAGTTATAAAGGAATGGATTACCTGCAAGTTTTAAAGTGTTCAACAAAAGTCAGAGGATTTGTGAAGATAGGTATCAGCATTTCTATTGAGTTAAGTAGTTAGGTATATATATCGAATGTAAACTAGTATTTGAATGCAACTTTCTAAAGAACACACATTTATTTATACACAATGTCTAATTTTTGCAATAAGCCCCCTATGAAGAGAAGTCGCATTATTTACTCGAGGGATTAGGATGCTGAGGAAACCTTATGTAAAGTAAATATACCTCATGAAATACGCAACTAAACTTTATGATCTATTGTGGAAAGAAAACGGTTAGCAATAATAATGGACATGCCTTCCTCGTTGTGTATAAGCTACTACAGGATTATATGAGGAAGGCCATATTGTGTATATGGGCAATTATTATAACAATGTTCAATTAACTGCTTCTTTATACATAGACAAGGCACATGCTGTAGGCACCCTACGGAAAAATCGAAAAAGCAACCTAAACTTTGTAATAAATAAAAAGCTAAAGAAAGGAAAATCCGTTTTTGCAAAAAGTGGTAATATTTTGGTGCAAAAATGGAGAGGTAAATGTGATAGGCTATTGATGTCAGCGATGCTTAAGGCATCATTTAAAGAAATACGGTGCAAAAGTGGACAAGTAGTAAGTAAGCCCTCTGCAGCTGTGGATTTCCATGAAATCATGTCAGGCATCAATGAAGCAGTTCAAATGATACCGTATTATTCTTCTCCCGGGAAATCAGCACGTTTGTATACAACAAAGTTCATGACACCAAACTAAGTCACTTAGACTTTAGAAATGAGTTGGTCAATAGACTCATTCTAGAGAGAGAAACACAAAGCTGTACGAATACACATTTTCCAAAAAAAACTTGGAAAAAGAGTTAGATGCCGTGTATGTTCTGCCAACAAACTGCACACAGCTAAGATGTAAGCCTACAAAATGTACACAGCAACTACAACACTTCCAATTGGTTTATGCATAAGCAAATGCTTTAAAAATTATCATAAAAATTAATTAACTTTGAATAAAACATTCTATTATTATGTTTTCCTTTTCCAATTTAGTTCATTTCATTTTAATCTGATGTGTCACATTATATGTGACGTGTGGGCTACAAATCGAATTATTTATATATAGCCCGGTCACTTATTCTTATCGGTATATAAAATTGCTCATATAGCTTATTTGGAACGTTATAATATATCCCAAAAAACTAAATAATAATTGGTATCATATATGATTATACAATTATATTAATAATTTAAATTTGCACTACATATTTATTTATATAAAAATTTTATTTATGTATCAAATTTTACAAATTTATTTATACTCCCTCTGCAAGTAGAATAGTTTATACATCTGAAATTTGCTTTGCTCAATCGAGTTATGTATATCGAGTTATGAATTCGAATTTTGTTTGTAGTAAAATTTTATTGAAATTCAAATGCACTAAAAATACAAAATAGCTTGGTAACCCGAGTAGCAACGCCTATCCGGGACGGATCCGATTTGCCCTAAAGTCGATCCTGCTCGGATATGGAAATCGGATGGGCCCGGATAGGTCTTGTAACGCTAGGTTACGTCCGGGCCGAATCAGGTAAATGTGTCCGGCCCAGATCAGGCTGCCTGATGCTTTTTTTTTGTTTTAATTTAAATAGAATTATTATTATTATATTAATAGCATATTTTATTATATTAGATTAAAAATTACAAAAAAAATTATAATTTAATATATAATACACAATATATAATACACAAAACTTAACTTCTAAAAACAGAACATATACAGTGGGGGGTATACTTTTCAGAGAAAAACTGGTTTCAGGTAAGAAATTAGATGACAGGGATATCGGAGCGTCATAAACGACCAAAATAAAATGCCATATGTATTTAAATAAACATGTATTTTTAATAAAGAAAATTTACACAATGTTTTTACACAATATTTTCTTTTTAAAGTAAATAAATAAACAATCACTAATTAATAACTATTTTTTTTAAGTATTTATATATGTAAACATATACATAGCATTTAAAACACTATTTCGATTTATTTATTTATATTAAATTATTTATTTATTTATATTAAATTAATTAAATAAACTAAACTAACATAAAACACTAAATAACATTATTAATTAAATTAAACACTAAATAAAAATTCCCTTTTGACAAATGAACGTCATATCGCGGAGAAATTGCTAAGACAACTTCAGAGAAAGTGAAAGAAAATTGTTGTTATAAAAGAGTAAGATACATATATCGCGTACACTGAACAAAAAGATTTATAGTATTTTAGCGTTTTTTTGTTTAAAAAAAGGAAATAGCTTTTAATTATTAATTTAAACTTATCATAAATCTTATTTTTATTAAATATTTCTACAGTTTGGCTTAAAATATTTTTGCCCGGATAACATTTTCACAACATCCGGAACTGTTCCGGCAGACTGATCCGGCCTGGATAGAAAAGGTTCGGGTTTTCCATATTAGGGCTTTATTCAGGTTGCCCAACTCCGGCCCTAGTTATATAGCTAGAACAAAAATTTTTGTTTCATAAAGATCACTTTATGGCCTTCAAAATTTTTCTTTTACTTTAAATTTTTGTTGTGCTTGTTCTAAAAGGGATAAGAAATGATTTTATTACTTTTAGAGGAGCATTTTGTGGCCTTCAAAACTTTTGGTGTACCTCTAAAAGTAATAAAATCATTATTTCCTATCCCTTTTAATATAAATACAACAAAAATTTCAAATACAACAAAAATTTCCATTAGAACTAAAATTTAAAATACAAAAAAAATTTTAAAGGCCATAAAGTGTCCTTTTACTATTATGAAATAAAAATTTTTGTTCTAGCTATGGCTAGAGCAAATACATCACCCTTTTTACAACCTTGTCCGTCGTGCGAATGAAAAACGCATTGGTCTGTACAAGGCTTTAGGTGTTCCATTTAGGGCAAGCTGGACAGGGGCCTGATTGGGCCCGGATCAGGTTAGAGCTCGCCGGATAGGTGCTTCTACTCGGGAATACGATGAAATTCTGACTTTATCAGTTGTTTAAGACGTTAGCTCACAGCTACCTATAAACTTGTTTTGCCAGTAGAACTCTTAAGAATTATTTATACAATAGTATAGAATGTATAGACTTTGATTCGTTCAAATTTTTGGCTGTCAGATACTTGTGTAGACACAATTTTTATGGTGAATAATTTCTAAAAAGAGCCAGTAAAGTTCTGAATAAAATATTTACAAATTTTTTTCAAACAGAATCCTTGAGTAACCCCAAAAAATAAATAACTTTTTTGCTGAATTATCTCTCACTTTCATTTCTATAAGTCTTAGCATTTAGCTTTCATCTTTTATATGCAAAAATAGTGTTGACAGTTTCTCTCCAATGTTTAAAATTATGTCTTTAGTTACGTTTAGGTACAAATATTAGAAATTCAGTTCCTGGAAGGCCCAAACACTTGATCGAATTTGAAATCCATAGAGGTTTTGAAAGTACTAAACCACTAAGATATTGCATTTGCTTTAAAACTCCACTGTATAAGTGAACATCAATGTTTGTCCCACAGTGTTTGAGCTCAAGTGCAATTGATATAAAACTTACTGTCAGTTGTCAAAAAGAAGAAAAACAATATTAAAAACATTGGGGCTGATTGGGGCCATTTATCCACTGCACTCCACGTTTGTGAACCGTTTGGGGCCATTCTATTCTTATCAAAATTTCTTAGAATTTTTTTATTATTTTTCTTTATTTATCAAATATAGATAAATATACATACATTTATATTATGATAAAACACCTCAATACTAACGAAATCTTAGAAAAGTTTGATTTAAGATTCTAATGTCCTTTGAATAACGAGGAAATTCATTAAAAAAATGTAAAAAAATAAAGTGACAAATTATTGATTTTTCTGAATGATGGTTTTTTATATATTTTCCTAGTATCAAAACACTTTTCAAAAATCACATTCACCACGAAATCAAAAAAAAAAAATTTGTTTCAATTATAGAAAAAAATTGTAAAGAAATATTCTGTGATAAATATTTCATATTTTCCTATCTAACTTGAAGCTTCTATTTGAAAAGAAAACTTTTTATTTCAGAGATATCAAAAAATTTGGCTCCATCTGCTTTAGAATTGTGTAGTAAAATCTTAATTCGGGTAATAGGTACTGACAAGATGACGGATTACCATTTTTGGTGTTGTTGTTTTTATCTGTACTAAAAGCATACAACGTATACAAACACATGTCAGAGCCCTCAACTGCAGAAAAAACACACCCTTCAATAGTAATAGGTTTTTTTTGTGGTGTGAATTTAACTTTAGCCCGGGATTTTTATCAAAGGCCAGCTATATAGGTTGGGTGTATCCTCAGAATATAATCTTTATCCTTAATTCAAAGAGTAGGGAAAAAGTTCTATAGTCATACAGATATTAAGAAATTCTGTTTTTTGAGTGGATTAGTTTGGTAATTTTTCTATTGGACATAATTATACGAGAAAAAATTGTGTTTTCTATGCTGAGACATGCGTTAACAGATTAATTAATTTGATTTACATTTCAATTATAAAATGCTTTTTCTAAGAGTTTTATTTTTAAATATCCGTAACATTCTTTGTAATGATTAAAGGTTAAATTAAATTGTTTAAATATGATGAAAAAACTAAATAAAGCTTTAAATTACTCAAATTTGACATACATTAAACATCACATACATCAGCATCACCAAACAACAATATTTTGATTTAAAATAATTAAAAAAAATTAAGCTGACTAATTAGAGCTCACTAACATATTTAATAAAATACTGATTTTTACTAGTTACAATCTTCTAATTATTATGATTAAATTTTAACTGTTGACCATGCATCAAATTATATTTCTAAGACGATCTAATTCCAATGAAATCTAATTTTTCAAAAATTCAAAATATTTTGGAATTTGTTTTGAAATATTAAATATTTTCACTATTTTAAACTTAAAATTTACATTTCGGAAGTGAAGAAAAACCCAATCTAGTAAATTTGACAAAGGAAAAACTAGACCCAACCCTAAGAAAAATATTTTAATCCCAAGCTCCAAAACTACAAGCATAATTTTTGTAGTACCGCATGAATTACACAAATCAAAACAAATGCAACAATAGTGCTACAATCATTCACAATGTTAATTTTTCTTGTTGTTGTTTGAATTGAATTTTGGTGTTCTGCCGTGACCCAGCAAATCTTCTCATCGAACAAAGACTATCTAAAGTTGAACTTTTTAAGTTCATAACACTATGAAACTGTCTGTAGTAAATCACAATTCTTGACACTAACGCCATGTAGAGAGTCAATCATTCTAAATTTCAAATATAAATGACAGATTTAGGAATATCGTCAAGTCATTGTGTCAAAATTAACCCTTCTCTGAGTATAATTTAAATCCAATAAAGACAAAAACATAAGCAGACGAAAGATATCATTTGTCTTTCGATTTGACAATTCTAATGAAATCGGTTTTTCGTTATCTGGATACCATACCACAGGAGTGGTCATTTAACATACATATATATAGAGTTGTATGTGTATGCAATGACCAGAACCTTTGTGGCTACAGCATACCAAATTCCAAGGAACTCTTTCGTAAATGATAAAATTTTTTTGTTAGATAATACGAAGAAAATATAAGCTTAACTGAATAGCTTTTTAGGACTTTAAAATTTCTTTCTCTTTTTAATATTTCTAAGTTGTATAAGAAATATCGTGAGCAATTTTCCTTCAAGAGTTATTTTAAATTTGTTAATGTTAAGATTTTCGCGAGAGATGCCCCAATTGGAGGTTTATTTAAAAATTTCTAATAATTTTTGACATGAGACACTATTCATTTCCAAATGATGCATCATTTATGAGCACTCTATACGAATTTATGAACGCATTTTGCCATATGAAATAAATTTCTGCTCATGTGTTTTAGTAAAGATTTATGTCAAATAAAAGGGTTTTAGAAAGTAACTTATTGAAATGAAAATTTTAATATTCTATCCTATACCGATGACGTTTTGACAAAAATTTTACAAAAATTCTGTAGAACATTTTAGTATATAATAAATTATTCTGAATAAACTGACAATGAGTGTATCATTCAAATTTTTAGCATAAAGTAATAAAAATTTATGATTTAGCATAAGAAAAATCTGAAAATTTTTAAAAATAAATGCTTACATGGTCTCTTCTCCTGGGGATCTAAAATGTTTAAGAAAATCCTACGCAAATGAGCATAAGATTTCTTGATATTTTTTTAATCACCCTTTTTTTATCTTTTTAAAGATCCCATCCTTCCTCTATAATTGATAACGTGGGATCTATCACAAACTCATTGCTCAATAAACAAACAAACATTCACCTCAGGAAATGTGATACCCTTCTGTATCCTGTATTCCTGTAGAGGAATTAATGAACATATAAGCTTGTCTGCATATTCTTAATAGAATATATGCCTTTTATAGTTTTGTAGGTTCTGTCTTGGACCTGAGCTTTAAAGCACTTCACGGTTGTCTTTATCGAAAGTATTTAAATAAATTGAGTACTTTTACTGGCTCACATTTAGATATATAGCATCTTTGGGTATTATGCGCTTGCGAATAGTTATTTTCGAAGTTTTCTTAAAATTTTCATCAAATTACACATTAGTTAAAATAATGCCATGTTATCTGCATACATGAGTATTGAAGTTTCCAAGAGCTTTTGATTTATTATTTCCAATATGTCTATTTTGCCATGTTGAATAAAAGAGGGCTGCTTCAATCTCCTTTTAGAGCTGTTTGGTTTTCGTATGTGAAATTCGTGAATCATTGATTTCCGTATTAGATTAGTTTCCAAACCTTACTAATCGGTTATTATTTTTTTAGCATTTTTACGCCTGAATCAGGGTCGAACATGTCAATATCTTTAGATTCGTCTTTAAAAACTAAAACCAGTTATCCTTTCACCATCATTATGGTGTCCTCCATTTATATCAGCAGTATTTTACATGCTTGTTTATTCTACATGCTTACTTCCTTCTCTAAGTCCAAATTGTACATCGAGTATGTTTGAATATATACTTCAATTGTTAGTTTTGAGTTTAAAATTGCCTTAAGCTGTTAGTGATAATACATGAGCTGTTTTCAACTGTCCATGGAAATAAAGTCGTTATATCACTTCCGAGTTCCTTTCTCATTCTCATAAAAAGAATTCAGAATGTGTACCTTTTGTATAAAATTTCAATTAAGTTTACAAAAACCAACCATGACAACGGGTTTTAAAAAAATTTTTGAAAAATTGAAGAGACTCTTATACTGACGCTTATATACCTCCCGTACTAAGTTTGATTTGATATCCATTTTATTAAAAAATAATTTAAATTGAAATAAAAATAATTTCGGAACATTGCTGTTTTAATTTAATTTTCTTTATGTAAAATTGCAAAATATGTGATGTCACACTAGGTAGGGAGGGTCTCACAAATGTGACCAACTGTGACAAGGACGGGGGAGGGGTCAAAAAATCATGAAATTCGTGCGACGTAATTTATGGACGCTCTCTAATATTTTAATAAATTATTATTAAAATCATGCTTTTCATTTAAACTTTTTTTCCAAATTTCATATTTTTTACTTAATGGCGCGTGGCGATTCTTAAGCAATTCATGTCCGTTTCAGTACGTGGCAATTCTTCCGTAATTTAAGTCCATTTTAGTACTCCACACGGAAATTCATATTGATCCAAGAAAGAAGTGGTGAATTTTGAATATTGCAAACCAAATGTGTGTCAAAGGGTTGATAAGGCTTCTGTAACACCCTAGTCAAACAGAGGAAGAATCTAGTTGTTGGAATCTAATTTTTTGCCTCAGTCAATTAGAAGTCGCGATGTACGTGGTTTATTAGAGTAGAATCTTATCAAATGTAATCTAATTTAACTAGGAACAGGAACGTGGTTTTTTCTATTCTGAGATTTGGTAGTGCTGGAAGGTGAAATTTTTTTCTTTTCACCACGGCTATATTTGACATTTGAATGTCAAATTGTGTTTATGTTTTTTAAAGATGGACGCTAAAATGAATACCGGTAAGTATTTTTTAATGCCTCCTTTTATTTTATTTTATACATTGTATTAAAACACACAGATAAAATTTTTTCTATAAGGAGTCGTTGTATGTGGTAGAATACACAGAATACAGCCATTGAAAGCCTGTAGGGGAAATTTGGGCATTTATTAGAGATGTGTCTAAACTAATATTTGGTGATATTTCCTAATACTAATATATTTGTTTGATGATATTATAATATCTAAACGAATATGTTGATATCATTAATTTTCACTTAATTTCTGTTTAGTATATTCGTATATTTCATATAACATACTCTAATACACGCAAATATCAATATAAATCGTTACTTGATAGATATAAAAAATGTATCCAAAGGAATACAAAATTAGTCCCGCCAGATTAGCCAAAATGTAAAAAACGGGTGCCAACCACGTTTTTCTCTCCTGAATATCGTGTGCAAGCGAAAGTAATAAATTTATTTTTTTATGTGGATTAGCTACATAATAAAAGAATACAAAAAGTTTAGGCTCTTCCAAATATCACGCACAACCAAATAAAATGTATAGCTAGTATATATTCCTGATCTAAATTAATATTGCTTTTTATATTAGCTTTACTCAAATTAGCTGTTACTTTGGTATTATAATATATGTCACCATGAATATTATGATACCTAATATTAGCTAATGTCACTAATATTTAAATGAATACTAATATATCAGACTTATCTCTAGCATTTATTGTTAATTTGCAGGTTGTCCAACAAAATAAAATTAATTTTAAAAACATTAACATTTTTTTGGGGCTTTAATAAGCACAATTATTGATTTTTTTCTTTCCTTTTCTTTGAATAGTTTTCTTTCTCTTTTAGCCTCAAAACTAACACCAACACTAGAATACCAAATTCCTGGTGTTCATCTAGATTCATGCCGTAGTATCACTAATCAGACGTCAAACGTCATGCTTGTGGCTGCTAATAATAATAGTAATAATAATTCCGGACGAACAAATTTCACTAATAAACAATTAACAGAATTAGAAAAAGAATTTCATTTTAATCGATATTTAACGCGTGCTCGTAGAATTGAAATAGCCAACACTTTACAACTCAATGAAACTCAGGTAATTTAATTAAAATATGTAAAAAATTCAAATAAATTATATTAAAATTACAAAAAAAAAATCTTTATAACAATTCTTGTTTCTTTAGGTAAAAATTTGGTTTCAAAATCGACGAATGAAACAAAAGAAAAGAGTAAAGGAGGGATTAATACCAGTTGAAAGCATAATTCAGAACAGCCCATTACAGCACATTACAACAACAAAAACAACATCTGTGACGTCAACAGTTGCTTCCAATGTTTGTGGAGAGAGTCATCTAGCGGATAGTAGTGAGAATAGTCGAGAATCCAACTAGTCAAAATATCAAAATGTACTAGAACAATACAAAATGAAGTAATAATGTGATAATATTAATTAGAAATTCTGAATTCGAGCGCCATTAAGATAAAAATATGAAATATGAAAGAAATGTTTAAATGAAAAGCATGATTTTAATAATAATTTATTTAAATATTATAAGCGAATATCACGAAAATTTTATGGTTTTATTTAGCTACAAAACTTTTTTTTGCTAATTGTGTTTTATACTACATTAACTGCTATTCTTTGAAAATCAACGACCTTCTAAAGGAAACATCAGTGAAATCTTTATAACCAGTTCACATTAGGTAGTACTGGATTCAACTAGAAATGTGAAGTTGCTTTTTTGATTCCAAATGCTTGAAGTTTTTCGCATCTTCGGTTATATTCCTTGAATCAGATTGTACTTTAACAACACTGCAATGTGAGAGCTCTCCCTCAAATGATTTTTTTTTTAGGTAAATATCGACGCTCTAATGCCAGGAAAAATATTTAAAAAATTCTAAAATGATGCGTAATATGTTTTTTCTTTCTTATATTTTGGTCTATTAACCCCAGAAAAATCAATATTTCAACTGTCAAATCAATGAAATTCTCTGTGTATGGAGACTTTGTTGATTACACCAAATGAAAGGCTAAATTTTTTAAGTGCAACAAAATTTTATTTAATTGGTATAATAGAAAACAAGGTTTAGTATACCCCATGTGATATAAAAATTAATTTAAAGTTTTTACATAAAAAAGAAAATGGACAGTTTATTCTTAACTAGCTGTACCCGTTCACACGTTGCTGTGTTTGAACAAAAAGACAGTTTTAATATTTCAAACAAAATTTATTAATGATCAAATGTATACAATAAATGAAAATTAACAATAAAATTATCCCTACATGTATATCATTTGAATATAACATATGTACCAAACATAGATATACAATACATAGTTGATGGCAAAATAAACATGCTTCTTCACTTGTAATATTAATAATATTGTAATATTAAATGTTTTTTTATCTGGTGCAAGAACAAATAAATTTGATGGTTTCCCAACTCGTGAACACCCAACGTACAGCTGACCATATGAGAAGCATGGATTTATCAAATTTAATCCACATATTTGCAATGATTGTCCCTGCGCTTTGTTAATGGTCATTGCAAAGGCTAGTCGTACAGGAAACTGTAGACGTTTGAAATCAAATGGAGTAGCCGTCGGTATCATGGGAATGCGTGGTAGTACTACATGTTCCCCTTGTTTTTTCCATTTAAAATGGTTGCCTCAATTATGTTATTCATTAATTTTTCTACTTATAGCATAGTCCCATTGCATAGTTGTGGTGGATTTATATTTCGTAGAAGGATAATTGGGGAACCAATTTTCAAAGATAAAATATGCGATGGCATTCCTGATAGATCCAATGATTTTAAAAATTCTATTGGATAATTAACTGATTCATCCTTATTGACAACAGTATCTATGGATTTATATGTTTTTTCTTCATCAGGTGTTTCATTTTGAATTGTGCAGTTAATAATTTCATATCAATGTTTTTGGCTGCAAAATAGCACGCTCACTAACCCATTGATTATTTTTATAATTCTGCGATAAATTTGGAAAAGCTTTGGCAATCAATTCATCCGTGGATTTTACAATTTGACAAAAGTTTTCTGGTAATGTAATTAAGTGTGTGGATTCGTCCATATCCATTTTACCATTCTCAATATCTAACAATATTCTTGCAAATTGTTCAGAAGATTCATCATGTTGTAATTGAGCGCGCCTATTTGTCGTTAAAGATATTTTCTCCACATACCGCCATAACACTGATGATTTGAGACATGCATTCAATTCATCTGCAGGTGTCGAACGTGGTATAACAGGTATAGTTTGTCGAAAATCACAAGCTAGCAAAATGACTGCACCACCAAAAAGCTGCTCATTTTCTCTCAAATCTTTTAATGTGCGATTGAGTGCTTTTAATGACTTCTTAGACATCGTTAGATGCAGTTGTATTTATTATTCCAAACACTGCCATATCGCTTCCTTTGTTAGCATATTTGCAAATATATTTTATAGCTTCTTCTTCTCGTCAAAATTACACATATTTCTATGAAGGATTGCAATTGACTCTTTGCTTCAAGGCTGCATTTGTTGTATAAAATAAATTTTTATTCGGTTGAAAGCTGAAAAACTCTTTAAACATCTTCTACAAATTTAGGGGTTGGGTCTTCGCAAGAAAAAGTGAAAATTATTTGGGGGACCATGCTTTGGAAATCTTGCCGGCAAGATTTTAAGCAATTTTTAGCATTTAAAAAATTTTTTACGAATTTAGTGAAAATTATTTGTCGGCAATTAATCTTGTTATGAGCTTCTTTTTTTTAGTAATTCCTTTTTCTTCTTAGTCTGAAAATTATTAATGGTTTTACCTTGTGCACCTTATAAATTCTTTCTTTTTTATTTCTTCAAAATTAATTCAACTGCTAAATTATATTGCAAGCACATTCATTCAAGTATGATATCAATGTTTTAGCCAAATATTTTAAAGATAATCTGAAATGCGATAAATGCAATGATAAATTTATTTCAAAATAACACTGAAATAGTAAAATGATAATTGTAAACGTCACTATTACGATTGATGCACAAACAATAATAATAATGGCTGAAAGCTGTAGGGATTGAGAAACAGCCGATTTTGTGAGAGAGATCTCATCCCTACTCCGTGCTGTTTACTGGGTCAGAAGTGACACCGGTGACATCAGTTATCGACCGAGGTTGAACATTATTGAATTACTAATATCGCTATTAAAAAATAGGGGTAGATAGTAGAAGAGTAAAAATTTAAGGTTTTATGTATTTTTTAGTTCCACATCATAAAAAAATAAAAACTTTGTCAAAAAAAAAAAAATTTTGGGGTGGACCACCCTTATCACTCAGGGGTACAAAAAATAGATAACAACTTTTTCTCAGACCTACTGAATATACATATAAAATTTCATCAAAATCGGTCAAGCCCTTTTGGAAGAATATGATAACTAAAACTGACACGCATTTTTTATATATTTCGCTATTAAAAAATAGGGGTTAATGGTAAAAGGGTGAAAATTTAGGGTTGTATGTATTTTTTAATTCCACATCATACAAAAATAAAAAAAAATTTTGTCCAAAAAATAAGGAAAAATAATTTGTAGTGTAGGGGTTGGGGGTGAGGGGTGGGTATAAAAAATAAACAGAAACCTTCTCTGGGATATCACCAATAATTTCTTAAATTTTCACGGCAATTGGATGTATGGTTTTTGAATCTATCGAGTACAGCCAGGCAGACAGACAGACACACATTCAATTTTATATATATAGATATGGCAGAAAGAGCAATTTTAGCAGCAAAAAATGTGGACGTCAACGAATTAAATCTCAAAATATAACATTTCTACAAATCTATTGACACAGTTTGCGATGCCACCGAAGCTGTGAATTATCCAACAGAGTTCTTAAGCTCATTAGATTTATCAGGCATGCCGCTGCATAATTTAAAATTGAAGGTTGGATCTGCAGTTATTTTGCTTCGTAGTTTGAACCCACCATGGCTGTGCACCGGCACGCGATTAGTTATTAAAAAGTTAATGAAAAACGTTGTCGAAGGCATCATTTTAAACAGCAAATTTCAAGGTGAAAATATATTACTACCACGGATCCCTATTATACCCACAGATGTGCCAATTCAATTTAAAAGTCTTCAATTTCCAATAAGATTGGCAATTGCGATGAATATCAATAAGTCTCAAGGCAAAACGATGTCTGTTTGTGGCTTAGATTTGATCACACCATGTTTTTCACGTGGACAATTATAGGTGGCATGCTCTCAAGTGGGAAAACCATCCAGTTTGTTTGTGTTAGCTTAAGATGGGATAACAAAAAATATTGTACACTCTATTGCGTTAAGGGATATATATTGTTTTTTAGTAAAATTATTACAATCAGTGATATATATAATTTAAAAAAGTAAATTACAATGAATTAAACATATAAATGTTTGGTATTGTGTTATTTTTATATTCCATCATCGTTCACAGCGCTCCATGCCTCTTTCACTCACATATACCGCAACCTCACATACTGACAATTAGTTAAATAAATAAAAATAGAATTATATATACACAAAATGCTTCTCTAAAAGTAATAAAATCATTATTTCCTATCCCTTTTAATATAAATACAACAAAAATTTAAAGCATAACAAAAATTTTAGGTTCAGCAAGAATTAAAACAACCAAAATTTTGAAGGCCATAAGGTATCCTTTTACCATTAAATGATCCTCATGAAACAAAAATTTTTCCCCTAGCTATGGCCAGAGCGAAAGCACCACCCGTTTTATGACCTTAGGCGTCTAGCGAATAAAATTCGCTTTGGTCTGAACAAGGCTTTAGTGTGATTCGTTAATCTGCCAATTTTCAGATGCATTTTCTTTTTTCCCCTTGCTTAGTGTGGGCATCTTTACTTTGACTCACTACGGAGACCTCCTTATCCCGTGATATATATCAAATGATCAAGAAAATTATTAGAAATAAATAATTTTTGGTATTCCTTAGCACAACTATTAAAAGAATCGGGTAATTTTTTTCCCCTACGCCTATAAGCCCCTTTCAATAATTAAGAAAAACTTTATTGTAGTAATTTGTCTAAAATCAACTTAAGGATTCTATTTGAACTGAAATCGTTTTATTTATTTTCCTAAATACTGATAATTCAGTCAAATATTAAGAAATTTTGTTGAAGACAAGTACATTCTAAAATTTACTACTAGGTTCTAAGAATAACACAAGTGCAAGTTTTTCTTTTTTAGAACAAAAAAAATTGAATTTAACATAGATGAAAGGAGCTTCATATGATCACGGCATTCACCATGCGAGCCAAAAGAGAGGGACTACTTTAGTATCATATAAAACAAAAAATAAATGTACTTAGAAAAGTATTGGGTAGCTGAAAATTGTGAAGAAAACGTTTTTTAGAAGAAATTATATTCAAGTGCAACGTTATAAGGTTTTTGATTGAAGATACTCGCTAGGTTGCAGGTAAATTTGATGTAGTATTAGTAAGAACCACCATTAAAACAGCCATTCAGGTACATAGCATTCTTATCGGTTTTCTTATTTTACATAAATTCCAAATCTCTTGAAGTCACTCTTTAACATTAATTTGCTATGCTCTTTCGAACAAACTAAACAAAAAAAAAGCTATATAAAGAAAAAAAGAGAGTCATGATTTTTCAAATGAATCTCACCTGTAAGATTTTTTGTTGGTTCAGTTGGATTCAGTTAGCGTTGAAAGAAGGTTTGGTTTTTATATGGACGAATAATAACCTCGGACCTTAGTTAAAAGCAATTTCAAACTCAACTTTTTCTTGGTATTTCTTGGTAGAATGTGCTTGTGTTGTTTTTGTTGTTCTTTACAAATGATTTTTTCTATATAAGCAATTCTGCCACAGCAGTTCTTGTTTTTTCATAGATTAAGTATTTCTTGTGGTGCTTAGAATAGTTTTGTTGTTTTGTTTGTGTATAGTTTTTATATTTCGCATTATAATTTACTACAAAGTGAGTGAACTCTGTGTCTTGGGTAAAATAAAAGAACAAATATATAAAATATATTGAATCCGAAAAACAAGATTGTCTACAAAAATAGATCAGGTTGGTAAAAGTTTTTAATTCTTATGCAGTGCAACTAATAATTACAAACTGGCCATGCAAGTCAGAATTACACGCAGAGATATTTAACTAACAAACGGTCATACCAGAGCTGTACCGCGCCACGACCTAATTGTAGGCACTTTGAATCAGTAGATGTTTTGTTTTAAGATACATATTTACCAAGAGAAAATTGAAATTAAAAATATTTATTTTTTAGTGAAAAAGAAAAAATTTTTAAATTAATACCTAAATATTAATTTGAGCGCATGTTAAACTTGGTTACGCTAAAATTAACTCAAATTTAATGAAGCAGTAATTACTTGGTGAAAGCATTTTTTACTACGCACCTACGTAAGATATAAGTTCCTTTATTTCTTTGTTTTATATACTGTTACTGTTGATTTGATCTAAACATAAAAAGCATAAAACTTTATATCGAAATGGGAAGTGGACCCTTCCATAAATTACATAAGAGCAAACAACTGCCGAAAATAAAAAATTTAAGTAAAATTTATACTAAAATTGATGTTAGAAACTGAGGAGCAAAGGTATTAATACAAATAAAAGTACCATTAAATTTTTTCTTATTTTATTATTCGTCTTGCGACTTTATTTACATTAAGTGGAATTTCAAAACTTCATTTTTGATGATTTTCTCAAGGTTATGACGACTACTATAGTTTTTCAATGCAAACTATTATTATTGAAAAATTGTTACAAAAGATAAGCTCTGCCTACACAAATACCTTTAGGCAATATTATTTAAAATTTGTTATTAAAGGTACTTAAAATGTAAAGAAATTTATAAATGAATCAAATTGTCAATGTAGAATTCTCTTATATCATCTAACTATTAAAAATTATTAATATTCTCATTTGTTCGTTAGTTTTAAACATCATCCTAATTTCCAAGTTTTCATAACTGATTTAAAAATTTAAATTATTTTTACGATTTAAAGGTCATGTGAAATCAATTGACGAGCACAATCTTTTACTTAATTCATATTTAAAATTTTGATAATAAGGAGTCCATCGAAAACAGCCAAAATTCTAACTTTTGTTATGGAGTCTGATGTTGCGCTCTCCACATTGATTGAACAGTTGCACTTTGACTCCAGACTCTATCCAAATTTTTAAATCAGGCTTTTTTCTAAAAATAAAGTTAATGTGCGACATACAAGAGAGTGTGAATAATCTTATTTATTTAGAGTCCTTGGTATTTGGATAATTTTGACTTCATGTCTAAACTCCCACGCTCAAACTAACACAAAAAAATTTAGATGTAAAATCAAGTTGACAACCCTTATGGACATTCATTTAATAAATATAACAAAATATAGTGCAGATTGTGTAATTAGTCGAAACGTGGCCATGAGCGAAAGACTAGTTACGCTGCTATATTTTCAATTTAATTTATTTTACGTCTAAAATATCCTTAAACATTTTTCGGGTGTCTGTTACGTAAATTTTTGAATAAAGCTACGGTCGAACACAGGACTTCATTCAACTATCTTTTGTAAATTAACTGAAAGGAAACAAAGTATTTTAGGCTTATCACATCATTAAACAAAATAGAACTGTAGATTGCATTCTCATACGGATCTTATTTTTTTATATTATTAATTTATCCAGTCCTTTGAAAATATTTTATAGTTTTGTAATTACATAAAATTATTTATAAAATTTTACACAAAAATATAAATATATGTATCTTCTCGAGTCTTTTTTTTTTTGGAAAAAGTGTTAGTTGGCTTAATTACAACAGAGAAAAACTATAAACAAAATTTTTAGTTCCACCTGTTGGAGAGAAATTTTATTTAAGCATAAAAAAATATTACATTATTGTTAGTAAACAGAAAAGGAAAAAATAATTAAAACCCTTAACCCCAAATGGCATATAAAATAAAGACAAAACTACTTTTTACAGCACTAATTTATGCAAATGTTAATTTCTCTACTAAGTCACATACATAACTGTAACCAAAGAACTTGAAGAAGACTGTAATGATGTAAAATATCATCTTCTCGTGTATATGGTGAACTAATCAACTTCTTAAAAGAGAACTGGTAATTAACTAATTTTACATAATTTTTTTAATGAGCAAATTAAGTTTTTTAGTTTTATTTTTTACATCTAACACTTTCAAATAAAGTTAAATTCCCAGTAAATACTCATAAAATATTGACAAGGAGAATTAAATGAACCAAAAATTCTTTACGGGACTTTTTCATATTTTCTTTTTTGAAATCATTCATTCTTGCTTCTTCTTCTAGTTCTAAACCTTATTTTCACTTTAGTTTGGCCCGACTTGCAAGCAGCCTCAAGCGATTGGCTTAGAGAGACGCAAGAGGAAAAGGATGAAAATGGAGAGTTTGGAGCAAAACTTCTGACCAGAAAGTTTACGATTTTAAAAATTGCCTTCAACAATACATTGAAAGCATTTTGCTACTTTTTGCAACGAGCAGAAATTTTTTTGAAAAATCTACACATTTATATCCCTTACATTTTTTAAAAACAATTTTAAGGTTTAATTAGGCTTAGTGTGAAATTAATAATAACAAAAACTGGTGAAAACCAAAACAAAAGTTTTGGATGCATACAATACGGGCCTTTGAGTGAAAGTCAGAGAAAAATTGAGAAACGTACTTACCAACCGCTAAACTCCTTCTTATTTGTAAAATGACAGGCTTGGCATTGATTCCATAGCCGATGAATATGTCCTTTTAGCATTAAAACATGCTTTAGAGAAAAATCACTAGAGAAAAATTGGTGTGAGCATGATAATAGGACCAAATAGTTGCTATGTTGGCTACTTGATCCATACTTTAAAATTTGGATGAATTTTTCATTAGTGTCCTTCATTCATAAATTAACGCATTAAAACTTACTAATAAGTGATTTCCCTACTGGGATAGCTCATTACGTGGCTCGGTGTTTTAAATAAATATCCTACGCAAGAGAAAAAAGGTGGAGGAAGATTCTCGTCGAGATAGAAGAAACATTCAAAAACCAGTAATTTTGACTTTTCAATGGAAATCGCAAAGATAGTTAACATTATTACCGGTTTGAAATTAATTTAAACTTAAAACGGTGTGCCTGACTTTAATCAATCGAAAAATGATTAATTTTGTCCAAAAGAAAAACAATAGCTTAAAACTTCCTAATCACGAATTCATACTAAAACATCAGGCTTTGTCATGTATAAGCAACTCTATTTATGAATTGGAATTTTGTATATGGCAATACACAAAATATCATCCCAATGCTAAATCCATCAGGGCAGAGGGTTTATTTGGGGAAAATGGGAAAAGAATTTCAGCTAATGAAGCGTCTCAAATTAAGCAATACATTTTCTCTATATCAACTGTCACTAAAAAGAGAAATCTATTTTAAACTTAAAAATATAATGAAGTCAATATGGAAGCTTGAAATTTATCCTACTAGTCCTATATCTCTTGAGCAGTGAGTTTCTTCCAGTAACATTTAATCATAAAGATTTTGTCAAAAATATCATCTTGAAGTTTCTAAAAAATCATGGGTTAAGATCTTTAAAAATATCCAGCAGTAATACAGGTTGCTTAAAGAACTTGAACTCAGAACTCGCAAATATCTAGAAATGCGTCATGGAGTATTGATTCCTTAAAAATATCTTGTTTTGAGAGCGGTTTATTTGGCTTGCTATCAAAGTGTTATGTCAACTCATATGCATGTACCAACTAAATTTTTACAAACTCACGTCAAAAATTGAATTAATGGAATTTATTTCTTGCTTTCCTCTCTTCTCTTAAAAAAAACTTGTTAGTTTTTTTTGTGAGACTTTTATCATGGGTAAAATCACAATTTTTTCATTCAATGGCTAAATACTGAATAGAGTTTCTCAACATGTATAAAACTTAAATCTGACTTAAAGCGGTTGTTGTGCAAGAAAAATAAACAAAGTTCAATCAACCCATATACATATATTTCTTTTTGTAGGGTTTATTTGATCAAAGTGATCAAATATAGCATAAAACTTAGAAGAACTACAAAAAAACCCCCTAAAATTTGTTTAAAATTTTCTATTTTCTTATAAATAATAAGACACGGCTAAGTTGACATTTTTATTAATTATTTCATTTACATATCCTTTGTAGACAATGAGCTGGATTAATTGGCTTAATAAAAAAGCGTTTTATAGTTGATTCTGGGACATTTTTTTTTTTACTAACCATTATCAAAACATGCAAAGATGGCTTTAATTTTTCTATAACAAAAACCTGCAACCGTTTAATCTAGCTTACTTCTAATATAGCTTACAACTTAAATATGATTAACGTTTGGAACTGATTCGACTAAAATGAGGTTTATGTTAGGAGGCCTAGTTGACAGTTCTTAAAAATTTATTCAAGAAAAAATATTTCTTCCTTTATTAGAATATTTTTGATAAATTAAAATTCTCTAAGAATGGACATTTTCCAACCAATTAATAAAATTATTAATATTTAAAAGCAGTGAAGTTTTAATGAACCACACGGTTACAAATTTTTCATTCATTTTATTTAACAAAAGAAAAAATTATCCGAAGGCCAATCTTAAATTAAAATTAGGAAATTAAGATTACTATACTTGAAAACCAATTAATAAAAAACACAGGCAACACTTGCAAAGTAAAGAAATTATTTTTGGATTTTTAAATCTGAGTTTACTATGAATTCAACATCAAGCCAGGCTTTATGGCGAATACTAAAATTTAACATCAACACGAAATCCAAACAACATTTAATATTGTGCCATAAATGCTACTATTTTACCACTGTCATGAATAGAAAATTTCAATCAAACATAAACTACTAATTAAAAAATAAATAACAGAAATTAATTATTTATCATATGGGAAAAATTTTTTAGGTGACACTGTGAAGTAATTTGCAAAAAATGAGAACCCCAACCGTTTTTATATAATTGATTGGCACATCTGTCTGTCTGTAAAAAAGTTAAAAAAA
The DNA here is from genome assembly GCA_947359355.1 of Acrocera orbiculus. Taxonomy (NCBI): domain Eukaryota; kingdom Metazoa; phylum Arthropoda; class Insecta; order Diptera; family Acroceridae; genus Acrocera; species Acrocera orbiculus. Next base: position 44,860,403 of record OX375756.1, on the reverse strand, counting down.
CGTGTTACATAAGAGAAGTTTTCTCCATAAAATTTGATTAGGATCCCAACTAATGTGAAAAGTTATTGCAATAAAAAAAGCGAAAATGGTTAGCATAATAAAAATTACTAACTAGCTACTTAACTATTTTAAGTGTATTGTAGTTAATTTAACTGTCCAAATATTAATCAGCCTTTCTATTTAAAATAAAAACAAAATAAAACGAGAAAAAACCTTTTTTAAAAGCTTTTCTTCTTAAACAAAGCAGCCATAACTATTAATTTAGAGAAATGGAGTAAATTAATTGTTGAAACGGGTGTAAAACCCGAAACTGAGTCGTAAAAGGGACAAAAACTAAGATGTGCATTTATTTGAAATTGTAATAAAAAATTAGAAGTGAAAGCAAGCAGCAATTTTAAGCCAAAAAATACAAAAATTTTGAACGAATACCCTACAGTACATTTAGCTAGGGAAATAATGCAATCTCGTAAGGTATATTGTTTTAGAAGGATGTTTTGTGGAAGTCTTTAGAAAAACTATAGCGTTTTCCCAATTTTTATCCTTAGTTTCGTCGATGCTTGTATTTTCTTGGCTTCATTCGGACATGTCAAGAGATAGGTCTAACTTTTTTTTGATAAATTGTCTTGCACTAGATTGCTTCTGTTTGTTTTTTTTTTGCTCATTGACTATTTTTATCTTAATACAATAATAAAAATGTAGTCAAAAAAATCTTAAATAAGAGTTTTCATATGAAAGAACTAGAGCTACACCAACAAGTTAAAAAACTTCTTGAAATGGTGAAAAAATGGCCCCAACTGACTCTAATGCCGATAGCTGTTTAATTGGTGTGTTATTTTTTGGTTTCCCACAGTTGAATCTCCTTAAAAGTTCTTCTTTTGAACTAAATTCGATAGCATTTTCAAATGCATTTCATTCAAAGCAAAAAGCATTTTGTTAGTATTTTAACTTAAAACGATTTGGAGCAAAACAGTTTTATCCATTTTGATGACGTTGGATTTTGATTTATCTTAAATATTTCTTGTTTCGATGTTTCTAAAAATCGATATATGGTTCACATTCCTACTTAAAAAAAATGAGTTTTGGTATGTGGAAGAAGAGGATCAAATCAAAAGCTTAAAAGCGCAGATTTTTGTTACATGAAGAGTCATTCTTTAAAACAAAATGACTTACTTGTTAGCTTTAGTTTTCGTCATACATAGTGGAAAATTAATTTTCAACAGTTTGTGTATAGATTAGAAATGTGTTTGTCTGTATTTTTGGTGGATTTCAAGAATAGCTTCTTGAGCTAGAATAGAAAGTACTATTTTTATGGATGTTCAAACAAAACTCTCAATGAAAATGAGATTTTTTGTATATTTAAATTATGTTTTCAAATTGCAATTTGAACGGTTTTAGTTGAGCTTAGGTGAAGGCTATATTGTTTTTTTTTCAAATTTTCTTTATGGTAAAATTCATAAAAGAAAATATACTTCTCTAATAAAACTTAAGTTTTTAAAATTGAAAATCAATATAAAAGAGTTGCAGTTTTCCGGAAATTCCTATTGAAACTACTTAGATCCAATAATGAATTTTCCAAATAAAATAGTCTAATGCAGAATATAAATTTTTTAGTGAAAAGCATATTAAATATTAAGAGAAATTATTTTTTGCTTTTTTTAAGTAATTGTTTTAGGTGATCAATGAAAACTCACACCAAACTTGTAGGACAGTCATATAAGAAAATATTTCTGCAATTAAGGGAATGGATTTGTGAGTCTTGTACGCCTAAGCCTAGCAAGCTGGGCCGTTTTCAAATTTTTTAAGAGGCAGCTAAAAACAGTAATCCAGAACTGAATTAATGTATATAATACGTAGAGCAATCTAAAACAACAAAACACTTCAAAAAAATTGTAAAAGGTGTGATTTTGGATAAAAATCATGAATACTGGTCTGCATATTAATCAACAATTTTTCTTAAATCTATACTTCAGCTCAGAAAAACTCTTCGTTATAGTCAAGTCAGCCCCTTAGGGAAATATTAGTCTACTGCCTCCAGTTTATTACCATTCCTAATTTTAATGATCAATCAAAGGGTTTTTTGTTGTTGGAAATTATTACTATTGCACTGTATTTTTTGTTCATACTTTTTTGTATCCGGAAAAATAAAAAAAAGCTAATTTATGTTTATAACTTAAATTTTGACCTAATCAACTGTATTATGTAAGATTGCCCGCACATTTATTACAAATTAGTAGAAATATTTTGTAATAAGAAGTGTCTTCTTTTGGGATGTTAAGAAATAGTGTTAAACCATTTTTTGCTTATAATACCTTTGATAGCAAATTTATTTTGCTTTAAGCTTTTAATAATAAAACAAATTTCAAAATTACTTATTTGTATTTTTAGACAAAAAAAATATTTGGCTATGTCTAATATACCAAAAAAATAACAAAATTTCTATTATTTGTAATGAAAGGACCAAAGGTTACTCACTGTATCGATATTGCTGAAATATTCTAATTCCGCGTAAATAAAATTGGTGCTTATGTTTCTGTAAACCAAGGCTATGCGCATTCAAGTAGGTGCGCAGTAGAAAGCACGAATATGCTAAATAGAGGGTTAGAAAGTTAGTATGGGGTGTTTTCGAGAGTTTATATTTTTAGAAAAGTAGGCTTAAACGATTAGGATAATTTTCTGAAAAAAAATTTCCTTCATTCCTAATTTAGCGGATAATCTCCACCCAAAATGTTTATTGAATTCGAATACTTATTTTTAAGGATATAGTATTAAGTAAATAACACTTTTAAGCACATGTGAACACTACTCAAAACTCTAAGGGTATTTTCAGGCTAATCGGTAATTGACAAAAAGTCATTGACCACGTTTGCGGCACTATAACCAATGAACCAATCACTTTGAAATTTAAACCATTTATTGTTAATATAATCTTCCGTTTTGAATAAAAGGTTTTTATCTGCGATGGTAGCTTTTTTTATAACCGAAAATATAAGCAAAGTTTTGAATCAAAATGAAGTTTAGACTGTTCAAGACATATTCAAAAAAAATAACATTAAATTGAAACTCTTCGTTCAAAAACCAAGGACTGTGGTCTTCGGCTAAATTTAGTGCAAAGAAATGATAATCACCGAAAAGAAAATTTTTTTGTGGCTTTGGTAAACTGGCTCAATTCAATTAATATTTAGCTTTGAAGTAAAAAACCAAAAATTGGCATCATAATCTCAAAACCAAAATAAAAAACTAATTCTAAATAGAAGAGTAAAGATCTATCAAGGACAGGTTCCCAACCCAAAATCATCGATGATTTCTCTCATATGTTATAGAACATCAAAAACCAAAAGTTTTTTTAATGTGATCATTAACTTTAATGAGGTGAAAAACACTCTCAAGTCTTTATTTTTAAACCTAATAATCTCCTTTTAATTTCATTCAAAAATATTAACTCAAGTCATAAAAGAAAGATTATTTTGAAGGTAAGGGTAGGAAATCCTTTCGTGTAAGAGCCAATCAGAAAAAATACTCTTTTTACACAACAAGCAGAAAGAAAGCCATCATCTATTATAGATTCCCTGCACTGGTGACATTTAACACCATGAGATTATGACTAAATTTATTGCACGTGTACATAGGTAACACTATTAGAAGTTTGCTTCATCAAATGGATGAACGTAGACCCTAATAAATGACAACCATAACCGCAAATAAAATCTTAAAGTTTAGTCTGTTTACATGACTACTATTTCAAGTATTTTTGAGCTAAAGGGTAATATTAAAGTCAGAGTCTACATTTTATGTATGGAAACTCGAATGTGAAAAGCAATGTTTTTTTTTTATAAAAATTCTCTAACTCGTCGATGTTTACTTTCGAACTATAAAAATATACATTTAATCAAAAAAATCTATGCTGCCTATTATATAGGTATATATAAATTAATTAAAAATATAAGAAAAAAATTTTTGTTAAAAACATTGCAGTAGATTCCTACTCCAATCTGCTTCATTCTAATTCCAATGCTTGGAAAATTAGGTTTTGAAAAATTGCAACAAAAGATACTACTTGCTAAAAGTTTAATTTAAGGAGAAAAAGTTATACCCCGATAAGATATCCGCTTACTACTTGCAACTTGACTGAACAATCAAATGTTGCATCCTTAGCTCAAATCGCTATAGCTTCGAAAAATTACCATAAGTTCAAAGGCTTAAATAAATTTCAAAGGGATAGAAACTCATATGACTATAGCAAAAAAAAATTACAAATCGACTTTGTAAAAATTTCCAGGTCAGTATAAGGACTTGAATAGATGGTAGATGGTACCATTACCTAACCCAATCTTTACGTAAGCTTCTGATAAAGTTTGACATTGATGTAAGTTTTTGATAGTAGTAATATTACCAAAATCTTTAATTCAACATTAAGATCACTATCATATGATCTACCGGTAACATTGTCAATCCAAAGCAATAAACTCAACAAAAGGCAGTAAATCGAAGAAAATTAACTTAAAATCGTATCAATGTCTAATTTTTAATGCTTCTAATTGCCAGAGATCAAAGTACCATTAAGATCAATGGAATATCCAGCAATATCTAGTCGTATTCAAAGCCTAAATAAAATTTGTAGAGATTCAACCAGTTTATAAATAGCTTAGTATCGCTTTTTTCCTTTCCCAATTCCCAATTATTAAGTTATAGAAACCAAATCTTACGATATTCCCACATATACGATCGTTGATTAATTGTTAAATTACAATCATAAAACCTTCTTTAATTACTTATACTTATCGTTAGCAATTCATTTTTTATAAATTGCTTTTTAAAATCACAAAAAAAGAAAATAGTAATGTATTTATCAAAAACTTCTTTTATTGGTTCAATAATAAAGTATGCAAGTTATAGAAATTATTGCTTTCCCTTCGTTTTATCTAATTCGAATTGTATGATACCGTGAGAAGACACGTAAATGTCATCGTAGGTAGAAATAATTAAAAATAGTTTTCTGTTTCATATGTATAAAAAAATAAACAAGAAATGCAAACTTTCCAAAAAATGAAATTTCAATTGTTTTAAAGAAAAATTAAAATAGCGTGTAAAGATGATTTTCAAGTAAAATTAAAAAATAATAAAAAAATTTTGCCTTGAATTGCAATTGTAATCTAGTTCTTGCCCTTTATTCAAGGCTAACCAAATTGTTTTTAGAGCTCGTTTTCACAAAATACCAGGCAAATGTAATTTCTTTCCTCTTTTTCTGGTATTAAAATCTCAAGAGTAGTTTTAAACTAGTTTTGCAACCGAAAATCGGATATTATTGAATTCCATAAATGAATTTAGTTCAACCAAGAAAAAGTTACAGTTTTTTTATTTTTATTATAAAACTTGTGTGTTTATTTCTTTTTCTCTTTTTTTACATTCAAATATTGATTCGATGATCAATGATTTATTTAATTATATAAAACACTTACAGTTTGAATTTTTCTAAATTTTTCGCCCTTCAATGTAAAACTATTTTTAGATTTAGAACCGATAATACTTTTTTTTCCATTCGATTTTTAAACTTTATAGCTAGGGATCCACACTATAATCTTGTTTACCTAGATCAGAAAATTATACTTTTTCTTTCAGAGCTTAGGATTTATTCACTTCGATAATATTTGACAGTTCCGAAAACCATTAGGCTAAAGCTATTATCTCTATAACAATAGTATGGTTTTTCCATTGCAAACAGTACAAAAGTATATACAGAGCCATTGTTTGCCTTTTATGATGTTGTATAGCTTTACCCATTTGGCATCTCAAAGAATTATGATTTTTTTTCGTTTTGACAGTAAGCGATAGATATTTTCAAGCTTTTCAAACGAAAATTTAGGCACGATAGTTTTTCTTTTTGTTACCTGAAATTAAATTTTTCAATTACTTCTACAGGTTTTTATTATAAACTTCCACAAGTGCCATGAAGTGTTAGAGGTATTAATTCCTCCTCAGTTTGTTTTTTTTTTAGCCATTTTATATACCTACATATATATCATTCATACATTTTGTATAACATAAGAAATATATTGCGTCTTTTTATCCAATTCATTCTTTGTTTAGAGATTACTATTACTAAAACTAATAGGTTCGGCCTTAAACTTGGTACAAGTCCCAATAATATTTACAATATATAGAATGTAAAGCACAGAGTAAACTGATGTAAGGAGTATTGCTGCATTTTTCGATGCTATTTGCTATAAGCTAAGTAGAGCATTTAAAGATCCAAAAACAATTAAGATAACTAGCTAGTAGCTAGTGCAATTATAGTAGGGATCTTGCCTCCACTTATGCTTTAGTTCTAAGCTTGTTCTTGCCCAAGATGTTGGTATGTTGATCTTCGCATCTTCAATATTTTCGTTTCCTACGTATGGTAAAAAAAAAACAACTATTGAAGAATCGACTAAAGTAATAGATTTTCCGACTGAAAATTAAATTACAAGCCTTTAAGATCATAAAAGATTCCATCTAGGATATCAATTTTAGAAAAATTGGATGATTTTCTTCGTAACCTTTTCATTATAGCAAATTAATAGACAAATATGAAAGTAGATAGTTACTTTTTTTAATAGAAAATCAAAAATAAGTAACAACAAAAATTTTTCATTTGAATGCAAATCGTTTAGCAAATATTTTTCTAAAATTTTTTGAATATTGTTTTTTTATGCCGAACTGTAGTCAACCTTCCAATCGTAAAAATGCTTTAAAATATTATAAGGAATAATTTAACAAAATTATTTAAGAACTAAAATAAGAACGAAAACAATAAATTTAGAGAAATTTTTAGGCAGAAAAACATATTACATTTTTTGCATTAAAACCTTAAAAATTTTTATAATTTGTCACACCTAAAAGATCACAAACAAAAAAAATTTTTAAAATGTTCAACATAACTGTGAATTATAATTTTTATTAGAAAAGTAACGTATTTTTGCCAATAAAAGTGAAACTTCACCCAATAGTTTAATTTTCTGTCACGGTCAAGTTAATATACTTAACAATTGTTAACAACTGTTATATCAAAGTTCAGCAGCACAGTCGAATCTTAAACCCTGATTTGTTCTTGAAATTCAAAAAAAAGAAAAACAATTTTTGGTGTACAGTTAGTAAAAAGAGTATATTTTGGAGGTGGAAAAAGATAAGGAAAACAAAACTTTTAAATATAGTTATTTCTCTCTTGAGGTCGAAATTCGCATTATCTACTGAATATATGCGTTTATATGACAGCTTGACAATAGAACAGGTTAATACAATATAAAACTTCCAATATCGATAAAAATCTCTTCCACTCCGAGAGAAGGTATAGCAAGTAATTCATATATGAATTCAGGGAACTAATATTTATACAAATCGAATTTAAAAAATTTCTCTTATCACCTTTTTTGTACATTTGAGGTTTATTTTTGTTTTGTATTTGTTCAGCTACTTCAGATCTTCATCTTCGATTTACTGTTAGGTTCGACTACACAGTTTGTTATACCTAACAAAAAAATCAACAAACCGAAGATGGTAATCACCTACCTTATATTTGATTTGTTTGCTATATTTACAGATGTTATGACATTTCTAATGGTGTATGGAACATTATTATGTATGATTGTATGTATATTATGTACTTTTGCATTTTTACGATGCGGATACTGTTATTTTAAGATTGCGAAAAGTATAACTCGGTCATTCAAATCAAAACAAAAAAATAAACAACTTGGATGGTAGAAATTGAGATAAGGGAAAAGTTTTTAGCTGAAGAGACTTTATTTAATAGTTTTCGCCAAAATTTATATAGATTAATATTTTTTGCTTTGAATTTGTTGTTCCATTCCTTTAACATTTTCAGTTTTTTGCAACTGAATTTCATTTGTAGGATTAATTAGTCTACCATGACTTTATGGCCTGTTGTTTTTGTGATGTATTAGTTGGGTTTGATTACAACACAGAAAACTAGCTTTTAGCAACTAATAGTGCGTTTTTAGGGCGTTTACAGTGACCAAAAGTATTAGACAAATGTACTACCATTTTAGAATTTTTATAGGAAATCTCTAGTATATTTCTCAAATAAACTAATCTAATCAAGTTTGTTTTTGTCGTTCATTGCTCAATTTACTAGACAACTTTTGGCAATACAGGGAACTTTTTGAGTAATTTTTCGGGTTCTGTTTCAAATATATTTGGTAGTGAATAATTGTGGGAGTTAGGTTAAGTTTGACTGTGAATATGACGACGATAAGCAAAAATGTAGGTACTAATTGAAATGTGTACTAATCAAAATGTGCTAGGACCCAGTATAAACACTTAATTTTATAGACAAATATTAGTACATTTGATTTTGCCACACAATGAATTACGAAAACAAATTAATATCGCATTCTTTTGCTTATCTTTTTTCTTATTATCTGGGAATAGAATATGGAGTCATTTAAAAGATCCCATATTATTGCCGCAATTTCTTTGAGAACCATATTACTCTTCTATCCTATCCTATCCTATCATATTCCTAGTAAGGAAAGGAGCTCTACTTTATCAATGAAAGATACCTACTTTTCAGTCATAACGAATACTTTATCGAGGAAAACATTTGTTAAGTGGGAAATGTGTAACATATTAAAAATATTGTGTCAAAATTTCAAGTCGATTGGAGTAAAATTACCTAAGTTATGACCATTTGAACATCCTTTGCCCTAGAGCAAGTAGTGAATGAGCAAAACTTTAAGGCATTTTTTGAGACTTGTTATCTTCGAGGCCGATAACTCGATAACTCGAAATCTACTAAAGCGATTGTTTTGAAATTTTGCACACTACTTTTGACATAATTTTCCAAGTAACATGGAGAGCTTTTTTTTTTTTAAAAAATTATTAATTTTATAGGACCAAATAGGTCGATTTTTTAATCGGAAATCTGTATTTTGACTTCCAAAGGCTACAAAAAATATAAAAATTGAAAAAATACGTCCGGCAGCAGGTACCGCACAAAAAACTTTTTTTCAATGTTCCGATACTTCGAATATTAAACGAAATTTCAAAATTCATTTGAAATTTGGCATATTCCTGAATTTTTATTGAAACTTCCGCGTTTCTTCACCTAGAGGACGGGATCATAAGACTCTTACTGGATAATTACGGTTAAATGTGTATCATGTGTACTATATGAATTCTATGACTCGTCTATTTCCTTTTCTGCAGGTGAATCGAAATCAACACGCTCGAAAACCACCATCTCCCCCTCAATACTTAAAATTACGCTCACACGTATACACACATTGACATATGTACATCACTCTAAAATTGGCTGCAAATGATGCTCCAAGTCTTGAAACGTAAAGAAAACACAAAATACACAAAATAACGAGAATAACAACCATTACATTAAAAAATCATTTGTCTCATACAGCTATTTATCGAGTTCGAAATCTTTGTAACAGAGAAAAACATAAAACTGGCCTAAAAAAACGAGAATTGGATATCTCAAATTCTAGACACTTGATACATTCACAATATGGTTGCATTTCCTTAATCTTAACTTCTTTAAAATACAAAGAAACTCAATTACAAAAAGCTCTAGAAAGCACAATGAAAGCCTAAACGTAGAGTAAAAAAAAAGTATTGATCAGAAAAGTTTAAAATAATGCTTTGTAAAAATTTTAATATAAATGAATCCCTCAAAATGATTCATAGTGATGTCATTTAAGCCAATCCATTAAATTTTATAAGAAAACTAAGCAATGATGCTTAAAAAAACATACAACTACTTGATAAGCCATAAGGTAACACTGCAAATCAGACAATTACAAATCAAATACCTTCTCTTCTGAATCTAACCCCCCCTGCCTTTTAAATTTTTTACGCTAAACATTTGAATACACAAAAATCTAAGTTCTAATTTCATGCACTTAGCTCATGGCGGTCATAAAAAAGAAAATTGGAAAAATGTCTGGTTTTGATAAATTTTATTTACAATTTGAAGATTTCTTTGAGGCTATACCATTTTAATGGGCTTTTTTTACTGCTTGAAATTAAACTAACAAGCAACTTTTTTTTGAAATAATCGACGTAATTACAAATCAAGAGTAGCACAAAGTTAGCTTTTAATCAAAAAGTGCTTAGAATTAGTTCAATAAATTAAATCATGAGATTTTGAAAAATAATTCAAAAACAGTTTCTCACAGTTTCTCATTTGGTTCAATTTTGGCAAAAACTTAAGTTTTTTGATTCAGATGGCCCAAGATGCCAACATTTTTTCAATCGGTTTTTTTTTTTCAATTATAGAAATGCGTCATTGAATTATTGCATTTTTACTGCACAGAAATTATTTAATAGGATCAAAAAATCACATGCGCGAAGAAAAATTTATTTTTGTGAAAGCTGCTAAGCAATATAATTGTAAAATTTTTATGCTTTCAAGAATTCATTCAAGAATTTTAACACTGAAGATGGTTTTTAAGAGATTAATTAACCTCAATGGAAGCTAAGAGGAAGCTCGAACTACATAAAATTTTCATAGCGAAATCTCCATATCTGCCCAATGCCGTTGGCAGTGAATATCCGAAGGCGAGTCTTAAAAAAGTAGTTTTTCGGTATACGCCATACGTCATTGGCTTATCCGAAAAAACAAAATCAAAATGAGTTTACACAATATTAACACTATATTTTTTTAAATTATATGAGATATCGTTACATAAGGAAGCTCTTTAATAATACAGTCATAGCTCCTGAAATTTTTAATAAAGTATTTTAACTACAAAAATAGTTAGCACAGTTTTAGAACACATATACTGAAGTATCTCTATTCTAGTATCTAAAACACTCTGATTTCTACTAAGACTTTAAGAAAATTCGTCTCATACAGAAGTTAAAGAATTTAAATATAAATTGCAAAATATTCCAAAAGTTCTAAATCTACGGAGTGGTTCAACCAATTTATTAGCTAACAAAAACATTAAGGCTTTTTATCAAAACTCTTAACCAAAATAACTAACATTGCGTTCATTTTGAATGTTTCATTCAAGTTGCATAATTTTTAAAAAATTGGGATACCTTTCTTTAATAGCCAAATTACGCATTTGACGAACCGGGATTTTTATGGGATTTCTGAGATTTGGCAAAACAGTAATAATCACAAATCTGATTGAAACAATGATTGAAAAGCAATTCAAAGTGAATTTCTGTATTTTTTGTTATTAAGATTTTGGAAATTTATGAATCTAGACAGATACACATTAAGCAAAATATTGCATTGCTTTTGGAGACGAACAGGATTTTACCAAAGTAAAATATCTAGCTACTGGGGATGATATTAGTAGTATTAGCTAATATTAGGTATCATAAAATGCAAGATGATGAAATATTATTGAATATGTGCATTGAATATATCGGTTTTTTGTTAATAATAACCATTTATTTATCAATGAAAATGAAAATAAATGTTATTCAAAGAATTGTCCATCAAGACAATGGATGAATCAAACTAATATACCCTGTTAAGATGTGAAGTGTTTTCCGGAAAGATTATTCTACATCGAACGAAACAACTGGTAGCCACAAGTGGCCAGGTCTGGACTAAAAGGTGGATGAGGTAGAATTCTGATCAAATATTTTCCAACTTCTTTTTAACTGACACCGTGACATGTGACCGAGCATTATCATTATGGAAAATCAATGTCTGATATCTGGTAGCCCATTCTGGTTATTTTTCTTTAATTGCTGCAATTTTTACAGCTCATAGTATCCCACACCTTTCTGATCCCATCAAATACCTTTGAATCATGAATATTCGGCTTTGGCCCTGATTTTTGCAGTCATTTAAACCAAACCGAAAATACTGAATTGATAGCTTTTCCTCAACTACCAGCATTACCTGAAGAAAAATTACAAAGACCTGTGCATGAAAATTCTACCAAAAATGTTGCACCTTGCACCACAAGCTTTTGTAGACAAAAAGTTCAAAAGCGATTGAAGAATTGAATTTAGATGATTTTGATGGTTTTGAACATACGTTGAATTCAATAGCAAAAACCACAATCATTTTACCTCTGAAAGAACTACTTTAAAAGTTGTGACATTTCCATCAAAGCACAGGTGACAACAGAGAAATTAAGAAAATGTCAATTTCGCGTAAACAAAGTGCAATCAAAAAAAAAAAACGAATTTGACATGCTATATTCTAGATCAGGGGTCTCCAAACTTTCCAGCCTTAGGGCCATATTGATTACTCCAGAAAATTCCAAGGGCCAAAACCATATTATCATTCATTGTTGCCGGTGGTAAAAAGTTGAAACAGTCCACTAGTGGTGTAAAATATGATTACTTTTTTGCCAGATGCCTCTATCGACGGGAACGCTTTAATTTTATGCCTCTAGCGACGGGGACGATACTCATTTAATTTCTGCCAGATGCCTCAGCGACCGAGAAGCTGATGTATTTTCCGTATCGTATATCGTATGGGTTTCCGTTTTAATGGGGTACTCGCATCGTATCGCCATAGTAATCATTGATTACAAAAGTAATGGAATAAGCAAGTAATCATTGATTACTTTGTTCTTCAGTAATCGTTACTTTGGTTCCTAACGAGTAACAAATACTCAAGTAACAAATGAGTATTTTTTTTACATGAAAAAAAAGTCCGAAAAAGTACGCCACGTTTAAAAAAGGCTGCAAATCGAACCAAAGTCCGCAAAACGACAACAATGCATATTGTTAATTTTTCTGTCATTATCTGTAATTTCTAGAACAGTCATAGAGTACGAGCGAGCCATGAGGAGTAACGTGACAGGACATCTGGTGGACACAAGCGAAAATAGGTAGAACCTTCTATCGCTAACAGATGGCGCTAATGGCACTTACAGAATAATCTCGTTGGTTCGAGAAAGTTCTGGTGTCTTTCACTCTCTTCTAGTTGGCATTAAGTGGAATATATAAGAAGGCTAGCGGCGCAACCACAAGTCAGTTCCTATGACACTGCTGTGAAATAAAATAGTGCGTACCTCTTTAAAACGTGTTTGTGCGTGTTTAAGTTTAAGACATCTTTGTAACAATATTTTGATTTGAATTGTTTCTTTTAAGTACCCCTTATCCATGGAAAAGAAGCGAAAAATTGATAGTGAATGCAGAAAATTCAAAGATCAGTGGAACATTCAGTATTTTGTAATTGAGTCCAGTAACAAGGCGCTATGTTTGATTTGCAATGAAAGCATAGCCGTTCTCAAAGAATATAACATTAAACGTCATTATGAAGCAAAACATTTTCAAGATTACTCAAAATATACAGGAAGTTTGCGGACAGAAAAACTCGAAGCTATGAAGCGCGGATTGAAATCGCAGCAAGCCTTATTTACAAAACGTAAAACTGAACAAGAGGCTGCAACTCGTGCCAGCTTTCGTGTGGCTCTTGAAATTGCAAAACGTGGAAAACCATTCACCGATGGAGAAATGGTCAAAGAATGCATAATCGCAGTAGCCGAAGAAATGTGCCCCGAAAAGGTAAATTTATTAAAAACTGTCAGTATGTCAGCAAACACTGTGGCTCGAAGGGTAGAAGACATCGCTGAAAATATATCCTCTCAACTGTTCAACAAAAATGGATATGTTGAGTGGTTTTCTTTGGCCTTGGATGAGTCAACGGATGTGTCATATACTGCTCAGGTGTTGATTTATATTCGAGGAATAGATAAAAGCTATGAAGTGCATGAAGAACTTCTTGATATGTACAGTATTCATGGCACAACTACTGGTTCAGATATTTTTAAAGGAGTAGAAATGGCCATTAACCAAAAGAACCTTCGATGGAAAAACTTGAAATGTATAACAACTGATGGAGGCAAAAACATGGGTGGGAAAGATAAAGGGGTGGTCGCTCTTGTGTCAAAGGCTGTAGAAAATGACGGTGGTTCAAAACCAATAGTCTTACATTGTATCATTCATCAACAGTCTTTGTGTGGAAAATGTTTGGATATGTCTGAAGTTCTGAAACCAGTCATATCAACTGTTAATTTTATCAGATCTTTTGGGCTGAATCACCGACAATTCGTACAATTTATTGAAGAGATTGGAGAAAATGACTTACCTTACCATACTGCTGTACGTTGGCTTAGTTGTGGGAAAGTCCTTCAGCGCTTGTTTGAACTTCGAGCAGTGATCGAAATTTTTTTGAATGAAAAGCATCGCCCTCTTGCTGAATTGCAAAACAACGCATGGCTGTGGAAGTTAGCATTCTATGTTTATTTGACAAAACATGTGAACGAACTGAATTTGAGATTGCAAGGAGAAAAACAGCATCTTCCTGATTTATACACTAATATCAAATCATTTCGGAAGAAATTGATACTGTTTCAATCACAACTGCGAAGTAAATGTTTTTCACATTTTAAAACATGTGAAATATTCAGCCACACCACTGAGACCGATTTTCCTATCGATTTTGCAATCGAAACTTTGAGTGCTTTGAAAATAAATTTTGATACTCGTTTCTCGGACTTTGATGCCATTGCGAATCAAATTAAGATTTTTCAAAATCCTTTTGATACTGACATTGAAACCCTAGCCCCGGAACTTCAAATGGAAATGATTGATCTACAGTGCAGTGATATAATTAAGAACAAATATCAAAACTTATCTTTGTTGGAATTTTATAAGTGTCTTCCACTGACACAATTTGATAATTTGCATAAATTTGCACGTGGGCTGTTTTCTGTTTTTGGTACTACTTATTTGTGTGAGAAGACCTTTTCCAAAATGAAGTACACAAAAAATGTTTACAGATCTAAATTAACTGATGAGCATCTTAAATCTCTTTTAATAATTGGTACAAGTAAAATTAGTCCACAACTACAAACTATTGTCAGTGGAAAATCTCAATTACATAAATCTCATTAGTATTTCATATGTCATTATGCTTGTTATAAGTTATTTTTATATTTAAAATGTATAAAATGTATAAAATGTTAATGAATACATTTCAATAATTAATTAGTTAGCATATAAAAACCTACAACAATGTTATGAGTAGTTATCCCATGACCATATCAATGTAGATGCCATATTAATAAATATTCAACACAAAAAAAGATTACTTCAGTAAATTAAATTTAATTTGCTAAAAAAATATGTTTTCTAAAAGGAGTTTTCTTTCAAGTATGCTAGCTCTCCGCGGGCCGGACAAAATCTGTCCGCGGGCCGGATGTGGCCCGCGGGCCGTAGTTTGGAGACCCCTGTTCTAGATGGAACCAGGTTACTTAAGGAAGCAGCAGTAACTGTGGCTGTCCCAGATAGCAACAGCAAAATATCGCGATATAATGAAGATGAATGGTTATTGTGCCAAAATTTACACACTGCACTGAAAAACAAAGTTTGGTTTTCAAGTAAACGATTGATTTTGGATGTACATGAATCAAAAAAAGGATTTTATCTCTAGAGAAAAAGTGGATGAAATGTTTTGGCTTGAAAGGAGACTATGTAGAAAAATAAATGTTAGTTTTGCTCGTATTTCTCTGTTTCACATTCAAAATCACTACTTTTTGCTCACCCCGCGCAATTCTCGTGTCAATAACTTAAATACTCAATTCTAGTAAATTCAAGCAAATTATATACTCTAGAATCAAATATATTCACTTGCCATCCGCATTTTTTTTCATTATATTTCATACTACTGCAAGAGATAACAACTGAAATAAGTACTTACATAGCAATACAAAACAGGAAATCTAGTTGTTGTGTTTAATACAATTTTGCCAAGAAATCATCAATGTCCCAAACTGATTAAAAGATGTTGCTTAGATCATAAAATCTGAATTAGACAAAAGGCTTCAAAATATTGAGCAATCCTTTTGGATTTTGTACAATAAAAAGAAAAATTGTCGTCCTCATAGCCAGTGAAATCTGCGACTAGAAAAAGTTAAGAAATTAATGTTTTTTAACGCAAATGAGAAATAAATTCAATAAATAATTTTAACGGAATTAAGGTTTTCAAATAAATCCTTTCAATTCCAGAGATTATTTTTGCGCAACTTTAACCAATAAAACTCATATCCACTAACCAACATTTAAAGTGGGGATTGGTAATACCAATAATATATTCACTAAGATATTATAATATCACCCCATGAGTTAGGAAGAGTACTTAACACAATAATAATACAATTTTTTCAACATTGAAATTTTAAGGTCGGTCCATAACAATAATTCCATCAGACTTAAACTTTTTTACCTTTGAAAAATTATTTTGTAAGCGTTCATATATATTTAGGAAGTTAACGGCCAAACAATTTAAACGCTTCTTGGCCTAGAGGTTGTAATGTTTGTAATTAACTATGTATAACTTTTTAATAATAACTTTAGAGCTCTTATTCAGCTCAAGTGCATAACAACGAAATCTTGAAAATAACCTAAGCCAAAATTAAAATCAATTTAACCTTGTTTGTAATACATAAAACTCAGCTAAAATGTATTAAAAAGTAAAAAACAAAACACATTGTGTACTAGGTGTATCCAACTTGACCTCCAGCTAAATGCATTCAAACGCTTCACTCGATTCGGCCTTTATAAGTTATTTTTTAGGAATCATAGTACAATTTTTGTTTTCAACTTAAGAAATAATTAAACGATAACATCTTAAATTGTGTTCCCCTTAATGAGACTGTAACGAGACCTCCTATAAAGATTCGTTGTATTCATCATTTAGAGCTAAATATTAATCTGTTAGATAATAATATTTTTCCCGACCGAATGATACACCAAAAGCTGTCTTAGAAGTATTATTTTTTTCAAAAGAACTGTTACAGCAGCATTTGCTACATGCTTGACTGTCTTTTTATATTTTTCCATTATTTACTCTGTGGTTTTAAAAAGTAAGACGGAACTAAATTGGTTCTATTCAATTACTATTTTTAAGATAGAATGTAACTGAGTAACTCCAATAAAATTTTAAGGGTATCTACACGCACACATGCTGCGCATATTAAATTTCATTTCAACCACAAATGCTAAATAAGGTTATAGTTTTGCTAGATTTAAGTTCTTAAATCCCTAAATAGGATTAAAATCTCCAGTAATTAAATAATAAATTTTTTTTGTTTACATTTAGAACAAATTTTTTTTAAGTATAGATTTTGAAATACATATGTTTTACCCACCTATCTTATTATTGGGGAATTTATATTACAACTTCAGAACATAGTCCACTTCTTTAGTCGCAGCGAGCTAGATCTCTATCAAGGAATTGGCTTTTCTATGTTAGCCAACATTTGAATCTTTACATCTTTAATTTCTTGAGACAGTTGTTTGGTTTCACTTTTTATTTTGGTTTTTAAGTATTAGTTTTATTATTAGATAGACTGCCATCTATAATTTGAAAAACCGATCGCCGATCGCCCGTAGTGACCGAAAGTTTGGCCGCTTTTGCTGTAAAAAATTTGGAATTTTGGTCAATGTCAAAAAGGACCTAATATTCGCTTTGCATAGAATATCTTTGTCGTTGGTTTTTATCTGTACAACAGAAGTTGATTTTTTTTGGCAAATTATTTTATTTAGCTGTATAATTATTAGTTTTTGAATTGCAACTTGAATGCCTAGTCCAAATGTCTCGCTTTGTTTCTCTTATTTTGATATGCAAGAGGATATTCGTTCCGATTACAATATAAGTAATATATTTTGTTGATATCCGAATCTGTTTAATAGCATCATTTGGCACTATCTTGCAATTAATCTAGGTCAACAGTAAATATATAGGATTAGATAGGAGAGTTTAGGCTGCTTTGCAGTCCTTTAGTAATGAAAATAATTTTCCTGATTCGTGGTGTAGAATTTTTTCGCTTAATGCTTTTCAGATTGAATATTGTCACGGATTTATCAACATACAACAATTTATTTTTTAATTTTAAATGAAAATAATTATTACAATAAAAACAAAAATATAATTTTCACTCTCGTTTTAGGTTAATAATGATTCATTCTCAGACCAAAATTGTTCTGCTATTTTTGTGTATATTTTCAACAAATGCCTGGCGGCCTTGTATAGAACTAAGCCCTGCATTACGTTTTCCATGTCGGTAAGTATTCAATTTAAAAAACAAAACCAAATATTGAAAATTTGCAAAACTTTCAATTCAGATGTAATGTCGAAATTTTCGGTTCTTCGCGTCAGCTAGGAGCAGTATCAATAGACTGTAATGGTATCGTTTTTACTGGAGATGGTCCGCAACTTCCACATGCAGCTCCAATAATTGCATACTCTCAAAAATCAAGTGGTCTGCAAGCTCTTCCTGCCCAGGTATGATCGATTTCAAATAAACAGATTCAGAAAAAATTGCTAAGACTATTTTATTAATATTTTAATTTCAGGCGTTGGGTGCACTCAGACTTCCAATTGGAATGTTTGATTTCTCGCAAAATTTAGTACGCCGCTTATCAGAAAAAGTTTTTTATGGTGTTAAAGTAATTTGCTTTTGGTTATTTTTTGAATAGTAACAAGAAACAGTTTTTTTTTTATTATTTCTTAAAGGACACTTTAGTGGAGCTACGCTTGGCCGATAATTTATTAGGTGATAGCCTAAATCCAATTTTTTCAACCCCTGAATTTCATTTTCTAAGTAAACTGCGAATATTAGATTTATCAGGAAATAGACTAAAAGCAATCGAAGAAGGGCTATTAAAAGGATGTGAATTACTTGAGGTAATTTTTTCAGAAAATATTTATAATTAAATCTGGTACAACAGTAAACTACTTTTATGAGTTCGGGTCCTTGAGACAGGGACATATCAGAGCAATTTAACCATTTTGAAAATCTTTAAAGTTTATATTTTTCAGTTCTCTGTGATTTAACGAATTATAAGATTATCTTATTTACCCAAATGGCTGAAATTTAAACGGAAGTTGATCCGAGCCAATTATAGGTAGAATTCAAATAAAACCTTAAATGATCTTTGGTTACAATAAATAATACAATATCTACTTATTTGAGTAGAAAATGTACAACCTTGTTTGTATGAATACCTGAAATATTCAAAAAAATAGATACATATATTTCAAATTAATGCAATGCTAGACTGAAAACAATAAAAGTGGCTTTAATTATCTATAGAGAAGCGATTCAACCCATACTTTTCAAGAATTTGGAGAAAACAAAGTACTGTGGAGAAAGCCTGAAATCAACAATAGTTCTACATAAGCCGGTACAGCTGTCACAAATTATATAAACTTTTCCAAAACGGAAAACATAAATTAAAATCGAAAAATTTACAAAAAAATACAGAGTTCAATAGAAAATTATGAAAAAATTAACCACAAAGTAGTTTGTTCTAATTGTTCAAAAAAATACTGAAAAAGTATGCCAACATATGGTTTAAAGCATCTGATTCGAAGAACTCGCCTTAATCAAATAGCTTCTCGCCTCCTGTTGCAGTCTCACCTCATTCATTCTTGGACAATTTTCGGCTCTAACACTATTTTTTGTTTATTGGATCATTGTCATAGCTCCACAAACAGTGCCTAAATTTATTTGTCACACTGCGTATCTATTTAATGACTACGAAAAAAAAAAATCATATTTATGTGATCTGCGATTGATATCAATACTCAATAGTCACTATCCCACTGCTCAAAAGCTAAGCTTTGAACGCTTCAACTAGCCAAACTGCCAATGTAAATGTTGTCAATGCCATTTGCCCTTGATGATTCATGAAAAGCAAACATTAGGTGCTAAATCATTTGAATCTTTTTTTCCTCCTTCAAAAACACATTTTTTAAGAAAAAATTTATGAGATCTCGCATTGCAAAAGGATGATTGGGCATCTTAGGTAGACAAATAGAGTTTGACCATTCAGTGTCGAGCGTTTTACACAATTTTTGTTTATCCTAGACCCAAGGGTGTCTGAATCTGAGATTCAGCATGTTTCATGGATATCTTCAGAAATCTTCAATTTCTAACAGAATTAACGTTTTCTTTCACTAAGCCCATTTTTTAGTTGACTTTCAAGAAACTCACATTCACGATCCAAACCACTCTACCAACGATATAGAAAAGCAATTTACTCCAAATAACGAAGCAAGACAATCAATACATCCTTGTTAAATTGATATACACCTAAGAGTATAAAAAATCATCCCACAAAAACGAATTTTTTGCTTAAGGCATCTTGAGCTTATAGCAATTTATATCCTTGGCTTTTTATATTCACTTTTTATGAAAAAAGTGGTGCTAAAACCAAAAATAGTTTATAAATATAAAACTTATATATAAAATTAACAGCATACATTTATCGTACTTTACAGTGGATAACATTTATGTTTTAAAATATCGAAATTCAAGCAATTACGGATAAAAAGAATGGTCGTTTATTAAAATTTAAGTATTTAATCTAATTAAACAAAATTCCAATGATGAAAATTACGGTTAGTGAATTAAAAAAGGTAAGAAAACAAAATAATTAAAAATAGAAAATTTTACCATAATGCTTGAAAGATTCCACGTAAAAAACAATAATAAATAAAAGCACTATTCTCTACTCTACTCTAGAAATTACTATTGCTATTTTGCTCCAACTTTTCGGTTCAGAGTAATTCAATAGGAACAATTTCTCTTCCTCTTTCACCAAACTTTCTTCATATAATAAATAAAACAGTTGAAATGATCAAAATTTCTGCCATTAATTTAGAAAATTTACTGCTCATACTCAAATCAGAAAATCATATTTTACATTCTCACCTCAAACCAACTTGAATGTTGTTTATAAAAAGTTTTTCTAGCTCTAAGAAATAAAAAACAAATACTTAAAATGGCATTAAAACTCAAACTAAATTGCGCCAATTACTTTTACAGACCTTATATTTAGATCGTAACAACCTTACTTCAGTTCCTTCAGGTTCTATGAATGGCCCAGTTTCATTGAAAAGATTATCGCTAACATACAATAATATAGGTAAATATCTATAATGAGAAGAAAAAATTAATTTAAAATTTCTTTAAGGACATCTAAGACGTGAATCGTTTAGTGCACAAAAACAACTGGAAATAATCGATCTCAGCTATAATCTTATTAAAAGTGTTGAGGGAGGAGCTTTCTATGGTTTAAAGAATATTAAGAAAATTTTTTTAAGAGGAAATCGGCTAACTAAATTAAATAGTGATGTTTTTAATGGTATCCCATCACTTGAGTCCTTAGATCTATCAGAAAATTTTATACTACAGTTTCCTACAGTTGCTTTAGAAAATATTATAAATCTAAAATTCCTGAATTTATCCTCTAATTTGATTCAGGTAAATGAAAATTTAAGGGGATTGCATTAACTAAAATTGTTTTTCACAGAAATTAGATTCCAACGATTTGCAATTTACAAACATTCGTTACATGGATTTCAGTCGTAATAGTATTACTAGCATATCGCCCGGAACATTTAGAAATCTTAAATCTTTACAGTATTTGGATCTTAGCTTGAATTCATTAAGAACGGTAAAAAAATGTATATGGAAATAATTCAAAATAAATAAATATATGTAATTTTAATATACTAACAGATTGAAGATGATGCATTAGAAGGTCTTAATAATCTTCG
Source organism: Acrocera orbiculus (assembly GCA_947359355.1). NCBI lineage: Eukaryota > Metazoa > Arthropoda > Insecta > Diptera > Acroceridae > Acrocera > Acrocera orbiculus. The sequence goes on along the minus strand of OX375756.1, from coordinate 44,838,844 downwards.
TACTTTGATTATTCGTGATAACAATATTCTTCTTATACCTGGCAGTGCACTGGGACGTCTATCAAAGCTTTCAACTATTTACCTAGATTTTAATCGGATTGCAGCACTCTCATCTGAAATTCTAAGTTCAATCCAATCAGATGATGTTCGTCATTTGTCACTTTCACGTAACGTAATAAGAGAGTTACCAACTGGCTGTTTTAAGCTATTTATAAAATTACAAAAGCTCGATTTGTCTGGAAATTCTTTGGCTATTCTTAATTCTGATACATTTTTAGGCCTTGAAAATACATTAGAAGATTTGAATTTATCACAAAATAAAATTACTGGTGTTGGTAGTTATCCGATCAACTTAAATAAACTTCGAAAATTAGATTTAAGCTACAATAGCATTACAGATTTACCACAGAATACATTCGATGGTTTAGAAAATTTATTTTATTTAAATATGAGCGGAAATATGCATTTAGCACCATTTCCATCAGAATTAATAATGCCACTTACAAAATTATTGAGCATTGATTTAAGTATGTGTGGCATTAAAGTTATAAATGGAGAACTATTTTCAAACTCATTGAATTTAAGTGAAATATTTTTAAATAATAATCAAATTCAAGAGATTAATGATGCAACATTCACGAATTTAATGAATATTACAACTATAGATTTGTCATATAATAATATAACAACAATAAAAACTTTAGCATTTGTAAATGTTATGAGCTTAAAACGCCTTTCTCTAAAAGGTAATCAATTAAACACATTTAAAGGTGAATTTTTCAATACTGGAACTGGACTTGAAATATTAGATTTATCATATAATCAACTAAGTTATCTATTTCCTTCATCATTTCGGATACATCCAAGATTAAGGAAGCTAATAATATCAAATAATAAATTTAGTTTCTTTCCTTCTGAATTGATAGCATCATTGCAATTCCTGAAATTTATTGATTTATCTAATAATCAATTAAAAACAATTGATGAACTAGATTTTGCAAGATTACCACGACTACATACAATACGAATTGCTAATAATGAAATTGAAACATTAAGTGAAATGTCCTTTCATAATTCTACACAATTACAAATTATTGATTTAAGTTATAATAAATTAGATAGAATTGGAGAAAGAACATTTGAAGGACTTATACGTTTATCAGAATTAAATCTTGAAGGTAATCTTCTTACCGAGTTATCTGAGACTTTGTTTGATAGAAATAAAATCCAAAGATTAGAAAACATTAATTTAGCATATAATAAATTTGACTATGCACCACTTTCAGCATTACAAAAACAATATTCCCATTTATCATCCGTCGATTTAAGTCATAATAAAATTAAAGACATAACTGCAGATGATAGCATTATGGTAAATATAAAAAGCTTGGATTTATCATTTAATCCTTTAACTCAGGAAGCAATTAAAAATATTTTAACTGAACCAAAAACTGTTCGAGAACTTAATCTGGCTGGGACTGGAATAAAAAGTTTACTATCTTTAGAAACACCTTTTTTGCAATATCTAAATTTATCAAATAATGAATTAGAAGACATAGATGCTGTCGTTTTCCAAAGATCTACACTACTAGAAAATCTTGATTTATCCAGTAATAAATTGATATCATTAGAATCATTGTCTAAAGCATGGCCAAAGTTATTAATGCTAAAATATTTAAATTTATCAAATAATTCACTTGAAATAATTCAACAGGGTGAATTCGATCATTTAGAAGCACTGAAAGAACTATCAATTTCTGATTTAAATCATTGTACAAAAATCGAACGATATGCTTTCAGGTATTTGACAGGATTGTCTCAATTAAATGCCTATAATTTACCTGTATTAGGATATTTAGATATACAAGGTATATTAGAATCACTACCTGCTATTGAAACACTCGATATTGAAGTAAAAGATTCATTAATCGGAACTGAACAAATACAACCAGCTAAACATCCACGACTTAAATCGATTGGTTTACGTGGTGAACGTCTTAAAACAATTTCATCTGGAACATTAGCTGGTCTTAAAAGCAATAATTTAATAATTAAATTAATAAATACTTCGTTAGTAAATTTACCACCAGCATTATTATTTCCTATACCGAGATCATCACATTTAACGCTTGATATATCTGGATCAAAAGTAACTGTATTAACACCACAATTTCTAGCTGCACTAGAAGATCGTCGAAATAATTTTAAATTGAAAGGACTTCAAATGAATCCAATTAATTGTGATTGTAATGCAAGAGCATTAAGAAGATGGCTACAAAATACACGAATGATAGATATTAAGTGTTCATATCCTGAATATTTATATAACAAAGTATTAACTGAGGTTGGTGACGATGAATTAACATGTGATCAAAAAAAATTTACAACTCTAAAAACAACCAGTCATATTGATAAATCAACATCGAAAACTTTAACACGTTCAACAACAACAACTGAACCAATTATAATATGGAGTATTGAATCAACAAAAACACCAATCAAAACAAAAATTAAATCATCACAAGTTAAACAGGCCACAATGAATAATGATGATACACTTATAATTGGTATAGTTGGAGGTGTAGTTGCATTTATTGCTATATTAATAATAATAATTTGTATTGTAAGACTTAAAATGAGTAGTTCATATCAAAACGGACCTATAGCACCAATAAATCAAATGGGTCTTAATCCAAATAATATACCAATTAGTTATAAAGGTGCTTCAAATTCAGCTTTATATACAATTGCACCTTATGCTCATAGCTACGCTACATTACCTCATAAAAGTTTACATCAATCACAACAAAATCTTTCTCAAATACGTCCAACATATTCAACTATGGGTAAATTATCGTATTATCAACAACAGCAGCAGCAGCATTCTAATGGACAAGGATATGTTGTTTATCCAGACGAGAAATCTTTCAGATAACCAACACCAAATATCTAATAAGTCAGCCATGTAATATTTATATGGGATCTACTTTTACTCTTTTTAGTTATTACATCCTTGTATATATAATTTTGATTTGAATACTAAAAATAAAATAGCAATTTGTAATTTAGAATTGTATTAAGTAATTAATTCAAATAAATATATTTTACCTTCATTGAGATCAATAAAATAAAATAAAAGCACGACTAAATTGATGCATATGTGTTAGTATGTGATACTAAAATTAGCTGCAGTCCTTTAAATTTTATCAGGTTTATTACGGAGCGTGTCAACAATCAATGCTGACATATCTGATTGTCATCGAAGAGATTTTCCACTGGGGTATGCTTCAAAATTGAATAAGGTGCACCTGAGTATCTCGAGACATCTTATCAACCGTGTGTGGGGTATAAGGATAAGTCTAACGCATAACTGAATAGATTCGAGTTAACGCTTCAGAAAGTCGAATGCAATTAAGTGCTTTAGACTAAATTGGTCTCTATGTAAGTAAAATTTTGGCCCAAACATAATTAATTACTGGTCTTATAACCACTTTTTATGTGAAAAGCATTCTTTCGAAATTCAGTTCGTTGGTGCACAGAAGAGAATATTTATAAGCCAAAACAATTATCTGTAAATATTATAACAAATATTTATTACTTTTGTCTTCAACATCAAAGAGCTTTGAAAATAAAGCTCTTTATTAGTTCTTTAAAAATTTTAACATTAGTTTTAGTGTATTTAAGCTCAGCTTTAAAATTTTTATTTTTTTGAAGCCATTATTCGTTTAGCTAATTTTTGTAGAATAGTAGCATATGTTTTAATATTTCTGGATTGTATCCACTTAGTGTTGGTCTACCGAATTTATATAGACACTCTTCAAATAAATCTATTGGTTTTAAATGAAACCAATAATTTTTAAGACCCTCAACTCCATCCAGATCCAATGTATTTAGCTGATATACTCCAAAGTGAAAAGATTTACCATCAGTCTGAACACTTTGTATTACTATCGGTTCCGGTATCTTTTTTATATTTTCCTTAAATAAACAGAATTATAAAAATATTTGAATTACTAGGAAACAACAAGAATGAAAAATACCCCATAGAGTTGCATAGCTCTAGTTGTAGCTGCTGCAAACGCTTTTAACATCGTCCTAGACTCAAATTGTGTTTGAGTAACTGGCTCCTCATGTAAATTTTGAACATAATCGGGAGAGTAATCAAAAAATAGAGTCTGTGGACTAAATCTAGCTATTTGCTGTGGGACAGCTGAAAGATAAATGAATAAAAAAAAACTATTAAAAAGCTATTTATTTTTATATACAATAAACTTACGATAAAAATTATGAAAATCATAAATATTCTTCTTCAAAAGTGAAATAGTGTACTTAGTTGGAAACAAATTAGGAAGCTCAGCATCAATAGTACACTTCACAGATCTAATAGGTCGTTTTGATGTCATAAAAGTGTTGGCAGTTACATCAAATTGAATTCGATCATTATCTTTTTCAAATGATGCTACAAAATTTGCATCATTCATAATTTTCCTTTCATTTGATATCGAAGCTCCACATATTTTTTCACATTCAAAAAGTAATTTTGATAATATTAAACGCCTAAAAAATTTAATTTTTAACTTTAATGAGCAAAATTTTTTTTAAAAATTTATTTTAATATTTAAACCTGGGACATTATATTTTTTAGAAAGGGATTAATAAAATAAACTTTCTGATTGTGTTCTTGTACAAGAAGCTAACTTGGAGACCTCATTTCAAATATATTACCAGCAAGGCCATCAGAATCCAATAGAGTGCGTATCAGAATCTGTCGATTAACATCTTACATGATTCTTTGGTTATAAAGAAGTGGCGATATAAGCTTTACATTCATATGGAATAATAGCGTAGTGGCCAAAAAGTTAATAAAAAAATTAGACAGCAAATAATGTTTAAAGAACCTGTACGTATCAGGTGGTGTGAGGTATGCACCCATCACTTTATTGCAAGGAATCCTATGCCTACTTCCACTTAAAACACGTTGCATTGAAAAATGCAATAATGTTGTTAGCATTAGAAGTATATCTATCGAAACAATAATGACGACAGAGACATGGACAGGGTAACACAGAAGGATCCTTTTTAAAAGCTCTTCACTGGCAATAGCTTAAACTCTGTCTAATTATTAACTTATTGGGGTATTCTCATGTGGTAAATAAAAAAACAATATACTACACAAATTTCAGGCCAAAATTCAAAGTATTAACTAAGTTATAGCACATTAAGCGGGTGCTCACCCAAACAAGAAGTTAAAGCTTAAACATGTTTTTCGAAACAAGTTTTAAGGAAGACGATTAGATCGATTTAGCTAAAATTTTAATACACTATTGTGAGCACCAATAGCTTTCAAGTGAAACTGAGCTTTTTATTTATATCTTCCTTCATCGATTTTCACCAAAAATGTAGTCGATTATTAAAATTTTCTTTTTAAAAACAATTGTAACAGAAAAAAACGTCTTTAAAATACTTTATTAGCTATTTATTAAAGTTCAGTTATTGAGTTTTTGTTACAAAAAAAACGCTCCTGTTAGAAAACGCTAAATTGCAGTTATTACAAATAATACTCAAATAAAAACAATTTTCATACTTGCATTCTATCTAAACATTAAGTTTTGGCCTCAATCTAAAGATTAAAAATTAAATTTAATGCTCTTTTTTATTTTACTTAAAAGTTCAAAGACTGATTTAGCTAAAAATATGACTCATAAATTTCTTAACTAAATATATTTATAAAAACTATCAATTTGGCTGTAGTTTCAAACAATATTAAGAATATTTTTTATAGTTTTCTTTCTAGTTACTCTCTTAATAAAATAAAGTATGTCATGCTACTTACGTTTTTCTTAAGTCTGTTATTCCATAAATTCTAGGTAGAAAATGATTAGCTTTATCCGGCCTTGCAAGCTTTTTAGTTTTTTCCTGTTCAGTATCAAACAAATGTGATGAATAAATTGCATTTTCAATATTTTTAATATTTCTATCGTGAATTGTAATTTTCTTCAGATCACTTTCCATGTACTCGGGTAAATGATTTATTTCAATAGTTTTTGTTAATATTTTAGCTTGATCAATACCCTCTAATAATACATTTCGATCACCGTAAATATAACAGGGTGTATCCTTCCATTTGGGATGACTTTCATTCTCCAAAATTTCGGGTTCTCTAAATCCTACGACGTTTAGTCTGAAATTTAAAGATATATTCAATTTTTCTCCACTTATACTTTTCCATTTGACTTAAAAATGTAATTCAAGGAAAACAAGTTATTCTTCGTCTTAGCTGATATATTTTTACATTTTCTCGACCGCACGAATTGCGCTTAAGTAAGTTATGCACTGTGCATTTTTTAACAGCAATAACTAATAAATTCCAAAAATAAAAAAACAGCTGAAGATTTCCTCAATCGGTTAAGTGTTAAGAAAAAAATTTCTTTTTTAGTAAAGAAAGTGGCAGACATTCCAACGGGAGTTAACTGTTTCCTCCTTTAAAAAAAAAAACGAAAAATGACTTTAAAAACTACTTAACCTCTTATTAGTATCTACTATTTTCAAAATTATGAACAAACACTACAAATAGCAGGAAGAATGTAGCCGGAAGTTTGAAAAATTCGGAGCTGCATTTCCAAAGATAGAAAATTTAAATAATTCCAAGGGGTAGAAAAAAAGTTTCTCTTGTATTAATCACAGGAACCTAATTTTATTAGTTGGTATAAGGCTTTTTTTTATTTAAACAAGTTGGTTATAGTATTTTTTTTTAGTGTTTCTTTGGATATTATACTGACTTCAACAAGAGTTTATGCCCACATTTATCCGTACGGGTACGAAAACTAAAAAATATTTAACACTGTTGAAAATATAAAAATTTTGAGGAAAAATATTTTCTGTATGATTTTTCACTTAACAATTCCAATCGCGTAAAATTATCTACCGGGAAGGGTAAGTATGAAGGAAAAAATCACTCTTAATGGAGACGGTTGGTATTTGATTTTTATAAACCTAAATAATTACGATATAAATTTAATCCAGAACTCTCAACCTGGATTGCGCTAAATACAAACTTGTTTTCCTTAAAAGATATTAACCACTGCACAGGAATGTATAAAGTGAAAAGTTCCTTAAAATAGCGGCTTTCATATAATGAAAATTCAACCGAGATGGCAAATTGCATGGGAGCTTCAAATTTTACGCTGTGCTTTTAAATATTCAAATGTATTTATGTCATAACAATTAAATATAATTGTATGTCACGTTAAAAAAATTGCTAATCACAGATAAAAACCCTAATTATGAAAGGGTGCGAAATATATATTTATTAAAATTTCCCAGTTTAAAAATTGGAGATTTTCTAACTTTAAGTTATGTCTGTACAATAAAAGAATTAATGAGTTAAAATCGATCATAAAAAAATGAATTTCACCTTATTCTCTCAAATTTAGGCTTAATGTAATTCAATGCATCTTCGATTTGAATGCCTTTACTTAATAAAACATCTTTTGCTCCAGTATCCCTAGGTGTTCTTTTCCCTTGAACACGCCAATGTTGTTTAAAATACCATCCTAAATGTTGGGAATTTAATTGTGCTGTTAACCTCATAATTACCACTACTTGAAATTACATAAATGTCAAAAATTTACTTATAATGTTTCGTTGAAAGTAATCGAAAAATTCTATTTGACGGCTCGTCAAGAATCTGAAGGCCCAAACACAATGAACGCGGCGCGCAAGTGGAATGCGTTTTCATTTACGAGATTCAGCTATATAGATCTCATAGCTATGACAGCTGTCACCACTTGCACGCCGCGAAACGCGTTCATTGTGTTTGGGCCTTTAGAATTTTTTTTACCTTTTTAAGCCTTTTTAGGTTAGATTTTAAGGTAAATTAAAGTTACAAACTGCAGCGGATTTGGATTCAGGAAGGTAAGTAGAGTAATTTGCAAAAAAAAAGTAATAATTCTGCCTCATGCTTGGCATCTTACTAATACATATAAATTTTGACATAACATCTGTAATATTGTACCAACACATATTCACCAATTTTAGTGGAGTGAGAATTGTAGAGGAACATTTCCGATTTGATACCGGCCTCAATTTGAGTACCCCCAAAGCGCCATAATTTAGCAATTGGTCAAAGACGATTTGAAAAAAAGAACTAGTCAAATAAAGTGACAAACTCACCGGTGTACATAAATGTGCTTATGCCGGACAAAGAAATTGTTTTTTTTTATACTAAATCTGTTTTTTAGAGTACATATTCCTATTTTATACGGACCATTAACAATTATAATTAATTTAAAGTAGCCTGAGCTGTGAAAAATGGTAATACAATAAGAATTATTGGTGGGAGAAATTAAGCCGAGCTTGTTATTTTATATAAAATTGAAGTTATATATTTCCTTATTATATTTTCATTAAAATTGTTATATATTTTCAAATGTGAAGTTAAAAGTTAATATTAAAGTCTAAAAAAAGTCGCTGTTTTAAAAAAAATGATGCCGGACAAGTATTCTTAGGAAAAATTGACACATTTAATATTCCTAAAATTTTGTATTTCAATCTTTCAATATTTATCACCTTTTATCCACTTTTCGTATGGATTAACATTTATAGTGAAAATAAAACCTATACAGTAATTTTATTGTTGATTAAAACTAATATAATTAAAGGAAGAAAGAAGGCTATTCAAATACTCAATATTTAAAAATTATCGGAAATCTAATTTTAGTTATTTATATTTTCTAAACCTATAGGCCGATATACCAATGACAAATAACGCAAATAAAGTAACGGCTGAGGAAATGACCTCCCGAGATTATTATTTTGATTCCTATGCTCATTTCGGTATACATGAAGAAATGTTGAAAGACGAAGTAAGGACGTTAACGTATCGGAATGCTATGTATCACAACAAACATTTATTTAAAGGAAAGGTAATTTCTAAAAGAAATCTGTAACAAAATATCAATAAGCACCAATTAAAATTTTTAATAGGTCGTATTAGATGTTGGCTGCGGGACAGGAATTCTATCAATGTTTGCTGCGAAAGCAGGCGCTGCTAAAGTTATTGCTGTTGACTGCTCAAATATTGTTGACTATGCTAAGCAAGTTATTATTGATAATAATTTATCCAATGTTATAACAGTTATTAAGGGAAAAGTGGAGGAAATTGAAATGCCTGATGGCGTTAAAAAAGTTGATATAATAATATCAGAATGGATGGGGTAAGATGACACTTTAAATAATCAAATTAAATATATATGTTTATATATATATATATATACAGGAATCATATTTATATAATTATATGAATTGAATTGAAAAGTTTTTCGGTATGCATTTTTAAATAATGCAGAAATTTGCATTAAATAGGTCACCGCATACGAGTAATGCTTATGTATTAGAGATAAATTGATGTGCTGGTAAATAAAAAGGAAGCGAAGAATCAGATACCTAAAAATATTCAAAATTTTTAAATTCCATCGTGCTTTTCACCTTGTCACCTCCGTTTATAATGGCACATTGTAATTATACATAAAATTTGCCTCTTTGATATTCGGGAATATGTGTTGCAAAAAAATGTTTGTTGCCTCTAACTGCTGCAGAAGGTTCTGTCTTCGACATGATTCATAACTGTTAAGTGATGTAGAATAAACATATGAAGAATTCATTTTCTCATACTTTTCTTGCCCTTAATGAAGTATTATCTAATGCATCTGTTAATAAGCACTACTATGTACACAAAAATTTAAGACCAAATATTCGAAATTTGCTCTTTCTAACTCTAAACCAAACAGCAAGAGCTTTATATCGTGTGCATTGTCATCTCTTACATACATAACATAACAAAAAAGACTGCTGCATTAAAGTGCACGTAACTCCTGGTTACTTTGCTAGCATATTTTTTATTTTAATTAGTTCTGCACTTAAATATTTTTAATCTTAATACTAAGTTTTATATTTCAAATTCAAGCTTATCCACGAAAATTGATCTCCAAAAAATATTAGTAAAGGTTTCAAATTGTTTCTTTTAAACATTACGTCCCGGCGTTATTTCTAAAAAAAAATTTTTCTGGTACCGGGGCAAATTAAACATAAACAATTATATTTGAAATGCTTTTTAACTTCAGAAATTTGAACAAAACAGTTTCGAGTCATCAAAACTATAAAGTTACAAAAAATTTATGATATTTTTGAAAGCATTTTCCAATATGTAATACTACATTACAAGATTTACACATGTAAACACTTGATTCTCTTATTTTATGTGCAGAACAGTCGCAACATATATAATACAATAAATATGTATATATAACATATAATAAAAATGGACACATTATATCACTCCTTATCTTATAAAGACGTTTGAGTTCAAATTCAACAAAACGCACAAATGTGTGCCCACGGGACGTAATGTGCTCATATTATATTTTGAAACATGTTACAATTTTACATACTAAGTTAGAATAATTAATCTACACCTCTGATACTTTTTGCAGGTCCTAAAATCATTCAATTATACTATTGATCATTTTTGGGGAGTTTGTAATTTTTAATTTTTGTTGCTTGCACCTTGCGTGACTTGTTATACCCAAATAAAGAGATAATTAAAGGTTCCTTTTTTTCATACAAATCAAATTTGTTGCAGCAATATCACTTTTTGGCCAGTTCCTCTTTCAGCCAGCACACTGAATGAGGCCTAAAAGTTCATGAAGTGCCAAAGAATGATATTTTTCTTGTGGTCTTAAAATATGTACAAGTACGAAATCCAATTCCTAACACACTTTATGTTATTCAGGCCTTCTACATTTAAGAAAATTTTTTATTACTTAAAAAAAAAATCTTTTAAAATTTTATAACTGCGATTTCTTTTCCTCTTTTTAGATATTGTCTGTTTTATGAATCAATGTTAGATACAGTGATATTTGCTAGAGATAAATGGCTTAAACCAGATGGAATGATGTTTCCAGATCGAGGTACACTTTATATTACTGCGATTGAGGATAGACAATATAAGGATGAAAAAATCAATTGGTGGGATGACGTTCATGGTTTTGATATGAGTTGTATAAGAAAAGTTGCTATTACTGAACCATTAGTTGATATTGTTGATCCAAAACAAATAGTATCAACATCATATTTGGTTAAAGAAGTTGATTTATATACTGTTAAAAAATCGGATATTAAATTTTCAACAGTTTTTCAATTAACTATAAAAAGGAATGATTTTGTACAAGCATTGGTCACATATTTTAATATAGAATTTACTAAATGCCATAAACGTTTAGGATTTAGTACATCGCCAGAAGCTGCATATACACATTGGAAACAAACTGTTTTTTATTTTGATGAATATATGACTGTTAAGAAAGGTGAAGAAATTTTTGGTACATTTTCGATGAAACCAAATGAACGAAATAATCGTGATCTTGATTTTGGTATTGAAGTATCATTTAAAGGTGAATTATCTCAAATGTATGAGACCAATACTTATCGGATGCGTTAATCTGAAATGAAACAAACATAAAAAATGAATTTTAACATTAATATTAGGCTTAAAAATCAATAAAATTAATTTTAAAGAAAATATATGTTATTACGATTATTTAGTATTCAAAAAAAAAAAAGAAAGAAATCAATTGATTTACGTGTAATTCTGTTATTTTCAATATTTTCAATATTTAGGTACTATTGTATACGTAGATATAAATTTTTTAATTATACTCTATACAAATAATAAAAAAGAAAGTACTTGAAATGCTAAATTTTTTTACTATTTAACATTTTAATCAACGCTTATTAATTATATTAAACATTTGTTTGTAAAAAAACTTGCGATATATATATACATATATGTATATTTATATAAAACAATTATACAAAGACATTTAAAAAAAATAATTTATCGATATTCAAACTGCATGGCTTGTATTAAAAAAATATTTCTGATTTTCAACACTAGTTTTAAATTTTAAATCTACAACTAATAAAATATGAAATTTTTCAACATATAAAAACTAAGTGAAATTTTTTTTATTTAATGAAAATGAAACAAAAAAGCAATTTTGCTTTGAATATTTTTTACAAAATATAATTTTTTTTTTTAATTTGTTAAAAATTTAATTTTGTTAGGGATAATTTTTTGCTGTTGAAAGAATATAATTAAATACTTTGAGGCGATTATGTATTTTTATAACTAACTAGTGTGTGCACGACAAACCTTGTCACACCTAAAAAAAAAAGAAAACTGAGATTTTTTTGCGACTGAAATTGTTAAAAGTTTAAAGTAGCATTTCAATGTTTAACTATTTTTTTGATCATTTTTCACTAAAAATGCAAATGCGAGAAAACAGCTTTTGAAATTTCAACAAACACAACAAAACCTCCTCAGCCTTAAAATAAAAGTTTTTTGGAAGTTTGAGCTCAATAGTTTCGGAGTTTATACAATATAACCTACAAGTCTATATAGGTTTATCCTTTTTTATTATAGATTAAATTATAAACTACGAAAATGACTTTTCTCGTATGTTTCAGAATTAACAGAAAACATAAAAAACTGATTATTTTTTAAATTATTAGAGGCAAGACTGAATCAATTCATTTTGATCCACTTTAAGGTTTTTTAATACTTTGACGTGCAATTTAAGCTAGTAGTAGTTTTCTTCTATAATAAAAGGGCTATTACATGAAAAGGTGTAAGGAATGGGTGTCCGTTTGATCTCAATTAACCAAAAACAACAACACATGGATGATTAAAGGTAATTTTTGGAAAAAAAACATTTGAACAATATAACAAATGATCAAAATACAATATTTATAAAAGTCATATTTCCAAAATAACAGGCGTTAAAAAAAGTGTAAGAATGTAAATAATATTCTTATAATATTAAATTTTTTGGAATTATGATTAAATAAAATAACTTTTTCATTAATAAATTTAATTTTTTCAACTTTTTGTATAAATAACAGTCTCCAAAGTTTTAATTGATTGATTGTCAACACCTAACTCACGGCTATAATACACGTAACGGATAGTAATAAATTTTAATAATTTATTATTAATTTTTATTTGCAGTGATTTATATTAAATATTAAAGAAATTTTGATTTAGTAAAATTATTAAATACAGATAAAATTTGTGCCAGAAATTCCGGTTATGCTTAATTTTTAAGTAATTTAATTAAGTGAAATTTTTAAATTAATAATATTTATTATGATTTAATTGAACTTAAAAAATTTTTTTTATTAAACTAGGATTAGATACCCTATTATTAAAAATGTAAATTAAAAGTCTAGAGTAGTAAGATATGTTCTTAAAACATAAAAAATTTGGCGGTATTTTAATCAATTCAGAGGAATTTGTTTTATAATCGTAAAATGTTTCATATCACTTCATCTTTGACTTTGATATGTTTTTCTCTTTTTAATGCTTCTTGTCTTCCTTTCTCTCGCAAAAGCACTTTTTGCATTTTTCGTTCTTCCCTTGAATTATTGAAATGTGAAAAGTATCTATCAAATTGTTCAAAATAAATATATTAAATAATTTTCAAATGAAAATCACATACTTTATACGAAAATCATTGCTTGTATCATTATGAAGATACTTTTTAAAACATGTCAATGGTTCAGATATTTTCTCATATGTCAGTAGTCTCCTAGAAATAAAACTGCTTAGAAGTTGTTCGGAGTTAGCGACTAAAACAAAATTCTCATGCTGAGGTATTATAGCATCACTATAATCTTTTCTGCAAAATATTTTACGTTTAATTGGGTTATTTCACTAATTATTATATTCAGGCCTGTAAACAAGAAACCAGCACACGAGTCTTCCATATAAATTTAAATGTTGAGCAGAAAAACACAATAAATCTCTGTATAAGTGGGTTAAGGAATAGGTTGATGTTGAAGGAAAATGAGGCTCATCATTTTTTTTTCATTCTTAATTTTTGCGAACATTTGTTATCGACCTTTTCTGTCGCTTCCCTAATTCCATAAGGAGCTTAAATATTTTTTAAAGCTTAGTATACAATAAAAACTTGATTATAATTACGATCTGTTATAATAGCATCGAACTTAAGTTAATCTTGCCAAATAGAACTCGAACAATCAGATATGATTACATCAAGATAACATTGCATCCATATTGATTTAAATTACTTTTAACGCTTTCATCTTTGTGTCTGAATGTTTGAGTTACACGTGTTGGTCTAGTTTTTGCATGCAACGTTTTAAAATCAATATCCGTTCCCAAAACATAACCTATTGAACTTTAACATATTATTTATTTTTTTAAAGCAGATGTTATACCTCCATATTTTGCAGCGCTCACTAATAAAGATCCAGTTCCTGCAAGAACGTATTATCAAAACTGGTTCTCATATGAAGGAAGTTTTGCATTATTTTATGCCTAAAATACAACAATCTAATATAGTAAAAAAATCTCACCTACAAAGAATTAAAAAATTACATTAAATACATTAAAAAATTAGCAAGAAATAAAATAGTGAAAAAATTAATAAAATTATATTTCAGGCATGGATCAGACAATGCGTTACAGTATTACTTTCATACTTGCCAGAAGCTGGCCAATATTCTTGTATTTTTGTTTATTTAAAACTTAAAATGGGCTTTAGTGCTGTCGAAGTTTCAATTTTTATAGCTGTGGTTGGATTTTTAAGTACAATTAATTTTTTGGACGCTGACTACATACTACATGACTACATACCTATGCACTTTCGTTGCGTGTTCTACTTTCAATGGATGTGATGGTACTTTTTGCTACAAGCTGTGTATATTTACTGTCTACGAACAAGTATGAACAATTTGTTGGAATTAGGGTAAAATGTTTAAATGATATTTTTACTTGTTTTTTAATCATTGGCAGATTGTTGCGATTATCTTATGTAATACTGGTGTAGCTCTTGTATACATGGATGGAATTGGAAGATTTGCATGGAAAATAGCAAGAGGAGAAAATAATTCCTTAAATGTTAGTTAGCCTTTATTTTCGTTTATGTTTTTAACCTTTACTATCCTTTTTTTTAGGCCTTTGTTTTTGAATTAACTGAAGCTGAAATAAATGCAAAGCAATTTAAATTACGCTAAATATGAAAGATATTTAATAGGTAAAAGCTTTGTTTGGTGTTTTTTACATACTAAAATTTATACAAACAGATAATAACACCGAAAAAATAATAAATAGTATAACCAATTGGTCAAATTGGACCTATTCATCGAAAAATTTAATGAGAAAAGTTGAACATGATTGGAAAATGGTTTATTTAGCAAGAGAAGGTATATAATTATTTTTATTTTGAAATGACTTAAAGAAATTAATCAAATGAATTTTACAGAAGGTATAAATAATGCAGAAATTGTATGGAAATTTGATTTCAAATCCTTATGTCAATCAGACACATTTAAAATATTTAATTCATTTGCTGATGCGACGTTACATTCCCCAAATGTAATGTGATCCATCAAAGTTATTTAACAATTCAAACAGCCTTAATTTGCCTTCAACCCTATATTCTTTGCCTAAAACCAAATATTATGGCGTGTTTTAACAATAAATGCAATTCGATTGATAAAAATAGTGCAACAGCTTTTATAAAAGATAAATATTTTATAGAACTACAAAACTACAAAACTACAGAACTACAAAATATTATAATTTGGCAAACTTTTCAAGTAATATTTAGCGATTTATTTCCAAGAAGTGGAAATTTTGGATATTTGTCAGGAAAACCAGTTATCAAGAGTAAATACACTTAATTTGAAAAGAAGGAGAATTCAAAAATTAATCATTTAGCTATCAATTACTTTTAAGATGGTAATAATAGTAAACTTAGTTCTTTAAAGTTTTATATTCCAACTACAAAGTCAGGATATTGTGCTTTTGATGAAAATTCGAGGACATACTGCATTTTACATCACAAAAACAAATCAGAACTGTTACTACTATTAATTTTACAGAATTATGCAATGATATTCAAAAAAATATTTTTAATATTCTTGTAGGTATCAGAATTTGGATCACCAATGAATGATTCCATGAAATGGATTAGCTATAAGTTGCAAATCTTAAAGAAAATCAAATTTTTGTATTTCATAATAAAAAACTAAACACATTCACTTGCCAAAATATGATTTTAAATATGAAATATGAATTTTGGACAGTAAGTTTATCAGATAAAAATTAAAGAATCAGAAATTTATGAAACGAACTTCGATTATTGTTGGAAGACAAGTGATTCTTGAATTTAAGCTGAATGAATTAATTAAACTTCCACATTTTTTTAGATATTATGTTCTATGATATTGGCGAAGAATCGAATAATGCCTTGCGGCCTAAAATAATTTTAATTTTATTAATAATATTAGTAGGTGTGTCTTATAATATATAAAATGTAAAGCAAAAGTTTATTTATTTAAGTTTTTATATAATAAATAACACATACTATCAACAAAAAAAATTATAAACGATTAAATTATATAAAAAAACACTTTTATCTATATCTCTTTATCTAAATCAGCCACTGAGATATCGTTTTCCAATAAATAAATCCCGTCCGTGTAATATTCTCCAGTTGTCGAAAAATATGACTGCTCCCGGTGTCAATTTATAAACTTCCAAATATTTTTTTCAGATTCAACTTCAATATTTAAAACACGTAGATCCCTATAAGAAGTTGGCATTTTTGATTGCGGTGTTGTATTAAAAAACGCTCGATCATACAAATTATAACGAATCTGTTTTGGCTTTTTCGTTATATTGTCTAGTTCAATTATAGGAGCTGAATATTTAAAGTATTTATCCTCTTCCTTATATTCATCAAGTACTAATACCTCTGTTAGCCTGTCGTAAGTTTGAGGATTATTTTGTTTTAGATTATTTACAAAATTGAAGCCATCAACAAAAAAAATCTCCTCCTTACACCAAATCATTTTTTTTAACTTTCGCATTATTGGGCATTATCAAACTTAATTGGGCATCCATACTTGTGTTTCCAATAAACTTACGTGTTTTGAGGGAAAGTTCTTTGATTAAATTTCGTTGACCCTCAGCAATCTTTAACATTAAATTGCTACTTTTAACAAAAATAATGCTTAATAAAATTTACCCATTTGCCCAACACATACTGATTAGGGAATTTTGGCACATTATTTGGATCGAGACCATAATAATCAATGTATATTAACTTAGTTTTTGGCAAATGTAAATCTACTTTACCTTTGAACCGTAAATATGCTAAAGTTTCTATCTTATCTACTTTTTCTGATTGAGCAAAATGTTTATTAAATGTTTCAACAATAATTTTAAAGCTTTGATTAGATGAAAACAATGGCTCGAGTAGTTTATTATTTGTTTGTAAATACTCATTTAATTTTCTATGAAATTCTTCGTAAGTAGAACCATGAGACCATAACTCCAACACACTTTTCAATGAAACTGCTCTGGACGCAATTTGCTTGGCGCATACTTCATTAGGAAGCTCTACAATCCAAAGTGGCTGCTTGAATAAGAATTGAAATAACAATTCTAGCATAGAGTTTAGAAGCAAAGCGAAATTTTTTTAATCAATAACTTTAACTTTACTTTAACTACACTTTAGGATAAATTTTCTAAGTACATACTTCATATTGAATTCCATTACAAAGTTTCCAAGGAATTTTAAAAAGTTTGGTTATAGAGTCGATTTCCTTAAAATAAAATAATTAATTAATTTACTATAAGAAAAGTAAATGTATAAGCTAGTTACTGGAAAGCGAAAATTGACATGTTCCTGAGCAAACCATAAAACGTATTTATTTGTCTTGGTCATAGCAAAAAAAACATTAATTTCTGTCTCGGTGAGAATCTTGGACTTTATTTGTCATTCAGCTATATATTTGACGGCGCCTCGAGTCCCTACCCAAAACTGTCAAAACACGAGAAACGGTATATTTCACCGTACTTCTTGAGTTTTTGACTCATTTTGGGCACATGTAGGTTTCCATATGAAAGTAAGTTTATTTAAAGTTGTGCCTATAGTGTCAAAAGTGTATAAATTTTATTGAAGAAAAATAATTTTTTAATTGCTTGTAAAGAATTTAACAATAATCCAGAATAAGAAAAATGAGAAAGCCTATAGTAATTAAGAGTTATATAAAAACAACGCCTTCTAGATATTTTATAAATAAAAGACCTTTTATTCTAATATAAAAACATTTTTATTTATTATTTATTAATTCACATAATAATATTTCATAAAAATTAATAGAAAATAATTTTGATTATCTTTAAAACTTTAATATTATAAAATGTATTAAATTAAAAAATTTTATCGGCTTTCGTCCAGCTGATTTATAAATATCGAAACAAAACTTCCTTTCTGTGTATTGGTAAATGCACCCGTGTGAGTCAACCATATATTTTCAGACTCATAATTATCTCCGAATATTCCGAATTTTCCCCGTACCTGGTGTCTCCCTAGACTAAATACCAAAGTGAATCTGTTTCTAGAGGCGCCGTCAAATCTAGTTTAATTAAGTTAACTGCGCCTCAAAAACATTTATGTAGACACAGCCTGTGTACAATTTAAAGTTCAGTGGATACGCTGTCTGACATATATTACTTTAGAGAATAGTGTGGTTTTCGCCATTTTGCGACAAGTGGAAATTTCGTTGAGATTTTTTGTTCAGTTTTACAAGCTAGTAATAAATTTAAATAAAAAAAACTAAAAAACCAAATGGCCCGATATGCTCAACGACCAGAGACTGCCCTTAAACGGGCAAACGGTAATATAATCTTTAGTATAAAGACATTGGAAATATGTTAAATCTTTCAAATATTATATAGTAATTAATATTACATTATGCATACTTATATCTGAGAATATTCGAACTATACTTTGATTTTCTTACATTTAATTCTAAATTTCTCAAATATCTACTAGAAGAGATCGCTTTAAACAACTGAATCTATAAGCCACATACAAATCGGAATTATACATTCCTAGTAAGCTTAACACGTTGAGAAATGCGCAGTTTTTTCTTATTCGCTCCATCCGGCGGCAGTAAAAATCTGACTTTGCTTTATCTGGTGGCGCCTTTTACAAAATGGTGTTTACCAAAAAATTAAAAGTTGATTATAATAAAAACATTATTTTTAACCACATAAAATTTTTTCATATAACAAAACTATAGCCGCGTATGTACCATGCCGTCCTCAACGTGCTAAACCTCAAATTATTGACCTATAATTTTCTAAAAAAATATAACTGAAATTTAAATTTTTTTTCAGAATTTATCGATGTCGGGAAACCATCAAGAGCTTTGGATACACTTCAAGAGGTGTTCCGCAATAAAAAGTGGTCATACACCTTGTCAGAATCTGTTATTGAACCAATAATGTTCAAATACCTATATCTATGTGTTGAATTGAAAAAATCACATATTGCTAAAGAAGGACTGTTCCAATATAGAAACATGTTTCAATTAGTAAATGTTGGATCTCTTGAAAATGTTATCAGAGGTTATTTACGCATGGCAGAAGAACGTACAGAGTCTGCTCAGCAGCAGTCCTCCCAAGCTGTTCTTGATATAGACGATTTAGACAATATAGCAACTCCTGAAAGTATTCTTATGAGTGCCGTATGTGGTGAAGATGCGCAAGACCGTTCAGATAGAACAATACTTCTTCCATGGGTTAAGTTTTTGTGGGAATCGTATTGTCAATGCTTAGAACTTCTTAGAGTGAATACGCATTGTGAGAGTTTATATCATGATATTGCCCGTATGGCATTTCAGTTTTGCTTGAAATACAATCGTAAAAGTGAATTTCGTCGTTTATGCGATAAGCTTCGTAAGCATTTGGAAGACATATGCAAAACACAACCACAAACTACAGGGGTAACTATTAGCAAACCCGAGACGCAGCAATTCAATTTAGATACTAGACTTTATCAATTGGATAGTGCAATTCAAATGGAGCTATGGCAAGAAGCTTATAAGGCTATTGAAGATATTCACGGGCTTATGATTTTGTCAAAAAAGACTTCAGTTGCTAAGACAATGGCAAATTACTATCAAAAGCTTGCCATGGTCTTTTGGAAAGCTGGTAACCAACTTTTCCATGCAGCTGCTCTCATGAAATTATTTCAGCTAACAAGAGAAATGAAGAAAAATATTACTCAAGATGAAATGCAACGAATGGCTTCGCATGTTCTGATCGCTACTTTATCTGTTCCTCTACCTTCAGCTCATCCTGAATTTGATAGGTTTATTGAAATAGATAAAACTCCCTTCGAAAAAGCCCAAAAATTGGCAGTTTTATTAGGACTTAACCAACCACCAACAAGAAATTCTTTATTAAAGGATGTGGTATGTATCTATTAATATTATTTTTGTAGCATTTAAAATTTATTTGTTTCAGGTGCGATTAAATGTCGTACAACTTGCGGCCAATGAATTTTCTAATTTGTATACAATGCTAGAAGTTGATTTTAACCCTCTTAATTTATGTGAGAAAGTAGAAAAAGTTATTGACTTTATAGAAGCTGATGAGAATTGTTTGCTTAAGCAGTACACACAGAGTATACAAGATGTAACTTTAGTGCGACTTATTCGACAAATATCTCAAGTCTATCAATCAATTGGATTTGCTAGATTACTTGAATTAGCTCATTTCACAACTATATTTCATTTAGAGAGAGTTTTAGTAGATTGTGTGCGCCATAATGATATGCAAATACAAATCGATCATAAAGAACATTGTGTACATTTTGGAACTGTTTTGTCTGAAAGTCAACGTGAAGATCATTCAGATGGGCCTACATTACAGTCTATGCCTTCGGAACAAGTACGTTCTCAATTAGTTAATATGTCTATTGTCTTGCATAAAGCTGTTGCTGCTATATATCCAAATAAAAAGAAAGCAGATAGAGATCGGCTCCGTGTGCAACTAGTTGAACGATATCACGAGTGCAAAGATAAGGAACATGAACTTATTCTAGAGCGTCAAAAGATAATAGAGGATCGTAAAGAATATATAGAGAAGCAAAATATTGCAAGAGAGGAAGAGGAGCAACGTCGCCAAGAACAGCTAAACCGTAAACAAAAATTGGCTGAACAAAAGAGATTGACTCAAGAAATAGAAGAACGAGAACGCAAACGTCATCAAAATGAAATTCAAGCGATCAAAGAAAAAAGCCTTAAAGAAAAAATGCAGCAAATTTCCCAAACTGCTCATGGGAAAAAAATTCTATCAAAACTTGATGAAGAAGGTCTTAAGAAATTAGACGCGGAGCAAATAGCTGCAAAAGAAACAGAAGAATTAATAAAAGAACGTAAAGAAATGCAAATTAAGTTGAAATCACTTGAAAAAAAAATAGATTACTTTGAAAGAGCGAAGCGTTTAGAGGAAATTCCTCTTATTGAGAAGTATTTAGCGGAAAAACAAGTACAGGATCGTGACTTTTGGGAAAAGCAGGAGCAAACTAGAATCGAGAATGCCATAGCTGAACGTAAAAATGCTGTTACACAGCTAGAACGTCTAAAACGTATGTATCCAGATCGAGATATTTTCTTAGATAGACTTAGAAATGAGCGAAAATCCCTTCACGAAGAAAAACTCCAAAAATTTGCTAAATTCCTAGAAGAAGAACGTAAGAGAAGACTAGCACAACGTATTTTGATGCGGAAGGAAGAGCGTAGGCAAAAATGGCTAAATGAAAAAGAAGAAGAAAAGCAACGCAAAGAAGAGGAAAAACGTAAAGCTCAAGAAGAAGAAGAAAGGCTTGAGCAAGAGCGTCGACGTAAAGAACGTGAAGCTGAAGATGAAAAGCGCCGTATTTTGTATGAAAAACAACGTCAAAAGGAAGAAGAAACGGAAAGAAGGATACAAGAAGAACGAGAAGAGATTTCACGTATGGTAGCTAAAGAAAAACAACCGGGGACGTGGAGACCTTCTCAGGAAAAAAGCGAAAATGAATGGCGTAAAAGTACAAATGAAGGTAAATCTAACGATTGGCGTGGACATAAGGATGAGCAGATAAAAAATGTTGGATCGACATCGATAGGTCACGATAAATGGAGAAGAGGTGGAGAAGATCGTATGCGAAGAGATGAAGATAAGCCTCGACGAGATTTTGATAAATATACTAGAGACGATGATAGATCAAAAAGAGATGATGACAGGTTCCGAAGGGATGATTATAGAATTAAAAGAGATGATGACAGATCTAGAAGAGATGATAGAATTCGACGAGATGATAGGGAGCGTCCACGTGATGAAAGAAGAGACGATCGTGATAAGGATCGTCGCAATGAAAGATATGTTCCAACATTGGATTTGATGAGAGGAACCGGAGACAATTGGAGATCTCGTCCCAGTAGAGATGAAGAAAAAGAATGGGACAGCAGAAAAGTTATTACTGATAGGGAAAGGGATCGTCCAATCGTTCGTGGTGCACCAGCAAAGGATGGCAACTGGAGAAGTGACAGAATACGTACTTTTGAGAGAGAAGAAGATCGTAGGGAACGTAATGTTCAACCACTTAAAAAAGAAAGAGGTAACATTATATCATTCTTTTTTTTTTTTAAATGTTAATCAAATGAAATTAATTATTTCAAAGAATCCCGTGACGAAGGTGAGTGGACTAATGTTAAGCGACGTTAATAAAAACAAGAATAAAAAAATACCAGGCACTACTACTATTACGTATATGGCGATTTCATTTTCCTTGGAAATAAATACAAAGTTTACTGCATTAAAATTGAAATAAAAAATATTTGGAATTTATATAATTTATTTAATTATTATAACACTTTCCTTTGTCAAATAAGGGTCCAAACTAGATTTCTATAAAATAAAAGTTAATTAAAATCTTTGGGTCGTAAGGTGATAATTTTAAAGTTTATTTATATTATATTATAAAGTTTAACTACACTGCAATATGGTTGAATGAGTTTATTTCTCGACATGTAAGTAAGTACAGTGTACATCAATGCTACATACTTTTTTTTAAATCGACAGGGTATTTATTCTAAAAATATAAACTAAAACCTGAATAATTATAAGAACTATAAACATATTTATCACTTATTTCAAATTTTAAAAGAGATAATATTACACTTTAATTTTGGCAGCCAGCTTGACTCATGACTTCTTTAACGAAAATCATAGAAATACAAAAAAATAGTGTGGCTTCGGCACGATTATCATTTGCTAATTGTTCAGCTTGTAAAAGGCCTTTCACATTAAAAATTATGAAAAGTTTAATAAAAAATATTTGTCGTTTTATTTTTGTTAATAGCATTTTTTTTTACATTTAGGTTTTGTTTTTCACTTTTATTGTTATGTATGATTATTTTATTTAATAAAATTAATAATTAATTTGTTTTTAATACGGGTTTTCATTTTAGCAGAAACAACAAATAATAATAAAATTTGTGCATTTTGGTTGTTGGTTATAAGTTCAATTGTATATTTTTATTGTTGTTTGCATTAGATATTAATTAAATTATAAATACAAATTTATTAATGAAAAAATTTAATTATTCTTAATTCTTTAAAATTTAATATTATCAGAATATTATTTACATTCTTACGGTAAAAAATTTTTTAACTCAAATTAAAAATAAATAAAAAAATCATTACTTTTTGGTGTATTTTTATATAATTTATTAAATTGAAATTAACAAACATGATCATTTTTTACCTTACACCTCTAAAATGCTTTCTCGTAATTTTTGAAATACTTTAGGAAGGTTTTCTCCATGTTCCTGTAGTGATGACGAAAATATGATAATGTCATCCAAATACACTAGACATATTTTGCCTTGTAATTCTTGCAGGATGTTTTCCATAATTCTTTGGAAGGTGGGATGGTGCATTCTTCAGCCCGAAAGGCATTCGAACATATTCGTAATGTCCTCCTACGTGCAGTTTTTTTGACATCCTTTGGCTTCATTTCGATTTGATGGAACCCACTTGCAAGACCTAATGTAAAGTACATGCTTTTTCCCAATTTATCAAGGATTTCCGTGATATTGGGTAAGGGGTATCGATCGCTAATTGTTTTTTCGTTCAATCTCCGGTAATCAATAACAAGTCTCCATTTTTGCTTTCCACTTGCATCCTTTTTCTTATCCAAAATATCCAGAAATATCCAAACTGGTGAACTCCATGGAGAATAACTTGGCCGAATTATATTTTGATCAAGCATTTCGTTGATTTGTCTCCTAACTTCTTACTTATTTATGTATGGATATCTATAGGATTTCGTATATATTGGTATGTCATCCGTAGTTGTAATTTTATGTTTGATTTGGTTGGTAAAACTCAAGGCTTGATTTTCTTGAAAGAAGATATCTTCGTACTCTTGACAGATTATGAAAAGTTTAATAAAAGGTTCTTTTTTTCGTTATTTAGGTGTGTTGTCCTCAGAAGTGGTAAGATATTGTTCGGGGTTTCATTAAGGTTACAGTAATTTTAATTGACGTTATGCATTTCTACGTAGTTATTCAAAAAACGATCTACTTTAAGCAGTTGTTCTAGGAATATTTCGTGGTTAACTTCCCATGAATTCCGATGAAAATTTTTATCGTCAATTTCGTGATTTACTTCTTTTTGTTGGCATTCTGTTAATTGGTATTCTTTTACTGAATCGTCTTGTTTGCTTTCCAAGTATTGGTCTAAGTTCTCGTAGTTCCTGTTTTTATTCGAGTTTTTATTTGTAGATAGGTTAAACAGCTCTTTGCTGAAATAGTTTAGGGATCCAGTTGTTCTAAGGAATCTAGTTTGTGTAGGTGAATTATTTTGTTGTATTGGATAGTGGTTTCGGCGTATAGTATTTGTGCTTGTGTTCATAGGTTTTGGTTTATTATTTGTTGAAAAAAAGTTTGGGTTCGGTTGTACTGAGTTCCTTTGAAATGGTAATTTGTTAGATTGGAAGTTTGTTAGGGTATTTTTTGTGTTTTGACCAAAAAAAATAGGTTTTTTAGTTCTGTTAGGATAGCTATTAAAATGGAGTTGGTTATAGTTCCAATTATGGGGTATATTATTAGCCATCATTGGTTGTGGAGTAAATTTGTGCAAATTGTTGAATTTTGAGTCATAATTCTTGTGTTGGGATCGATCATATCGGGAATAAGATATATTTTGTTCAGTTATACAGTAAGAAAAAGCTTCTGCTAAAGTAGACAGTTTTGTGGCTCTGACCGTAGAGCCAAGGGGTTCTTTAAGTCCCGAGAGGAAAGCATTTAGACACATTTCTGTATAAAAATCTCGTTTAGCTTTAATTTTATTTTTGTCGTTTTCGTGAATTTGAATATGATTAGTCATTGTTGCAAGTAGTTCTATTATTTAGCTGTGGAATCGTTCAACGGTTTTGTTTTGCTGTTTTAGTCCATGTAAATCTCTAATAAGTGAAGTTTCGTTTCGTTTGTCTGAATAATGTAAGGTCAAATTGTTCTTAATTTCACTCCACTCTAACTGAGTGCCATACATATTTAACACTTCATTTGCTGGTCCTTCGATTTTATTGCGAATTGCTCGTAAAGGGAGTTTTCCGTAAGAAGTTCCATCTGTAACAGCTATTAGTGAAAGGATTTCTTCAACATTATTAATAAACTCGAAAAGAAATCGTGGATTGCCATCAAATTTTGGTAAGTCTTTAATTGCGTCAGGTACTCGAAGAAAAGTAAATATATCTGAAGGGGTGATTGTTTGATTTGTGGTATTGTTTATAGCCATAGTATGTTCTTTAGTTTTATTGAAATCTGATTTAGTTGGAAGGTTATCACTAGTTTTACTTGTGACTTCTATTAGGTTTTCATTGGAAAAAAATTTTTTCAACGTTGGGTAGGGTTTTTATCTAAAGAATTTGGATTTTTATGGCTCATCAATCAAGAGATATTATTTTATTTAATACTATTTTCTACAGTTAAGTTTCGCAAAACTTATTTTGAATAATAGGATTAGTTTTAAATTAATTAATGGAAGTATAAAAAGACCGATCGATTTAATTACATTATATTGATTAAGAAAAAACGTGATACAACACAACAAGGCTTTCACTATTACAAAAGATAGAACTTAACCTAGAAAGATAGATCTGTCAAAAATAGCATATCAATATGTTAAGGTAGCGTTTCCATGTCACAATGTATTTTAACACTTCCACTCATTGTTACTGGAAAGGCAATTTTCCTTTTTCTTCAAGAATAATTTCATCAAGCCACATAGGTATTCATGACATGTCCTACTTAAAGGTTTTGTAAGAATGTCTGCTATCTGCTCCTTTGAACTGATGTATTCTAGATCAAATACCTTCTTCTCGAATTTCTCCCTTATGAAATGATATTGTACATCAATATGCTTTGTTCTTCTGTGGAATACTGGATTTTTAATGAGCCGTATAGCACTTTGGTTGTCCACATACAACTTGGCTTCCAAGTTGGCTCCCGTTAGTTCAATTATTAAACCTTTTAGCCAAATGAGTTCCTTTACTGCTTGACTTGCTGCAATATATTCCGACTCGGTCGTCGAAGTTGAAGTTGACTTTTGTTTTATTGAAGCCCAACTGATTGCACCGGAACCAATGTTAAAAACATATCCTGTAGTTGATTTCCTTGTTTCAGTATCTCCAGCAAAGTCAGAGTCACTGTAGCCTACTAAACTTAATTTTGCAGAACTTTCATAAAGGATGCCCATTTTGATTGTTCCTTTGAGGTACTTTAAAATCCGTTTAACTGCATTTACATGTGCTGTAGTCGGTTGCTCCAAATATCTACTGACAATACCTACAGCATAACTAATGTCTGGCCTTGTTCCTATTGCCAAGTACATTAAACTGCCAACAGCTTCACGATACGGAAACGTTGTGTTTATGTCATTGTTTGTAAAATCTCCAAGATTTTGATTACTATCCATTGGTGTGGATACTGTTTTACAATTCATCATGTTAAAGCGTTGTAGTACTTTTCTTGTGTATGCTTGTTGATGTACACAGATCGTGTTATCTGTTGATTGTTCAATCTCAAAACCAAGAAAACATTTTGCTTCAGAAACTTTTACTTCAAAATGCTTCTGCAGATATTCAACTATTAGTTCTATTTCCTTAACACTATCTGACACGATTAAACCATCGTCAACATAAATAGCTATTATTGTTTTATTTTTCTTTTTAGCATTACTGATGAACACACATGAATCAAAGTCACTTTTCTTTAAATCAAATTTGCAAAGAAAGGATGTGAATTTTTCATTCCAACAGCGTGAGGCTTGCTTCAAACCATATAAACTTTTGTTTAGTTTGCATACTCGTCCGCTTTTGTCATCATATCCAATTGGTTGATTCATGTACACATCTTCCTTTAATTCACCATATAAGAATGCAGTTTTGACGTCAATTTGTTTAATATGCATTTTATTCATTGCAGCCAGTGACAAAATTGTCCGTATGGAAGTAAACTTAACGACTGGACTAAAGGTTTCTTCGTAGTCTATTCCATGCTGCTGCGCAAAACCTCGGATCACCAGACGTGCTTTATATTTTTCAGTCTGTCCTTCAGTGTTTTCTTTTATTTTAAACACCCATTTATTATCTATTACTTTTTGTTTCTCAGGTGCCCTTATTAAGCTCCATGTATTATTTTTAATTAAGGAATTATATTCTTCATCCATGGCATTCTTCCACTGCGACCTTTCTGCTGACATTATTGCTTCATTATACGTTTTAGGCTCTGTTACAACTGCTGAATAGCCTATTTCAATTAGACGATCAGGCGCTTTGATTTTCTTTCGAAGATTGTATCGTTGATTGTCGCATTTATTTTCATTATTGTTATGAAATTCATTCACACAATCTTGTGAATGCAATGAAACTGTGTTATCTCCATGTTCCAATTCCTCTTTGTCGCTTGCATCAGTGTTGCTAACAGATGCTTCGTTCTTGCTGTTATCTCGTATCACATACGTTTGTGGATTTGCTTCGCGAAAACAAACATCACAGCTTAAAAACACCTTATTTGTGCATGGGTCAAATAGTCTAAAGTTCTTTGTAGTGGGTTCAAAACCAACTAAATATGCTTTCTTTGCTTTTGGATCCCATTTTCTTCTGTTGACTTTAGGAATTTTTGTGAAACATTCTGTACCAAAAATTTTTACATGACCAAGATATGGTTTATTACCAAACCATTTTTCATACGGTGTGCTTTTGATACAATTACTGTTTGTTGTTCGATTCAGTAGGTATGTTGCTGTTCGTACTGCTTCTGGCCATAGATGTTTTGATAGACCACTGGCTATTAGCATTGTTCTTGCGCTTTCTTGAACTGTTCTGTTATCTCGTTCAATTCTACCATTCTGCTCTGGAGTGTATGGTGATATGTATTCTATTTGAATGCCATTGTCTTTCATTAAATTTTTAACATTTTGATTGCAGAACTCTGTTCCATTATCAAATCGAATGTGTTTAACGCAACTATTGTTCATGTTTCTTACCATAGGTATAAAAGATTTCAGGCACTCATAAACTTCATCTTTTGATTTTAGTAGATATGTGAAGCGAAAGTTTGTTGCCTCGTCTTTTATTAACAAGAAATATTTTATGCCTCCTATTCCTATTTCATCCATAGGACCACAAAGATCTGCATGCATATATTCTCCTTTCTTTGAAGGTCTTTTCACTGTTTGTTTGTGTGTTGATCTTGTCATTTTTCCGACTTGACAGTCGTCGCAAAAAAAATTCTCATTGTTTGATAAATGGATACCATGAGCTAAATTATCTTTATACATTTTTACTATAGAGTTTGCGTTTACATGTCCTAAACGACAATGCCACTGTTTAAGAGAAGCACTTGCTACATTTGCATAGTAATTTTTACGTAGACGAAGATCCATTTTTATTTGATTCATCTCATAGCGCTTTCCTACTGCAACAGTTTTATTTGATTTATCAATGATTTTACAACCATCCTTTTTAATTATAATACTTAAACCTTTGTCTGTCAGTACAGCTGTGGATAATAGGTTGTGACGTAGCTTTGGAACGTACAAGACTTTTTCTAGACGAACCGGTTTCCATTGATTATTGACTCTTGTCTCAATTGGTATTGTTCCAACACCAAGAATTTCTAAGTAACAATCATTTGCTATTTTTACAGCATGTTTTTCATGGTATTTTTCAAAAGTTTGGAACCATTCACGATGATACGTCATATGACTGGATGCACCTGAATCGATTAACCAAGATTCACTTTCATCCTTCCAGTTTGTACACTCAAATGTACACCATGCTGTATGTCTTTTGTCTTTGTTTTCGGGACACTTTTTGTCTTTGGCCCAATGACCTAATTGACCACACGCATAACACTTTGATTTTTCTTTGTGTTTGACATTTTTATTTTTAAAAAACTTGTTTTTTGTTTTAGTTATAAAAGCAGCGTCAGATTCAGACGTTTCTCCACTGTTTATTTTATTCAAATTGTCCTCTTCTAATTGTAAGGAAGACATTAATGTATTTAGCGTTCGCGTTGACTTTGTATTGTACCAGACTGTTTTATAATTATTAAACTTGGTTGGTAAACTGCTTATTATCCGAACCATTTTCAGATTTTCAGGCAACTTTTCACCTTGTTGTTCAATTTCATGTGCTAGTTGGCTTAATTTTGCTACATAGCTAGCTACAGATTCATCATTTTTCATTTTTAATGCAAAATATTCCTCATATAGAGTCATGATGCGGATGTCCGAATTTTTTTCATATATACTGTCCAATTTAAGTATCATTTCATTTGCAGTTTTACATGATAGGACTAAATTGGCATGTTCAGTATCTAGGGACTGAAGAATGACACTTATTGCTCTTCCTTCATTTTGATCATATTTTTCTTTTATCGTTTCGGAATCATTTTCCGCTGGTGCTTTACCTTCAACATTTTTTGTTAAGCCTAAAGCCTTCATATGTGCATTTATTTGCACTTTCCATAATCTGTAATTTGATCCATTCAGTTTGTGACCAGTGAACAAATTTTCACTTTTTACGGAATCCATATTTAAGAGGCACACACTATTGTTCCCCTTTTTGTTTATTTAAAAACGTACTTGGTACACAACTATTGTCTTTTTATTAGCACTGGGCCCATAACCTTTTAAATTAATTAATGGAAGTATAAAAAGACCGATCGATTTAATTACATTATATTGATTAAGAAAAAACGTGATACAACACAACAAGGCTTTCACTATTACAAAAGATAGAACTTAACCTAGAAAGATAGATCTGTCAAAAATAGCATATCAATATGTTAAGGTAGCGTTTCCATGTCACAATGTATTTTAACAATTAGACCTAGGGGTGGCAATTCGAACGTATGGAATGTTTAATATAATTTATATAATATATGTCTTTATTTTTATTTTCTTAGTTTTTAAATTGTAATGTATTTATTTTGATTTCTTATTTACTAATTTTCTTATTTAGTTATGTAGTTTACTCACAATAGTAGACCAATCAGTAGTTTTATGTTGTTTCTTATTTCCTTGGTAATTTTTTTATAATCTACGATGTTCTCTCGCTGAATAGTGTTTTATTGTTAATTCCGATAATCCGTCGGCTTACCTGTTTTCAGAAATTCTCTTTTCGACTGCACCATTTATGATTTCTTAGTTGAAAACATAGTTTTTTAAAAATGGCGGAAAATATTACATAACTCGCATCATTAAAAAAAACCTGTTAAAAGAATACATGGACTTAATCCATGGCTACTTGGGAAGCTCTGCTTCACATAGGTGCCTACTTTTTTAAAATATATTCCGGGCATATACTTTTAAACTTGAATAACTCTTATAAACCTATAAAAAATAAAAAATATAAAAGATCTTTATAATTCCAACAATTTGAAATTTGCTCTCACAATCAGTAGATTTCGAAATAATTTAGTTGCGGGGAGTAAGTAATACGAGGTTTTCTTTAAGTCGATAACTTATTCTAAAGTTAAACCTAAATTTTCGTAATTAGTTCCTTAACTAATTCATGTTAGTTTGTCAAATTAATTCACTTGTAATAGAAGAACCTTTGGCCAAAGAAATGCAGAACCTAATTTTAAAAGAAATCAACAAAAGAATGGATTCTATAGAACATGTGACTATTGCCAGTATTTTGGATGCAGGCTTCAAAAAATGCACTTCCATGATTCTATGACTTGTACAAATGCTATTTCAAAACTTAAATGTAGAGCGCAGATGAAATGGATTCCGACTCAGGCAAATTAGAAAAGAATGGAGAAAGTTTTTCCATTTGGACTGATCATCATAAATTAGTTTATCGTAATTGGAAATGTAACAAATCCGAAGACAGCCTTTGCGATGAGCTTTCTATTTATCTTAGAAGTCCAGTAGCAAGATTGAATGAAAACCCATTAAAAGTCTGGGATGATATTAAACTTCAGTTCCCAAAGATATATAAAATTGCATTTAAGTTTTAACAATGGTGGGCACATCTGTGCCCTTTGATTTGAAAGGCTATTTTCCAAAGCGGCACAAGTACTTACTAAATTAACAAAGAAACAGATAAAAAGGAAAGGTTACATAAAATTTTGTTTCTACAAAGCCTACCAAAAGAGCTTTGGGATTTTTAACTTTTTTTTCTCTTTTTACCCTTAATTTTAAGTATCAATAGCATCTCATCGTAATTCATACTAACAAATTAAAAGAGTATAATTGTTCAATGATTAAGATTTTCTACTTGATATTCTTTAATTCCTTGCCTGAATTAATCCTAACATTGATATTAATTTATAAACAAAGATTTTTTAATCCTTAATTTAGTGCTTTTGTACTTTACCTTTTGCCAATTTTCAGCTGTTAACAAACGTTTGCAACTGCAATCTTGAAAATAAGTAAGAACACTTAAATGTTGAAAGTGATAAGTTTAGCTCAGTTAATAATTAATTCTTAGCTAATAAAACTACAACTAGTACCAGAATATTGAAATTGGTTACATAGTCGCCTGGATGACTAACTATCAAAACAGTTGCGTGTTGTGATTTTACAGCCGACTAAGATCTTCAGTACAGAAACCATTATGAACAGATTTAAGTTTGATAAGAAGTTTTATCGGCAATTCAAGGCCATTAGCAAAGAGAGCGTTTACCGATAGGGAAATATGATTTGAGGGCGCACTCAACTATCTAAGCGTCTTAATTTTGTTCTGCAGACTTAATTCCTAATCAAAAAGCTTAATTAGCTTCACATTCTTTTGGATAATATCAAAACTTTAAACCAGCGTGGTCTTTCCTTTTTAAACTTAGAAAAATTTACAATTAAAGAAAAACCAGCGTGGTCTTTCTTTTTTACCAATTTTTTCGGAAATTTGGAAAAAAGTTCAAAAAAATGAATTTTATTCCTAATCAGAAATTTAATTTGAAGAATTAAAGAGAATAATAAATAATTACGAATTTTGTAGTAATTTATATTTTTATTAGAATATAGCTCAACATACCCCTCTCTTTTTAAAAGAAATTCCTTAGGCGGGGGAGGTCTTTGCTTTTGTGTCCCAAACTATAAATTCCGCTTAACACAACTATGCATTACAAAAGTGGAGTGATATGTGACTGTGTTGAGTGTGCCGAAATTACGGGTTTACGGTCATGGTTTCACAATCATGCAATCATGCAGAGCTCATGAAGACTTCCTGATTTGCGCTTGGAGTGATACGCGAGTTATAATTTCTTAGTTGAAAACACAGTTTTTTAAAAACAAAACTAAATGGTTAATTTTTACAAATAAATTCTTTTATTTCATTATATTATAAAAGAAAAATGAACAAATCTAAATTTTATATTTAGTATTTCACAAAATAACAATAATCTGAATTTAATATTTCAAATTTTTTTTAATTTCGACTTACTCCGTTGAGTAAATTCAAATTCTCAACTACTTGCAATTGCTGACGAGCAATTAAAATTAGAATTAAGAAATCGATCCCAATACTACTTAGATTTTTGACAGGAAATTGTGAAACAATTTGTGTGGGCTATTTAATTTAAAATATTGAAAGTAAAGAATAAATATGACTAAAAGGATTAAATAAAAACAGATTCAAAAAAACCTTAAAAAAATTTTGAAGTACATTTAAGAGTTTTGACATGATAATTTTTTAATATTGTTTGATTAAAACTACCAGTTTTGCTTTCTCCTTTTAGTGCACTATAAACCATAATAGCAGATTTTGAGTTTTATTTAAGTTTTTTTCAAGTTATATTTAGTATTTGCAATCGTTGCTTTGACAAATTTGAATGATGATATGATTAAAACTCTTAAAGTGTGATTATCTTTTATAGTTTTTCTTAGTTAAAAATACCGCATCTAAGCTTTCTGAATAAGTTTAATGACATTTTTAATAACAGCTAATCAATCATATTGAACATTCATATTACAATTCAATAAAAATCTTTAAATAAAATCTCTATTGAAACTGAAACAAAATATATTTAAATATGTAAATATTAAATCCTTCTAGCAATATGTCAGCTTTAAATATGTCCATCTTTCAGTTTTTTTATCATTCTTGATTTCATGGAGCTTTGCTCATAGCTATATTATCTTATATTGATGCTTAAACTTAAATATAAAAAAATAGGGCCTCAAGAACAATTAAGCAAACTCTTAATATAATCACATTTTTTAGCAAAAAGGACAATGATAAAAGTATGAATCTGATAAGAACTTGATAGCCCCAATATTTTTGAATGAGGTACCTTATCTAAGCTTCTAAGTTTTTTATGGAGATGCTTACTGAAGGATTCATGCTAACTTTATTACAACTTTTTTGATATCAGGCTCTTTTGATGAGTTTTGGTATTCCGTTAATTTAGGATAGGCTAATGCCCCATCTTAATTCGTAGTTGAGCTTTCTACCATTGAACATTTATTAAAAGAAGTTTAAAAGCTCAACATTTAAAAGGCTTGCTTATCTTTAAAGAAATCTTTGGGATGAGCTTAGTTTAATTTATTTTTTAGGTATCATAAAAATAGTGCCTGAAACACAAAACCTCTATTGATTTTGATGTTTATTGTGCAAAAGTTTTTACTAGTCTTAAGTTTTCCAATAACTTTGTTTAGCTTCTAAAGGATATAGTAGAAACTTAATGAATGCCCTTTAAAAAACATTAACTTAAATCGACATCTTAATTGTTTATATTTATGTATAAATAATAATTTGGAGGGGTTTTCTTACACTTTAGAATATTTACTGTGACTAGAAATAGCAGAAGAAATATTTTATGGTGAAGTCAAATTAGCATTATATCTCGAAATTCTCAACCGGTACATGTTTTAATATGAATTATAAATTTTCTACGAGACTAGGAGCTAAGAGCAATAAACATAATGAAGAAGTAATTCAGCAACCGTTAAAGGATTTGAAGGTCATTGAAACCAAGGTCTGACCGGTAATCGCAGTCTGATGAAGATTGGCAAGGACATATAAGATTAAGATTAATCATATCGCAAGTTTAAAGTTTAAAGTTTAAGCCAGAACATAAAAGATTTCAATTGATTGCTTGATTGCACATTATTACCAAAAGCCAAAAATTGTTCAAAAATAGCCAGTTTAATCCAATCAAAAAACTATTTTCTTGGATATAAAAAATCATTTCTTAGATAAAAGTAAGCTTTTTATGAATATTTCGAAAACGGTTTTTTAAAAAAACAGTTCCCATCTAGATAACATATTTTCCTTTAGGTTAATTTTTTTTGTGGACTTGTATTATTTGAAAACATTATTGTGATTCAAATACGTATTTTGATTGACCAAATGAATTTGAATGATGGGCTTAAAAACACATACGCCCTCAATTGACTTAACACAAATAGTTTGTAAAGAAATTTCACTGTAACGCAGTTGTCTCTATAGGTTTCCAAAATTCATAACTCCAAAGTTTTTGGTTTATTTCTTAAGGGATCTCCCTTAATTTTGATTATTAGTTAAAACGTCAAACTCTGTACGTAACTTATTTGTTCTAACCAAATTTGTCATTTTCCTATTAAAACCGGTCAAAGTAAAAAGTCGTTATATTTTATCCACTCTAAATAATTAAGAACAAATCTGAAAGTAACTGAAAAAGGACCATATGCTAAGCTTGTCCTTATTAAAAAGCGAGAATTTTCCTGGACGAGGGTATTATTTCTTGACCGTCAGTTTTAAAAATTAATTAATCATTCAGTTGTATTCTAAACAAGTAGGACTACTAGGTAGCAGACTTTTCCTAAACTTTTTCCAAGTTATGAAAAAACCGAAATTTCCCCTCAAAATAAATTTTCACTAAAAAGCTCCAATATATAAAAATATTTCGTGCTCAAGCTCTCTATTTTGAATATTTCTGAAGCTTACAATTCAGTCACAAACTGAGTACCATGCCGTTAGAACGTCTAGTAAATTCTCAGCTTTTGCTACTTTGTATTAAAAATTTTGCAATCCGTAATCAAATGTAACAAAGTAAGAGATCCTGAGAGAATAATTAAAGGGTAAGTAAAAAAGTGAAAAAAATTGATACATGGTATCAATTCCTTCGGTATTAGCTTAATTCATTCATTCATGATATTAGCCTAAAGTCATAACAACTCCGTGCTTAGAAAATATGTGGAAAGTTTTTTAGCCTTTGAAACTATTGAACTTTGCTAAAAAAGTGCAAGTGTTATTCATTGAGAGTGAAATGAAATAATATTGTGATAAAAAATAATTCAAATAAAACTTAAAACTTTACAGCTTGTATCCTGGATGATATTTCGGTAGGCAAGGAGAGTTATGTATAATACTTCTTGAGGCTCTGAAAGATATTGATTTGTTGGATTGACAGCAAAACCTTAAATTTTGATCAGTCTAAAGGGATAAATTAAATTAATAATGCAAGATTAGCGTTTGGGAATTTAGTAAGTATTTAATTAAATTTGTGAAGTAAGCATAAAATAAATAGTATGGAAGTGAAATTATCATTAAACAATATCTTCAATATCAATATCAATATATCAATATTCTTGATAATTTTTGACATTTAAAAAACATAGTCCTCTACTTCTTCTAAATTTTAGTTTCAATTTTTGAAATAATTTTGTTTTTCAATATGATATTGCAGAATTTATGAAACTTTTTGACCCTTAACTTTAAATAATTTGTCTATGGTTTTAAAATATTAAATTTTCATGTCTTGGGTTGGAATTTTACTGTAATTTTACCACAACCTTTTTTTGGTTTATTGATCATCATTTTATTATCAGCAAGAAATACGAAAGACTTTAGGTTTAGCTTTTAAAATTATTTTTCTTGGAAACTATGCCTAGTATTCTTTTCATTCCTGTACTTTTAAGGTTTTGTTGATCGTACTAATTTCTTTAACTTTTTTTCTCATTTATATTTAATAAAGAGGTATTTTGGATAAAAATTATTTATATGGAAAATGTAATAAAGAAGAACAATCATTCAACATCATTTCTTGACTTCTTTTACTTTTGATGCAAAACATATTTGGACTACAACTAAATTCTTAATATTGTAACGACATATATGAATTAAATGTTTAGTCAACAATAATCGTGTTGTTTATATGGATTTTTTGATTTCTTTTAATTTTTCATAATTATATTAAAAGTATTAAACAATTCTTTTGGATAATGATTTCGAAAAGATTTTACTTTTATTAGATTTCAAATGCAGTTAGTTTATGAAACCATTGAATTTTGATTTATATCAGCTTTTCTTGTATTAATCTTACCTCATATGATTTTTCATATGATTTAATCAGATTCTTTTAAGCCAATTATTTTCAAGTTATGTATGGTGGCTATCTGAAATCTTTTTCGCCTTCTTCGTATTCCTAAAAATTATTATTAAGTATAAGTAATGACCGCTATTTTTAATCATTATTAATAGTAACATTTTTAATTTACTGACGGGAAGCTAAACATCAAAATTAAGGAATGTTTTATAGCTCTACTTAGTTTTTTGCTTTTGCCAAATTTGAAATAATAAAGCAAAAGATTTTTCGGGTAAACCCTAATTTTGTACATATTAATTAGGAATAATAACACTTTTTCTAAACAAATACCAAATTTTTGAAACCAAAAACCTTTAGAGCACAGATGCTTAAACGATGTCAAAGCTTTTAATTATTACTAAATCTAATAAACAGAATTAGATTAATATAATACCTGAGGATCGTTGAAAGATTTAAGTATTAACTAATTAAAACAAAAATTTGAACCAACATTAAAAATATCATATTTTTATCAAATAAATTTCTTATATATGTTAAGGGCTGCTTAGCAATTTTAATATCTGATTCTGTTAAATCAGTTTTAAGTTATTTTTTGTTTACTGACAGTTCTATTGATACTCACAGTTTTAGCACACAAAAATTTTAATTTACTTTTAGCTATGGTGAAATTTTATGCTTTTTTCATTCAATTGGTTCTGATTCTAATTTAAGGCAATTTTCTCGTTGTTTGAAGTGTGCTTCAACTTCAAGAGGCTCAGTTATCTTAATAAATTCATTTATATGAGAAATAACTTTATTAAACTTGAAAACTACAGCCTACTTAAGTTTAAATGATATTTTATTTTGAAAAGTTTACACCAACATTGTTAGAGTTTAGGTAATGTAATAATTACACATTTCGATAAAAAATTTTGAGAAAAAACCTGAAGAATTATTGTATTATGTAAGTAGCGTGTAACTTTAATTTACAAGTAAAAATAAAGCAAAAAGTTTATATGGAGTATTACCTTTTTTTCAAATGCAGTACAGTAGAGCAGTACTAATTTTTTTAAAGTGTTTATGAATTGAAGTGGCTTATAACATTAGTTAAAAATAAAATTTTGTATAAGAAATGATTCAGTCTTTTTGTATACCAATTAGCTTTAGAACTTGAGACAGAATTATATTTTATGATTAATAAATAAAGCTGTAGAGTAATAAATTTTTCCGGTCGTTAATTTTTGTATTAAACTCATGCCAGAACTTCATTGAGTTGTTTTTATATTCTCATATTGAAAAATCACGTATTGATTTTTATATAGTTATTAAAATAATATTTAATTTCTCATAATTCAAACAAAAATGATATTGGAAAATTTCTTGGAATTTTGTGGATATCAAAATATTTCATATGTATTAGAAATTTAAGCAATTTTTTTTGGATTAAGAAAGCTTTTGCTTATTAAAACTTAATTCTACTTTGTATTACTTAGTCTATCTATATCATTCGTTTAAAAGAGTCCTCTTGGGTTAGAAATTGCAAGCTTTAGTAAAATATACAACTTAAGCCCCTCTTAAGACAATGGAAGACATCCCATAATTTATAACTTTTTGGTAATATAGGACTATGTACAGTGTAAGAATATCAAATAATTTAACTGTTATTAGCTAAGATTTTGTTAGTTACAGAATATGGTTGTTATAAAACATTTTCTCGTAAATTATAATAAAAAGCATAAACTTTAAAACTTTTGCGCAGTAGTATATATATTTTTTATAGCCATCTTAGAATTCATAAAATAAACTTTGATAGGATTTCTTAATAGAAATCATGGATTTACGGTTGCCATCAAAGCATTGAATAATGCGATAATATGTTTTTTATAACCTAAATTACATTAAATTTTTGTAAAAATATCCTCAAAAGCTTTCGCTATCCAATCTTCGTTTTTCCAAGCTAAAACAAAGTTAGTTTAACCTTTCGCTATTAAAATGCTATAATTTTCTTTACAATTTTATGTTGAATGTAGTTGTAATGATTGCTTCCAACAACTAATAGTGTGAAATTTAGCTTTCAGAACAATCATAACAAACATTCATTATTCATTTCAATTTTTATTTTCTTCTTGAAATTTCAAAACTCTTATTTTCTTTTTTCTTAAATATTCCAGTTCCTGTGCATATTTTAGTTTGAAAATTT
Organism: Acrocera orbiculus; assembly: GCA_947359355.1. Lineage (NCBI taxonomy): Eukaryota > Metazoa > Arthropoda > Insecta > Diptera > Acroceridae > Acrocera > Acrocera orbiculus. Next base: position 44,799,912 of record OX375756.1, on the reverse strand, counting down.
TGTTAATTTCTTTTTGCAATAACGACTTTGTTGGCAGTTTTGTAAGATATATTTTGTTCTTTTTCTTACTTAAGGTTTGTAAATTTATATCGAATTTTTAATAACTGAAAAAATGAATTTTTTTTTATTAAAAAAGTTAAGGGTAGTGATTTAGCAGTTTGTTTTGCTGAAGTTATTAAGTTTTAATATATATATTTTCCCAATATTTTTTAATTAAACATATAAATATACTTTCTCCTTTTTAGGGCACCATTAACCATAAAAGCTTTTTTTTAATTTTTGCAATTTAATTTTTTATTACATAAATTTTTTAAATAATTATTTTATATTTTATTACACAATATTAATTATTACCATTAAATTTTGACTGTTTTGGTTTTTTTAATTAATGGTACTGCAATGGTAAAGTTGGGTGGTTTTGGTGACTATATATATTTATATAAAATGTTTTGACAATATAGTTTAGCTTTCCTTTTAGCTTGACAAGATTAAGCGTGATGAGATTTAATGATTTTACTTTCAAGCAAATTATACTCAAAGTACCATAAGAAGTTACTAAATAAACTAAATAAATAAACTTAATAAAATGATGTTACAAGGCATTTTGTAAATATTCATAAAGTACTGTGATATATCATATTAATTGAAGCAAATTTAGATGTAGTTTAAAATTTTGTTTTTGTTAAGATAATTTAGCTGTTTAGTCATTTTATTAAAACAATTTTAGTTTAGTTTCATCTAAACTTGGCTCTCACATATGTTAATATCGTTAAAAAATTCAATCAAAATATTAAAAGAATTTTAACTTATGGCTGTAATTATTTGACAAATTGTTTTATTCTTTAAAAGACAGGAATTCCTGTTGTCGAATTCTGTGGGTATAAAACATGTATCAAACTATTTATTGTAGTCTTGCCCAAAAATGATGGAAATAATTGAAAATAAAAAGAGGTTTTAAAAATTTTTTATTGGTTTAAGAAGTTTTATGGGAAATATACTCAGCTTATGGAATATTATTATAAGAACATTTTTTTGAAAAATGAAAAATGACGCCCACTTTTCAAATACATATCTCATAAATCGAAGGCTTATCAATATGTTAAGCTTAGTTAGATCGTCTAGAAAAAAGCTCGAATCAATCATTTTTGAATAATTTGAAAAAAACATGTAAAACTTTGAAATTCAAATAATTCTAAAGCTTTCGTTTTTTTAAACACCATCATTTAAGTTTTCAAATGGGGTATTTAGTTTTGGCATAGCACAAATATCTCGATATATGACCTCAGAAATATTCATTTCATTATTTCATAGCTGAATTTTATTTGTATTTAAGTTTTCTTTCGGATTGTACCTAATTTTTGAAGTTTAATTTATGCTACAAAAATAGCAAAAATATGCTGAAAATCATCTAAAAAATCTCAAAACTTTATGGAAAAATTTTCAAAGACGTGTTTTTTTGTATTAATTAACCAATACCAATATTCGACCTTTTCAAAACTATGAACAGAATTTAAGCTTTTTGGCTCACAAGTTGCTTTTTTTATTTATTTACATTTACATTAATTAATTCAAAAGTCCAAATAATGAAAAAATGTAAAAAAATTTTGATAAACTAGAAAATTTTTTAAAATATGGAAATTCCTAAACAATATTTTGGTTACCATATTAAACAGTTTTTAATTTGAATTATTACTTTAAAGCTAGCTCCTACAGTGGCCGGTATCACAACTTTGGTGTATGTCGCTTTTTCATTTGAGCTCTTTGTATTATGTTACTATGAAGACTGCCATTATACTTTTCTTACTAAAAAAATTCATTTTACGAATTTGTGATTTATAAACAAATATTTGCTAAAAATTTGTATGAAATCTTATTTTACACGACATTTAAAAGAACAAATTTGTAACATTTGTACATCAACTAGTTGCTCAACTGGTAAGTGTTTCTCTAAAATTTTTGCAGACATCTGCATAAGGAGATTCTTAGATAATAGTATGACAAATTAGTTCTTTTCGAACGATTAAAATTTTTTTAACTCCTTATTTGCTGGAATTTAAGTGGAGTACTGTTAAATACAAAAGATTCCAACCTTCAGGATTTGCATATAAAGCATGGATTTTGTTAAGACTTTTTTCGATATACTTGAATTAAGGAAAGAATTCTTGAGTCAATAATTTAAATACTCAATTCAAGTAAATTTGCGTGTTGGTTTGAATACAAATTCTTTAAGATTTTATTTATTTTGAGAAAGTATTTTTTTTTTTTAAATTTAAATCATGCAATCATATTTACTTGATTTCAATATTTATACACCAAGTGTTTTTAGTCATGTAGTCTAATAACTCGATACTTATTTCTAGTAAATAACTGCTAAAAATATACATAAATTATATATTCACCAATCAAATGTTGAAAACATATTTACTTACAACCCACTTTTTTCTTTCCCGTGTATTATTGAGCTCTAATAAAATGTTTATATATTAAAACTTGCCACTATTAATTGTGTAATTAAATAATTCGTTTTTGCAATGTATATAATCTGGGAGCTTAAATCTTAGGATATACGTCTAGCACATGGTTTTTTATGGGTTTTTCCTGATAGACTTTTGACAAATATTAATATATAATACCTCAAATTTGGTTCTTTTGATTCAAAAGTTAATATAATCAATGAATGAATTAAATATAATATATGCAACTCCTTGTAAAAAATAATGTTATTTACTTTTTTTTTATGTATTTAATTAATATTAATATAATAACATATTTTTCGTATAATTTCAAAGTTTATACAGTTATAAAAGGTAGAAAGCGATAAAAATTTTAATGAAAATTGGCAAATTTCAAGTATTACATATTTTCTCAGAACTTGTTAAAAATTAATTTAAAACATCCAATAAAAATTCATGCACTATTATACACTGTTTATATTATTAGGGTTTCAAATCCCAGGCAAGTACCCCCACTGTATATTAGAATTTTAATTACAACAAAAATAGTAGCAAATTTTAGCTAGTAAACATTTTAGCAGAGCTTATCAAAAGGCGCGTCAAAATCCATACACAGCACATCAAATCCGAACTTTTTTCTTGGGGATGCCACTATGTTTTTAACAATAATTAATTTTATGCCAGAAATTTTGTTACTAAATCACATCAGCTGATTCACTCTTTTCCTCATTCAAATTTTTATTAGTATGGCGTATCTTGTAGATACTCGTAGAGGATCAAATGTTCACAAGTATAAAAACTCCTCTTGATCTTTATATCCTCAACCAATCAATTTATTTATTTATTGAGTTAAGGTTAAAAATATTTACAAAATTTAGAATCTTACGAACTAAATATGCTGAGTGTTATTGGCCCGTGTTAGGTATATTGTATCCTCAATGGAAAATGTTCTTTTAGAAAATTCTGAAATTTTTATATTTAAAACCAGCTTTTTTATATAAGGCTAAGAAGAAAATTCAGCAAAGTATTTAAAATGATTCTAGAAGAAATAAATTAGTTTTGTTTCTTTGCAATTACTCCTTAGTTTTATCTAATCTTTGTAAAAGGATTCCAGTAAAATATCATTATAAAATATATTTTATTTATAAGTGCCATAAAATTCACTTTTCTTTGCTTTGCATCTGAAGCCCTGAAGCCCTATTCCATATGCCAAGCACGTTCTAAATTATCTTTGATACTACGCGTTTTAAGAATACGTCTTTTTATTTTATGAATTTTCTTGTCACGAATTTCCACTGAAGTTTTAGTTAAAAATATACATTTTTATAAAAAAATTAAAATGCTTTCACATAATTTTATTTTCAATCTTTGTAAAATTGAAAGAAAGGTAATTATTAACCATCTGACTTTAGTGTTTTTAAAAAAAATATATTAAAATATATTTAAATGTAAGAGAAACTCTACCTCACACTTTTCCGGTACCTTCACATTTTTACTTGTTTTTAAGCTCCAGAAAATTATTTTTACTTAACTAGGCCTATTATACGAGTTATAATTATGAAATGAGCCCAACTTGCTGGAATTGCCCTTTTCAGGAAAACCCCAAAACATAAAACTATCAATTACATTAAAATAATGTTCAAAGTAACTATGTAAGCTTATTCATATTCATAAAATGAACTGAAGCTGCTATTACATAGCAGTCATAAATAATTCCAAAATTTGCCAAATTTTATAAGGAGATTACATAAAAAATTAAGAACAATCCTAGAAATATTAATGCTCCTGTTACAAAATATTACAAAAATCGTTTTTGCACTTTTTATAAACAAAAATCAAGCTCATAAAAAGGTTCTTTATATCGCGGTGGAACAGAAAAACAAATTTTCGAGAGTAAGTTTTTTTCGACAATATCTAAGATAATCCTTTTAAATATATTTTTGTTTTTACATTATCTTCTTGATGTAAGCTAAAAAGTTTAAATGAAATTCATCAAAAAATTTGATTGAAATTCATGAGACCCTATTAATAATATATTAACCGACACCTACACGTATCGCAATTACGATTTTTTTTGATGACCTTGTAAAATTCCTTCAATGAAAGGATTCTCCCTTAATTTATAATTTTATTGATTAATTTGTTGAGGTATTTTGGGAGTTTTCTTTTTATTTTTTTTATTCAGTAGTATAAATTGCACTTAAAACTTTATTATATGTTTTAGTGTTTGCTTCCAAGGCTTGTCCTTATCTAATAAAAAAAGATCTGTATTCTAAAATAAACAAATATTTTGTTTTAGGGGCTCTTTTTAAAGGGTAGTTTTCTCAACATTAAAGTAAATGTCATCCAAAATATGAGGGCAACATAACTTTTGATTTACTATGCAATAATCTGGGTTTCAAAAAAATTGGTATATTTTAGGTATGGTATAATCGAAATATTTAGGGCATTATACTGTTAAAATTAATAGATATGAATTAACAAAAACGTAAATATGCATCATTTACACAAAATAAAGTGAAATTCGAATTAAAATATTAATATTCGATTATTATTTGCTACTTTGAACAAAGATTAGTGATAATGATAATGATTTTTTCAAAAATATATCGGATTTACTTTCGTTTGCTTTATAAAAACCCCACAAATTTTAATACAAAAAATTAGAGAAAAAATAAATTGATAATATATATGTATGTATATAACTTTAGGACATTGGTACTAAAGTATATTTTTAGTTTCATTTAAAAATACTTATTAAATCTCGAGTTATAAAGGCAAACTTGTTTTTAGGGTTCCACTTAAGGGTGTTTTATACCCCGTTAAAGTAAAACTGTCAGTCGATAAGAAGAATGTGAGTTTCTCAATTTTAAGTCCACTTAAGAATATCTTAGTTTGAAAAAAAGATGACTTCAAGTCCGTGGTTTCATCGTAAGTAACTTTTCAGACCAAAGCGATATTAAACAAGCAGTGTTTTTCTCAAAACTCTCACATCTCCTTTTACGGCTAGACTATTTCTCCACTACCCTTAAAACCTTGGCTAGTAAAAGAAACTGATATTTGATCAATCAGTAGAAATCAAAAGAATAAAGTAAGCGTGCAGTTGCTCCAAAAAGGTGTTTTTCTACAATTTTCAGTAAACTTTCCTTTGGTTTTTGTTTTTATAAAGTCAATAAGAGATCCCAGAACCTTCACTTTATACAAAATGGTTTAGATTATTTTATTAGCGCATTTATTTTTCTTCTTATTTTGTTTTCCAATATTTTTATAAATTGATTTCGGATCTTTGTTATTACTTATGTTTTATGTATTTACTCGTCATCTTGACCTTCAATATCTGCTTGCATTCAAGTTTTGCATATTAAATCAACGCGCTCTCCGAAACAAGTTCTTCTTCTTTCGAATTATCTTAGGTTTTCCTAGTAAATTTCTTTACGGTAATCTAGTAATACCAAATTTGGCTTTACTAAAAATTTGATTACATTATTAGGCCTTCCCTTTATAGAACAAATTGATGTAAAATACAAAAAACCTAAATAAAATTTTTACTAAAACTTTAATGTGAATAGTTATTTTCTATTATGTTGAACTCTTACAAAACAACTAATTCTATAACTTGCCAACTCCTATCTACTATAAATCATTACTTGTGTTTATAGCGAAGACACACATACTCTTTGAAAACATTTAGTTAATGTTCATTAGCTCATAAATGCCTATTTTTGTATCCAAAATAAATTAAACGCAACTTAACGAAATATGTTAAAAGAGTATATGAGCCGTTTTCATTGAAAGTGATGTAAGTCCATTTTGACAAAAAATTAGATAATGATAAAAATGAATACAATTTACGATGAACTTTTTTTATAAACTTTTTCCAAAGAAATCTGTTATAATTTTCATTGATTTTATCTTTACAAATTTTCGCAGTCAATGAAGCTACAAATATAATTAGTTTGAAAGTGGTGTAAGTCCACTTTTGTCAAAGCATAATACTATGTAGATATATAAGTCACTAAATTGTACTACATAATTTCTTTAGTGCATTTTTATAAGTGTAGCAACTTTGTAAATGACATTGTAGTTTCTCGGAATTTTGGTTCCTCCCCGTTTATTACAAAATATTAAGTCACTATATGAAATATAGTAATATATCGTATTTGTTCACTTATCTCGAAGAAAGGTGAGACGTATTATTACATCCATTTTGCAAATATTTACAAAGGTTGATATTTTGGAACTATCGAAAGTGCTTTATTGTATGCCCTAAAGACTATTATACTATCATAAAACAATGCCGAAAATATAAAAAGTTTATTTTGCATGAAATAAAACAAGCTGATTTTGTTTCTAGAAAACCCTTAGAAGGTCCTATTCTAAGAAGCGAAAAAATACAATGATGAAGAAGTAAATGGTTGGATAAGAATTTTAAAAAGCAAACCATATACAATGTTCTATAAAACTTCATTTACAATCAGTGCAAATGAGGATTTCAAATCACTAAATTTATCGCCCTCACCGGAACATCACAAAACTTTGAAAATATAGTACTAACACGTTTATATAATCATTCCAGACCCATCACATTCAAAAAATTTACAGATATGATTACTATATTCCTCCAAAACATTATGACTATTTTTTAAAACTTGATCATAAAAAATATATTGTTAGTAAGAGTATAAATAATTTTGGTTGAATGGTAAATGTTGAAAACTTTTTAATTTTGTTATTTTTCATTTATTTTTACTATTGAAATATTTAATAAAAATTTCATAAAAAGAAATTGGTTTGTTTGTTAATATGGGTGTTTACTTTAACGCAGTGGGGACGGCGCAGTTTTTTCTATTCATCCGGTGGCAGTGAAAATCGTTCTTTGCTTAATCATTCGACGCCTTCCACAAAATGTTGTTTAGCAAGAAAATAAAAGTTGATTTTAATTGAAAAAATTAGTTTTAACCACATAAAGTTTTTTCATCTAACAAAATTAAAGCCGATGTAAGCCACCGGTGGTACATGCCGTCCTCAACGTGTTAAACGGATTTTATGATTAAACTCTGAACGTAGAAATAGTTATAAGCCGAACCTAATTCCAGTTTCTTTTTGAGCTTGTTAGTAGTTCAGATACTTTTGTTATTTCAATATTAATATTTATATTCTCATTATTTACAATTGTATTTTAATTTTAATAAAAACTTTGTACTTTTCATATTAAAATTTTGATTTTGGATAGTTTGTAGAGATGCCGCGAGTTAAAAACTAACAAGTATTCAAAAACAAATAATATAAGATTTTAAAGAAGCTGCTTTGTCACAAAGAAAAACCGCAACAAAGGTGAACCGTTCACAGAACTTTTTTTTGAAATTAGAAAATTATGGAGCTGAAAAGAGAAAATGTCATTCTTCAAAGCTCTCTCTCCGAACAAACTTTAACGGTAAATCAGTGAATCTAGAATTAATTTCATAAAATTAATTAATCATCTTCGAAAACTGTACAATGTTTCAGCTGTAGCTGTTTCAGGGTGCAGCTTGCGTCTAGCATGTCATAAAGAGTTTTATTATTAAAATGAAACACATTCAAGTAAATATGTATATATATACTATATATATATTTATGATATTATTAATGAATTCATAATGCTTAGTTATTTATCTAAATAATCTTGATTGTTTACATTTTTCATTATGGAAACTTTTATACAACAGGTGCTCACTCGCTTAATTTTTTGTTTAAAGGATTAACTGAGTTTTTAATTATTTCGATGCTTGGGCTCTCTTTTTAAATTTTTTATTACAACCAACCAAAATGTATAGAAAAAGCGGGTAAGAGGATTTAATTTAAGCTTTTATTGACTTTAATTTAACGTTATTCATAGTAAAGAAGAAAAGATTAAAAAGTTTCACAAATTATATATTTGACTTTATATAAATTTTTGGTCAATTTGTTGACAAAAGCTTTAAAAATTACCTCAAAATAATTTTTTCATATTTTAATGCTTTACAAGTACTGAAAAAATCACTCAAAAAATTTTTTTTTAGCAAAATACATAAAAATACTCAAATTAATGAAAACAAATATTTCTGACTAATGTTTTAAGAATATATCTTAAAGCTGTCATCAGCTTAGAGCTAATTATATTAATGGCCTGAAAAAATTTTAGACACAAAACATTTGCTAAACAGACACATAATATTTTAAATGATATAATTTCAAGAAATTGGGCCAAAATATGAACTTTTTCCAATGCTAAAGCTGTTTTTTAATGGAAAACATTTTCATCGTTATTTTAGGTTTAGAGTACTTCAGCCTGTTTTTGCTGCGTGTTAATTCATGAAAAACATGAAAAACAATTTTTTTAATAATTTTGACACTTTTTTTTGCGTTTTTAAAAGCGACACCTGAAAATTCAATATTTTGGAAACTTTTGTTGTTCAAAAAGTTTCATTGTTTAAATAAAGAGCATGATTTGTTGGCTTAAATTACATTTATTTAATTATGCACTATACTTTCCCAGTGAGAAGTATATTCTAGTTATTAGTACTATAATTCACTTATTTTGAGTACCTTTTATTGGATTTCCGAGCTATGTAAGAAGATGCGATCTAGATGAAAAATTTAGTTTTCTTCCATAAACCAGATTTTGTTCACCAATTTTTCTTCAGCTGATTCAAAGAGTGATAGTAATACTATAAATAGACTGTTTCATCCACTTGGTGCTTATGGAGAATTTAGGAGGTTTTCTCTACATATTTTTGGTAAAATGATGACTTCCAAAACCTTATCCTCTTTTGCTATAAATTTTTGTCATTAATATACTTCTCGATAGTTTTTCTGTAATATGGCTTTAAGATTTATGTAAGCACCTTCAAGTTTGCAACTTATTTTTCTCTTATACTTAGATGAAAGTTAAATATTATCATATGCTTTGAACAATCCTTAATGGATTCATTCCAAAATCAAAAGTTTTAGCACTTTTTGACATTAAATTTTGTAATTGCAAAGAAATCATTTTGAGGCAAACAGGACTGCAATTTGTGGCAAATGAAATCCATTAGTACTTTGGAATATTAACTGTAGTTTTATTATTACTATATGGCACACTTACATCTCTCTGACCTAGGGCATGTCGTTATGGAGAGAGCATTTCAGTTACTGCTACTTACTCTTCGTAATAACACAAAAATTGGGTGGGTATATATCACATGACAGATTTTTAATCAATATATTCCAGTCTTTTTTCATTAAAAAGAAACAGTTAATTGAATTAGCTGCTTGGCTCAATTAAGTTTATCATAACATAAGGAAATTTTTTTAAATTGGAAATTAAATTACACTTTTAAAAATAAACATATTTTGCTATCATAGTACCAATAAAATAAATTAAACCCATCTTTTACCTAAAAAGTTAAATAACAAAAAATATAATCTAACAAGTTTAAGGAAATACCCCAGGCTGCTCATCACAACAACAATAATAAAATAAATTTATTATTGCCAAGAAAATTACTTTACCCCTAGGAATATCTCCGAAAATCCAAGCGGCTTTGCAAGGGTATCGAAACTAATGCTACCCTTATTAAATGAACTTCTAAAGTTTAGAATGGTTACTATTAAAAATGCCTAGAGATGGGAATTTATTTTATTTTATTTTGTTTTTTTGTTGTTGCTTTTTATGACTTAAAAATGATAATAAGCCTAAGCAGGATTACATCATTAAATATTGTCCTTTTTGTGAGGTAGAATTCGTGAGAGAAAATTTAAATGGGAAATTTGGCCAATTATTATTGCGGCCAAAAGAAATAAATTACTTTAAAACTTAGAATAAGAGATATATTTAGAATTTTATGTCATAAGATAACGAAGGTAATTAGTTATTCCAATATATTAACTTAAATGTTTTAAAATAAATTGGACTACTATAGAAAGCAATTAATGTATAATACTTGATGTAAGAACCTTTGATTTATTTGTGGCATACTCTTTATATGTTATTTTCAATGCTAAATATAGAACTTTTTATCCAGGGTAAGCAGAGTTTGCTCGAAAAGCAGCAAATATTTAAAATATTCAATTCTTCTTAGTAATAAAATCGTATAATTTATTATTATTTGGAAATAGAACTGATTTAAGGATAAGTAGTATTCAGCAATCCATATAATTATATTTGTGAATTGATTATTCATATAACACTATGTGCTATTCTAAAATAAAGATCGTAACATAGAGATCCAAGATAAAAACGCAACACTACTACATATACAGAAAATTTGCAAATGGCAAAAACTGTTGGATTTTTTCAAATTATGGTACATTAAATATTTTTACTATTTTTCCTTTTTTTACATTCTGGAAGCATTTATAATAAAAATAGTAGTAAGATGAAAAGTTTACATTATAAGCATTATAAGCACACATATACACGGGTTCGAAAATTTTTCTTCGGATTTTTTAAATATAATGTTTTCTTCATATTTTTCAAAAGGTTTATTAGTCACGGACAATGAATTTTTATATGATAATCCCTCATCAAGGGCATATTTCATTATGTATTTTGAGCCCATATATCAGATAATATTTGAGCCATCCAAAACTTATTACCGAGACCGAGAACTAGGCTAAAAACATAGGAGCTAAAATGGATAAGATAGTCACTTATAATAAATTGTTATACTTTTTGTGTATGGACATTTTTAATACTCAAAATTAAATAAGCTAATATTATGACACAAAAACAGTAATTTTTCTGCATTTTCGCCTTTTAATTTGTGACGCCTCTCATCATATAGCTGCCCAGCTCTACTAAAAAGTTGCTCCCTGGCAAAGCTAGTCGGTTGAGCTGATAAAAAATTGTGGGCAGCTGGTCTCAAAGCTTTTTATGCCGAACAATGCTAATACTCAAAAATATTAGTATTTCTTTGAAGTCGTGGTTCTGTCAGAAAACTATCAAGTGCATTCTTGTTACTTTCATCGCTAGTCATTGTTTCATCTTCTATTTCGATTAAATCATCTGTTCGCCATAAGGATTCAAATGGCTTCATTGTGACCGTGTTATGTGACAAAATGGCTGACGACGAAGCACATGCCAATGTTATTTCCACGCTACTAGAGTTAGATTTCATACATTCATTTAAAGTTTTAAAAATATTATGCTTGGCCAAATTTACTTCCGTTTCTGTTAAGTATTTAGTCTTAAACCGTGGATCTATCAGTGTTGCTGATCACTTCAACGATAATTCTGAAAGCAAAGTTTATAAACATATATTATAAAAATTCAAGTGGTTTCTTGGAAATTTAAATGACATAGAAAAATAATTATTTTTACTTGCAAAAAAATATTGAAACATTATCATATACATTTATGCAAATAAACAAGTAATATAAAAAGAAATTTTTTAAAGTATATTCCTACTTGAGATTGTTTTCTCTTTTTTCTGAATTCAGAATTCGTAATTCGCTGCATTCAGTTTTCTGAAGTTTTTCTCTCATATAAAATTAAAATTAGTTTATTAAATATAATTAATGAATTAATATTTGAACTAACTGTATTAACATCAATTTTGATGCAATCCCAATACAACAAAATTTATTTGAGCTTGATTGGATGGTTAGAAAAGGGTTTTTTTAACGACAGAAAATTTGTAAAAGATGTTGGACATTATGAGCTAACGGTAAGAATAATATTTGAACTAACTGTGTTAACATCAATTGTCATGCACTCCCAACATAACAAAATTTATTTGAACTTGATTGGATAAATAGAAAAGGGTTAAATTAACGATGGAAGGCTCCAAAAAGATATTGGATATTATGAGCTAACGGTAAGAATAATATTTGAACTAACTGTATTAACATCAATTGTCATGCACTCCCAACACAACAAAATTTATGTGAACTTGATTGGATAGATAGAAAAGGGTTAAATTAACGATGGAAAGTTCCAAAAAGATATTGGACACTATGAGCTAATGGTAAGAATAATATTTGAACTAACTGTATTAACATCAATTGTCATGCACTCCCAACACAACAAAATTTATTTGAACTTGATTGGATGCATATAAAAGATTTTATTAACAATTGAAGGTTTTTGAGCAACCTAATAGTAGGAATATAATAATAATAAAAATTATGGTTTCTTCTGCATATAATTATATTTTACTAAAACTATTTCTCGATCTTTATACCTTTAGTTTTCAAAAAATTACATGCTCAAAAGATAAAGCAATTTTTATTATTAATGCTACTGTTAGCCAAATTTGTTAACTGATTTTATAAATCATTTTCTGTAATAAGAGATGTTTAGGGACTTCATTTTGTATATTTTTATTTTAATTCCACAACTAGCTCAAAAAATATGGCTGTTTTAAATTTACACCTCATCCTACCCCCCATCGACAAAAATCTTTTATTTGAAAATTTTATATTATTAATATTAGAATTTTCAAGATCTTTCATTTGGTGTATCTTTTAAAAGGAAATGGAATCAGTGGCATATAGACGATATAGCAATATTTTGAATCTAAGATTGTAGATAAAGTTTCAAAATATGTTATCACCAACATTTTATTAAGGAATATATAAATATCAATAAATTATTTAAATTTAAATTATTATAGTACGCATTCTATATATACAATAGCTTGATGAGCCTTAGCTAACTAGCAATTTATTTCTTATTAAACGCGCTATGCGATACCTTAAAAACTTTAATGGCTCAGTTTTAGGGTTATAGTAGTTTTAACGAAATTTACTTTAAAAAACTTTAAACACTTTTTTAAACAACACAAAAATGTTTTATTTAAGCCTTTAAAAAAGAACATATATTTTGAGCAAATTATGAACTATATGTATATATAAAATTATATAGTATTTAGTTTAGTTATTTAAAATTAAATGATTGATATAGAATCAATCTTTAATTACTTGGTTCTAACAATATTAAAAATTCACAGAGTTTCACGTAATTAAAGTTTTTGCAGGATATACTTAACAAGGAAATTTTACATTAACGTGTGTCATTCAGTTTTGTATCGATAAATGGAAATTAAGGTTGAAGGTTATATATCTGGAGATACTTGAACTGTTTATTGATTTTTTTTTTCTAAAGAAAACTCAAAAATATTTTCGTTTTCCATTCTCAATTGGTACAGTCATTGCACAAGATAATTAGGTATTTCAATCTATTTTTTGTATATCTTGGAAAAAAAGGTTCAGAAGAAGAGAGAAAAATTTTAAATCATTGAAAATACTGAACAAGAATAATTTTTATTTTATAAGGGAAACATGAATTACCATACTTGGTATTTAACACTCCTGCTCAGTTATGTGAACTCAGTTAATTTCATATATTTTAATATTCACAATGATTTTGTGAGAATTTCTGCTACAATTTTAATTTTTCTTTTTTCATAATCCTTAATAAATATTAGGTTTCTATATTCTTAGCTCGATTCGATAACTTTTCTTCTTGAATGAATTCAAAATACCTCTGATTATCCTCATAACTTAACACCAGCGATTTTGTGTAGAAATTCTTATTTTCCAACAAACATGATTCAGTACGTTTTCAGTCTAATTACAACTACTACAATAACTACAAAATAACTCATCCCTTGATTTTTTGTTGCCTGGTTCCAATTTTAACTGTCTTTTATCTTTCAAGAAATTGACCTCACGTTTTAGTTAATTTTTGCCTTCCCAACTTGAGCTTAATTTTCATGATAAAATATAACTATTTGCAATAATTTCTGGATGCGTGTTGACTGGAATATATAACAAACATTGAATTAATTTTTGATATGACTAATTATCATGTTCAGTCTTAATATCTTTTCTTCTTGTTCCTGCGCATCATCCAAACCAGAAAATACAGCAACTTTACTAATGTAACTTAACTAACACAACTAATAGTCTTCGTTTTATATAACTCTTAATTTCTTCTAAATCTTCTTGTAGCTCAAACTCCAATTAAGTAAGCTTTTAAGCCCATTAAAAAATTCTACCGCTTAAATCAAAAGATAGTTTATTTGCTTTTAAAGTTAAATAAAATAATTAATAAAATAGGCATAGATCTGACACATTGCTTTGGAATAATTAATCCATCTCTTTGACACTTACGAAAAATCCAAAAGAAAGACTTCCATTTCTCACTTTAATGCTATTTACTTTTTCTGTTTTTTCATTTTGCTTTTTTTTTTTATTTGCCTCACTCTCCTTATTTGATATCACTACATAATCCTATTTACTAGTAAATGTTATTTTTCTCGCATGTTGACCAACAATTAATAGTGTTTTATCATGCTATTGATGTGCCCCCCAGAAGCCATGGTATTAAAATAAGCTTCAGCTCTAAATTATTTTCGATGCACGTTTATTCCAAATGGTACACTTAGATGTTGTTAACTCATTTTGACTTATAGAGCTATGACTATCCAATACCATATGCCAAAACCCATTATAAAGGTCAAACACATTAAATATCGTTTCATTCTCTAATCTGTTTGTAATATTATCAAAAGTTAGAATCTAAAAATTTTCACATTAAATGCATTTTTTTACCGGTTTTGGATCTAAGCTTATGTGAACATCAACACTTGGTTTCTAAGCTATATGTAGGATAATTAGTCACTCCATAATCCATAAGACCTTTAAGGACCTTCGTTCCGATAACTTAAAACAATAAACTTAGAGGAACATGCATTTTATAATGCAAAATAGGTACAGAATTTTCTTTTAAGACAATTGAACATTTTCCTCTATGATTAACTACACTGCTGGGAACATATTCAAAAATGTTGGCATTAAATTTTGACGTAAAGCTTAGGTTTATGCAATTAGCATAATTAGCATTCAATTACTTTAGACTGAATTATATATGGCTGCGTCCATCTAATTCTCCTAACTCTATAGTATGATTACTCATTTGATCAATACTAATTCCTTCAGAAAGCAACAGAAATTACTTCAACTTGAAATGTACCTTGACAATCAAGCAGCTGTTTACTTTCTGACGTAGCCTTATAAATCTTGCATGGTCCAATAATTTTCGAAAATAGTATCTCCTTTCATCTACTATTATCAGTTTTAAATTTTTAACCTAAATTCCAATCACAATACGGTCCCGTAATATCCCATCAGCGTGTGACGTTTTACACGTTGAGCACTAAAATTCACGATACTTCATTTGTGTTCGCAGAAACGTTACGAGCTCAGTCTCCTCCAACATATTTTGCTATCAATTTCTTTTGGACCATAAAAACGTTAGATTACTTTCCAAGTATATCATAAATGCGTTATTTTTAAAATATTCTCAAAATTGGGCTACTCCATAATATCATTTCTGGCTAATCTAGTGTTGCAAATTTTACGCATGATGCTTCACCTTACTAGTTAAGGTATACTTTTTAAGGTAGTACCTTAAAGCAGTGGTGCGCAAACTATTTTCACTGGCGATCCCCCCTTTCGTGTAAAATTTTATCGCGACCCCTAGGTGGACATTGATTTTTTTTAAATCTTCAATGCAGTTAAAAAAAAATTCATTTTGCTATTTTGGGCTATAATAGCGATTAATTAGAGTTTTGAATAAAATATCTTAATCTTATAAAATAATAATTTTATTAATGCGAAGTATGCGATTGTAAACTGCTCATGATTTCTTCTATATTCGAATGTATATTGGGAATCGCCAGCCGTAGGTCATTCTCCGATTCTCCGATTGTATGTGCTTTCATATTTTTTCCAGTTAAATAAGAAACTTCTAAGGATGCCTGTAAAGCTTTTTCAGGCACTGTTGTGTATTTTTTCCATAAAAATTTTTGGTTTTTCACATTTTCCGCTCGTTTTTTGAAAAAAACTTTCAGGCTTCTTTGAAAATTCGCTATGATTAGTCTGCAAATGCCGTTTTAGTTTGGCAAGTTTCATACTCTCATTTTCCAGTTTATTCGAGCAAATTACACACAAGAGCTTCACCACAACAAAGCAAAATGTAAACCCATATTTAATGAACTCCTTTTGATACTTTCTTAATTTCTTATAAAGTAATATATCTTCTTCAATAGTTTAGAAGTAGAAGAAGTTTTATTTCAATTTTCATCTTCAAGTTTTTTAATTTTATTGGATGTTGGGCCATCACTTTCCTTTACTTATTTAACGTGATTTAAAATTATCAATTTTGTTATGGTTTTCAAAATTTCAAATTAAAGAGTGAAAAATTATTATTAGATGGGCTCTAATTATTTTTTGCAAGCTTCAAAACATCTGTATATGAGTTGCTTTTAAAGTGGACCGAATTCATCTATTTTAAAATAGTTCATAGTTTTTTTAACTATTCAAGGAATTCAAACGAAAGCAAAAGAATTAGATAATTATTCAATGAGTTCAATTGATTAACTGATTCCATCAATGTCTTTACAAATCCGAACTGTAAGCCGGACTATAAGCATTATTAGTGTATAAAAATAAGTATTCAATTTTCGATAGTTAATCGATAAATGCATCACTGCTTCTGCTGGCTTACAGATTGCTATTAGATACTGATATACCAAATTTCTTTCGAAAAAATTCAAGGTCTATTTTTATAATTACTACTATTTTTTCATATTACCTGAGAAAAGTCTTATATTTGTTAAATAACAAATAAATTTGTGAATCTTTGACGACCCTTAAAATTTTTCTGGCGACCCACACTTTGCGCACCGCTGCCTTAAAGCTTCAATGCTTCAATTGATAGCCAGAAGTAAACAATTCAAGCAAAAATATTACAAAAACTATTCTTAAGGGATTTTTCAAAATTTATTCAACTAAAAGTTGTTAACTTTTTAAGAGGTTATAAAATACATTATAGTAAAAATTAAAAACAAATTAAAAAGCATTTGCCTTCCGCAGTTTTACTTCCTAAAAAATCTTATAAACTATTATGATACAATGAGAAATTTGTTTTGCTCAATAGTCTCGCTAAAATTTAAAAATTTAATATTCATGTGACTCAAACTCTTTTGAAAACTAAAAACAGAAATTTTCTCTATATATGTATGTAATTTCGCTGGCTTAGAAAAATGAAAATCCAAAAATTTAGCTCTCCAAACCAATTTATTTACATATATACGAGTACATAAGTACTAAGTAATACAGGGATATAACCATTCTTTTTATGACCTGCAATAAATCTTTTATATTTAGACATTTTTGCAGGGAAATGAAGAAAGAGTTTCAATAATTCTCTTATTGTAAGTTAATTAAAATGAACCAAAACCTCCTAAACTTTTTTCTGTACATAAAATAATATATATATATATATGTATATGCATCTTACTGCATACATTATGACTTTTTATGACTAAACGCTTTAACTTTTCCGCATAAATAACAATATTGCCGATAGCTTTATCGCACTTGCTTTCTATAAAACTTTAGTAAGAGTCAAAATATCTAAATTCTTAACTCTAAGTAGCTGCATATGAAAAATTGTGTGCCTTTCGTATTAAAATTCATTTTTGAATAATTTTTATAAGCTTCGAGAGATTTGAAGTAAGATTTGGAAATATTAAAAAATGTATTCTGAAACTTTAACTGAAAAAAAACGATTATAAATAATTTTTATGTGCTAATATTTAACAGTTGGTTAACGTTAGTTATATATACTTATTTTTCGATTTTCGATTTACCTTATGTCATTTGTTCATTGTATTTCAGTATTGACTAACTGACTTGGTTTTGGCACTCTTAGATGCTTTTTAGATTTTGTATCATTCCCTGTTATATAAAATCAATGTCTTCTTTACAATAGCCAAAGAAAAGTGAGCTTCTATTTTTAATGCTGAAATCAGACCATTTAATGCAGTGGAATTAAGTGGACCATTAGACGAAAAAAGGACCAAACTTCACAATTGGCATAGAGTGCATAGATTTTGTTGGGACTTCTTTTGTTGAATATTTGATAAGCTCTAAAAATTTTTTATCTCTTAAAATTCAATGCCATTTATTTTGCAGTTAGATAGTTCAATACATTAAATATACTGTGGGGAGCATCTGAGAGCTTACACCTTGAGATAGGCATATAGTGGAAGAATTTTCTGTTCTGAACCAAATCGTTAAATTTTAGGAAGTACATATTTTAATGCAGCTTGTAAAAAGCTGATTGAAAAACATCTAATTAAAATCCATACATTGCATGTCTATCACAAGCTGAAAATGTCTAGACACTCTCATTGAGGCAAATGAATTATTTGACTGCAAAATAAATAGCAATAAATTATAAAACATAAACATTTTATTAGAGCTCTTAGAAGCCAACTTTTTGATTGGTAGTAATAACTGATGTTATTTGATGTCTAACACATTCTAACTGTTTTAGCAAGATTTTTCATTAAAATAAAATGGTGTTTTTGGTTTTACTTGATTTATATTAGCACACTTTAAACTTTAATAATTAATGAAGAGAAATTATTAGCTTTACTGACGTTGAAGCTCGGAAATTTGACAGACAAAACAAATCAGTTTCTGCAACCCTTTAACCAATAAATTTCTTAAATATCTAGCCAAAACACATACATACAAAATATCATAGCTTTTAACTGCATTATGGATCAAGTTGTTATAACCCTCTAACAATTATTGTAATTGAACTAATCTAAAACTTCTTGTACTCATCTTTAAATATCTTCAAAGTTATAAGAATTTGTTTAGTGTTCAAAATGGAGTTCAAAGATTACATGGAGTTTCTAAAACCCAATAACGTAACAAAAACATTTTTTTTTGTGTTTATAAATAGCAAATAAAATTATTTTTATATTCCTACTATTAGGTTACTCAAAAACCTTCAATTGTTAATAAAATCTTTTCAAATAAATTTTGTTGTGTTGGGAGTGCATGACAAGTGATGTTAATACAGTTAGTTCAAATATTAATTCATTAATTATATTTAATAAACTAATTTTAATTTTATATGAGAGAAAAACTTCAGAAAACTGAATGCAACGAATTAAGAATTCTGAACTCAGAAAAAAGAAAAAACAATCTCAAGTAGGAATATACTTTAAAAAATTTCTTTTTATATTACTTGTTTTATGAATCAGAACAGCAATTAGCACGTTTTATTTTTTTGACTTAAGTATAACAATACTTATAAATTAGATCAGTTTTCAGCTCAACAACACTCAAAAAATTTTCTCTTGAATAGTAGCTGTATTTTTTTAAGTGCAACTTCTTTAGTCGATTTTCCAAGATTCAAAACGTTCACTATTTATTTCATTTTGCCATTTAATGTCAAAACGAAAAACATCAAATTGTACTGAAACAGAAAGAATAATTGATTAATCATACAGGGTATTCACACTGAGTCCGGTAACATTTAATTTCTTGGTAAGCGGAGGTGAAAGGTAAGACGGAGTTTCTTAAATTTCGAAAAAGCTTTTACCCTTTCCTGAGGCAGAAATATTTCTGCCTCATGCTTGGTATCTTACTAATACACATTTATATACACATGTTATCTGTAATATTTTCCAACACATATTCACATATTTTAGTGGACTGAGAATTGTAGGGGAACATTTCCGAAATGTTACAAGCCTCAATGTGAATACCCCCATAGGACCATATCCCAAACTCGAAAAATAAATTTGGATCATCTTCCAAGTTTACTATTTCGAAGGTTTTTGAATGATAACAATTTCTATCTTTATCATTTTTTCATTAACTTTAATTAATTTTTTCTAATGTAAGGAAAATAAAATACTCAGTTAGTTCAGCAGCAGTTTGAAATTTACAGTCTTAAATTTTTTGATAGCTTAATATTTTGATTTTTATTGAAAATTTCACACTCTTTATTTCTTGTGTTTTGTTATTTTAATTAAAATTACATTACTTTTTTGAAAAAAGTATCAGTAGCAATTATTAATTTTGTTAGTGTAGGAATATTATAGAGCTATTAATATTGTCAAAATATCTGTACATGATTAAAATATAATTATGTATATAGCATTATTGGGAAGAGAAAGAGAAAGCTGAAAAAAATTAGGCCATACTTCATTTCACACAAAAAAACCAAATGTGGATTAAATTATTTTAATGCTCCATTTATTTAACTATCAAAACGATTTTCTTGTTTTGTCAAAGCTTATATGAATGACGATTTGATTCATAATTTATGATTTGATTAAAGTACAAAGAGAATTCTAAAAAATATTAATAAATTTATAATAGTAATAAAAAATTTTGAACTGTAGCTCAAAAGGCAAAAATAGATCAGAATCTTAAAAAAATAATATCATATTAAAATTTGACTTGGAATCAAAAAATACTTTGGTAAAGTAATTTTGAACCAATACTGGAGTGCGAGAGATTATTATTTAAATTTTGTTAGCGCTCAGAAATTAAAATCATTAAAAGTGAACAACATTAATTTAAAACGTAAAAAATGTAAAAACGACAGCTGTTATCCAAAATATTTTTATTAATAACTTAAGTCAGCTTCAAAGAGGTCTTAAAGCGCAACAGTGCTTTGATGCTTTTTACCATCTGTGTCAATATCAGAAAATGAAACAAAGCACAACGTTTTCCCTTTTTAAGAAAACATTTCATAAATTTTTTCTTAAATGTTGTCTAAGTATTTGGGAAGTAATCTGATCTTTGTGATAATAAGATTTTGTATCGACACTAACTAAAACCGGTAAAGAATTTGGAAAATGGATAAAACTATTTATAATTTTATCTTCATATTTAAGTGAATTTATGTAGTGTAAAAAGTAATAAGTATAAGTGAAAAAGCCATTACCATTTTAGTTTTTTTAGACAAAGTGAAATTTGTAACTTTCTCAAGAATATAGAAGTATTGGATAATTTTTGTCAATTCATAACCTTAGAAATTTATTAACGTAATATTTTTATAAAGTAAAATTACAATTCTTCTTCTAAGATTTAATGTTATAGTACTTTTTAAATGCATTAATGCTTCACATTTATTATATTTGCATTCATAATTATAAATTTAAATTTTTACACTTAACTACGTGTAACATAATTATGAAAAACTTTTAATATTTAAATTTAATTTGCCTTAAATTTTAATTCAACTTTTTAAGAATTCAGTGAGTATTGATGATATGTCTTTTAAGAAAGATAAACAGATTTTTAAAAAAATTAGAGTGAAATGGCAAGATTAAGTTAAAAAGAAACCTCAATTCTATTTAATTAGTATTAGTATTGTTATGCTATTATTTTATATCTTTCAAAATTAATTTTTAATATCAGTTATAAGAATTTTTTTGTTGTATGACAAAACTATCTAAAGAAAATGTGCTGTATAACTATTAGTACGATAAATTGGTTCTAGATATTAATTACAAAAAATTTTTGATAAGATAATATTTTCAAACTAGAAACTCAAACTACAAAAACTTGGCAATTAATTTAATTGTTTTATTTTCTTTTTTTTCAGATAAAATTTATGAAAAGAGGGTTCTCACATAAGCATCACAAAAATGCTTTGAGGGATGCAAAAACCACATTTAAATCAGTGACACGTATGGCTTGTTTAATAAAACAAATTAAGTATGTAAAGGAACAAATGAGGATAAATGATAGCAAACATAATAATGCATTGAAAAGTTTATGGCCGATGAAGGCCAGCACATCTTCAAAAACACAAATATCCAGCATCTTGTATGGATTCAACGATAGGGTATAAAATTACACATCAACCAGTTGTAGTCGATTCAACAGCTCAGCCATCAATATTGACATTGGAAGATTACAGCACACTGTCAAATTTTAGTACCACATTCAACATAACTAACAAAACTTTAACTTCAATTATATTATTAAATGACACTTATAGCTATAATAAGACCATATCTGCACTGCCTTCTCTACAAGCAATCGCTGTTAGCATCGTCCTTTTGATAATAATCCTTGGTACCGTAGTAGGCAATGTTTTAGTATGTGTGGCCGTTTGTCTGGTTAGAAAATTAAGGCGTCCTTGCAACTATCTCCTTGTGTCGCTAGCAGTATCTGACTTATGTGTGGCTATCTTAGTAATGCCCACAGCTCTATTATACGAAGTTTTAAAAAAATGGAGTTTTGGATCGATATTTTGTGATATTTGGGTATCATTCGATGTATTATGCTGCACAGCATCGATATTAAACTTATGTGCAATATCTGTAGATCGATATTGGGCAATAACAAAACCACTGGAATATGGAGTGAAACGCACTCCTCGAAGAATGATGATATGCGTAGGATTAGTGTGGCTAGCAGCAGCTTGTATATCACTTCCACCACTTTTAATTTTAGGAAATGAACATTTCGATGAGGAAAGCAACCCGATTTGTGCCGTTTGCCAGAATTTTGGATACCAAATATATGCTACACTAGGATCATTTTACATTCCATTAACAGTTATGCTCTTTGTTTATTATCAAATATTTCGCGCTGCAAGACGAATTGTAATGGATGAAAAACGTGCCCAAACACGCCTTGAAAATGCTCTTAATGGTGGCTTGCCACAAAGAGAGCAAGATCTAAGCAGAGGGGGTAAAATACGTTGCGCAAGTATGCTGGGTATAAGTGGTGGTACTTATCCAGGTGGTGTGGCGATTGGTTCACCACATCAAAAGAAACTACGCTTTCAATTAGCTAAAGAGAGAAAAGCATCAACTACACTAGGAATAATAATGTCAGCATTTACCATCTGTTGGCTACCTTTTTTTATTCTAGCACTACTGCGTCCTTTTTTAGAAAGAGCCAATAATCATGTTCCAGAAACATTGTCTTCATTATTTTTGTGGCTTGGATATGCTAATTCCTTATTTAATCCTATTATATACGCAACATTAAACCGAGATTTCCGAAAACCATTCCAAGAGATTCTTTATTTCAGGTGTTCAAGCTTAAACAATATGATGCGAGAAGACTTTTATCATAGTCAATATGGTGAACCACCATCGCAGCGTGTTGTGCTTGGGGGGGAGGGACATGGTGCAAGAGAAAGCTTTCTTTGAAAGGACATTAATTAGACTAACTAAACTTAAATTATGTAGTTAGTTTTAAGTTTTTGCCTTTGTTTGTTAATTATTTTGTAATGTATGAAAATTTTAGAATATTTACTTAAACTGTACGTGTGTAAAAATTAAGTAAATGGTATATTAGAACTAAAACTAGATTAACATTTTAAACTAATTTGTTATAAAAAAAATGGAAGAAACAAATCTATATTTTATCATCACGAGCCTCTGTGATAATCCAACTTCTATTGTATATGTAAGCATTTGTTGCAGTTTTATGCAATCATCAGCTTCAATTAAGCCTAGCAAATCAAAATATAAGTTTATCTACTTTTTGATCTTTCCTTACTGGCATTTTTCATTTAAAAATAAAAAATAATTTAAAAGTATGTTAGACTGTTGTAAATAATTCTACTATGCAATAAAAAAGATTTTTTGTGAAGTTTTGAAAAATAATTGCGTTTTAATTTAAAACTAAACCGAAATACTATTTTTAAAATATCTTTTATCTACAAGTTAAAAATATACATTAAGCTTTTATTATTTTACAATGCGATGAGTAAAAATTTAATTATATTTGATTTATATTTGATTTTAATTATATGCTCAATAATTAAATAGTATATTAAGAGATAATTGCATGCTTATAAAGCTTATGACCATATCTTCATTCCCAGGAAACCAATTCCTAAGATATTTGCCTAGCCCTGAATCTAAAGTAATTTGAAGTTTTTGGACTTAACGCTTCAACAAATTTAAGTACAATTGCGTTAATTAGCAGAGTAGAAATCATTCTGGCTAGGGTGCTGCTATATACCATAATACACACCACATATGGTATTTAACCGTAAGACATACGCTTTACAAACGTATTGGATTCACACTTCAAATCTTTGAAGTACTTAAGCTACGATATCTAATAACATCAGTTACAAGAGTATTATTAATAATTTTCAGTAAATAACACTAGTCGATGGAGAGGCGTCACTATTTTCCATCGGAAAAAATGTCGATTTAGTTTTGTAAATATGACCTGCTAAATTACATAATTCTGTTATTTAAACCACAATTTCACGCTTTTATTTACACAAATTATAAAAATTACATACTAGTTAAGCATTTAACTTACTTTTCAATTTCGATGAGCTAATTTCACTGAACTAGTTGGCAGAATTTTGTGGACGTCCGTAGTAGACCTGAAAAATGAAAAAATCACGTCCCCACTTAATTATCTATAACTATTTTATTTTTCTTTCAATCTCAAAGGTTTTACCTTTAAAATTTTCGTAACAAATTTATCTTTCATTTAAAGTCTTAAAAACTTTACTTAAGAACTTTTTTCAACCGAAAAAAAGCACATAAAAAAGCGCCATTTTTAAAGTTTGATCTCCTATAACTTCGTTAAATATTTATTGATTTGCGCGTTTTATATATCAATCGAAAGCAAAAGATAATAGTTTTTTAAAACTAGCCAATTTTAGTCAATCAAAAAAATGTTTTTTGAGGTATAGACCAATAAAGAAAAATACACCCAAAAAACAGGTTCTTTTGGAATATCTCAAAAGCGCTTCTTTGACAAAAAAAAAGGATTGTGATTTTCGGATTCAGTGACCCTCAATTACCCTAAAAAACATAGTTTTGTTGAGCTTAATTTTTTTTTGTAGACTAGTGAATTATTAGATCTGACAATGCCTTAACTTTATTTCCATGGGCCGTTTTATTTTATTATCTTTACCATCACAGTTTTTCCATAGCCCCATTAGATAGTTAGAAGTTGAACAAATGAGACCCTGTTTCAAGTTAATTTTACTAAATTTTACCTATAGCAGGTAGAAAAAGGTGGAAAATAGGTAAAAAATAAAATAACAAAAGTGTAAATATATATAGAAATAGAAGAAACCAAATAATAAGTAGAGACGGATTTTATTGCTACTGGGATGTAATACTTCTATAAAAAACCAAAACACAAACTAGTGCTATTTTCTCAACAAAATGATTATTATAATTAGGCAGGGATCAGAACAGACAATAACAGAATAAAACGTGGTTTCATGGAATACAATTTTATGTTAATATAATTTCATGACATTTTTTTTTAAAGTAAAAATATTTATAATTATGTACATATATATACGGTGCTGGAAATACAGTGGCTCTAAGAATTACTCGTATTTTGACTTTTAAAAACAAAACCCAAGTTCTAGTGCTTTAACCCTATATAGAATTTCAACCAATACAAAAATTAATTATTTTCAACAAGGTAATGGTCCAAAGAATCAAGCTAAAATTGTAATGAAGTGGATCAATATTAACATCTCCAAATCAACTAATAACATTACCACGAGGTTCAGATATTAATCCAATAGAAAATCTACTTGCTGAAATGGAGAATGAGTTCAAGTTTTATAATATGACCAGTCAAAAAATGCTTAAAAATATAATATTAAAGATGTGGAATAGTATAAAAGCCAGTGATACCAAAGAGGTTGTCAACAGCATGTCCAATCGCCTAACAGATAAGCCCAAAGGAAGATCAACTAAATTAATTATTTTAAAGCAATAAAAATCAAAGGTACGAATATGTTTGTGATCTTTGTTATAAGAATAAAATAAAAAGTATTTATATATATATAAGAATTATATATCAATTCAGGTTAGGTACAATTAATTTTGAGAACCTCTGTATTTTTCAGTCAATCTCTTGAATTACATCTAAATATACAGGGTGTCCCTGAAATGATAATCCGTTGAGGTAAGAAAGTAGATAAAATTTCATCGACAAAAAACACAAAAAGTGGGTGTTCCATTTAATTCTCGAGAATTTAAGCAATATGCTAATGAAGCAAACATTGTTTTGAAATTTTCAAGTCCTAGATACCCGAAAAGTAATGGAGTAGCTGAAAAGGGAGTGGCAATTGCAAAAAAATATTTCAAAACGATGTTTTGAAGCAGGAGAGGTTGATAAATTTCAATATAGGATTTTGGAATATAATACTATGCCAGTTGCAAAAATGAAAATGTCACCATCACAATTATTCTTTAGCCCGTTAATCAAAAATCATTTGCCGATATCTGAAAGTTTGTTATACAAAGACAAAATTACGCAAACGGAGATAAAACATAAATTAGAAGCAAAGCGTAAATGAGTTGATTTTTAAATATATAATACGTGAACATATTTAATAATGTTTTTATAGCTTACAATATTTTTATATCATTGAAAAATTTAGTATACATATTATAATGGCCTAACTGTTTACCATAGTGCAATAAAAATCTAACAAAGTGAGCCTTTCCCGATAACTTAATAAGAATTTTCTTATTTTCTAGAAAAATAGCTAGCTAGAACAATAATTTTTGCTGTGCTTGATGAAGTGCATCACCCGTTTTACAACCTTGTCCGTTGTGCGAATGAAAAACGCATTGGTCTGAACAGGGCTTAAAGGATGCCTGCTTAGGGTCATAATTTACATCGCTTCAATTTTGAAGTATTTTCTGCTACGCACAACCATTTATATGAAGTGTGTTTCCATGGACAGGTTTATTAAGAATTTTTTTTTTAAACAAGTTTTTATTAAATTACTATATTATTTATATACTTTTCGAGTTGATAATGATTTAGTTCCTTTGGGTTCAATAAGGAATAATAAGGCCCAATATGGAAGTGAAACCTTTTTTTAATCTAATATATAAAATTTTCGTGTCACAGTTTTAGTCGCCATTCTCCTCCGAAACGGCTTGACCGATTTTGATGAAATCTTATATGTGTATTAAGTGGGTCTGAAAATAGGTTGTTATATATTTTTTACACCCCTAAGTGATAAGTGTGGTCCACCCCAAATTTTTTTTCTTCTATTTTTTAAACAAAATTTCTTTTTTTAATTTTTATATGATGTGGCATTAAAAACTACATACAACCCCAAATTTTCACCCTTCTACCATCAACCCCTATTTTTTAATAGCGACACGGAAATTTTATATTTTTGTCGCCATACTCCTCCGAAACGGCTTGAACGATTTTGATGAAATTTTATATGTCTATTTAGTAGGTCTGAGAATAGGTTGTTATCTATTTTTTACACCCCTTAGTGATAAGAGTGGTCCACCCCAAATTTTTTTTTTTATTTTTTAAACAAAATTTTTTTTTTAATTTTTATATGATGTGGCATTAAAAACTACATACAACCCTACATTTTCAACCTTCTACCACCAACCCCTATTTTTTAATATCGATATTAGTAGTTCAATAATTTTCAACACCGGTCGATAACTGATCAATTATCACTTGATCAGTTATCCCCGCTAGGTGGCACTTCTGATATAGTAAAACGCACGGAGTAGGGATGAGATCTCTTTCACACAATAAGCCGTTTCGTCTAATTCGTCTACTGTTCGCTATAGTGTTGACTACATGTTTTCCGGCCCGAGCAGACACATTGTGATTCAATGAGTGATGATATTTTGCATCAACACTGTACACGGTTCAACGATTTAACGATACCATTTAGCGACGCTATGTACAATGAAACATTGATTGCGTTCGCCAAATCGAAGTGCATCCGATTTGATAAACACTAAAATGAACCACCAACTACAATACAATACTGTAGAAATAGCAGCGATTGTTACTCGCATTGTCCCACTAATAAATGAGGAACAAAGAACTATTTACGACCGCATTGTGCTCAGTTTCGGCAGAGCAAAGTGGATTATTTTCTTTGGACGCACCAGGTGGAACTGGCAAAACATTCCTTATTTTGCTAATTCTCGCCGAAATGCGATCGAATAATGGCATTACATTGGCCGTTGCATCATCTGGCATTGCGGTAACTTTATTGGATGAAGGCAGAACAGCTCATTCAGTATTTAAGCTGCCTTTCAAAATATTCAAAATATCCCAGATGCAGTGTGCAACATAAAAAAACAATCGTCCATGACCACAGTGCTGAAACAGTGTAAAATTATCATCTGGAATGAATGTACTATGGCACACAAACATTCGCTTGAACAGGACATTGAAAGATCTTAAAAACAACGACAAGCTATTTGGCGGTAGTCTGGTACTCCTTTCAGGAGATTTAAGAAAAAACACTTCCCGTCATTCAACGTTCAACGTATGATGATGAATAAAATGCCTGCTTAAAATAATCGAAACTATGGCTTAATGTTGAAAAATTCAAATAAAAGTAAATATGCGCGTTCAAATGCTTCGAGATCCATCCGCTGAAACATTCTCAAAACAACTGTTAGATATCGGCAATGGAAAAGTTACTGTAAATGAAACTGGATGCATAAAATTACCGATCGATTTCTTCACAATCATTGAATCGCAAGATGCTCTCATTGACCAGATATTCCCTGATGTACATACACAATACATTAAGAGCAATTTTAGCAGCAAAAAATGTGGACGTCAACGAATTAAATCTCAAAATACAACATTTATTGCCAGGGGACAAATCTATTGATACAGTTTGCGATATTACCGAAGCTGTGAACTATCCAGCAGAGTTCTTAAACTAATTAGATTTATCAGGCATGCCGCCGCATAATTTACAACTGAAGGTTGGATCTCCAGTTATTCTGCTTCGTAATTATTAGAAAGTTAATGAAAAACTTTGTCGAAGCCATCATTTTAAACGGCAAATTTCAAGGTGAAAATATATTACTACCACGGATCCCTCTTATACCAATTCAATTTAAACCTCTTCAATTTTCAATAAGATTGACATTAGTGATGACTATCAATAAGTCTCAAGGCCAAACGATGTCTGTTTGTGGCTTAGATTTGATCACACCATGTTTTTCACATGGATAAACGTGGCATGCTCTCGAGTGGGAAAACCATCCAGTTTGTTGGTGTTAGCTTAAGATGGGATAACAAAAAATATTGTACAATCTATTGCGTTAAGGGATTCATATTGTTTTTCAGTAAAATTATTATAATTAGTGATATATATAATTTAAAAAAATAAATTACAATGAATTAAAAATATTTGGTATTGTGTTATTTTTATATTCCATCATCGTTCACAGCGCTTCATGCCCCTTTCACTCATATATACCGCACCCTTACACACTGACAATAAGTTAGTCATTTTTTTCTACTAAAATAATCCTGAGAATAAATTCTTTTATAAATATGTATATACATATGCAGGTTATAAATACATATATATTTTTTTTTGAACACGAACATATTTAGTTTCGTTAAAATATTTTTGTAAATAAATATTAGATATAATGGTTTTTTGTGCTAATAAACAAATACTATATTGTTTGAATAAATTTGTTTAGATTTTGAGATATCCTAATCCGCCTTTCCCTTCTTATTTTTGTTGGTTTCAGGTCAGCCAGCCCAATCATGAGATGGGCGATCCAAAGTGGCTTCATGCCTTTGCATCAAATCCTTGGTTTTATTCATTTAGCTTATTTCTTTCCTGTTTCTGTGGCATTCAGTCCCCTTTTATTCGAGCCTACCGCTCTTATCTTTGAAAATTCCCCCTTTTAGTAGCGAGATTTTGCCCAGCGTGTCGTTGGCAAGAACCACCCCTCTAATTCTACCGCAATAGCCGGCTAGCGAGCTCGTTACGACTGCCAATCAAACGACACCTGGAAAATCGTGCCTATTTTTGGTCCTCAGGGGTATGGACGTCTGCAAAAAAAACATATGATCACGTAACATACGTTAAGATTGCAGTTTTTAAACGTTCTATGCTAACGTACAAGAAATCCGTTTGATTGCAGATGATACGTGTTAGTGCAACTTCTTTCAAAACCAAGCATTTTCGATAACTCCCTAAATAAGTTGGCCTCGAACTGTCTACCCTTATAGGTTTATTATAGTTTTTGAAACCCCAAAACGTGATATCCAAATTTGGCATAATGCTTCAGCACACGTTTCTGCTGAAATATTGCTTAAGGGAATGGCTTCTGGCCATCGTGTGAATCTATCGATGATAGAGAGGTCGAAAGTTTTGAGATATTGGTAAAGGACCGATCATATCCATATGAATGGTGTCAAAACGAGAAGAAACAGATTCAAATATACCAACAGTGTTCTTGACTTGTCGCGAAATTTTGCTTTTTTGGCAGGCTAGACAAGACCTAGCCCATTTATTACTATAGCTATTTATAGAAGGCCAAAAAAATTTTTTAGTTATCATTTTTCTAGTTGCTCTTATATCAGGGTGTGCCAAATCATGTATTGTTTTAAAATCTTGAGTACAAAAGTCCAAAGGAATATAAGGTCTAATATAACCTGTCGATGTTTCGCAAAAAAATTTTAAATCTTTTCCAAAAATGGGATATTTTGAAAATTTTAAAGATTTATTATTTAAAATCTCCTTAAATTCCTCCTTCTGCTGATCGCTGAAGAACATGAAATTTCCATAACACGAGAGACTGTATCAGCAGTTATGTTTTCAGAACCAGAGATATGTGTGATGTCTGTGGAAAACTGATCAATAAAGTCCAAATATCTCAGCTGTCTGGGTGAGGCTTTTCCTGGCTGTAATATTTAATACCTTTGTATATTGCCAAAAGTTGTCTATCGTACGTGCTGTACTTTGTTTCCGTTTGGTTAAGTTTAATTTAATAGAAACTTAAGGCTTGCCAAGAATTATTGAACCGTTGCTGCACTACCGCACCAATAGCCGAATCTGAAACATCAACAAAAAGTCCTCATTTCGCAGAAGGATTATGAAAAGCTAATAATGTGACTTCTGAGAGATGACTTTTAACTTAAAAGCATCGATTGCATTTTGATTCCACAAAATTTTTTTCTTTCCATCTTTTTTTTGAACCAGATAAAAAGGTATTTGAAATCAATTGCTGTTCTGCTGCTTTAGGCATAAAGCGACGATAAAAGTTAACCCTTCCAAGAAAGCGTCTAAGGTCTTTAATGGAATTAAGACGTCGAAAATTTTGAATCGCTGCCACTTTATCAGGTGATGGCCTGATACCATCTGGACTAATAAAGTATCTCAGAAAATTAACATTTGGTTGAAGGAAACTACATTTATTCAATTCGACTTCTTTTTAACGAGGTCTTGAGGCGAAGACCAATGACCATTAGACGGTCAGCAAATACCTTAGCTGAGAAGAAAATCACACTCCTTTTTAGCAGCTTTTAATTTGTCAGCGGAAAGTTTTCGAACTTTGGAGACCACTGGATTTCCTGTAGTAATTATACGGTGGGTTATATTATGCTTAACTGGCAAAGAAAACTTTGAATCTAAAGTTATAGTGTACCACTCCTTAAGCAAATTCCAAATGCTTTGGACTCTCGCATTGTCGTATTGTCAAATACTAATGACAAGTTAGTACTAGGTATTCTAGCAATTTGGCAAACTGAATTCAAAGATGTCAAAGGATCGATAATCAACTTGTTGAATAAATCTACCAATAATTCAAAGTGGCACAAAAAATCTGCACCGATAATTGGTTTAATGACATCTGCAATAATGAAATTCCATGTAAAATTTCGTCACAGCCCTTAGTCCAGGGTTAGCGTTCTACAACCGAAAGTATCGATTGTTGTAGAGTTTGCTGCAGAAAGTTTAAATCTAGTTGGTGGTAGCTTACCTGTAGAAGAGACTGGAATTACTGAGACGTCAGCTCCAGTATTAACTAAAATGGTAAGCCCAGAGGACTTGTCATGAATGTTTAAGCGGTTAGTGAGCTTGCCTTACTCAACCACCACTTGAGCTGGGAGGCAGCATAGTTTTTTGATTTATCAATAAAAGTGGAAGGCTGTATACACTTTGTGGCCTTTTTGTCAAAATGAAAAGGGTACCAACAAAATTTTGATTCAGAGTAATTTCGACTGTGTTTTCCCAAACTTTTCCAGAAGAAGTACTTAATTTTCTTTCTTGTAATTTACTATTTTTAAATTCTCTTGCTTGAAATTTTCTTGCTTGAATTTTCTTGCTTGAAATTTTAAAAATTTTAAAATTTTCTCTAATCTTTCATTCTTAATATTATTTTTTAAGGAATATAATATTTAATATAAATTTGTTTATTCATAAATCAAATATAAATTTTATAATAAACTATTATTATTATAGTTTTTTCATTTCACAAATTAAATATAAATTTCATAATTATTATTACTAACGTTCTCTAAGCTGCAAGAAAATAACATAATTAATAAACAAAAAACTGGTTAACTAACGGACAGTTACGGATATGCCAAGCAAGTAAACTTTCACAGCTTGTTTGTCAAATCCATAACTGTCAAACCTACTTATTTAAATAAATGCAAAAATTTAAATTACGATTTCCCCTACAATACCATATGCCAAATGGAAATTATATTTTCCAAATGAAATATATTCCGAAAACTCTTTGATTGTAGTCAAACTGAAGGCTTTCGAATCACCCATTAATAAGTTTAGTAATTAATATGATTTTCAAAATGTAGAAAAATATTTTTGGTATTCATTTAATTTGACTACGATTAATAATGATGAAAATTTTAAAAATAGCTGGAGTACTTTTACTCAAGATTAAGTGACGAAACCAGAAGAAACTCTTAATATTTGTGGCTTAGGAGTGCATCAATATGCTTTGGAAAATAGTGATTTAGAATCGACAGAATATCAGACACCAAAAAATAGGCAAATTAAATGCCTTAAAGTTGTAAGACCTCGAATTCAAGGTTTTGGACCAGTCGTAAGTTTACGATCACTAAAAATCAGCTGTTATAATCGTCTTGTAGCAATTCGAGGCACAATAATTTAAGTAGGTGCTCGTCAAATTTTATGCACTTGGATAGTTTTCAGGTGTTCTAGCTGTGAATATGAACAGTCAATTCGGCAACCAGAAGGAGTATTAACTGCACTGCTATCATGTAAAGAAGGATGCAAGTCACGATCAAACTTCCAACCAATACTTTCATCACCTTACACAAAAACGGAAGCATTTCAAATAATTCGATTACAGGAATCAATGTCTTGTAAACATTACGGAGCAGGACGTGTTCCACATACTATTGAAGTTGAACTAACAGAAGATTTAGTAGATTCATTATGTCCTGATGATGATATAACCATAACTGGCATATTAAAGGTAAAACCACAGGAAGAATTAAAAGAATTAAAATAAGGAACACGCCAGTATTATCTAATTGGGAATTTGGTCGACCAAGTAATATGAAAACAAGATAAAACCTAGACAATAATGCCGCTTTCATTTTAAGATTTTCTGATACTGTTTTCGATAGATTGTAATGTCCATCAGCTGGATTGGCGGCAGATTAAATACTTGTTCTCGCTGGTAAAGAACATAAGACTCCTGCTTTTCCTACACTGACAGTTTGTTGTTCCATTACTTCTAATAAAGACTGATGATTAAAAGTCATTTTATCAAATTCATCAATACAACAGGTTCCTTGATTTGCTAAAACAAAAGCGACAGCTTCTAGGGAACCCCCACAGCCTCCACCTTTTTCATACCGAACTGATACGGTTCCAGCACTAGAGTTACTAGTACAGCAAACAAATACACCTAAAATATTATAATTCTTAATAAAAGCAGAATTAATTATGAAATAATATTTACCTCGCGGTGAAACATTAGCACATGCTTTTAACATTGTGCTTTTTTCAAGCCCAGGACCTCCGACAACTAAAACACGAATTTCAGCTCTTTGAGGAATTTGTAAATTTGAGCCACAAAAAAGACCTAACAAAAGTCCAGCTTTCACCATTTCATGTCCATATGTCTATACACACAGAATGTACTAATAGACGAATTAGACATGGTTCTTCACTAATTAATTTTATTGCTTCCATATCTTTTTCGGTAAATTTGGATTTACGATTTGACATAGTATTTTTCTTATTCATAACTGACACAGCCCAAATATACATTTTATACATACTGGTGTGTTATTTTGTTTTAATTTTTCCTGTGGTTTTACCTTTAATATGCCAGTTATGGTTATATCATCATCAGGACATAATGAATCTACTAAATCTTCTGTTAGTTCAACTTCAATAGTATGTGGAACACGTCCTGCTCCGTAATGTTTACAAGACATTGATTCCTGTAATCGAATTATTTGAAATGCTTCCGTTTTTGTGTAAGGTGATGAAAGTATTGGTTGGAAGTTTGATCGTGACTTGCATCCTTCTTTACATGATAGCAGTGCAGTTAATACTCCTTCTGGTTGCCGAATTGACTGTTCATATTCACAGCTAGAACACCTGAAAACCATCCAAGTGCATAAAATTTGACAAGCACCTACTTAAATTATTGTGCCTTGAATTGCTACAAGACGATTATAACAGCTGATTTTTAGTGATCGTAAACTTACGACTGGTCCAAAACCTTGAATTCGAGGTCTTACAACTTTAAGGCATTTAATTTGCCTGTTTTTTGGAGTCTGAAATTCTGTCGATTCTAAATCAATATTTTCCAAAGCATATTGATGCACTCCTAAGCCACAAATATTAAGAGTTTCTTCTGGTTTCGTCACTAAATCTTGAATAAAAGTACTCCAGCTATTTTTAAAATTTTCATCATTATTAATCGTAGTCAAATTAAATGAATACCAAAAATATTTTTCTACATTTTGAAAATCATATTGATTACTAAACTTATTAATGTGTGATTCGAAAGCCTTCAGTTTGACTACAATCAAAGAGTTTTCGGAATATTTTTCACTTGGAAAATATAATTTCCATCTGGCATATGGTGTGTTATGGTTTTTAAGTTCTAGGACACACGAAGATGGACGATTTTCTTCTGGTCCTACGGATACAGAAAAACTGCAGCTTGCATTTTTGTTGATTTGTACATTTTTTTCACTTACATCTCTATTAGTATTTTTGGGAGACTTGTTAGAGTTCATTGTTAATTCAAAAATCTTTTCCTTACCTAAATTAATAAGAAGAAAAAAAACCTGTTAAAAATTGATGTTCAAATGTATCAGCATATTTAATTATTTGCTAATAACAAATTACAATTTATTTTGCAGTCCTTTTTTCGTCGCAACAAAATTATTGTAATCTTGTTTAAAAAAGATAAGAAATTATTTAAAATAACACTAACAACAAAAACTAAGTGTATTTTTTAAAAAACAAACAAATGTTATGTATTACATTATAGCGACAAAAGCGTCATAAGTGTCAGCACATCGCTTTTAAAATGCGAACTGTCACTGTCAGTGTTATTAGAAATTTGCTAAGGGAATAAACAC
Source organism: Acrocera orbiculus (assembly GCA_947359355.1). Classification (NCBI taxonomy): domain Eukaryota; kingdom Metazoa; phylum Arthropoda; class Insecta; order Diptera; family Acroceridae; genus Acrocera; species Acrocera orbiculus. The sequence continues at coordinate 44,764,255 of OX375756.1, read as the reverse complement.
ACTGTTGGTTCTACGTTAAAAACTGAAATTGCTTACTTCGACAAAATTTTATATCACATTCCTAAGATACTAGGATATTAGGGATAGTTGCATGGGCGCTTAATTTTTTAAACAGACATACGGCCACACATACTAAAACATTGCCTACTACACGGTACAAAGGATTATTGTCAAAAGAATGATATACTAACAGCAATTGCTTGTAGAGAAGGCAGTGTAGATATGGTCTTATTATAGCTATAAGTGTCATTTAATAATATTATTAAAGTTAAAATTTTGTTAGTTATGTTGAATGTGGTACTAAAATTTGACAGTGTGCTGTAATCTTCCAAAGTCAATATTGATGGCTGAGCTGTTGAATCGACTACAACTGGTTGATGTGTAATTTTATACCCTATCGTTGAATCCATACAAGATACTGAATATTTGTGTTTTTGAAGATGTCCTCATCTTCTATAGCCATAAACTTTTCAATACATTATTATGTCTGCTTTCTTTTATCCTCATTTGTTCTTTTACATAACTATCTCAGGTTATGAATTCATTAAAATTTTACAGCTTTCTTCAAAATTCAAGTCTCCGGTTACACGGTTTTTTGGCTCATTTTGGCCTCATTTCGTCAGTATCTTGACAACCATTTTAATCAATGGATAGGTAGTGGTAGACCTGTAGTTTGGCTTCCAAGATCTCCGGATCTAACCCCTTTGGACTTTTTACTAGGGAAAAAATAAAGAAAATTCTTATTAACTTATCGGGAAAGGCTCACTTTGTTAGATTTTTATTGCACTATGATAAACAGTTAGGCCATTATAATGTACTAAATTTTTCTATGATATAAAAATATTGTAAGCTATAAAAACATTATTATAATATGTTCACGTATTATATATTTAAAAATCAACTCAATTACGCTTTGATCAACGGGCCAAAGAATAATTGTGATAGTGACATTTTCATTTTTGCAACTGGCGTAGTATTATATTCCAAAATCCTATATTGGAATTTATCAACCTCTCCTGCTTCAAAACATCGTTTTAAAATATTTTTTTGCAATTGCCACTCCCTTTTCAGCTAATCCATTACTTTGCGGGTATCTAGGACTTGAAAATTTCAAAACAATGTTTGCTTCATTAGCATATTGCATAAATTCATCTCCGTTGGAAAACCATACGCACAGAAATATTGATCAATTGTGTTAATTGTGTTACCAGTTGTAATATGTCCCGTGACATTCCAGGCCAGAAAAATTGTTTTCTTGCTCTAGCTAATGTGTTTTCAATGCCTAAATATGGACCACCATCAGTTTTATATTTATGATACCTTTGAGTTAAGTCATCAAGTTGATGATAATTTGGCTGACCAGATTCTACATATTTAGATATACGTCGATAGCACTCATCCTCATTAAGCTATTTAACATACAAGTCATAATTTTAATAGAAACGTTCACAAGCAAAGACGTTCTTTCTTAATCTGTGCCCACCTGTGTTAATTCTTCAATAGCGTTCTAGATGCAAAAGCAACAGGCATGTCGTTTTGTAGAATTATAATTGGAGCTATCTGTTTGAATAATTACGGGCAAATTTGGGTTATAAATTATTAGAACAGGCTTCCTAGTTATAGAAGTTTAAAGATCCTGTATTTCTGCGTCATATTTCTCACTCCAATGCCATTCAACACCATTCTTTCTTAATTCACGTAAACAGCTGATGTTTTTGATAAGTTAGGTATAAATCTTGCAAGAAATTTAACTTTAACTTTATTTATTCTAAAGTGAATTTTTTTACTATTAAACCGTATGTTATTTTTTTTCGCACACTGAGTAACAATTAATAGTGTTTTATTATGATCCTAATGTCTTTCCAGAAATAATTATGTCATCGAAATAAACTTCAACTCCGGGAATTTTACCGAATATCTGAATCATTTTCTTTTGAAATATTTCAGGTGCAATATTAATGCCAAATGGTACACGATTCCACCTGTACCTGCCAAATGGAGTACTGAATGTTGCTAAGTCAGAGCTCCGACTATCTAATTCCATGTGCCAAAATCCATTGCAAAGGTCTAACAAAGTTGTTTTAAGTTTGTTAATAACACTTTTAATCATAATGAAAATAATAACAATAATATTATATGAATACTAATAATAATAATAATCAACTAAAATGACGTAACTTTAACATGTCATATATCATGACATACTATATGTCTCATAGCATACTTATTACATGCCTTTTTTTTTTTTAAATCCATACTTCGACTGTTTACTTTGCTCACAATTTTACCATATTGCCATCCTTTTCCATTTTTCTTAAAAATCACACTATCATCCTGATTTAATTCAGGTAATAATTTTGCATTCCTATCATAGAATTTCTTGTGTGATTCACGTTTCAATTCTAATTTTTCTTGAATTTCTGTTCTTTTAATATCATCTCTATAGAGCAAATTCTCAGATATTGGTAATCTATTTTTAATTAATCTACCAAAAAACAATTGGGACGGCGACATTTTCATGCTTGCTACTCGAGTAGCAGCGCCTATCCGGGACGGATCCGATATGCCCTAAAGTCGATCTGGCTCGGATATGGAAATCGGATAGGGCCTGGATAGGTCTTGTAACGCTAGGTTACGTCCAGGCCGGATCAGGCTACCTGATGCTTTTTTTTTGTTTTAATTTAAATAGAAACAATTTTATTATATTAATATCATATTTTATTATATTAGATTAAAAATTACAAAAAAAATTATAATTTAATATATTAAACACAATATATAATACACAAAACTTAACTTCTAGAAACAGAACACATACAGTGGGGGGTGTACTTTTCAGAGCAAAACTGGTTTCAGGTAAGAAATTAGATGACAGGGATATCGGAGCGTCATAAACGACCGAAATAAAATGCCATGTATTTTTAATAGAGAAAATTTACACAATATTTTCTTTTTAAAGTAAATAAATAAACAATTATTAATTAATAACTATTTTTTTTAAGTATTTATATATGTAAACATATACATAGCATTTAAAAAACTATTTCTATTTATTTATATTAAATTATTTATTTATTTATATTAAATTAATTAAATTAACTAAACTAACAAAAAACACTAAATAAAAATTCCCTTTTGAATAATGAGCGTCATATCGCGAAAAAATTGCTAAGCAAACTGTCAAAGACGTCAGAGAAAGTCAAAGAAAATTTTTGTTATAAAAGAGTAATATAGGTACATATATCGCGTACACTGAACAAAAAGATTTATAGTATTTTAGCGTTTTTTTGTTTAAAAAAAGGAAATAGCTTTTAATTATTAATTTAAACTTATCATAAATCTTATTTTTATTAAATATTTCTAAAGTTTGGCTTAAAATATTTTTGCCCGGATAACATTTTCACAACATCCGGAACTGTTCCGGCAGACTGATCCGGCTCGGATAGAAAAGATTCGGGTTTTCCATATTAGGGCTTTATTCAGGTTGCCCTAGTCGGGCCCTGATTGGGAAAGCCCTGATAGGTATTTACCTATCCGGCCCTGATCCGGGCCAATTCAGGTTTTCCATTTAGGGTAAGCCGGACAGGGGTTTGATTGGGCCAGGATCAGGTTAGGGCTCGCCGGATAGGCGTTTCTACTCGGGTACTGGCGTAGTATTGTATTCAAGAATTCGATATTGAAATTTATTAACTTCTCTAACCTCATAGCAGCGCTTTAAAATATTTTTTGATATAGCTACTCCCTTTTCTGCCAAGCCATTACTTTGTGGATGTCTTGGGCTTGAAAACTTTAACAAAATATTTGCCTCATTTGCATATTGTTCGAATTCCCGAGATTTAAAGGGAACATTGTCACTTCTGATTTCTGTTGGATAACCATACAAACAGAAATATTTATCAAATACGTCAATGATATGACTAGCCATCTTTTCCTTAATCCTTTGTGATATTATAAATCCTGAATAAGAATCAATCAGAACAATCAAATCACTCCCAGCGTATTCATAAATATCCGTTGACACCTTATGAAACGGATATTTTGGTATTTCATCTTGTACCAATGGTTTTTTTTGATTATTTCGTGTAAATTTTTCACAAATTTTACAATTGTTTATTAAATCCGTTATATCCTTAGACATTCCTGGCCAAAAAAATTGTTTACGTGCTCGAGCCAGAGTCTTTTCAACACCTAAATGTGGACCATGCAACCATCTAGTAATCTTAGATTGCATCTTGGTTGGAATGGCCAAGCGATGGTCTCTAAATAAAAATCCATTTTCAAAGTGTAGTTCATTTTTTAACTTGTGGTATTTTTGACTAAAATTATCAAGTTGATGAAATTTAGGCCATCCAAATTCTACATACTTTGCAATCTGTTGATAACGTTCATCTTCTTTAAACATTTCAACATATAAATCATAATTGTTTTTAGATAATAATGCCCTGTAGATTATTGAATGTATCATTGTTGACATTTCATTATCAAACTATTGATTATCCTTCAGTGATGCTCTTGATAAACAATCAGCCACCAACATTTCTTTACCTGGTTTATAAATAATTGACATGCCAGGATATTTGAGTAAGCGATAAAACATTCTTTGTAAGCGAGGTGTTACCTCATCAATATCTCTTTTAACTAATGTTTCCAGTGGCTTATGATCCGAATGAACAGTAAATTCACTACAATAAAGGAAATAGTGAAATCTTTCACATGCAAAAATAATAGCTAATAATTCTTTTTCTATTTGTGCCCATTTTTGCTCACTTTTTGAAAGTTTTCTTGGTGCATAAGCTATAGGCAGGTTATTTTGTAGAATGACACTACCCAGTCCATCTTTAGAACTATCAGTTTTTATAACAAATTGGCAATTTAGGATCAAAAATAGCAAGCCCAGGAGTCTTACTAATAGACCTAAGCAGATCTTGTACTTCTGCTTCGTGCTTTTCATTCCAATGCCATTTAACATTATTTTTAGTTATTTCACGCAAAGCAGCTGACCTTTTTGATAAATTAGGTATGAACTTTGCCAGATATTTAAATAGCCCTAGCAATCGTAAAACATCAGCATATGCGAATATCTCCATTATTTTTTCCCACAATTTGCAGATTATTTACCCAATCAGTTGGATAATCTACAAAACTAATGATATGTTCTTTTAACATTTCATCTAACTTATCTTTCACTCTTCTTTTTAGACTAAAAGGTATACGCTTTTTATAATGTAGTACCGGCTCAGAATTTTCCTTCAACACAATTGCACTTTTTCCTGGAATTGTTCCTAGTCCATCAAATATTCCTCTATTCTCTTCAATAAAATGACCTACTTCATTTGGTACCCTGCATGCCAATGTGTCTATTCTCTTGACCAATCCAAAAACTATACTGGATTCCAAACCTAATATGGGTTCATAATCATCATCCAACATTACAGGGACTATTTTTAAGAAAATTTTTTCTTGATGCTGACATAAACCTCAGAGGTATACAATTTGCATCCGACCCAGTATCAATTTTGAATTGAATTGTTCTGCCTTCAATTACAAGTGATTTTACCCATCTGACTTGGTTGATCTCCAATCTACTAGAAAGTTTAGTTTTAATATTTGGTTTCTCATTTCTGTTCACTTTATAATTCGGAACTACCTTTCCTTTACCTTTGTTTTCCCAGTTAATACTATAAACTATTGATTTTTTATTTTTTTCCTCATAGCTCGATAAACTTTAACAAAACTTTTTAAAATGTCCGATACGGCCATATAAATGACATTTAGCTTTCAAGCACGAAAGGTGATGGCTTCTATCGAATACTTGTCCACATTTATAACAAGTGCGCTTAACAGCGTCAATCTGCACAGGAGCTTCATTTATTTTTTCTTCAATAATTGAGTTAACTACCTGTTGACTCACTCCCATGTTATCTAAAAGTTGCTTATTAACAGATGCTGCTTCAAAAATTTTACAAGCTTCAATTATTTTTGATAAATCTTTTTCTTCCAATAGTTTTAGTTGCAATTCTTTATCTTGAATACCAATAACAATTCGATCACGCAACATTCTATCACCATATGATGTATTACATTTTGCACATTCAAATTCACAACAACTTATTTGAGCTCACAAAGCGGTTTCAAACTCTGAAAATGTTTGATGTTCCTTTTGAACAATCATATTTAACTTAAATGCTTCCATTGTTGCATTTCTTCGCGGCAGGCAATATTCATCAAAAGCTTTGACGATCTCATTTAATTTCAATCCATTATCTTCTTTTGCATCTATTTTTTCAAAACCTCCGTATTCGGGAAACAACGTATAAAAAATCTGTGTTCCTCTTTCACCAATCAACCACAGGAATGTGGCTATTTTATTTTGTTCGCTCTCTTTATTTTTATTAGTGGCAAACAGATAAATCAGAAATTGCTGCTTCCATCTCGGCCATTCATTAGCCAGATCAGCACAATTTAGTGATTGTGGCAAACGCGACTCCATCCCGTTATTACTTTTTTGTTTAATATTTTAATATTTTAATATTTTAACACTTGCTTCTTTTTTTTTTCACTTCTGACACCATGTTTTAAGTTTGTTAATAACACTTTTAATCATAATGAAAATAATAAAAATAACATTATATGAATACTAATAATAATAATAATCAACTAAAATGACGTTTGTAACTTTAACATGTCATATATCATGACATACTATATGTCTCATAGCATACTTATTACAAAAGTAAATATCTTTTTATTCACGAATCTGCTTGTAATATCCTCAAATGTCAGGATCAAAAAATGTTCACGCTTAATGCATTTGTTTAACGGTTTTGGATCTAAGCATATGCGAATACCACCACTTGGGTTCTCAACATTTGTAAGTTATTTGCCCAGTCAGTTGGATAATCCAAAAAACTAATAATTTTTTCCTTTTCCATTGCATCCAACTTTTCCTTTAATACTTTGTGTAAGCTTAAAGGAATATGCTTCTTGTGGTGCACAACAGGCACAGAATTTCCTTTCAGGATATTTGAGCATTTTCCTGGAATTTTTCCAAGAGCATCAAAAATATCTTTGTTTTTTTCAACAAACTTCATAGCTTCACCTTAGCACACAATAGGCAGCTTGCACTCTACTACAATATTACTACTCGCTTGACCAAACCTAAAGCTTTACTAGATTCCAAACCTAGGATAGGTTCATACGAATCATCCACAACCAAAAAACTAGCAGTATAATAACTCTCCTGGTGTTCATCAAAACATTTTAATTTTACTTGGCAAACAATTCTAACCTGATTACCTCCATAGTCAACTACACTGCTAGGAGGAAATTTCAAAATTTTGACACGAATTTTAGAGGTATGCAATTGGCATCTGAGCCAGTATCAATTTTAAACTCTATTATTTGGTTCTGAATTATATATCTTTTCATCCATCTAATTCTTCTAACTAACATTTTATTTGGTATACGGGTATGATTACTCACTTGATCCAGTCTCACTCCTTCAGCATTCTTCTTACTTTTTTCATCTTTTCACTAATTAATGAATTTTTGCAAAATTTCAAAAAATGCCCAATCCGGCCACATAAATGGCATTTAATGTTTATTGCTGAACAAACATGAATGTGTTGCACATTGAATGCTTGGCCACAGTTAAAACAGGTACGCTTAGTGGCAATAGCCCGATCAGACACTTCATTTTTCATGGCTTCAGCAACAGACATTACTTCAACCTGAGCTGTACCCTTGCAATCAAGTAGTTGTTTATTGAAAGAAATAAACCTCACAAATCTTGCATAATTCAATTATTTTCGCCAAAGGCATTTCTTTTCCATCTAGTAATTTCAGCTGCAATTTTTTATCCCGTATAACAATCACAATACGATCTCGTAACATCCTATCAGCATAAAACGTTTCGCACGTTGAGCACTCGAACTCACAATATTTCATTTGTGCTCGAAGAGACGTTTCGAACTCAGTAAACGTCTGATTCTCTTTCTATATCATCCAATTTAGTTTAAATGCCTCCACAGCTGCATTTCTCTGAGGCAAACAGTATTCATCAAATGCTTTGATAACTTTATGTAATGTTTATTTCTTTTCGCTACTAACCTCTGCTTCCTTGTTTGTTTCTAACCTTGTATCAAAATCTTTGTTGTCTGGAAACAATACGTTGAAAATTTCCATACTTCTTTTAACTATCAACCACAAAAATGTGGCTTTTGATTTTGTTCATTTTTCTTATTTTTGCTATTCGCTATCATGTAAAAATTTCTGCTTCCATTCTGGCCATTCTTTGGCAAATTCTGCACCCTCCAATGGTTGCGGTATGCGAAATGCCATAATAAATAGCTATTTAATTTTACCACGCAATTAACTTCTAACACCATATAATATGTTCACGTATTATATATATAAAAATCAACTGATCTATTACAATTCACTACTGACATTTATTTTCATGACATACTTATTACAATTATCGCATAGATACAAAAGTTATAAGTGATCGAGTGCGTGGGGGTAAAAGTGAAGCCTGAAAAATTCAAGCTCCTGTAACTCGAAATCGAAATAATTTAGATCCCCACTTTTTGTGTTTTTTGCCGATGAAATTTTATCTACTTTCTTACCTCAACGGATTATCCATCATTTCAGGGACACCCTGTATATGGCAGTTTGAATGGATAGTCATTATTTCTCATGAATTCGTCAAAAATCGGATGATATCTTCGTATCTATAGAGACAATCCAAAAGTCAAAACATTGTATGCCCACAAACCATGTGAACTCAAAAATACGACAAACGTGCTCTTTTGCCTTTGACTGAGGCAAAGCAATGTCTGACCGGATACAGTTAGTATGAAATAAGAAAACATTAAATTATTGAAAAACTTTAACACAAAGTGAATTTAATATATTTAAAAATATATAAGCCGCATGATAAATAAAACTTAAGATATGATATCATTAATAAAAATAGTTTGAAACTAATATAACATTAACCACCTGAAAAAATTGGATCCTTAAGAAGAAAAGGAATATTTAAGCAGAGCAGAGAAATAAAGAGATGAATAAATGCCAATTTTGGAAAATTTCTAATCGAAATATCGAAAATTTTCTCGATATATTTTTATCTACGATTATCCAATAATTAGATTTACTCGAATGAGCCACATTTAAGTAATTTGATCGTTATGCCAATAACCTGGTTTTAGTTGTTTGTAATTAAATTAATTAAATTAATTATATTGATTTTTTTTAACTATCCTTAATCTTTATAGTGCTAAAAAGAATTCTTTTAGTTAGTTTTCTTTTGTATATTGTAAGGGTACAATGCCCGATTCATAAAATGAACTTGAAAATCCTAAAATATGGTTTATTTTTTTCTTTCCTTTTATTGCTCTAACAAGGTTATCTTCCTCTATAATTGTTCTAATACCAAAGAATTGTTTTTAAAAAAAAATTGTCCATGGAGAGATATCTATCCGCACCGGTATATGATTCTATCAATTTTATAAAAATGAATTTATTAAATGTTATCGAAAATAGCAAATTACCTTCGGATTCCTAAATTGGAATCCACTTATAACATATATTTTGGTTACATGGCATCCCAATCGATATTTTATCCTAAATTTGTGTAGATTCTTATACAAGATTTTATCGAATTTATATCTTTTGCTGGATTTTATTTTTAACAAAATCAACCTAAACTATTAGACCTAACTTATCTCACCTATTAGAACAAATTTATTATATTTTAAAGTCGTTGACTCCTTTCGGTTCTTTAATAAAACCAGATGAACTGTAAACTGTTAATAAATCTATTTCAACTTAAGATTTGTCTTCAAAATAGGAGAACCCTATTTTCTAGACCATAAATATAACATGCTCAAATTCTTAGTTTTGTATGCATCCCGTGCATATAGAATTGCTAAAACTATGTAAAATTTTTCTTTTTTGAACCTGCATTCTGTTCTGTTGGCACAGCTGATTTGTAGTTAATAAAGTACCATAAAATTTTTGGAAATAACTGTGAAAATTAAGAAAAATGGAAAAGGATGATGCCAAATTCTTTAAAGTGCTTTCAGATTAAATAAAATTAGTTCAAATGTTCAAAATGACTCTTTGGTAAACCTCGCGTTAAAAACTTTAACCCTACATAAATAAAAAAATAAAAAACTTTTCTTTTTTGTTTATTTATTACAAATTATTCATCAATTAATGGTAAAAAAATACATTGGCCAGGTGGACGTGAAGCACCCTTCATAAATCAGATAATGTAAAAAAACACCACAACTACTAGTTTAAAACAACATGACAAAAATAACATACATTTTACGCAGTTTTTGCAAGTCTAAAATGCCATCAATATCAAATTTCTAAATTTCACTATCCAAATTTTAAAACAAACAATATTAAATACTGTATGTACAATGTATTGAAAGTCTATAGAAAAAAGAAAGTCTAAAATATAAAGAGGAAAAATTAGAAACAAAGGAACACGATAAATTCAATTTGTACGACATAAAATATATAACAAAAAACTGTAACACAAAATTTGAAAATCATTTTATTGCTTATGAAAATAATTTTCTCCAAAATATATTGTACATTAAATAAAATCAATAGTAGCTAGGGATAAGGATGTATAAGTTAAAGAAGTTTTGTATAAATTCCATTACTTGATTTATAAAATTGCTGAAATATTCATTTAAAACTTAATTAATTAAATAACTTAATTATTACTGAAATTTTGTTAGATTGTTTATACTTAAAACTATGCAATATTAATCTTGAATGTTTTTGCTCTTACAGTAGCAATTTAAATTCACATGGAATTTTATGATTATGAGAATTATATGAAATATATTGAAACGAATTTGAAAAATTGTTATGTTGGAAAGTTAGAGTAATTTTATATAAATGGGAATCCATTTTACCTATTCGTATATAGCAAAGTTTCCCAAATGGTGGGCCGTGACTCGGTGCCGGGACACTAAAAGAAATGCCGTGGAATAGTGTGTCACGGAATAGCGTTTTGTTTTACCATAGAGAAAAATATTGCCTTCCTGGGCAAATGGCGAGCTCAGATCATTAGGTAAATTGCACCATGGATTTGAACATCACCGGTTAAAATCTCAACTTTTAAATTTTATTATCTTTTTAAAGATGTATTAATTTAATGTTTTACATACTTTCAAGTATTACTAGAGTATATTTATTTCAAATAAGAACTTAGCTTAGTCAACCGTTTTTAATAGTTTTATTAATTAGGAAATAATTTTTAAGCAATAATTCCTTTCTTTGAAGTTAAGGGCCATTCCTATTTCACTCATTGCTACTTAATAAATGAATTTCAAACTTTAATTTCCGTTTACAGCTGAATGCATTCCTGGGTAGTTTTTTCAAACTATCTTTAACAGAATTGCTTGTATTCTATTTATAGTATTGAATTTGTAATACAAGTCTGACATGATGTTCTAAATTCCTTAAAGCTTAGAAAGGAAATGTTTATGTATTTTGTTGCATTAATTATTTTATTGAGAATTTCTCTTAATTTCAAACTGTGTTATAATGAGCTATTAAGTCAATTGAAGAAGCTAAGAGAATAATTGATAGATATTCCATAGAAGTATGACTTTTCCTATCGGGCAAATGGGATTAAAAGAAGACATTGTGATTAGATTAAAAAACATGTATAAAGAGAATTCATATACAATTCTTTTCTTTAAAAACGTTTATTAAGGAGAATATTTTTGTTTCTTTTTCTTAAATTTTCAATCATTTCTTTAACATAAACCCATACATATATGCACTTAAATATCAATATATGTATATATATATACACGAAAATAGAGGCTATAAATAAATTAAGTTGAAAAAAATTTGATTTCTTTTATTTCGATAACCTTAAAACTCATTATAGGTGAAATTGCTTAACAACTCCATGTGCATAAGTCTATATACAATGTGTGTGTCTATATTATGAGTGAGCGATAGAAAATACTGAAAGAAATATTTTTATTTTCTCTGTTGTATGCTGCTTTACGTAAGTGTTGAGTGAAAATGTACATAAAAAATTTAAATAAAAAGTTCTTAAAAGAAGAAAAAGCTTTATATTTCATAGAAAACGTCATAAAAACGAATACACTTTTAAATATAAAAAAAACCTGAAATGTCAAATTATCTTAGAAAAAATTTATTTTGTCCTTCAAAAATATGTAAAATTGAAATAAGTCTTCTTTTACTTTTTTCAATTTTTGCCTTCTTAAATTATAAGGCAATTAATCTCTGGGCTCTATCTAATCTTGACTTTTTTTGTGTTTATCAAATTATAACTTTTAAGAAAGGACTAAAATTTAACAAAAGTTATACAAATTTTTTCGAGCCTCTCAGCTAGTTGTGAAATTTCGTTCTTATATATATTGAAAATGGTTCTTTTCTTTGGTAAAGATCTTCACATAGAAAAGGAAATTATTATTTTTATTCTTTTGTTATTTTAATATTTTATTTCTATAACTTTGGATTTACATTATATTTTGCACCTTTAACATATTTGTATATCTATTAAGAATTTTAAATTATTTATTTTCACTCATTGATATATTTTGAAAGTTTATGCTAAGCAATTTCAAACTCAAGCTTGTTCTTGAGAAAATTTATTCAAATTTGACTAAATATTTAGTTTTACATTTTGTTAAAGTTTTGTGTTAATTAAATTAAAGTAAAGAATATGTTACTCTCTTATAAATGCTGACAGTGGTTGATGTTGCGCGAAGAATATACGAAGAATACTATCCATATTAACTTGTTCCAAATAGAACTTTAATGCGAGGCAAATTATTATGCTAACATACTCATCATAGCAAATTGAATTTAATTTTTTCCGTGCTGCATATACTGCAAAGAAATAAATTAAATTCAATTTGCTTGGTAACGTAGTCCAATAATGGATTCATGAATATTGCCAAACAAAACCTAAACTAAAAATAAGTGAAATTTCCAGATTTGCAGTCTTTTAAAAGCTTTGGTTTAGCATCAATTCAAAGAGATGAAATAAATCTTTAGGATCTCTTTATATTAATATGCAACAGTTTACCTATTAGACAAAATTTCAGTTCATCGTTAGGATTTTCATTTGGTTCATCAAGAAAGAGAAACAAATATTTTGTCAATAAGAAATATCGATATAAATTGTTCAGGCTATACATATCTAACCTCCCTTTTTTTGCTTCCCTGGTGTAATAATCAAATGATCATTTTATCAAGAAAAATAATGTAAGCATTTTTGAAGAAATAGATTATGTTTAGAGCCTCCACCATATCTCAATACTTCCTAAGCAATATATAACACTTTTAGCAATTTTTGCTACAAAAAAAATTAGTTTGCAAAAATTTGCAACACATGGAAGAATATATGAAATAGAAAAGGGTTTTGGGTCCAACATATTTTTAAAATATATATACAATGACTGCTTTTATATAAAACTTTTTTTTCAAATTTATTAAGGATTACTTTAAATGCTTTCAACATGTCTTATTATTGTAGGTCCAAATAAATTAAAATTTATTGAGCCAAATAAATTAAGATTTATTGTGTGTTTAGAAGAGTAAGTTACAAATATGTAAATATGACTATTTATATATATCACTAAAAAAATTCAAATATCATTAAAATATTATTTGTAGCAAATTGCTGGTTATTCAATATTTAAAATATGCATAAGAAGAACAAAAGGGAGTATTAAACCAGTCCTTGGCGTGTACGGATCAATAAAATATTTAAGTAACTCGTGAATTCCAGTTACCTAACAAATTCATATTTTATTGATAAAATAATAGTGGAACTTTTCATTTATGAAAAGAAGTAAACTAGTGTTTTCTAGTTTATTAAAGAACAAATAAATATCTAATTCTATAATATCTAATTCCTGTGGCCCAAACACTATAAACATTATGAGCTGCCAGTATTGCTTGGATTTAGAAGTAATAAATTCCAATATTTTTTCTAAAATCTTTCCTCAGTATTACAGAAATTACTTTTACATAAATATTGAAAATAAGGGATAAATATGACTTAAGAAGATTAAAGAAAAATAACATTTCAAAAATAGACTTTTATATGTTATTATTTCCTAGATTAAATGATATAAAAAGGGAGAAAAATAATATTTATTGCCAGTAACAGAAGAATAAATAACTCTTTTCACTAAATTAATTTTCAATTTTATATCACAAAATAGAAAAGTGTAGAGTGTTATAATTATTTATTTATTCATACCAACCCTTGAAAGGCTCAGTCGAAATTAATAAATTGTTCTGATTTAAGAATTATAATCTTTCGACGCCCCCTCGTTTTTCTTTGTGGTACAGAATTGGTAATGAGTTTTGTTAAAAGTATTATTTATCCTTCTCGTCTCTGTAAATAGAAAAGTCTATTTTTAAAAAGTTTTTTTTTCTTAGTGCTTATTATGGTTAGGTATCATCAGTGGCGTAGATGGGGGGGGGGGCGAGGGTCAGTGGGATCAATCCTCCCATGGCCAAAAATGTTTTAGTAATAATCAAAACAAAAAAGCTAATATAGCTTTTTTAATAGCTGAAATTCGAAAAGTCTCAAAAGATTAGTTATATATGTTCTAAGAATTTATTTTTGTTTCTCGAAGAAAGTTTGAAAATTCGAAATTTATTTTTTATCTTGAGTGGTCGCCATCATATCTCCCCCCCCCCCCCCCTATCGCAAAAAGCTATCTACGCTATTTTTTTTACTTTTAATTTTGATTATTGCTTTCCATTGTTTATAATTGTTAATATTCGTTCTAAATTTGGCTTACAAAAATACTGAATTGTTAAAAGGGATGAAATAAAATAGTAAAACAATGAAGTTTTTATTCAAAAAGTAATGTTTTTTGAGGTATATATATGAAAACTGCTGTCTAATTACATTCAAAAAAATAATAGTAATAAATGTTTTTACTTTTTAATTTTTGTTAATATTGCTTATTTTAATTGCTGAGTATTTTTCAGATTTTTTTGATATTTTTTTCATATTTCTATTATATTTATGGAATGTAAAATTTTTTAGGATAATTAAGATTAAGAGGATAGCAAATGTTAAATTTAAAAACATTCTTTTGTTGGTTATTTAATGAAAGTCCCCCCAAAAATACATTATTTATAAATATATACAGTATACTGTAATAATTAATCTTTAATTAAGACAACTTCGATATATATGGTCATATTTACAATAAATTCTCGCATGAAAAAAATTAAACTACCCATTTAAAATTTATAAAAGCAGAAAACAAAAATAAATATAATAAAAATAAGTCTCTATATCAATAGCAGTGAACAATAGAAAAGAAAAGTTAATTCGAAAGTAACTCCTTTCATATAATCTTTCTTAAATTTTGATTTAATTCTTCTTACAAGGAAAACTCACGAGCTTGAAGTCATCGATTTCTTCGAACTTGAATATTCTAGTTCAGGGATGGGCAAACTTTTTCGGTCGCGGGCCAAAAAACGAAAATTAAAGGGTTGGCGGGCCAAGATATATTTTCTAAAATTTTAAAAACAATATACAAGTATTACAATTTGGATATGTTAATGAGATGAATGAAATTGCGATTTCATTTTTAAAAGTTCCTTATATTGAGGTTCGAAGTGAGATGTTCTGATTTTAAAGAACAAGGCTAAATGCTCATCTGTCAGTACTTCTGAAATTATTCTTTCTAAGGTTCATAGTTGAAAACACTTATTCACATATATATAAGTTGAAGCAAACATAGCACTGATTTTCTGGGCGTGAGATATTAAATTTTGGAAACTTACTTTCGATAATGATTTGTAAAACTCTAACTTTGGCATATTTAGAAACAGCTGCTTGAGATGATTGTTAGGTTGGAACTCAATTAATTCAAGCTGCAAATCTGACCTCACTACTTCACAATTTACGTTGAAAGGCATAGTAAAAATCGAACTCAAAATGCAATTTTTTCAAGTTTAGAAGCTTTCTGTGCTTGCTATTTCCGTGGATTTATGTTTTGTAGCACAAAAACATCATCAGTCCTTTGAAAAGAAAAAAATAATATTTAAACAAATTAGAAAAGGAGATGGATATACATATAATATATAAATCATATTTCTTTTAGTTTCCGTCGGACCGGCAAATTAAAAATCTATCCGCGGGCCACATAAAACCTTCCAGCGAGCCGGAGTTGGCCCGCGGGCTGTAGTTTGCCCATCCCTGTTCTAGGTTGTCAAAAAATAAGAAATCCTTACATTCATTTTAAAAGGGTGAAAACAACCCCCTAAGCTTACACCCTAAAATAAACTTTTCTTTATAGCTCGAATTGTAATAATTTTCAACAAACCTAAAAATTAATTGTTGGTATTATATATTAAAAACTTCTTGTATCTTGAGTTAATGAAAGTTGCATTTCCCAATTTTTAAAGGAAAAGATAATATTTTTTGTCTTATTATATCGTTTAAAATTATCGTAAATTCAAATTGATTTATTGGTTATCGAATTTTATGAAACAAATGAAAAATAAAATCGCTGTGTTTTTGGATTTTTCTTAAAAACATCATCCGGGGGGGGGGGGGGGGGGGTCAGGGAGAGAGAGTAAACAACACCTAATTAGTTCCAATTTATATGAGCATTTAGAATATTTTCATGCAAATTATTATCTTAAATATATGATTGATACATACTAAACATTTTTAAAATGCATATTTATAAATTTAGGTGGAACAAACCACCCCTAAAAACCACTCCAACAAATTTATCTCCTATCATTCGAATTCTAGTGAAATTTTCAAGTAAAATAAATGATTTGTATTGAAATGTAGAAACTATTAATATTAATTTATTACTTCCTAAACCTTAATTTCCGTTATTGTAGTTAATAAGAAATTTCAGTTCTTTGGTACTTTTTCACCCGGGTGATGACCTTGTAAGAAGAAGAAAAAATCCCACTTCTTAAACAGGTTTTTCTTTTACTACCAAATCATTCTGACATGATTAATAGGGTTTCAATCCTTTTATTGAGAGTTTAACATTCTTTTTTAAAGTTTTGATAAAGCTGGAAAACGAAGGATAACCACTTTAAGCCATGCCAACACCTTGTTAATTGCTCTCAAAAACACGTGAACAATTTAAAAAAAATTTTCTCACCGTGATTTGAGGTAAATATCAGACGGATATATGGGAAATAAAAACTCATAACTTGCTTTTTTAATTTCCGGTTACTATAATTTGGTTGAACTTTCCTGAAGAAAATTTCAAGTAGGCTATACATTTGGTTGATGAGAAAAGCTAAAAGCTCTCCTTTTAAAAACATTCTTTGGGCCGATAAGACAGGGAAAACTAGATCGAAAAAGCAATTTTTCAATAAATCAATGGGATTTTTTGTTCTAGACAGAAGGTTATCTGTACGATATGTCATATCAACATGTGATTGAAGTTTTATTTCGTTTTGGATCCCCACTTTTTTGTAGGACGACCATTAATTTTAAGTAATCAATGTTATGGTTGATAAGACACTTAATGAATCAGATTCTGACATTTTAAAAAATGAATATAAATCTTTCAAAAGAAATTCTTCATTCAGCTGAATTACCTATGTTTTGGGGTAAGATAATTCTTAATACTAGCTGCACTTGCTTAGTGCTTTCTGATGAATAATGATCCACTTCACGAGCTGAAGATTTTTGTTGATAAATTTTCCAGTCAAAGCATCATGTTTCAACTGTTAAATATTAATTACAGTCACTATCTTATATTTTAGAAGGCTGTGTATAATTAGCATATTATATGAAATATTAGTCTGTTGTTCTTGTTTGCAGTTTTAAAAGAAATCATTTTTTTCAATAAATAAGTTAGTTGTAAAAATAAGGAATTTTTAAGAAACATTAAAAGAAAACTAAAGACTGTGGCACGTGTAATATAAAAAAGAATGGCAACCAAAACAAGGATAAGAGAAAAATAAGAAATATTCAAAAGATATGACATCTTAAAGCCAACTTTAGCTAATTAGCTAAATGGAAAAAACCAAATCACTTGGAAGCTCCGCTTAAAACACTTTTTAATAAGGAAATAATTATAGAGAAACTTTTTGAAGGTGAATCTAAAAAAAATAAATAAGATTTAAATAAACAAAGTTAAATAAGCTCATCATTATGATCAATTTTTTGCAGAGTTAAGGCGTTTATTGTATATAATTTTGAATTTAATTATGCCAAAATATTAAAAAATGTAATTATCATTTGATAGTGTTAGTGTATTAGTAATATTTTGTAACATAAATAATCTTGCAGATCAAACTATCAAACTATAATAAAAATATTGTTTTGTAATTATTACTATTTTTAAAATAATTTTTAGGGTCATTTGTTTTACAAAGCCTACCGTTAGCCGGTTTAGCTCGAAATGTATTTAATTGCGAATACTTTGATCTTTGTTTTCAATTTCCAACATCATATGTATGCATATCTACATTAATCTGAAAAAATTAGGAATTTAAATTTCTATAATGTCAGATTTAACAGGGTGTCACTTTATTCTGTTTTTCCTTTTGGTCTACTGTTTTGTCATGTTTGAATAAAGGCTGAGAGCTTTTCAATATTTATTCAATGTTTATTCTTAGAAGTGCTTCTGCTTTTGTTGTCATTTTCCTTAATTTAAATACCATGACAAAATCGTAATCTACTTAATCTGGCCACATACAACCTAATTTGGATAAAGGGACCTTATGTAGAATTAATTTACTAGTGGTTGTTGGTATGTTACACTTTCTTCCATATAAATGGGTATAAAATAAATTGTAGTATGCTCAAATTTAATTATGTATTTGAATTATCAAAAATTATTTTTTTTGTCTATTGCTTTTGTATAAGAATGGCAGAAAAGGCTATTCCAAATAAATAATTTTTTAGAAAAGGCTTTTCGGATATGTATTTTCTTTATATGCAGAAATAAATATTTCTCAGGAACGTTTAACGTTATTTTTGTTTATGAGTACAAGATTCAGTTATTTGTATCTTGTGGGAAACATTTGTTTTTAAATTAAATCTGCTTGACATTTTGGTGTAAAAATAGATCAAAATTTTGTCAGTTTAGCTGGAAACTTTATCGACATACGAGATATTGATATTTCTCTTTGTTATGATAGTATTGCTTTCAGCTTAAGGTTTTAATATCACAATAGTTACAAACAATTTTTCATCTATTTAATATATTTAACTATTAATAGTTTTATCAGATTTTTGTAGGAAAATTTAAATGATTTAATGCAATTGTTCCACCATTCAAATTTAATATTTTCCTCCAGTAAACTGTTTAAGGGGGTATTCTGGTCTAGAATTTTGAATAATTCGATTTTTTTTTTGCATATTTTCAACGCTTAGACCTTTAAGAACATATCCTTCAAAGGAATTTTAAACATTTAAATTATTTATAGAGCTACAGCTACTTTAGTGACGCGGCAACTAGATCGATCCAGCCGTATCGAATTATGCAGAAAAGAAATAAACCTTTACTGACTACCTGAGGATGAATGACTCTATTCATAGAAAATTCTTTATACTTTACACCCCATATATAATGTATACTCAAATATTAGTAAAGCGAAGGTCATTTTAACGTATTTTGTAGACAGATTTTTATGTCAGCTTCAAGCAACGGAGTCGTACGTACTCATCGTAAAGTTCGAAATTAAAAAATTCTCAGTGTTTTTTGAATTGATTGTGAGTGGAAATGAGTGTGAAATGGATAGAAAAAGTAACCAAAAATGCTCTACGTGTCCAGGTAAACAAAAAACAAGATCATTTAGAGAAAATTAGCATACTGATGAAGACAAAACTTTTACTAGTGCATCAGCAGCAAAATTAAAAAGATCTGGAGAAGAAGAGGTTATTATCGAGAATAATTACGGCTATTGTATTTAGGAATTTCTTTTTGTTTTTACAACACTTGCATCATTGGTTTTATGTGCTACATGCAAAGAAAAAATTAAATTTTCTCGAACTGCTGCTCATGGATTAGGATTCAAAATTGCCTTGCAATGCACTTGTGAAGAGGTTCGATATATATTAAATAATCTCCATTTATTAATAAAGCGTTGTAAATAAACCGAAGACTCTTAGGAGTCGGAAGAGAAGGCATAAATATATTCTGCAGATTATTGGATATTTGCCAAAGTATGACAATCAGTACATACTAAAGTTTCCTTGAAAATTTACATTCCGCCACCTCGGCTGTTTATAATCTTATTATTACAAAAGCTGTTGAAGAAGAGAAAGAGCTTATATATATATTATATTATAGCTCTGATCCCAACGCTAATCCTATGCATTTTACAGTTTCTGGAGACGTTACGTCAAGAAAAAGGGGATTCACCTCACTCTTTGGAGTTACTACACTCATAGCTAAATACAGCAAAAAAATACAAATCGATACAGTAGTATAATGTGGCTTTTGCCAAGGCTGTAATTTATGGAAAATTTAGAAAAATGAAGATATCGATGCCTATGAAACTTGGCTTGAAGAACATGAAGATTCTTTTACAATAAATCACAATGGAAGTGCTGGAAAAATGGAGGTTGATGCTGTGGTTGAAATGTTCGAGAGATCAGTAGAAAAGCATGGAGTCAAGTATGTGAAGTATATAGGAGATGGTGATTTTAAAACGGTTAAAGGTATCTGGGATGTAAGTCCATATGCTGATGATCCTGAAATGGAAAAAAGAAGAGTGTGTAGGACATGTGCAAAAGAGGATGGGCTCAAGGCTACGCTAACTCAAAACAAAAACGAAAGGTCTGGGTGGCAAAGCGAGTGGCATATTAACTGATAAAATTGTTAATGAACTCAGTTTGTATTATGGTTTGGCTATTCGTCGGCATCCAGATTCCATTGAAAGCATGAGTTACGAAAACTGGGCCACTTATTATCACAAAAGCTCCGCTGATAAAATACCGCAACACATGTATTGTCCATCTGGTCCATTGAGCTGTTGTGAATGGCAGGTAGCAGCTGCAGAGGGTACATTAAAAAATTTTGTCCACGAGAATCCCCCGTTAAATGACAAAGTATTAAAGGAAATCAAGTCTATATACGAAAGTTTATCAGATGAAAATTTTTTACATCGCTGTTTGGGATCGGAAACCCAAAATAATAATGAATCATTAAATTCATTGTTATGGACTTTTTCTCCGAAACATATTCATGCTGGAGCCAAGACAATTGAAGTAGCGAATTACCTAGCCGTTTGTATTTTCAATGAAGTATTTTTACCTATTTTAAAAATGATGATCCTGATGCGAATTAATATTGGTCCAGAAGCCAGTGCATTCGTTACCAAGCGGGACAGGAATCGTATCGACCGCTCTTGATTGAGAATTTACAATTTTCTGGATTTAATTTCAAATTGTACTGTTTTATATTTTTGAAAACTCTTTCTAAATTCCAGTGTAAAATAAAGCAGCAGTTGTTGCCAGCGCTACTTCTTGTGCTTATGAAAAGTAAGGTCTGGTTGAAAATTTTTTGTTTTCCCCTTGTCACAGTTTTACTTTTAAGATATAATAAAGCCTGATCTACATTTTTTAAACTTTATGGTCTACCTGCTAAAAATTTGACTGCAAGTCTGTTCAGCCTTTTCTAAATGAAGTTAACAGGGTTCATACATTTTATTAATATTTAAGTCAGGATTTAATTATTGTCGTCTTCGATTGTGAGCTCTAGTGTAGTAACTCCCCTGAGGGAAGTGTCCCTAAAATATTTTTTGCAAACGAGAGTATCATATCTGTCAAGTTGGCTACGAAAATGCTTTCATCGCTTCTGATAGATTATCTCTAATCCGAAATAATTTTTTGGTTGCAATTCTGACAACATTGCGTTTTTTCTCAACAAATGTTTTGGACGTATTTGATTTCCTCTTCTATTTGTATATGCCAATCTTTTGTTCTTTTATGTTTGTGTAAATTTCGTGCCCAGTTATCAGGACTACGACTTTTTTTCCAACCAATCAATGTGTTTATTGTAATATTTTTAAAATCCACCGTTATCATTCAGGACTCGCAAGTGCATATGAATTATGTTATTGAAACGATTTACATTACAGTATGGAGTTAATTAAGACGGACGGACTGAAATAAATTAATTATTATTCAATGGCAAAAACAAAAAATGGCAGTTTAATAGTGTTAATCCTTAATATTATTATTTTTTATTATTATTCAATAAAATTATTATAAATACAACAAGTGATGACGATACGAAGGTTTTTGACACTTAAATTCAAGATTGGATTTAATCGATTTGTTCAATGTAAGGCTCAATAAAATATCAAAGTTTGCTAAGAATATTCATTTAATTATTTGACCGCTATTTTCTATCTAAATATAATATGAGCAAATTTTAAAATAAGAAGAATAGTAATTATTCATTAGCGCCACTAGTATTACCACAACTAATTAGGGTGAAATGTAAATACAAATAACAAGATATGAAGTAAAAAAAAGAAAATTATATTTTAATATGATTTAATGGAACTAAGCCCATTTAAAATATAAAGGAGGTTTTAAAAAGTAGATAAAATCCAGTCTTACGTTATAATAAATTATATGATATAATATAATTTTAAGTTTACATAAAATAAAATCATCCTAAAAAGCTTAAAATGGCAAAATTGAATGTTGATTCAATAATATTCATTAGTTATTATGGTATTGTATAACAGCTATACCGAATAAGAACAAATGATACTTACGTAAAGCTTGGTAAATGCTCAATTGTAATCCAATTAATTAGCATCAGAACATATTAAGCAAATTTACATTAGAAATGGAAAACTTTAGCTGACTTGTGCTAAGATGATTAAAACCCCCTTTGATGAAGAACTGGGAATAAAATATTTAATAGAGCTGCCAACCGAGAATGTTATATGTAATTTTTTGTATATAGCGCTTTTTTTTTTTTTTTAATAAAAATTTTGTAATTTAAAGCCCTTGTACACTTTTAATTTTACCAAAAACTTCCGTTAATTTTACAATTTTCGTTTTTGTATACTTGTATTTACCTTGCTTTTTGTTCTCTAGAGATTTTTGTTATAAGGACATTCAATTTTCCAAGAAATATCCAAAAATAAAAATGAAATGTAAACAATTATCTCAAACTTTATGGAGTATACAATCTAATATTAAAAATACATATTAACGTTGTTCTGTGTCATAAATAAATAATTTGTCTACAGGGCTAAACTACTAAGGTTATCTTATAATTACAAGGTTATACTTAATTTTTTCAATGTTTGCTTTTTTCAATTTAAAATTCAAGCAGTAACTTAATATAAATATTATTTTATACTTAATATTTTTAATTTTAGCCTTTAAAAACTAAATTTAGTGAAGGTTTTTTGCTCTCGGCAACAAAAGCAGTTAAAGCTTTGGACAGAATCGGTTAGTATTAACAGCTTTTGTAGGATCCCCTTTCTGGAATAGGGAATAAACTCTTGGCTAGTATCTTCCAGTCTTAATCGTTTTCATAAAAACTAATTAGTCCTTCAAAAACTTTAGAAGCGCTCTCTATACTATTAAAGAGTATGTTATTATACCACTTTAAGACAAAAACTTTCCCGTGATATTAATGCAAACAAGATTTGCTGGTATCCTTACAGGGTTCACATTATGCGTAGTTGCAATACCATTTTACATTCGATTATAACGGTAGTGAATTCCACACCGACGTCTTTGCTGGCATCAATACTTTATTCATATTTATTCTAATTTTTCCTGAAATTTCCACACAAAATTTGCAAAGCTGTAATTGATAACATGAAAACGGCTTGGTCTGAAAAAGCTATTATATACTATTTCTAAACTGTGTGGCTAGACCAATGTTTTTTTCTTTTTAGCCGACATACAATACTATTTTAAAATATTTTAAAACAATATTGTATGGTTTAATGAACTGACCTAATTAAACCGCTATGATTCACTTAGATTTTTTGTTACACATCTTCTCAATAGTTCTATATTTTCTGAACCCTTGTTTCCGTATAATGTTGAACTTGAACTTGTCATTTCATACAAAGATATATGTATGTACATGTTCGTTTGTTTAAGATATGTGTTGCTTTTATGCGATTTATATCTGAAGTAGATACATACCGATAATTTTCAATACATAGATTAATAGTAGAATATGCTAATATTTCTAGGGCTTTACATTTTAGTGGCTCTTAACTTGTTTGGCAAAATATGTGTTTCTGTAATAATATTTTTAAAATATGTTTTCTTTGTTTTAGATGATTTTTTAAAAATTTATAAGTTATATGAATATGAATATGGATATATATATTGTATATATGTACATGCATATAAATAAAAACAGTTCCTCCCCCTCTTTTATTAATAACTTAAATTTGTAAAATTATTTTTGTAGCTTTGATAATTTTCTCAAATTGCCTTACAGTGCGTTTTCACTGACCTTAGTACTTAGTATTTAGTACTTTTTTAAAAGTATTTTTATGGAAAATATCTAGTTTATTTCTCAAATAATAGTGCGTTTTCACTGAACTTAGTGCCTAGTACCTACTCAATAATTATTATTAACATATTTAAAAACTAAGCTAGAGATTTCCAATCAAAATACTTTTAAAAAAGTACTAAATACTAAGTACTAAGGTCAGTGAAAACGAGTTATAATAACTAAATTTTTTATAAAAAAAGATTTATTTTTATAGTTTTCAAACACTTTATTATGTACTTTATTATTCCCATGAAATTAATTAATTTTAATCTAAAACAGTTTTATATTTATATTTTGATACTAATGAAATTTTACGTCTTGAGTAGGTTGAGGTTAAAATACTACTGAGTAGTTCCTTTGTAGCAAATTCTTTTTACAGCGGATGTTTAATATTAATTTTTGATTATTCAGCAGCTCAAGTAAGTATTTCTTTTGATGCATTCTTTTAATATTCTATGTTTGTTTGTTTAATCAGATTACAGTTGACTAATGTCTGGCTGTAATCTGATCAACATCCGTTGATTTAAATGGGATGCCATAAGTAACGCACTATTGCCTAAAGTTTACCACATAATTATTGGTTCTTCATTCTTCTAGAACTATGCTGATTAATAGAGTTTCACAGTTAGCTCTATGAGTTTATTGTCTCTCGGGTGTCTTATAAAGGATATCATGGTTTTTGCAGTAAGGAATAGTAGGGCAGTAACAGCAGGATTAATATTAATAACAAAAATTTCTTTTATGGTTTTATGAGCACTATTCTTTGTCGATTTCCTGACATAGTTCAGTTTGGACTAGAGTTTTAGAAAGTTCTTATTCTCATTGGTTGTTTTTATTATTTTATTTATTAGTTATTTTATAAAATAATTTAAACACTTTCAAAATATTATTTCGATGCAATTACATGGCTTAATGTTTACTTCTATGGCACTTATTTTAAAATTTCCTTAATACAGAATATTCCCAATGGAGAAACGATGTTTTGTACGGGAGGCTAATATATTGTATAAGCCTCAATAGAAAAAGGGTATAAATGGCAATAAATATTATTTTTCTCACTTTATATCATTGAATCTAGGAAATAATAACAGATAAAAGTCTATTTTTGAAATGTTTCTTTATGTTAATTTTATCAAATTTCAAATGATAACACAATTAGAAAATATACTTTAATTAATGTAAATATAATTTTCTATCTCATTGTATTTTCCTTATTGGCTACGCCAAATAATTTTTTTCGTATCAATTTTAGTTTGAAGCATTTGGATTAACTACTGAACACTAAAGTGTACAAAAACACTAAAAGCGTTTAAGTGAAATTTTGATCTCTTTTACTTTAATATTGAGGACGTAAAAACAATGCTTAGAGAATGCCTCTCAAGCTCTTAAAATACAAAATATTTGTTTCACAAATGGTTAGATATAGCCATCAACGGGACGAATATTAGACATATATTTACGGGAGACAATAAACTCATAGAGCTAACTGTAAAACTCAAAGTAAGTTCTTAATTCAGACATCCTATATGCTTTGACATATCAGGGTAAATTAAATGTAAAAACTTAAAATTATAGGTATAAAACGTTCACCACACCTTTAATTGCTATTTCTTGTTAAAATTAATAGTAGGGACATCTGTATAATACTTGCATCTTACTTTACCTGTATCAACGCCATCAAAATGAAATAATTCCAATTGTCTTGACTTAGCCAAACTAAACTTCTGCTCTACTGGTGATTAAAGTTTTCCCCGTGCTTTTAAAGATGGTTTGTAAAAATTCTATGTTTTTTCCCATTTTCAAGCACTGTGGACTGTGCCATAAATTTATCTAATAGGGAAAATAAAAATTGGGTTCAGAAGAGCTCATATTTTCATATAAAATAACCACAAAAAAATAAAAGTGCAATAAAATGTATACATTTTAAAAATATTTACTATTACTTCAGCTAAGACATAAGTTTCTTTATACGAGTCAAATTTGCAAGATTTTTTCAAGCCCCTAAAATAAATAGCAAATTTCTCAGGATTTAAAGAACTTCACTATCTTCAATCCTTAAAATATTGGTAAGCTCAGTTTTTCAGCGTGACGATGCAATTTAATTATAATTCAATCTGAATTCCTAATTCATATTAATCATCTTAATATATAATTCTGTATACTATAAATATTTGTTATAATTAATCATTCCATGGATAGTTCATACAATTTTCCCCACCAAGCTTTAAGTCAGAAAATACTTTTTTAGTGTAACTGAATAGAGAAAAAGAGCACGAAAATTTTAAATCGCATGCGTCAATAAGCAAATAAGTAATAGCTAAATTTTCTCATTTGCTGAATAAGGCTTTTTGATTTTTGTCGTTTTACGGGAAAATTTTAGATTTGTTAGGATTATACTAATGTTAAGTTTTTGATTTTTTGCTTCATTATTTTTATTTATTATTCCATCCTCTTTGTCTGTTGCTATGCGAAACCAAATATCTGCTATGGAATTAAAATATTTTTGAAGCTTTAGAAAGACTAAGTTTAATTCCTTTGAAATGAAAGTGAGTCCTGCATAGTAAAAAGCTTAAAGCTTTTATTACTTTAAAGACTGCTTTAATTTAAACAATTTTCAACATATATTGACTTAAACAGAAGATGAAAATTATTTAACCAGCAACTAAAAATATAATTTTTTAAGTTTAATGATTAATGTACGCTATGCCAATTTTTTACCATGAGTTTTACCAAGTTCTTTATAGATTTTTGACGACTTAAAATCTTAAAAAATTTAAACTAATTTTGACCCAAAGTTAAGCTCTTAAAAAGCCTAGAATATTAGATTTTGAATTTAAAGTCTTTAAGCAAATAAAATTTAAGAAAACTAATTATATACTACTGTGGGGTTAGAAATAAATGCCCAATTGTTCTTGTTACTAATTAGTAAAGGGAAATAATATTTTAGAAAAATCAGGGATAAATCTACGGTAATAATTCGCATGTCCTAGAAATAATTGGGCTTTTTTGACAGTTTTTGGTACTTAAAAGTTTTTTAGGCATGTTATTTCTTTAGGACAGGCAAGGATGCTTTTACTGAATATATGCGTCCATGTTATACTACCTCTTTTATGAGAAATTAGCATTTTTGGTGCAAAATTTTTTATAGTTTTTACAGATTTTTGACATATACAACTATTTCGTCTAATACCCTTTCTTAACAGGCTGAGCTACACACTTTCTAACTACACAGAAAGCCCTTTTTTGTATGGAGAAGTGTGTACATAACTGGTTGAAATCGTGTAGTAACTACAGCCTTTTAAGCCCTGTAGTCACAGAAAATTTAAATCTATTGTGAATTTTTTCTTATTGGATTCTCCTGTTTTGTGTATCTCTTAGCTTGGTTTACTATTATGGATTATTGGTTTTTACTTTTAAAAGATTTTCTCGGAATTTACGCCAAGGGTTTTGAAAATGAGTTTGTGTTCTGATAAGTAATTGGTATCGTGTGACTTGAATTAAATACTGGGAGCATATGTGTTGAAGAATTACTTTTCAGAGGGGTTTTCTCTTCGGAAGCATTAATTATTAATTTTTGTTTTTAAGTTTTCATATTGTAAGATCGGAACGATCGAAACTTATTAGGAATGTTTTTTTACAAAAAGTTTTTGATGTGTTGAAGTTTAAAGAAGAGTCTTTATAGTTATTCCCATATGGTGATGGGCTGTTAAGCTAATGTTTTGGAAAAAGGGAGTTTTAGTTTTTAGATACTTTAAGGGAACAATATTATAATCACTTAGAGGGGAAGTGATTATAAGGAAGGAACGCAGATATACTGTTGATCAATGACGCCAACAATTTTGTTGCAACAGCATTCTCGTTTGATTCTCGCTTTACCAATTATTATTATTACCACGATATGAATATCGTGGTAATTTGCATTTGTTTTCAAAATACTGCACTGATTCACGTGAGCTGTTCAGTTCAGCCGCAATATTAATTTAATCTGCTTATGTATGCTAATGGTGGTCATAACTGAAATAATATGCAAAATAGCAATTTTTTTTAAAACTTGTTGCAGTAAATGAGTGGAAGATCACCATTATCATTATTCATCATGACATCTTCGTAATATCGTCAATTTCGCCTTAAAATAATTACATCTCTAGCACCTTTTAGAATATGGTATAAGATATTATAAGAATATGGTATAAGATATACATATAAGAAATTATCTAAAACAAAATATAAATTGATTAAACAATCAAAAGTTTTTCTTTTATTTCAAGAGCTCTAAATTCAGCAACTGATACGCCTTTTGTAACAACTTATGCAACCTTAGGATATTCGTAATCAAAAATACTTATGGGCATACATTCATAATCCTCAATAAACAATTGGAGTATTATAACTAGTAAAGCATCTAATGTTGGCCTGCCATAAATCTTAGAAGACTGACCGGGACATTTGAAATAAATATAGGATAGATATATTATGGAGATAATTCAAAGACTTAGATTAGAAAGTCCTTCTTTTATTTTTGGTTACATAAAAATTAAAATTAAAAAAAACCTCCAAAAATCAATGAAATTTATGAAAAAATTAACATTCAAGTTTTTTAGGCTTATGCTTCGTCCGCGTTGTCAGTTTTATTTGCCCATTCATATTTTCCGGACGCTTTAGCTTTTTTAACAACTCTTTTTCACCTTTGACATAATTATAAAATTCTATGCAGGTCATTTCATAATTATATATGCATTGAATAATGCTTTCCATTGTAGTTATTTTTAGTGAGCTACGTTCTTTAGTCCATTGCGATGAAATCAAGGAAAACACACGCTCCACATGAGCATTATGGGCTGGGATCGCAAACAGATATCGAAAAATTATTTGTTGCCTGTTACCGATGGCAGTGCTGAAGAAATCAAGAGTTTCATGGTCAAATGTTCATGATTGCGTTTTATTATAATTATGCTTTCA
Source organism: Acrocera orbiculus (assembly GCA_947359355.1). Classification (NCBI taxonomy): domain Eukaryota; kingdom Metazoa; phylum Arthropoda; class Insecta; order Diptera; family Acroceridae; genus Acrocera; species Acrocera orbiculus. The sequence goes on along the minus strand of OX375756.1, from coordinate 44,734,769 downwards.
TTCTTCAGCTTGTTGTACAGTTGTTTTGTTTGGCTACCCAAATATTGATTTTGAAGTCTATCTATCAATTTTTTACTTATATCCTCTAGATTACTCTTTACTTCAATAATAGTAATCACAGATTTTTTAATCTTTTTAATTTATTTTTCAGTTAGAAATGTTTGACTGTGTGCAAATAGAGTGTAAAGTCTGATAAAGGATTAGCAAAGAAGTTGACTATAGCTTTTGGGGCTCTCTCTTCAGATGCGAAAAATTCTTTAAATGGCACCCATAGTTTTAGTTAGCGTTCGATATTTACTCCGTCTTTCTTGTCCCCCAAAGTTTTTGTTTTGCGTTATATAAATTTAGTTTTTTTCATCCATCGGTCCACCTTTTTGTATGCCAGCAGCGACAACAGTTTTTTCGAATTTTTTTTGGATTTCGCTTGTTACCTTAAAATCAACTTTTGTAAGTTTTGAAGATGTAAAGATGGATATGATGATCATCATCGGCACTTACACCAAGTTTTTCTAAGCGTTCTTTTACTTTAACATTATTTAATTTATTTTCTAATTCTTTTAAATCATCTAGCCACAGCTGTTTTACTTTTTTTGATAGAAGGGCGTCTATTTCGTAATTTATTAAATCCCTTTGTGTTAAAAGCTAATTTTTGGGTTTTTCTGTTAACATCCAAAAATAATTTATATAATGGCAATCATTAAAATTTTACAAAAATTATACGTTTTATAAATAAAATAAAAGTCATTTATTTTCAGTTAAAGCTTTATTAGCAAAATTAAATTAAAAAAATACGTCCAGCAGCAGGTACCGCACAACTTCTCTTGCTTTTCATATTCTTCCGACTCACGGCGAGACACTTGGTTGTTGTAAACACGTGGTCATGCATCATATACACCGCCTAACGGGTACTTCATGTATAAGAGTATCGAATATGTATATACATATATATATATTTTCTTGCACAGTTTCATTGAAAATCGAACCTCAATCGATAAATTTGGCATATTCCTGAATTTTTATTGAAACTTTCGCATTTGCTTTTCTGCAGTTTAATCGAAATCAATACCCTTGAAAACCCTCACTTGTCCTTCAATACTTAAAATTACGCTCACACGCACTGACATACATCACTCTAAAATTGGCTGCAAAAGATGCTCCAAGTCTTGAAACGTAAAGAAATTACAAAAAATTAACTATTTCGATTTTCGGACCAATTATAACTTTGAAACGAAGCTCAAAATTGAAAAAAAAAACAACAACTTTTCAACATTACACAATAATTTATAATCATCTACCTAAAAACCCGCTCAAAACTAAATTTCATCCAATTTGAAGAATTTTTACAAAAAAAAAATGACGTCATATTGACATACTCATAAAAGATTCAAAGTCAGCACCTTTGAAAGCCCCCTTGTACCCCTCGATACTTAGAATATGATGGTTACATAAAAATTTTTGTTGCATGCTTGAGAACGTTAGTTTTTTATTCATAAAAAACGAACCGTTGGGCCGATTTCGCTCAGACTCTTTTCAGAACTAACAATAAGTCATGATATGGCGTATTGATTGATATAGTCAAAAACGTAATTTGGTCAAGTAGTTCTTGGGTAATCGAATCTCATTTTTGCGGGCTTAAAAAAGTCAGTTTTTAATAAAAAACGAACAACTGGGCCGATTTTGCTCAGACTCCTTTCAGATCTAAATCATGATGAGGCGTATCGATTGATATGTTAAAAACGTAATTTGGTCCAGTAGTTTTGAGAAAACGGAATTCATAAAAAAGGTCACATACACCCATACACACACACAGACAGACATCATTCTAAAAATGATTTCAAATAATTCTCCAGGTCTTGAAACGTAAAGAAAACACAAAATTATTAATTTCGATTTTCGGACCTAGTATAATAACTTCTTAAGAGAAGTTAAAAAGCCGAAGAAATATCAAAACTTTGCATTAAAATTCAAAATGTTTTAGCAAAACTGTAAAATGTACGTAATGCGTCAGAGCAATTACAGTGAAACGAAATTCATCAGGATCACGAGCCATGAATTCTTCGCAAGCTTCTGCAGCATCCTGAAATAATAATTTTAAAAATTTCAATAATACACTTATTACAGCTGACTACTACCACCCATTCCTTTTACTACTTTTTCCTAAAATAAATTAATTAAGTAAATAAAATATAGCTTGGTTTATATGCTGGAATCATACAATTAACTATGTCTCCAGCCTGTGATACTTCCATGGCACCAAGTACTATAAGCATACTAGAGTCGGAGTCCACTATAAATAAAAATATATAAAACAACAATAACAAAGAACGGTTAGTTATAAAAAAGAAGCTCATTCGTTATAAATTAGTTACCAGAACAATTTGTAGAAAGCAAGAATATATAGGTACATATATAATAAATTTCTAGGTTCATCATATGTAATTCAGACCTAATTTTTCTGATCCAAATTTAGATATAAGCACTGCAATAGAATGATAGTCTTAGGTTAGGGGCTCGTGGCTTATAGTAATATTTCGTTTATAGACATATTATAACAAAGCTACTCTCGGTGGAATAGCCTTGTTATTAGTTTCTGTTAAAGACTCGTTATTATTATACCCAGAAAAATTTAAAATTTTTAAACGAAAACAAACCTGTTTGTTGGGAACTGATGCATAAAATAGAAAATTTTATATAAAAACAAATTCATACCTTTCCAGGGAATTTTTTCTGCTAAATGCTTCATTAAATATAATTTACATTTTAATAAAGTACTCTTAACATTAATATACTGAATCAAAATTTATTTTCTTTTTAGGTTTTTTTACATAGTTTTTTCAAATGTTAAAATTTAGAAATAACAAATTTTTTATTGGAAACAAATTATATTAAATGGAATACAAAATTTAGCTTAGGACTAATACTATTAGACTTATATACATATGAAAAATATTATAGCTTTTAAATTTTTAAAGCGAGTTATTGTCGTTCACGATGCCCAACTACAATATCTACAACAAACGTATCGAGCAATACCCTCAACTCCTGCTGGGAATATTCTTGTGGCAGTGGTAATTTCTCTAAAGCCAGTTTAATAAGTAAACATAAATTTAAATGATGACATGTTAGAAGAACACCTCGTATTAAACACGCCAACTTTTGAGCTATTTCACTTTGACACAATCTATGTTTAGCAGTTGGACAGGGGAGAAGATTAATTCGTGAACATAGATCAGAAATTTGTGGTTTTAAGCTTTCCCATCGTGTTTCGATGTCGCCTTCATGTATTGTTTTAAGACTTTCGAACTATTATAATTAGAATTAATTTACGTAATTTTAATTTATTTAACTACAACCTTTCGATTCATCTCAATGAAGTCTAAGAGAACTTGTCCTTGGATTCCCCAATTCGAAACCAAGCGTGGATCTTCAAATTGTATTAAAAGACTATAAAGATATGAAACATTATCTGAAAAAAAAGTTTTAAAAATTTTAATTGTCAAAGAATTTTATAAAAAACAATAAATACCATTAACTATTGCATCATGAGCCAAATGTTGCATTATTATTTCATGAGCGAGTGACCATTGTTTAGCTTTTAACAAATATTTAACTTGGTCATGGTAGTTTCGCATATAACCAGCTTTTACAGCTTTAGCGGAAAATATCCATTTTTTCGGAATTCTAAGATCATTAATAATGAAATTCTCTTTTTGAATATAATCCGCATTGCTATTTATATCAACATACTGCAGGAGTATCTGCTGTATACAAGTTTCTCTTCTAGTTTGGTCTTTTATATGAAGTAAAACAAATATTGACCAATGCCAGAGACCATAGTTTTCTAGTTGATTAGCAAACGATGTATGAATTTGAACTTCAGCTAATTCAGAGCAGTGATTATATCCCAAATTTTCAAGAATTTGTAAAAGAAGCCAGCTGAAAAATTGAATTTCAATGTAAAATATATGTAGCTGAAATTCATGTTGCGATATAAATCTAGTAGGCAAAGAACAAAATAGGTGGTGAGCTTAATCATAAGGGGAGGACTGGAATTGATGATTCTGAAATTAATGAAAATACTAGAAAGAAAAGCAAAAGTTCGATAACTATGCTGCAAGATATGGAAAGGAGAATATATAGAATAGGTGGCTAGAAGATAGAAGAGAAGAATAGATAGAAGGAAAAATGTAAAATAGTTTGGAAAAAAAATAGGATTGTATTGAAGACGAGAATAGTTTAATCAGAAAGTTTGATGGACGGTAAGGACACAAGAAGTGTTCAACCGTAAGAAGTCTGGGGTGCTGCAGAGGCAAAGAATTCTAAGCTACCGAATTTTTATTAACTAGAACTAGAATTATGGCTTGCATGTGGAGGCGTTGAAGATACCGTGGTTTAAGTCAAACGACAGGGAAAACTTGCAAAAGATTCAAACAAACATAGAACATTTAATTTGTTTTTTTGGATAATAGTCATCCAGAGCATTGACTATTGAAGAAATGCTACAGAAGTATGTAGAAATTTATTGAAACTGTTTGGTGAAAGTACAGTTTCTGATAAAACATACAGAAGATGTTTCGAAAAATTTAAATTAGGTGACTTTGACCTTTCTGATAAGGCGATCATCTCTGATCTGTGACGATGTTTTTAAGACCATGTTGAAGCAATACCCTTCCTGACAACATCGGCGGCGATGTTCTATAGGAAGAACACCATACTGCATCATGATAAATCCATGCCACTTGCTGCTTTAGGGACCCGCCAAAAATTTCAGAACTGGGCTGGGAAATTCTGTCGCATCCACCATATGCCCCGTATTTAGCATCCTCCAACTATCACTTGTTTTTGTCTTTACAAAATTTTTTGAGGGACAAAAAATTCAAAAATGAAGAAGATACCAAACAAATACTAGATTAATTTTTCTCACGAAAAGGGAAAACATTTTTTGAAAATGGAATATAGAAATTGCCCTCATGCTGGCAAGAAATCTTTAATAATAATGGCAACTACATTATTTAATAAAGTTTATCGACGATAGTAAATATTTTTATTTTGTTATATTCCAAAAACGGACGAAAATTTCGGGTAGGACTTATATAAATATAAGGTATAAGGTCTATAAAAGACGAAGTCGAAGGGTTAAAACGGCAGGTGGGCCTCTTTAGCTCAGCTTTAATAGCAAAAGGTTTAAAATCTTCAAGTTTTGATGATCAAACAGCTTGGTTTATACAAACCAAAAATGGAAACAAAATTTTACCCTGTATAAACGCTCCCCATTGATGTAACCTGAGAGCGCTTAAAACTCACTTTATGCATCTAATGCATCTATTTTGATCGCAATGTTAAATATCAGGTCTAATGGGAAGGTGAGATTTAATATTTTTTAGGATGCTTTTTATTACTAATAATTGCTGCACATCTGTTGGATATTGACTCTACAAGGCACTAACAAACCCTGTGGGAATATCTATGTAAGCATGCCGATTAATTGTACTATTAATTTTATAAAGAGGACCTACTTTAGGTCCATGACACTAGCAACACCATGCTTAATAGTTTTTGGTGTGTACAAAGGGTTATGTAATTGATTTTTTCTGACGCCATAGATATATTTTTCCGTCACATCACAAAAATTTAAATTCTTCAATCCATAAGATTCTTTTCCAAAAAGAAAGCGATATGTGCAAGTGAGCTTTCTAATTTCTGATGTAGACTAAAATTTTGACACAACATTTTTAAGATGTTATACAATAATTTAAAAAAATGGAAAAAAAACTTAAATACCGAACCATCCCTTTAAGGACAATATTGAAAGCACTTATGCCGTTAAGCGACTTCAACAAAGATACACATAAGAAGTCCTACGAATGTTACTTTTAAGAACAACGAGAAAAGCTTCAAAATGAGATATCAACTAATCCTTTTGCTTAACCAAAACCAATAACATTGGAACAATACAGAAAGAGGCAGAAAACCATAAAAAATTAATATTTCAGCACTCTTGAAAGCATCGAGAAAAACATCAATTAAATTATTATAGCCCATATTTCTTGTTTTTTGACGACATACATACTGTGTTAGTCTATTATTTTTGCTCTCAAGCCTATTTGTTAAAGTTTTTTTCATTGAGAATTTATTTGGATTATTTTCCATAATGCTTAATTTTTCCTTCTTTTGATTAAGGTTTATTTTTTTTCTCTTAGTATTTCTTTTTTCTTAGTATTTTAAATTTTTTTTTTATTTAGTTAGGAGAAATTATTATAATGATCAAATAAAAATCTTTTGATTTGAAATATCCTTATCTCTTTATCTCTTAAAATTTTTATAGTTTTTTGATCGGTTAGCCCAGCTAAAGGCAAACAGCTTAAATTGTATGTCTTAAGTTATTTGCCTGCTCTTTAGCTTAACCTCTTAAAGATAATACTTCCAGGAGTGAGAGCTTAACTACCAACCGAATTTAAAAAGACATAAGCAATACCACTAAATTTCAGGAAATTTCAGTAGAAAAAGGGAAATCATTGTATATCATCATTATTGTATATTGTATATATATGTATATATATACATATATGTTTATATTATTTTCAGGAAAGTCAATCAAGTCTTAAGCTCTAGATAGAAGACAATTAGCCATTAAAGATACAAAGTAAGAAAAATTGGATCTGCAAAAACACAAAAATTCTTTGTTTTTAGGTTACACTTTATTGACCTTTTCAAAATTCATTTTTGTACTTAAAAAATTTGGTATAACATCCATTATCAGTAGAAAAATAATTTTTATTGATACGTATATTGACCTTCAACTGAAGGATATAGTTTTAAAAAATATTTACAAACTTTGGTCAAAAAAGATTATTTTTGTAAATTTAAATAGAGAAGCACGTCAAAGAACAAAGGGATGCCATTATGACTAAATTCAATTATTATAAATATTCGTTTTGCACATACCTTAAACGATAGTCCATAGGATCGTGTGTATATGTAGCTGGATTTAATAATTGTTCAAGTGGATGGCTTCGCTTTGAATAAAGCTTTAGTAGATGATAACGTAGGTCTTGCAAAGGCTTCGAGCTTTTTGTCTGATATGCTTCAGTATATGATGGAGATGGAGGTACTGCATAAAACTCTTTATCTTGATATGACGAATCATAAGCAATAATGGCATCGGTTATAGACGATGTAGGTTTGCATAGATACCAAAAATGTATCTTGAATATGTTTAAATTAGTTATTTTTAAAATTTAATAAGAAAAAAACTTACGGCTAATGCCTGCAACCAGTTCAAGCTATTTAAGCAATTAATAGGCCCATGCGCTGAAGAAAGTAATGGAATACCAGCAATTAACATTAAGATTTTCAGTCTTTCTGGTTGAATAAACTCATCAGCTTCTACTTCTTGCCATGAGCACAATTGATGCTGTAAAAGTTGCCTTATAGTTGGCCCTCCTGATATTTGACTAATAAGTAGTGATAAGAACGCATCATCATTATTAAATGCTAGTTCACATGCTTCAGCTACTTTATGGGACAATAATAATTCAAAAAGATGTTCTAAGTATTCGGAACTAATATTCTTTTTCTTATTCGAAGTTTTTGCGACTAGATTTTCTTCCAGCCATTCTGAAAATAAATTACTACGGCACATTATTGTGATATGACTTGCAGAATCTTGACCTTCAAGTTCTTCTTGATATCCCCATAGAGCTAGACATAGAGACCATATGGAAATAGCATAAGCTTCAAAGACGCCCAAATAATTAACAGATTTTGCTACATTATAATGTTCTTCTAATATTTCTGTACCTCCCCCGGATTTTAAATATGGGCAGTCACTATTAGCAACTCGATGTTGTTCACAATATTTTAACTGGACCATTAAATGATGCGTTATACTCTCACTAAATGAAGCAATACGTGAACAAGATACAAATCTAAAATATTGTATAACTGATGAGGATAGATCCGAATTTTTTCTTCCTTTTAATAAATTCGAGGTTTGGCTCATACTCAGTTCTAGCAGAAAAAAAAATATATTAGTATTTTCCAATTGAATTAATTTTGCAGCGCATAAATTAAAATAAGTGTTTGTTCGTTTTCTACAACTATGCTCGGTGTTAGGTATTAGAGAGAATTAAATCATTAAGGTCCATATATATAGTCTTCAAGCTTGAAAACCATAACACATATATCTACTTTGAAGCACAATAAAAGGGTTGATTTTGTGCTAATCAGATAGAATTTTACAGCACAATGAACCTTTTTCAGAGTGCATGGTGACTGCAGACCAAAAATAAATAGTATTTAATAATATAGCTTAAAATAAACGCTCGGTTTACAGTGGAGAATCTTTGACATTTATGTCAAAATTTATATGTATTATAATGCTTTTGTTAGTATCACAAGAGTATAATTCACTATTGATTGCTGAAAGTAGAAAAATGAAAGCCAACCTTAGAGAAATTTGCTAATTTGGATACCAAAATTTTTAATTCATCCCTTTTGTTCTACTTATATTGTCCCTTCAACAAAATAACCCTCTTAAACCTCTCAAATAGGGAAATATTTTTTCAGAGGATTTGAACTTGAACACTGGAAAACAATTTTAATAAACGAACGGAATTCTATTTTGAATTGTATTTCAAAAAAATTGTGTAATTTAAACGAGAATTAACAGAACTTTCTAGAGACCTCTGATAGATAACATTGAAATATTTTTAGGCTTAAAATGTTAGGCAATCAATAACCTTGTTGAATTGTTGTGAATGACGAAGTTTGTTATGTTAGGAAAAAGTATTTTTGTAACAGGTCTACTTGCACTGAGATAAATATAATTATTTAAACATAATTGATATTGGTACGACTAAAAGAAAAATAATTTTAGTTAATTGCATAAAAAACTCTTTTTTATGTTGCCATACATAAGTGATGGATAAAGATACAATATTATTCAAACATTACGGAGTTACAAGATAATAATATGAAAGAAGTAAGAATCAAAAGTTTTTTATTAAATTAAATTTACAAAATTTATTAGAAATTAATATTCCTATTGTTTACCTTTGTCCAGTTTGATTGTGTTATTGAGGGTATTACATACAATGATGCTATTTTTAATTCCAAATCCAATTTTAAATTTTCTACAAAGGAATAACGCTGTATCTGATGCAATTTGTCGTCGTATGGTGTATGCCAATGAGTGTTCAAACGGTATTATCACTTCCATAGACGTAGCAGTAAATACTTTTGGTTTAAGGAAAAAAGAAAGATTTACTGTACTTTTACTTTTAAATGATTCAAGCTGAAAATAAAATTGAATAAGTGATTAGTAAGAGGACATCACCTCAATATCATAAAAAAAATTATTTTTATATATTTGACTATACCCAAGCTAAGTTTAATGAAAACCAAATTTTTCCCGAATTTAAAACAGCAGAAATAACGATAGCGCAGTGGACACAATGTCCCGAAATCTTTTTTTCCTATTTAATAACATTTTTTATGAATTTTCAAATAATGTCTGTTAGCAAAGGAATGCAAGCACGACAACTTACACGTTTAAAGGTTATCCAAAAATTAAATAAGTAAATATATACTATACATATAAAAAACTTTTTCCCATTAAGATAAAAAAATTTGCTTTCGAAATATTTAGGCAACAAAACCTAATTGAAAATGTATATTTATATAATACTTGTTACTTATGTAGTTTATAAAAATAAAAATACAAAATAAATAAATAAAAACCTGCGTATCAAGTCTCTTTTTTTCTTCTGGTTTCATCGGATAAGGATGTTGGGCAATAGATGATTCTATTGCCAATAAACTGCTTGAATCTCTGGGCAAAGATGGCGTTGAAGGTTCTGAACTTCCTTCGTAAAGTCTATTTGGCACAATTTGGTCAAGACTTTCCCGATCATCCACATTTTCGCTTAAAACTAAAAATAAATTTTATAAATATAAAATAAAAAATTCCATAGTTAGATATTGGTTTAACTTGATTTGACGTCAGTTTCGTCCTCATTGAAAAACGATGATTTCATGAGTTGATGCTTGTAGGGATCCATACCAGCCCTCAATGCTATAATTGCTGTTGGAGATGCTGACATAAATTTATTTCTAAATGGTGATTCCATTTTGGCGGCTAGTGGTACTTTATCTATAAAACGGCATGTTAAATTTTATCATACTTAAAAGATAAATAAAATTAATAACCACCATGAGATTGGAAGCCAGACATTTCTTGTGTTTTTTCTTTATCACGTAATTCGAAGGCAAAGCATGAAAAATCTTGATTGACGTCAGTCATCTTAAATAATCAAAAGTTACAAAATTTATTGATATAAAAGCAAACTAACTTGTTCATTGGTTTTTTTTTTTAATATTTCCTTTTCAGTCGGTAATATTTTTGGTTTTTTTGGATCAGTAGGATTTTCTTCTTCATCACTTTCGCTAAGACCATATTTAGAAAAATGATCCACTTTAAACACCCAGCTCCCCGTTTCAGGACGATATTCTATAAATCTTGTATCATATTTATCACAAACACGTCGTAGTTTACCTTCATAGTCCATCGCAGCTAGCCTTTCCGGATCTTTAATGGGCTCATGAATAGTTTTATCGTGCGGCCAAACCTTTACAATGAGAATTAAAAAAAAGTTAATTTTTTTAAAGTAATCAACAAATAAAATTATAAATTTTAAAAATATGTTAGAAAAGCCAATATTCATAGTATATGAAGCAAGGAATAACTCCGATTTAGCAAAGTTTATTTAGTAAATAAAGTTGAAAATTCTATATCCTTTTTTTATTATTATTTAGTATAATTTCGTTAATTTTAATTATGAGGATGTAACTACCCTAAAACCAGTCAACGAACCTGATCAAGTGTTATTTGAGCTTTCCTATTCAGACCCATTCCAATTGGAGGCTTAAATTCATCATCCGGATAAAGAATAACTTCTTTATGACGAAAATGAACTAAAAACCAAAGTTATTATTTTATATAACATAATTTTTTTATTAAAACAAACCAATTTCATCCAAATTTAAGCCTGCAACATCGATAGATTCATTGAAAAAAACATTTCCATAGCCTTCACGACCTACTGTAAAGTTTGGAACATAACAGGTGCCATCATCAGACATGTATGAATTTAGTTCGTCTAATGATGGGATAGTGTAATACCTAAAATTAAAAATTGTTGACATCCTACCAAAAATGTTTTTAATTTTACCCAGCACGGCACATGATTATACCAGTGGGATGATGCCTCATGTTAATATTAGATAAATCTGGGATAGTTTCATCCAAAAATGATTTGTTTGATAAAATGCTGTCATTGGAACTATATGCTGAATACAATGAATTCTTAGTTTGAGGACGTGTTTTATCAGGTGGTGAAGTTATTTTATCACTATAAGCTACGTGAAAAACTATTTTAAAAGAAAATTATTTATATAAAAACATAAAAGATTCATACCATTACTCTGTGGTACTAATTCCGACACTGTATTGTTAACCAAAGATTCCGTCATTTTATTTCTTTCTTTCACCTTATTTAAAGCATTTGGATTAAGCCAAGATTCTCTGCGGGACTCTTCAAAATTATTGGCGATTTGTTGACTTAATATTTGAGTTTCATTATTAAAAGATTCCGCATTCTCTAAGCAGCTAATCTTTACGGCATTAGTGGAATCATTTGTTTTCTTAACTGATACATCACTATCTTTCTTTTCCTTAATAATATTTGGAGATGAAATCGAAATTTTGTTTTCACGGGAATTAGTTTTTGTTTTAATTATTAAACGCTTAGCACAAGGCTTTAGACTAAAATTTCCATCAACTGTACCATCAAATGCTTCTAGTCCTTCAAAAAGTGATTTCTGAGAATTAGAAAAATATATATATATATAAGTACAACTTTTAATGTTACATTCACAGTTCCACAATTAGCTCTAAAAAATTAATAAAAGATGTTAACCTTAGTAAGCCCACTTCCACTTATAGGTTTAACTTTTACAACATTTGTCAATTTAGGAGATACTTTGAAAGGGGTTATTGTAGTATCTAAAATAGCCTTATGAGCTTTTGGATTTGTTGTTTTGAAGCAATCAATCTCATCCTGGCCCTTAGATTTTATGTCCTTAAATAGTGGATTATCTCCATACGGTGTAGTTGAAGCCATTGCTATAATCTGTGTATGTATAGGAACTACTGGTTGATTTGGGTTTGTTCCAAGGTTAGTACTATAAGAAAATTTTTACTGTTTAAACCAAACAATGAAAAACATAATTTTAAGATAAATTTACCTTCCAATATTCGACGTACCAAAACCACTTATAGAATTATTCATGCCGAAAGTATTTCCCACATTGAATAAGCCAGTAGCAGGCGTCGAAAGTGTATTGCTGAAAAGCCCTCCAGGTTTGTTGGCATTTGAAAAAATTGAAGAGTTGTTCGTGTTGCCAAAGTTGAATGCACCGGCGGTTTGACCTGAAGTATTTAGCACTCCAAAATTACCAAAGCCCGTGGGAGCTGGCTTATTTAATGGATTGTTAAACAGTGTGCCTGCAGTACTGGTGTTGTTAAAACCACTAAAACCTGATGCTGGCGTCAAATTTGAGGATGCAAAAGCTGTTACAAAAACATATTATTTTATAAATACACAATAATTGATAAATATTTTACGAGCATTAAATCCTGTTGTTGGTTTGCTAAAAAGCCCACCAGATGTTGTATTTGTATTTGTATTAATACCGAAACCTCCAAATGGAGTACTTGTTGCTGCTGTTGAAAGGTTAAACGCTGGTTTATTTTCATTACTTGTAGTACCAAATATAGATCCAGTTTGCTGCGGATTTGTACTAAAATTATTAAAACCTGTACTTGGTTGACTAAATGCTGTAGATGTCTGTGTTGTTTGCCCAAATAAACCTGATGTACCTAATTAAATTTGAAAAATTTTAAAAGCCTTTCAGGTTTAGTTTTTATTTTTACCAAATGCTAAGCCCCCACTTGAAGTTGAAGGTGTTGTAAATGGTTTAGTAAAAAGTCCTCCTGGTTGCTGATTGGTTGTACTAAATCCAGATGCAGATTGCCCAAACCCAGTTGTTCCTAAGTTATTTGTTCCAAACATGGATTTGTTGTCTGTTTGTTGGCCAAATAATCCAGTAGACTGCACAGCTCCTGTTGTCCCAAAAAGACCGCTAGCTGTAGGCTGGGTTTGATTAAACATTACTTGTGCTGTACCCGATTGGGGACCTTTTCGATTTGCAAGATAGTCTTCCATGCGAAGTTCTTCTAAGGACTTTAATTCATACTCCTTCATAGCGGTAATACAATGTTGTTTTGTATTAACTGTATTTTGCTGACCATTTTTGACAAGAGTATCACTTCCCAGAGATGGATGATACTTTGCTACAAGCGTACCTGTAGTACCAGTGGCAGATGTTTGACCAAAGGCTGTATTACTACCAAAAACACCACCAACAGTTGCGTTTTGGCCAAAATTTCCAAATGTTGTTGATGTGTTAGCAGTTGTTGCTTGGCCAAAAAGCGATGTAGTCGTTTGAGTTTGTCCAAACCCAAATCCTGATGGTTTGCTAGCGCCAAATGCTGAACCTGCCGTTTGGCCAAACAAAGAATTGGTCCCAGAATTTGGTTGTGTTGTTCCAAAAAGGGATGTATTTTGAGATGGCTGTTGAAATCCTGAAGAAGAATTTATAGTTATCTAGCAAAATTTGAAAACTGCTGGCGAGATAAACAGTAAACTTTTTAAATTTGATAAAATAATTAAAATCCGAATATGTGCATAAAAAAATTATACTAATTTGGGCGCCATGATTCGTTCTATTACGACTTTAAATGTCTATATGTATTCATATATAATTAAATATTTAGATTGTTATTATGAAAAATTTATTTTTCGATTATTAAAAATACGAAGAAAGCCTAAGTAGCTTCGTGAAGATACGTTCTAGTACAATACCAATATTTGTAAATCGATTTATGAAAAAAGGTTTAAATAAACTACAATATTTACAATTTGGTTGGGAACAATTTTACTAACGCAATTAATCCATGAAAGAATGAAGCATTGATACTAATAATACTAATTTTAGAAACAAAAAAAAATCAAAATGAATTTTCACCTCCAAATGTAGGTGTAGTTGTTGTACTTCCAAAGGCAGCTGAAGTATTTGAGCCAAACAAACCAGTTCCACTGTTATGATTCGCACCAAAAAGAGAACTATTCTGTTGACCAAATGCAGGATTTTGTCCAAAGCCTGTTGTTGACTTTCCAAATGTCTGTCCAAAGGGACTTGGTGCAGCTGTGCTCGTAAAGCCAAATCCAGTTCCTGTTGAACTTTGTCCAAAGGTTGGTTTAGTACCTCCAAACATTATGAATATATCCAATTTTCAGTATTTTTAAATATACTTGGGGAAAAATGTTTCTTCTTAAACTATGCGTACACTATTTAAATTTGTAATTAGTTTTGCACATAAGCACTACAACGAAAAATTCCATGCAATTCATTAATATAAGAATTTTATCATTATCATCATTTTTATTCACTTAAAATTAGAATTTCATCACATCTTACTCATTGATCACGTTTAAATGTCTTTCTAATAAATATGGCGCATTAACTTGATTACAGGTGTGTTCATAATCTCAATTCGATATGGGTTAATCAGTGGTTCGGCTAAATCGTCTAAAAAGAAGAACAAACAGGTTAAAAAGAGCTATTCGATTTAAACAGTGCTTATAAATGGAAACATAAATTTCAAAATATTATCGAGTTATACCCGTTCTTAACAGACGCGACTACAACGTTGTGGTCTTAACAGCAAAGTCTGTAGTCCTACAAAAAAAAACATGGCGTCTAAATCTCAAAACATATGATTTGAAATGTCAAATCAGATGTTACAGGTTATTAAATTTTTTAAAAGTGTTTTAACTAAAAAAATTAAAGAAAAGTTAAGAGTTTTTAATTTTAGTCATGTAAATTGTTTTATAAAGTTAAATAATGAATATTAGTGAAGTAAACTGAACTGAGATACACAAAACAGGAGGATCCAATAAGAAAAAATTCACAATAGATGTCAATTTTCTTTGACTACAGACTTTAAATGGCTGTAGTTACTACACAGTTCCAACCACTTATATACTTGCAGTTCGCCCATACAAAAGTGGTTTTCTGTGTAGTTGGAAAGTGTGTAGTTCGCCTGTTAAGAGCGGGTATTATCGAGTTAACAACTCGTGTGTCACCACCCTTTAACAATCAGTTTTTTTTTTTTTTAAATATATATATAGTGAAATATGAAATAGAGCATTACAAACGTAAATATTATTAAATTTTATTAAATCTTTATGAATATATATTAAACCTTTTCCTCTTGTTTGAACAAAATATTTTTGTTTAAAAATAATTAATTATTAGAGAAGACGTCAATTGAAAATGTGTTCAATTAGACTTACTAAATATACAAAGTGGACACTCTAGATAACTCAAAAAACTCAAATTCGTTTTGAATAAATGAACACACCTATCATATGCAGATGACAAGTCATAGGATTAAAATGTTGTTTAAAACTTCTGTGCGTTGGTAAAATTTGTATAATATTTGTTTATAAATATAACTTTCGTAGTTTTTTTATATAAAAAATATTTTTAACTTACAAAATGTCAGTTTGGAGGAATATAAGTGAAAAATGTCTGTATGGAATTGGTATGTAAAAACATATTATTTCTAATGTTCCACCCCTACTACTTGTTGCTTCTGATACTCTTCAAATCTCTTATTAAATGATGTTTTTTTCCAAATTAAAAATCTTTATTGTATGAATTGTGTTAAACTATAAGAACAATATTAAAAATTAATATTTTTAAAATGACCTTTTTGGAAAAGTGCACTAGATAAGTATAATAAAAGAATAAAGAGTAGCAATAATATCCAGATATGAAGTATTTAAGCAATTAATTCCACTAATATATTTTTGTTATTAATTCGAACTTTTTAAATCCACAGGAGAATCACGATATTCATTCGGATTTTGCCATTACAGTTTGAGATTTAGTTTTATATCCATAATTTCTTCTATCAATTTTAATGGTCTTTGCCTAGATATATTAACTTATTCAGGCCTTCTAGGAATCTACAATAAATTTGCTTGCCCTCATTGATATTGATCAAATCAGTGATATCAGACGAAACTCAGTTTCGATTTCTAGGCTTTGAAACTGCTAATGTATATTTCTAATACCCTTTCTCCACAGACGTCTCATAAACTGTATTAGCCTCACGTAGAAAAAAAGCTTCTCCAGAAGCTAATACATTGTATTAAAACATGATCAAAGTGTCAAAAAAATTGCCATAAAAATAAACATTGAATAATCTAACTATGCTTAAATGTAATTTTTAAAGTATTTAAATTAATTAGTTGAGTAAGAAAAGTACAAAATAAAAACAAATAATAATTGGGATAATCAAATAAATAACATATTTAAAGGCATAATTTTTATTTTGTAGAGGAACCTGAAAATTCAAAATAAGTGCCCAAATTTCCCTGTATACAGGCTTTTAAAGGCTGTATTTATATATACGATTACAACTCTCCATACAAAATTTCTTTGCGTATATTGTGTTAGCCTCTGTGGAGAAGGATATATCAAATGGAAAAATACCTATAAATTGAAAATTTAGAATTTTTTAAATATTTTTTACGTATTTAGTGTGTCGATCTCCATACTTTTAATAACATTAAAATGCCAAAGACAGCTAAGTTGATTCATTTTCATTAGTTAAAGTAGATAAAAAGCAGTATAACTATTGAAAAAGAAAATTTTCAAAACAATATATATTTCCACAATTTTTCTGTATACCTGTGAAAAAAAAAATAATGCATTTAAACAGCAAGTAGTATTACAACTGAAGTCGAGAGCAAAAAGCTTGTAACTAATAAGATACAATAATGAGAAAAAAATTCAATACTTCAATATCAACCATTGCTGAAGAGATTATAGAATTAAGTCACGTTGATTTCAACACATTTTTTTGGAAATTTCGTATGAAATTGAATGGTTTAGTGTTCACTAGTGAATAGCATTTACTTTTGCTAATGCTTCCTCTTTAAATTTGCGATAGCCGAACTCAAGACTATTTTCAAATGACTGTGCTCCTGTAATAAGAAATCCTGAACTAGTTAGAAATTGTTAAGAATTTTGAAAGAATACCTTTATTGGACTTCTTAAATAACTTTCTAATTAAAACTTTCCTAACACAATCTTTTCCAAGAGCCTCGAATTATCTTTCCCATATAAATAACAAGTTGATCTCTTATTCAGTTTCATTTGTATGTTGAGAATTATTATTCAAATAAAATTTTTCCCTTCGAAAATATAAAATATAAACAGGGTAAAATTATCGTGATTCCTTTTTAAATTATCTTCAAGAAGATGTAAGCCAGGATTCCAATCGAAAAATTACAACAGTAAAACTGCTCGAATATAAAATTTTTCCTATGAATTTTTTTATTAAAACATAAAACTTTATAAATTACAGTGTTTCTAACTTACGTCCTCTCATTACAGAGTTAACTCCATTAATTGCTTAAAACTGACTTAAGTCAATTTAAAACAAAATGTGTGTTTCTCAGTGCTTTGTAATTTGCTAAGTCTAATAGGTATAGAGCTTAAGTTCGTTTCACAGTCCAAGTTTTTTCAATTTTGGTTATGTGTAAAATTGTGTGCGAGTGAACTTATTATTAAAAATTTTAAGTTTAAAGGGTAAAAATGGATAGAGATTTTAAAGGACTGAGAGCTTTATGATGAAAACTTACAATTTTTTTGTAAGGAGGAAGAGGGAGATTCGTTTGCGGTCAAATCATTTCTGTATTTGGAAAAATGACAAATTTTAAAGGCGATTTCGCCTGAACAAGAATACAGCCCAAATTATTCTAGTCCAAATTTTTCCGCAAATTTATAATACATCAAATTGGAAAGTATTAAGTAAGGCTAATGTTTTTTAGTAAACATCAGAAATGATGTTGGTGTTTTATGTTAGTAACGTAATGCTTTTTAATGCGGGTGACTTTTATGGCGTTTGCCAAAGTACAGCAACAAAAGTAATTACAAAATTTATTTATCACATTGCTTCCTCCGACCACCACGCAATTCCCATACAATGGTGAATTAATTAAAAGTTCCTTCTACGTTTTTATGGAGTTTTTCGGTATAGAACTCCATGCAAGTAAGAATTCAGACACCAAGTATATTTATATAAATAAAACTATTGGGCTCTGCACCCTACTCGCTCCGCTCGCCAAACATTGCTTCCCTTCGCTCAACCACCCTTTTTTAACGAGTCATCTGTTTAGAAGTCTGCATTTTTTTTATTATGCTCTTCCTTTAAAATCTATATTTTTATATCATTCATGCTCTTCTTTCAAAAGCTGATTGACCAATTTTACAGATTTATTTTTGTCTTTCCCAAGTTTTTTCCGGAAAGTAGAGCATAAATATGTTTTTCATCTCTGGATTAGAGTTGAATCCGAAATAATTAAAAATTAATATGAAGCTGTTGCTTACGTCATATAACATACTAAACTCAATGAGATATCTATACTTTCAACGAAATTTTAATGACATAAAATTGCTTTTGGTCGGTAAATATTCTTCTTTTACCAAAAAAAAGTTTAGATCTATTTTGATATTATTAAAATTAGATCTATATAATCTGAAAATGCTGAAAATGAGCACACATTTTTAATTGTAAAAATTGCAATGTACCATAAATTTTGCTAATAAATCATATAAAAAGCTTAAAATTAAAAGAACATAAAATAATAATGTATCATGCATGGGGTCAACAGGAGTGAACCAATTTACTAAACCATAACTTTGAATTAACGAGTATGAAGGTACAATTATTTGTATAGAAGTCTGATAACATTCAACGGGTGGACATAGTTTGATATATAAATATATGATAGACATGTATTTTATAATAATTTATTGTTTTACCCGGTCAATTCAAGTTAGGCTTTAATACTGAGAAAATTATGAAGCTTGTTTGTGTTTTTTGAAAACATTTGGCTTGATATGAATTGAGCTTTAACAGGAAGGAAGTGTTCACCAGCAGTGCTATGTAAAGCTAAATTGCTTACAATAAATTTTTAATAATAATTTTTACTAGACAAAATTGTGTAATAATAAACGTATATTACTACAAGCTTTCCTCTTGATTTGAGAGGATACTTCAATACATTCAAGTGAATTGTCATTGCTTTTATTTATTTACAGCTATAAATAATTTTTGTCAGGAAGACAAACCCCATCGGCTTAGTCTGGACGTTGGTGACGCTGTAATCATTCTCAAAGAAACTGCTAATTGGTATTACGGATATATAGCAAAGTAAGTATTTACTGCTTTAATATTTCTCTATAGCCTACAGAAAATTGTTTGTCTGATCAAGTTTAGTTTGAGCTAAAAAATCAATAAAAGTTTTTAATAAGTAAATAACACGTGTTGTTTGATTTTATATTGAAGCTTATAATGCTTTATAAAGTACAGCTAAATTTAAACTTTAAAGATTTGATTAACATTAAAAGTTTTCTTTAGATCTGTTTTTAATCGTTTTTCAAAGAAATTATGAATTATCTTTGGAGAGAGAAAAATTAAGCTTTTTAGAAATTTGTGTTAAACTGAAATATTGTAAATAGAAATAAAAATATAAAAACTAAATAGTGAATATAGTGGGCGGAGTGTTGTTTAAATATTATATGAATAAAAACATCTTGCACAAGAAGATGACACTATAGCCTTAATCTTATTCAGAAATTAGCTCATACCCAAGTGAAGTTTCAGGCCCTTTTTATTTAGGCTTGTCTAGGTTCGTCATTAGGTCCACGTACGGCTCTAATATTAAAGTTTCATTCGGTACCTATTAGACATGTCGAATTAGACATTTAAGCAAAAGCAGGAAGTGGCACACTGTGAACTTTTGATGTTTAAAAATGACTTTAAACAAAGTGATGTCCGACTGTTTTCTCTTATTATTTTCCTTATGCAAGTAGGTGATAAAGTAAATTATAATATCGGCAAAACTAATAGAATCATTAAGGAAAAAACTACAAAAAAGTGCTTTAGATTCAATTAAAGCGGCAACTAAAAACATAAGGGTACTCTAAGCTATAAACTGCGATATGTTCGTACAACAGCGTCCAAAGAATTTGAAGTGAGTTGCTGTCACAATCCCCATAGATCATTGGTTTTTACAGTTATGGGTGCTAAGCCTTCACACATAACTGCTATTAAAAGAGCTGAAATATGGAAATGTCAGTTATTAAAACTATCCCAAAAATGAATTAAAAAATCCCTGCAAATTGTTTTTTTTTCATCTCAGTATCCAATAATGGCAACCAATAATGAAAATGAAGTGCCCTACTAGCTTACCAAAGTGTACTACATTACTTGGGGCACTCAATAAATCTTTAGATCTGGCAACACTAATGTCATATACATCGTACCGACGTTTGCCTCGTAAAATTTGATATTGTTGTTTACAGTTACTACAGTCTCAACACTATGGTGTTGTTTAGAGTTGCTACAGTCTCAACACAACACTATTGTGTTGTTACTTCAGAGGTTTCAAGTTGACAAAAAAATGAATATAATAGATCATGCTGGGGAATACTTTGAAAAACAGTTTTTACCTTGAGAAACCATTTTTACCGAACAAATCTTTTTTTCCTTATAGCGCGTTTTCAGTGAACCTAGTACCTAGTTCTATTTATTTAGAATTTGTATGGGAAATCTCTAGTTATATCTCAAATAAACTAATTAAAATCTGGTTTGTTTTTCTAGTTCATTGCTTATGTACTAGACAACTCATGGCAGTACGGAAGGGAAATTTTGAGTAGTTTTTTCGAAATTTCTCTTTCGGCAATAGTTAGACAGTGAATAATTGTGAAAGTTAGGTTATGTAAATAATAATTATTGAGTAAAAGTAAGAATTTTTTAATTTGATATGATTTTGAATTATTTAGTTGTTTATGTAACACAGAAACTAACAGAAATACAACAAAAAAATTCTTGACAGATGAAATATGTACTTATGTACTAGGTACTAGGTTCAGTGAAAATCTATTAGCTAATTTTGTTTAGTACCTTACGTAATAATGAAAAAAATTATTTCCAAATCTCCATCACAAATTCTAAACATTGTAAATTTATTCGGTTTGATGACGGAAATAACATAAAATAATATAGTGATCTTCCTTTTGAGAAAGTTAATTTAAAAAGAAAACCGATAATATAATATTTGATTTTTGTTATTAGGAAAAAAAATTTAAGAGGAATTTTTCCAAAAGCATACATACATTTAGTGGAATACGAAATCGCAAAAACAGAGTATGTTATCAAAAGAATAGATATAATTAATGAAACAACGACTGTACTTGAGGAATGGAAAGATTTATTCAAAAACTTTTATTTGGTTCGTATTTGTTACTTTTTCATGAAATTAATTTCGTCCGCTTTTATTATCAAATTATTTGTTTCTTAATAGACAAATCATTCGAAGTTCCAACCAATAAGACAAAAAATGCTAGAGCTAATACGTCTCAGATCACTCATGCTATCAGGAAATTTGCCAGTAGATGAAATGCGAGAAATAAAACTTCTTGCTACTTTAGAAATTGATACTGGAAACAACATTTTAGGTAAATAATTATTTTATTGTTATTTACCTAAATAAAATAAACGTTCTAAAATTCATAGGTTTAGATATGGTAGTTAGAGATGACATAGGCAATGTTTTAGATATTAAGTCAACCTGCACAACTGATTTGTATGAACATCATTTAAATGCTGTAGATAGAATCAGGAAAGCATCGGTAAGACAAAATTAATTTAAAAGAGTCATAAAAATAGTTATAAAATTTCAAGTCCTGAAATCATTTAATAATTTTTAATTCATTTTTTAACAAATAATTATGATGGTGAGTTTTGCAGCCATTTGTTAACTAAATTCTTTTATGTTTTCCCTGAGAAATTAGATGTTATTACTGAATAGTAGCTCTCTTTCATTGATGAAGTAGAGCTTATTTCCCTACTGGGTGTACTCATACAAAGATATTAATTATTAAAAAAGAATACAAAATATTCCCCTGCACAAATGCTCTCCTTTTATGTATCCCGAGGCCGCTTAAAATTCTTTCTATGCATGTTATTTCTAATCTGATCGCAATGTTAAATATCAGCTCTCTTAGAAAGATAAGAATTAACATTTCTGCATACGAGTTTTATTTACAAAGAGTGAATTTTAACCGTATCTAATCGCAATTTTAATCGTGTGGCATAAAAACGTGTGACAAGAAAACGAAGAAAAAAATATCGACCATTTCGATGCATAGGATGGTTTCTCATAAAAAATATTCCATTATTAGCAGTTTTTAAGAAATTTCTTTTGATATGCCTCTCAAAAAATGAATTATAGAAGATATAGCATTTCATTATTGTAAAGTGAGTCATTGCGCTATTAGAGCTAATGTATGTAATATAACACGCGACACATACCCTAAGGTTAGGCATTCTGTCCCAATCAATTTTTTTTTTGGCCTGGGGAATAGAATTTACCTTGGGATACACAATCAAGTAGTGCCTTAACGACTGCTATCTCTGATCTGTTAGTGCTCGTATAATTTTTCCCCATACAAAAATTTGCGTAATCACATTTCTGATCACATTGTACCAGCTAAGATTTTCCCTATACGCCCTACTACAGCTATATATGAAATAAAATGCGTGACAAGAACACGGTATCTTTTATGGCCGCATAAGATGTTTTCTCATCAAAAATTTTTAACTAAAAATATTAATAAAAAAATTATTAAACCACCATATAACAATTTTGAACAACAAATAACATTAAAAAGTAGATGAGATGTCTAGGGTTACTCGGTTGCAACTCAGTTCTTGTTTTAACAAATTTGGATTAATACATGAATACAGGATGACTTTTTTATAATAAATAATTTTTATCCTATTTAGAACACATATAACAAAAATCGCACATCAGGAACCATGAAACAATATTCGCATAATCTATTGCTTACAGTTCATGCATTTGTGTGTAAATTTCAAGAAAATTCAGATTTGTTGTTCATGTTGTATGACGGAGAAGAAATGAAAGCCATATCAGAAAATTATGTTGTTAAATGGGGACGTCAAGGCATTGCACAAGATGTTGACCAAATTGACAAGAATCGTGTCTTATTTACGGTAATTTTGTTAATTTTTAAAAGAAGGAAATACTTATATATCATTTATAGGACCTAAGTAGCCACGATTTGAATCGAAGTAAAGTTTTCTTAGTATGTTACGCTATTAGAATAGGTACAATGGAATTTAAAGATTGTGAAAACAAACGAAATAGCATAAGTAATAATGTTCTAAGCTCAGGGAGCAAAAAGTTATCACACTTTTCTATTGGCTCAAATGGAATCAAAAATAATACAGATCATATAAGAAGGCCCTTTGGGGTTGCTGCAATTGATTTAACTCCAATTATCCGAAAACCAAAGAACTTTAAAAATAATCTAGATTTACCATTTATATTGTAATAAGATTGTTTTGAAAAAATTGATGCTTACTCTTTTCATTTTAGATGCGAAAAAGAAAATTTCGATAGCACTCTTAAAAAGTTGTTAGTTAATAAGGATTATGGTAAAATTGATTCTAAACTAGCAGTAAGTGTAGAAGTATT
Source organism: Acrocera orbiculus (assembly GCA_947359355.1). Lineage (NCBI taxonomy): Eukaryota > Metazoa > Arthropoda > Insecta > Diptera > Acroceridae > Acrocera > Acrocera orbiculus. Next base: position 44,711,001 of record OX375756.1, on the reverse strand, counting down.
GCACGGAGATATCAAACAGGTAACAAATAATTTAATGAAAGTATATATATATATATAAATATATATGAATCTAAACTTGATTTTTTATATACTTATGGCACGATCGATGTATCAATTCGCATCTTTATTGCTCGTTTTATTGTTGTTTTGATCCAAAACCATCTTTCAGTGGTGAAATCCCGTCCCCTTCTAGTTTTGTATAAATTCTAGTGAAATGGATCATTTGAGACATGACCAATAAGAACAATGTTTTCAAATTAAATGTATTTATTTTCAGTATTTAACACTTGGTTTATAATTCAGTATCAAAATATGACTATATAATTCAGCATCATCATAATTCTTTTTAAGAACACTGCTCTTGAATCATATCAATTATTTTTCCGCTGAAGAAATAAAGCATTTATTTTTACGAAAATGGTTTAAAAACGTATCAGCATTCGAAACTGGTTTTTACAATTACAATATTTCATCTTTGATTCAGAATCGGTTTAATCATAATATCTGTGGTATTTACGTTTTTGTTGTATCTTCTCTATATAATAAACTTTACGGTCCATGTAATCGATTTTTAATTAATCGTTCAAAATAAATAGAATAAGGAAACCCGCAATATGAAATTCTTTTCAAAAATTCAGCTTATCATGGTAGAAATTATTTATCGTATCTAATTTAATAATATGTGAAAAACCTGCAGCTTTATCTCCTATGTGAATTCTGACACTTTCAGTAATGCATTTTCCTTAATATTTTTGTAGCGATTTTAATTTTTAACAAAAAACAACGTCATAAATTTACTCCCTAAAATAATGACCATTAATTAGTACTTATTAATATTAAAACTTATCTTTATCAAATATTTGTGTATACCTATAATATAGGTTAAAGACGAATACCCCCATTTAGTTCATGGAAATGTCTTTTTTGCCCGTAAAATGGGATTCCCTGAAGTTATATTCCCTGGAGATGTAAGAAATGATTTATATTTAACACTAGTTTGTGGAGAATTTTCTAAAGGATTAAAGGGTAGCGATAAAAATATTGAAGCAACTGTTATTGTTTGTAACGAAAAGGGAGAAATGGTTCCTGGTGTTATGACACTTGGAGCTGGTTCCCCAATGATAAATGAATATAAATCAGTTATTTATCATCATGAAGACAAACCAAAATGGAATGAAACGATAAAAGTATAATTCAATTGTTAATATATTAAAAATATAATAACACATTCTTCTTGTAGATTCAACTACCAATTGAAGAATTCAAGCATTGCCATTTGAAATTTTTATTTAAACATCGCAGCTCAAATGAACAAAAAGACCGAAGCGAAAAGCCTTTTGGATTATCTTACGTCAAGTTAATGCAAGATAATGGAACTACCTTGCAGGTATTGAGAATAATTATCGACTACAAAGTTTTCAGTTTATGAGTTGTGTCTTAAAATCTTAATTTATACAGAAATTTCTTTTTTTATTATTTCAAAACTATGAATGCACTTCATTTATTGACGTTTTATCAGTTACATATTTTTTTACAGCAAAAGTGTCATCAGCTTATAATATATAAACTTGATCACAAAAAATGTGAAAAAGATTCTCAATATAATTATTTGAATTTACCGTCTCAACTATTTGAATTAGCAAACAACCCTAAACCGTCATCAACAGGGCTATGTTATGTTGCAAAAGATTATTTTTCAATCGAAACAAATTTATGTAGTACAAAACTAACACAAGATGGTATATTTTAGATTTCAATTTGAATTCAAAATTTATAATGCTTTTATAGTTGATTTATTGAGCCTTCTTAATTGGTCTGCACATAAGGAAACGTTAGAAGAATCTTTAGAAGCATTAATGAAAGTCAGTCCGGAGGAAGTCGTGAAATTTCTTCAGGATATTTTGGATGCACTCTTTGATATACTGGTGAGTACTTAATTAAAATTTGATCAGAAAAAAGGAACAAATCAATATTTTTGCTGTTTTTTTTAAGGTTGAAAACGATAATGCCGAAAAATTCGATCCTCTAGTTTTCAGGTGTCTCCTTCGTTTAATTGAAATAGTATCAGATCTCAAGTATCAACATTTTCAATCAGTTTTAGACTTGTATATTAATGAGAGTTTTTCGGCGACATTAGCTTATAGGTAGTTTTTTATCAACATTTAACTAAAACAAACATTCATATTTTCCTTTAATGTTAAGTAAACTTATTAGTGTACTTGAAAATCACATCAAATTTGCAGTGATGAATAGGCCTTCTAACATTGATTTGGAGCTATTAGGACCAGAATGCGAAAAATCTTCGGAAAAACTTCTCTATAAAACTACAAAAAACTTACAATACATCATAAAGTTTATAGTTCGATCAAGAATTTTGTTTGCAGAATTGAACGATAATAGAGAGAGTAATGTGTTCGAAAATATGCTAGAAAGTATTATAAAGTACAAATTTAACTCAAAAAACATAAGTAATCCAAATTTGTTTCAGATTTACTACTCTCATTTATAAAACTTATTGCTTGTCCAAATGATTTACTTCGATCACAAGGAGCAATTCTTAAGTATTTACATGTGATAACGTCCGATATTATGCAGGTATATGATCCACTAAAATTAAGGTACTGAGTTTTCCTAAAATAAATTACAATGTTCAAAATAAATTTTCTTCATAATTTTTTAGCCATAGTATTGTGGGTATCATAACAAATATTCCACCAGGACGTTTAACCCAATCAAAAATGATATGTATAAAAGATCTTGTAGATTCGAAGCTTTTCTATTTGCCTGCTTGCCGTGAAATTTTATTGCCAGTTTTTTGCAAGCAAATAAAAGACAAGCTTGAAAGTAAAGAAGAGGTTTGTTAAATTCAATTAATTTTCATACGTTTTGTAAAGCTTGTTGCTTGAAAGTTTGCATGAATTGCGTGTTGGAATGATTTTTAAAATTCTACTAATGAAAAAACTATTCAATTTAATCCATTTTGAAGATTCCACCCTAAGGCTTTGTTCATATTGCCGGCTGAAAGCGAAGCTGGTAGGAATTTGAGATTGCTGCGACAAATGTTTGTATCAAAGTAAAACCATTTCGAAACGTTCAGACTGGAAGCGAGCTAAATTGCTGATATGAAATGATTTCAGCTCTTCAGGCTTTTAGATGATGGATAGGGGAATATATTATATGTGAAGATTTATAAATATGGATTTGGAATTATTTACACATGCGTGGTGTATATGTATAATATATATATATATATACAGTTAATACTATGATGATGTATTTTAACATCTGATTATGATGTGTGCTGCCAGGTGCATTTTGACGTAATATTTTTATTAAAACAAGATTAAAAGTATACAGAACAAGAAATTCCGACAAATAAAAGGGAAAATGTGGTTCGTAACGTTAATTTTTGTTGTCAGTTCTTTTTTATTACTGTCTGTAGTGTTTTTTTTTTTTTCATGTTTTTTGCTGTCATTTCTTTTTATAATTGGTTATTTTCGTTTTTAGTGTTAATTTTTGCTTTTCTTGAAAATAAATAACGCTACAATTAATAATTAAAAATTATAAAAAAGGATTAACAAAAGTAAAAATAACACTACAGTCAATACTAAGCGATAGTCTGAAACATAGTTAAATAATGTCAAATACACATTCGAGATGAAATCTCTTCCCATAATTTTACCAGCTTCGCTTTAAGTGGGATATTCACTGTGTTTTGTATTTGACAAAATAATCTGCTTATTCTCCTAAAATTCACCTTGTGTATACGTATATATAGTATTAATATGCATTTAATTATTTTGTGGATTCATTTAAAATTATGTGTGTCTGAGTTCTACCCAGCTCGTTGACTTTATGTTTTCAAAGGAGCGCACTCTACAAAGCCAAAAATTATTATGAACTGTCGACATGCATGGATTAGTAAAATAAAAAAGGCATCGATATCCATTTTCGAGCATTTCAAGGAAATTTTTATATGGGAAAAGAAATAAAGTCGTCGATATTTATTTTGTGATGTATGGCTACCTTTACGCTGCTACTCTAAATATGTTTCTCGTCATCAATCTTGCATTCCTGTCCGCTCCACTTCTAGCCGGAATTATGAACAACATCTAATTGATTGAAATAAGAGTTCTGTCATTCTTATTTGTGAAAATCGTTAATAATTAATAATAAGGTTGGTTGTGTTTTTCAGAAATTAATAACAGTTTATTTTAATTTGTTCATATAAAGATTTTTCCAACTTGAAATCTTGGGAAATTAAAAACATTCGAAATTTACATTATTTAAACTCTTCAAAGTAATAGGATTGTGAGTTTGATTAAAAATGAATATTATAAGTTGCGGGGCTTTTAGAGATTTTAATGCAGCGCATTTTATGAAAAATAAAATTGCAGCTCAATTAAATTTTATTACCATGTTTTTGAAATCGCAAATTGAATAGTTAGTAATTGTGTGGCTAATTAGAATTTATATTGTACATCATTATAATATTGAAATCGATTCATTACATCGTTGTACTTATGCTTTTACAAAGTTTTTTTTGTCTGAATGAATGATAAAAGTTTTTTTGCTGTTGATAACTAAATCAAGATTGGAAGCAATTTTTAATTCAAAACCTTTACCAAACCTCACATGCACATTAGATTCTTTTCTTCGGCTAATTCATACTATTCATGGAATGTCATTTATCTTTCATCCTTAAAAGGTAAGTAACTGTATTTTATGATTAAAATAAAACTCATTGTGTTAACTAAAACTTTTTGCTTGTGTTTTATTTTATTCCATTAATATTGCATGATTTTACTATACATCCGTTATTTTGTCAAATTCAAGAAAATGATATTTCATTGTGGAATATTTTTACAATCGCGAATTGATTAATTTTTTGTTTTTTCTTTACATAGATAATGTTTTCTATTTTGTATCTTTATACTATCCCTAATTGTGGAATAGTCTTGAAATTCTTTTTATTTTATCTGTTTGCTAATATTAGTGTACTTTAGAAAAATGCTTCTACATTTTGTAAAATGATTCCACATTTTGTGCTTTAAATACAATTATGCATTCCATATTTTAACTTTCCTTTTTGCATTTCCTGAAATATATATATAAATTTTTATCTCTTTCGCTTAATTTTTGCAAAAACACCAACCTGACCCCCATCCCGAATAGGGTGACGTCAAATCAGATATTTGGCAGCAAGAAAAGAATCTAACAAAAGCAGCAAAGGTTTTGGGTGAGTTAAAATCGCATCTACACTCAAGAGAAACAACAGCTAAGTCTAAGGTAAAATTTTTAAATGCTGAATTGTGATGTATATTTGTGTTGTGGCTGTGTGCGTCTTTAAAATAATTTAAAAATTTTTGAGTCTTTTTGTGTGAAATTTTTCTTTATTGAATCAACAAATTTTGCTATTTACGTTTTAGAGTTCTAGAATGCATAGACTTGTGATTGTTTTTGAAATAATAAAGTAGCTAAGATAAATTATTTATGAATTATTAAAATAATGTAAAAGTTGTTTCGCATACAAAAAAAAATCAAAACTAAGAAAAAAGTACTTATATATAAATTTTATTAAGGGTAGCTTTTAAAAAGACCTCTAGATTACATAATTAAAACTTCTTAGTGATTTAAGTTATGACTATAAAATAAAAAAGGTAAAATACCGCATGAAATGGATTTTTTGCCGTAAATTTATTTTGCTCTTATCTGTTATAGGTATCGGAATGCGTTAATATAATGAACAATATCTTAAAGTTACTTTACCGTCAAGATGTAGGACCGGTGGAAAATGATGTTCGTGATATTATGTTAATCTTACTTCGAACAATAATTCAAACAACCATAGCAATGGATAGGGATAACCCATTTGTTGGGAATTTAGTAGCTATAATGCTGGGAGTTCTACGTAGCATGCACACCATACACTACGATATTTATGTGAAAAATTTCAACACTAGATATGATCTACAGGACTTTCTTACGGAAATATTATTAGTGTTTAGGGATCTGGTCTCAAAACCAGTATTTCCGAGTGATTGGATGGATATGATAATGCATCAAAATACTGTGATACTCGAATGTTTGAAACAGTTTTCTGTTATAATTATTGATTATTTTTTTTATCCATTCGAAAAGCAAGTATGGTCTAATTTTTTTCAATGTTCAATAGCATTTGTAGTTCAGACACCCCTACAACTTGACCAATTTACAGACATTAAAAAGTCAACAATACTATCGCGCTATAATGATATAAGACAAACAACAGCTTTTGAAATAAGAAAAATGTGGTTTCAACTTGGTGAACATAAAAGACAGTTTGTACCGCAATTGGTCGGTCCAATACTCGAAATGAGTATGATTCCCGAAATTAAATTAAGAAAGGCTACAATTCCGATATTTTTTGATATGATGCAATGCGAATATTACAGTTCAAAATATATTTCAGAGAGTTTTGGTGATACAAAGCGGAATAATACTCATTACAAAGCAAACTTTAATGAATTTGAAACAGAAATGATAGAAAAACTTGATGTTCTAGTAGAAGGCGGCCGTGGAGATAATGAATATAAAGAAATTTTTCATGATATTTTAATAAAGGACTGTTTATCGCATAATACACTAAATGTGGATGGAGTAAAATTTGTTAGCATTGTTACAAAACTAATGGAAAGGTTACTAGAATATCGTTGCATAAAAAATGACGAAAGTAAAGAAAATAGAATGGCTTGTACCGTAAGTCTTTTACAATTTTATTCTGAGGTTAATCGTAAGGAAATGTATATTCGATATGTATATAAGTTATGTGATTTACATATGGAATTTGACAATTATACAGAAGCAGCATTTACTTTAAAATTACATAGTAATTTATTGCTGTGGAATGATGGTGAATTGTCGCCTTTGTTACGATCTTATCGCTATCCACAATGTAGAACACATCGAGATCTGAAAGAAAAATTATACAAAGAAATAATTGATTATTTTGATAGGGGAAAGATGTGGGAATGTGCAATCGATATGTGCAAGGAACTAGCATTACAATATGAAAATGAAATTTTTGATTATTTAGGATTAAGTATTATTCACAAAAAAATGGCACAATTTTATGAAAAAATACTTAAAGAAATGAGACATGAATCAGAATATTTCCGTGTAGCTTTTTATGGGCTGAAATTTCCAAGTTTTTTGCAAAACAAAGTATTTATATATCGTGGAAAGGAATATGAGCGTTTAAGTGAATTTTGTACAAGAATTTTGACTCAACATCCATCAGCAGAACTGATGCAGACACTTACTAGTCCAAGTATTGAAATTACTCAATCAGATGCACAATTTATACAAATTAATAGTGTTGAACCAATAATGCATGAAAAAAATCGTTTATTTGAAAATAAAAATATGACGAGGGAAATAATAAAATATCATCAAACAAATAATGTGCAAAATTTCAAATTCTCTAGGCCATTTAGAGATGATAATGACAACGAAAATAGTGTAGGTAATTTGTGGTTAGAAAGAACACTTTTATCAACAAGTTATCCGCTTCCTGGTATACTACGATGGTTTCCAGTTGTTTCAAGTGAAACTTTTAAGGTAAATAATCACGTTTTATTTATATGTCTTTAAATTATACATTATTCTCAAGGAAAATTTTTAAATAAATTCTATTTTTTTATATTTTTAAACTTTTGATTACAATAAAACTACGTAAATAATTTTGTTTTTAAGATATCACCTATCGAGTATGCTATTGAAACAATGGAAACAACAAATCAAGGCATTAAAGATTTGATTATAGCCCATAAAGGGGATGAAAATCTTCCCATAAACCCGCTTAGCATGAAAATTAATGGAATTGTAGATCCAGCTGTTATGGGAGGCTTTAGCAAATACGAGAAAGTTTTTTTAACACCGGAATATCTTGAAAATCATCCCAATGATGAAAAGCTAATTTTAAAACTAAAAGATCTGATTGCATCCCAAATTCCCTTATTGGAAATAGGTAAAGTACAAATTAGTTACATTTATAAAGAAATTTAATTTTCCTTTTTTATTGATGTATTTATATATAAATATATTTCAGCACTATCTGTTCATAAGATAAAAACTCCTATTAGCTTAGTTCCATTCCACGAACGGCTGGAAAAATGTTTTTCTGAAATGCAGGCTAATGTTGAAACCAAATATGGAAAACGAGTAATAAAACATTTAATCAACACCAAAAATTAGTCTAATATCAAACTATTTTTAGACATGCGATCTGAAATTTGACCGTGATTCGTTTGTAATTATGAGGAGAAATGGCTTTGTCACACAGCAAACTTTAGAAGCTAGTAATAGACTTTCAGAGACAAGTATGGGATCTTCTGAGTACGTTTGATATAATAAAATATAATTTTTTAATATTCCTCAAATTCATTTCAATAATAAAATTTTAGCAGTGGACTTTCGAAATCAACTCAAAGTAGCCGCCTTCAAACTAATTCAATTAAATCTACATTTGCTAATTTTAATTTCAACACATCAAATCTAACCAGGTTAACATCTAATTAGTTATATAAAACCCAATATAATCCATAAAAATATATTGACTCTTACAGACCAGATATATCAAATTTATTTTTATTTTTTTCAATAATGATTTTATATTTGATTTTCTTTAACTTTTTTTTCTTTAATTTAATTTCATTTGTTTCGCATAGAACTTCTTTAGGCCATTCCCCAAATAGTAAAAGTAAATCCAAGGAAAAAACACTAAACAAACGGAGATCTAGTAAAAAGGTATTTCCCCTACTTTAACTTTAAACTTTTGACCATTTATATTAAATTATATTTAAGATTGAGAGGGAAGCATTTAGTTCACCTGTAGCGAATTCTCAATGGTATACAACGCCAAGCTTACCCTCTAGCAACTCCATGAAAATGGAAAAGGATGCTATGATTTGTAATACCGCTCCTGTTGTGGAGCTAACAGAAGAGGTATATAATTAGAAAATAATCAAATAATAATTAATTTTTATTAATCTTTTTGATTGTTAATCATGGAAATCATTCTGAATATTTACTAAGGATTGGTTAGAGTTAGTTATTTAATAATTCTTATACTTTTAAAATACTAGTTAACACCCCAACGACCTCTCCGCTCAGAGTTTGAAAAAGAAAAGCGGTTGTCACGGCCTGCCAGTATCACAACACCCTCATCAATAATAAGAGATATTACATCAAATGATACTCATTCACTCTCAGGAGGAGATAGTAGCAATCGTAATTCAATTGGTACGCCAAAATTATCTCACTATTTTGTGGAATATAATTTATTATATGTATATCTTTTAGTTACAAGTGATTCTACGTCCGAAGAAGATTTGATTCCCCCTCCACTACCAGCCAAACAAAGAGATTCAACGGATTATAGCCATTTATCAACTAGTGATCTTTTTACTTTTAATAATGAGCACTTAAATATGTGGGATAAAAAACAATTTCCAACGTCTGTTGTTATCAACTCGTCTTATGAATATTGCAAAACCAAAAATTTTAGTTTATGTATAGATGATAAAAAGAGGCCCGGCCCTCCAACGCCTCCCCCTAAACCTACAAGAAATAGCAAATATTTACAATCTATGTAATAGTATTTTTAAATAATTTATTTAGTTTGTATGTTATGCTGTTCTGCAAAAAGCATAATTGAAACTGTACGAAAATTTGGTGATAAAGTTTATTTTTAATGCTGTTATATTTGTTACCATGTACAAATTTTATTTTCAACATGACAAATTAGTGTGGCTTAAATCAATTAATAAGCTCTTAAGACAATAAAGTTTTCAAAAATTTCCAAAAAGAAATCCAATTTTTAGTCCATAGTTAATATTTTTGGAAAAATTCTTAAAGATTTTCCCATTTTAGTCTTGAAATGTGAAAATATCAGCAAACATCAAGGATGCACACATGCATTTTTTAACGCGGAAAATAAATTTTTCGAACAGGTAAACCAGCAACCATGCAAGCATTCCAGTTGAGACGCAGACTTTAGCAATATAATGCAAATATAATACATTCATATTATCAGTAAAAAGTCAAATGCTTTTGTTTCAGAGCTTGGTATACTGTTGATTTTCTCATGCTAGTGGCGAATGTTTTCTTTTTCAGTTTCGAGTATTTTGGAGCTATAAGAGCTACATCATTGTTTTATAACCATAATCTATGACTTGAAGAGTAGCCGTACATCTGCTTTATTTACTGAATTGAGATTCAGTCTCGATGAGAATTGAGCGTGAGTATAAGAAAGACGAATTTTCACACGAACCTCTCAACTCTTTTTAAAGTACGAGCATTATATTATATGCAAATATTGGAGATGGTGATTTTTCAAATATATATCTAATCTCTAAGGCAGATTTAAAAATGAATTTATAATTCGTCTACTTGCAACCTGATTTGATTTGAATACATATTCATCTTTAAATTGCGCATATTTAATTTCTTTCTCTTTGATTTTATGTAGTTGACCGGGGTTCCATATTTTCTGTTAGGTGTAAATAAAGTTCATCTTGACGAAGTTTTTCATTAGAAAATTTTGTTAATGTAAGAAATGCATAAAGCTCAATTGGTAAATTTAGTGGATAAAGATTTTTTCGAACAGTATAATGCTCTAATATCAAGGAAATGGATATGACACAGCTTATTAGCAGATGTAATCTTTTAGCTTCCATATTGTTTTTTAAAAAAAGATTTAGAAAATATAATGAACTTTATTATCTATTGAAAATTTATTAATTGACTATCCTTCATTCGTTAGAAATTTCTACGTTTTCTATCTTTAGAGCACTCATACTAAGAGAATCTTTTTTAGAATACGTTATGATCTGTGAAGTCATTTCTTGAATTTTTTCATCTTGTAAGCCTAACATATTTTCTAAATGCATGATCTGTAAAATCAAAAATTTCAAAACGCGACAATAAATGAATAAGAGTTACCTTTTGATTCATTAAAGAAATTTTTGAATTTTTTTCTGAGAGAGTTTCTCGTAAATCCTCGTATAAAGAAAACATTACCATTTTTTGTGGAACTTGAATCAAAGCGTCACCAACTTTTTTACTCACATTTATTATCATTACATCACCTAAAAATCTTTTTTATTTCTATTAAAATAAATTTTTTTGGTATTACCATTATCTGTTATTTCATTTTTCTCTTGGTCAGACTCACTTTCTTTTATACTACGGTCAATTTTTGAATGGACCATTAAATTATACAAAAGATTTTCAATGCTTCCTAGAACACCCCTTGATAAATTTTCCAAGCATTTTTTTGACTGACTAAGATTTAATTTCTTCAGTACTTTTCTATTTAAAGTTCGCCAGTTGTCAAGCTTCAAAGCAAAAGAACTTCTTGGGGGATAATTGTGAATATCAATAAGTTTTGGATAAAGTTGTTTTAAAATTTTAGCCATCAATACTTTTGACAAAACATAAAATATAAGTTTTTGGCAAATCAAAAAATTCAGTAGCATTACCTGCATCTGAAAAATCCCTTCCGATTTTGCTGGACCGGCTTATAAGATAGAAACTTTCGAGCCACTTATATAGATCATCAATTTTTTCCTCGTGGTTAAGTTTCATTTTGATTAACGAGAAATATTATTCAAACAAAGCCTTCAAATTATGACGTATAAGAAGCCTACTTAATTTTAAAATAAATTTTGATAATATTACAATTGATTATTCAATTTTAAATCTAAGCAACCTTCAACTTTTGTATATGTTTTTAGCTTTTTATGAATAATTGCTATTAAAAGTTCAATATTCCTATACTGTATATATTGTTTCTCTTAATTTTCTCCGATTGTCGTCAATTATGTAAAAATATCTAAAATTTTTTCTGTGTGCCCAGTTGAGTTTTTTGCTTGCTGGCCACAATATTCATAATTTTATTGCACTCTTTAATTTTGGTAAATAGCTTCAGGGGCAATCCTGAGTTTTATCTCAAGATATTTCAGTTTTATCTTTATTTGGGTTTCACCAAAAAGTATGTAACAAGCGAATATATCAAAATTAAGCCGATGAATTAATGGGTACATTATGTAAAGAATTTTGTGATAGAGTCCGCATCATTAAATGATGTGCAGAGTGAAATCTTTTTAAATTATACAGTAAAAGCTGATTTAGAAGAGTAAATCATATAGAAATCTTTATGGACGTTTTTGTGCTGGTTTTAAATCATTATTAATATTGATATTTGAGCACATCGTTAAAATTACATCACTAAGTTTATTTGCCTTACTCCAAAAAAATTAATCAATTGTTATGTGACCATATTTTTTTGGAGGGGTCTATACCCCTGAGGACCAAACATAGGCACGATCTACCCAGTGTCATTTTTATGGCAGGCGTAGCGAACTGCGCCTAAATCTCGAAGATCCCTGGTTTTAAGAAACTAATTATGTTCTCTAAATACACTAAACTATATTCGACGAAATTAATGTAATTTTGACTTTCTTTTTTAATTGCTTTTCAATTTTATTACTTTCAAGAAATACGATTTTCAGAATTCTACGTTCTTGTCCCATTACATGAAAACCTTCCCGGTAAATCAGAGTTAACTTTAAAATATTAAAGAAAAACTTTATAAATTAAAAAGAAACCACCGTAAGGTCAGAGCCCCAAACCACCAGGGCTCTGCCTTGTTTAACAATCTAACGCTGACTGACTATTCCCAAGCAAAACAACCTGCTTGTTTTCAAAATAGACTTCTGCTAACTGATAAAAATCCCGTTGACAAAAATGCATTTTTGAAACAAACAAGTTGTTCCGGGGTCAACAACCAAGGTGTTGGATCAGGGGTCCGTTACACAATATCATATTTAGTTTCATTGACGTGTGATGTTCTAAAAGTGCCTCTTCTACAATTCATTCTTCAAATGGAAAACATTAATTAGTGCAATCAATATTTTGGAGCTAGGTTTCTAAAAATGCCTGATGTATGCAATGGTACATATCTAAACCTTATAGAATATTAATAGTAGAAAGTATGCAAGTGAAATGGAAACTTATTACAAAATAGATATATAAAATTTATTGTATTTTATTTACCAATTTTACGATACTTAAATGTGACTAATATAATATAACCTAATACATATATGGTCAAATAAACTGGCAAAAATTTAATTCCGCTCTACATCAATCTGTAATGAAACGGGCATGTGTATATGTTGAATTGACATTATAATAAACTATTCAAAAGTAGAAATTATAGTTTTCTAAAAGACCTGCAATGCGAATTAAAAGAATTCAATTCTTACAAAGTTTTTCTAATTAAAGGATGCCAAAATAGAAAATGATTGAATTTAATCCTCTGTGCGGTAATACCCGCAAGCTCAAACTGTGCTTCTATCCTATCAAAACAAAATTGTGGTGCCGATTTCCAGAAGGGAGGGGGTTTAATAGATATGGCGGAAACATTTGCAGCAGCGTTATCCCGTGACTGGATAGCATGGAATTCCATGAATTATTATAACAGGCTAAGGTAGACAGTTTGAATCTGATCTATTTAATGAAGATTTAGGAGAAAACGTTCTACTCCGTCCCATCCTCAAATTAATGGACTGATTAAAGTTAAACGTTTAAAACCAGTTTTTAACTAACAATGACCACACTTGGTCAAAAGCTATTACATTAATTCTATTAGGTCTAAAGCCTGTGTATAGAATGGAATTCGGTGCTAGTACAGCAGAGTTAGCTTACGGCGAAAGCATTCGTCTGCCAGGAGATTTCCTTCAGGAAGTAACATCTTGTAGGTCCCAGGCAGATTATGTTATTAAATTAAAGGAACTGTTCTAAGACATCCGACCTACTGAAGCTTCAAATCATTCATCCTCAAAATATTTTAAATTTAAAGAGCTTGATTCTTGCTCAGATGTTTTTGTTAGGGTGTTTAATAAAACATCACTCAAATTTCCGTATGGTGGCCCTTACGCTGTTGTTTCCAAAAATAAAAATATCTTTGCCATTAGGATTAAAGACAAGGAAGTTAATATTTCCCTCGAACGTCTTAAATCTTATTTCACGTATTATAACAACTCTCCGAATTATAATTCTATCGCCACAACTGATCGAACTAATAAAAACGTAAGATTTTTACTTTAACCATAATAGTCCAAGAGCTGGCAGACATTTTCGACTACATATTTTTGGCAACTTGAAAACCTATTTAATACTTACTTCTGTAATATCTGAGTGCAAAAATGCAGACCTGGCTGTAGAATGAGGCTGCATTATCGACTTATAAATTTTGCAAAATGCGAATTTTTTTTCGCAAAAAATGTTCTTTTGGCAAGATGTAATTTTAATATGTTGTAATTTAGTATTCAAGAAATTTGGAAAAAAAAGCCAGATCATTTAGAGGCCGCTAAAGTTTTGCCAGGCGCTATCAAAGTTATTTTTCCAAAAAATTTTGTTTCAAAATTTGGCTGTACTCTTGATATTACTTCTACTTGAAATTTTTGTTGTAAATCATTATTTCCTACCTCTTTCCATATACATATGTATAAGTTATAACTACAACAAAAAATTAAAATAAAACAAAAATTTGAGGTGCAACAAAAATTTCAAATAGAAGTAAAATCTGGAATGCAGCAAAATTTTGAAGGCCATAAAGTGTCCTTCATGATTCCAAGAAACAAAAATTTTTGTTCTACATATGGCTAGAGAAAATGCAACATCCGTTTTTTTACCAAAATTGCTCTGGTCTGAGAAAGGATTGAAATATTTGAAGTATACGTGTATTATTGTAATATTTTCAGTCGTGTAACATAAAGTACTGTGAAAGGTTCTTATTATTAGAAAAGTTGGTGATATTTTTAATTTTTACAATGTATAGTGGTGAAAGTGACAAATTAGTGTGTGTCATTTGCTTTAAAGACAACGATAAAGTGACCGTGTTTAATGAAAAAACACTAAATAAAAGTAAAGAGGTGCTGAAAATCCGAAAAAAGCATGGGTTGAAATATAAAGACATTGCACTCCCAAAAAATGTTAATTACAAAGATGGTTATCATACCAAATGTTACAAAAATTTCCTGGCTGTGATGCAAAAATATCAAATTCCAAGTCCCTCTGATGTATCTTTTCAAGGTAAGTTGTTATTTTAATTATTTTAAAATTTATATACACAAATAATTTTTATAATGTATTCCTAATCTTTAATTGAAAAACCCTGTCCATTTAGTCGGCTTACCACGTTTACTTACATCAATAACTATAGAATATATTCAATTTTATTATGATTTTTTTTGTTTAATTTGTATAATTTCTCAATTTCTGCAAACCAAATTTGTATAATTTTCATTTCATCTTTTTTGTTCTAACTATTTCAAATGCATTGAGTATCAATACTTTCACTTTCTTAAGGATATTATATAAATATTTTCGGTTACGGTAAAGGACACGACTATTAAATATTCTTATACCTTTTACCTGTATTGAACATTATCATTGTATAAACATGTGGTCCTAGTTTTTTACCTGCTTTAATTGCCACATTTAATGTGCTATTTCACTGGATGAAACTTGAAGCCAGCAGCACTTTCATTTTTAGAGTAGCTAGTTTTTTATTTAAGCTTTTTCAATTTTTATGTTAACAATTTGTAATTTTTGAAGTTAAATAGATTTTGAAGTTAAATTTTATTTTATAAAATTAGAAATTAATGTTGCTGATATTTCCACATCAAATGAATATCATAATAGTGAAGCATCAACATCTCAGGAGGGTGACATATCTGACATAACAAATACTTTTAACATTTGCACCCAATTAAAAACCGTTGTTTATATTTTTTGCGGCAAGAATAGAAGACAATACAAATCTAAACGTCAACCGCTTTGTCCTGTAAATGTGAAATTTTTACAAGAATCATTGCTAGAGTACAGAGAACACATAATTAATACAGAACTATATGAAAAATTACAATCTACTAGGTTGCTACATAATCATCGAATATGTAGAAAGGAATATTTTTATAAATTACAGCAGTTAAAAGAAAAGCCTGAAACAGATTACCACAGGAATTTAAAATTACATAAAGAAGCTTATGAAGAAATTTGTAGCTTCATTGATGAAAATATTATTAAAAATAAAACATTTTACTTTTTTTCTACTTTATGCAATAATTATGCAAATCTTATTAATGATATTGCATTGCAAAAAGGGGAAACATAATAAACAGATAATGAAGAAGAAGCGGAAAAATATGATAACTTTTCTGATCAAGAATCAGCAGAAGAGGAATATGATGAAGAAGAAGAAGCCACGACGTCCGACGAAAACTAATAAATAAGCAATTTATTTTTATACATTAAATAATAATCAAAAACAAAAACTAATTTTATTTATAATTTTATTTAAAAAAAACTGAAAAAGCTATCGGTATACTATATCGAGGAGCTATCCCTCTCACTACTTACATATATCGCTGTTGACTCGCACTTATGTTAAACATTTAAAATCACCAGACAGGTATACTTCACTACGAAAAGGTGTGTAATTTTAGAAATATCTATGTTTAGTTACGAGTATTATGCCGAAAATGCGTTTTTCAATTTTTTGGAAAAATAACTTTGATAGCGCCTGGCAAAACTTTAGCGGCCTCTAAATGATCTGGCTTTTTTTTTCCAAATTTCTTGAATACTAAATTACAACATATTAAAATTACATCTTGCCAAAAAAACATTTTTTGCGAAAAAAAATTCGCATTTTGCAAAATTTATAAGTCGATAATGCAGGCTCATTCTACAGCCAGGTCTGCATTTTTGCACTCAGATATTACAGAAGTAAGTATTAAATAGGTTTTCAAGTTGCCAAAAATATGTAGTCAAAAATGTCTGCCAGCTCTCCTACTATAACTCCTCTTATAATCTTTCATGCAAAATTGTGTCTATCCTGACCTGAGGTCAATCTGTTTGGGGAGTAGTGTGGCGGAGAAATTTGTCAAATAGTAATTTAAAGTTAAAAAAACTATTTTACGTAGTAGGTTTGATTTAAAATGAGTCATGAAAGTTGACTTGATTGGCATTTTTAATTTTAGTTAGAGAGTCAGAGAGAGAGAGTTCAAATTATTATCATAGAATATTAAAAAAAAAATTTTATTTTTTCATAATTAAACTTTCATAAAATTAAAAAAATGTTATTATTGTAAATGGTTTTATTATATTTCAAAAAATAAATAATTGAAAATAAAATTTGTAAAATAAAAACTGTTTCCCTTGAAAAAATAATTTAAAAACAACAAATAAATGTAAAAAAGTGATGCTAAGGCATTCCACACTATGTACTATAAAATCCAGCATTTTAAATTTAGCTGTTGCTTAAGAAGTTTGACAGTGATTTTAATGAGTGATGAATTAAATTTACAATCATCATGTTTCATTATGAGTCTTTTAATCCAAAATTTATCAAAGGCTTTATACAGTGGCGGATTTACCAGCAGGCTGAGTAGGCTGGAGCCTAGGGTGGCAAATTTGAGGACCGATTTTTTTTTACTGTCTTACAAAAATCAGAAAAATTGCTATGATACGATTTCATTTTTCCTTGCAGAAATAAATCTGCAAGATATATTTCCGATGGCTCTTTCCCTTTTTTTTCCATTGCACATTGAATACTAGGTTGAATATTACGTTTCCTACTAAATAGTTCAGATCATCATACACTCTATTTATTATATCAATTATAAATTACGATCAAAAATTCAAAATACCTGAAGGGATTACGGCTAAATGGAACTAGGATCAAGGATCTGGAAGTACCAGTTATTTATCAAAGACTGTTTGCGATGAGTTTATTCTCTTGATGAGTCATAAAATCTTGAAGCAGATTGGAGATGAGATAAGGAGGGTAAAATACTTTTCCTTAATCATCGATTCAATACCAGATATAGCACATGTGGACCAACTCACCGTCGTGATTCGATACGTTTTGGAAACGGGACAACCATGTGAAAGTTTTCTCAAGTTTTTTTCTTCAGTGGGACATAAAGCTGAAGATATGTTTTCTGCCCTTGCTGCAGAACTAAAAACCTTAAACATAAATATTGAAGACTGTCGTGGACAATCATACAATAATGCCGCGAACATGACTGGTATATACAATGGCTACCCTACCTCTATGTATAGAAAATAATCTAGGAACTGACAATTGTAAAGGTAAGAGCGGCAAAAATTCAATAGCCTACACTTGAAAAATGAGTAAATCCGCCACTGGCTTTATAAGATGTCAAGTGTTTGTGAAAATTAGCTAGTGCATGTACAGTAGAATGGCGATTTAGGGAGTTTCAAGAAATAGAAGAAAAAAATCTAAATTGACTGGCTTAGTTATTATCAGTATTGATCAGTTCAAGGGGCACTAGGCCTAAATTATTTTGTAGACTTTTTTCAAGTCACGTTGCAAACACATTCGCTTTTTTTCAAATTATCATATATCACTTGGTTATTATGGGCAAGAAGGGAGTCAGGAAAGTTCAGCTTCCTACCAGTGGCCGACAGAAGTTTGGGCTAGATTTGAGCGTCGGTAACATTTGAGAAAATTTATCTGATGAGTAAAACTTATATGAGCTTTCGATAGTTACTGTAGTAAGTCTTTTTGCAAGAGAGCTTAAGCGTATAAATCAGGATAATCTCTAGAAGATGTATTTCAATTCATGGCAATATTAGGAAAGTTTTGGAACGAAGACTATGACGAACTTACATGAGAACTATGCCGAAAATTTTAATTAAATTTTAACATGAAATTCTAAAAGGAAATTCTAATACAAAAATGTTATTCTTATTATTCTTAATTGTGGTGTTTTTTAGATTTTTTTTCCTTTTTGGTTAATTGTTTTCAGTTGTCTAATATTGTTTCTTATTAATGTTAATCATTTTTTTTTAAGTATTAATTTTAGAGATTCCCTAAATGAAATTATAAAACGAAATTCTATTTAAAAAAAAGCCTTACAGCTGAACTTATTGTGTTAATAAATATTTCTCTTAAAAATCGATTAAAATAGATGTTTGCTAGTAATCTTTGTATTGTTAATTTTTAACTTTATCTGATATGGATGATTAATACATCTGATGCTCTGCTTGCTCTAATAACCTATTATTCATACCTATATGAAGATTCTATATTTTTTGGAAGGTGCTAATTTTTGCCTGTGCACCATTTGCTGGAACGATTCAGTTTTTGCTTTCTATTGCTTTTAACATTGGTTGATTGGATTTAAGTTAAGTAATCTCTATCATAACCTCATCTACTACAAATAAGAAAAGAGTCATACCCATTTCTTGAGAATAGGAAGTTTTATTTATTCATAATATAACCAAATCGATCCCTTCCTGTTGGCTAGATTTATACATAAACCATTTAAAACTATTATCACTACTTACAATTAGATCTTTCTAAAACTGTTTAAGAACTCCTTTATCTCCTAATTCATAAAATGAAAGTTTATAACAAGTGAAATCAAAAAATATAGAGACGTTTGTTAATTTCAAATTTAGATTTTCGTAGATATAACCTATATTTCAAACGATTAGTTAAAATCTTATCTAAAAATGTTCAATTTTTTTGAGAATACATATATTAAAGAGCGTTTTTGAGCAGTTTTGCGATGATTGGAAAATTCCGTTATTTTTATTTTTTTAGATAAGTTCATAAATCTTAACTATTAAAAATAATAAGAGTTTTTATGAGTGGAAATTTTTATTTTAAATTTAAATAGCTAACAATTATTGACTGAGATATTGAGTTAAGACTTAAAGCCCCACTAATGCAAAAAAAACGACTCTTTTTGTAAAGCTTTTATCGGTTGAACATAATGTTTTTTCAAATATTTTGATTTTTTTATAAAATTAAATCAAGTTGTTATTATTAGTAATATTATTATTAGAATAATTGATATTTTAAAAACTATCTACAGAATATAAGCTTTTCGGCGCACTTATTTATTTTTTTGTTTGTTTGCACTGCTGCGCATATAGCAGTAGTTTTTCACTATATTAGGTCATTATATTGCCATCTCCTGTGATTTGATTTTTTGGCATAAAAATACCAAACTTGAATCAAAATACACTTGAGTTTAAATTGTTAAAAAAATAATTTGTAAAAATAATGGAGTTGTTTTTATCCGCAGTTCGCCACTGTGTTGCATAGTTATTTTTTGGCTTTTGGAACCTTGTATGAATACACAAATGCAGCATGAGGTCGACTGGATTTCCCATAAAACTTTTCAGAATGATGTAATCAATATGTGGTCCAAAACTCAAAAAAATATATTGTTTTGAATCTTAGTCTTAACACTAGTCAATGCAATGTATTTACATAATATTATTTTATAACAGTAATCCAAGGCAATGCCCCTCATCATTTCCAGGTCGTGGTCACTTAATATGTGGAAATATTTGCCACGCATATTCTTCATTTTTAAAGTAATTATATTATGTTGGTCCAAGTCAATTATATAAAACCCAGAGAGCTTCAATAAAATATAAGAGAATAATTATGTCTATCGAATACCGGTTTGAATTTCATTTTCTTTATTTAAATTTATCGTCACAATGACTTTAACGCTGAGGCAACTAAAACAGTCTATGAGATACCTTTGTTAAGTGTACGTGCAGTCAAACGACTTCAATTTTACGAGTAAGCTCACAATTTCTTATTAATTGATATTGTGTCATTTATTTAGTTATTTTTCACCGAAAAAAGTGCCCAAAGAGTTTTAGGATTTGATTTCTTAAATATTTATTGTTTTAGAAAAATTTTTTAATTTATGTAATGCTTTTTGTTTTACTCATTTAGTAGTGAAGTGTACCCTAATTTTTACTTCAATTAGTAATCTTACTTTGATCGCGTAAGCTTAACTTTGGATATTTAGTACGACAAAATAAATATGTTTTCTGATTCAAAATTATTTTATTATTCATAACTTTGCTTTGTTTTTGATTTTGAAGAATAATATTTTAACCAATAAATTTACTACAAATACATATTAAAAAATGCCTTCATCCAAATGGGTTACATAGCATAAGGTTAAGTAGTGAAAGTGAATATATTTTTCTTTTTATACTTTCCTTTAATTAATTTTGGTTAACGGATAAATTTTTCATTCACAATGATGATTCAGACCTCATAATTTACGAAAATGGGAATCAAAAATTATTTTTATAGTTAAACTTTGTTGTTTTACACCCGGGATATAGAGTGTTCATGAAACTGTCAATATTTCCTAATAAAATTTAAATCAATTTTCGATTTTTTAAAGTTAATAAAGAAATAACATCGGCATATTTTTTGATTTTTACGAAAAAGTCATCTAGGGGTCAATTAACCTTTATTAGAAATTTCATTACATAATTCCACTTTATACATGCATATAAAATGTTTTTAAATGAAATGCTGCTTTTTATCTTATAAGTGATAAATTTTTAAGTTTTACCAAGTAAATTTCTAAATTTATGGGTATGAACTCTCAACGTCTTTTGTAAACAACGAAATCAAAAAAAAAATAGAATTTTTTGTGCATTCAAATTCAAAGAATTATGTTTTGTAAAACCACTCTCAAATACTTCTTCCTTCTACATTTTATTTTAAAATATATTTCAAAACAAAAAAAGCAAATATTTCCATTGATGATTTTCCATGATATGATATTTTAAATGTTTAGGTACAGAAAACAATTTCAATTTATATGATATTGTAAGTGTTCAATTTCCTTATATTATATGCTATTTGGTATATTTAGCACAATGATAATACCAAATTTATTGAAGGGTTGATACTCATTTACTTACTTCAAAATTAATTGGTATAGAAAATTTAACTACGAGTATACAGTTAAAAAATATCAATAAACACAAATTAATTAAATTAAGCTTTTTGCAAAAAAACTCGGTTTTGTTAATTACGCTTGTTAGATATTAATGGAGAAAAATATATGAGTTGACCTAACAGTAAAAAGTTGTCATGCTAAGGATACACGATTATCTTCCCTTTAAATATATAAAAATTGATTGGCTGTTTCCACACAAGGAAATAAGTTTCCGGAAACATTTTTGTTTTTAGGATAGAGCGGCAAGAAGTAAAGGGTAAAATTCTAAAAATTTAATTAAAAAGTTAAATTTGTTTCCAGAAAAATTTGGTTATCACGAGAAACATTCCTATCACATACAAGAAGTAATTTATATATATATTTACAAATCACACACTCTTTTATATTTCTCTATCATGCAAATGAAATGTTTCCAGGAAACTTGTTTACCCGTGTGGACGATCAAAATTTTTTCGAAAAAAACCAGTTTGTTTCTGAAAACATGTTTTTTCGTGTGGAAACACTAATTCAGAATCACATAATTCTAATTGTATTCGATTGACAGAAATTAATATTTACTCATTAATTTGGGAAACCATTACTTTTGAACTTAAGTATAAAAATTAGTGATTTTGTTGCATAAAATGATATTAAAAAACTTTGTTTTTATTGCAGCATTGATATTAGCTCTATGAGTGTGTTTTTTTAATCAACCCACTTGGGTTAGTTTAACCCAGGGAAGTGTTCATAAACAAGGACTCAGTCCTTGTGTGTGTGTGTGTGTGGTGGTGTGTATATGTATGTATGTATGGATGTATGTATGTGAGCTTTTTTATGAGATTCATTTTCTCAAAAACTACTGGTCCAAATTACGTTTTTAATATATCAATCGATGTTTACATTGCTGCCAACTAAATTTCCGCCCGCGAATTTTTTCAAATTCTTCGGCAACGTCCATAAAGAGTGATTTGCTTTTTAATGGGCTCAAATTTCCTTTTCTGAGCTGCACTAAGTCCACGAGACAATTAATATCCCCAGAGCTCCATTTCCCGGCATAGAATTGTCTATAATAGAAATACATGTACAATATTTAAAATAAAAAAAGAATCATTACCTCCTGAACAGGCCATTTTTCTATTTAATTTTGATTTTTAATTATATTTTATTTTCAGGATTAAATACATATTGTAAATAATAATTGCAAACAAAAACTTTACCGAAACAAAAATTGGCAGCTAACTTGACATTCGACATAAGGTTCGTTTAGCTTATGAACACTTCCCTGGGTTAAACTAACCCAAGTGGGTTGATTAAAAAAACACACTCTATGTATTGTTTGGCTTTCCTTTTCGAAATAGGTTGAAGCCTTAGATATGCTAATTTTCTATTTCTCATGAGTAAACTCTACAATTCAACCTCAATACTGTTTAATTCTGTTTTTTCGTCAGTTCTATCAACAGCATTAAGTTTTATTTTCAATAATGTTTTTATATTACTAAAATACTTACTAACAAAAGTTCTTCTTCGATCGAAAAACTAACACCGTGCCTCATTTTATTCTACATCATATAAATGTTTTAAATATCGAATTATAATTATATAGTACACAAACTGATGATGTCGCTTTCACATTTACTTCAAAAAATTTGAAACTTAAAAAAATTAATTGAAATACACTTTAATTAACACAGTGTTAAATACACTTAAGAATAGAAAATAGCATAACATTCAAAAACTAAAACCAAATACGAAACTTCAGTCAAAAATTTGTATATAAAACTAATTTATTAACTTTCAGCATCCTACCTTTTAAATACCCTTCCTATTATGTAGTTATACATGTTTAGTGGTGTCTAACTGAAACTTTTTTTTTAAAACTTGAAAAAAACAGAATAATAATAAAAAACAGAACGTGAATAACCAAAGAGATCTGCCCGATTGGTGGGCAAAATATTACATAAAAACCTGTTTATTTTTTTAACTAATAAAATCTATTGGTTTATTTTTGCTTAGAATATGAACTTATTTGCATTTAGTCTGGGTGAACCTTGGATTCAAATTTTTCTAACACTTGCAGTCGGAGGATTTTTTTCGATTCTCTTAGCACTCAGACTCTACGCCCACATGAGCTGTGGAGTTTGTAAAAATAAGGTGAATTATAATATATTTCCATAAATAACTCAGCTAAATTATTTTTAGATTAAAATGAATGGAAAAACAGTATTAATTACTGGAGCAAATAGTGGTATTGGAAAAGAAACGGCAAAAGATTTAGCCAACCGTGGAGCGCGTATTATCATGGGCTGCAGAAATATTGATACAGCTAATGCTGTCAAAGGTTTTATACTTAATCGTTAAAAATCTATTGTATAATTGGGTACATTTTTAGATGAAATAATTAAGGAAACTTCTAATGACAATATTGTAGTAAAAAAGCTGGATCTAAGTTCTCAAAAATCTGTACGTGCCTTTGCAGAAGAAATAAATGCCACAGAAAAAAAACTTGATGTTTTAATACATAATGCTGGAATAGCTTTATCTTTTAGAGGATCAAAAAGTGAAGATGGAATTGAATTAACCATGGCTACTAATCATTATGGACCTTTTCTTTTAACACATCTACTAATTGATCTTATGAAACGGAGTGCGCCAAGTCGTATAATAATAGTAGCGTCAGAGTTATATCGTATCGCCTCAGTCAATTTGAATAATCTTAACCCAACTGGAACATTTCCGGCAGCGTATTTATATTACGTTTCTAAGTATGCTAACATTTATTTTGCACGTGAGCTGGCACAGCGACTAAAAGATTCAAAAGTGTCTGTAAACTTTCTTCACCCAGGAATGATAGATTCCGGAATATGGCGTAATATTCCTTTTCCTCTAAATTACCCAGTGAAAGCAATTACTAAAGGATTCTTTAAGACTCCTAAGCAAGGTGCTCAAACCTCAATTTTTTTAGCTACAGCAGAAGAACTAGAGAATGTCACTGGAAAATATTTTATGGACTGCAAAGAGCACAGTATTTCCAATGCGGCTATGGATTTGGAAAAGGCTAAAAAGTTATGGGAAGAATCATCAAAAATTGTCAACTTAACGGAAAATGACCCAAAAATTTAAGCTTCTATTACTATTTTGAGCTGCTGCTTATTTGAAGGAGTATGACAAAGCTCATATGATTGCTCAATTTATGAAAAAAATTATATATAGTTCTAGTTTTTATATGTCACCTTCTTGATAACTAAAATCCTTGTATTTTATATTTAACTGCATAGCAGTTTGTTTGGTACTAGAATTACATTAGTTTCAACAAATCATAACAATTGGAAGTTTTTATATGAGCTACAATGCTGGAAATAATTAAAACCCCAAGGTATTTCTTCTGGGTTTTAATTTCAAAGTGAAAATAAGTTAAAAATATTTTAATATTTTACAGGTAATCAGTTCTATGTATGTAAAAACTTTGTACTTTTTATAGTAAAATTTTGAGTTTGGATAGTTTGTAGTGATGCCCTGTTTGATTTTAAAGGAGCTGCTTTTTGTCACAAAGAAAAATTTCTACAAAAGGTGAACCGTTCACAAAACTTTTTACCTTCGGGATTAGAAAATTATGGAACTGAAAAGAGAAAAGGTCGTCCTTCAAAGCTCTCTCTCATTGTCAGAGCGAAATGGGCAGTTTTAGGGGAAATCAGTGAAACATTGAAAATTGTACAATGTTTTAACCAAGGATGGAGTTCGCGTCTGGTTAGGAATTGTATATTTTTAAATTATATTACAATGATTTTTAAATAATTGTCTGTGTATCATGCCTCCTTTGATGTCACAAAGATTAATCATTCTAAGATACCCGAGAGATGATCTTATATAATAGTTTTAATTTATCCGAACATTCGCTTGGATCATGAAATATGATCTGAAAGAATTCTATAAATACCTGCTTAAAGCTCGGTTTCAGCATGCCCATCTCTACCTGTAACCAGAGCTCAGATTTCTATCATACCACGCAAAGAAATTTGATTTTTTCGACTTATTTTTTTTTATTTTAGTATGTAAAGTTTGAAAAATTTCTAATAAAATTTTTAAATCAATTTTAATTCTAATCAATAGAAAATACAAAAAGAAACTTAAACGTGAGTATTGAATCTGAAAATACAAGCAAACATCTCTCAACAAAAGAAAAAAAATAAGCACTGGGAATAATTAAGAGTTGATAAAAGTTAAATCTCTAGAGATTTGGAAACAGTTACTAATAATAAATGGTAATAATCGGTTCGAATCCCATCACGAGAATTTTTCTAAATATTTTTTTTTTCTTAAATTCACCAATTTTTTTAAACTTACAATTAATTTCCCTTTTATTTAACAATATTTTAATAATTATTTTAATAATAAGTTGGGAATAATGGGAATCGTTGTAGTGTTGTTCGTGGCGCGGAGGTGCGAAGGTGCGGAGGTGATAATTAATTTAACATTAACATTAAATTTAATTTAGGCATTAAAGGCATCAATGGAAACATAAAACATCAATAAAAGAAGTTTATTTTTGACAATGTGGTTTAACACATTTAATATTGTAATAAATGTGTGTAATAATATCACGGTTCGAATCCCATCACGAGAATTTTTCTAAATATTTTTTTTTTTCTTAAATTACCCTTTAAAATACCCGAGAGATGATCTTATATAATAGTTTTAATGGTTAGAACACGATTTGCGCCCCCCCCCCCCAAATGATTTTCAGTTTTTCTTGCGGAGACCGACTCCCTAAATTCGTAAAAAATTTTTTAAATATTAAAAATTGCTTAAAATCTTGTCGGCAAGATTTCCAAAGCATGACCCCGCAAATATTTTCACTTTTTCTTGCGGAGACCGACTCCCTAAATTGGTAAAAAATGTTTAAAGAGTTTTTCAGCCTTCAACCAAATAAATATCTATCTTTAACAACAAATGCAGCCTTGAAACTAAGAGTCAATATGGGTAATTTTTACGATAAGAAGAAGAGAACATAGAGAATATAATGTCTTGACAATTTAATATGGCGATTTTAAAGAGGTTTTAGTGTAAACTTTAAAGATCGAAAAACCATATTAAGGCAACTTTTTAAATTTTTTTATTATTTTTTCCGATATTTGGGTGTCGGGCTTAATCGAAAAAAGTACATATTAAAGTGCCACCACTAAGGGAAACCGTGCCTAAGCGCACTATTAGCAAAAATATATGTATCATAATTTTCCTTAAGTTTATGATGAATTTTCCTTACTCTTATCTCTCTCCCTTAATTAGCAGATTTACGGTTTTAGCAACTTACTAGATTTGTGAAACACATCCTTAAATAATATAAGCCGGACAATCCTAAAATTTAAAATACATTTTGATTTTATGAACACACTTTTTTCGACAAAGCCTGTCAATATTCAATATTTTCAAAAACGTCAAACTGTAGAATGTGCAATTTCTTAAATCGACATTCCATGTGTGAAAAAGTTTATTAAAATGACCACCATTCGACCATTTACTTGTGATGACATGTTTAAATTTAACAATGTGTAAAATATTTCAAATAATTAAATATAATTCTTAAAACAAAAACAAACTATATAATGTAGGAATTTAGATCCACTAACAGAAACATATGGATTATCCTTTTACATGCAATATTTAGCCCACTGGCCCGAATACTTCCAAGTAGCAGAATCTCCTAGTGGTGAAATAATGGGTTATAGTAAGTTTTTCTTTTGAAAATCTTAAGAAAATAAATATCAAACTGATTTGACTGTTATTTAGTTTGTTTTTTCTGAGTATGAATTTCCGATATTTTATATTACTTTTAGTCATGGGAAAAGCTGAAGGACATAATGAAAATTGGCACGGTCATGTTACAGCATTGACAGTTTCCCCTGATTATAGAAGATTAGGTTTGGCTGCTTTGCTGATGAGCTTCTTGGAGGATGTTTCGGAAAAGTAAAAACCATAAAATTATTTCAATGAAATTTATAAAATAATTAAAAATATATAGAAAATCCGCCTATTTCGTCGATTTGTTTGTACGAGTAAGTAATAAAATAGCCATTGATATGTATAAAAATTTAGGATACATCGTGTATAGAACAGTGCTGGAGTATTATTCTGGCGATCCTGACGAAGACGCCTATGGTATAAATAAAGTATAATGGTTTTTGATTTTTTAGCATTAAATAATTTCCAGATATGCGGAAAGCACTATCTCGTGATGTGGAACGCAAGTCAGTTATACCATATACACATCCAGTAAGACCGGAAGAAGTAGACTAATAAAACAATTTTAGTTTTTCAAATAATTTTGCAAAAATTATATATATGTTTTAGCAAAATTGTATTAATAAAATATATTGTACGAATAAATATTGATTTAACACATCAATTCAATTTTGAGCTTTAATCATTGTTAATGTTTCAACTATTTCAATTTCAGGAACCTTGAAAATGTAATTTTTCTTGAAAGGAAAAACAATCTGCTATCTTGTAATTAACGTGACATACAGCAATCTGCGGCAATATTAACAGTATAACCCTCAGTAATAAAATCTATTGCAGTTTATAAAGGATGTGAAAACAGTACGATGCAACTTAATTTTTCTAAATATAGATTTCTTAGGATTACTATGAAAAAACTAAATACTATATGCTTTGCTAAAATTTAAATGTGAAGAAACTTTTTTAAAATATATAAAAGCACTCTTTTGAAATTTTTAGCCTTTGATAAAAGAATAGAAATTTATATTGTAACATTATATTATATTGGTCTTTTCGATGGTACTCGCGAAAGTATTTATATCAAAAGATTTAACAGCCTCTAAAAAAACAACTGTTTAACAATATAAATTTTATTTCTTAATTGTAATTTTTACGTGGAGTGCTTAACGATGAAGTTTATTTATGTGAAAATATACAAAATATGGCTGTTATTTTTCAACCTCCCTTATTTCTAAGTCAATGGTTTTTAAATTTTTCATATCATTGAATGTCATAATAAAAGCAAAGTCGTTGTATTCTTAGGTAGTTATTTTTAATCAACAAAATGATACATGTAACATCAGCTTTGAGTAAGTACAAAACATTAGCTGCTATAATGTCATTTTTGAATGAGTAGGCTTTGAGGGTGGTTAAAAGAGATGAGATGACAGAAGAGGTAAGAAGAGAACATATAAGGTGGTGATTTTATCTGAAGCTTGAACCACGTGCAAAGAAAGAGGTAAAACA
The DNA here is from genome assembly GCA_947359355.1 of Acrocera orbiculus. Taxonomy (NCBI): domain Eukaryota; kingdom Metazoa; phylum Arthropoda; class Insecta; order Diptera; family Acroceridae; genus Acrocera; species Acrocera orbiculus. Next base: position 44,681,914 of record OX375756.1, on the reverse strand, counting down.
AAGAAAAATCGATTAGGTGGAATAACCGCCTGCTGAGTTAGGTGCGGGCTGGAGTAACCGCCTGCTAGGTTAGGGGACAGGCTGGAGTAACCGCCTGTCGAGCTTGGAAGCGAAGTTTGGCGAATCCACTTCAGCTTTCATTTGACAATCACCTTGTTTCCGTCTCCGCATTCAATATTTGAGCACTTCCGTCGACAACTGACTAATTAATGTTTTGGGTTTCTTTTAGGGAGATTGGCACAGTCCATCAGCTCGAGTCAAGCGTCGTCAGACAACTGATACCAACTTCAAGGGAAGAATAACTGTACAATAACATCATAGATATATAAAAATTATACAACTCAACCTGTTAAACAATAAACGTTTTTCTTAAATTAATCATTCGTTTCATACATATTGAATTTTTTAATATATGCTAAATTTTCCATTAAAATACTATAAAAAAAATATTTGAATATATTTCTTCGCAGACAGCAATCGAGAAACTAAAATACATCTTAAAGATATCTGAACTTCTAGTTAGTCCTCTTTTCGCTTTGTCATTAAGTCAACCAAGAGACATCTAAAAGTTATCTTAAATACATCTGAATTTTGAGGTCGAACAATATCTAAATTATGTCTGAGCTCTGAGGTCAAAAAGATGACTGTTATGCCCAGCTTTGCAAATATATATACAAATAAAACTGCAAATACTACATAGCAGTAAATGCCATGTTCTTATAGTTCGAGTAAAAAATAGAGAAGAGGAAAGAAACCTCCCCACATATTTCTCGACGGGTACTTTTGTCGGATTTCTAAAATAAATAAAATACATAAGCTTATATAGACTTACCTATAACCTATGTCCGTGATATAAGTTAAAGATTTTTAAAAAATTCAAAATATTTATATCCTTTTTTCATTGCAAAATTTCTAATTATATGAGGTTTAATTTTCCCAAGTAAAAAACAAGATGTACCTGGCCTCTTACGCAAGACAACGATTCAACGTCATTACATGTCGAAAAGATGTCCATAAGCACTTTTAGATATCCTTAATAGGGGGTATTCACTATATTTTTTCCAACTCATAAAGCCGCTCTCTCGTTCAATGTAAATTAAATGGAAATGGCAGGCTTGAGAGTAAAAAAATTCAACATGTTTAATTTTCTACTCTCAAGCTGCTATCGGTTTCTTTTGTATTAGTCGTTCACTAATACATACATGCCAAAAAATCATTTTAATTTTGCCTTTTTGAGGAGTGCACATCTAAGAAAACATATGAAAATGCCAAAACAAGCTGGGTTTCTACAGCTGAGTTTTGATGTATGCGTTTATACGTCAAAGTTAAAATTACATTTAAAAAACAGAATTTGAGAAAAATACTTATACTATAATTTTGCTTTTTTTAGAAACTTAAAGAATTTTTATTCTAGTCTTACCCTATTTACCGGCAAAATATGGCAAATATTACTGGAAAATCCTTACGACATTTTTATGATTAAAACATTATTTTTCACAAAAACAACACTTTAAACTTAAAATAAATTGATGTTATTTTTTTCTACAGAATTATTTAAGTGTTTTCACCTAAAAATATTTTAGTTTTTTTCACCTAAATATTTTATTTTACAAAATAAAAGAAAAATTATTCGAATTTCCTATGCTAACATAGCCTATAAAATTTTATAAATTGAAATGCTCTCTGAAATAAATGCACACAATTATAGAATTATCGACACCATTTTAAAACATATATTTTACACTATGTACGTATAAGAGTGGTAGGAGGAGAAGCAAGGTTTGACGTCAAGCGGAAAAAATAGTGAATTTTCACTATGACGCCCTATGAGACTTATGTGCTGTCTGGGCTCCATCCAAAAATATAGCAGGGCTGGGATTCTGTCTCGGTGAGATATGAGGATGAGAATGAGAATGTCAAATTTCGACATATTTGCCATACATTATATGTCCAAATCCGACTTTTTCATTCTCACGCTAACTTCTCACCGAGACAGAATCCCACCCCCAGTTATAACATTTTGTGGATGGTGACACACGAGTCGTCATTACATGCACAGCTTTTCGAAGTTACAGTTGAGTTAGCAGCCACTTTTCTAAAGTCAGCAAATTAGTGTTTCCATACGAGGAAACATGATTCCAGAAACAAACTGTCTTTTTTTCGAAAAACTTTTGATCATCCGCACGGGTAAACAAGTTTCCTGGAAACATTTCGTGTGCAAATAGAGCAATATAAATGTGTCTGTGAATTGTAAATAAATTACTTCTTGTATGTGTTGGAATGTTTCTCGTGATACCCAAATTTTTCTGGAATCAAATTTAAATTCGAATTTTTAGAATTTTACCCTTTACTTCTTGCCGCTCTATCCTAAAAACAAAAATGTTACCGGAAACTTGTTTACCCGTGTGGAAAGAGCCAGTAGAAAAGCTGCCCTTATGCCTATGCATATGTTAAGGCCCCTGTAAACGAGAGACAATGCTGCTGACTTACTTATACCCTTGGCTGCGGTAATATGTCACAACTCGGGTTACAGCAGCAAAAATTTCCAATAAACACCTTATGATAAACAAAAAACATAACCTTTTACTTTCACTTTAGTATAGATCTTTATTTTTATAAGATTAATTTTAGTTTCTGGTAGTTTTGGCTGAAATTTTTTCATAAAACGTTACGCAGCTGATATTGATAGCCTAAAGCGGCTACGTGTGAAGTAACTATTAGGAAAAAATAAATATACTTGAATTTTGAAACAGATCCGTCTAACTAAGCTGTCATACTTGATATTTTCACAGATTTTTGAAATAACAGTTAGAATGAAAAAATTTTTTTATTAGCTTGATTTTGAAAGATATTTGTCAAATTCATATATTTTCCTCTTTTATTTTGAGTTCCTTAGCGAAACTATAGTGATTTAATGAGACTAGAATGACAGGAAATTATACCGTTGACACTATAAATCATTTTTCTGAGAACAATGAGGGACTTTTCAAAAAAATAAATATTTTAACTACAAAGTTGGAAATTTCTCACCAAGTAAGTTTGATTAAATATTTTTAAAATGGTTTTGATGTTTTTGAAAACACCAAATACTAACCAAACTCTCTTGAATGCATACTTTAAATTGAATGTATAAAAATTTATGATTCCATTTTTTTGTTCATAAATAATTGTTAGAAATGCTGGTTTATTCTAGGTACCAACAATACGTGACTTTTCAATTATTAAACCAATCAGCAGGGGGGCATTTGGGAAAGTGTTTTTAGGTTTTAAAAATAGTGACCCAAATAAACTGTTCGCTATTAAAGTAGTTTATAATAAAACATATTATGAAATTCAATAATACAAACTTATTTATACTTAAAGGTGATGCGTAAATCTGACATGATAAATAAGAATATGATATCACAAGTAATAACTGAGAGAAATGCACTTGCATTATCAAGGAGTCCATTTTGTGTTAATTTATTTTATTCTTTACAATCAACATCATTTGTTTATTTAGTAATGGAATATATGATCGGTGGTGATTTAAAGTCATTATTGGCCATGTATGGATATTTTGATGAAAAAGTAGCAAAATTTTATATAGCTGAAGTTTCATTGGCTCTTCAATATTTACATGAACATGGGATTGTCCACAGAGATATTAAACCTGATAATATGCTTATATCAGCAACAGGTCATTTGAAGCTAACTGATTTCGGACTAAGTAAAATTGAGCTTAGGAGAGGTATATTCAATATTTGATTTTGTTCTAGAAATTAAATTTTTGTTATATTTCTCAGATCTAGAAATTTCAGATCTCATAAATTGCTCCCCGAATTTTAATGTTAGAACCCCAGGGCAATTGTTATCCTTAACATCGCACTTATCATTTGGTTCTATTGATAAAAGACATGAAAATAATGCTATGTCAAATTTTATGATAAATATAAATAAACAAAGTAAGTAAACTTTCTTTATTAATAAAAATTGCGAAAGACTTATAGTTTAAGCTATATCCAATGTTTTTATTTTTTAAATTTATGGTTTTGCTTCCTATAAATTTTTTAGAAATGGAAATTGACTCGGCTGTTGAAAAAAATGATAGCAAAATATCTGGAATTTCACCTTTTTTTTCAGCTGAAGATATCAATTTCTCAAGCGAGAATAGATATGTTTGTTGGTTTATTTATTTATGATAATGAATTAATTTAAAATTAATTTTAGTCAAAGGTTTCATCATCAGAATATCATACTTGTAACTCAAGTGTAGAGAATTCATCCAAAAGCAAATGCCAAAATGCATTTAGTAACAAAAATAATTCCAAAAGATACATCGATGTAAACATTGAATATTATTATTATAAGTTTTGAAACTAAAAATATTATATTTAGGATTGTCAAGAAGAAGAAAATTGTGAAAATTGTAATTTAAACAATAAGCAAGATAATCACGAATATGATCAATCTATGGTACGTATATTTCGGATATTTTTAATATTATTCTAAATTTTCCTACATTGATCACTTATTGAAGCTCTATATTTACATGTTATATTATATATTAATATATAAATAACCTTGTTAAGCGTAAAAAAGAAGGAACTTTTTTGAGACTTAGATTTATTAATGTAAAAATTAATCACATATTATAGTAACTCCTAACTGTATTTTAAAATTTTATATATGTAAAAATAATAATACTGAATTCTGGAGCTATAGCTGATATTTTGGAGCTCCATTAAAAAAAGACATCTTGCGGTGATCTCTGGATTGGATCATCTAAATTTAAAAAGCCAAATAAATTTCGTTAAAGTAATGTATAATCTAGGATTTGATCGTAGGAATAAGCAAAGTAAACTTTTTGACAAAATGGCGGCTCTAAAAAAAAATCGATTTTTGACAAAAAATTTGACGTTAAACTTTATAAAAAAAAATATTTATTGTTGAGAAAAAATCTACGGAAACGGCCGAACCGATCAGCTTCAAATTTTAACACAAGCTTCTTAAGTATATTTTTTAAGATCTGATCGGTTCAGTCGCTTCTAATAAATCGTGGTCACCCCCTTTGAAAACACAGTTTTGAGAAAAATGCACTTAAAATTTCAAAAGCACCTTCAATCGCAATGACACGTCTAAACAAATATGCATGTTACTTTTAGAATAATTGTCGGATCAAGTTGAAATTTTGTGTGTACTTAAATATATGTACAATACGAAAATGAGATTAAAATTTGTTTTGAAATTTCTAAATGTATATAACCCCTTAAGGATATTTTATATAAAATGTGAACTTTATCTCTCGTATTTATTATGTTTTTATTTGAAATTGACATTTAAAATCAAAGTATATTATATATATATACAAAGTGGTGCAAGTGTTTTTTTGCTCAAAATACTAAAACTCTAAAAGAATTTTCACCAATTTCACTGATGACGATGTTGTATTCAAATATGATCATGGTTTGTTTTTTACTCACTTTATGAAAAAATTATTATTACATATATATATGTCACACCCGTTACAAGTAAATTTATTTTGTTTTTTGAAAAAAATTAGCAAACTATTGCTAACCATAAATTTTATACCAAAAACAAGTAATGAAGAGGTTTCAAAATTTCTTATGAAATACAGCCGACAATTAAATGTCCTCATTCTGAACCGCATTTCCTATTTTTAGTTATTGAACTAAATAAGCAACATATTCAAAAAAGCTTTTTAATCAAACTTGATACACCTTTTTACTAGCAGCAAAATTATTTGAATGGGCAACTGTAAAGCATTAACTTAGTAATTCAAAAATCCATAATACCCAATATTCTTTTGTCAATTAAATATTTGTATATTGCAATAAGCACACAGAGTGCACCTTCAACTGAAATGAGGATCTTAGTTTTGTTTTATTTATATTTATTTATTCCACTATTGATAAATTAACTTATTTGTTATAGAAAATGAAAACTTCGAAGGGAGCTGAAGATTCTGGGGTTTCATGCTTAAGAAGTGAATGTTCAAACCTCAACTGTGAAATTTCGTTTATAGAAAAAATTGAACATTCATGTTTTGAATTTTCCAGAAGGTTTGTCGATTAAATTAATTTATTTTTATTTCAATAAATTAAACATTTTTAACTTTAATTTTCAAATTTGCTTTTTATCGACTTAGTTGCAATGCTAGCAATATTAATGATCTAAGTGGGACTCGAAGCTATAATAATTCTTCGGTGAGAAATAAAAATAAGTTTTTTAAGCGACCAGAAGGATTTAGGTTGTTATTAAAATTAATTACTATATTTTGTTTATTGATTATATATTTTAGAAGCACAAAACGTTTGAACAATTTTCACAATAGTGTTGAACATGATGGTAGTTCTTCAAGCACTGGATTAACACAAGAAATAAATATAATAGATATAGGAAGCAGTACACCCAAAAAACGAAAAGCAAGATCTCCGTTAAAAGGAGTATTAAAAGTGAGGTAAAGTCAAAGGAATATATTTTTATGGTATTTTACTTACAAAACCAATATTGCTGGTCAAATCTAATTAAGATCTGTTTCCGATGACGACATTCCCATTAATGATCATGTTGGCAATGTAGTTTTTTCGACCCCAGTGTCTTCTACCAAAGTTCCCAGACGCGAGGGTGAAACAATACACAAATTAAAAACAACACGGTTTGTTCTTCCAACATCTGTTGAGCGGGAAAATAAAGTAAGAAGCTCTAGCTCAAAGACAACAATGAACTATATTAAATTGGGGGTATGATAATTTTTGAGATTTTCATTTTGTTCAGAATTAAAAACAACTGTTTTAACATAGGATGAACAATTCATGTCACCAATTAACACTTCTTATACATTTAAATCCCCAAAACAAGTCAACACACCTTTTCGAACGCCGAAATCTGTACGTCGTGCCAGCGTGATATCCGATGAAAAAATTTTGGGAACGCCAGATTATCTCGCTCCAGAACTTTTACTAATGTAAAATCAAATTCATGTATTGCACCATTGCTTTCTAAAAGTTAATATAATAAATTTGTAGGCAGGGACATGGCCCTAGTGTAGATTGGTGGGCTCTAGGAATATGTATGTATGAGTTCATGACTGGCGTTCCTCCTTTTAACGACGAAACAGCACAAAAAGTATTTGACAACATTTTAAGTCGAAGTATTCATATATAAACCTATTATATTTTATTGTTTACCAACAAAATCTTATTTATGCAATTAGATATCGAATGGCCACAAGATGAAGAAGCCTTATCATCCGAAGCTGTTGATGCAATAGAAAGCCTATTAACTATGGATCCTACTAAACGACCAGCTGCAAAAGAAGTTCGAAATTTGCCATTTTTTGAAGATATTGTTTGGACAAACATGGAAAATATGGAACCACCATTTATTCCAACTCCAGATAATCCAACTGACACCGCATACTTTGAAGCACGTAATATTAATCAACATTTGAAATTTTCGAATTTTCACATCGAAGACTAAAGCTTTTAAGAGCTTAGAAAATAAATAATTTTAACAGTACTAATATATACATAAAATGCTTTCAATTTTTTATTATAACTGTGAAATATCTTATTATGTGTAAATTACTTGAATATATAGTTATTTTTATTAATATTTAATAGTTTTAGGTTAGTTAAAAGATCTTTAACCTTAATGTAATTTTTTATTCTATTGAAAATAGATATCTTTGCCAAAGGGGATAACGAATAACGCTTTGCAGAAACACAACTAGTTTAAGTTACGAACTTGTTTTTAGATTTTAGAATTATTTCGTAACGTTTGATAACAAATGCCTAATTCACTCGAAGGCGTTTTAATTATTTATTTATATAATTTACAAATGGTCATTGTTTTGTTTTCTTCATAAATACTTTGCTTTTTTATCCCATTTTTTATTGTTGTTTATTTTAGGTAAACACATAATTTACTCGGACATTGCAGCGGACCTTCATATTGGTCCACGGAGAGCGCTGTAGACAAGTTAAATAACACCGGACACGGACAAGGCTCCGGACAATTTCCGTCGTCTACTAGGGCCTTAATATCTTAGTTGTAATAAAAAAAAAACATAATCATTCAGGACTCTGTAGTACCGTTCTATTGATTCAAGGGTTGCGTGATGAAATGTTCTATGTTTAACAATTTGTATACGTTATGAAATATTTGATTCACAGATTCTGTTCCTTGCCCTGTCGTAACTTTCTTGAAGGCTCTATACTTTAATATAGATTTTTCTTCCAGCATTTTTGCTAGAGCAGTGTTTCCCAAACTATTCTGGTCGTGGAACCAATTTTTGATAGAAAAACTTTAACACTTGTTGGGGTCGGTTGGCAAAACCCAAGAATTTTGTGAGCTGTTTGGGGTTGTCGATCACATACACTGATTTTTTCTTTTTTTATATGGATGATGTCCTTAGAAAGCAGAAAGCTATTCTCACATGATTTGAAGAGGGTTGGTTATACATAAATAAATTATTAATTTTATTTTTTAAAATTAAATTCAAATAAACATAAATTCAATTTGACAACACAACCGTGGGGTTGGGGCCATTTTTCCACCGGACTCCAAGAAATTTGTGAGCCGGTTGGGGTCGTTCTATTCTTATAAAATTTTCTTAGAAATTTATTATTAGAATTTATTTAATGCTAATGCTAATTAAACAACCACAAGCGCGGAACCCTGAAACAACCACTTTTCACATGTTAATATCTGATATTAAATGAAATAATTATTATTTTGGTATTTCAGATTTTATTGAATTAAACAAAATTCAAAAAAAGAAACAATTGATTATAGAAATAATGAATGAAAATACAAAACATAAATTAAAATAAATGAAAAAACTTTAATGTAAAGAATGCACCTGCTTCTTTGATTCCATGACTCTTTTCAAATTGGGCGTTATGTTTGATAACTGCACTCGCTTATCTGGTGCAGCATCAAGTTTGATACGATAATTGGTTTTTGTAGCAACATATTTTGAAAACCCACAAATAAGTTCACACAAATAAGTGGTTGCAAAGGGCAATAGAATTCGAATAGCCTGTTTTGATAAATTTGGATATTCTATTTGTGTATCCGAACTCAAATCAATCAAATTTTGGAAATCCTTTTGGTTTTTCTTTTATTTTGAAAGGGTTTTGTACCCAGTAATTATCTTGATTCTCTAGGTTTGGAAAGTAATCACTGAGTGATCCCTGACTCACTTTGGTTTTTAGGCTAAATATTTCAAATTTTCTCCTTCTCATGTCTCTCAAGCCATAACAACCAAAGTGAGTGCATCATGATGCACTGTCAAATATATAGCTGATTGTCATCGGAAACATTTTCTACACGCCTCAAAATTCAAATTCAAATTGAAATAATGAATACACTTTCTGTGGCATTGATCATTTTATAGTAGAATTTTTGAACCCAGCTAAAGAAATGACATTTAAAATGTTTGGCTTAATTTCTTCTGGGTAACATTAAATTATATATATTAAAAGCGAGTTCCTGTAAATAGTATCATTTAGATTATGCCTGAAGGGGATCATAAATTTAGGTAGAAATATTCACACAGGATGTGTTTCATTTGTACAAGTCACACCGATTTTATATGCGGAACCTCTTAAAAAAAAGAAAAAGTTAGATCCACAAATTATAAAACAGCGCGAAGATAGAAAGAAGCGAAAGCTTGAGAAACAGATTCGAAGATTAGAAAAAAACGCGCGTCAGTTGAAACCAGTTGAAGAACTAGAGGTTCCACTTAGCGTAATGGATGAGAAAAGGTATAAATTAATGAAGTCATTCCAAATATATTTATCTTGCTATTCTAGAACCCGTGCGAGATCTGTTGTTGTTCTCTCAGCCCAAATGTTAGAGCAGCGTATACTAATGCTTAAAAATTGGTCACGCTTTAAATATAAGCAAAAAATACTAAGTTATCAAATAATAGACCGACTAGTGCAATCAGCACAAAAATCATTAGAAGAACTACGGAAAGAGTCAGAAGAATTGTATCAAGAGGCAATACAAGTTGATTTGAATCTAATGCCGTTTGAAAGAATAGGACCGATTAATACCCCGAAAATAGAAAATTATGATTCTCCCGATGGGGAATTTATTGATATTAGCAAAAAATGGCATTAAAGAAATATTTTACTACAAATGCTTGTTAAATTTAGATGGTTTAGAATGTTTAAACAATATTTTTAATTTCCGTTTCTTTTAATAACTAATAATAAGTAACTAGGGCAGTGAGAAGATAAAGGTTTAGTCTTTTCTTCCCAAATTAAGATAAATGCTTCCTTAAATAGTAATTTTTTTTGTCTAATTTATATAAAAGCTTAATTTGATGCACATGTTGAATAATTACAAATTTTATTTCAATCAACTTGAGTTCCAAACTTAGTCAACCTAATTTTTTTATATTGTTTTCTGATATCCCATTTTGACAATATACGAGAATTTTTTACCTTTTTTAGGTACTTGAGCATGCAAAATATGAGGACCGGCAACTATGCTCGGATTCTTATACCTAGGACCCCAAATAATAGAAAAGTGGATGTTGCCAGCAGCTGTGGTGGTTCGTTTTCCCCTACCCCCCATACGTCCCACCCGAAGCGTTAAGCCTTATTCACACCGAGTAATAAATATTAAAATTAATTTTAATGCCATATATATAACAAAATCAATAATTCCAATTCCTAAATATAAATGCAACAAAAATTTCGAAGGCCATAATTGTCCTTTGAACATCATAAAGCTCCAGAAAATTATGGTATAAAAGAAAAATTTTTTTTACTCTAGCTATGACTAGAACTACAAAACACTTTTGTATGACATTTGGCGCCAGACGGCGGCTGAGGCAGACATTCGGCCAGACGCCGGCTACGCAGTTCGGTGTGAATAAAGCTTAAGCTTGCATAGCGTACCCAGCCGTTTTTTGTTTGTTGCATTAGTAGAACCAAAACTATCATGAGTAACAATATAGTTCTTCATTTATATTAAATATAATTTATGCTTTGCGATTTTTTTCATCAAAAATTAATAATTGACCGACAAGTGACAAGTGTTAAGAAAAAAAGACCGAACGAGTTATCATGTTTATTTTGTGATAAAATAGGTGACTTGGTTAAAAACCCCAAGTCACAATCTTTCATAAGTATCCAAAACGCAGCAGAAGAAGAAGATATGACGTCACTAAAATGTTAAAAAATTATGTAGAGTTCATCGCACGGAAATGTTCATGGCATCGGGGTTGTATGGCTAGTTACATCAGTGAAGAAAAAATAAGGAGGCTGGACATAGCTTTAAAAAAGCAGGAAGATGCTGTTGATGATCAAATAACTGATGGTTTTGAAGCTGAAATAACTGATGCAGGTACATCAAGTAGCAGCAAAAATATTCGTCAGTCATTAAGGGGTTCTGTACGAATTAATAAACAGATTAGATGTTTGATTTGCGGAAAGTTAACAAAGAACAAAAATAAACAACTTTTTTTGTGCTCTGAACTTTCAGCAGCACAACGAATCTTTGAGATTGCAAATCGTAAACAAGATCATGTTTTTACAGAAATTAGCACTTGTAATCAACCCGAGGATTTACTTGCCATCGAAGTAAGATACCACAAACATTGTTATCGCGATTACTTAAGGCTCCTCAGAAATTCGGAACTTCTTGCAGATCGACCTTCTAGTAAAATACCACAAGAAATACTAATGCATGCTTTTGAAAAGCTAATCGATGAAGTAAAAGATAAATTTTCATCACAATGTTTTGAAATATCATTTTTAGCTAAGCGACTAGCTGAGCTCACTGCAATAAAAGATGTAATTGTGGAAAATCGTGTCATGAAATCACTACTTGTCAATAAGTATGGTTCAAACCTTTTATTTTCATATCCCGCCGATCAATCAAAGTCGCCATTAGTATTTATGGGAAACTTACCTCTGGAAGATGTCGTTGATTATATTCGTGAGATGAATTCAACAAACTATATTGTTAAGAGCGCAAAACAACTTAGGAGGGAATTATTAACAAGGGATTTAATACCTAGTAAATATTTATGTGACGAAACTGTAATTGAAAAATTTTTAAACGAAAGTAAACTACCTGAAACTTGAGATATTCTTATGCAAGCATTGTTCAGCGCTAAAAATAAAAAATTAAACGATACTTATTATCGACGAGCATTGTCCGTGTTTTGCGATATATTTTTTACAATAACGGAAAAACACACTCCAAAGCATATAGCTTTAGCGGAATCTGTTCATCATTTGACTAGATCAAAGCAATTGATAAATATATTAAATAAATTTGGACATTGTATTAATTATAAAGCATTAAAAAACCTGGATAATGAAATGACAACGTCTATTGTTTGTGAGGATGCTGATAAAAAAATACTTATTCCTAAAATATTGTTCGAGATTCTTCTTTGTTTCTTCATGGTGCCATAGATAACAATGATTTCAACGAAGAAACTTTAAGTGGTAAAGATTCTACTCACGATACTACTCACTCACGAGTAAGGTAGGCACAAAAAAAAAATGGCTTAAATGCTGCACGGTTAGATTTTATACAAGAAGCTCTAGCATCTTTGGGAAATTTATCTCTAACTGTAGAACAATTAAAAAAATTAGAAACTGTTTGCACCTACATTCTTTCAAAAAAAAAATTAACTGCAGATGAACTCCGATTTAAATTAATTTCACAAAAAACTGGCTTTGATTTAAATTTAATGACAGTTATGTGTACCTCTGATGCTTTACATTTGCATTTACTAAGAGCTACGGTGCAAACATACATATGGATAAATGCTGATCAAACCCACCTTTAATTGTAAAAAAAATCAATTAACTTGCATATTATTATGCAAGTGCATAAATAACAACTGTAAAAATTACAATCAATAATTATTTTAATTTTTTATATCACATCATATTTCATATCTCATATCTGTATGTATACTCAGTGGCGTATCTAGGGTGGGGCAGGTAGGGCACGTGCCCTGGGCGGCTATCGAAAGGGGCGCAAAATTGCAAACTATTAATTTAAAAATTAAAATAAACCACTATGAATCAATACATTTTATTAGATATTATTAAATCTTATCCGCGATATGTTAGTGACAGAGCCAATTGGATTTACCTTATCGATAAGTACCTCTATATATTACTTTTTTAAATCAATATGTTTTGTAATGACAAAAACAAACACTCTATACACGTATTTGAAAATTAGATGAGTACCATAAGTTTCTTTTTTATGTGCGGCTTAGCGGCAATCTTCAGTCGGCGTCATTTGACAACAGGGCGCAAACCTTGCCAAATCCAAATCAGGACAGAGAAACAAAAGTGGCGTAACATATTAAAAAGAATCCTTTACTGTATCAAATTCCTTGCTTCTCAAGTTCAAAATTAGTTCATTCATCTCATGGCAACCACTGCTCGACACTACAAACAACTTCGGCAAACAAGACACTATAATGGTCACATTTTTCGGAAATATTGAAGCTATTTACGTATTCTTTGCTCAGTCTACTCTGCGCTGGGAAAAACTCTTGAAGCTGTAAAGCTAGTTTACAAATATCTTGAAATAATGCTGGATCTCCTCTAAGATAATAACAAATAATAGCGACTAAACCGCTGAAACAAGAAGTGAGGCCAGACTTCTGGTGGTCGTAGGTTATCCTACAATTTTCTGCCATTACTAGGATTTTGGAACAATGTACTCGTTTCTATTGACCGTCTCCAAAAGCGGCTCTAGGGCCCAAGGATGAATTTTCATCCCGACTAGAATTTGATATTAGGCCCTAGTTAGGCCCTCATTAGGCTTGCCTAATTTTTTATTAGGGTCATGTTGGGCAAGCCTAATTAGGGCCATATAAGGCATTTGACGATGAAATCAAATTAGGCCCTTGTTAGGCATGCCTAGTTCGGCGGTATTTAGGCAGAAGCGAGGATTGCCACACGTAAGGTCTTCCGCATTCGTGCCTAACACAGTATATTTTGCATATGGAATGATGCATCGCATTTAGCACGGCGAAGTCATTACAAAGTCAACGAAGACGATTTTCAGTTGGCTGTGGGTAGATTCTCTTTGAAATTAAATATCTTTTCTAATACATAATTTTAGGTTATAATGGGATAAAAAAAGAAATAAATTCATATTTTAATAATTAAATTTATTTAAAATATTCAATATACATAACATTATATAACGTTGCCTTGGACATAAAAGCCGTCCGAGACTATTTTTCAAATGAAAGAGAAAGTTTAGTTAATGAAGCATTAAAAAATGGAATTGGATGTAGCCATGGAAAGGCGTCGATGGCGAAAAATATGTACAATTGACGAGAATTCGTTAGACGCAGGCTTAACTACTAAAGAAAAAATGGAAAGAGTAATAAAAAGAGCACTGGATCGTATTGTATGTGATATGAGTGCAAGATTTACTCGTTTGCATGAGACTGATGCCAGATTTGGATTTCTTTTAGATATTAAGATATTATGTTATGACACTGACGAAGGCCAGAATTTAAAGCAGAAATGTAAAGAATTTGGAGATGTTTATGCTTGCGATGTTAACGGGGAACAATTATTCTAAGAATAATGTTCGAATCCTAATATTCACAAGAAAAAACATCACCATAAATAAACCCGAAGAGCTTCTTGAATTTTTTGTGCAATATGGAGATGAAAGCATGTTTCCGAATCTGCGCATTTCTGTTCAAATCTTGCTCACTATTGCAGTATCCATCGCAAGTTGTGAGCGATCATTTAGTAAGTTGAAATTAATACTTTCGTGATTGGGGGCTACAATGGGTAAGGAAAGATTATGCAACTTAACTTTGCTCAGTGTAGAGCGAGAAGTGAAACAAACGGATTTTCCAAGGAATCATGGATACTTTAGCAGCACAAAAGGCCAGGAAGGTCTATTCATAAGTGTAAGAATTATATATACATATATGATATACTTTTGTTATAAAATATAAAATAAATGTTTTGTAAGAAAAATCTATGACTGTTGTATTAGTCTATTATTTTTTTTAATTTATGAAAGGGCGCAACTGCGAAGCATGCCCTAGGCACCATTTTCGATCGATACGCCCCTGTGTATACTTAAGGTTTTTTTTAATAAACAATTTTTTTATTAATAATTTATGACTTATTTATTAACTATTGTTGTTGTTATTTCATGTAGCAAAAAAAAAAAAAAAGTGGTCACTCAAATAATCATTAAAGTAGCTCAACAGCATGTGCTCAATCAATTAAAGCGCGACGCAGGAGGAGGGGGTATAAAAAAAAATTGGACCAACAGAGTGCCTGGCAACATTCGGATTCTTAATCTATGAGCTTTTCTGAGTTGTAATCAATTGTCATAATGCGGTCCTCATATTTTGCATGCTCAAGCACCTCTAGCTCCCGGTCTATTTTAAGAAATGGAAAACTACTTTACATTCAAAAGATTCAATTCTATTTTTGCAGGTGTGCATCGTTTTTTGTTAATTATTTCGCTTATATAATTTGCGAATCTCTTATCGAAAGCAAGTATACGCAACAGAAGTAGTGAAATTTTGCCTGTTAAAATAAGTAACCATGGTCTGCGTTTTGGTTTTTTAGAAAATATATATTTTTATTTGCTGTAAACAATATTTATTTCATTGATAAAAAATATACCACATTAATCATGAAATTATAAGAATAAAAACAAAAGCATTAGAAGACCAAATACATTTTAAGAAATTTAAGTAAAAAAACTAAATTTTACATTATGCTACCATGCGTGTGTGCACCAATATCTGTCAACTTTGCTGTCAAAGCTAGTTTAACGCATATCGCGTCTACTTAATTCCGAAAAATTCCTTACTTATATCCAGAAATAGTTAAGTAACATTTTTAAAAAATAAAACTAATAAAATTATGAAAAAGCAATAAAGAAAATGTAAAGAGTGAAATCCCAACATATTGCAGAAAAACAATGAAAAAACAGAAAATATAGAACATATAAGGACTATTCACTACTTCTTCCAAGTCGTCAAATGGCTCTCTCGTCCCATATAAAGTATGTAGAAATGGTCATTTGTGAGTAAAAATTTAAACATATGTATGCTTAAAAATATACTCACAAATGGACATTTTCTTATACTTTAGATGCGATGAGAAAGCCATTTGACGATTTAGAAATATATAATGAATACTCCTCTAATAGGCGAATTTTGAGAAGTATGTCAACTACAGAAAAATTGCCACATAAAGGCCCTTGACATTCCTGACAGGCCCTGTTCGGACATTGTCCGTGTCCAGGGTAATTTAACTCGTCTACAGCAATGTCCGCGGACCAATATGAAGGTCCGTTGCAATGTCCGAGTAAATTATGTGTTAACGCGGGCATAATGACAGCTTCATACATTTTTAATAGGATGAAGATAGCAACGAAAGATTACAGCATAAAATAACATTGCTATTCATTATGATATCAAAAATTTAAATTTTCATAATTAATCATTTTTTATTAAAAGTTCAACTTCATGTTATTATTACTATAAATTATATATTTAGTAAAAACTGATAGAAGTCCGGGCAAATGAATGTCCGACGTCTACCATGTATTAACCCGGACAATGTCCGACGTCTACAGGAGAGGTTAAGTATGTCTATATGATATATGTCTATTGCATGTGACAATTTTCTGTTACATTGTTTGGTCAATCAATAGGTAACACGTATAAAACGACAATACCGTTTGAATTTAATATGAAATGTTATTTCAGTTTTGCAATAGGTCCAGAGAAAGCTATTTATTATGTTAAATTGTGGTTTAGCTTCCTTTGTTATAGTCGGTTTACACCGGCAACGAAAGCATGGTATGGAAAGTACCAAACTTGATAGTTTCCGAAGAGGGTTTAAACCAGCGCGGCATAGTATGGACCTATGTTATAGGGCGCTTACACCGGCATCGAAATCATGATATCGAAATCATCAAACTTGGTGATTTCGTGAAACAAGGTGAAATGAAACGCTCATGAATCATATATTTCCTTTTAAAAAAATCGAGATAGCAGAATTTTTGGTTTCACTTAATGGCGGATTGTTAATTGTCTACCTTTAATGCCTCTTCTACACAATCGGCAAACTATGCAATTCTAGCAAATACGCGAATATGTGGATGGGTGCATTTGCTTAGTTGCTATACTTTGTGAAGATTGTGCAAAGTTCGCTTTGTAGGCGAGCTTTATACAAATTCACACAACACAAACGTTAAAAATAACAAATTCAAATGCGAAAATGATCTTTTCTTTAAAAAAATTAAATAAATCGAGCTTATTCATAGTTTAAGGCATTTTTGTAAAACTTTTCTATAATATAATTATAAATAATATTATGATTCTGATTAAATGCACGAATGTGTGGATGGATGCACTAGCGAAGACGGCAAATAGAACGAACTTGACATTTGGCGAATGTCACGAATGTGTAGAGGAGGCATAACATGTCAACAGCAGCTGGGTTTCGAAAAGATTTTGGGCTACGTTTATAAAATCAATGTGCTGAAATTGGATCACATTTGATACATACCACCTCCGCAAGGTGATATCAAATAATATTGTGAAAATATGGTTCTGCCTGCAAATTTCATATAAAAATGCAATTGTGATTTTGATATCATGATTTCGATGCCGGTGTAAGTGCCCTATTAGTGAAATGAAACTCAAGGCCCAAACACAATGAACGCGGTCGCAAGTGGAACGCGTTTTCATTTAGAATTACGAAATTCAGCTATATAAGATCCCAGTAGGAAATGCGAGTATAGCAGGAGTAGTTTTGCTATGTATGCATTGAGTCTGGGATTACTTGCCTTTCCCTATGACACTTCATATATACATTTCTAGAACACATGTCTACTTTTTGGAGTAATAATACACATGCAAACTTAACGATGCATATGTGTGCGTAGAATTTTTGTAGGGGAATAATTAAGCTTTTTAATTTAAAAGCTCTTTGAAATATTATAGTAAAAGAAAGACGGACATATAACACATATAGTGATGAAAAAGCATATGCTATATGATCATGTGTTATATGTCCATCCTTCTTTCACCAAAGGGTAAGTCTGAAAATAAATATAGAATTAATAAAATAATTTAAAATGGAATAAATTAAACAAAGTTATTTAACTAAATATTTTATTTATTCTTCACTATTAATACAATTGAACAGTTTAGTTATAGTAAAAACTTAAATTTAATGCAAGACTTAACCTATATAAAATCACAAGTTATTTAACTATATTTTTATCAAAAATTACATAAACCATATATTAACAATTATTATATTATATTAAATTAAGCAAAAATAGATATATTTAATATATTTATTTAATTATATATATTTAATTTTTATTTTGTAACACATCACATGCCTATACTTTCCGAAATGTCAAAAATTATATGCTTTTAAACAAACACTACCAAACGTAGTATATTCACGGATATACTTTGATTCACACCATTAAAAAGAGCCCATATATAAATGAGTAAAAGCTTCAATTTACTCCTCGTTGCCTGACTTTGGAGGCATGCTGGTTACATAGATTGTATACTCCAGCTCAAGATTGCTCTCTTAATTTCCTACTGGGATCCCATAGCTATGACAGCTGTCACCGCTTGCGCGCCGCAAACCGCGTTCATTGTGTTTGGACCTTCAAATGTCAATATATTGTGGGATTTGAGGATTCACAATATATTGTGAAGTTTACCCAGTAAGTGATTTTTCATGTTGTATATTATCTATTATTATTATATATTAATACTAATGGGCTCTGCCCCCTGCTCGCTTCGCTCAGTCACTCCGCAATTTAATATTTGTAGATGGATAGAGAACAGATGCAATATTTGGTGCTCGATGAGCTTACACCAAAGATGTGGGTTATCTTTTTTCAATTGGAAGAGATGCATATTAGTTTAAGAAATTGTACATTGTGGAAAACTAAAAACTGAGTTTCAAACTAAAGTAGATAATCCTTATGAGTATTTTTCTTTGCCGGATTGAACATGGTTGATTTCATAAAAAAGAGCAAATAAAATGTGATTTAAATTGGACTTAATTTTTAATATTTCAATTATTAAGCACAACGAAGTTTTCGTTTGTCAAATGTAAACTGTGCAAGTATATTACAATTTAAGAAAAAGAAAAGAAGTAAATACATATTTTTAGTATGATTTTTTAAACTAATTTTATAAAATTTGTTAATATAATTTTTTCTGTTGCAATAACCAATATAAAAAATATGCTGGCTACTCAGCATCGAAAACTAAAAAAAAACAATTAGCGATATATTATAAACATATTTATTTATGTTATGAGTATACATAAACAAAATGTGCCGTAATATAAATACCTACCGTAAAATGATTTTAATACTGACATAAAAATAAAGCAGTCAATTGACACAGCTTTCTTATACTTATTATTAGAAAACAAAAGAAAGACTAATTGCAAATATTTAAAGCTTCTATTCTGCTGTGTACCTATATTAAAATAGTACAAAAGGGATTAAAAGCAAAATTATTACAGTTTTAAATGCAACTGAAAGTTAAACACCAAAATTAGGCACATCATAAATTTGCCTTGAGTTTTAAGAGTATTTTTTTTTCAGCAAAATTTTGGTTTTGCTTTAATGTTCCTGTTAGGCTTTTGCGGTAAATTTTAATTAAAAATTTATTTAAAAATAAATACACCGTTATGTGCTTCATAAAAATAATTAATGAAATGCGATTGAAAAAGAAAAATTGTATACAACTTTTTCTGAATGACTTCCCTATCACAGTCCTCATTAGGCTTTGTTTTTTGCAATTCAATTTGTTATGCTTTGTTGGTTTTTTAAAAATCCATCATAATATGATATATACTTTATTTAAAAATCTTTCCAACGAAATCAAACTATTTTTGTGTTTTATTCTAACATAAAATATATATTTGATTAGTGTTATTAGGAATTTTTCATTATGTCGAAAACTAAAAAAATAACTATTAATGTCTTTTTTAAATATTTATTGTATGAATGAATACCGTGAAATGAAGGAGTATAATTTTCAGTTAATAAAAACTTTTTATTTTTTTATTGGCTGTTTCCACAAGTTTCCGAAAACATTTTTGTTTTTAGGATAGAGTGCAGTGGCGGATTTATGAGTCAGTTTTATAAGAAAAATTCATCTGGTTTGAATTATTTTAAATGTTATTCACCTGAAAAACGGAATTATAAAGTTAAATCAAGTTTATCAAAATATAAGCAGAAATATTTGAAATTAATTGAGAAACAAAATTCTATAAGGATTTCAAAAGAAAATAAATACTGTCCTAGAACTATAAGCTCATCAAATAGTGTTAGTATTTGTTCGCTAAAGGAAGAAATATAACTTAAAAATAATAACGATAAAATATTAATTATTATTAATGCATTAAATTTAATAATTTGTTCGTATTATTTGATTTGAAAACCGCAAAAATTATTTTGCAGCCCTTACTTTATTTAGAATCCCATAAACTGATCAATAACAAAAAAATGACGCACAACAGTAATCAGTTTAAAAAAACGTAATGGTGGATCTAAACATTATTTGTGATTTTCAGATAACTGATCATTGTAAATATTTTCAAGAGAATCAGGATATATTTGTTCGATTGACGTTTGTTTTACCACCGCCAACATTTGAATCAGATAAAATAATATTATATGATCTTTCTCTTAATCTTTAAATTATATATATATTTCAAATAATTCATTTAATTCTTAGTAAAAGTTAAATAATTAAATGATAATTTGACAAGAAATTTTTAGTAGTATTTTAAATAAAAATATAATTAAAGATAATTAATCATTAATCATCCATGTTACGATAAATCCATGTTACGATAAATCCATGCTACGATAAATCCATGTTACGATAAATCCATGTTACGATAAATCCATGTTACAATAAATCCATGTTACGATAAATCCATGTTACAATAAATCCATGTTACGATAAATCATAAAATGTGGGAAAAGTCAAATTAATTGTATAGAAAAAAATGATTTTAAATAATTTGAAAATTTTAAAGTTTGTTAAGCTTAATCACGAATATAGTTTTTATTGCAGTTTACTCCTTAAGAAACGATATTTTATAAACCACGGGAGTAAAACAATTGGAAGCGAAAATAAACGCCTAGAAAAACGCGTAACCAAAACACCATATATGGGCATATGAATAACTATATATATATGTAGTTTATTATGGTTTACTTAAAGAACATGCACACCTAATTTTTCCACCACAAAAACTAAGATGAAAGAGAATATTCCATACCTAAAATATTAATATTATAATTGAAAATAATAATAATAAAACATTCATAATTCAATAAAAGAAAATAATTCAAAAAAGGCTACAAACATATAAATCAAAATAATTGAATGTCTCCCTTTCCTTTGGTAATTTGAGGATTAAATGAAAATAATTATTTCATGTTAAAACGCCGACAACTGTGCAACTACGCATTAAGAGATCTCAAATAAGAATTAGGTTCCAAGGATTCAATTCTAATTATCTGAAAAGTTTTTTTAAATAAACACTACACAAAAAAATTCTATATTCTATAATTTTTCCCGTAGATATTTTAAACCTTCAAAACAAAATGCAATTAGAAATATAGCTATCGCTGTTAAGATGAATTCAGATAATGAGTTAACAGTCCACTCTTTCCATAGAATGGTTTCGCATCCTCTTGCATGAAACTATATTGAAAAATATAAAATGTTAACAAAATTTCAAACACATAAAATTTTTAAAAAATTAACAAAATATTTTGAACACTTTATAGAAGACTTTATAGAAGAAAAAAAGACTAATAAGAAAAGTCCTCGTGCACATGGTGTGCTAATATTGTAAAGGAATTCTGACGAGCATAGCTACTTCCAACTGTTCTTTTCCTGACATAAAATTAGGCCAATATTACTTTCTATGTGAATTACTATTACTAACAGAAACCTCAAGAATTGTTATGCTTTGCTTCTGGAATTTTATTATATAGGAAAACAGGAAGGAATGAAAGCTATACTTTTTTCTATTAACCTATGAGCAAAGTGAAACCGACTTTTGATTGTGCGACTTAGCGTAAATTTGTGGGATATACCCAATAAACCACGCACTGTTAACTTCCTGTACTGCAATTCATGATTTTTTAAAATTGCCAAAGTTTCTAAAGCTTTAGCTTTATCTTTAAATCCAAATTTTGATTCCGAGTCACAATTATCTTGACCCATTTAACGTCTGTAGATTTACTTTAAAATTAAGAAGCCGAAATTAATTTTTATACAGAATAATAAAAATCATGAAAGCATCAACAGAAATATCAATGATGCAATTTGTTTGTTTGTCAGGCGCGATATGTTTTTTTTTTAACAAAAAAAGTTGATCTAGCATCTTATTTATACATGTTTACCCATTCCATGTGAAGTATAAATTAAAAGACTACTACCCCAACTCAAAATAATTTCTAATTATTTTTTGAATCAATAAATTTTATTTGCATTATGTTGAGATTTGTCTTCAGATATTAAATTTCATTTATATTATATTGAAGAAAAAATAAATTAAATAATATACGGTTTTTATCTACATTCTACACTCAGAATAAATACATTCATATCAAGTTAACTTTTAAAGTCAAAAATTTCGAATTATTCGATTTCATCAGATCGAACACATCATAATCTCATATTAGCTTTAAAATATTAGCGTTTATTCCAACATATTAGCGTTAATTAAAAAACGCTAGAAAGACTATAATTCAATACAAATATACAATAAATCATATCTTATTAAAAATCCCAAAAAATTTTTAGAAAATAGTCCACTACATTAGTTACAAAATAAATTTTCGTTTAGAATACTTAAAAATTTTGGCGCCCCCTAAATTTTGCCGCCCTAGGCCCGGGCCTACAGGGCCTATGCCTTAATCCGTCACTGATAGAGTGGCAAGAAGTATGGGGTAAAATTGGAAGTTAAATTTGTTCCCAGAAAAATTTGGGTATTACGAGAAAGATTCCAAAACATAAAAAAAGTAATTTATTTACAGGTATACACACATTAGAGTCATTAATGTGTGTTAATGTGTAAAATGTTTCCTCGTGTGAAAACACTAATTTATTAACAGATTTAAGTGGCAGATTTCACTAGCAAATAGCGATAGCGAAATCTGGCTTTGAAAATATTTTGGGCTTCGTTCATTATACAAAACTACGGAAACTACCTTTCGAAGGCAGTCTGCAAACCACATTGCAAAAGTAGTTCCGTCTGAAATTTTCATACAAAACATACAATGGTGGTTTCCACACCATAGTTTCGTTGCCGGTGTAAAACGGCTATTAGTTTCCTAAACAATCTTTAAGTTATTCTCCACGGTGTAAATATTAAAAAGTATAAACAGGATTTTATAAAAAATTACATCTTTTCATTTGAGTTTTATTTCAGTCATTTCTGTAAAGTAGAACGCGATTTTCCAGAAGTCAAGGCTCAAAGCATGATCAATTAAGGAACTTGAAATAATAATATACATAGACATGGTGGACTCTGGAATCTCGAAAGATAAAAAAAGAGTAAAAATTAAGAATCAGTGGAATGTTATTCCACTTGTTTATGTTCCGAAACTTTATGTTGCCGAACGCCTATGTGAGTATTTTATTTCATTGCGGATATTGAAAGATTTTTAAAAGTTAGTAATAGTTTATTTCAAAATTTTATACATTTTATCTTTCCTTTTTTCTAAATCTTAGTGATTATAGAGCGTCAACATATTTCATTTAAGTTCTTTTCCAGCAGGGTTGCTTATGATTTGAACTAAAATATTAGCAGTTTTAGCACTCCAAAAATTTATATTAAATATTGATTTTCATAGTTCTTAAGTCTTAAAACTTCACTTAATGCCAGAATCTGTTTCTAAATATACTTGTTTATTCTGCATCATTAATTATTGAATTTTATTTTTGAATAGTATGAATCCTTAACTATGTATTTGTTTTTAAACTTTAGATATCACAAGCAATTAACGGAAAATTAGAAAAGCAGTTCACACGAAAAGAGTGATAGTGATGTACTAAGGAACTCCGAAATTTGGTGATGATTCTTATGCTGCAGTAAATTTATTAGATGTTGATTTTATCGTCTTAAAGTAAAAGGAAACCAAAAAATATGTCTAGAAAAATCAAAGTTCTTTACACTGGAATAATGGAATTCTCTCAAAGCGTAAACCTTCAGCATCGTATCATTAAATCTCAAAATTTAAATGATTTTCGTAATGTACTCATTTTGACTGAACATTATCCTGTATATACAATTGGATTACGTACGAAAGATTATTCAAAAAGAGATGAAGAAAAATTAAAGGAACTAGGAGCTCAATTTTTTAAAACAAATCGTGGTGGTCTAATAACTTTTCATGGTCCAGGACAGCTGGTTGTTTATCCGATATTAAACTTAAAGGATTTTAATCCGAGTATACGTTGGTATATAGGACAGTTAGAAAAAACAATAATTGATACATGTAAAGCATTTTCATTGAAAGCATCTTCTTCCCCTTATACTGGTGTTTGGATAAACGATAAAAAAGTTTGTTCGATTGGAGTACATGCTTCTAGATATATAACTACACATGGTCTTGCATTGAATTGTACGACCGATCTTAGATGGTTTTCTCACATTGATGCTTGTGGCATCAAAAATAAAAGTGTTACATCACTCACAGAAGAATTACATTACAATATAACAATAGAAAATGTTATACCAGAATTTCTTAAATGTTTTAAAAATATATTTGAATGTGAAATAGGAATAACAGAACGTGATAAGGATAATATTTTAAAGTTTTAGTGTAATTTTCATTTTCAGGATTGGAATATTTTATTTTATTTTAATTTAGAGAAATATTTACTGTTTGTGTTGGTTCTGAATAAAAATAAAATAAACTGAAATAAAAAATAAAAACTGTTTAGTCTTACTAAGTGGCCTTATAGTGAAAGATGAAAAGATTTTATCGAGGTTTGCATTTATGCATTTTATAATAAGAAGGGTTTCCTTTCTATTTCTTTCGATAGCAAAGGAATTAACAGGACCATTAAATACAATCAGTTTAGATGTATCACCAGTAATATTAATTTTATGATGAAGTAAAGATTTATCAACCAAATAACAAATAACACTAGTTTACAGGGATTTGTATCCATTATACTTTACAATCATTTCTTATGTAAAATGGTACTGTAAAATCGAAAATGAAGTCAAAAAAATTTAATGTAGGACGGATTTTGAAATATTGGGGAAAACCCGTTTTTGTCATTTCGAAAAAAAAACCTTTTACCCTTATCGCCATTAACTAATGTACCGCGTGGCCGATTTCTTAGATTTTTATATTGAACTGTAGGTAGGTATATTTTGCATATTTCATTAATACAAAACTTTCCCATAAGACTAACGCTATACAAGCTATCCATACATTCAACGCAAATTTTTCGACATTTTTACCAAATTTTTTGAAAAAATTTACATTTAGCGGCAGATTACTCTAAGAGAAACCACTTTTTTATTTTTTTTTATTTTGAAATATAAAAGTTCAACTAATAATAAATAAAATGAGTGGTCGCTTATCAAAATTGCTTTGAAATAATAGATATTATAAGGATTTATTATAATTACATAAAATTCCCTTAAAATGAATACTGGGCTTATCATTTTAATGTTTTCTTATGATTATGTTTCCTCAAGCAGGTAAATAAAATATATTTAAATTATCTGTGATTAATAAACATTTTAGGAGCTTGTGAAAACCCGTTTTTGTCATTTCGAAAAAAAAACCTTTTACCCTTATCGCCATTAACTAATGTACCGCGTGGCCGATTTCTTAGATTTTTATATTGAACTGTAGGTAGGTATATTTTGCATATTTCATTAATACAAAACTTTCCCATAAGACTAACGCTATACAAGCTATCCATACATTCAACGCAAATTTTTCGACATTTTTACCAAATTTTTTGAAAAAATTTACATTTAGCGGCAGATTACTCTAAGAGAAACCACTTTTTTATTTTTTTTTATTTTAAAATATAAAAGTTCAACTAATAATAAATAAAATGAGTGGTCGCTTATCAAAATTGCTTTGAAATAATAGATATTATAAGGATTTATTATAATTACATAAAATTCCCTTAAAATGAATACTGGGCTTATCATTTTAATGTTTTCTTATGATTATGTTTCCTCAAGCAGGTAAATAAAATATATTTAAATTATCTGTGATTAATAAACATTTTAGGAGCTTGTGTTCTTAATTAGGGGAGGATAATTCATTTGAATTACCTGTGATACTTACAAATTTTGAGAGCTTGTCTGAATAATTGGGACTGTATACTGTATAAGAAGTATATGTCTACCTTTACATGCGGCAAAAACATAAAAATATTTCAAAATATATTCAAATTTTCTCGTTATATTTCGTGAAAATTTTTCAAATAATTTGGACCTACATAATCAGGAAGTTTATTAGATTTTTTACAATTTGATTAAATACGACGATCATGAGTGGAAACTTTGCACTAACCTAAAAGTTATTGCTTTGTTAACAGTTTTGCAACAAGGATACACAAAACACTGCTGTTTTTTATGCAAATGGGATAGTAGATGTTATGTAGAATAATCTTGGCTAGATAGTCACACCAGAATCGATTAGAGAAAAGGTTTTCTATACTATAAAATTCCGATTTTGATTTTTCTACTAATTTTTTTCTTTATTTAACTACTTTTATGATACAATTAGTCATTCTATTTATTTTTTATTTGTTTAATAATTACTCCACGCCTCCTAGAGTCCTCATGTAGTTGGTCCAGTTCCTTTTTTAACTGCTTTTTCTTTACCTGGTCCTTTTTCGCAACTATAGATTTATGGAGTCGGGCAATGAGTATGCGCAAACACATCCTACTTAGCCTATACATAAATCCACCCCTGGTTCTGACTGTTTTAAATAATCTTACAAGTTTTTACCACAATTAGATTAGTTTTTATAAGTTCTGCTTATTTCAAATAAAATGCAATATTGTTTTGTGCTATAATTGCAAAACAATATTGCTTTTATTGACCTAGTTTATTGGCTTTCTTAAAACTATGTCCAATTTCCAAATTAAAACCTACACTATTATAAATGGGGAGGAGATATGGATTTCCTATAATTAATTATACATAATTAATTTGTTCCAATACATTCTTAAAAATATTACCAATTTCCAATTGATTCTTACACTAATATACTTAATTAATTTGTAGGAGGTGATATAATCTATATAATTAATCATACAAAATTAATTAGTATATATTTTATATCTCTTATAATTGTGGGAGGTATTATAATTTTATTGTATGATTGCATCCAATTGGTTGAAATATAATAGTTGTATTTATTTCTAATTGGTTAAAAATAATGGTAATTGGTAAAAAAAAGATCTTATTCTAACTTATATCCTAACATAGAGCACGCAATGATCACTATGTGCAAAAACTGTGGCCAGATAGAATTAATTACAAAATAGTTAAGGAAAATGTTCAATATAAGCCGCTTGTATAAAAAGATAAAATAATACTTCCACCGTTGCATATTAAACTTTGTTAAAGCTTTGCGGAAAGATGATGGTTTATTGGTTTACCTGAAATCTGTTTTTCCAAGCTTATCTGATGCAAAGATAAAAGGTGTTTTTGTGGAACCTCAAATAAAAAAATTCTAAACGATCAAAAATTTGTTTCAACTTTAACAGCGGATGAGGCGAATGCATAGAATTAATTTCATTCTGTTGTCTCAGGCTCTTTGGGTAATTCCAAAAGTTCAAACTACAAGCAGATTATAAAATATTTACTGAAAAACTATAAAAAACTAGGTAATATAGCTTCCATTAATTTTCTCACTTACTTCTAATTTATGCATCTGATGCTTTCAAGAGCAGCTTCGCACGATATTTTAACGGTAAATTTTAATTCCTGAACGGTTTAAAAAAATACTGCAAGGATATAACTATTATAAAGAAATCAAAACTATTACTTACGATGTAGTTCGTAAAGATCTCTTTGCTTTGTTGTAGCTTTTGTTACCCAGTGTGTAAGACGAAGTTGAGGGTTTCTCATACAAAAGCTGAGGACACCCTATCGAAATTCACAAGGTTTTATATCACAATTACAGCCTTTGTAACAAAAACTTATAATTCTCAAATTTTTTTCGTATTTCATACCATCCTTAATTGGTTAAACGATTGAAAGACATAGTAAGGAAATTTTTGAGCTCATATCGAGTTATTTGGAGAAAATCGCTCAGAACTGTTTCTTTTCTTTAGATACGAAATATTAAGATCATTAAAAGAAATGTTTCCCAAACTTACTTCTAATTTAAGGTTTTTAGTTTATGCGTCTGATGTTTTGAAGATCAGCTTCGCATGATATTTTAATGGTAAAGTTTAATTCCTCAGCAGTTGTAAAAAAAATACTGCAAGGATATAATTATTATAAAGAAATCTAAACTATTACTTACGACGTGGTTCGTAAAGATCTCTTTGCTTTGTTGTAGCTTTTGTTACCCAGTGTGTAAGACGAAGTTGAGGGTTTCTCATACAAAAGCTGAGGACACCCTATCGAAATTCACAAGGTTTTATATCACAATTACAGCCTCTGTAAAAAAAACTTATAATTCTCAAATTTTTTCGTATTTCATACCATCCTTAATTGGTTAAACGATTGAAAAACATAGTAAGGAAATTTTTGAGCTCATATCGAGTTATTTGGAGAAAATCGCTCAGAACAGTTTCTTTTCTTTAGCTACGAAATATTAAGATCATTAAAAGAAATGTTTCCCAAACTTACTTCTAATTTAAGGTTTTTAGTTTATGCGTCTGATGTTTTGAAGATCAGCTTCGCATGATATTTTAATGGTAAAGTTTAATTCCTCAGCAGTTGTAAAAAAAATACTGCAAGGATATAATTATTATAAAGAAATCTAAACTATTACTTAGGACGTGGTTCGTAAAGATCTCTTTGCTTTGTTGTAGCTTTTGTTACCCAGTGTGTAAGACGAAGTTGAGGGTTTCTCATACAAAAGCTGAGGACACCCTATCGAAATTCACAAGGTTTTATATCACAATTACAGCCTTTGTAACAAAAACTTATAATTCTCAAATTTTTTTCGTATTTCATACCATCCTTAATTGGTTAAACGATTGAAAGACATAGTAAGGAAATTTTTGAGCTCATATCGAGTTATTTGGAGAAAATCGCTCAGAACTGTTTCTTTTCTTTAGATACGAAATATTAAGATCATTAAAAGAAATATTTCTCAAAATAACTTCTAATTTAAGGTTTTTAATTTATGCATCTGATGTTTTGAAGATCAGCTTCACACGATATTTTAATGGAAAAGTTTAATTCCTCAGCAGTTGTAAAAAAAATACTGCAAGGATATAATTATTATAAAGAAATCTAAACTATTACTTAGGACGTGGTTCGTAAAGATCTCTTTGCTTTGTTGTAGCTTTTGTTACCCAGTGTGTAAGACGAAGTTGAGGGTTTCTCATACAAAAGCTGAGGACACCCTATCGAAATTCACAAGGTTTTATATCACAATTACAGCCTTTGTAACAAAAACTTATAATTCTCAAATTTTTTTCGTATTTCATACCATCCTTAATTGGTTAAACGATTGAAAGACATAGTAAGGAAATTTTTGAGCTCATATCGAGTTATTTGGAGAAAATCGCTCAGAACAGTTTCTTTTCTTTAGCTACGAAATATTAAGATCATTAAAAGAAATATTTCCCAAACTTACTTCTAATTTAAGGTTTTTAGTTTATGCATCTGATGTTTTGAAGATCAGCTTCGCATGATATTTTAATGGTAAAGTTTAATTCCTCAGCAGTTGTAAAAAAAATACTGCAAGGATATAATTATTATAAAGAAATCTAAACTATTACTTACGACGTGGTTCGTAAAGATCTCTTTGCTTTGTTGTAGCTTTTGTTACCCAGTGTGTAAGACGAAGTTGAGGGTTTCTCATACAAAAGCTGAGGACACCCTATCGAAATTCACAAGGTTTTATATCACAATTACAGCCTCTGTAAAAAAAACTTATAATTCTCAAATTTTTTCGTATTTCATACCATCCTTAATTGGTTAAACGATTGAAAAACATAGTAAGGAAATTTTTGAGCTCATATCGAGTTATTTGGAGAAAATCGCTCAGAACAGTTTCTTTTCTTTAGCTACGAAATATTAAGATCATTAAAAGAAATGTTTCCCAAACTTACTTCTAATTTAAGGTTTTTAGTTTATGCGTCTGATGTTTTGAAGATCAGCTTCGCATGATATTTTAATGGTAAAGTTTAATTCCTCAGCAGTTGTAAAAAAAATACTGCAAGGATATAATTATTATAAAGAAATCTAAACTATTACTTAGGACGTGGTTCGTAAAGATCTCTTTGCTTTGTTGTAGCTTTTGTTACCCAGTGTGTAAGACGAAGTTGAGGGTTTCTCATACAAAAGCTGAGGACACCCTATCGAAATTCACAAGGTTTTATATCACAATTACAGCCTTTGTAACAAAAACTTATAATTCTCAAATTTTTTTCGTATTTCATACCATCCTTAATTGGTTAAACGATTGAAAGACATAGTAAGGAAATTTTTGAGCTCATATCGAGTTATTTGGAGAAAATCGCTCAGAACTGTTTCTTTTCTTTAGATACGAAATATTAAGATCATTAAAAGAAATATTTCTCAAAATAACTTCTAATTTAAGGTTTTTAATTTATGCATCTGATGTTTTGAAGATCAGCTTCACACGATATTTTAATGGAAAAGTTTAATTCCTCAGCAGTTGTAAAAAAAATACTGCAAGGATATAATTATTATAAAGAAATCTAAACTATTACTTACGATGTGGTTCGTAAAGATCTGTTTCTTTTATTGTAGCTTTTGTAAGCCAGTGTGTAAGACGAAGTTGAGGGTTTCTCATACAAAAGCTGAGGACACCCTATCGAAATTCACAAGGTTTTATATCACAATTACAGCCTTTGTAACAAAAACTTATAATTCTCAAATTTTTTTCGTATTTCATACCATCCTTAATTGGTTAAACTATTGAAAGACATAGTAAGGAAATTTTTGAGCTCATATCGAGTTATTTGGAGAAAATCGCTCAGAACTGTTTCTTTTCTTTAGATACGAAATATTAAGATCATTAAAAGAAATATTTCTCAAAATAACTTCTAATTTAAGGTTTTTAATTTATGCGTCTAATGCTTTGAAGATCAGCTTCACACGATATTTTAATGGTAAAGTTTAATTCCTCAGAAGTTGTAAAAAAAATACTGCAAGGATATAATTATTATAAAGAAATCTAAACTATTACTTACGATGTGGTTCGTAAAGATCTGTTTCTTTTATTGTAGCTTTTGTAAGCCAGTGTGTAAGACGAAGTTGAGGGTTTCTCATACAAAAGCTGAGGACACCCTATCGAAATTCACAAGGTTTTATATCACAATTACAGCCTCTGTAAATAACACTTATAATTCCCAAATTTTTTTCGTATTTCATACCATCCTTAATTGGTTAAACGATTGAAAGACATAGTAAGGAAATTTTTGAGCTCATATCGAGTTATTTGGAGAAAATCGCTCAGAACTATTTCTTTTCTTTAGATACGAAATATTAAGATCATTAAAAGAAATATTTCCCAAACTTACTTCTAATTTAAGGTTTTTAATTTATGCATCTGATGTTTTGAAGATCAGCTTCACACGATATTTTAATGGTAAAGTTTAATTCCTCAGTAGTTGTAAAAAAAATACTGCAAGGATATAATTATTATAAAGAAATCTAAACTATTACTTACGATGTGGTTCGTAAAGATCTGTTTCTTTTATTGTAGCTTTTGTAAGCCAGTGTGTAAGACGAAGTTGAGGGTTTCTCATACAAAAGCTGAGGACACCCTATCGAAATTCACAAGGTTTTATATCACAATTACAGCCTTTGTAACAAAAACTTATAATTCTCAAATTTTTTTCGTATTTCATACCATCCTTAAGTGGTTAAACTATTGAAAGACATAGTAAGGAAATTTTTGAGCTCATATCGAGTTATTTGGAGAAAATCGCTCAGAACTGTTTCTTTTCTTTAGATACGAAATATTAAGATCATTAAAAGAAATATTTCTCAAAATAACTTCTAATTTAAGGTTTTTAATTTATGCATCTGATGTTTTGAAGATCAGCTTCACACGATATTTTAATGGAAAAGTTTAATTCCTCAGCAGTTGTAAAAAAAATACTGCAAGGATATAATTATTATAAAGAAATCTAAACTATTACTTACGATGTGGTTCGTAAAGATCTGTTTCTTTTATTGTAGCTTTTGTAAGCCAGTGTGTAAGACGAAGTTGAGGGTTTCTCATACAAAAGCTGAGGACACCCTATCGAAATTCACAAGGTTTTATATCACAATTACAGCCTTTGTAACAAAAACTTATAATTCTCAAATTTTTTTCGTATTTCATACCATCCTTAATTGGTTAAACTATTGAAAGACATAGTAAGGAAATTTTTGAGCTCATATCGAGTTATTTGGAGAAAATCGCTCAGAACTGTTTCTTTTCTTTAGATACGAAATATTAAGATCATTAAAAGAAATATTTCTCAAAATAACTTCTAATTTAAGGTTTTTAATTTATGCATCTGATGTTTTGAAGATCAGCTTCACACGATATTTTAATGGAAAAGTTTAATTCCTCAGCAGTTGTAAAAAAAATACTGCAAGGATATAATTATTATAAAGAAATCTAAACTATTACTTACGATGTGGTTCGTAAAGATCTGTTTCTTTTATTGTAGCTTTTGTAAGCCAGTGTGTAAGACGAAGTTGAGGGTTTCTCATACAAAAGCTGAGGACACCCTATCGAAATTCACAAGGTTTTATATCACAATTACAGCCTTTGTAACAAAAACTTATAATTCTCAAATTTTTTTCGTATTTCATACCATCCTTAATTGGTTAAACTATTGAAAGACATAGTAAGGAAATTTTTGAGCTCATATCGAGTTATTTGGAGAAATTCGCTCAGAACTGTTTCTTTTCTTTAGCTTCGAAATATTAAGATCATTAAAAGAAATATTTCCCAAACTTACTTCCAATTTAAGATTTTTAGTTTATGCATCTGATGTTTTGAAGATCAGCTTCGCACGATATTTTAATGGTAAAGTTTAATTCCTCAGCAGTTGTAAAAAAAATACTGCAAGGATATAATTATTATAAAGAAATCTAAGGTATTGCTTACGATGTGGTTCGTAAAGATCTGTTTCTTTTATTGTAGCTTTTGTAAGTCAGTGTGTAAGATGAAGTTGAGGGTTTCTCATACGAAAGCTGAGGACACCCTATCGAAATTCACAAGGTTTTATATCACAATTACAGCCTTTGTAAATAACACTTATAATTCCCAAATTTTTTTCGTATTTCATACCATCCTTAATTGGTTAAACGATTGAAAGACATAGTAAGGAAATTTTTGAGCTCATATCGAGTTATTTGGAGAAAATCGCTCAGAACTATTTCTTTTCTTTAGATACGAAATATTGAGATCATTAAAAGAAATATTTCTCAAAATAACTTCTAATTTAAGGTTTTTAATTTATGCATCTGATGTTTTGAAGATCAGCTTCACACGATATTTTAATGGTAAAGTTTAATTCCTCAGTAGTTGTAAAAAAAATACTGCAAGGATATAATTATTATAAAGAAATCTAAACTATTACTTACGACGTGGTTCGTAAAGATCTGTTTCTTTTATTGTAGCTTTTGTAAGCCAGTGTGTAAGACGAAGTTGAGGGTTTCTCATACAAAAGCTGAGGACACCCTATCGAAATTCACAAGGTTTTATATCACAATTACAGCCTCTGTAAATAACACTTATAATTCCCAAATTTTTTTCGTATTTCATACCATCCTTAATTGGTTAAACGATTGAAAGACATAGTAAGGAAATTTTTGAGCTCATATCGAGTTATTTGGAGAAAATCGCTCAGAACTATTTCTTTTCTTTAGATACGAAATATTAAGATCATTAAAAGAAATATTTCCCAAACTTACTTCTAATTTAAGGTTTTTAATTTATGCATCTGATGTTTTGAAGATCAGCTTCACACGATATTTTAATGGTAAAGTTTAATTCCTCAGTAGTTGTAAAAAAAATACTGCAAGGATATAATTATTATAAAGAAATCTAAACTATTACTTACGATGTGGTTCGTAAAGATCTGTTTCTTTTATTGTAGCTTTTGTAAGCCAGTGTGTAAGACGAAGTTGAGGGTTTCTCATACAAAAGCTGAGGACACCCTATCGAAATTCACAAGGTTTTATATCACAATTACAGCCTCTGTAACAAAAACTTATAATTCTCAAATTTTTTTCGTATTTCATACCATCCTTAATTGGTTAAACGATTGAAAGACATAGTAAGGAAATTTTTGAGCTCATATCGAGTTATTTGGAGAAATTCGCTCAGAACTGTTTCTTTTCCTTAGCTTCGAAATATTAAGATCATTAAAAGAAATATTTCCCAAACTTACTTCCAATTTAAGATTTTTAGTTTATGCATCTGATGTTTTGAAGATCAGCTTCGCATGATATTTTAATGGTAAAGTTTAATTCCTCAGCAGTTGTAAAAAAATACTGCAAGGATATAATTATTATAAAGAAATCTAAACTATTACTTAGGACGTGGTTCGTAAAGATCTCTTTGCTTTGTTGTAGCTTTTGTTACCCAGTGTGTAAGACGAAGTTGAGGGTTTCTCATACAAAAGCTGAGGACACCCTATCGAAATTCACAAGGTTTTATATCACAATTACAGCTTCTGTAACAAAAACTTATAATTCTCAAATTTTTTTCGTATTTCATACCATCCTTAATTGGTTAAACGACTGAAAGACATAGTAAGGAAATTTTTGAGCTCATATCGAGTTATTTGGAGAAAATCGCTCAGAACTGTTTCTTTTCTTTAGATACGAAATATTAAGATCATTAAAAGAAATATTTCCCAAACTTACTTCTAATTTAAGGTTTTTAGTTTATGCATCTGATGTTTTGAAGATCAGCTTCGCATGATATTTTAATGGTAAAGTTTAATTCCTCAGCAGTTGTAAAAAAAATACTGCAAGGATATAATTATTATAAAGAAATCTAAACTATTACTTACGACGTGGTTCGTAAAGATCTCTTTGCTTTGTTGTAGCTTTTGTTACCCAGTGTGTAAGACGAAGTTGAGGGTTTCTCATACAAAAGCTGAGGACACCCTATCGAAATTCACAAGGTTTTATATCACAATTACAGCCTCTGTAAAAAAAACTTATAATTCTCAAATTTTTTGGTATTTCATACCATCCTTAATTGGTTAAACGATTGAAAAACATAGTAAGGAAATTTTTGAGCTCATATCGAGTTATTTGGAGAAAATCGCTCAGAACAGTTTCTTTTCTTTAGCTACGAAATATTAAGATCATTAAAAGAAATGTTTCCTAAACTTACTTCTAATTTAAGGTTTTTAGTTTATGCGTCTGATGTTTTGAAGATCAGCTTCGCACGATATTTTAATGGTAAAATTTAGTTCTTCAGCAGTTGTAAAAAAAACACTGCAAGGATATAATTGTTCTAAAGAAATCTAAACTATTACTTAGGACGTGGTTCGTAAAGATCTCTTTGCTTTGTTGTAGCTTTTGTTACCCAGTGTGTAAGACGAAGTTGAGGGTTTCTCATACAAAAGCTGAGGACACCCTATCGAAATTCACAAGGCTTTATATCACAATTACAGCCTCTGTAACAAAAACTTATAATTCTCAAACTTTTTTCGTATTTCATACCATCCTTAATTGGTTAAACGATTGAAAGACATAGTAAGGAAATTTTTGAGCTCATATCGAGTTATTTGGAGAAATTCGCTCAGAACTGTTTCTTTTCCTTAGCTTCGAAATATTAAGATCATTAAAAGAAATATTTCCCAAACTTACTTCTAATTTAAGGTTTTTAGTTTATGCATCTGATGTTTTGAAGATCAGCTTCGCATGATATTTTAATGGTAAAGTTTAATTCCTCAGCAGTTGTAAAAAAATACTGCAAGGATATAATTATTATAAAGAGATCTAAACTATTACTTAGGACGTGGTTCGTAAAGATCTCTTTGCTTTGTTGTAGCTTTTGTTACCCAGTGTGTAAGACGAAGTTGAGGGTTTCTCATACAAAAGCTGAGGACACCCTATCGAAATTCACAAGGTTTTATATCACAATTACAGCTTCTGTAACAAAAACTTATAATTCTCAAATTTTTTTCGTATTTCATACCATCCTTAATTGGTTAAACGATTGAAAAACATAGTAAGGAAATTTTTGAGCTCATATCGAGTTATTTGGAGAAAATCGCTCAGAACAGTTTCTTTTCTTTAGCTACGAAATATTAAGATCATTAAAAGAGATATTTCCCAAACTTACTTCTAATTTAAGGTTTTTAGTTTATGCATCTGATGTTTTGAAGATCAGCTTCGCATGATATTTTAATGGTAAAGTTTAATTCCTCAGCAGTTGTAAAAAAATACTGCAAGGATATAATTATTATAAAGAAATCTAAACTATTACTTAGGACGTGGTTCGTAAAGATCTCTTTGCTTTGTTGTAGCTTTTGTTACCCAGTGTGTAAGACGAAGTTGAGGGTTTCTCATACAAAAGCTGAGGACACCCTATCGAAATTCACAAGGTTTTATATCACAATTACAGCTTCTGTAACAAAAACTTATAATTCTCAAATTTTTTTCGTATTTCATACCATCCTTAATTGGTTAAACGACTGAAAGACATAGTAAGGAAATTTTTGAGCTCATATCGAGTTATTTGGAGAAAATCGCTCAGAACTGTTTCTTTTCTTTAGATACGAAATATTAAGATCATTAAAAGAAATATTTCCCAAACTTACTTCTAATTTAAGGTTTTTAGTTTATGCATCTGATGTTTTGAAGATCAGCTTCGCATGATATTTTAATGGTAAAGTTTAATTCCTCAGCAGTTGTAAAAAAATACTGCAAGGATATAATTATTATAAAGAAATCTAAACTATTACTTAGGACGTGGTTCGTAAAGATCTCTTTGCTTTGTTGTAGCTTTTGTTACCCAGTGTGTAAGACGAAGTTGAGGGTTTCTCATACAAAAGCTGAGGACACCCTATCGAAATTCACAAGGTTTTATATCACAATTACAGCTTCTGTAACAAAAACTTATAATTCTCAAATTTTTTTCGTATTTCATACCATCCTTAATTGGTTAAACGATTGAAAAACATAGTAAGGAAATTTTTGAGCTCATATCGAGTTATTTGGAGAAAATCGCTCAGAACAGTTTCTTTTCTTTAGCTACGAAATATTAAGATCATTAAAAGAAATGTTTCCCAAACTTACTTCTAATTTAAGGTTTTTAGTTTATGCGTCTGATGTTTTGAAGATCAGCTTCGCACGATATTTTAATGGTAAAATTTAGTTCTTCAGCAGTTGTAAAAAAAACACTGCAAGGATATAATTGTTCTAAAGAAATCTAAACTATTACTTAGGACGTGGTTCGTAAAGATCTCTTTGCTTTGTTGTAGCTTTTGTTACCCAGTGTGTAAGACGAAGTTGAGGGTTTCTCATACAAAAGCTGAGGACACCCTATCGAAATTCACAAGGCTTTATATCACAATTACAGCCTCTGTAACAAAAACTTATAATTCTCAAATTTTTTTCGTATTTCATACCATCCTTAATTGGTTAAACGATTGAAAGACATAGTAAGGAAATTTTTGAGCTCATATCGAGTTATTTGGAGAAATTTGCTCAGAACTGTTTCTTTTCCTTAGCTTCGAAATATTAAGATCATTAAAAGAAATATTTCCCAAACTTACTTCTAATTTAAGGTTTTTAGTTTATGCATCTGATGTTTTGAAGATCAGCTTCGCATGATATTTTAATGGTAAAGTTTAATTCCTCAGCAGTTGTAAAAAAATACTGCAAGGATATAATTATTATAAAGAAATCTAAACTATTACTTAGGACGTGGTTCGTAAAGATCTCTTTGCTTTGTTGTAGCTTTTGTTACCCAGTGTGTAAGACGAAGTTGAGGGTTTCTCATACAAAAGCTGAGGACACCCTATCGAAATTCACAAGGTTTTATATCACAATTACAGCTTCTGTAACAAAAACTTATAATTCTCAAATTTTTTCGTATTTCATACCATCCTTAATTGGTTAAACGATTGAAAAACATAGTAAGGAAATTTTTGAGCTCATATCGAGTTATTTGGAGAAATTCGCTCAGAACTGTTTCTTTTCCTTAGCTTCGAAATATTAAGATCATTAAAAGAAATATTTCCCAAACTTACTTCTAATTTAAGGTTTTTAGTTTATGCATCTGATGTTTTGAAGATCAGCTTCGCATGATATTTTAATGGTAAAGTTTAATTCCTCAGCAGTTGTAAAAAAAATACTGCAAGGATATAATTATTATAAAGAAATCTAAACTATTACTTACGACGTGGTTCGTAAAGATCTCTTTGCTTTGTTGTAGCTTTTGTTACCCAGTGTGTAAGACGAAGTTGAGGGTTTCTCATACAAAAGCTGAGGACACCCTATCGAAATTCACAAGGTTTTATATCACAATTACAGCCTCTGTAAAAAAAACTTATAATTCTCAAATTTTTTCGTATTTCATACCATCCTTAATTGGTTAAACGATTGAAAAACATAGTAAGGAAATTTTTGAGCTCATATCGAGTTATTTGGAGAAAATCGCTCAGAACAGTTTCTTTTCTTTAGCTACGAAATATTAAGATCATTAAAAGAAATGTTTCCCAAACTTACTTCTAATTTAAGGTTTTTAGTTTATGCGTCTGATGTTTTGAAGATCAGCTTCGCACGATATTTTAATGGTAAAATTTAGTTCTTCAGCAGTTGTAAAAAAAACACTGCAAGGATATAATTGTTCTAAAGAAATCTAAACTATTACTTAGGACGTGGTTCGTAAAGATCTCTTTGCTTTGTTGTAGCTTTTGTTACCCAGTGTGTAAGACGAAGTTGAGGGTTTCTCATACAAAAGCTGAGGACACCCTATCGAAATTCACAAGGCTTTATATCACAATTACAGCCTCTGTAACAAAAACTTATAATTCTCAAATTTTTTTCGTATTTCATACCATCCTTAATTGGTTAAACGATT
Organism: Acrocera orbiculus; assembly: GCA_947359355.1. Taxonomy (NCBI): domain Eukaryota; kingdom Metazoa; phylum Arthropoda; class Insecta; order Diptera; family Acroceridae; genus Acrocera; species Acrocera orbiculus. The sequence goes on along the minus strand of OX375756.1, from coordinate 44,642,586 downwards.
GAAAGACATAGTAAGGAAATTTTTGAGCTCATATCGAGTTATTTGGAGAAAATCGCTCAGAACTGTTTCTTTTCTTTAGATACGAAATATTAAGATCATTAAAAGAAATGTTTCCCAAACTTACTTCTAATTTAAGGTTTTTAGTTTATGCGTCTGATGTTTTGAAGATCAGCTTCGCACGATATTTTAATGGTAAAATTTAGTTCTTCAGCAGTTGTAAAAAAAACACTGCAAGGATATAATTGTTCTAAAGAAATCTAAACTATTACTTAGGACGTGGTTCGTAAAGATCTCTTTGCTTTGTTGTAGCTTTTGTTACCCAGTGTGTAAGACGAAGTTGAGGGTTTCTCATACAAAAGCTGAGGACACCCTATCGAAATTCACAAGGCTTTATATCACAATTACAGCCTCTGTAACAAAAACTTATAATTCTCAAATTTTTTTCGTATTTCATACCATCCTTAATTGGTTAAACGATTGAAAGACATAGTAAGGAAATTTTTGAGCTCATATCGAGTTATTTGGAGAAAATCGCTCAGAACTGTTTCTTTTCTTTAGATACGAAATATTAAGATCATTAAAAGAAATATTTCCCAAACTTACTTCTAATTTAAGGTTTTTAGTTTATGCATCTGATGTTTTGAAGATCAGCTTCGCATGATATTTTAATGGTAAAGTTTAATTCCTCAGCAGTTGTAAAAAAATACTGCAAGGATATAATTATTATAAAGAAATCTAAACTATTACTTAGGACGTGGTTCGTAAAGATCTCTTTGCTTTGTTGTAGCTTTTGTTACCCAGTGTGTAAGACGAAGTTGAGGGTTTCTCATACAAAAGCTGAGGACACCCTATCGAAATTCACAAGGTTTTATATCACAATTACAGCCTCTGTAACAAAAACTTATAATTCTCAAATTTTTTTCGTATTTCATACCATCCTTAATTGGTTAAACGACTGAAAGACATAGTAAGGAAATTTTTGAGCTCATATCGAGTTATTTGGAGAAAATCGCTCAGAACTGTTTCTTTTCTTTAGATACGAAATATTAAGATCATTAAAAGAAATATTTCCCAAACTTACTTCTAATTTAAGGTTTTTAGTTTATGCATCTGATGTTTTGAAGATCAGCTTCGCATGATATTTTAATGGTAAAGTTTAATTCCTCAGCAGTTGTAAAAAAAATACTGCAAGGATATAATTATTATAAAGAAATCTAAACTATTACTTACGACGTGGTTCGTAAAGATCTCTTTGCTTTGTTGTAGCTTTTGTTACCCAGTGTGTAAGACGAAGTTGAGGGTTTCTCATACAAAAGCTGAGGACACCCTATCGAAATTCACAAGGTTTTATATCACAATTACAGCCTCTGTAAAAAAAACTTATAATTCTCAAATTTTTTCGTATTTCATACCATCCTTAATTGGTTAAACGATTGAAAAACATAGTAAGGAAATTTTTGAGCTCATATCGAGTTATTTGGAGAAAATCGCTCAGAACAGTTTCTTTTCTTTAGCTACGAAATATTAAGATCATTAAAAGAAATATTTCCCAAACTTACTTCCAATTTAAGATTTTTAGTTTATGCATCTGATGTTTTGAAGATCAGCTTCGCACGATATTTTAATGGTAAAGTTTAATTCCTCAGCAGTTGTAAAAAAAATACTGCAAGGATGTAATTATTATAAAGAAATCTAAGGTATTACTTACGATGTGGTTCGTAAAGATCTGTTTCTTTTGTTGTAGCTTTTGTAAGTCAGTGTGTAAGATGAAGTTGAGGGTTTCTCATACGAAAGCTGAGGACACCCTATCGAAATTCACAAGGTTTTATATCACAATTACAGCCTTTGTAACAAAAACTTATAATTCTCAAATTTTTTTCGTATTTCATACCATCCTTAATTGGTTAAACGATTGAAAGACATAGTAAGGAAATTTTTGAGCTCATATCGAGTTATTTGGAGAAAATCGCTCAGAACTGTTTCTTTTCTTTAGATACGAAATATTAAGATCATTAAAAGAAATATTTCTCAAAATAACTTCTAATTTAAGGTTTTTAATTTATGCATCTGATGTTTTGAAGATCAGCTTCACACGATATTTTAATGGTAAAGTTTAATTCCTCAGCAGTTGTAAAAAAAATACTGCAAGGATATAATTATTATAAAGAAATCTAAACTATTACTTACGATGTGGTTCGTAAAGATCTGTTTCTTTTATTGTAGCTTTTGTAAGCCAGTGTGTAAGACGAAGTTGAGGGTTTCTCATACAAAAGCTGAGGACACCCTATCGAAATTCACAAGGTTTTATATCACAATTACAGCCTTTGTAACAAAAACTTATAATTCTCAAATTTTTTTCGTATTTCATACCATCCTTAATTGGTTAAACTATTGAAAGACATAGTAAGGAAATTTTTGAGCTCATATCGAGTTATTTGGAGAAAATCGCTCAGAACTGTTTCTTTTCTTTAGATAGGAAATATTAAGATCATTAAAAGAAATATTTCTCAAAATAACTTCTAATTTAAGGTTTTTAATTTATGCGTCTAATGTTTTGAAGATCAGCTTCACACGATATTTTAATGGTAAAGTTTAATTCCTCAGTAGTTGTAAAAAAAATACTGCAAGGATATAATTATTATAAAGAAATCTAAACTATTACTTACGATGTGGTTCGTAAAGATCTGTTTCTTTTATTGTAGCTTTTGTAAGCCAGTGTGTAAGACGAAGTTGAGGGTTTCTCATACAAAAGCTGAGGACACCCTATCGAAATTCACAAGGTTTTATATCACAATTACAGCCTCTGTAAATAACACTTATAATTCCCAAATTTTTTTCGTATTTCATACCATCCTTAATTGGTTAAACGATTGAAAGACATAGTAAGGAAATTTTTGAGCTCATATCGAGTTATTTGGAGAAAATCGCTCAGAACTATTTCTTTTCTTTAGATACGAAATATTAAGATCATTAAAAGAAATATTTCCCAAACTTACTTCTAATTTAAGGTTTTTAATTTATGCATCTAATGTTTTGAAGATCAGCTTCACACGATATTTTAATGGTAAAGTTTAATTCCTCAGTAGTTGTAAAAAAAATACTGCAAGGATATAATTATTATAAAGAAATCTAAACTATTACTTACGATGTGGTTCGTAAAGATCTGTTTCTTTTATTGTAGCTTTTGTAAGCCAGTGTGTAAGACGAAGTTGAGGGTTTCTCATACAGAAGCTGAGGACACCCTATCGAAATTCACAAGGTTTTATATCACAATTACAGCCTCTGTAAATAACACTTATAATTCACAAATTTTTTTCGTATTTCATACCATCCTTAATTGGTTAAACGATTGAAAGACATAGTAAGGAAATTTTTGAGCTCATATCGAGTTATTTGGAGAAAATCGCTCAGAACTATTTCTTTTCTTTAGATACGAAATATTAAGATCATTAAAAGAAATATTTCGCAAAATTACTTCTAATTTAAGGTTTTTAATTTATGCATCTGATGTTTTGAAGATCAGCCTCACACGATATTTTAATGGTAAAGTTTAATTCCTCAGTAGTTGTAAAAAAAATACTGCAAGGATATAATTATTATAAAGAAATCTAAACTATTACTTACGATGTGGTTCGTAAAGATCTGTTTCTTTTATTGTAGCTTTTGTAAGCCAGTGTGTAAGACGAAGTTGAGGGTTTCTCATACAAAAGCTGAGGACACCCTATCGAAATTCACAAGGTTTTATATCACAATTACAGCCTCTGTAAATAACACTTATAATTCCCAAATTTTTTTCGTATTTCATACCATCCTTAATTGGTTAAACGATTGAAAGACATAGTAAGGAAATTTTTGAGCTCATATCGAGTTATTTGGAGAAAATCGCTCAGAACTATTTCTTTTCTTTAGATACGAAATATTAAGATCATTAAAAGAAATATTTCCCAAACTTACTTCTAATTTAAGGTTTTTAATTTATGCATCTAATGTTTTGAAGATCAGCTTCACACGATATTTTAATGGTAAAGTTTAATTCCTCAGTAGTTGTAAAAAAATACTGCAAGGATATAATTATTATAAAGAAATCTAAACTATTACTTACGATGTGGTTCGTAAAGATCTGTTTCTTTTATTGTAGCTTTTGTAAGCCAGTGTGTAAGACGAAGTTGAGGGTTTCTCATACAAAAGCTGAGGACACCCTATCGAAATTCACAAGGTTTTATATCACAATTACAGCCTCTGTAAATAACACTTATAATTCCCAAATTTTTTTCGTATTTAATACCATCCTTAATTGGTTAAACGATTGAAAGACATAGTAAGGAAATTTTTGAGCTCATATCGAGTTATTTGGAGAAAATCGCTCAGAACTATTTCTTTTCTTTAGATACGAAATATTAAGATCATTAAAAGAAATATTTCGCAAAATTACTTCTAATTTAAGGTTTTTAATTTATGCATCTGATGTTTTGAAGATCAGCCTCACACGATATTTTAATGGTAAAGTTTAATTCCTCAGTAGTTGTAAAAAAAATACTGCAAGGATATAATTATTATAAAGAAATCTAAACTATTACTTACGATGTGGTTCGTAAAGATCTGTTTCTTTTATTGTAGCTTTTGTTACCCAGTGTGTAAGACGAAGTTGAGGGTTTCTCATACAAAAGCTGAGGACACCCTATCGAAATTCACAAGGTTTTATATCACAATTACAGCTTCTGTAACAAAAACTTATAATTCTCAAATTTTTTTCGTATTTCATACCATCCTTAATTGGTTAAACGATTGAAAAACATAGTAAGGAAATTTTTGAGCTCATATCGAGTTATTTGGAGAAAATCGCTCAGAACAGTTTCTTTTCTTTAGCTACGAAATATTAAGATCATTAAAAGAAATGTTTCCCAAACTTACTTCTAATTTAAGGTTTTTAGTTTATGCGTCTGATGTTTTGAAGATCAGCTTCGCACGATATTTTAATGGTAAAATTTAGTTCTTCAGCAGTTGTAAAAAAAACACTGCAAGGATATAATTGTTCTAAAGAAATCTAAACTATTACTTAGGACGTGGTTCGTAAAGATCTCTTTGCTTTGTTGTAGCTTTTGTTACCCAGTGTGTAAGACGAAGTTGAGGGTTTCTCATACAAAAGCTGAGGACACCCTATCGAAATTCACAAGGCTTTATATCACAATTACAGCCTCTGTAAATAACACTTATAATTCCCAAATTTTTTTCGTATTTCATACCATCCTTAATTGGTTAAACGATTGAAAGACATAGTAAGGAAATTTTTGAGCTCATATCGAGTTATTTGGAGAAAATCGCTCAGAACTATTTCTTTTCTTTAGATACGAAATATTAAGATCATTAAAAGAAATATTTCGCAAAATTACTTCTAATTTAAGGTTTTTAATTTATGCATCTGATGTTTTGAAGATCAGCCTCACACGATATTTTAATGGTAAAGTTTAATTCCTCAGTAGTTGTAAAAAAAATACTGCAAGGATATAATTATTATAAAGAAATCTAAACTATTACTTACGATGTGGTTCGTAAAGATCTGTTTCTTTTATTGTAGCTTTTGTTACCCAGTGTGTAAGACGAAGTTGAGGGTTTCTCATACAAAAGCTGAGGACACCCTATCGAAATTCACAAGGTTTTATATCACAATTACAGCTTCTGTAACAAAAACTTATAATTCTCAAATTTTTTTCGTATTTCATACCATCCTTAATTGGTTAAACGATTGAAAAACATAGTAAGGAAATTTTTGAGCTCATATCGAGTTATTTGGAGAAAATCGCTCAGAACAGTTTCTTTTCTTTAGCTACGAAATATTAAGATCATTAAAAGAAATATTTCCCAAACTTACTTCTAATTTAAGGTTTTTAATTTATGCATCTAATGTTTTGAAGATCAGCTTCACACGATATTTTAATGGTAAAGTTTAATTCCTCAGTAGTTGTAAAAAAAATACTGCAAGGATATAATTATTATAAAGAAATCTAAACTATTACTTACGATGTGGTTCGTAAAGATCTGTTTCTTTTATTGTAGCTTTTGTAAGCCAGTGTGTAAGACGAAGTTGAGGGTTTCTCATACAGAAGCTGAGGACACCCTATCGAAATTCACAAGGTTTTATATCACAATTACAGCCTCTGTAAATAACACTTATAATTCACAAATTTTTTTCGTATTTCATACCATCCTTAATTGGTTAAACGATTGAAAGACATAGTAAGGAAATTTTTGAGCTCATATCGAGTTATTTGGAGAAAATCGCTCAGAACTATTTCTTTTCTTTAGATACGAAATATTAAGATCATTAAAAGAAATATTTCGCAAAATTACTTCTAATTTAAGGTTTTTAATTTATGCATCTGATGTTTTGAAGATCAGCCTCACACGATATTTTAATGGTAAAGTTTAATTCCTCAGTAGTTGTAAAAAAAATACTGCAAGGATATAATTATTATAAAGAAATCTAAACTATTACTTACGATGTGGTTCGTAAAGATCTGTTTCTTTTATTGTAGCTTTTGTAAGCCAGTGTGTAAGACGAAGTTGAGGGTTTCTCATACAAAAGCTGAGGACACCCTATCGAAATTCACAAGGTTTTATATCACAATTACAGCCTCTGTAAATAACACTTATAATTCCCAAATTTTTTTCGTATTTCATACCATCCTTAATTGGTTAAACGATTGAAAGACATAGTAAGGAAATTTTTGAGCTCATATCGAGTTATTTGGAGAAAATCGCTCAGAACTATTTCTTTTCTTTAGATACGAAATATTAAGATCATTAAAAGAAATATTTCCCAAACTTACTTCTAATTTAAGGTTTTTAATTTATGCATCTAATGTTTTGAAGATCAGCTTCACACGATATTTTAATGGTAAAGTTTAATTCCTCAGTAGTTGTAAAAAAATACTGCAAGGATATAATTATTATAAAGAAATCTAAACTATTACTTACGATGTGGTTCGTAAAGATCTGTTTCTTTTATTGTAGCTTTTGTAAGCCAGTGTGTAAGACGAAGTTGAGGGTTTCTCATACAAAAGCTGAGGACACCCTATCGAAATTCACAAGGTTTTATATCACAATTACAGCCTTTGTAACAAAAACTTATAATTCTCAAATTTTTTTCGTATTTCATACCATCCTTAATTGGTTAAACTATTGAAAGACATAGTAAGGAAATTTTTGAGCTCATATCGAGTTATTTGGAGAAAATCGCTCAGAACTGTTTCTTTTCTTTAGATAGGAAATATTAAGATCATTAAAAGAAATATTTCTCAAAATAACTTCTAATTTAAGGTTTTTAATTTATGCGTCTAATGTTTTGAAGATCAGCTTCACACGATATTTTAATGGTAAAGTTTAATTCCTCAGCAGTTGTAAAAAAATACTGCAAGGATATAATTATTATAAAGAAATCTAAACTATTACTTAGGACGTGGTTCGTAAAGATCTCTTTGCTTTGTTGTAGCTTTTGTTACCCAGTGTGTAAGACGAAGTTGAGGGTTTCTCATACAAAAGCTGAGGACACCCTATCGAAATTCACAAGGTTTTATATCACAATTACAGCTTCTGTAACAAAAACTTATAATTCTCAAATTTTTTTCGTATTTCATACCATCCTTAATTGGTTAAACGATTGAAAAACATAGTAAGGAAATTTTTGAGCTCATATCGAGTTATTTGGAGAAAATCGCTCAGAACAGTTTCTTTTCTTTAGCTACGAAATATTAAGATCATTAAAAGAAATGTTTCCCAAACTTACTTCTAATTTAAGGTTTTTAGTTTATGCGTCTGATGTTTTGAAGATCAGCTTCGCACGATATTTTAATGGTAAAATTTAGTTCTTCAGCAGTTGTAAAAAAAACACTGCAAGGATATAATTGTTCTAAAGAAATCTAAACTATTACTTAGGACGTGGTTCGTAAAGATCTCTTTGCTTTGTTGTAGCTTTTGTTACCCAGTGTGTAAGACGAAGTTGAGGGTTTCTCATACAAAAGCTGAGGACACCCTATCGAAATTCACAAGGCTTTATATCACAATTACAGCCTCTGTAACAAAAACTTATAATTCTCAAATTTTTTTCGTATTTCATACCATCCTTAATTGGTTAAACGATTGAAAGACATAGAAAGGAAATTTTTGAGCTCATATCGAGTTATTTGGAGAAATTTGCTCAGAACTGTTTCTTTTCCTTAGCTTCGAAATATTAAGATCATTAAAAGAAATATTTCCCAAACTTACTTCTAATTTAAGGTTTTTAGTTTATGCATCTGATGTTTTGAAGATCAGCTTCGCATGATATTTTAATGGTAAAGTTTAATTCCTCAGCAGTTGTAAAAAAATACTGCAAGGATATAATTATTATAAAGAAATCTAAACTATTACTTAGGACGTGGTTCGTAAAGATCTCTTTGCTTTGTTGTAGCTTTTGTTACCCAGTGTGTAAGACGAAGTTGAGGGTTTCTCATACAAAAGCTGAGGACACCCTATCGAAATTCACAAGGTTTTATATCACAATTACAGCTTCTGTAACAAAAACTTATAATTCTCAAATTTTTTCGTATTTCATACCATCCTTAATTGGTTAAACGATTGAAAAACATAGTAAGGAAATTTTTGAGCTCATATCGAGTTATTTGGAGAAATTCGCTCAGAACTGTTTCTTTTCCTTAGCTTCGAAATATTAAGATCATTAAAAGAAATATTTCCCAAACTTACTTCTAATTTAAGGTTTTTAGTTTATGCATCTGATGTTTTGAAGATCAGCTTCGCATGATATTTTAATGGTAAAGTTTAATTCCTCAGCAGTTGTAAAAAAAATACTGCAAGGATATAATTATTATAAAGAAATCTAAACTATTACTTACGACGTGGTTCGTAAAGATCTCTTTGCTTTGTTGTAGCTTTTGTTACCCAGTGTGTAAGACGAAGTTGAGGGTTTCTCATACAAAAGCTGAGGACACCCTATCGAAATTCACAAGGTTTTATATCACAATTACAGCCTCTGTAAAAAAAACTTATAATTCTCAAATTTTTTCGTATTTCATACCATCCTTAATTGGTTAAACGATTGAAAAACATAGTAAGGAAATTTTTGAGCTCATATCGAGTTATTTGGAGAAAATCGCTCAGAACAGTTTCTTTTCTTTAGCTACGAAATATTAAGATCATTAAAAGAAATGTTTCCCAAACTTACTTCTAATTTAAGGTTTTTAGTTTATGCGTCTGATGTTTTGAAGATCAGCTTCGCACGATATTTTAATGGTAAAATTTAGTTCTTCAGCAGTTGTAAAAAAAACACTGCAAGGATATAATTGTTCTAAAGAAATCTAAACTATTACTTAGGACGTGGTTCGTAAAGATCTCTTTGCTTTGTTGTAGCTTTTGTTACCCAGTGTGTAAGACGAAGTTGAGGGTTTCTCATACAAAAGCTGAGGACACCCTATCGAAATTCACAAGGCTTTATATCACAATTACAGCCTCTGTAACAAAAACTTATAATTCTCAAATTTTTTTCGTATTTCATACCATCCTTAATTGGTTAAACGATTGAAAGACATAGTAAGGAAATTTTTGAGCTCATATCGAGTTATTTGGAGAAAATCGCTCAGAACTGTTTCTTTTCTTTAGATACGAAATATTAAGATCATTAAAAGAAATGTTTCCCAAACTTACTTCTAATTTAAGGTTTTTAGTTTATGCGTCTGATGTTTTGAAGATCAGCTTCGCACGATATTTTAATGGTAAAATTTAGTTCTTCAGCAGTTGTAAAAAAAACACTGCAAGGATATAATTGTTCTAAAGAAATCTAAACTATTACTTAGGACGTGGTTCGTAAAGATCTCTTTGCTTTGTTGTAGCTTTTGTTACCCAGTGTGTAAGACGAAGTTGAGGGTTTCTCATACAAAAGCTGAGGACACCCTATCGAAATTCACAAGGCTTTATATCACAATTACAGCCTCTGTAACAAAAACTTATAATTCTCAAATTTTTTTCGTATTTCATACCATCCTTAATTGGTTAAACGATTGAAAGACATAGTAAGGAAATTTTTGAGCTCATATCGAGTTATTTGGAGAAAATCGCTCAGAACTGTTTCTTTTCTTTAGATACGAAATATTAAGATCATTAAAAGAAATATTTCCCAAACTTACTTCTAATTTAAGGTTTTTAGTTTATGCATCTGATGTTTTGAAGATCAGCTTCGCATGATATTTTAATGGTAAAGTTTAATTCCTCAGCAGTTGTAAAAAAATACTGCAAGGATATAATTATTATAAAGAAATCTAAACTATTACTTAGGACGTGGTTCGTAAAGATCTCTTTGCTTTGTTGTAGCTTTTGTTACCCAGTGTGTAAGACGAAGTTGAGGGTTTCTCATACAAAAGCTGAGGACACCCTATCGAAATTCACAAGGTTTTATATCACAATTACAGCCTCTGTAACAAAAACTTATAATTCTCAAATTTTTTTCGTATTTCATACCATCCTTAATTGGTTAAACGACTGAAAGACATAGTAAGGAAATTTTTGAGCTCATATCGAGTTATTTGGAGAAAATCGCTCAGAACTGTTTCTTTTCTTTAGATACGAAATATTAAGATCATTAAAAGAAATATTTCCCAAACTTACTTCTAATTTAAGGTTTTTAGTTTATGCATCTGATGTTTTGAAGATCAGCTTCGCATGATATTTTAATGGTAAAGTTTAATTCCTCAGCAGTTGTAAAAAAAATACTGCAAGGATATAATTATTATAAAGAAATCTAAACTATTACTTACGACGTGGTTCGTAAAGATCTCTTTGCTTTGTTGTAGCTTTTGTTACCCAGTGTGTAAGACGAAGTTGAGGGTTTCTCATACAAAAGCTGAGGACACCCTATCGAAATTCACAAGGTTTTATATCACAATTACAGCCTCTGTAAAAAAAACTTATAATTCTCAAATTTTTTCGTATTTCATACCATCCTTAATTGGTTAAACGATTGAAAAACATAGTAAGGAAATTTTTGAGCTCATATCGAGTTATTTGGAGAAAATCGCTCAGAACAGTTTCTTTTCTTTAGCTACGAAATATTAAGATCATTAAAAGAAATATTTCCCAAACTTACTTCCAATTTAAGATTTTTAGTTTATGCATCTGATGTTTTGAAGATCAGCTTCGCACGATATTTTAATGGTAAAGTTTAATTCCTCAGCAGTTGTAAAAAAAATACTGCAAGGATGTAATTATTATAAAGAAATCTAAGGTATTACTTACGATGTGGTTCGTAAAGATCTGTTTCTTTTGTTGTAGCTTTTGTAAGTCAGTGTGTAAGATGAAGTTGAGGGTTTCTCATACGAAAGCTGAGGACACCCTATCGAAATTCACAAGGTTTTATATCACAATTACAGCCTTTGTAACAAAAACTTATAATTCTCAAATTTTTTTCGTATTTCATACCATCCTTAATTGGTTAAACGATTGAAAGACATAGTAAGGAAATTTTTGAGCTCATATCGAGTTATTTGGAGAAAATCGCTCAGAACTGTTTCTTTTCTTTAGATACGAAATATTAAGATCATTAAAAGAAATATTTCTCAAAATAACTTCTAATTTAAGGTTTTTAATTTATGCATCTGATGTTTTGAAGATCAGCTTCACACGATATTTTAATGGTAAAGTTTAATTCCTCAGCAGTTGTAAAAAAAATACTGCAAGGATATAATTATTATAAAGAAATCTAAACTATTACTTACGATGTGGTTCGTAAAGATCTGTTTCTTTTATTGTAGCTTTTGTAAGCCAGTGTGTAAGACGAAGTTGAGGGTTTCTCATACAAAAGCTGAGGACACCCTATCGAAATTCACAAGGTTTTATATCACAATTACAGCCTTTGTAACAAAAACTTATAATTCTCAAATTTTTTTCGTATTTCATACCATCCTTAATTGGTTAAACTATTGAAAGACATAGTAAGGAAATTTTTGAGCTCATATCGAGTTATTTGGAGAAAATCGCTCAGAACTGTTTCTTTTCTTTAGATAGGAAATATTAAGATCATTAAAAGAAATATTTCTCAAAATAACTTCTAATTTAAGGTTTTTAATTTATGCGTCTAATGTTTTGAAGATCAGCTTCACACGATATTTTAATGGTAAAGTTTAATTCCTCAGTAGTTGTAAAAAAAATACTGCAAGGATATAATTATTATAAAGAAATCTAAACTATTACTTACGATGTGGTTCGTAAAGATCTGTTTCTTTTATTGTAGCTTTTGTAAGCCAGTGTGTAAGACGAAGTTGAGGGTTTCTCATACAAAAGCTGAGGACACCCTATCGAAATTCACAAGGTTTTATATCACAATTACAGCCTCTGTAAATAACACTTATAATTCCCAAATTTTTTTCGTATTTCATACCATCCTTAATTGGTTAAACGATTGAAAGACATAGTAAGGAAATTTTTGAGCTCATATCGAGTTATTTGGAGAAAATCGCTCAGAACTATTTCTTTTCTTTAGATACGAAATATTAAGATCATTAAAAGAAATATTTCCCAAACTTACTTCTAATTTAAGGTTTTTAATTTATGCATCTAATGTTTTGAAGATCAGCTTCACACGATATTTTAATGGTAAAGTTTAATTCCTCAGTAGTTGTAAAAAAAATACTGCAAGGATATAATTATTATAAAGAAATCTAAACTATTACTTACGATGTGGTTCGTAAAGATCTGTTTCTTTTATTGTAGCTTTTGTAAGCCAGTGTGTAAGACGAAGTTGAGGGTTTCTCATACAGAAGCTGAGGACACCCTATCGAAATTCACAAGGTTTTATATCACAATTACAGCCTCTGTAAATAACACTTATAATTCACAAATTTTTTTCGTATTTCATACCATCCTTAATTGGTTAAACGATTGAAAGACATAGTAAGGAAATTTTTGAGCTCATATCGAGTTATTTGGAGAAAATCGCTCAGAACTATTTCTTTTCTTTAGATACGAAATATTAAGATCATTAAAAGAAATATTTCGCAAAATTACTTCTAATTTAAGGTTTTTAATTTATGCATCTGATGTTTTGAAGATCAGCCTCACACGATATTTTAATGGTAAAGTTTAATTCCTCAGTAGTTGTAAAAAAAATACTGCAAGGATATAATTATTATAAAGAAATCTAAACTATTACTTACGATGTGGTTCGTAAAGATCTGTTTCTTTTATTGTAGCTTTTGTAAGCCAGTGTGTAAGACGAAGTTGAGGGTTTCTCATACAAAAGCTGAGGACACCCTATCGAAATTCACAAGGTTTTATATCACAATTACAGCCTCTGTAAATAACACTTATAATTCCCAAATTTTTTTCGTATTTCATACCATCCTTAATTGGTTAAACGATTGAAAGACATAGTAAGGAAATTTTTGAGCTCATATCGAGTTATTTGGAGAAAATCGCTCAGAACTATTTCTTTTCTTTAGATACGAAATATTAAGATCATTAAAAGAAATATTTCCCAAACTTACTTCTAATTTAAGGTTTTTAATTTATGCATCTAATGTTTTGAAGATCAGCTTCACACGATATTTTAATGGTAAAGTTTAATTCCTCAGTAGTTGTAAAAAAATACTGCAAGGATATAATTATTATAAAGAAATCTAAACTATTACTTACGATGTGGTTCGTAAAGATCTGTTTCTTTTATTGTAGCTTTTGTAAGCCAGTGTGTAAGACGAAGTTGAGGGTTTCTCATACAAAAGCTGAGGACACCCTATCGAAATTCACAAGGTTTTATATCACAATTACAGCCTCTGTAAATAACACTTATAATTCCCAAATTTTTTTCGTATTTAATACCATCCTTAATTGGTTAAACGATTGAAAGACATAGTAAGGAAATTTTTGAGCTCATATCGAGTTATTTGGAGAAAATCGCTCAGAACTATTTCTTTTCTTTAGATACGAAATATTAAGATCATTAAAAGAAATATTTCGCAAAATTACTTCTAATTTAAGGTTTTTAATTTATGCATCTGATGTTTTGAAGATCAGCTTCACACGATATTTTAATGGTAAAGTTTAATTCCTCAGTAGTTGTAAAAAAAATACTGCAAGGATATAATTATTATAAAGAAATCTAAACTATTACTTACGATGAGGTTCGTAAAGATCTGTTTCTTTTATTGTAGCTTTTGTAAGCCAGTGTGTAAGACGAAGTTGAGGGTTTCTCATACAAAAGCTGAGGACACCCTATCGAAATTCACAAGGTTTTATATCACAATTACAGCCTCTGTAAATAACACTTATAATTCCCAAATTTTTTTCGTATTTCATACCATCCTTAATTGGTTAAACGATTGAAAGACATAGTAAGGAAATTTTTGAGCTCATATCGAGTTATTTGGAGAAAATCGCTCAGAACTATTTCTTTTCTTTAGATACGAAATATTAAGATCATTAAAAGAAATATTTCGCAAAATTACTTCTAATTTAAGGTTTTTAATTTATGCATCTAATGTTTTGAAGATCAGCTTCACACGATATTTTAATGGTAAAGTTTAATTCCTCAGTAGTTGTAAAAAAATACTGCAAGGATATAATTATTATAAAGAAATCTAAACTATTACTTACGATGAGGTTCGTAAAGATCTGTTTCTTTTATTGTAGCTTTTGTAAGCCAGTGTGTAAGACGAAGTTGAGGGTTTCTCATACAAAAGCTGAGGACACCCTATCGAAATTCACAAGGTTTTATATCACAATTACAGCCTCTGTAACAAAAACTTATAATTCTCAAATTTTTTTCGTATTTCATACCATCCTTAATTGGTTAAACGATTGAAAGACATAGTAAGGAAATTTTTGAGCTCATATCGAGTTATTTGGAGAAAATCGCTCAGAACTGTTTCTTTTCTTTAGATACGAAATATTAAGATCATTAAAAGAAATATTTCTCAAAATAACTTCTAATTTAAGGTTTTTAATTTATGCATCTAATGTTTTGAAGATCAGCTTCACACGATATTTTAATGGTAAAGTTTAATTCCTCAGTAGTTGTAAAAAAAATACTGCAAGGATATAATTATTATAAAGAAATCTAAACTATTACTTACGATGTGGTTCGTAAAGATCTGTTTCTTTTATTGTAGCTTTTGTAAGCCAGTGTGTAAGACGAAGTTGAGGGTTTCTCATACAAAAGCTGAGGACACCCTATCGAAATTCACAAGGTTTTATATCACAATTACAGCCTCTGTAAATAACACTTATAATTCCCAAATTTTTTTCGTATTTCATACCATCCTTAATTGGTTAAACGATTGAAAGACATAGTAAGGAAATTTTTGAGCTCATATCGAGTTATTTGGAGAAAATCGCTCAGAACTATTTCTTTTCTTTAGATACGAAATATTAAGATCATTAAAAGAAATATTTCGCAAAATTACTTCTAATTTAAGGTTTTTAATTTATGCATCTGATGTTTTGAAGATCAGCTTCACACGATATTTTAATGGTAAAGTTTAATTCCTCAGTAGTTGTAAAAAAAATACTGCAAGGATATAATTATTATAAAGAAATCTAAACTATTACTTACGATGAGGTTCGTAAAGATCTGTTTCTTTTATTGTAGCTTTTGTAAGCCAGTGTGTAAGACGAAGTTGAGGGTTTCTCATACAAAAGCTGAGGACACCCTATCGAAATTCACAAGGTTTTATATCACAATTACAGCCTCTGTAAATAACACTTATAATTCCCAAATTTTTTTCGTATTTCATACCATCCTTAATTGGTTAAACGATTGAAAGACATAGTAAGGAAATTTTTGAGCTCATATCGAGTTATTTGGAGAAAATCGCTCAGAACTATTTCTTTTCTTTAGATACGAAATATTAAGATCATTAAAAGAAATATTTCGCAAAATTACTTCTAATTTAAGGTTTTTAATTTATGCATCTGATGTTTTGAAGATCAGCTTCACACGATATTTTAATGGTAAAGTTTAATTCCTCAGTAGTTGTAAAAAAATACTGCAAGGATATAATTATTATAAAGAAATCTAAACTATTACTTACGATGAGGTTCGTAAAGATCTGTTTCTTTTATTGTAGCTTTTGTAAGCCAGTGTGTAAGACGAAGTTGAGGGTTTCTCATACAAAAGCTGAGGACACCCTATCGAAATTCACAAGGTTTTATATCACAATTACAGCCTCTGTAACAAAAACTTATAATTCTCAAATTTTTTTCGTATTTCATACCATCCTTAATTGGTTAAACGATTGAAAGACATAGTAAGGAAATTTTTGAGCTCATATCGAGTTATTTGGAGAAAATCGCTCAGAACTGTTTCTTTTCTTTAGATACGAAATATTAAGATCATTAAAAGAAATATTTCTCAAAATAACTTCTAATTTAAGGTTTTTAATTTATGCATCTAATGTTTTGAAGATCAGCTTCACACGATATTTTAATGGTAAAGTTTAATTCCTCAGTAGTTGTAAAAAAAATACTGCAAGGATATAATTATTATAAAGAAATCTAAACTATTACTTACGATGTGGTTCGTAAAGATCTGTTTCTTTTATTGTAGCTTTTGTAAGCCAGTGTGTAAGACGAAGTTGAGGGTTTCTCATACAAAAGCTGAGGACACCCTATCGAAATTCACAAGGTTTTATATCACAATTACAGCCTCTGTAAATAACACTTATAATTCTCAAATTTTTTTCGTATTTCATACCATCCTTAATTGGTTAAACGATTGAAAGACATAGTAAGGAAATTTTTGAGCTCATATCGAGTTATTTGGAGAAAATCGCTCAGAACTATTTCTTTTCTTTAGATACGAAATATTAAGATCATTAAAAGAAATATTTCGCAAAATTACTTCTAATTTAAGGTTTTTAATTTATGCATCTGATGTTTTGAAGATCAGCTTCACACGATATTTTAATGGTAAAGTTTAATTCCTCAGTAGTTGTAAAAAAAATACTGCAAGGATATAATTATTATAAAGAAATCTAAACTATTACTTACGATGAGGTTCGTAAAGATCTGTTTCTTTTATTGTAGCTTTTGTAAGCCAGTGTGTAAGACGAAGTTGAGGGTTTCTCATACAAAAGCTGAGGACACCCTATCGAAATTCACAAGGTTTTATATCACAATTACAGCCTCTGTAAATAACACTTATAATTCTCAAATTTTTTTCGTATTTCATACCATCCTTAATTGGTTAAACGATTGAAAGACATAGTAAGGAAATTTTTGAGCTCATATCGAGTTATTTGGAGAAAATCGCTCAGAACTATTTCTTTTCTTTAGATACGAAATATTAAGATCATTAAAAGAAATATTTCCCAAACTTACTTCTAATTTAAGGTTTTTAATTTATGCATCTAATGTTTTGAAGATCAGCTTCACACGATATTTTAATGGTAAAGTTTAATTCCTCAGTAGTTGTAAAAAAAATACTGCAAGGATATAATTATTATAAAGAAATCTAAACTATTACTTACGATGTGGTTCGTAAAGATCTGTTTCTTTTATTGTAGCTTTTGTAAGCCAGTGTGTAAGACGAAGTTGAGGGTTTCTCATACAAAAGCTGAGGACACCCTATCGAAATTCACAAGGTTTTATATCACAATTACAGCCTCTGTAAATAACACTTATAATTCCCAAATTTTTTTCGTATTTCATACCATCCTTAATTGGTTAAACGATTGAAAGACATAGTAAGGAAATTTTTGAGCTCATATCGAGTTATTTGGAGAAAATCGCTCAGAACTATTTCTTTTCTTTAGATACGAAATATTAAGATCATTAAAAGAAATATTTCGCAAAATTACTTCTAATTTAAGGTTTTTAATTTATGCATCTGATGTTTTGAAGATCAGCTTCACACGATATTTTAATGGTAAAGTTTAATTCCTCAGTAGTTGTAAAAAAAATACTGCAAGGATATAATTATTATAAAGAAATCTAAACTATTACTTACGATGAGGTTCGTAAAGATCTGTTTCTTTTATTGTAGCTTTTGTAAGCCAGTGTGTAAGACGAAGTTGAGGGTTTCTCATACAAAAGCTGAGGACACCCTATCGAAATTCACAAGGTTTTATATCACAATTACAGCCTCTGTAACAAAAACTTATAATTCTCAAATTTTTTTCGTATTTCATACCATCCTTAATTGGTTAAACGATTGAAAGACATTGTAAGGAAATTTTTGAGCTCATATCGAGTTATTTGGAGAAAATCGCTCAGAACTATTTCTTTTTTTTAGATACGAAATATTAAGATCATTAAAAGAAATATTTCGCAAAATTACTTCTAATTTAAGGTTTTTAATTTATGCATCTGATGTTTTGAAGATCAGCTTCACACGATATTTTAATGGTAAAGTTTAATTCCTCAGTAGTTGTAAAAAAAAATACTGCAAGGATATAATTATTATAAAGAAATCTAAACTATTACTTACGACGTGGTTCGTAAAGATCTCTTTGCTTTGTTGTAGCTTTTGTTACCCAGTGTGTAAGACGAAGTTGAGGGTTTCTCATACAAAAGCTGAGGACACCCTATCGAAATTCACAAGGTTTTATATCACAATTACAGCTTCTGTAACAAAAACTTATAATTCTCAAATTTTTTTCGTATTTCATACCATCCTTAATTGGTTAAACGACTGAAAGACATAGTAAGGAAATTTTTGAGCTCATATCGAGTTATTTGGAGAAAATCGCTCAGAACTGTTTCTTTTCTTTAGATACGAAATATTAAGATCATTAAAAGAAATATTTCCCAAACTTACTTCTAATTTAAGGTTTTTAGTTTATGCATCTGATGTTTTGAAGATCAGCTTCGCATGATATTTTAATGGTAAAGTTTAATTCCTCAGCAGTTGTAAAAAAAATACTGCAAGGATATAATTATTATAAAGAAATCTAAACTATTACTTACGACGTGGTTCGTAAAGATCTCTTTGCTTTGTTGTAGCTTTTGTTACCCAGTGTGTAAGACGAAGTTGAGGGTTTCTCATACAAAAGCTGAGGACACCCTATCGAAATTCACAAGGTTTTATATCACAATTACAGCCTCTGTAAAAAAAACTTATAATTCTCAAATTTTTTCGTATTTCATACCATCCTTAATTGGTTAAACGATTGAAAAACATAGTAAGGAAATTTTTGAGCTCATATCGAGTTATTTGGAGAAAATCGCTCAGAACAGTTTCTTTTCTTTAGCTACGAAATATTAAGATCATTAAAAGAAATGTTTCCCAAACTTACTTCTAATTTAAGGTTTTTAGTTTATGCGTCTGATGTTTTGAAGATCAGCTTCGCACGATATTTTAATGGTAAAATTTAGTTCTTCAGCAGTTGTAAAAAAAACACTGCAAGGATATAATTGTTCTAAAGAAATCTAAACTATTACTTAGGACGTGGTTCGTAAAGATCTCTTTGCTTTGTTGTAGCTTTTGTTACCCAGTGTGTAAGACGAAGTTGAGGGTTTCTCATACAAAAGCTGAGGACACCCTATCGAAATTCACAAGGCTTTATATCACAATTACAGCCTCTGTAACAAAAACTTATAATTCTCAAATTTTTTTCGTATTTCATACCATCCTTAATTGGTTAAACGATTGAAAGACATAGTAAGGAAATTTTTGAGCTCATATCGAGTTATTTGGAGAAAATCGCTCAGAACTGTTTCTTTTCTTTAGATACGAAATATTAAGATCATTAAAAGAAATATTTCCCAAACTTACTTCTAATTTAAGGTTTTTAGTTTATGCATCTGATGTTTTGAAGATCAGCTTCGCATGATATTTTAATGGTAAAGTTTAATTCCTCAGCAGTTGTAAAAAAATACTGCAAGGATATAATTATTATAAAGAAATCTAAACTATTACTTAGGACGTGGTTCGTAAAGATCTCTTTGCTTTGTTGTAGCTTTTGTTACCCAGTGTGTAAGACGAAGTTGAGGGTTTCTCATACAAAAGCTGAGGACACCCTATCGAAATTCACAAGGTTTTATATCACAATTACAGCTTCTGTAACAAAAACTTATAATTCTCAAATTTTTTTCGTATTTCATACCATCCTTAATTGGTTAAACGATTGAAAGACATAGTAAGGAAATTTTTGAGCTCATATCGAGTTATTTGGAGAAAATCGCTCAGAACTGTTTCTTTTCTTTAGATACGAAATATTAAGATCATTAAAAGAAATATTTCCCAAACTTACTTCTAATTTAAGGTTTTTAGTTTATGCATCTGATGTTTTGAAGATCAGCTTCGCATGATATTTTAATGGTAAAGTTTAATTCCTCAGCAGTTGTAAAAAAATACTGCAAGGATATAATTATTATAAAGAAATCTAAACTATTACTTAGGACGTGGTTCGTAAAGATTTCTTTGCTTTGTTGTAGCTTTTGTTACCCAGTGTGTAAGACGAAGTTGAGGGTTTCTCATACAAAAGCTGAGGACACCCTATCGAAATTCACAAGGTTTTATATCACAATTACAGCTTCTGTAACAAAAACTTATAATTCTCAAATTTTTTTCGTATTTCATACCATCCTTAATTGGTTAAACGACTGAAAGACATAGTAAGGAAATTTTTGAGCTCATATCGAGTTATTTGGAGAAAATCGCTCAGAACTGTTTCTTTTCTTTAGATACGAAATATTAAGATCATTAAAAGAAATATTTCCCAAACTTACTTCTAATTTAAGGTTTTTAGTTTATGCATCTGATGTTTTGAAGATCAGCTTCGCATGATATTTTAATGGTAAAGTTTAATTCCTCAGCAGTTGTAAAAAAATACTGCAAGGATATAATTATTATAAAGAAATCTAAACTATTACTTAGGACGTGGTTCGTAAAGATCTCTTTGCTTTGTTGTAGCTTTTGTTACCCAGTGTGTAAGACAAAGTTGAGGGTTTCTCATACAAAAGCTGAGGACACCCTATCGAAATTCACAAGGTTTTATATCACAATTACAGCCTCTGTAAAAAAAACTTATAATTCTCAAATTTTTTCGTATTTCATACCATCCTTAATTGGTTAAACGATTGAAAAACATAGTAAGGAAATTTTTGAGCTCATATCGAGTTATTTGGAGAAAATCGCTCAGAACAGTTTCTTTTCTTTAGCTACGAAATATTAAGATCATTAAAAGAAATATTTCCCAAACTTACTTCCAATTTAAGATTTTTAGTTTATGCATCTGATGTTTTGAAGATCAGCTTCGCACGATATTTTAATGGCAAAGTTTAATTCCTCAGCAGTTGTAAAAAAAATACTGCAAGGATGTAATTATTATAAAGAAATCTAAGGTATTACTTACGATGTGGTTCGTAAAGATCTGTTTCTTTTGTTGTAGCTTTTGTAAGTCAGTGTGTAAGATGAAGTTGAGGGTTTCTCATACGAAAGCTGAGGACACCCTATCGAAATTCACAAGGTTTTATATCACAATTACAGCCTTTGTAACAAAAACTTATAATTCTCAAATTTTTTTCGTATTTCATACCATCCTTAATTGGTTAAACGATTGAAAGACATAGTAAGGAAATTTTTGAGCTCATATCGAGTTATTTGGAGAAAATCGCTCAGAACTGTTTCTTTTCTTTAGATACGAAATATTAAGATCATTAAAAGAAATATTTCTCAAAATAACTTCTAATTTAAGGTTTTTAATTTATGCATCTGATGTTTTGAAGATCAGCTTCACACGATATTTTAATGGTAAAGTTTAATTCCTCAGTAGTTGTAAAAAAAATACTGCAAGGATATAATTATTATAAAGAAATCTAAACTATTACTTACGATGTGGTTCGTAAAGATCTGTTTCTTTTATTGTATCTTTTGTAAGCCAGTGTGTAAGACGAAGTTGAGGGTTTCTCATACAAAAGCTGAGGACACCCTATCGAAATTCACAAGGTTTTATATCACAATTACAGCCTCTGTAAATAACACTTATAATTCCCAAATTTTTTTCGTATTTCATACCATCCTTAATTGGTTAAACGATTGAAAGACATAGTAAGGAAATTTTTGAGCTCATATCGAGTTATTTGGAGAAAATCGCTCAGAACTGTTTCTTTTCTTTAGATACGAAATATTAAGATCATTAAAAGAAATATTTCCCAAACTTACTTCTAATTTAAGGTTTTTAATTTATGCATCTGATGTTTTGAAGATCAGCTTCACACGATATTTTAATGGTAAAGTTTAATTCCTCAGTAGTTGTAAAAAAAATACTGCAAGGATATAATTATTATAAAGAAATCTAAACTATTACTTACGATGTGGTTCGTAAAGATCTGTTTCTTTTATTGTAGCTTTTGTAAGCCAGTGTGTAAGACGAAGTTGAGGGTTTCTCATACAAAAGCTGAGGACACCCTATCGAAATTCACAAGGTTTTATATCACAATTACAGCCTCTGTAACAAAAACTTATAATTCTCAAATTTTTTTCGTATTTCATACCATCCTTAATTGGTTAAACGATTGAAAGACATAGTAAGGAAATTTTTGAGCTCATATCGAGTTATTTGGAGAAAATCGCTCAGAACTATTTCTTTTCTTTAGATACGAAATATTAAGATCATTAAAAGAAATATTTCGCAAAATTACTTCTAATTTAAGGTTTTTAATTTATGCATCTGATGTTTTGAAGATCAGCTTCACACGATATTTTAATGGTAAAGTTTAATTCCTCAGTAGTTGTAAAAAAAATACTGCAAGGATATAATTATTATAAAGAAATCTAAACTATTACTTAGGACGTGGTTCGTAAAGATCTCTTTGCTTTGTTGTAGCTTTTGTTACCCAGTGTGTAAGACGAAGTTGAGGGTTTCTCATACAAAAGCTGAGGACACCCTATCGAAATTCACAAGGTTTTATATCACAATTACAGCTTCTGTAACAAAAACTTATAATTCTCAAATTTTTTTCGTATTTCATACCATCCTTAATTGGTTAAACGATTGAAAGACATAGTAAGGAAATTTTTGAGCTCATATCGAGTTATTTGGAGAAAATCGCTCAGAACTGTTTCTTTTCTTTAGATACGAAATATTAAGATCATTAAAAGAAATATTTCTCAAAATAACTTCTAATTTAAGGTTTTTAATTTATGCGTCTAATGTTTTGAAGATCAGCTTCACACGATATTTTAATGGTAAAGTTTAATTCCTCAGTAGTTGTAAAAAAAATACTGCAAGGATATAATTATTATAAAGAAATCTAAACTATTACTTACGATGTGGTTCGTAAAGATCTGTTTCTTTTATTGTAGCTTTTGTAAGCCAGTGTGTAAGACGAAGTTGAGGGTTTCTCATACAAAAGCTGAGGACACCCTATCGAAATTCACAAGGTTTTATATCACAATTACAGCCTCTGTAAATAACACTTATAATTCCCAAATTTTTTTCGTATTTCATACCATCCTTAATTGGTTAAACGATTGAAAGACATAGTAAGGAAATTTTTGAGCTTATATCGAGTTATTTGGAGAAAATCGCTCAGAACTATTTCTTTTCTTTAGATACGAAATATTAAGATCATTAAAAGAAATATTTCCCAAACTTACTTCTAATTTAAGGTTTTTAATTTATGCATCTAATGTTTTGAAGATCAGCTTCACACGATATTTTAATGGTAAAGTTTAATTCCTCAGCAGTTGTAAAAAAAATACTGCAAGGATATAATTATTATAAAGAAATCTAAACTATTACTTACGATGTGGTTCGTAAAGATCTGTTTCTTTTATTGTAGCTTTTGTAAGCCAGTGTGTAAGACGAAGTTGAGGGTTTCTCATACAAAAGCTGAGGACACCCTATCGAAATTCACAAGGTTTTATATCACAATTACAGCCTCTGTAAATAACACTTATAATTCCCAAATTTTTTTCGTATTTCATACCATCCTTAATTGGTTAAACGATTGAAAGACATAGTAAGGAAATTTTTGAGCTTATATCGAGTTATTTGGAGAAAATCGCTCAGAACTATTTCTTTTCTTTAGATACGAAATATTAAGATCATTAAAAGAAATATTTCCCAAACTTACTTCTAATTTAAGGTTTTTAATTTATGCATCTAATGTTTTGAAGATCAGCTTCACACGATATTTTAATGGTAAAGTTTAATTCCTCAGCAGTTGTAAAAAAAATACTGCAAGGATATAATTATTATAAAGAAATCTAAACTATTACTTACGATGTGGTTCGTAAAGATCTGTTTCTTTTATTGTAGCTTTTGTAAGCCAGTGTGTAAGACGAAGTTGAGGGTTTCTCATACAAAAGCTGAGGACACCCTATCGAAATTCACAAGGTTTTATATCACAATTACAGCCTTTGTAACAAAAACTTATAATTCTCAAATTTTTTTCGTATTTCATACCATCCTTAAGTGGTTAAACTATTGAAAGACATAGTAAGGAAATTTTTGAGCTCATATCGAGTTATTTGGAGAAAATCGCTCAGAACTGTTTCTTTTCTTTAGATACGAAATATTAAGATCATTAAAAGAAATATTTCTCAAAATAACTTCTAATTTAAGGTTTTTAATTTATGCGTCTAATGTTTTGAAGATCAGCTTCACACGATATTTTAATGGTAAAGTTTAATTCCTCAGTAGTTGTAAAAAAAATACTGCAAGGATATAATTATTATAAAGAAATCTAAACTATTACTTACGATGTGGTTCGTAAAGATCTGTTTCTTTTATTGTAGCTTTTGTAAGCCAGTGTGTAAGACGAAGTTGAGGGTTTCTCATACAAAAGCTGAGGACACCCTATCGAAATTCACAAGGTTTTATATCACAATTACAGCCTCTGTAAATAACACTTATAATTCACAAATTTTTTTCGTATTTCATACCATCCTTAATTGGTTAAACGATTGAAAGACATAGTAAGGAAATTTTTGAGCTCATATCGAGTTATTTGGAGAAAATCGCTCAGAACTATTTCTTTTCTTTAGATACGAAATATTAAGATCATTAAAAGAAATATTTCGCAAAATTACTTCTAATTTAAGGTTTTTAATTTATGCATCTGATGTTTTGAAGATCAGCTTCACACGATATTTTAATGGTAAAGTTTAATTCCTCAGTAGTTGTAAAAAAAATACTGCAAGGATATAATTATTATAAAGAAATCTAAACCATTACTTACGATGTGGTTCGTAAAGATCTGTTTCTTTTATTGTAGCTTTTGTAAGCCAGTGTGTAAGACGAAGTTGAGGGTTTCTCATACAAAAGCTGAGGACACCCTATCGAAATTCACAAGGTTTTATATCACAATTACAGCCTCTGTAAATAACACTTATAATTCCCAAATTTTTTTCGTATTTCATACCATCCTTAATTGGTTAAACGATTGAAAGACATAGTAAGGAAATTTTTGAGCTCATATCGAGTTATTTGGAGAAAATCGCTCAGAACTGTTTCTTTTCTTTAGATACGAAATATTAAGATCATTAAAAGAAATATTTCCCAAACTTACTTCTAATTTAAGGTTTTTAGTTTATGCATCTGATGTTTTGAAGATCAGCTTCGCATGATATTTTAATGGTAAAGTTTAATTCCTCAGCAGTTGTAAAAAAATACTGCAAGGATATAATTATTATAAAGAAATCTAAACTATTACTTAGGACGTGGTTCGTAAAGATCTCTTTGCTTTGTTGTAGCTTTTGTTACCCAGTGTGTAAGACGAAGTTGAGGGTTTCTCATACAAAAGCTGAGGACACCCTATCGAAATTCACAAGGTTTTATATCACAATTACAGCTTCTGTAACAAAAACTTATAATTCTCAAATTTTTTTCGTATTTCATACCATCCTTAATTGGTTAAACGATTGAAAGACATAGTAAGGAAATTTTTGAGCTCATATCGAGTTATTTGGAGAAAATCGCTCAGAACTGTTTCTTTTCTTTAGATACGAAATATTAAGATCATTAAAAGAAATATTTCCCAAACTTACTTCTAATTTAAGGTTTTTAGTTTATGCATCTGATGTTTTGAAGATCAGCTTCGCATGATATTTTAATGGTAAAGTTTAATTCCTCAGCAGTTGTAAAAAAATACTGCAAGGATATAATTATTATAAAGAAATCTAAACTATTACTTAGGACGTGGTTCGTAAAGATTTCTTTGCTTTGTTGTAGCTTTTGTTACCCAGTGTGTAAGACGAAGTTGAGGGTTTCTCATACAAAAGCTGAGGACACCCTATCGAAATTCACAAGGTTTTATATCACAATTACAGCTTCTGTAACAAAAACTTATAATTCTCAAATTTTTTTCGTATTTCATACCATCCTTAATTGGTTAAACGACTGAAAGACATAGTAAGGAAATTTTTGAGCTCATATCGAGTTATTTGGAGAAAATCGCTCAGAACTGTTTCTTTTCTTTAGATACGAAATATTAAGATCATTAAAAGAAATATTTCCCAAACTTACTTCTAATTTAAGGTTTTTAGTTTATGCATCTGATGTTTTGAAGATCAGCTTCGCATGATATTTTAATGGTAAAGTTTAATTCCTCAGCAGTTGTAAAAAAATACTGCAAGGATATAATTATTATAAAGAAATCTAAACTATTACTTAGGACGTGGTTCGTAAAGATCTCTTTGCTTTGTTGTAGCTTTTGTTACCCAGTGTGTAAGACAAAGTTGAGGGTTTCTCATACAAAAGCTGAGGACACCCTATCGAAATTCACAAGGTTTTATATCACAATTACAGCCTCTGTAAAAAAAACTTATAATTCTCAAATTTTTTCGTATTTCATACCATCCTTAATTGGTTAAACGATTGAAAAACATAGTAAGGAAATTTTTGAGCTCATATCGAGTTATTTGGAGAAAATCGCTCAGAACAGTTTCTTTTCTTTAGCTACGAAATATTAAGATCATTAAAAGAAATATTTCCCAAACTTACTTCCAATTTAAGATTTTTAGTTTATGCATCTGATGTTTTGAAGATCAGCTTCGCACGATATTTTAATGGCAAAGTTTAATTCCTCAGCAGTTGTAAAAAAAATACTGCAAGGATGTAATTATTATAAAGAAATCTAAGGTATTACTTACGATGTGGTTCGTAAAGATCTGTTTCTTTTGTTGTAGCTTTTGTAAGTCAGTGTGTAAGATGAAGTTGAGGGTTTCTCATACGAAAGCTGAGGACACCCTATCGAAATTCACAAGGTTTTATATCACAATTACAGCCTTTGTAACAAAAACTTATAATTCTCAAATTTTTTTCGTATTTCATACCATCCTTAATTGGTTAAACGATTGAAAGACATAGTAAGGAAATTTTTGAGCTCATATCGAGTTATTTGGAGAAAATCGCTCAGAACTGTTTCTTTTCTTTAGATACGAAATATTAAGATCATTAAAAGAAATATTTCTCAAAATAACTTCTAATTTAAGGTTTTTAATTTATGCATCTGATGTTTTGAAGATCAGCTTCACACGATATTTTAATGGTAAAGTTTAATTCCTCAGTAGTTGTAAAAAAAATACTGCAAGGATATAATTATTATAAAGAAATCTAAACTATTACTTACGATGTGGTTCGTAAAGATCTGTTTCTTTTATTGTATCTTTTGTAAGCCAGTGTGTAAGACGAAGTTGAGGGTTTCTCATACAAAAGCTGAGGACACCCTATCGAAATTCACAAGGTTTTATATCACAATTACAGCCTCTGTAAATAACACTTATAATTCCCAAATTTTTTTCGTATTTCATACCATCCTTAATTGGTTAAACGATTGAAAGACATAGTAAGGAAATTTTTGAGCTCATATCGAGTTATTTGGAGAAAATCGCTCAGAACTGTTTCTTTTCTTTAGATACGAAATATTAAGATCATTAAAAGAAATATTTCCCAAACTTACTTCTAATTTAAGGTTTTTAATTTATGCATCTGATGTTTTGAAGATCAGCTTCACACGATATTTTAATGGTAAAGTTTAATTCCTCAGTAGTTGTAAAAAAAATACTGCAAGGATATAATTATTATAAAGAAATCTAAACTATTACTTACGATGTGGTTCGTAAAGATCTGTTTCTTTTATTGTAGCTTTTGTAAGCCAGTGTGTAAGACGAAGTTGAGGGTTTCTCATACAAAAGCTGAGGACACCCTATCGAAATTCACAAGGTTTTATATCACAATTACAGCCTCTGTAACAAAAACTTATAATTCTCAAATTTTTTTCGTATTTCATACCATCCTTAATTGGTTAAACGATTGAAAGACATAGTAAGGAAATTTTTGAGCTCATATCGAGTTATTTGGAGAAAATCGCTCAGAACTATTTCTTTTCTTTAGATACGAAATATTAAGATCATTAAAAGAAATATTTCGCAAAATTACTTCTAATTTAAGGTTTTTAATTTATGCATCTGATGTTTTGAAGATCAGCTTCACACGATATTTTAATGGTAAAGTTTAATTCCTCAGCAGTTGTAAAAAAAATACTGCAAGGATATAATTATTATAAAGAAATCTAAACTATTACTTACGATGTGGTTCGTAAAGATCTGTTTCTTTTATTGTAGCTTTTGTAAGCCAGTGTGTAAGACGAAGTTGAGGGTTTCTCATACAAAAGCTGAGGACACCCTATCGAAATTCACAAGGTTTTATATCACAATTACAGCCTTTGTAACAAAAACTTATAATTCTCAAATTTTTTTCGTATTTCATACCATCCTTAAGTGGTTAAACTATTGAAAGACATAGTAAGGAAATTTTTGAGCTCATATCGAGTTATTTGGAGAAAATCGCTCAGAACTGTTTCTTTTCTTTAGATACGAAATATTAAGATCATTAAAAGAAATATTTCTCAAAATAACTTCTAATTTAAGGTTTTTAATTTATGCGTCTAATGTTTTGAAGATCAGCTTCACACGATATTTTAATGGTAAAGTTTAATTCCTCAGTAGTTGTAAAAAAAATACTGCAAGGATATAATTATTATAAAGAAATCTAAACTATTACTTACGATGTGGTTCGTAAAGATCTGTTTCTTTTATTGTAGCTTTTGTAAGCCAGTGTGTAAGACGAAGTTGAGGGTTTCTCATACAAAAGCTGAGGACACCCTATCGAAATTCACAAGGTTTTATATCACAATTACAGCCTCTGTAAATAACACTTATAATTCCCAAATTTTTTTCGTATTTCATACCATCCTTAATTGGTTAAACGATTGAAAGACATAGTAAGGAAATTTTTGAGCTTATATCGAGTTATTTGGAGAAAATCGCTCAGAACTATTTCTTTTCTTTAGATACGAAATATTAAGATCATTAAAAGAAATATTTCCCAAACTTACTTCTAATTTAAGGTTTTTAATTTATGCATCTAATGTTTTGAAGATCAGCTTCACACGATATTTTAATGGTAAAGTTTAATTCCTCAGCAGTTGTAAAAAAAATACTGCAAGGATATAATTATTATAAAGAAATCTAAACTATTACTTACGATGTGGTTCGTAAAGATCTGTTTCTTTTATTGTAGCTTTTGTAAGCCAGTGTGTAAGACGAAGTTGAGGGTTTCTCATACAAAAGCTGAGGACACCCTATCGAAATTCACAAGGTTTTATATCACAATTACAGCCTCTGTAAATAACACTTATAATTCCCAAATTTTTTTCGTATTTCATACCATCCTTAATTGGTTAAACGATTGAAAGACATAGTAAGGAAATTTTTGAGCTTATATCGAGTTATTTGGAGAAAATCGCTCAGAACTATTTCTTTTCTTTAGATACGAAATATTAAGATCATTAAAAGAAATATTTCCCAAACTTACTTCTAATTTAAGGTTTTTAATTTATGCATCTAATGTTTTGAAGATCAGCTTCACACGATATTTTAATGGTAAAGTTTAATTCCTCAGCAGTTGTAAAAAAAATACTGCAAGGATATAATTATTATAAAGAAATCTAAACTATTACTTACGATGTGGTTCGTAAAGATCTGTTTCTTTTATTGTAGCTTTTGTAAGCCAGTGTGTAAGACGAAGTTGAGGGTTTCTCATACAAAAGCTGAGGACACCCTATCGAAATTCACAAGGTTTTATATCACAATTACAGCCTTTGTAACAAAAACTTATAATTCTCAAATTTTTTTCGTATTTCATACCATCCTTAAGTGGTTAAACTATTGAAAGACATAGTAAGGAAATTTTTGAGCTCATATCGAGTTATTTGGAGAAAATCGCTCAGAACTGTTTCTTTTCTTTAGATACGAAATATTAAGATCATTAAAAGAAATATTTCTCAAAATAACTTCTAATTTAAGGTTTTTAATTTATGCGTCTAATGTTTTGAAGATCAGCTTCACACGATATTTTAATGGTAAAGTTTAATTCCTCAGTAGTTGTAAAAAAAATACTGCAAGGATATAATTATTATAAAGAAATCTAAACTATTACTTACGATGTGGTTCGTAAAGATCTGTTTCTTTTATTGTAGCTTTTGTAAGCCAGTGTGTAAGACGAAGTTGAGGGTTTCTCATACAAAAGCTGAGGACACCCTATCGAAATTCACAAGGTTTTATATCACAATTACAGCCTCTGTAAATAACACTTATAATTCACAAATTTTTTTCGTATTTCATACCATCCTTAATTGGTTAAACGATTGAAAGACATAGTAAGGAAATTTTTGAGCTCATATCGAGTTATTTGGAGAAAATCGCTCAGAACTATTTCTTTTCTTTAGATACGAAATATTAAGATCATTAAAAGAAATATTTCGCAAAATTACTTCTAATTTAAGGTTTTTAATTTATGCATCTGATGTTTTGAAGATCAGCTTCACACGATATTTTAATGGTAAAGTTTAATTCCTCAGTAGTTGTAAAAAAAATACTGCAAGGATATAATTATTATAAAGAAATCTAAACCATTACTTACGATGTGGTTCGTAAAGATCTGTTTCTTTTATTGTAGCTTTTGTAAGCCAGTGTGTAAGACGAAGTTGAGGGTTTCTCATACAAAAGCTGAGGACACCCTATCGAAATTCACAAGGTTTTATATCACAATTACAGCCTCTGTAAATAACACTTATAATTCCCAAATTTTTTTCGTATTTCATACCATCCTTAATTGGTTAAACGATTGAAAGACATAGTAAGGAAATTTTTGAGCTCATATCGAGTTATTTGGAGAAAATCGCTCAGAACTATTTCTTTTCTTTAGATACGAAATATTAAGATCATTAAAAGAAATATTTCCCAAACTTACTTCTAATTTAAGGTTTTTAATTTATGCATCTAATGTTTTGAAGATCAGCTTCACACGATATTTTAATGGTAAAGTTTAATTCCTCAGTAGTTGTAAAAAAAATACTGCAAGGATATAATTATTATAAAGAAATCTAAACTATTACTTACGATGTGGTTCGTAAAGATCTGTTTCTTTTATTGTAGCTTTTGTAAGCCAGTGTGTAAGACGAAGTTGAGGGTTTCTCATACAAAAGCTGAGGACACCCTATCGAAATTCACAAGGTTTTATATCACAATTACAGCCTTTGTAAATAACACTTATAATTCCCAAATTTTTTTCGTATTTAATACCATCCTTAATTGGTTAAACGATTGAAAGACATAGTAAGGAAATTTTTGAGCTCATATCGAGTTATTTGGAGAAAATCGCTCAGAACTATTTCTTTTCTTTAGATACGAAATATTAAGATCATTAAAAGAAATATTTCGCAAAATTACTTCTAATTTAAGGTTTTTAATTTATGCATCTGATGTTTTGAAGATCAGCTTCACACGATATTTTAATGGTAAAGTTTAATTCCTCAGTAGTTGTAAAAAAAATACTGCAAGGATATAATTATTATAAAGAAATCTAAACTATTACTTACGATGAGGTTCGTAAAGATCTGTTTCTTTTATTGTAGCTTTTGTAAGCCAGTGTGTAAGACGAAGTTGAGGGTTTCTCATACAAAAGCTGAGGACACCCTATCGAAATTCACAAGGTTTTATATCACAATTACAGCCTCTGTAAATAACACTTATAATTCCCAAATTTTTTTCGTATTTCATACCATCCTTAATTGGTTAAACGATTGAAAGACATAGTAAGGAAATTTTTGAGCTCATATCGAGTTATTTGGAGAAAATCGCTCAGAACTATTTCTTTTCTTTAGATACGAAATATTAAGATCATTAAAAGAAATATTTCGCAAAATTACTTCTAATTTAAGGTTTTTAATTTATGCATCTGATGTTTTGAAGATCAGCTTCACACGATATTTTAATGGTAAAGTTTAATTCCTCAGTAGTTGTAAAAAAATACTGCAAGGATATAATTATTATAAAGAAATCTAAACTATTACTTACGATGAGGTTCGTAAAGATCTGTTTCTTTTATTGTAGCTTTTGTAAGCCAGTGTGTAAGACGAAGTTGAGGGTTTCTCATACAAAAGCTGAGGACACCCTATCGAAATTCACAAGGTTTTATATCACAATTACAGCCTCTGTAACAAAAACTTATAATTCTCAAATTTTTTTCGTATTTCATACCATCCTTAATTGGTTAAACGATTGAAAGACATAGTAAGGAAATTTTTGAGCTCATATCGAGTTATTTGGAGAAAATCGCTCAGAACTATTTCTTTTCTTTAGATACGAAATATTAAGATCATTAAAAGAAATATTTCGCAAAATTACTTCTAATTTAAGGTTTTTAATTTATGCATCTGATGTTTTGAAGATCAGCTTCACACGATATTTTAATGGTAAAGTTTAATTCCTCAGTAGTTGTAAAAAAAATACTGCAAGGATATAATTATTATAAAGAAATCTAAACTATTACTTACGATGAGGTTCGTAAAGATCTGTTTCTTTTATTGTAGCTTTTGTAAGCCAGTGTGTAAGACGAAGTTGAGGGTTTCTCATACAAAAGCTGAGGACACCCTATCGAAATTCACAAGGTTTTATATCACAATTACAGCCTCTGTAACAAAAACTTATAATTCTCAAATTTTTTTCGTATTTCATACCATCCTTAATTGGTTAAACGATTGAAAGACATAGTAAGGAAATTTTTGAGCTCATATCGAGTTATTTGGAGAAAATCGCTCAGAACTATTTCTTTTCTTTAGATACGAAATATTAAGATCATTAAAAGAAATATTTCGCAAAATTACTTCTAATTTAAGGTTTTTAATTTATGCATCTGATGTTTTGAAGATCAGCTTCACACGATATTTTAATGGTAAAGTTTAATTCCTCAGTAGTTGTAAAAAAAATACTGCAAGGATATAATTATTATAAAGAAATCTAAACTATTACTTACGATGAGGTTCGTAAAGATCTGTTTCTTTTATTGTAGCTTTTGTAAGCCAGTGTGTAAGACGAAGTTGAGGGTTTCTCATACAAAAGCTGAGGACACCCTATCGAAATTCACAAGGTTTTATATCACAATTACAGCCTCTGTAACAAAAACTTATAATTCTCAAATTTTTTTCGTATTTCATACCATCCTTAATTGGTTAAACGATTGAAAGACATAGTAAGGAAATTTTTGAGCTCATATCGAGTTATTTGGAGAAAATCGCTCAGAACTATTTCTTTTCTTTAGATACGAAATATTAAGATCATTAAAAGAAATATTTCGCAAAATTACTTCTAATTTAAGGTTTTTAATTTATGCATCTGATGTTTTGAAGATCAGCTTCACACGATATTTTAATGGTAAAGTTTAATTCCTCAGTAGTTGTAAAAAAAATACTGCAAGGATATAATTTTTATAAAGAAATCTAAACTATTACTTACGATGTGGTTCGTAAAGATCTGTTTCTTTTATTGTAGCTTTTGTAAGCCAGTGTGTAAGACGAAGTTGAGGGTTTCTCATACAAAAGCTGAGGACACCCTATCGAAATTCACAAGGTTTTATATCACAATTACAGCCTCTGTAAATAACACTTATAATTCCCAAATTTTTTTCGTATTTCATACCATCCTTAATTGGTTTAACGATTGAAAGACATAGTAAGGAAATTTTTGAGCTCATATCGAGTTATTTGGAGAAAATCGCTCAGAACTATTTCTTTTCTTTAGATACGAAATATTAAGATCATTAAAAGAAATATTTCCCAAACTTACTTCTAATTTAAGGTTTTTAATTTATGCATCTAATGTTTTGAAGATCAGCTTCACACGATATTTTAATGGTAAAGTTTAATTCCTCAGTAGTTGTAAAAAAAATACTGCAAGGATATAATTATTATAAAGAAATCTAAACTATTACTTACGATGTGGTTCGTAAAGATCTGTTTCTTTTATTGTAGCTTTTGTAAGCCAGTGTGTAAGACGAAGTTGAGGGTTTCTCATACAAAAGCTGAGGACACCCTATCGAAATTCACAAGGTTTTATATCACAATTACAGCCTCTGTAAATAACACTTATAATTCACAAATTTTTTTCGTATTTCATACCATCCTTAATTGGTTAAACGATTGAAAGACATAGTAAGGAAATTTTTGAGCTCATATCGAGTTATTTGGAGAAAATCGCTCAGAACTATTTCTTTTCTTTAGATACGAAATATTAAGATCATTAAAAGAAATATTTCGCAAAATTACTTCTAATTTAAGGTTTTTTATTTATGCATCTGATGTTTTGAAGATCAGCTTCACACGATATTTTAATGGTAAAGTTTAATTCCTCAGTAGTTGTAAAAAAAATACTGCAAGGATATAATTATTATAAAGAAATCTAAACTACTACTTACGATGTGGTTCGTAAAGATCTGTTTCTTTTATTGTAGCTTTTGTAAGCCAGTGTGTAAGACGAAGTTGAGGGTTTCTCATACAAAAGCTGAGGACACCCTATCGAAATTCACAAGGTTTTATATCACAATTACAGCCTCTGTAAATAACACTTATAATTCCCAAATTTTTTTCGTATTTCATACCATCCTTAATTGGTTAAACGATTGAAAGACATAGTAAGGAAATTTTTGAGCTCATATCGAGTTATTTGGAGAAAATCGCTCAGAACTATTTCTTTTCTTTAGATACGAAATATTAAGATCATTAAAAGAAATATTTCCCAAACTTACTTCTAATTTAAGGTTTTTAATTTATGCATCTAATGTTTTGAAGATCAGCTTCACACGATATTTTAATGGTAAAGTTTAATTCCTCAGTAGTTGTAAAAAAAATACTGCAAGGATATAATTATTATAAAGAAATCTAAGCTATTACTTACGATGTGGTTCGTAAAGATCTGTTTCTTTTATTGTAGCTTTTGTAAGCCAGTGTGTAAGACGAAGTTGAGGGTTTCTCATACAAAAGCTGAGGACACCCTATCGAAATTCACAAGGTTTTATATCACAATTACAGCCTCTGTAAATAACACTTATAATTCCCAAATTTTTTTCGTATTTAATACCATCCTTAATTGGTTAAACGATTGAAAGACATAGTAAGGAAATTTTTGAGCTCATATCGAGTTATTTGGAGAAAATCGCTCAGAACTATTTCTTTTCTTTAGATACGAAATATTAAGATCATTAAAAGAAATATTTCGCAAAATTACTTCTAATTTAAGGTTTTTAATTTATGCATCTGATGTTTTGAAGATCAGCTTCACACGATATTTTAATGGTAAAGTTTAATTCCTCAGTAGTTGTAAAAAAAATACTGCAAGGATATAATTATTATAAAGAAATCTAAACTATTACTTACGATGAGGTTCGTAAAGATCTGTTTCTTTTATTGTAGCTTTTGTAAGCCAGTGTGTAAGACGAAGTTGAGGGTTTCTCATACAAAAGCTGAGGACACCCTATCGAAATTCACAAGGTTTTATATCACAATTACAGCCTCTGTAAATAACACTTATAATTCCCAAATTTTTTTCGTATTTCATACCATCCTTAATTGGTTAAACGATTGAAAGACATAGTAAGGAAATTTTTGAGCTCATATCGAGTTATTTGGAGAAAATCGCTCAGAACTATTTCTTTTCTTTAGATACGAAATATTAAGATCATTAAAAGAAATATTTCGCAAAATTACTTCTAATTTAAGGTTTTTAATTTATGCATCTGATGTTTTGAAGATCAGCTTCACACGATATTTTAATGGTAAAGTTTAATTCCTCAGTAGTTGTAAAAAAATACTGCAAGGATATAATTATTATAAAGAAATCTAAACTATTACTTACGATGAGGTTCGTAAAGATCTGTTTCTTTTATTGTAGCTTTTGTAAGCCAGTGTGTAAGACGAAGTTGAGGGTTTCTCATACAAAAGCTGAGGACACCCTATCGAAATTCACAAGGTTTTATATCACAATTACAGCCTCTGTAACAAAAACTTATAATTCTCAAATTTTTTTCGTATTTCATACCATCCTTAATTGGTTAAACGATTGAAAGACATAGTAAGGAAATTTTTGAGCTCATATCGAGTTATTTGGAGAAAATCGCTCAGAACTGTTTCTTTTCTTTAGATACGAAATATTAAGATCATTAAAAGAAATATTTCTCAAAATAACTTCTAATTTAAGGTTTTTAATTTATGCATCTAATGTTTTGAAGATCAGCTTCGCACGATATTTTAATGGTAAAGTTTAATTCCTCAGTAGTTGTAAAAAAAATACTGCAAGGATATAATTATTATAAAGAAATCTAAACTATTACTTACGATGTGGTTCGTAAAGATCTGTTTCTTTTATTGTAGCTTTTGTAAGCCAGTGTGTAAGACGAAGTTGAGGGTTTCTCATACAAAAGCTGAGGACACCCTATCGAAATTCACAAGGTTTTATATCACAATTACAGCCTCTGTAAATAACACTTATAATTCCCAAATTTTTTTCGTATTTCATACCATCCTTAATTGGTTAAACGATTGAAAGACATAGTAAGGAAATTTTTGAGCTCATATCGAGTTATTTGGAGAAAATCGCTCAGAACTATTTCTTTTCTTTAGATACGAAATATTAAGATCATTAAAAGAAATATTTCGCAAAATTACTTCTAATTTAAGGTTTTTAATTTATGCATCTGATGTTTTGAAGATCAGCTTCACACGATATTTTAATGGTAAAGTTTAATTCCTCAGTAGTTGTAAAAAAAATACTGCAAGGATATAATTATTATAAAGAAATCTAAACTATTACTTACGATGAGGTTCGTAAAGATCTGTTTCTTTTATTGTAGCTTTTGTAAGCCAGTGTGTAAGACGAAGTTGAGGGTTTCTCATACAAAAGCTGAGGACACCCTATCGAAATTCACAAGGTTTTATATCACAATTACAGCCTCTGTAAATAACACTTATAATTCTCAAATTTTTTTCGTATTTCATACCATCCTTAATTGGTTAAACGATTGAAAGACATAGTAAGGAAATTTTTGAGCTCATATCGAGTTATTTGGAGAAAATCGCTCAGAACTATTTCTTTTCTTTAGATACGAAATATTAAGATCATTAAAAGAAATATTTCGCAAAATTACTTCTAATTTAAGGTTTTTAATTTATGCATCTGATGTTTTGAAGATCAGCTTCACACGATATTTTAATGGTAAAGTTTAATTCCTCAGTAGTTGTAAAAAAAATACTGCAAGGATATAATTATTATAAAGAAATCTAAACTATTACTTACGATGAGGTTCGTAAAGATCTGTTTCTTTTATTGTAGCTTTTGTAAGCCAGTGTGTAAGACGAAGTTGAGGGTTTCTCATACAAAAGCTGAGGACACCCTATCGAAATTCACAAGGTTTTATATCACAATTACAGCCTCTGTAACAAAAACTTATAATTCCCAAATTTTTTTCGTATTTCATACCATCCTTAATTGGTTAAACGATTGAAAGACATAGTAAGGAAATTTTTGAGCTCATATCGAGTTATTTGGAGAAAATCGCTCAGAACTATTTCTTTTCTTTAGATACGAAATATTAAGATCATTAAAAGAAATATTTCGCAAAATTACTTCTAATTTAAGGTTTTTAATTTATGCATCTGATGTTTTGAAGATCAGCTTCACACGATATTTTAATGGTAAAGTTTAATTCCTCAGTAGTTGTAAAAAAAATACTGCAAGGATATAATTATTATAAAGAAATCTAAACTATTACTTACGATGTGGTTCGTAAAGATCTGTTTCTTTTATTGTAGCTTTTGTAAGCCAGTGTGTAAGACGAAGTTGAGGGTTTCTCATACAAAAGCTGAGGACACCCTATCGAAATTCACAAGGTTTTATATCACAATTACAGCCTCTGTAAATAACACTTATAATTCCCAAATTTTTTTCGTATTTCATACCATCCTTAATTGGTTAAACGATTGAAAGACATAGTAAGGAAATTTTTGAGCTCATATCGAGTTATTTGGAGAAAATCGCTCAGAACTATTTCTTTTCTTTAGATACGAAATATTAAGATCATTAAAAGAAATATTTCGCAAAATTACTTCTAATTTAAGGTTTTTAATTTATGCATCTGATGTTTTGAAGATCAGCTTCACACGATATTTTAATGGTAAAGTTTAATTCCTCAGTAGTTGTAAAAAAAATACTGCAAGGATATAATTATTATAAAGAAATCTAAACTATTACTTACGATGAGGTTCGTAAAGATCTGTTTCTTTTATTGTAGCTTTTGTAAGCCAGTGTGTAAGACGAAGTTGAGGGTTTCTCATACAAAAGCTGAGGACACCCTATCGAAATTCACAAGGTTTTATATCACAATTACAGCCTCTGTAAATAACACTTATAATTCTCAAATTTTTTTCGTATTTCATACCATCCTTAATTGGTTAAACGATTGAAAGACATAGTAAGGAAATTTTTGAGCTCATATCGAGTTATTTGGAGAAAATCGCTCAGAACTGTTTCTTTTCTTTAGATACGAAATATTAAGATCATTAAAAGAAATATTTCTCAAAATAACTTCTAATTTAAGGTTTTTAATTTATGCATCTAATATTTTGAAGATCAGCTTCACACGATATTTTAATGGTAAAGTTTAATTCCTCAGTAGTTGTAAAAAAAATACTGCAAGGATATAATTATTATAAAGAAATCTAAACTATTACTTACGATGTGGTTCGTAAAGATCTGTTTCTTTTATTGTAGCTTTTGTAAGCCAGTGTGTAAGACGAAGTTGAGGGTTTCTCATACAAAAGCTGAGGACACCCTATCGAAATTCACAAGGTTTTATATCACAATTACAGCCTCTGTAAATAACACTTATAATTCCCAAATTTTTTTCGTATTTCATACCATCCTTAATTGGTTAAACGATTGAAAGACATAGTAAGGAAATTTTTGAGCTCATATCGAGTTATTTGGAGAAAATCGCTCAGAACTATTTCTTTTCTTTAGATACGAAATATTAAGATCATTAAAAGAAATATTTCGCAAAATTACTTCTAATTTAAGGTTTTTAATTTATGCATCTGATGTTTTGAAGATCAGCTTCACACGATATTTTAATGGTAAAGTTTAATTCCTCAGTAGTTGTAAAAAAAATACTGCAAGGATATAATTATTATAAAGAAATCTAAACTATTACTTATGATGAGGTTCGTAAAGATCTGTTTCTTTTATTGTAGCTTTTGTAAGCCAGTGTGTAAGACGAAGTTGAGGGTTTCTCATACAAAAGCTGAGGACACCCTATCGAAATTCACAAGGTTTTATATCACAATTACAGCCTCTGTAACAAAAACTTATAATTCTCAAATTTTTTTCGTATTTCATACCATCCTTAATTGGTTAAACGATTGAAAGACATAGTAAGGAAATT
Organism: Acrocera orbiculus; assembly: GCA_947359355.1. Lineage (NCBI taxonomy): Eukaryota > Metazoa > Arthropoda > Insecta > Diptera > Acroceridae > Acrocera > Acrocera orbiculus. The sequence goes on along the minus strand of OX375756.1, from coordinate 44,602,831 downwards.
TTTGAACTCATATCGAGTTATTTGGAGAAAATCGCTCAGAACTATTTCTTTTCTTTAGATACGAAATATTAAGATCATTAAAAGAAATATTTCGCAAAATTACTTCTAATTTAAGGTTTTTAATTTATGCATCTGATGTTTTGAAGATCAGCTTCACACGATATTTTAATGGTAAAGTTTAATTCCTCAGTAGTTGTAAAAAAAAATACTGCAAGGATATAATTATTATAAAGAAATCTAAACTATTACTTACGATGAGGTTCGTAAAGATCTGTTTCTTTTATTGTAGCTTTTGTAAGCCAGTGTGTAAGACGAAGTTGAGGGTTTCTCATACAAAAGCTGAGGACACCCTATCGAAATTCACAAGGTTTTATATCACAATTACAGCCTCTGTAACAAAAACTTATAATTCTCAAATTTTTTTCGTATTTCATACCATCCTTAATTGGTTAAACGATTGAAAGACATAGTAAGGAAATTTTTGAGCTCATATCGAGTTATTTGGAGAAAATCGCTCAGAACTATTTCTTTTCTTTAGATACGAAATATTAAGATCATTAAAAGAAATATTTCTCAAAATAACTTCTAATTTAAGGTTTTTAATTTATGCATCTAATGTTTTGAAGATCAGCTTCACACGATATTTTAATGGTAAAGTTTAATTCCTCAGTAGTTGTAAAAAAAATACTGCAAGGATATAATTATTATAAAGAAATCTAAACTATTACTTACGATGTGGTTCGTAAAGATCTGTTTCTTTTATTGTAGCTTTTGTAAGCCAGTGTGTAAGACGAAGTTGAGGGTTTCTCATACAAAAGCTGAGGACACCCTATCGAAATTCACAAGGTTTTATATCACAATTACAGCCTCTGTAACAAAAACTTATAATTCTCAAATTTTTTTCGTATTTCATACCATCCTTAATTGGTTAAACGATTGAAAGACATAGTAAGGAAATTTTTGAGCTCATATCGAGTTATTTGGAGAAAATCGCTCAGAACTGTTTCTTTTCTTTAGATACGAAATATTAAGATCATTAAAAGAAATATTTCTCAAAATAACTTCTAATTTAAGGTTTTTAATTTATGCATCTGATGTTTTGAAGATCAGCTTCACACGATATTTTAATGGTAAAGTTTAATTCCTCAGTAGTTGTAAAAAAAATACTGCAAGGATATAATTATTATAAAGAAATCTAAACTATTACTTACGATGTGGTACGTAAAGATCTGTTTCTTTTATTGTAGCTTTTGTAAGCCAGTGTGTAAGACGAAGTTGAGGGTTTCTCATACAAAAGCTGAGGACACCCTATCGAAATTCACAAGGTTTTATATCACAATTACAGCCTCTGTAAATAACACTTATAATTCCCAAATTTTTTTCGTATTTCATACCATCCTTAATTGGTTAAACGATTGAAAGACATAGTAAGGAAATTTTTGAACTCATATCGAGTTATTTGGAGAAAATCGCTCAGAACTATTTCTTTTCTTTAGATACGAAATATTAAGATCATTAAAAGAAATATTTCCCAAACTTACTTCTAATTTAAGGTTTTTAATTTATGCATCTAATGTTTTGAAGATCAGCTTCACACGATATTTTAATGGTAAAGTTTAATTCCTCAGTAGTTGTAAAAAAAATACTGCAAGGATATAATTATTATAAAGAAATCTAAACTATTACTTACGATGTGGTTCGTAAAAATCTGTTTCTTTTATTGTAGCTTTTGTAAGCCAGTGTGTAAGACGAAGTTGAGGGTTTCTCATACAAAAGCTGAGGACACCCTATCGAAATTCACAAGGTTTTATATCACAATTACAGCCTCTGTAACAAAAACTTATAATTCTCAAATTTTTTTCGTATTTCATACCATCCTTAATTGGTTAAACGATTGAAAGACATAGTAAGGAAATTTTTGAACTCATATCGAGTTTTTTGGAGAAAATCGCTCAGAACTATTTCTTTTCTTTAGATACGAAATATTAAGATCATTAAAAGAAATATTTCGCAAAATTACTTCTAATTTAAGGTTTTTAATTTATGCATCTGATGTTTTGAAGATCAGCTTCACACGATATTTTAATGGTAAAGTTTAATTCCTCAGTAGTTGTAAAAAAAAATACTGCAAGGATATAATTATTATAAAGAAATCTAAACTATTACTTACGATGAGGTTCGTAAAGATCTGTTTCTTTTATTGTAGCTTTTGTAAGCCAGTGTGTAAGACGAAGTTGAGGGTTTCTCATACAAAAGCTGAGGACACCCTATCGAAATTCACAAGGTTTTATATCACAATTACAGCCTCTGTAACAAAAACTTATAATTCTCAAATTTTTTTCGTATTTCATACCATCCTTAATTGGTTAAACGATTGAAAGACATAGTAAGGAAATTTTTGAACTCATATCGAGTTATTTGGAGAAAATCGCTCAGAACTATTTCTTTTCTTTAGATACGAAATATTAAGATCATTAAAAGAAATATTTCGCAAAATTACTTCTAATTTAAGGTTTTTAATTTATGCATCTGATGTTTTGAAGATCAGCTTCACACGATATTTTAATGGTAAAGTTTAATTCCTCAGTAGTTGTAAAAAAAAATACTGCAAGGATATAATTATTATAAAGAAATCTAAACTATTACTTACGATGAGGTTCGTAAAGATCTGTTTCTTTTATTGTAGCTTTTGTAAGCCAGTGTGTAAGACGAAGTTGAGGGTTTCTCATACAAAAGCTGAGGACACCCTATCGAAATTCACAAGGTTTTATATCACAATTACAGCCTCTGTAAATAACACTTATAATTCCCAAATTTTTTTCGTATTTCATACCATCCTTAATTGGTTAAACGATTGAAAGACATAGTAAGGAAATTTTTGAGCTCATATCGAGTTATTTGGAGAAAATCGCTCAGAACTATTTCTTTTCTTTAGATACGAAATATTAAGATCATTAAAAGAAATATTTCCCAAACTTACTTCTAATTTAAGGTTTTTAATTTATGCATCTGATGTTTTGAAGATCAGCTTCACACGATATTTTAATGGTAAAGTTTAATTCCTCAGTAGTTGTAAAAAAAATACTGCAAGGATATAATTATTATAAAGAAATCTAAACTATTACTTACGATGTGGTTCGTAAAGATCTGTTTCTTTTATTGTAGCTTTTGTAAGCCAGTGTGTAAGACGAAGTTGAGGGTTTCTCATACAAAAGCTGAGGACACCCTATCGAAATTCACAAGGTTTTATATCACAATTACAGCCTCTGTAAATAACACTTATAATTCCCAAATTTTTTTCGTATTTCATACCATCCTTAATTGGTTAAACGATTGAAAGACATAGTAAGGAAATTTTTGAGCTCATATCGAGTTATTTGGAGAAAATCGCTCAGAACTATTTCTTTTCTTTAGATACGAAATATTAAGATCATTAAAAGAAATATTTCCCAAACTTACTTCTAATTTAAGGTTTTTAATTTATGCATCTAATGTTTTGAAGATCAGCTTCACACGATATTTTAATGGTAAAGTTTAATTCCTCAGTAGTTGTAAAAAAAATACTGCAAGGATATAATTATTATAAAGAAATCTAAACTATTACTTACGATGTGGTTCGTAAAAATCTGTTTCTTTTATTGTAGCTTTTGTAAGCCAGTGTGTAAGACGAAGTTGAGGGTTTCTCATACAAAAGCTGAGGACACCCTATCGAAATTCACAAGGTTTTATATCACAATTACAGCCTCTGTAAATAACACTTATAATTCCCAAATTTTTTTCGTATTTCATACCATCCTTAATTGGTTAAACGATTGAAAGACATAGTAAGGAAATTTTTGAGCTCATATCGAGTTATTTGGAGAAAATCGCTCAGAACTATTTCTTTTCTTTAGATACGAAATATTAAGATCATTAAAAGAAATATTTCCCAAACTTACTTCTAATTTAAGGTTTTTAATTTATGCATCTAATGTTTTGAAGATCAGCTTCACACGATATTTTAATGGTAAAGTTTAATTCCTCAGTAGTTGTAAAAAAAATACTGCAAGGATATAATTATTATAAAGAAATCTAAACTATTACTTACGATGTGGTTCGTAAAGATCTGTTTCTTTTATTGTAGCTTTTGTAAGCCAGTGTGTAAGACGAAGTTGAGGGTTTCTCATAAAAAAGCTGAGGACACCCTATCGAAATTCACAAGGTTTTATATCACAATTACAGCCTCTGTAAATAACACTTATAATTCCCAAATTTTTTTCGTATTTCATACCATCCTTAATTGGTTAAACGATTGAAAGACATAGTAAGGAAATTTTTGAGCTCATATCGAGTTATTTGGAGAAAATCGCTCAGAACTATTTCTTTTCTTTAGATACGAAATATTAAGATCATTAAAAGAAATATTTCCCAAACTTACTTCTAATTTAAGGTTTTTAGTTTATGCATCTGATGTTTTGAAGATCAGCTTCACACGATATTTTAATGGTAAAGTTTAATTCCTCAGTAGTTGTAAAAAAAATACTGCAAGGATATAATTATTATAAAGAAATCTAAACTATTACTTACGATGTGGTTCGTAAAGATCTGTTTCTTTTATTGTAGCTTTTGTAAGCCAGTGTGTAAGACGAAGTTGAGGGTTTCTCATACAAAAGCTGAGGACACCCTATCGAAATTCACAAGGTTTTATATCACAATTACAGCCTCTGTAAATAACACTTATAATTCCCAAATTTTTTTCGTATTTTATACCATCCTTAATTGGTTAAACGATTGAAAGACATAGTAAGGAAATTTTTGAGCTCATATCGAGTTATTTGGAGAAAATCGCTCAGAACTATTTCTTTTCTTTAGATACGAAATATTAAGATCATTAAAAGAAATATTTCCCAAACTTACTTCTAATTTAAGGTTTTTAATTTATGCATCTAATGTTTTGAAGATCAGCTTCACACGATATTTTAATGGTAAAGTTTAATTCCTCAGTAGTTGTAAAAAAAATACTGCAAGGATATAATTATTATAAAGAAATCTAAACTATTACTTACGATGTGGTTCGTAAAAATCTGTTTCTTTTATTGTAGCTTTTGTAAGCCAGTGTGTAAGACGAAGTTGAGGGTTTCTCATACAAAAGCTGAGGACACCCTATCGAAATTCACAAGGTTTTATATCACAATTACAGCCTCTGTAAATAACACTTATAATTCCCAAATTTTTTTCGTATTTCATACCATCCTTAATTGGTTAAACGATTGAAAGACATAGTAAGGAAATTTTTGAGCTCATATCGAGTTATTTGGAGAAAATCGCTCAGAACTATTTCTTTTCTTTAGATACGAAATATTAAGATCATTAAAAGAAATATTTCCCAAACTTACTTCTAATTTAAGGTTTTTAATTTATGCATCTAATGTTTTGAAGATCAGCTTCACACGATATTTTAATGGTAAAGTTTAATTCCTCAGTAGTTGTAAAAAAAATACTGCAAGGATATAATTATTATAAAGAAATCTAAACTATTACTTACGATGTGGTTCGTAAAGATCTGTTTCTTTTATTGTAGCTTTTGTAAGCCAGTGTGTAAGACGAAGTTGAGGGTTTCTCATAAAAAAGCTGAGGACACCCTATCGAAATTCACAAGGTTTTATATCACAATTACAGCCTCTGTAAATAACACTTATAATTCCCAAATTTTTTTCGTATTTCATACCATCCTTAATTGGTTAAACGATTGAAAGACATAGTAAGGAAATTTTTGAGCTCATATCGAGTTATTTGGAGAAAATCGCTCAGAACTATTTCTTTTCTTTAGATACGAAATATTAAGATCATTAAAAGAAATATTTCCCAAACTTACTTCTAATTTAAGGTTTTTAGTTTATGCATCTGATGTTTTGAAGATCAGCTTCACACGATATTTTAATGGTAAAGTTTAATTCCTCAGTAGTTGTAAAAAAAATACTGCAAGGATATAATTATTATAAAGAAATCTAAACTATTACTTACGATGTGGTTCGTAAAGATCTGTTTCTTTTATTGTAGCTTTTGTAAGCCAGTGTGTAAGACGAAGTTGAGGGTTTCTCATACAAAAGCTGAGGACACCCTATCGAAATTCACAAGGTTTTATATCACAATTACAGCCTCTGTAAATAACACTTATAATTCCCAAATTTTTTTCGTATTTTATACCATCCTTAATTGGTTAAACGATTGAAAGACATAGTAAGGAAATTTTTGAGCTCATATCGAGTTATTTGGAGAAAATCGCTCAGAACTATTTCCTTTCTTTAGATACGAAATATTAAGATCATTAAAAGAAATATTTCCCAAACTTACTTCTATTTTAAGGTTTTTAATTTATGCATCTAATGTTTTGAAGATCAGCTTCACACGATATTTTAATGGTAAAGTTTAATTCCTCAGTAGTTGTAAAAAAAATACTGCAAGGATATAATTATTATAAAGAAATCTAAACTATTACTTACGATGTGGTTCGTAAAGATCTGTTTCTTTTATTGTAGCTTTTGTAAGCCAGTGTGTAAGACGAAGTTGAGGGTTTCTCATACAAAAGCTGAGGACACCCTATCGAAATTCACAAGGTTTTATATCACAATTACAGCCTCTGTAACAAAAACTTATAATTCTCAAATTTTTTTCGTATTTCATACCATCCTTAATTGGTTAAACGATTGAAAGACATAGTAAGGAAATTTTTGAGCTCATATCGAGTTATTTGGAGAAAATCGCTCAGAACTATTTCTTTTCTTTAGATACGAAATATTAAGATCATTAAAAGAAATATTTCGCAAAATTACTTCTAATTTAAGGTTTTTAATTTATGCATCTGATGTTTTGAAGATCAGCTTCACACGATATTTTAATGGTAAAGTTTAATTCCTCAGTAGTTGTAAAAAAAATACTGCAAGGATATAATTATTATAAAGAAATCTAAACTATTACTTACGATGTGGTTCGTAAAGATCTGTTTCTTTTATTGTAGCTTTTGTAAGCCAGTGTGTAAGACGAAGTTGAGGGTTTCTCATACAAAAGCTGAGGACACCCTATCGAAATTCACAAGGTTTTATATCACAATTACAGCCTCTGTAAATAACACTTATAATTCCCAAATTTTTTTCGTATTTCATACCATCCTTAATTGGTTAAACGATTGAAAGACATAGTAAGGAAATTTTTGAGCTCATATCGAGTTATTTGGAGAAAATCGCTCAGAACTATTTCTTTTCTTTAGATACGAAATATTAAGATCATTAAAAGAAATATTTCCCAAACTTACTTCTAATTTAAGGTTTTTAATTTATGCATCTAATGTTTTGAAGATCAGCTTCACACGATATTTTAATGGTAAAGTTTAATTCCTCAGTAGTTGTAAAAAAAATACTGCAAGGATATAATTATTATAAAGAAATCTAAACTATTACTTACGATGTGGTTCGTAAAGATCTGTTTCTTTTATTGTAGCTTTTGTAAGCCAGTGTGTAAGATGAAGTTGAGGGTTTCTCATACGAAAGCTGAGGACACCCTATCGAAAGCCACAAGGTTTTATATCACAATTACAGCCTCTGTAAATAACACTTATAATTCCCAAATTTTTTTCGTATTTCATACCATCCTTAATTGGTTAAACGATTGAAAGACATAGTAAGGAAATTTTTGAGCTCATATCGAGTTATTTGGAGAAAATCGCTCAGAACTATTTCTTTTCTTTAGATACGAAATATTAAGATCATTAAAAGAAATATTTCGCAAAATTACTTCTAATTTAAGGTTTTTAATTTATGCATCTGATGTTTTGAAGATCAGCTTCACACGATATTTTAATGGTAAAGTTTAATTCCTCAGTAGTTGTAAAAAAAATACTGCAAGGATATAATTATTATAAAGAAATCTAAACTATTACTTACGATGTGGTTCGTAAAGATCTGTTTCTTTTATTGTAGCTTTTGTAAGCCAGTGTGTAAGATGAAGTTGAGGGTTTCTCATACGAAAGCTGAGGACACCCTATCGAAATTCACAAGGTTTTATATCACAATTACAGCCTCTGTAAATAACACTTATAATTCCCAAATTTTTTTCGTATTTCATACCATCCTTAATTGGTTAAACGATTGAAAGACATAGTAAGGAAATTTTTGAGCTCATATCGAGTTATTTGGAGAAAATCGCTCAGAACTATTTCTTTTCTTTAGATACGAAATATTAAGATCATTAAAAGAAATATTTCGCAAAATTACTTCTAATTTAAGGTTTTTAATTTATGCATCTGATGTTTTGAAGATCAGCTTCACACGATATTTTAATGGTAAAGTTTAATTCCTCAGTAGTTGTAAAAAAAATACTGCAAGGATATAATTATTATAAAGAAATCTAAACTATTACTTACGATGTGGTTCGTAAAGATCTGTTTCTTTTATTGTAGCTTTTGTAAGCCAGTGTGTAAGACGAAGTTGAGGGTTTCTCATACAAAAGCTGAGGACACCCTATCGAAATTCACAAGGTTTTATATCACAATTACAGCCTCTGTAAATAACACTTATAATTCCCAAATTTTTTTCGTATTTCATACCATCCTTAATTGGTTAAACGATTGAAAGACATAGTAAGGAAATTTTTGAGCTCATATCGAGTTATTTGGAGAAAATCGCTCAGAACTATTTCTTTTCTTTAGATACGAAATATTAAGATCATTAAAAGAAATATTTCGCAAAATTACTTCTAATTTAAGGTTTTTAATTTATGCATCTGATGTTTTGAAGATCAGCTTCACACGATATTTTAATGGTAAAGTTTAATTCCTCAGTAGTTGTAAAAAAAATACTGCAAGGATATAATTATTATAAAGAAATCTAAACTATTACTTACGATGTGGTTCGTAAAGATCTGTTTCTTTTATTGTAGCTTTTGTAAGCCAGTGTGTAAGACGAAGTTGAGGGTTTCTCATACAAAAGCTGAGGACACCCTATCGAAATTCACAAGGTTTTATATCACAATTACAGCCTCTGTAAATAACACTTATAATTCCCAAATTTTTTTCGTATTTCATACCATCCTTAATTGGTTAAACGATTGAAAGACATAGTAAGGAAATTTTTGAGCTCATATCGAGTTATTTGGAGAAAATCGCTCAGAACTATTTCTTTTCTTTAGATACGAAATATTAAGATCATTAAAAGAAATATTTCGCAAACTTACTTCTAGTTTAAGGTTTTTAATTTATGCATCTAATGTTTTGAAGATCAGCTTCACACGATATTTTAATGGTAAAGTTTAATTCCTCAGTAGTTGTAAAAAAAATACTGCAAGGATATAATTATTATAAAGAAATCTAAACTATTACTTACGATGTGGTTCGTAAAGATCTGTTTCTTTTATTGTAGCTTTTGTAAGCCAGTGTGTAAGACGAAGTTGAGGGTTTCTCATACAAAAGCTGAGGACACCCTATCGAAATTCACAAGGTTTTATATCACAATTACAGCCTCTGTAAATAACACTTATAATTCCCAAATTTTTTTCGTATTTCATACCATCCTTAATTGGTTAAACGATTGAAAGACATAGTAAGGAAATTTTTGAGCTCATATCGAGTTATTTGGAGAAAATCGCTCAGAACTATTTCTTTTCTTTAGATACGAAATATTAAGATCATTAAAAGAAATATTTCGCAAAATTACTTCTAATTTAAGGTTTTTAATTTATGCATCTGATGTTTTGAAGATCAGCTTCACACGATATTTTAATGGTAAAGTTTAATTCCTCAGTAGTTGTAAAAAAAATACTGCAAGGATATAATTATTATAAAGAAATCTAAACTATTACTTACGATGTGGTTCGTAAAGATCTGTTTCTTTTATTGTAGCTTTTGTAAGCCAGTGTGTAAGACGAAGTTGAGGGTTTCTCATACAAAAGCTGAGGACACCCTATCGAAATTCACAAGGTTTTATATCACAATTACAGCCTCTGTAAATAACACTTATAATTCCCAAATTTTTTTCGTATTTCATACCATCCTTAATTGGTTAAACGATTGAAAGACATAGTAAGGAAATTTTTGAGCTCATATCGAGTTATTTGGAGAAAATCGCTCAGAACTATTTCTTTTCTTTAGATACGAAATATTAAGATCATTAAAAGAAATATTTCCCAAACTTACTTCTAATTTAAGGTTTTTAATTTATGCATCTAATGTTTTGAAGATCAGCTTCACACGATATTTTAATGGTAAAGTTTAATTCCTCAGTAGTTGTAAAAAAAATACTGCAAGGATATAATTATTATAAAGAAATCTAAACTATTACTTACGATGTGGTTCGTAAAGATCTGTTTCTTTTATTGTAGCTTTTGTAAGCCAGTGTGTAAGATGAAGTTGAGGGTTTCTCATACGAAAGCTGAGGACACCCTATCGAAAGCCACAAGGTTTTATATCACAATTACAGCCTCTGTAAATAACACTTATAATTCCCAAATTTTTTTCGTATTTCATACCATCCTTAATTGGTTAAACGATTGAAAGACATAGTAAGGAAATTTTTGAGCTCATATCGAGTTATTTGGAGAAAATCGCTCAGAACTATTTCTTTTCTTTAGATACGAAATATTAAGATCATTAAAAGAAATATTTCGCAAAATTACTTCTAATTTAAGGTTTTTAATTTATGCATCTGATGTTTTGAAGATCAGCTTCACACGATATTTTAATGGTAAAGTTTAATTCCTCAGTAGTTGTAAAAAAAATACTGCAAGGATATAATTATTATAAAGAAATCTAAACTATTACTTACGATGTGGTTCGTAAAGATCTGTTTCTTTTATTGTAGCTTTTGTAAGCCAGTGTGTAAGATGAAGTTGAGGGTTTCTCATACGAAAGCTGAGGACACCCTATCGAAATTCACAAGGTTTTATATCACAATTACAGCCTCTGTAAATAACACTTATAATTCCCAAATTTTTTTCGTATTTCATACCATCCTTAATTGGTTAAACGATTGAAAGACATAGTAAGGAAATTTTTGAGCTCATATCGAGTTATTTGGAGAAAATCGCTCAGAACTATTTCTTTTCTTTAGATACGAAATATTAAGATCATTAAAAGAAATATTTCGCAAAATTACTTCTAATTTAAGGTTTTTAATTTATGCATCTGATGTTTTGAAGATCAGCTTCACACGATATTTTAATGGTAAAGTTTAATTCCTCAGTAGTTGTAAAAAAAATACTGCAAGGATATAATTATTATAAAGAAATCTAAACTATTACTTACGATGTGGTTCGTAAAGATCTGTTTCTTTTATTGTAGCTTTTGTAAGCCAGTGTGTAAGACGAAGTTGAGGGTTTCTCATACAAAACCTGAGGACACCCTATCGAAATTCACAAGGTTTTATATCACAATTACAGCCTCTGTAAATAACACTTATAATTCCCAAATTTTTTTCGTATTTCATACCATCCTTAATTGGTTAAACGATTGAAAGACATAGTAAGGAAATTTTTGAGCTCATATCGAGTTATTTGGAGAAAATCGCTCAGAACTATTTCTTTTCTTTAGATACGAAATATTAAGATCATTAAAAGAAATATTTCGCAAAATTACTTCTAATTTAAGGTTTTTAATTTATGCATCTGATGTTTTGAAGATCAGCTTCACACGATATTTTAATGGTAAAGTTTAATTCCTCAGTAGTTGTAAAAAAAATACTGCAAGGATATAATTATTATAAAGAAATCTAAACTATTACTTACGATGTGGTTCGTAAAGATCTGTTTCTTTTATTGTAGCTTTTGTAAGCCAGTGTGTAAGACGAAGTTGAGGGTTTCTCATACAAAAGCTGAGGACACCCTATCGAAATTCACAAGGTTTTATATCACAATTACAGCCTCTGTAAATAACACTTATAATTCCCAAATTTTTTTCGTATTTCATACCATCCTTAATTGGTTAAACGATTGAAAGACATAGTAAGGAAATTTTTGAGCTCATATCGAGTTATTTGGAGAAAATCGCTCAGAACTATTTCTTTTCTTTAGATACGAAATATTAAGATCATTAAAAGAAATATTTCGCAAACTTACTTCTAGTTTAAGGTTTTTAATTTATGCATCTAATGTTTTGAAGATCAGCTTCACACGATATTTTAATGGTAAAGTTTAATTCCTCAGTAGTTGTAAAAAAAATACTGCAAGGATATAATTATTATAAAGAAATCTAAACTATTACTTACGATGTGGTTCGTAAAGATCTGTTTCTTTTATTGTAGCTTTTGTAAGCCAGTGTGTAAGACGAAGTTGAGGGTTTCTCATACAAAAGCTGAGGACACCCTATCGAAATTCACAAGGTTTTATATCACAATTACAGCCTCTGTAAATAACACTTATAATTCCCAAATTTTTTTCGTATTTCATACCATCCTTAATTGGTTAAACGATTGAAAGACATAGTAAGGAAATTTTTGAGCTCATATCGAGTTATTTGGAGAAAATCGCTCAGAACTATTTCTTTTCTTTAGATACGAAATATTAAGATCATTAAAAGAAATATTTCGCAAAATTACTTCTAATTTAAGGTTTTTAATTTATGCATCTGATGTTTTGAAGATCAGCTTCACACGATATTTTAATGGTAAAGTTTAATTCCTCAGTAGTTGTAAAAAAAATACTGCAAGGATATAATTATTATAAAGAAATCTAAACTATTACTTACGATGTGGTTCGTAAAGATCTGTTTCTTTTATTGTAGCTTTTGTAAGCCAGTGTGTAAGACGAAGTTGAGGGTTTCTCATACAAAAGCTGAGGACACCCTATCGAAATTCACAAGGTTTTATATCACAATTACAGCCTCTGTAAATAACACTTATAATTCCCAAATTTTTTTCGTATTTCATACCATCCTTAATTGGTTAAACGATTGAAAGACATAGTAAGGAAATTTTTGAGCTCATATCGAGTTATTTGGAGAAAATCGCTCAGAACTATTTCTTTTCTTTAGATACGAAATATTAAGATCATTAAAAGAAATATTTCGCAAAATTACTTCTAATTTAAGGTTTTTAATTTATGCATCTGATGTTTTGAAGATCAGCTTCACACGATATTTTAATGGTAAAGTTTAATTCCTCAGTAGTTGTAAAAAAAATACTGCAAGGATATAATTATTATAAAGAAATCTAAACTATTACTTACGATGTGGTACGTAAAGATCTGTTTCTTTTATTGTAGCTTTTGTAAGCCAGTGTGTAAGACGAAGTTGAGGGTTTCTCATACAAAAGCTGAGGACACCCTATCGAAATTCACAAGGTTTTATATCACAATTACAGCCTCTGTAAATAACACTTATAATTCCCAAATTTTTTTCGTATTTCATACCATCCTTAATTGGTTAAACGATTGAAAGACATAGTAAGGAAATTTTTGAGCTCATATCGAGTTATTTGGAGAAAATCGCTCAGAACTATTTCTTTTCTTTAGATACGAAATATTAAGATCATTAAAAGAAATATTTCGCAAAATTACTTCTAATTTAAGGTTTTTAATTTATGCATCTGATGTTTTGAAGATCAGCTTCACACGATATTTTAATGGTAAAGTTTAATTCCTCAGTAGTTGTAAAAAAAATACTGCAAGGATATAATTATTATAAAGAAATCTAAACTATTACTTACGATGTGGTTCGTAAAGATCTGTTTCTTTTATTGTAGCTTTTGTAAGCCAGTGTGTAAGATGAAGTTGAGGGTTTCTCATACGAAAGCTGAGGACACCCTATCGAAATTCACAAGGTTTTATATCACAATTACAGCCTCTGTAAATAACACTTATAATTCCCAAATTTTTTTCGTATTTCATACCATCCTTAATTGGTTAAACGATTGAAAGACATAGTAAGGAAATTTTTGAGCTCATATCGAGTTATTTGGAGAAAATCGCTCAGAACTATTTCTTTTCTTTAGATACGAAATATTAAGATCATTAAAAGAAATATTTCGCAAAATTACTTCTAATTTAAGGTTTTTAATTTATGCATCTGATGTTTTGAAGATCAGCTTCACACGATATTTTAATGGTAAAGTTTAATTCCTCAGTAGTTGTAAAAAAAATACTGCAAGGATATAATTATTATAAAGAAATCTAAACTATTACTTACGATGTGGTTCGTAAAGATCTGTTTCTTTTATTGTAGCTTTTGTAAGCCAGTGTGTAAGACGAAGTTGAGGGTTTCTCATACAAAAGCTGAGGACACCCTATCGAAATTCACAAGGTTTTATATCACAATTACAGCCTCTGTAAATAACACTTATAATTCCCAAATTTTTTTCGTATTTCATACCATCCTTAATTGGTTAAACGATTGAAAGACATAGTAAGGAAATTTTTGAGCTCATATCGAGTTATTTGGAGAAAATCGCTCAGAACTATTTCTTTTCTTTAGATACGAAATATTAAGATCATTAAAAGAAATATTTCCCAAACTTACTTCTAATTTAAGGTTTTTAATTTATGCATCTAATGTTTTGAAGATCAGCTTCACACGATATTTTAATGGTAAAGTTTAATTCCTCAGTAGTTGTAAAAAAAATACTGCAAGGATATAATTATTATAAAGAAATCTAAACTATTACTTACGATGTGGTTCGTAAAGATCTGTTTCTTTTATTGTAGCTTTTGTAAGCCAGTGTGTAAGATGAAGTTGAGGGTTTCTCATACGAAAGCTGAGGACACCCTATCGAAATTCACAAGGTTTTATATCACAATTACAGCCTCTGTAAATAACACTTATAATTCCCAAATTTTTTTCGTATTTCATACCATCCTTAATTGGTTAAACGATTGAAAGACATAGTAAGGAAATTTTTGAGCTCATATCGAGTTATTTGGAGAAAATCGCTCAGAACTATTTCTTTTCTTTAGATACGAAATATTAAGATCATTAAAAGAAATATTTCGCAAAATTACTTCTAATTTAAGGTTTTTAATTTATGCATCTGATGTTTTGAAGATCAGCTTCACACGATATTTTAATGGTAAAGTTTAATTCCTCAGTAGTTGTAAAAAAAATACTGCAAGGATATAATTATTATAAAGAAATCTAAACTATTACTTACGATGTGGTTCGTAAAGATCTGTTTCTTTTATTGTAGCTTTTGTAAGCCAGTGTGTAAGATGAAGTTGAGGGTTTCTCATACGAAAGCTGAGGACACCCTATCGAAATTCACAAGGTTTTATATCACAATTACAGCCTCTGTAAATAACACTTATAATTCCCAAATTTTTTTCGTATTTCATACCATCCTTAATTGGTTAAACGATTGAAAGACATAGTAAGGAAATTTTTGAGCTCATATCGAGTTATTTGGAGAAAATCGCTCAGAACTATTTCTTTTCTTTAGATACGAAATATTAAGATCATTAAAAGAAATATTTCGCAAAATTACTTCTAATTTAAGGTTTTTAATTTATGCATCTGATGTTTTGAAGATCAGCTTCACACGATATTTTAATGGTAAAGTTTAATTCCTCAGTAGTTGTAAAAAAAATACTGCAAGGATATAATTATTATAAAGAAATCTAAACTATTACTTACGATGTGGTTCGTAAAGATCTGTTTCTTTTATTGTAGCTTTTGTAAGCCAGTGTGTAAGACGAAGTTGAGGGTTTCTCATACAAAAGCTGAGGACACCCTATCGAAATTCACAAGGTTTTATATCACAATTACAGCCTCTGTAAATAACACTTATAATTCCCAAATTTTTTTCGTATTTCATACCATCCTTAATTGGTTAAACGATTGAAAGACATAGTAAGGAAATTTTTGAGCTCATATCGAGTTATTTGGAGAAAATCGCTCAGAACTATTTCTTTTCTTTAGATACGAAATATTAAGATCATTAAAAGAAATATTTCCCAAACTTACTTCTAATTTAAGGTTTTTAATTTATGCATCTGATGTTTTGAAGATCAGCTTCACACGATATTTTAATGGTAAAGTTTAATTCCTCAGTAGTTGTAAAAAAAATACTGCAAGGATATAATTATTATAAAGAAATCTAAACTATTACTTACGATGTGGTTCGTAAAGATCTGTTTCTTTTATTGTAGCTTTTGTAAGCCAGTGTGTAAGACGAAGTTGAGGGTTTCTCATACAAAAGCTGAGGACACCCTATCGAAATTCACAAGGTTTTATATCACAATTACAGCCTCTGTAAATAACACTTATAATTCCCAAATTTTTTTCGTATTTCATACCATCCTTAATTGGTTAAACGATTGAAAGACATAGTAAGGAAATTTTTGAGCTCATATCGAGTTATTTGGAGAAAATCGCTCAGAACTATTTCTTTTCTTTAGATACGAAATATTAAGATCATTAAAAGAAATATTTCGCAAAATTACTTCTAATTTAAGGTTTTTAATTTATGCATCTGATGTTTTGAAGATCAGCTTCACACGATATTTTAATGGTAAAGTTTAATTCCTCAGTAGTTGTAAAAAAAATACTGCAAGGATATAATTATTATAAAGAAATCTAAACTATTACTTACGATGTGGTTCGTAAAGATCTGTTTCTTTTATTGTAGCTTTTGTAAGCCAGTGTGTAAGACGAAGTTGAGGGTTTCTCATACAAAAGCTGAGGACACCCTATCGAAATTCACAAGGTTTTATATCACAATTACAGCCTCTGTAAATAACACTTATAATTCCCAAATTTTTTTCGTATTTCATACCATCCTTAATTGGTTAAACGATTGAAAGACATAGTAAGGAAATTTTTGAGCTCATATCGAGTTATTTGGAGAAAATCGCTCAGAACTATTTCTTTTCTTTAGATACGAAATATTAAGATCATTAAAAGAAATATTTCGCAAACTTACTTCTAGTTTAAGGTTTTTAATTTATGCATCTAATGTTTTGAAGATCAGCTTCACACGATATTTTAATGGTAAAGTTTAATTCCTCAGTAGTTGTAAAAAAAATACTGCAAGGATATAATTATTATAAAGAAATCTAAACTATTACTTACGATGTGGTTCGTAAAGATCTGTTTCTTTTATTGTAGCTTTTGTAAGCCAGTGTGTAAGACGAAGTTGAAGGTTTCTCATACAAAAGCTGAGGACACCCTATCGAAATTCACAAGGTTTTATATCACAATTACAGCCTCTGTAAATAACACTTATAATTCCCAAATTTTTTTCGTATTTCATACCATCCTTAATTGGTTAAACGATTGAAAGACATAGTAAGGAAATTTTTGAGCTCATATCGAGTTATTTGGAGAAAATCGCTCAGAACTATTTCTTTTCTTTAGATACGAAATATTAAGATCATTAAAAGAAATATTTCGCAAAATTACTTCTAATTTAAGGTTTTTAATTTATGCATCTGATGTTTTGAAGATCAGCTTCACACGATATTTTAATGGTAAAGTTTAATTCCTCAGTAGTTGTAAAAAAAATACTGCAAGGATATAATTATTATAAAGAAATCTAAACTATTACTTACGATGTGGTTCGTAAAGATCTGTTTCTTTTATTGTAGCTTTTGTAAGCCAGTGTGTAAGACGAAGTTGAGGGTTTCTCATACAAAAGCTGAGGACACCCTATCGAAATTCACAAGGTTTTATATCACAATTACAGCCTCTGTAAATAACACTTATAATTCCCAAATTTTTTTCGTATTTCATACCATCCTTAATTGGTTAAACGATTGAAAGACATAGTAAGGAAATTTTTGAGCTCATATCGAGTTATTTGGAGAAAATCGCTCAGAACTATTTCTTTTCTTTAGATACGAAATATTAAGATCATTAAAAGAAATATTTCGCAAAATTACTTCTAATTTAAGGTTTTTAATTTATGCATCTGATGTTTTGAAGATCAGCTTCACACGATATTTTAATGGTAAAGTTTAATTCCTCAGTAGTTGTAAAAAAAATACTGCAAGGATATAATTATTATAAAGAAATCTAAACTATTACTTACGATGTGGTACGTAAAGATCTGTTTCTTTTATTGTAGCTTTTGTAAGCCAGTGTGTAAGACGAAGTTGAGGGTTTCTCATACAAAAGCTGAGGACACCCTATCGAAATTCACAAGGTTTTATATCACAATTACAGCCTCTGTAAATAACACTTATAATTCCCAAATTTTTTTCGTATTTCATACCATCCTTAATTGGTTAAACGATTGAAAGACATAGTAAGGAAATTTTTGAGCTCATATCGAGTTATTTGGAGAAAATCGCTCAGAACTATTTCTTTTCTTTAGATACGAAATATTAAGATCATTAAAAGAAATATTTCGCAAAATTACTTCTAATTTAAGGTTTTTAATTTATGCATCTGATGTTTTGAAGATCAGCTTCACACGATATTTTAATGGTAAAGTTTAATTCCTCAGTAGTTGTAAAAAAAATACTGCAAGGATATAATTATTATAAAGAAATCTAAACTATTACTTACGATGTGGTTCGTAAAGATCTGTTTCTTTTATTGTAGCTTTTGTAAGCCAGTGTGTAAGATGAAGTTGAGGGTTTCTCATACGAAAGCTGAGGACACCCTATCGAAATTCACAAGGTTTTATATCACAATTACAGCCTCTGTAAATAACACTTATAATTCCCAAATTTTTTTCGTATTTCATACCATCCTTAATTGGTTAAACGATTGAAAGACATAGTAAGGAAATTTTTGAGCTCATATCGAGTTATTTGGAGAAAATCGCTCAGAACTATTTCTTTTCTTTAGATACGAAATATTAAGATCATTAAAAGAAATATTTCGCAAAATTACTTCTAATTTAAGGTTTTTAATTTATGCATCTGATGTTTTGAAGATCAGCTTCACACGATATTTTAATGGTAAAGTTTAATTCCTCAGTAGTTGTAAAAAAAATACTGCAAGGATATAATTATTATAAAGAAATCTAAACTATTACTTACGATGTGGTTCGTAAAGATCTGTTTCTTTTATTGTAGCTTTTGTAAGCCAGTGTGTAAGATGAAGTTGAGGGTTTCTCATACGAAAGCTGAGGACACCCTATCGAAATTCACAAGGTTTTATATCACAATTACAGCCTCTGTAAATAACACTTATAATTCCCAAATTTTTTTCGTATTTCATACCATCCTTAATTGGTTAAACGATTGAAAGACATAGTAAGGAAATTTTTGAGCTCATATCGAGTTATTTGGAGAAAATCGCTCAGAACTATTTCTTTTCTTTAGATACGAAATATTAAGATCATTAAAAGAAATATTTCGCAAAATTACTTCTAATTTAAGGTTTTTAATTTATGCATCTGATGTTTTGAAGATCAGCTTCACACGATATTTTAATGGTAAAGTTTAATTCCTCAGTAGTTGTAAAAAAAATACTGCAAGGATATAATTATTATAAAGAAATCTAAACTATTACTTACGATGTGGTTCGTAAAGATCTGTTTCTTTTATTGTAGCTTTTGTAAGCCAGTGTGTAAGACGAAGTTGAGGGTTTCTCATACAAAAGCTGAGGACACCCTATCGAAATTCACAAGGTTTTATATCACAATTACAGCCTCTGTAAATAACACTTATAATTCCCAAATTTTTTTCGTATTTCATACCATCCTTAATTGGTTAAACGATTGAAAGACATAGTAAGGAAATTTTTGAGCTCATATCGAGTTATTTGGAGAAAATCGCTCAGAACTATTTCTTTTCTTTAGATACGAAATATTAAGATCATTAAAAGAAATATTTCCCAAACTTACTTCTAATTTAAGGTTTTTAATTTATGCATCTAATGTTTTGAAGATCAGCTTCACACGATATTTTAATGGTAAAGTTTAATTCCTCAGTAGTTGTAAAAAAAATACTGCAAGGATATAATTATTATAAAGAAATCTAAACTATTACTTACGATGTGGTTCGTAAAGATCTGTTTCTTTTATTGTAGCTTTTGTAAGCCAGTGTGTAAGATGAAGTTGAGGGTTTCTCATACGAAAGCTGAGGACACCCTATCGAAATTCACAAGGTTTTATATCACAATTACAGCCTCTGTAAATAACACTTATAATTCCCAAATTTTTTTCGTATTTCATACCATCCTTAATTGGTTAAACGATTGAAAGACATAGTAAGGAAATTTTTGAGCTCATATCGAGTTATTTGGAGAAAATCGCTCAGAACTATTTCTTTTCTTTAGATACGAAATATTAAGATCATTAAAAGAAATATTTCGCAAAATTACTTCTAATTTAAGGTTTTTAATTTATGCATCTGATGTTTTGAAGATCAGCTTCACACGATATTTTAATGGTAAAGTTTAATTCCTCAGTAGTTGTAAAAAAAATACTGCAAGGATATAATTATTATAAAGAAATCTAAACTATTACTTACGATGTGGTTCGTAAAGATCTGTTTCTTTTATTGTAGCTTTTGTAAGCCAGTGTGTAAGATGAAGTTGAGGGTTTCTCATACGAAAGCTGAGGACACCCTATCGAAATTCACAAGGTTTTATATCACAATTACAGCCTCTGTAAATAACACTTATAATTCCCAAATTTTTTTCGTATTTCATACCATCCTTAATTGGTTAAACGATTGAAAGACATAGTAAGGAAATTTTTGAGCTCATATCGAGTTATTTGGAGAAAATCGCTCAGAACTATTTCTTTTCTTTAGATACGAAATATTAAGATCATTAAAAGAAATATTTCGCAAAATTACTTCTAATTTAAGGTTTTTAATTTATGCATCTGATGTTTTGAAGATCAGCTTCACACGATATTTTAATGGTAAAGTTTAATTCCTCAGTAGTTGTAAAAAAAATACTGCAAGGATATAATTATTATAAAGAAATCTAAACTATTACTTACGATGTGGTTCGTAAAGATCTGTTTCTTTTATTGTAGCTTTTGTAAGCCAGTGTGTAAGACGAAGTTGAGGGTTTCTCATACAAAAGCTGAGGACACCCTATCGAAATTCACAAGGTTTTATATCACAATTACAGCCTCTGTAAATAACACTTATAATTCCCAAATTTTTTTCGTATTTCATACCATCCTTAATTGGTTAAACGATTGAAAGACATAGTAAGGAAATTTTTGAGCTCATATCGAGTTATTTGGAGAAAATCGCTCAGAACTATTTCTTTTCTTTAGATACGAAATATTAAGATCATTAAAAGAAATATTTCGCAAAATTACTTCTAATTTAAGGTTTTTAATTTATGCATCTGATGTTTTGAAGATCAGCTTCACACGATATTTTAATGGTAAAGTTTAATTCCTCAGTAGTTGTAAAAAAAATACTGCAAGGATATAATTATTATAAAGAAATCTAAACTATTACTTACGATGTGGTTCGTAAAGATCTGTTTCTTTTATTGTAGCTTTTGTAAGCCAGTGTGTAAGACGAAGTTGAGGGTTTCTCATACAAAAGCTGAGGACACCCTATCGAAATTCACAAGGTTTTATATCACAATTACAGCCTCTGTAAATAACACTTATAATTCCCAAATTTTTTTCGTATTTCATACCATCCTTAATTGGTTAAACGATTGAAAGACATAGTAAGGAAATTTTTGAGCTCATATCGAGTTATTTGGAGAAAATCGCTCAGAACTATTTCTTTTCTTTAGATACGAAATATTAAGATCATTAAAAGAAATATTTCCCAAACTTACTTCTAATTTAAGGTTTTTAATTTATGCATCTAATGTTTTGAAGATCAGCTTCACACGATATTTTAATGGTAAAGTTTAATTCCTCAGTAGTTGTAAAAAAAATACTGCAAGGATATAATTATTATAAAGAAATCTAAACTATTACTTACGATGTGGTTCGTAAAGATCTGTTTCTTTTATTGTAGCTTTTGTAAGCCAGTGTGTAAGACGAAGTTGAGGGTTTCTCATACAAAAGCTGAGGACACCCTATCGAAATTCACAAGGTTTTATATCACAATTACAGCCTCTGTAACAAAAACTTATAATTCTCAAATTTTTTTCGTATTTCATACCATCCTTAATTGGTTAAACGATTGAAAGACATAGTAAGGAAATTTTTGAGCTCATATCGAGTTATTTGGAGAAATTCGCTCAGAACTGTTTCTTTTCTTTAGCTTCGAAATATTAAGATCATTAAAAGAAATATTTCCCAAACTTACTTCCAATTTAAGATTTTTAGTTTATGCATCTGATGTTTTGAAGATCAGCTTCGCACGATATTTTAATGGTAAAGTTTAATTCCTCAGCAGTTGTAAAAAAAATACTGCAAGGATATAATTATTATAAAGAAATCTAAACTATTACTTACGATGTGGTTCGTAAAGATCTGTTTCTTTTATTGTAGCTTTTGTAAGTCAGTGTGTAAGATGAAGTTGAGGGTTTCTCATACGAAAGCTGAGGACACCCTATCGAAATTCACAAGGTTTTATATCACAATTACAGCCTTTGTAACAAAAACTTATAATTCTCAAATTTTTTTCGTATTTCATACCATCCTTAATTGGTTAAACGATTGAAAGACATAGTAAGGAAATTTTTGAGCTCATATCGAGTTATTTGGAGAAAATCGCTCAGAACTGTTTCTTTTCTTTAGATACGAAATATTAAGATCATTAAAAGAAATATTTCTCAAAATAACTTCTAATTTAAGGTTTTTATTTTATGCATCTGATGTTTTGAAGAGCAGCTTCGCACGATATTTTAATGGTAAAGTTTAATTCCTCAGCAGTTGTAAAAAAAATACTGCAAGGATATAATTATTTTAAAGAAATCTAAACTATTACTTACGATGTGGTTCGTAAAGATCTGTTTCTTTTATTGTAGCTTTTGTAAGCCAGTGTGTAAGACGAAGTTGAGGGTTTCTCATACAAAAGCTGAGGACACCCTATCGAAATTCACAAGGTTTTATATCACAATTACAGCCTCTGTAAATAACACTTATAATTCCCAAATTTTTTTCGTATTTCATACCATCCTTAATTGGTTAAACGATTGAAAGACATAGTAAGGAAATTTTTGAGCTCATATCGAGTTATTTGGAGAAAATCGCTCAGAACTATTTCTTTTCTTTAGATACGAAATATTAAGATCATTAAAAGAAATATTTCCCAAACTTACTTCTAATTTAAGGTTTTTAATTTATGCATCTAATGTTTTGAAGATCAGCTTCACACGATATTTTAATGGTAAAGTTTAATTCCTCAGTAGTTGTAAAAAAAATACTGCAAGGATATAATTATTATAAAGAAATCTAAACTATTACTTACGATGTGGTTCGTAAAGATCTGTTTCTTTTATTGTAGCTTTTGTAAGCCAGTGTGTAAGACGAAGTTGAGGGTTTCTCATACAAAAGCTGAGGACACCCTATCGAAATTCACAAGGTTTTATATCACAATTACAGCCTTTGTAACAAAAACTTATAATTCTCAAATTTTTTTCGTATTTCATACCATCCTTAATTGGTTAAACGATGGAAAGACATAGTAAGGAAATTTTTGAGCTCATATCGAGTTATTTGGAGAAAATCGCTCAGAACTGTTTCTTTTCTTTAGATACGAAATATTAAGATCATTAAAAGAAATATTTCTCAAAATAACTTCTAATTTAAGGTTTTTATTTTATGCATCTGATGTTTTGAAGAGCAGCTTCGCACGATATTTTAATGGTAAAGTTTAATTCCTCAGCAGTTGTAAAAAAAATACTGCAAGGATATAATTATTTTAAAGAAATCTAAACTATTACTTACGATGTGGTTCGTAAAGATCTGTTTCTTTTATTGTAGCTTTTGTAAGCCAGTGTGTAAGACGAAGTTGAGGGTTTCTCATACAAAAGCTGAGGACACCCTATCGAAATTCACAAGGTTTTATATCACAATTACAGCCTCTGTAAATAACACTTATAATTCCCAAATTTTTTTCGTATTTCATACCATCCTTAATTGGTTAAACGATTGAAAGACATAGTAAGGAAATTTTTGAGCTCATATCGAGTTATTTGGAGAAAATCGCTCAGAACTATTTCTTTTCTTTAGATACGAAATATTAAGATCATTAAAAGAAATATTTCCTAAACTTACTTCTAATTTAAGGTTTTTAATTTATGCATCTAATGTTTTGAAGATCAGCTTCACACGATATTTTAATGGTAAAGTTTAATTCCTCAGTAGTTGTAAAAAAAATACTGCAAGGATATAATTATTATAAAGAAATCTAAACTATTACTTACGATGTGGTTCGTAAAGATCTGTTTCTTTTATTGTAGCTTTTGTAAGCCAGTGTGTAAGACGAAGTTGAGGGTTTCTCATACAAAAGCTGAGGACACCCTATCGAAATTCACAAGGTTTTATATCACAATTACAGCCTCTGTAACAAAAACTTATAATTCTCAAATTTTTTTCGTATTTCATACCATCCTTAATTGGTTAAACGATTGAAAGACATAGTAAGGAAATTTTTGAGCTCATATCGAGTTATTTGGAGAAAATCGCTCAGAACTGTTTCTTTTCTTTAGATACGAAATATTAAGATCATTAAAAGAAATATTTCTCAAAATAACTTCTAATTTAAGGTTTTTAATTTATGCATCTGATGTTTTGAAGATCAGCTTCACACGATATTTTAATGGTAAAGTTTAATTCCTCAGTAGTTGTAAAAAAAATACTGCAAGGATATAATTATTATAAAGAAATCTAAACTATTACTTACGATGTGGTACGTAAAGATCTGTTTCTTTTATTGTAGCTTTTGTAAGCCAGTGTGTAAGACGAAGTTGAGGGTTTCTCATACAAAAGCTGAGGACACCCTATCGAAATTCACAAGGTTTTATATCACAATTACAGCCTCTGTAAATAACACTTATAATTCCCAAATTTTTTTCGTATTTCATACCATCCTTAATTGGTTAAACGATTGAAAGACATAGTAAGGAAATTTTTGAGCTCATATCGAGTTATTTGGAGAAAATCGCTCAGAACTGTTTCTTTTCTTTAGATACGAAATATTAAGATCATTAAAAGAAATATTTCTCAAAATAACTTCTAATTTAAGGTTTTTATTTTATGCATCTGATGTTTTGAAGAGCAGCTTCGCACGATATTTTAATGGTAAAGTTTAATTCCTCAGCAGTTGTAAAAAAAATACTGCAAGGATATAATTATTATAAAGAAATCTAAACTATTACTTACGATGTGGTTCGTAAAGATCTGTTTCTTTTATTGTAGCTTTTGTAAGCCAGTGTGTAAGACGAAGTTGAGGGTTTCTCATACAAAAGCTGAGGACACCCTATCGAAATTCACAAGGTTTTATATCACAATTACAGCCTCTGTAAATAACACTTATAATTCCCAAATTTTTTTCGTATTTCATACCATCCTTAATTGGTTAAACGATTGAAAGACATAGTAAGGAAATTTTTGAGCTCATATCGAGTTATTTGGAGAAAATCGCTCAGAACTGTTTCTTTTCTTTAGATACGAAATATTAAGATCATTAAAAGAAATATTTCTCAAAATAACTTCTAATTTAAGGTTTTTAATTTATGCATCTGATGTTTTGAAGATCAGCTTCACACGATATTTTAATGGTAAAGTTTAATTCCTCAGTAGTTGTAAAAAAAATACTGCAAGGATATAATTATTATAAAGAAATCTAAACTATTACTTACGATGTGGTACGTAAAGATCTGTTTCTTTTATTGTAGCTTTTGTAAGCCAGTGTGTAAGACGAAGTTGAGGGTTTCTCATACAAAAGCTGAGGACACCCTATCGAAATTCACAAGGTTTTATATCACAATTACAGCCTCTGTAAATAACACTTATAATTCCCAAATTTTTTTCGTATTTCATACCATCCTTAATTGGTTAAACGATTGAAAGACATAGTAAGGAAATTTTTGAGCTCATATCGAGTTATTTGGAGAAAATCGCTCAGAACTGTTTCTTTTCTTTAGATACGAAATATTAAGATCATTAAAAGAAATATTTCCCAAACTTACTTCTAATTTAAGGTTTTTAGTTTATGCATCTGATGTTTTGAAGATCAGCTTCACACGATATTTTAATGGTAAAGTTTAATTCCTCAGTAGTTGTAAAAAAAATACTGCAAGGATATAATTATTATAAAGAAATCTAAACTATTACTTACGATGTGGTACGTAAAGATCTGTTTCTTTTATTGTAGCTTTTGTAAGCCAGTGTGTAAGACGAAGTTGAGGGTTTCTCATACAAAAGCTGAGGACACCCTATCGAAATTCACAAGGTTTTATATCACAATTACAGCCTCTGTAAATAACACTTATAATTCCCAAATTTTTTTCGTATTTCATACCATCCTTAATTGGTTAAACGATTGAAAGACATAGTAAGGAAATTTTTGAGCTCATATCGAGTTATTTGGAGAAAATCGCTCAGAACTATTTCTTTTCTTTAGATACGAAATATTAAGATCATTAAAAGAAATATTTCCCAAACTTACTTCTAGTTTAAGGTTTTTAATTTATGCATCTAATGTTTTGAAGATCAGCTTCACACGATATTTTAATGGTAAAGTTTAATTCCTCAGTAGTTGTAAAAAAAATACTGCAAGGATATAATTATTATAAAGAAATCTAAACTATTACTTACGATGTGGTTCGTAAAGATCTGTTTCTTTTATTGTAGCTTTTGTAAGCCAGTGTGTAAGACGAAGTTGAGGGTTTCTCATACAAAAGCTGAGGACACCCTATCGAAATTCACAAGGTTTTATATCACAATTACAGCCTCTGTAACAAAAACTTATAATTCTCAAATTTTTTTCGTATTTCATACCATCCTTAATTGGTTAAACGATTGAAAGACATAGTAAGGAAATTTTTGAGCTCATATCGAGTTATTTGGAGAAAATCGCTCAGAACTGTTTCTTTTCTTTAGATACGAAATATTAAGATCATTAAAAGAAATATTTCTCAAAATAACTTCTAATTTAAGGTTTTTAATTTATGCATCTGATGTTTTGAAGATCAGCTTCACACGATATTTTAATGGTAAAGTTTAATTCCTCAGTAGTTGTAAAAAAAATACTGCAAGGATATAATTATTATAAAGAAATCTAAACTATTACTTACGATGTGGTACGTAAAGATCTGTTTCTTTTATTGTAGCTTTTGTAAGCCAGTGTGTAAGACGAAGTTGAGGGTTTCTCATACAAAAGCTGAGGACACCCTATCGAAATTCACAAGGTTTTATATCACAATTACAGCCTCTGTAAATAACACTTATAATTCCCAAATTTTTTTCGTATTTCATACCATCCTTAATTGGTTAAACGATTGAAAGACATAGTAAGGAAATTTTTGAGCTCATATCGAGTTATTTGGAGAAAATCGCTCAGAACTATTTCTTTTCTTTAGATACGAAATATTAAGATCATTAAAAGAAATATTTCCCAAACTTACTTCTAATTTAAGGTTTTTAATTTATGCATCTAATGTTTTGAAGATCAGCTTCACACGATATTTTAATGGTAAAGTTTAATTCCTCAGTAGTTGTAAAAAAAATACTGCAAGGATATAATTATTATAAAGAAATCTAAACTATTACTTACGATGTGGTTCGGTAAGCCAGTGTGTAAGACGAAGTTTAGGGTTTCTCATACAAAAGCTGAGGACACCCTATCGAAATTCACAAGGTTTTATATCACAATTACAGCCTCTGTAACAAAAACTTATAATTCTCAAATTTTTTTCGTATTTCATACCATCCTTAATTGGTTAAACGATTGAAAGACATAGTAAGGAAATTTTTGAGCTCATATCGAGTTATTTGGAGAAAATCGCTCAGAACTGTTTCTTTTCTTTAGATACGAAATATTAAGATCATTAAAAGAAATATTTCTCAAAATAACTTCTAATTTAAGGTTTTTAATTTATGCATCTGATGTTTTGAAGATCAGCTTCACACGATATTTTAATGGTAAAGTTTAATTCCTCAGTAGTTGTAAAAAAAATACTGCAAGGATATAATTATTATAAAGAAATCTAAACTATTACTTACGATATGGTACGTAAAGATCTGTTTCTTTTATTGTAGCTTTTGTAAGCCAGTGTGTAAGACGAAGTTGAGGGTTTCTCATACAAAAGCTGAGGACACCCTATCGAAATTCACAAGGTTTTATATCACAATTACAGCCTCTGTAAATAACACTTATAATTCCCAAATTTTTTTCGTATTTCATACCATCCTTAATTGGTTAAACGATTGAAAGACATAGTAAGGAAATTTTTGAGCTCATATCGAGTTATTTGGAGAAAATCGCTCAGAACTGTTTCTTTTCTTTAGATACGAAATATTAAGATCATTAAAAGAAATATTTCTCAAAATAACTTCTAATTTAAGGTTTTTAATTTATGCATCTGATGTTTTGAAGATCAGCTTCACACGATATTTTAATGGTAAAGTTTAATTCCTCAGTAGTTGTAAAAAAAATACTGCAAGGATATAATTATTATAAAGAAATCTAAACTATTACTTACGATGTGGTTCGTAAAGATCTGTTTCTTTTATTGTAGCTTTTGTAAGCCAGTGTGTAAGACGAAGTTGAGGGTTTCTCATACAAAAGCTGAGGACACCCTATCGAAATTCACAAGGTTTTATATCACAATTACAGCCTCTGTAACAA
The DNA here is from genome assembly GCA_947359355.1 of Acrocera orbiculus. NCBI lineage: Eukaryota > Metazoa > Arthropoda > Insecta > Diptera > Acroceridae > Acrocera > Acrocera orbiculus. Next base: position 44,574,199 of record OX375756.1, on the reverse strand, counting down.
AAACTTATAATTCTCAAATTTTTTTCGTATTTCATACCATCCTTAATTGGTTAAACGATTGAAAGACATAGTAAGGAAATTTTTGAGCTCATATCGAGTTATTTGGAGAAAATCGCTCAGAACTGTTTCTTTTCTTTAGATACGAAATATTAAGATCATTAAAAGAAATATTTCTCAAAATAACTTCTAATTTAAGGTTTTTAATTTATGCATCTGATGTGTTGAAGATCAGCTTCACACGATATTTTAATGGTAAAGTTTAATTCCTCAGTAGTTGTAAAAAAAATACTGCAAGGATATAATTATTATAAAGAAATCTAAACTATTACTTACGATGTGGTTCGTAAAGATCTGTTTCTTTTATTGTAGCTTTTGTAAGCCAGTGTGTAAGACGAAGTTGAGGGTTTCTCATACAAAAGCTGAGGACACCCTATCGAAATTCACAAGGTTTTATATCACAATTACAGCCTCTGTAAATAACACTTATAATTCCCAAATTTTTTTCGTATTTCATACCATCCTTAATTGGTTAAACGATTGAAAGACATAGTAAGGAAATTTTTGAGCTCATATCGAGTTATTTGGAGAAAATCGCTCAGAACTATTTCTTTTCTTTAGATACGAAATATTAAGATCATTAAAAGAAATATTTCCCAAACTTACTTCTAATTTAAGGTTTTTAATTTATGCATCTGATGTTTTGAAGATCAGCTTCACACGATATTTTAATGGTAAAGTTTAATTCCTCAGTAGTTGTAAAAAAAATACTGCAAGGATATAATTATTATAAAGAAATCTAAACTATTACTTACGATGTGGTTCGTAAAGATCTGTTTCTTTTATTGTAGCTTTTGTAAGCCAGTGTGTAAGACGAAGTTGAGGGTTTCTCATACAAAAGCTGAGGACACCCTATCGAAATTCACAAGGTTTTATATCACAATTACAGCCTCTGTAAATAACACTTATAATTCCCAAATTTTTTTCGTATTTCATACCATCCTTAATTGCTTAAACGATTGAAAGACATAGTAAGGAAATTTTTGAGCTCATATCGAGTTATTTGGAGAAAATCGCTCAGAACTGTTTCTTTTCTTTAGATACGAAATATTAAGATCATTAAAAGAAATATTTCCCAAACTTACTTCTAATTTAAGGTTTTTAATTTATGCATCTGATGTTTTGAAGATCAGCTTCACACGATATTTTAATGGTAAAGTTTAATTCCTCAGTAGTTGTAAAAAAAATACTGCAAGGATATAATTATTATAAAGAAATCTAAACTATTACTTACGATGTGGTTCGTAAAGATCTGTTTCTTTTATTGTAGCTTTTGAAAGCCAGTGTGTAAGATGAAGTTGAGGGTTTCTCATACAAAAGCTGAGGACACCCTATCGAAATTCACAAGGTTTTATATCACAATTACAGCCTCTGTAAATAACACTTATAATTCCCAAATTTTTTTCGTATTTCATACCATCCTTAATTGGTTAAACGATTGAAAGACATAGTAAGGAAATTTTTGAGCTCATATCGAGTTATTTGGAGAAAATCGCTCAGAACTGTTTCTTTTCTTTAGATACGAAATATTAAGATCATTAAAAGAAATATTTCTCAAAATAACTTCTAATTTAAGGTTTTTGATTTATGCATCTGATGTTTTGAAGATCAGCTTCACACGATATTTTAATGGTAAAGTTTAATTCCTCAGTAGTTGTAAAAAAATACTGCAAGGATACAATTATTATAAAGAAATCTAAACTATTACTTACGATGTGGTTCGTAAAGATCTGTTTCTTTTATTGTAGCTTTTGTAAGCCAGTGTGTAAGACGAAGTTGAGGGTTTCTCATACAAAAGCTGAGGACACCCTATCGAAATTCACAAGGTTTTATATCACAATTACAGCCTCTGTAAATAACACTTATAATTCCCAAATTTTTTTCGTATTTCATACCATCCTTAATTGGTTAAACGATTGAAAGACATAGTAAGGAAATTTTTGAGCTCATATCGAGTTATTTGGAGAAAATCGCTCAGAACTGTTTCTTTTCTTTAGATACGAAATATTAAGATCATTAAAAGAAATATTTCTCAAAATAACTTCTAATTTAAGGTTTTTAATTTATGCATCTGATGTTTTGAAGATCAGCTTCACACGATATTTTAATGGTAAAGTTTAATTCCTCAGTAGTTGTAAAAAAAATACTGCAAGGATATAATTATTATAAAGAAATCTAAACTATTACTTACGATGTGGTTCGTAAAGATCTGTTTCTTTTATTGTAGCTTTTGTAAGCCAGTGTGTAAGACGAAGTTGAGGGTTTCTCATACAAAAGCTGAGGACACCCTATCGAAATTCACAAGGTTTTATATCACAATTACAGCCTCTGTAAATAACACTTATAATTCTCAAATTTTTTTCGTATTTCATACCATCCTTAATTGGTTAAACGATTGAAAGACATAGTAAGGAAATTTTTGAGCTCATATCGAGTTATTTGGAGAAAATCGCTCAGAACTGTTTCTTTTCTTTAGATACGAAATATTAAGATCATTAAAAGAAATATTTCTCAAAATAACTTCTAATTTAAGGTTTTTAATTTATGCATCTGATGTTTTGAAGATCAGCTTCACACGATATTTTAATGGTAAAGTTTAATTCCTCAGTAGTTGTAAAAAAAATACTGCAAGGATATAATTATTATAAAGAAATCTAAACTATTACTTACGATGTGGTTCGTAAAGATCTGTTTCTTTTATTGTAGCTTTTGTAAGCCAGTGTGTAAGACGAAGTTGAGGGTTTCTCATACAAAAGCTGAGGACACCCTATCGAAATTCACAAGGTTTTATATCACAATTACAGCCTCTGTAAATAACACTTATAATTCCCAAATTTTTTTCGTATTTCATACCATCCTTAATTGGTTAAACGATTGAAAGACATAGTAAGGAAATTTTTGAGCTCATATCGAGTTATTTGGAGAAAATCGCTCAGAACTGTTTCTTTTCTTTAGATACGAAATATTAAGATCATTAAAAGAAATATTTCTCAAAATAACTTCTAATTTAAGGTTTTTAATTTATGCATCTGATGTTTTGAAGATCAGCTTCACACGATATTTTAATGGTAAAGTTTAATTCCTCAGTAGTTGTAAAAAAAATACTGCAAGGATATAATTATTATAAAGAAATCTAAACTATTACTTACGATGTGGTTCGTAAAGATCTGTTTCTTTTATTGTAGCTTTTGTAAGCCAGTGTGTAAGACGAAGTTGAGGGTTTCTCATACAAAAGCTGAGGACACCCTATCGAAATTCACAAGGTTTTATATCACAATTACAGCCTCTGTAAATAACACTTATAATTCCCAAATTTTTTTCGTATTTCATACCATCCTTATTTGGTTAAACGATTGAAAGACATAGTAAGGAAATTTTTGAGCTCATATCGAGTTATTTGGAGAAAATCGCTCAGAACTGTTTCTTTTCTTTAGATACGAAATATTAAGATCATTAAAAGAAATATTTCTCAAAATAACTTCTAATTTAAGGTTTTTGATTTATGCATCTGATGTTTTGAAGATCAGCTTCACACGATATTTTAATGGTAAAGTTTAATTCCTCAGTAGTTGTAAAAAAATACTGCAAGGATACAATTATTATAAAGAAATCTAAACTATTACTTACGATGTGGTTCGTAAAGATCTGTTTCTTTTATTGTAGCTTTTGTAAGCCAGTGTGTAAGACGAAGTTGAGGGTTTCTCATACAAAAGCTGAGGACACCCTATCGAAATTCACAAGGTTTTATATCACAATTACAGCCTCTGTAAATAACACTTATAATTCCCAAATTTTTTTCGTATTTCATACCATCCTTAATTGGTTAAACGATTGAAAGACATAGTAAGGAAATTTTTGAGCTCATATCGAGTTATTTGGAGAAAATCGCTCAGAACTGTTTCTTTTCTTTAGATACGAAATATTAAGATCATTAAAAGAAATATTTCTCAAAATAACTTCTAATTTAAGGTTTTTAATTTATGCATCTGATGTTTTGAAGATCAGCTTCACACGATATTTTAATGGTAAAGTTTAATTCCTCAGTAGTTGTAAAAAAAATACTGCAAGGATATAATTATTATAAAGAAATCTAAACTATTACTTACGATGTGGTTCGTAAAGATCTGTTTCTTTTATTGTAGCTTTTGTAAGCCAGTGTGTAAGACGAAGTTGAGGGTTTCTCATACAAAAGCTGAGGACACCCTATCGAAATTCACAAGGTTTTATATCACAATTACAGCCTCTGTAACAAAAACTTATAATTCTCAAATTTTTTTCGTATTTCATACCATCCTTAATTGGTTAAACGATTGAAAGACATAGTAAGGAAATTTTTGAGCTCATATCGAGTTATTTGGAGAAAATCGCTCAGAACTGTTTCTTTTCTTTAGATACGAAATATTAAGATCATTAAAAGAAATATTTCTCAAAATAACTTCTAATTTAAGGTTTTTAATTTATGCATCTGATGTGTTGAAGATCAGCTTCACACGATATTTTAATGGTAAAGTTTAATTCCTCAGTAGTTGTAAAAAAAATACTGCAAGGATATAATTATTATAAAGAAATCTAAACTATTACTTACGATGTGGTTCGTAAAGATCTGTTTCTTTTATTGTAGCTTTTGTAAGCCAGTGTGTAAGACGAAGTTGAGGGTTTCTCATACAAAAGCTGAGGACACCCTATCGAAATTCACAAGGTTTTATATCACAATTACAGCCTCTGTAAATAACACTTATAATTCCCAAATTTTTTTCGTATTTCATACCATCCTTAATTGGTTAAACGATTGAAAGACATAGTAAGGAAATTTTTGAGCTCATATCGAGTTATTTGGAGAAAATCGCTCAGAACTATTTCTTTTCTTTAGATACGAAATATTAAGATCATTAAAAGAAATATTTCCCAAACTTACTTCTAATTTAAGGTTTTTAATTTATGCATCTGATGTTTTGAAGATCAGCTTCACACGATATTTTAATGGTAAAGTTTAATTCCTCAGTAGTTGTAAAAAAAATACTGCAAGGATATAATTATTATAAAGAAATCTAAACTATTACTTACGATGTGGTTCGTAAAGATCTGTTTCTTTTATTGTAGCTTTTGTAAGCCAGTGTGTAAGACGAAGTTGAGGGTTTCTCATACAAAAGCTGAGGACACCCTATCGAAATTCACAAGGTTTTATATCACAATTACAGCCTCTGTAAATAACACTTATAATTCCCAAATTTTTTTCGTATTTCATACCATCCTTAATTGGTTAAACGATTGAAAGACATAGTAAGGAAATTTTTGAGCTCATATCGAGTTATTTGGAGAAAATCGCTCAGAACTGTTTCTTTTCTTTAGATACGAAATATTAAGATCATTAAAAGAAATATTTCTCAAAATAACTTCTAATTTAAGGTTTTTAATTTATGCATCTGATGTTTTGAAGATCAGCTTCACACGATATTTTAATGGTAAAGTTTAATTCCTCAGTAGTTGTAAAAAAAATACTGCAAGGATATAATTATTATAAAGAAATCTAAACTATTACTTACGATGTGGTTCGTAAAGATCTGTTTCTTTTATTGTAGCTTTTGTAAGCCAGTGTGTAAGACGAAGTTGAGGGTTTCTCATACAAAAGCTGAGGACACCCTATCGAAATTCACAAGGTTTTATATCACAATTACAGCCTCTGTAAATAACACTTATAATTCCCAAATTTTTTTCGTATTTCATACCATCCTTAATTGGTTAAACGATTGAAAGACATAGTAAGGAAATTTTTGAGCTCATATCGAGTTATTTGGAGAAAATCGCTCAGAACTGTTTCTTTTCTTTAGATACGAAATATTAAGATCATTAAAAGAAATATTTCTCAAAATAACTTCTAATTTAAGGTTTTTGATTTATGCATCTGATGTTTTGAAGATCAGCTTCACACGATATTTTAATGGTAAAGTTTAATTCCTCAGTAGTTGTAAAAAAATACTGCAAGGATACAATTATTATAAAGAAATCTAAACTATTACTTACGATGTGGTTCGTAAAGATCTGTTTCTTTTATTGTAGCTTTTGTAAGCCAGTGTGTAAGACGAAGTTGAGGGTTTCTCATACAAAAGCTGAGGACACCCTATCGAAATTCACAAGGTTTTATATCACAATTACAGCCTCTGTAAATAACACTTATAATTCCCAAATTTTTTTCGTATTTCATACCATCCTTAATTGGTTAAACGATTGAAAGACATAGTAAGGAAATTTTTGAGCTCATATCGAGTTATTTGGAGAAAATCGCTCAGAACTGTTTCTTTTCTTTAGATACGAAATATTAAGATCATTAAAAGAAATATTTCTCAAAATAACTTCTAATTTAAGGTTTTTAATTTATGCATCTGATGTTTTGAAGATCAGCTTCACACGATATTTTAATGGTAAAGTTTAATTCCTCAGTAGTTGTAAAAAAAATACTGCAAGGATATAATTATTATAAAGAAATCTAAACTATTACTTACGATGTGGTTCGTAAAGATCTGTTTCTTTTATTGTAGCTTTTGTAAGCCAGTGTGTAAGACGAAGTTGAGGGTTTCTCATACAAAAGCTGAGGACACCCTATCGAAATTCACAAGGTTTTATATCACAATTACAGCCTCTGTAAATAACACTTATAATTCTCAAATTTTTTTCGTATTTCATACCATCCTTAATTGGTTAAACGATTGAAAGACATAGTAAGGAAATTTTTGAGCTCATATCGAGTTATTTGGAGAAAATCGCTCAGAACTGTTTCTTTTCTTTAGATACGAAATATTAAGATCATTAAAAGAAATATTTCTCAAAATAACTTCTAATTTAAGGTTTTTAATTTATGCATCTGATGTTTTGAAGATCAGCTTCACACGATATTTTAATGGTAAAGTTTAATTCCTCAGTAGTTGTAAAAAAAATACTGCAAGGATATAATTATTATAAAGAAATCTAAACTATTACTTACGATGTGGTTCGTAAAGATCTGTTTCTTTTATTGTAGCTTTTGTAAGCCAGTGTGTAAGACGAAGTTGAGGGTTTCTCATACAAAAGCTGAGGACACCCTATCGAAATTCACAAGGTTTTATATCACAATTACAGCCTCTGTAAATAACACTTATAATTCCCAAATTTTTTTCGTATTTCATACCATCCTTAATTGGTTAAACGATTGAAAGACATAGTAAGGAAATTTTTGAGCTCATATCGAGTTATTTGGAGAAAATCGCTCAGAACTGTTTCTTTTCTTTAGATACGAAATATTAAGATCATTAAAAGAAATATTTCTCAAAATAACTTCTAATTTAAGGTTTTTAATTTATGCATCTGATGTTTTGAAGATCAGCTTCACACGATATTTTAATGGTAAAGTTTAATTCCTCAGTAGTTGTAAAAAAAATACTGCAAGGATATAATTATTATAAAGAAATCTAAACTATTACTTACGATGTGGTTCGTAAAGATCTGTTTCTTTTATTGTAGCTTTTGTAAGCCAGTGTGTAAGACGAAGTTGAGGGTTTCTCATACAAAAGCTGAGGACACCCTATCGAAATTCACAAGGTTTTATATCACAATTACAGCCTCTGTAAATAACACTTATAATTCCCAAATTTTTTTCGTATTTCATACCATCCTTATTTGGTTAAACGATTGAAAGACATAGTAAGGAAATTTTTGAGCTCATATCGAGTTATTTGGAGAAAATCGCTCAGAACTGTTTCTTTTCTTTAGATACGAAATATTAAGATCATTAAAAGAAATATTTCTCAAAATAACTTCTAATTTAAGGTTTTTAATTTATGCATCTGATGTTTTGAAGATCAGCTTCACACGATATTTTAATGGTAAAGTTTAATTCCTCAGTAGTTGTAAAAAAAATACTGCAAGGATATAATTATTATAAAGAAATCTAAACTATTACTTACGATGTGGTTCGTAAAGATCTGTTTCTTTTATTGTAGCTTTTGTAAGCCAGTGTGTAAGACGAAGTTGAGGGTTTCTCATACAAAAGCTGAGGACACCCTATCGAAATTCACAAGGTTTTATATCAAAATTACAGCCTCTGTAAATAACACTTATAATTCCCAAATTTTTTTCGTATTTCATACCATCCTTAATTGGTTAAACGATTGAAAGACATAGTAAGGAAATTTTTGAACTCATATCGAGTTATTTGGAGAAAATCGCTCAGAACTGTTTCTTTTCTTTAGATACGAAATATTAAGATCATTAAAAGAAATATTTCTCAAAATAACTTCTAATTTAAGGTTTTTAATTTATGCATCTGATGTTTTGAAGATCAGCTTCACACGATATTTTAATGGTAAAGTTTAATTCCTCAGTAGTTGTAAAAAAAATACTGCAAGGATATAATTATTATAAAGAAATCTAAACTATTACTTACGATGTGGTTCGTAAAGATCTGTTTCTTTTATTGTAGCTTTTGTAAGCCAGTGTGTAAGACGAAGTTGAGGGTTTCTCATACAAAAGCTGAGGACACCCTATCGAAATTCACAAGGTTTTATATCACAATTACAGCCTCTGTAAATAACACTTATAATTCCCAAATTTTTTTCGTATTTCATACCATCCTTAATTGGTTAAACGATTGAAAGACATAGTAAGGAAATTTTTGAGCTCATATCGAGTTATTTGGAGAAAATCGCTCAGAACTGTTTCTTTTCTTTAGATACGAAATATTAAGATCATTAAAAGAAATATTTCCCAAACTTACTTCTAATTTAAGGTTTTTAGTTTATGCATCTGATGTTTTGAAGATCAGCTTCACACGATATTTTAATGGTAAAGTTTAATTCCTCAGTAGTTGTAAAAAAATACTGCAAGGATATAATTATTATAAAGAAATATAAACTATTACTTACGATGTGGTACGTAAAGATCTGTTTCTTTTATTGTAGCTTTTGTAAGCCAGTGTGTAAGACGAAGTTGAGGGTTTCTCATACAAAAGCTGAGGACACCCTATCGAAATTCACAAGGTTTTATATCACAATTACAGCCTCTGTAAATAACACTTATAATTCCCAAATTTTTTTCGTATTTCATACCATCCTTAATTGGTTAAACGATTGAAAGACATAGTAAGGAAATTTTTGAGCTCATATCGAGTTATTTGGAGAAAATCGCTCAGAACTATTTCTTTTCTTTAGATACGAAATATTAAGATCATTAAAAGAAATATTTCCCAAACTTACTTCTAATTTAAGGTTTTTAATTTATGCATCTAATGTTTTGAAGATCAGCTTCACACGATATTTTAATGGTAAAGTTTAATTCCTCAGTAGTTGTAAAAAAATACTGCAAGGATATAATTATTATAAAGAAATCTAAACTATTACTTACGATGTGGTTCGTAAAGATCTGTTTCTTTTATTGTAGCTTTTGTAAGCCAGTGTGTAAGACGAAGTTGAGGGTTTCTCATACAAAAGCTGAGGACACCCTATCGAAATTCACAAGGTTTTATATCACAATTACAGCCTCTGTAACAAAAACTTATAATTCTCAAATTTTTTTCGTATTTCATACCATCCTTAATTGGTTAAACGATTGAAAGACATAGTAAGGAAATTTTTGAGCTCATATCGAGTTATTTGGAGAAAATCGCTCAGAACTGTTTCTTTTCTTTAGATACGAAATATTAAGATCATTAAAAGAAATATTTCCCAAACTTACTTCTAATTTAAGGTTTTTAGTTTATGCATCTGATGTTTTGAAGATCAGCTTCACACGATATTTTAATGGTAAAGTTTAATTCCTCAGTAGTTGTAAAAAAATACTGCAAGGATATAATTATTATAAAGAAATATAAACTATTACTTACGATGTGGTACGTAAAGATCTGTTTCTTTTATTGTAGCTTTTGTAAGCCAGTGTGTAAGACGAAGTTGAGGGTTTCTCATACAAAAGCTGAGGACACCCTATCGAAATTCACAAGGTTTTATATCACAATTACAGCCTCTGTAAATAACACTTATAATTCCCAAATTTTTTTCGTATTTCATACCATCCTTAATTGGTTAAACGATTGAAAGACATAGTAAGGAAATTTTTGAGCTCATATCGAGTTATTTGGAGAAAATCGCTCAGAACTATTTCTTTTCTTTAGATACGAAATATTAAGATCATTAAAAGAAATATTTCCCAAACTTACTTCTAATTTAAGGTTTTTAATTTATGCATCTAATGTTTTGAAGATCAGCTTCACACGATATTTTAATGGTAAAGTTTAATTCCTCAGTAGTTGTAAAAAAATACTGCAAGGATATAATTATTATAAAGAAATCTAAACTATTACTTACGATGTGGTTCGTAAAGATCTGTTTCTTTTATTGTAGCTTTTGTAAGCCAGTGTGTAAGACGAAGTTGAGGGTTTCTCATACAAAAGCTGAGGACACCCTATCGAAATTCACAAGGTTTTATATCACAATTACAGCCTCTGTAACAAAAACTTATAATTCTCAAATTTTTTTCGTATTTCATACCATCCTTAATTGGTTAAACGATTGAAAGACATAGTAAGGAAATTTTTGAGCTCATATCGAGTTATTTGGAGAAAATCGCTCAGAACTGTTTCTTTTCTTTAGATACGAAATATTAAGATCATTAAAAGAAATATTTCCCAAACTTACTTCTAATTTAAGGTTTTTAGTTTATGCATCTGATGTTTTGAAGATCAGCTTCACACGATATTTTAATGGTAAAGTTTAATTCCTCAGTAGTTGTAAAAAAATACTGCAAGGATATAATTATTATAAAGAAATATAAACTATTACTTACGATGTGGTACGTAAAGATCTGTTTCTTTTATTGTAGCTTTTGTAAGCCAGTGTGTAAGACGAAGTTGAGGGTTTCTCATACAAAAGCTGAGGACACCCTATCGAAATTCACAAGGTTTTATATCACAATTACAGCCTCTGTAAATAACACTTATAATTCCCAAATTTTTTTCGTATTTCATACCATCCTTAATTGGTTAAACGATTGAAAGACATAGTAAGGAAATTTTTGAGCTCATATCGAGTTATTTGGAGAAAATCGCTCAGAACTGTTTCTTTTCTTTAGATACGAAATATTAAGATCATTAAAAGAAATATTTCTCAAAATAACTTCTAATTTAAGGTTTTTAATTTATGCATCTGATGTTTTGAAGATCAGCTTCACACGATATTTTAATGGTAAAGTTTAATTCCTCAGTAGTTGTAAAAAAAATACTGCAAGGATATAATTATTATAAAGAAATCTAAACTATTACTTACGATGTGGTTCGTAAAGATCTGTTTCTTTTATTGTAGCTTTTGTAAGCCAGTGTGTAAGACGAAGTTGAGGGTTTCTCATACAAAAGCTGAGGACACCCTATCGAAATTCACAAGGTTTTATATCAAAATTACAGCCTCTGTAAATAACACTTATAATTCCCAAATTTTTTTCGTATTTCATACCATCCTTAATTGGTTAAACGATTGAAAGACATAGTAAGGAAATTTTTGAACTCATATCGAGTTATTTGGAGAAAATCGCTCAGAACTGTTTCTTTTCTTTAGATACGAAATATTAAGATCATTAAAAGAAATATTTCTCAAAATAACTTCTAATTTAAGGTTTTTAATTTATGCATCTGATGTTTTGAAGATCAGCTTCACACGATATTTTAATGGTAAAGTTTAATTCCTCAGTAGTTGTAAAAAAAATACTGCAAGGATATAATTATTATAAAGAAATCTAAACTATTACTTACGATGTGGTTCGTAAAGATCTGTTTCTTTTATTGTAGCTTTTGTAAGCCAGTGTGTAAGACGAAGTTGAGGGTTTCTCATACAAAAGCTGAGGACACCCTATCGAAATTCACAAGGTTTTATATCACAATTACAGCCTCTGTAAATAACACTTATAATTCCCAAATTTTTTTCGTATTTCATACCATCCTTAATTGGTTAAACGATTGAAAGACATAGTAAGGAAATTTTTGAGCTCATATCGAGTTATTTGGAGAAAATCGCTCAGAACTGTTTCTTTTCTTTAGATACGAAATATTAAGATCATTAAAAGAAATATTTCTCAAAATAACTTCTAATTTAAGGTTTTTAATTTATGCATCTGATGTTTTGAAGATCAGCTTCACACGATATTTTAATGGTAAAGTTTAATTCCTCAGTAGTTGTAAAAAAAATACTGCAAGGATATAATTATTATAAAGAAATCTAAACTATTACTTACGATGTGGTTCGTAAAGATCTGTTTCTTTTATTGTAGCTTTTGTAAGCCAGTGTGTAAGACGAAGTTTAGGGTTTCTCATACAAAAGCTGAGGACACCCTATCGAAATTCACAAGGTTTTATATCACAATTACAGCCTCTGTAACAAAAACTTATAATTCTCAAATTTTTTTCGTATTTCATACCATCCTTAATTGGTTAAACGATTGAAAGACATAGTAAGGAAATTTTTGAGCTCATATCGAGTTATTTGGAGAAAATCGCTCAGAACTGTTTCTTTTCTTTAGATACGAAATATTAAGATCATTAAAAGAAATATTTCTCAAAATAACTTCTAATTTAAGGTTTTTAATTTATGCATCTGATGTTTTGAAGATCAGCTTCACACGATATTTTAATGGTAAAGTTTAATTCCTCAGTAGTTGTAAAAAAAATACTGCAAGGATATAATTATTATAAAGAAATCTAAACTATTACTTACGATGTGGTTCGTAAAGATCTGTTTCTTTTATTGTAGCTTTTGTAAGCCAGTGTGTAAGACGAAGTTGAGGGTTTCTCATACAAAAGCTGAGGACACCCTATCGAAATTCACAAGGTTTTATATCACAATTACAGCCTCTGTAAATAACACTTATAATTCCCAAATTTTTTTCGTATTTCATACCATCCTTAATTGGTTAAACGATTGAAAGACATAGTAAGGAAATTTTTGAACTCATATCGAGTTATTTGGAGAAAATCGCTCAGAACTGTTTCTTTTCTTTAGATACGAAATATTAAGATCATTAAAAGAAATATTTCTCAAAATAACTTCTAATTTAAGGTTTTTAATTTATGCATCTGATGTTTTGAAGATCAGCTTCACACGATATTTTAATGGTAAAGTTTAATTCCTCAGTAGTTGTAAAAAAAATACTGCAAGGATATAATTATTATAAAGAAATCTAAACTATTACTTACGATGTGGTTCGTAAAGATCTGTTTCTTTTATTGTAGCTTTTGTAAGCCAGTGTGTAAGACGAAGTTGAGGGTTTCTCATACAAAAGCTGAGGACACCCTATCGAAATTCACAAGGTTTTATATCACAATTACAGCCTCTGTAACAAAAACTTATAATTCTCAAATTTTTTTCGTATTTCATACCATCCTTAATTGGTTAAACGATTGAAAGACATAGTAAGGAAATTTTTGAGCTCATATCGAGTTATTTGGAGAAAATCGCTCAGAACTGTTTCTTTTCTTTAGATACGAAATATTAAGATCATTAAAAGAAATATTTCCCAAACTTACTTCTAATTTAAGGTTTTTAGTTTATGCATCTGATGTTTTGAAGATCAGCTTCACACGATATTTTAATGGTAAAGTTTAATTCCTCAGTAGTTGTAAAAAAATACTGCAAGGATATAATTATTATAAAGAAATATAAACTATTACTTACGATGTGGTACGTAAAGATCTGTTTCTTTTATTGTAGCTTTTGTAAGCCAGTGTGTAAGACGAAGTTGAGGGTTTCTCATACAAAAGCTGAGGACACCCTATCGAAATTCACAAGGTTTTATATCACAATTACAGCCTCTGTAAATAACACTTATAATTCCCAAATTTTTTTCGTATTTCATACCATCCTTAATTGGTTAAACGATTGAAAGACATAGTAAGGAAATTTTTGAGCTCATATCGAGTTATTTGGAGAAAATCGCTCAGAACTATTTCTTTTCTTTAGATACGAAATATTAAGATCATTAAAAGAAATATTTCCCAAACTTACTTCTAATTTAAGGTTTTTAATTTATGCATCTAATGTTTTGAAGATCAGCTTCACACGATATTTTAATGGTAAAGTTTAATTCCTCAGTAGTTGTAAAAAAATACTGCAAGGATATAATTATTATAAAGAAATCTAAACTATTACTTACGATGTGGTTCGTAAAGATCTGTTTCTTTTATTGTAGCTTTTGTAAGCCAGTGTGTAAGACGAAGTTGAGGGTTTCTCATACAAAAGCTGAGGACACCCTATCGAAATTCACAAGGTTTTATATCACAATTACAGCCTCTGTAACAAAAACTTATAATTCTCAAATTTTTTTCGTATTTCATACCATCCTTAATTGGTTAAACGATTGAAAGACATAGTAAGGAAATTTTTGAGCTCATATCGAGTTATTTGGAGAAAATCGCTCAGAACTGTTTCTTTTCTTTAGATACGAAATATTAAGATCATTAAAAGAAATATTTCCCAAACTTACTTCTAATTTAAGGTTTTTAGTTTATGCATCTGATGTTTTGAAGATCAGCTTCACACGATATTTTAATGGTAAAGTTTAATTCCTCAGTAGTTGTAAAAAAATACTGCAAGGATATAATTATTATAAAGAAATATAAACTATTACTTACGATGTGGTACGTAAAGATCTGTTTCTTTTATTGTAGCTTTTGTAAGCCAGTGTGTAAGACGAAGTTGAGGGTTTCTCATACAAAAGCTGAGGACACCCTATCGAAATTCACAAGGTTTTATATCACAATTACAGCCTCTGTAAATAACACTTATAATTCCCAAATTTTTTTCGTATTTCATACCATCCTTAATTGGTTAAACGATTGAAAGACATAGTAAGGAAATTTTTGAGCTCATATCGAGTTATTTGGAGAAAATCGCTCAGAACTGTTTCTTTTCTTTAGATACGAAATATTAAGATCATTAAAAGAAATATTTCTCAAAATAACTTCTAATTTAAGGTTTTTAATTTATGCATCTGATGTTTTGAAGATCAGCTTCACACGATATTTTAATGGTAAAGTTTAATTCCTCAGTAGTTGTAAAAAAAATACTGCAAGGATATAATTATTATAAAGAAATCTAAACTATTACTTACGATGTGGTTCGTAAAGATCTGTTTCTTTTATTGTAGCTTTTGTAAGCCAGTGTGTAAGACGAAGTTGAGGGTTTCTCATACAAAAGCTGAGGACACCCTATCGAAATTCACAAGGTTTTATATCAAAATTACAGCCTCTGTAAGTAACACTTATAATTCCCAAATTTTTTTCGTATTTCATACCATCCTTAATTGGTTAAACGATTGAAAGACATAGTAAGGAAATTTTTGAACTCATATCGAGTTATTTGGAGAAAATCGCTCAGAACTGTTTCTTTTCTTTAGATACGAAATATTAAGATCATTAAAAGAAATATTTCTCAAAATAACTTCTAATTTAAGGTTTTTAATTTATGCATCTGATGTTTTGAAGATCAGCTTCACACGATATTTTAATGGTAAAGTTTAATTCCTCAGTAGTTGTAAAAAAAATACTGCAAGGATATAATTATTATAAAGAAATCTAAACTATTACTTACGATGTGGTTCGTAAAGATCTGTTTCTTTTATTGTAGCTTTTGTAAGCCAGTGTGTAAGACGAAGTTGAGGGTTTCTCATACAAAAGCTGAGGACACCCTATCGAAATTCACAAGGTTTTATATCACAATTACAGCCTCTGTAAATAACACTTATAATTCCCAAATTTTTTTCGTATTTCATACCATCCTTAATTGGTTAAACGATTGAAAGACATAGTAAGGAAATTTTTGAGCTCATATCGAGTTATTTGGAGAAAATCGCTCAGAACTGTTTCTTTTCTTTAGATACGAAATATTAAGATCATTAAAAGAAATATTTCTCAAAATAACTTCTAATTTAAGGTTTTTAATTTATGCATCTGATGTTTTGAAGATCAGCTTCACACGATATTTTAATGGTAAAGTTTAATTCCTCAGTAGTTGTAAAAAAAATACTGCAAGGATATAATTATTATAAAGAAATCTAAACTATTACTTACGATGTGGTTCGTAAAGATCTGTTTCTTTTATTGTAGCTTTTGTAAGCCAGTGTGTAAGACGAAGTTTAGGGTTTCTCATACAAAAGCTGAGGACACCCTATCGAAATTCACAAGGTTTTATATCACAATTACAGCCTCTGTAACAAAAACTTATAATTCTCAAATTTTTTTCGTATTTCATACCATCCTTAATTGGTTAAACGATTGAAAGACATAGTAAGGAAATTTTTGAGCTCATATCGAGTTATTTGGAGAAAATCGCTCAGAACTGTTTCTTTTCTTTAGATACGAAATATTAAGATCATTAAAAGAAATATTTCTCAAAATAACTTCTAATTTAAGGTTTTTAATTTATGCATCTGATGTTTTGAAGATCAGCTTCACACGATATTTTAATGGTAAAGTTTAATTCCTCAGTAGTTGTAAAAAAAATACTGCAAGGATATAATTATTATAAAGAAATCTAAACTATTACTTACGATGTGGTTCGTAAAGATCTGTTTCTTTTATTGTAGCTTTTGTAAGCCAGTGTGTAAGACGAAGTTGAGGGTTTCTCATACAAAAGCTGAGGACACCCTATCGAAATTCACAAGGTTTTATATCACAATTACAGCCTCTGTAACAAAAACTTATAATTCTCAAATTTTTTTCGTATTTCATACCATCCTTAATTGGTTAAACGATTGAAAGACATAGTAAGGAAATTTTTGAGCTCATATCGAGTTATTTGGAGAAAATCGCTCAGAACTGTTTCTTTTCTTTAGATACGAAATATTAAGATCATTAAAAGAAATATTTCTCAAAATAACTTCTAATTTAAGGTTTTTAATTTATGCATCTGATGTTTTGAAGATCAGCTTCACACGATATTTTAATGGTAAAGTTTAATTCCTCAGTAGTTGTAAAAAAAATACTGCAAGGATATAATTATTATAAAGAAATCTAAACTATTACTTACGATGTGGTTCGTAAAGATCTGTTTCTTTTATTGTAGCTTTTGTAAGCCAGTGTGTAAGACGAAGTTGAGGGTTTCTCATACAAAAGCTGAGGACACCCTATCGAAATTCACAAGGTTTTATATCACAATTACAGCCTCTGTAAATAACACTTATAATTCCCAAATTTTTTTCGTATTTCATACCATCCTTAATTGGTTAAACGATTGAAAGACATAGTAAGGAAATTTTTGAGCTCATATCGAGTTATTTGGAGAAAATCGCTCAGAACTATTTCTTTTCTTTAGATACGAAATATTAAGATCATTAAAAGAAATATTTCCCAAACTTACTTCTAATTTAAGGTTTTTAATTTATGCATCTGATGTTTTGAAGATCAGCTTCACACGATATTTTAATGGTAAAGTTTAATTCCTCAGTAGTTGTAAAAAAATACTGCAAGGATATAATTATTATAAAGAAATCTAAACTATTACTTACGATGTGGTTCGTAAAGATCTGTTTCTTTTATTGTAGCTTTTGTAAGCCAGTGTGTAAGACGAAGTTGAGGGTTTCTCATACAAAAGCTGAGGACACCCTATCGAAATTCACAAGGTTTTATATCACAATTACAGCCTCTGTAAATAACACTTATAATTCCCAAATTTTTTTCGTATTTCATACCATCCTTAATTGGTTAAACGATTGAAAGACATAGTAAGGAAATTTTTGAGCTCATATCGAGTTATTTGGAGAAAATCGCTCAGAACTATTTCTTTTCTTTAGATACGAAATATTAAGATCATTAAAAGAAATATTTCGCAAAATTACTTCTAATTTAAGGTTTTTAATTTATGCATCTGATGTTTTGAAGATCAGCTTCACACGATATTTTAATGGTAAAGTTTAATTCCTCAGTAGTTGTAAAAAAAATACTGCAAGGATATAATTATTATAAAGAAATCTAAACTATTACTTACGATGTGGTACGTAAAGATCTGTTTCTTTTATTGTAGCTTTTGTAAGCCAGTGTGTAAGACGAAGTTGAGGGTTTCTCATACAAAAGCTGAGGACACCCTATCGAAATTCACAAGGTTTTATATCACAATTACAGCCTCTGTAAATAACACTTATAATTCCCAAATTTTTTTCGTATTTCATACCATCCTTAATTGGTTAAACGATTGAAAGACATAGTAAGGAAATTTTTGAGCTCATATCGAGTTATTTGGAGAAAATCGCTCAGAACTATTTCTTTTCTTTAGATACGAAATATTAAGATCATTAAAAGAAATATTTCGCAAAATTACTTCTAATTTAAGGTTTTTAATTTATGCATCTGATGTTTTGAAGATCAGCTTCACACGATATTTTAATGGTAAAGTTTAATTCCTCAGTAGTTGTAAAAAAAATACTGCAAGGATATAATTATTATAAAGAAATCTAAACTATTACTTACGATGTGGTTCGTAAAGATCTGTTTCTTTTATTGTAGCTTTTGTAAGCCAGTGTGTAAGATGAAGTTGAGGGTTTCTCATACGAAAGCTGAGGACACCCTATCGAAATTCACAAGGTTTTATATCACAATTACAGCCTCTGTAAATAACACTTATAATTCCCAAATTTTTTTCGTATTTCATACCATCCTTAATTGGTTAAACGATTGAAAGACATAGTAAGGAAATTTTTGAGCTCATATCGAGTTATTTGGAGAAAATCGCTCAGAACTATTTCTTTTCTTTAGATACGAAATATTAAGATCATTAAAAGAAATATTTCGCAAAATTACTTCTAATTTAAGGTTTTTAATTTATGCATCTGATGTTTTGAAGATCAGCTTCACACGATATTTTAATGGTAAAGTTTAATTCCTCAGTAGTTGTAAAAAAAATACTGCAAGGATATAATTATTATAAAGAAATCTAAACTATTACTTACGATGTGGTTCGTAAAGATCTGTTTCTTTTATTGTAGCTTTTGTAAGCCAGTGTGTAAGATGAAGTTGAGGGTTTCTCATACGAAAGCTGAGGACACCCTATCGAAATTCACAAGGTTTTATATCACAATTACAGCCTCTGTAAATAACACTTATAATTCCCAAATTTTTTTCGTATTTCATACCATCCTTAATTGGTTAAACGATTGAAAGACATAGTAAGGAAATTTTTGAGCTCATATCGAGTTATTTGGAGAAAATCGCTCAGAACTATTTCTTTTCTTTAGATACGAAATATTAAGATCATTAAAAGAAATATTTCGCAAAATTACTTCTAATTTAAGGTTTTTAATTTATGCATCTGATGTTTTGAAGATCAGCTTCACACGATATTTTAATGGTAAAGTTTAATTCCTCAGTAGTTGTAAAAAAAATACTGCAAGGATATAATTATTATAAAGAAATCTAAACTATTACTTACGATGTGGTTCGTAAAGATCTGTTTCTTTTATTGTAGCTTTTGTAAGCCAGTGTGTAAGACGAAGTTGAGGGTTTCTCATACAAAAGCTGAGGACACCCTATCGAAATTCACAAGGTTTTATATCACAATTACAGCCTCTGTAAATAACACTTATAATTCCCAAATTTTTTTCGTATTTCATACCATCCTTAATTGGTTAAACGATTGAAAGACATAGTAAGGAAATTTTTGAGCTCATATCGAGTTATTTGGAGAAAATCGCTCAGAACTATTTCTTTTCTTTAGATACGAAATATTAAGATCATTAAAAGAAATATTTCCCAAACTTACTTCTAATTTAAGGTTTTTAATTTATGCATCTAATGTTTTGAAGATCAGCTTCACACGATATTTTAATGGTAAAGTTTAATTCCTCAGTAGTTGTAAAAAAAATACTGCAAGGATATAATTATTATAAAGAAATCTAAACTATTACTTACGATGTGGTTCGTAAAGATCTGTTTCTTTTATTGTAGCTTTTGTAAGCCAGTGTGTAAGATGAAGTTGAGGGTTTCTCATACGAAAGCTGAGGACACCCTATCGAAATTCACAAGGTTTTATATCACAATTACAGCCTCTGTAAATAACACTTATAATTCCCAAATTTTTTTCGTATTTCATACCATCCTTAATTGGTTAAACGATTGAAAGACATAGTAAGGAAATTTTTGAGCTCATATCGAGTTATTTGGAGAAAATCGCTCAGAACTATTTCTTTTCTTTAGATACGAAATATTAAGATCATTAAAAGAAATATTTCGCAAAATTACTTCTAATTTAAGGTTTTTAATTTATGCATCTGATGTTTTGAAGATCAGCTTCACACGATATTTTAATGGTAAAGTTTAATTCCTCAGTAGTTGTAAAAAAAATACTGCAAGGATATAATTATTATAAAGAAATCTAAACTATTACTTACGATGTGGTTCGTAAAGATCTGTTTCTTTTATTGTAGCTTTTGTAAGCCAGTGTGTAAGATGAAGTTGAGGGTTTCTCATACGAAAGCTGAGGACACCCTATCGAAATTCACAAGGTTTTATATCACAATTACAGCCTCTGTAAATAACACTTATAATTCCCAAATTTTTTTCGTATTTCATACCATCCTTAATTGGTTAAACGATTGAAAGACATAGTAAGGAAATTTTTGAGCTCATATCGAGTTATTTGGAGAAAATCGCTCAGAACTATTTCTTTTCTTTAGATACGAAATATTAAGATCATTAAAAGAAATATTTCGCAAAATTACTTCTAATTTAAGGTTTTTAATTTATGCATCTGATGTTTTGAAGATCAGCTTCACACGATATTTTAATGGTAAAGTTTAATTCCTCAGTAGTTGTAAAAAAAATACTGCAAGGATATAATTATTATAAAGAAATCTAAACTATTACTTACGATGTGGTTCGTAAAGATCTGTTTCTTTTATTGTAGCTTTTGTAAGCCAGTGTGTAAGACGAAGTTGAGGGTTTCTCATACAAAAGCTGAGGACACCCTATCGAAATTCACAAGGTTTTATATCACAATTACAGCCTCTGTAAATAACACTTATAATTCCCAAATTTTTTTCGTATTTCATACCATCCTTAATTGGTTAAACGATTGAAAGACATAGTAAGGAAATTTTTGAGCTCATATCGAGTTATTTGGAGAAAATCGCTCAGAACTATTTCTTTTCTTTAGATACGAAATATTAAGATCATTAAAAGAAATATTTCGCAAAATTACTTCTAATTTAAGGTTTTTAATTTATGCATCTGATGTTTTGAAGATCAGCTTCACACGATATTTTAATGGTAAAGTTTAATTCCTCAGTAGTTGTAAAAAAAATACTGCAAGGATATAATTATTATAAAGAAATCTAAACTATTACTTACGATGTGGTTCGTAAAGATCTGTTTCTTTTATTGTAGCTTTTGTAAGCCAGTGTGTAAGACGAAGTTGAGGGTTTCTCATACAAAAGCTGAGGACACCCTATCGAAATTCACAAGGTTTTATATCACAATTACAGCCTCTGTAAATAACACTTATAATTCCCAAATTTTTTTCGTATTTCATACCATCCTTAATTGGTTAAACGATTGAAAGACATAGTAAGGAAATTTTTGAGCTCATATCGAGTTATTTGGAGAAAATCGCTCAGAACTATTTCTTTTCTTTAGATACGAAATATTAAGATCATTAAAAGAAATATTTCCCAAACTTACTTCTAATTTAAGGTTTTTAATTTATGCATCTAATGTTTTGAAGATCAGCTTCACACGATATTTTAATGGTAAAGTTTAATTCCTCAGTAGTTGTAAAAAAAATACTGCAAGGATATAATTATTATAAAGAAATCTAAACTATTACTTACGATGTGGTTCGTAAAGATCTGTTTCTTTTATTGTAGCTTTTGTAAGCCAGTGTGTAAGACGAAGTTGAGGGTTTCTCATACAAAAGCTGAGGACACCCTATCGAAATTCACAAGGTTTTATATCACAATTACAGCCTCTGTAACAAAAACTTATAATTCTCAAATTTTTTTCGTATTTCATACCATCCTTAATTGGTTAAACGATTGAAAGACATAGTAAGGAAATTTTTGAGCTCATATCGAGTTATTTGGAGAAATTCGCTCAGAACTGTTTCTTTTCTTTAGCTTCGAAATATTAAGATCATTAAAAGAAATATTTCCCAAACTTACTTCCAATTTAAGATTTTTAGTTTATGCATCTGATGTTTTGAAGATCAGCTTCGCACGATATTTTAATGGTAAAGTTTAATTCCTCAGCAGTTGTAAAAAAAATACTGCAAGGATATAATTATTATAAAGAAATCTAAACTATTACTTACGATGTGGTTCGTAAAGATCTGTTTCTTTTATTGTAGCTTTTGTAAGTCAGTGTGTAAGATGAAGTTGAGGGTTTCTCATACGAAAGCTGAGGACACCCTATCGAAATTCACAAGGTTTTATATCACAATTACAGCCTTTGTAACAAAAACTTATAATTCTCAAATTTTTTTCGTATTTCATACCATCCTTAATTGGTTAAACGATTGAAAGACATAGTAAGGAAATTTTTGAGCTCATATCGAGTTATTTGGAGAAAATCGCTCAGAACTGTTTCTTTTCTTTAGATACGAAATATTAAGATCATTAAAAGAAATATTTCTCAAAATAACTTCTAATTTAAGGTTTTTATTTTATGCATCTGATGTTTTGAAGAGCAGCTTCGCACGATATTTTAATGGTAAAGTTTAATTCCTCAGCAGTTGTAAAAAAAATACTGCAAGGATATAATTATTTTAAAGAAATCTAAACTATTACTTACGATGTGGTTCGTAAAGATCTGTTTCTTTTATTGTAGCTTTTGTAAGCCAGTGTGTAAGACGAAGTTGAGGGTTTCTCATACAAAAGCTGAGGACACCCTATCGAAATTCACAAGGTTTTATATCACAATTACAGCCTCTGTAAATAACACTTATAATTCCCAAATTTTTTTCGTATTTCATACCATCCTTAATTGGTTAAACGATTGAAAGACATAGTAAGGAAATTTTTGAGCTCATATCGAGTTATTTGGAGAAAATCGCTCAGAACTATTTCTTTTCTTTAGATACGAAATATTAAGATCATTAAAAGAAATATTTCCCAAACTTACTTCTAATTTAAGGTTTTTAATTTATGCATCTAATGTTTTGAAGATCAGCTTCACACGATATTTTAATGGTAAAGTTTAATTCCTCAGTAGTTGTAAAAAAAATACTGCAAGGATATAATTATTATAAAGAAATCTAAACTATTACTTACGATGTGGTTCGTAAAGATCTGTTTCTTTTATTGTAGCTTTTGTAAGCCAGTGTGTAAGACGAAGTTGAGGGTTTCTCATACAAAAGCTGAGGACACCCTATCGAAATTCACAAGGTTTTATATCACAATTACAGCCTTTGTAACAAAAACTTATAATTCTCAAATTTTTTTCGTATTTCATACCATCCTTAATTGGTTAAACGATGGAAAGACATAGTAAGGAAATTTTTGAGCTCATATCGAGTTATTTGGAGAAAATCGCTCAGAACTGTTTCTTTTCTTTAGATACGAAATATTAAGATCATTAAAAGAAATATTTCTCAAAATAACTTCTAATTTAAGGTTTTTATTTTATGCATCTGATGTTTTGAAGAGCAGCTTCGCACGATATTTTAATGGTAAAGTTTAATTCCTCAGCAGTTGTAAAAAAAATACTGCAAGGATATAATTATTTTAAAGAAATCTAAACTATTACTTACGATGTGGTTCGTAAAGATCTGTTTCTTTTATTGTAGCTTTTGTAAGCCAGTGTGTAAGACGAAGTTGAGGGTTTCTCATACAAAAGCTGAGGACACCCTATCGAAATTCACAAGGTTTTATATCACAATTACAGCCTCTGTAAATAACACTTATAATTCCCAAATTTTTTTCGTATTTCATACCATCCTTAATTGGTTAAACGATTGAAAGACATAGTAAGGAAATTTTTGAGCTCATATCGAGTTATTTGGAGAAAATCGCTCAGAACTATTTCTTTTCTTTAGATACGAAATATTAAGATCATTAAAAGAAATATTTCCTAAACTTACTTCTAATTTAAGGTTTTTAATTTATGCATCTAATGTTTTGAAGATCAGCTTCACACGATATTTTAATGGTAAAGTTTAATTCCTCAGTAGTTGTAAAAAAAATACTGCAAGGATATAATTATTATAAAGAAATCTAAACTATTACTTACGATGTGGTTCGTAAAGATCTGTTTCTTTTATTGTAGCTTTTGTAAGCCAGTGTGTAAGACGAAGTTGAGGGTTTCTCATACAAAAGCTGAGGACACCCTATCGAAATTCACAAGGTTTTATATCACAATTACAGCCTCTGTAACAAAAACTTATAATTCTCAAATTTTTTTCGTATTTCATACCATCCTTAATTGGTTAAACGATTGAAAGACATAGTAAGGAAATTTTTGAGCTCATATCGAGTTATTTGGAGAAAATCGCTCAGAACTGTTTCTTTTCTTTAGATACGAAATATTAAGATCATTAAAAGAAATATTTCTCAAAATAACTTCTAATTTAAGGTTTTTAATTTATGCATCTGATGTTTTGAAGATCAGCTTCACACGATATTTTAATGGTAAAGTTTAATTCCTCAGTAGTTGTAAAAAAAATACTGCAAGGATATAATTATTATAAAGAAATCTAAACTATTACTTACGATGTGGTACGTAAAGATCTGTTTCTTTTATTGTAGCTTTTGTAAGCCAGTGTGTAAGACGAAGTTGAGGGTTTCTCATACAAAAGCTGAGGACACCCTATCGAAATTCACAAGGTTTTATATCACAATTACAGCCTCTGTAAATAACACTTATAATTCCCAAATTTTTTTCGTATTTCATACCATCCTTAATTGGTTAAACGATTGAAAGACATAGTAAGGAAATTTTTGAGCTCATATCGAGTTATTTGGAGAAAATCGCTCAGAACTGTTTCTTTTCTTTAGATACGAAATATTAAGATCATTAAAAGAAATATTTCTCAAAATAACTTCTAATTTAAGGTTTTTATTTTATGCATCTGATGTTTTGAAGAGCAGCTTCGCACGATATTTTAATGGTAAAGTTTAATTCCTCAGCAGTTGTAAAAAAAATACTGCAAGGATATAATTATTATAAAGAAATCTAAACTATTACTTACGATGTGGTTCGTAAAGATCTGTTTCTTTTATTGTAGCTTTTGTAAGCCAGTGTGTAAGACGAAGTTGAGGGTTTCTCATACAAAAGCTGAGGACACCCTATCGAAATTCACAAGGTTTTATATCACAATTACAGCCTCTGTAAATAACACTTATAATTCCCAAATTTTTTTCGTATTTCATACCATCCTTAATTGGTTAAACGATTGAAAGACATAGTAAGGAAATTTTTGAGCTCATATCGAGTTATTTGGAGAAAATCGCTCAGAACTGTTTCTTTTCTTTAGATACGAAATATTAAGATCATTAAAAGAAATATTTCTCAAAATAACTTCTAATTTAAGGTTTTTAATTTATGCATCTGATGTTTTGAAGATCAGCTTCACACGATATTTTAATGGTAAAGTTTAATTCCTCAGTAGTTGTAAAAAAAATACTGCAAGGATATAATTATTATAAAGAAATCTAAACTATTACTTACGATGTGGTACGTAAAGATCTGTTTCTTTTATTGTAGCTTTTGTAAGCCAGTGTGTAAGACGAAGTTGAGGGTTTCTCATACAAAAGCTGAGGACACCCTATCGAAATTCACAAGGTTTTATATCACAATTACAGCCTCTGTAAATAACACTTATAATTCCCAAATTTTTTTCGTATTTCATACCATCCTTAATTGGTTAAACGATTGAAAGACATAGTAAGGAAATTTTTGAGCTCATATCGAGTTATTTGGAGAAAATCGCTCAGAACTGTTTCTTTTCTTTAGATACGAAATATTAAGATCATTAAAAGAAATATTTCCCAAACTTACTTCTAATTTAAGGTTTTTAGTTTATGCATCTGATGTTTTGAAGATCAGCTTCACACGATATTTTAATGGTAAAGTTTAATTCCTCAGTAGTTGTAAAAAAAATACTGCAAGGATATAATTATTATAAAGAAATCTAAACTATTACTTACGATGTGGTACGTAAAGATCTGTTTCTTTTATTGTAGCTTTTGTAAGCCAGTGTGTAAGACGAAGTTGAGGGTTTCTCATACAAAAGCTGAGGACACCCTATCGAAATTCACAAGGTTTTATATCACAATTACAGCCTCTGTAAATAACACTTATAATTCCCAAATTTTTTTCGTATTTCATACCATCCTTAATTGGTTAAACGATTGAAAGACATAGTAAGGAAATTTTTGAGCTCATATCGAGTTATTTGGAGAAAATCGCTCAGAACTATTTCTTTTCTTTAGATACGAAATATTAAGATCATTAAAAGAAATATTTCCCAAACTTACTTCTAGTTTAAGGTTTTTAATTTATGCATCTAATGTTTTGAAGATCAGCTTCACACGATATTTTAATGGTAAAGTTTAATTCCTCAGTAGTTGTAAAAAAAATACTGCAAGGATATAATTATTATAAAGAAATCTAAACTATTACTTACGATGTGGTTCGTAAAGATCTGTTTCTTTTATTGTAGCTTTTGTAAGCCAGTGTGTAAGACGAAGTTGAGGGTTTCTCATACAAAAGCTGAGGACACCCTATCGAAATTCACAAGGTTTTATATCACAATTACAGCCTCTGTAACAAAAACTTATAATTCTCAAATTTTTTTCGTATTTCATACCATCCTTAATTGGTTAAACGATTGAAAGACATAGTAAGGAAATTTTTGAGCTCATATCGAGTTATTTGGAGAAAATCGCTCAGAACTGTTTCTTTTCTTTAGATACGAAATATTAAGATCATTAAAAGAAATATTTCTCAAAATAACTTCTAATTTAAGGTTTTTAATTTATGCATCTGATGTTTTGAAGATCAGCTTCACACGATATTTTAATGGTAAAGTTTAATTCCTCAGTAGTTGTAAAAAAAATACTGCAAGGATATAATTATTATAAAGAAATCTAAACTATTACTTACGATGTGGTACGTAAAGATCTGTTTCTTTTATTGTAGCTTTTGTAAGCCAGTGTGTAAGACGAAGTTGAGGGTTTCTCATACAAAAGCTGAGGACACCCTATCGAAATTCACAAGGTTTTATATCACAATTACAGCCTCTGTAAATAACACTTATAATTCCCAAATTTTTTTCGTATTTCATACCATCCTTAATTGGTTAAACGATTGAAAGACATAGTAAGGAAATTTTTGAGCTCATATCGAGTTATTTGGAGAAAATCGCTCAGAACTATTTCTTTTCTTTAGATACGAAATATTAAGATCATTAAAAGAAATATTTCCCAAACTTACTTCTAATTTAAGGTTTTTAATTTATGCATCTAATGTTTTGAAGATCAGCTTCACACGATATTTTAATGGTAAAGTTTAATTCCTCAGTAGTTGTAAAAAAAATACTGCAAGGATATAATTATTATAAAGAAATCTAAACTATTACTTACGATGTGGTTCGGTAAGCCAGTGTGTAAGACGAAGTTTAGGGTTTCTCATACAAAAGCTGAGGACACCCTATCGAAATTCACAAGGTTTTATATCACAATTACAGCCTCTGTAACAAAAACTTATAATTCTCAAATTTTTTTCGTATTTCATACCATCCTTAATTGGTTAAACGATTGAAAGACATAGTAAGGAAATTTTTGAGCTCATATCGAGTTATTTGGAGAAAATCGCTCAGAACTGTTTCTTTTCTTTAGATACGAAATATTAAGATCATTAAAAGAAATATTTCTCAAAATAACTTCTAATTTAAGGTTTTTAATTTATGCATCTGATGTTTTGAAGATCAGCTTCACACGATATTTTAATGGTAAAGTTTAATTCCTCAGTAGTTGTAAAAAAAATACTGCAAGGATATAATTATTATAAAGAAATCTAAACTATTACTTACGATATGGTACGTAAAGATCTGTTTCTTTTATTGTAGCTTTTGTAAGCCAGTGTGTAAGACGAAGTTGAGGGTTTCTCATACAAAAGCTGAGGACACCCTATCGAAATTCACAAGGTTTTATATCACAATTACAGCCTCTGTAAATAACACTTATAATTCCCAAATTTTTTTCGTATTTCATACCATCCTTAATTGGTTAAACGATTGAAAGACATAGTAAGGAAATTTTTGAGCTCATATCGAGTTATTTGGAGAAAATCGCTCAGAACTGTTTCTTTTCTTTAGATACGAAATATTAAGATCATTAAAAGAAATATTTCTCAAAATAACTTCTAATTTAAGGTTTTTAATTTATGCATCTGATGTTTTGAAGATCAGCTTCACACGATATTTTAATGGTAAAGTTTAATTCCTCAGTAGTTGTAAAAAAAATACTGCAAGGATATAATTATTATAAAGAAATCTAAACTATTACTTACGATGTGGTTCGTAAAGATCTGTTTCTTTTATTGTAGCTTTTGTAAGCCAGTGTGTAAGACGAAGTTGAGGGTTTCTCATACAAAAGCTGAGGACACCCTATCGAAATTCACAAGGTTTTATATCACAATTACAGCCTCTGTAACAAAAACTTATAATTCTCAAATTTTTTTCGTATTTCATACCATCCTTAATTGGTTAAACGATTGAAAGACATAGTAAGGAAATTTTTGAGCTCATATCGAGTTATTTGGAGAAAATCGCTCAGAACTGTTTCTTTTCTTTAGATACGAAATATTAAGATCATTAAAAGAAATATTTCTCAAAATAACTTCTAATTTAAGGTTTTTAATTTATGCATCTGATGTGTTGAAGATCAGCTTCACACGATATTTTAATGGTAAAGTTTAATTCCTCAGTAGTTGTAAAAAAAATACTGCAAGGATATAATTATTATAAAGAAATCTAAACTATTACTTACGATGTGGTTCGTAAAGATCTGTTTCTTTTATTGTAGCTTTTGTAAGCCAGTGTGTAAGACGAAGTTGAGGGTTTCTCATACAAAAGCTGAGGACACCCTATCGAAATTCACAAGGTTTTATATCACAATTACAGCCTCTGTAAATAACACTTATAATTCCCAAATTTTTTTCGTATTTCATACCATCCTTAATTGGTTAAACGATTGAAAGACATAGTAAGGAAATTTTTGAGCTCATATCGAGTTATTTGGAGAAAATCGCTCAGAACTATTTCTTTTCTTTAGATACGAAATATTAAGATCATTAAAAGAAATATTTCCCAAACTTACTTCTAATTTAAGGTTTTTAATTTATGCATCTGATGTTTTGAAGATCAGCTTCACACGATATTTTAATGGTAAAGTTTAATTCCTCAGTAGTTGTAAAAAAAATACTGCAAGGATATAATTATTATAAAGAAATCTAAACTATTACTTACGATGTGGTTCGTAAAGATCTGTTTCTTTTATTGTAGCTTTTGTAAGCCAGTGTGTAAGACGAAGTTGAGGGTTTCTCATACAAAAGCTGAGGACACCCTATCGAAATTCACAAGGTTTTATATCACAATTACAGCCTCTGTAAATAACACTTATAATTCCCAAATTTTTTTCGTATTTCATACCATCCTTAATTGCTTAAACGATTGAAAGACATAGTAAGGAAATTTTTGAGCTCATATCGAGTTATTTGGAGAAAATCGCTCAGAACTGTTTCTTTTCTTTAGATACGAAATATTAAGATCATTAAAAGAAATATTTCCCAAACTTACTTCTAATTTAAGGTTTTTAATTTATGCATCTGATGTTTTGAAGATCAGCT
This sequence comes from Acrocera orbiculus, assembly GCA_947359355.1. Lineage (NCBI taxonomy): Eukaryota > Metazoa > Arthropoda > Insecta > Diptera > Acroceridae > Acrocera > Acrocera orbiculus. Next base: position 44,544,309 of record OX375756.1, on the reverse strand, counting down.
TCACACGATATTTTAATGGTAAAGTTTAATTCCTCAGTAGTTGTAAAAAAAATACTGCAAGGATATAATTATTATAAAGAAATCTAAACTATTACTTACGATGTGGTTCGTAAAGATCTGTTTCTTTTATTGTAGCTTTTGAAAGCCAGTGTGTAAGATGAAGTTGAGGGTTTCTCATACAAAAGCTGAGGACACCCTATCGAAATTCACAAGGTTTTATATCACAATTACAGCCTCTGTAAATAACACTTATAATTCCCAAATTTTTTTCGTATTTCATACCATCCTTAATTGGTTAAACGATTGAAAGACATAGTAAGGAAATTTTTGAGCTCATATCGAGTTATTTGGAGAAAATCGCTCAGAACTGTTTCTTTTCTTTAGATACGAAATATTAAGATCATTAAAAGAAATATTTCTCAAAATAACTTCTAATTTAAGGTTTTTGATTTATGCATCTGATGTTTTGAAGATCAGCTTCACACGATATTTTAATGGTAAAGTTTAATTCCTCAGTAGTTGTAAAAAAATACTGCAAGGATACAATTATTATAAAGAAATCTAAACTATTACTTACGATGTGGTTCGTAAAGATCTGTTTCTTTTATTGTAGCTTTTGTAAGCCAGTGTGTAAGACGAAGTTGAGGGTTTCTCATACAAAAGCTGAGGACACCCTATCGAAATTCACAAGGTTTTATATCACAATTACAGCCTCTGTAAATAACACTTATAATTCCCAAATTTTTTTCGTATTTCATACCATCCTTAATTGGTTAAACGATTGAAAGACATAGTAAGGAAATTTTTGAGCTCATATCGAGTTATTTGGAGAAAATCGCTCAGAACTGTTTCTTTTCTTTAGATACGAAATATTAAGATCATTAAAAGAAATATTTCTCAAAATAACTTCTAATTTAAGGTTTTTAATTTATGCATCTGATGTTTTGAAGATCAGCTTCACACGATATTTTAATGGTAAAGTTTAATTCCTCAGTAGTTGTAAAAAAAATACTGCAAGGATATAATTATTATAAAGAAATCTAAACTATTACTTACGATGTGGTTCGTAAAGATCTGTTTCTTTTATTGTAGCTTTTGTAAGCCAGTGTGTAAGACGAAGTTGAGGGTTTCTCATACAAAAGCTGAGGACACCCTATCGAAATTCACAAGGTTTTATATCACAATTACAGCCTCTGTAAATAACACTTATAATTCTCAAATTTTTTTCGTATTTCATACCATCCTTAATTGGTTAAACGATTGAAAGACATAGTAAGGAAATTTTTGAGCTCATATCGAGTTATTTGGAGAAAATCGCTCAGAACTGTTTCTTTTCTTTAGATACGAAATATTAAGATCATTAAAAGAAATATTTCTCAAAATAACTTCTAATTTAAGGTTTTTAATTTATGCATCTGATGTTTTGAAGATCAGCTTCACACGATATTTTAATGGTAAAGTTTAATTCCTCAGTAGTTGTAAAAAAAATACTGCAAGGATATAATTATTATAAAGAAATCTAAACTATTACTTACGATGTGGTTCGTAAAGATCTGTTTCTTTTATTGTAGCTTTTGTAAGCCAGTGTGTAAGACGAAGTTGAGGGTTTCTCATACAAAAGCTGAGGACACCCTATCGAAATTCACAAGGTTTTATATCACAATTACAGCCTCTGTAAATAACACTTATAATTCCCAAATTTTTTTCGTATTTCATACCATCCTTAATTGGTTAAACGATTGAAAGACATAGTAAGGAAATTTTTGAGCTCATATCGAGTTATTTGGAGAAAATCGCTCAGAACTGTTTCTTTTCTTTAGATACGAAATATTAAGATCATTAAAAGAAATATTTCTCAAAATAACTTCTAATTTAAGGTTTTTAATTTATGCATCTGATGTTTTGAAGATCAGCTTCACACGATATTTTAATGGTAAAGTTTAATTCCTCAGTAGTTGTAAAAAAAATACTGCAAGGATATAATTATTATAAAGAAATCTAAACTATTACTTACGATGTGGTTCGTAAAGATCTGTTTCTTTTATTGTAGCTTTTGTAAGCCAGTGTGTAAGACGAAGTTGAGGGTTTCTCATACAAAAGCTGAGGACACCCTATCGAAATTCACAAGGTTTTATATCACAATTACAGCCTCTGTAAATAACACTTATAATTCCCAAATTTTTTTCGTATTTCATACCATCCTTATTTGGTTAAACGATTGAAAGACATAGTAAGGAAATTTTTGAGCTCATATCGAGTTATTTGGAGAAAATCGCTCAGAACTGTTTCTTTTCTTTAGATACGAAATATTAAGATCATTAAAAGAAATATTTCTCAAAATAACTTCTAATTTAAGGTTTTTGATTTATGCATCTGATGTTTTGAAGATCAGCTTCACACGATATTTTAATGGTAAAGTTTAATTCCTCAGTAGTTGTAAAAAAATACTGCAAGGATACAATTATTATAAAGAAATCTAAACTATTACTTACGATGTGGTTCGTAAAGATCTGTTTCTTTTATTGTAGCTTTTGTAAGCCAGTGTGTAAGACGAAGTTGAGGGTTTCTCATACAAAAGCTGAGGACACCCTATCGAAATTCACAAGGTTTTATATCACAATTACAGCCTCTGTAAATAACACTTATAATTCCCAAATTTTTTTCGTATTTCATACCATCCTTAATTGGTTAAACGATTGAAAGACATAGTAAGGAAATTTTTGAGCTCATATCGAGTTATTTGGAGAAAATCGCTCAGAACTGTTTCTTTTCTTTAGATACGAAATATTAAGATCATTAAAAGAAATATTTCTCAAAATAACTTCTAATTTAAGGTTTTTAATTTATGCATCTGATGTTTTGAAGATCAGCTTCACACGATATTTTAATGGTAAAGTTTAATTCCTCAGTAGTTGTAAAAAAAATACTGCAAGGATATAATTATTATAAAGAAATCTAAACTATTACTTACGATGTGGTTCGTAAAGATCTGTTTCTTTTATTGTAGCTTTTGTAAGCCAGTGTGTAAGACGAAGTTGAGGGTTTCTCATACAAAAGCTGAGGACACCCTATCGAAATTCACAAGGTTTTATATCACAATTACAGCCTCTGTAACAAAAACTTATAATTCTCAAATTTTTTTCGTATTTCATACCATCCTTAATTGGTTAAACGATTGAAAGACATAGTAAGGAAATTTTTGAGCTCATATCGAGTTATTTGGAGAAAATCGCTCAGAACTGTTTCTTTTCTTTAGATACGAAATATTAAGATCATTAAAAGAAATATTTCTCAAAATAACTTCTAATTTAAGGTTTTTAATTTATGCATCTGATGTGTTGAAGATCAGCTTCACACGATATTTTAATGGTAAAGTTTAATTCCTCAGTAGTTGTAAAAAAAATACTGCAAGGATATAATTATTATAAAGAAATCTAAACTATTACTTACGATGTGGTTCGTAAAGATCTGTTTCTTTTATTGTAGCTTTTGTAAGCCAGTGTGTAAGACGAAGTTGAGGGTTTCTCATACAAAAGCTGAGGACACCCTATCGAAATTCACAAGGTTTTATATCACAATTACAGCCTCTGTAAATAACACTTATAATTCCCAAATTTTTTTCGTATTTCATACCATCCTTAATTGGTTAAACGATTGAAAGACATAGTAAGGAAATTTTTGAGCTCATATCGAGTTATTTGGAGAAAATCGCTCAGAACTATTTCTTTTCTTTAGATACGAAATATTAAGATCATTAAAAGAAATATTTCCCAAACTTACTTCTAATTTAAGGTTTTTAATTTATGCATCTGATGTTTTGAAGATCAGCTTCACACGATATTTTAATGGTAAAGTTTAATTCCTCAGTAGTTGTAAAAAAAATACTGCAAGGATATAATTATTATAAAGAAATCTAAACTATTACTTACGATGTGGTTCGTAAAGATCTGTTTCTTTTATTGTAGCTTTTGTAAGCCAGTGTGTAAGACGAAGTTGAGGGTTTCTCATACAAAAGCTGAGGACACCCTATCGAAATTCACAAGGTTTTATATCACAATTACAGCCTCTGTAAATAACACTTATAATTCCCAAATTTTTTTCGTATTTCATACCATCCTTAATTGGTTAAACGATTGAAAGACATAGTAAGGAAATTTTTGAGCTCATATCGAGTTATTTGGAGAAAATCGCTCAGAACTGTTTCTTTTCTTTAGATACGAAATATTAAGATCATTAAAAGAAATATTTCTCAAAATAACTTCTAATTTAAGGTTTTTAATTTATGCATCTGATGTTTTGAAGATCAGCTTCACACGATATTTTAATGGTAAAGTTTAATTCCTCAGTAGTTGTAAAAAAAATACTGCAAGGATATAATTATTATAAAGAAATCTAAACTATTACTTACGATGTGGTTCGTAAAGATCTGTTTCTTTTATTGTAGCTTTTGTAAGCCAGTGTGTAAGACGAAGTTGAGGGTTTCTCATACAAAAGCTGAGGACACCCTATCGAAATTCACAAGGTTTTATATCACAATTACAGCCTCTGTAAATAACACTTATAATTCCCAAATTTTTTTCGTATTTCATACCATCCTTAATTGGTTAAACGATTGAAAGACATAGTAAGGAAATTTTTGAGCTCATATCGAGTTATTTGGAGAAAATCGCTCAGAACTGTTTCTTTTCTTTAGATACGAAATATTAAGATCATTAAAAGAAATATTTCTCAAAATAACTTCTAATTTAAGGTTTTTGATTTATGCATCTGATGTTTTGAAGATCAGCTTCACACGATATTTTAATGGTAAAGTTTAATTCCTCAGTAGTTGTAAAAAAATACTGCAAGGATACAATTATTATAAAGAAATCTAAACTATTACTTACGATGTGGTTCGTAAAGATCTGTTTCTTTTATTGTAGCTTTTGTAAGCCAGTGTGTAAGACGAAGTTGAGGGTTTCTCATACAAAAGCTGAGGACACCCTATCGAAATTCACAAGGTTTTATATCACAATTACAGCCTCTGTAAATAACACTTATAATTCCCAAATTTTTTTCGTATTTCATACCATCCTTAATTGGTTAAACGATTGAAAGACATAGTAAGGAAATTTTTGAGCTCATATCGAGTTATTTGGAGAAAATCGCTCAGAACTGTTTCTTTTCTTTAGATACGAAATATTAAGATCATTAAAAGAAATATTTCTCAAAATAACTTCTAATTTAAGGTTTTTAATTTATGCATCTGATGTTTTGAAGATCAGCTTCACACGATATTTTAATGGTAAAGTTTAATTCCTCAGTAGTTGTAAAAAAAATACTGCAAGGATATAATTATTATAAAGAAATCTAAACTATTACTTACGATGTGGTTCGTAAAGATCTGTTTCTTTTATTGTAGCTTTTGTAAGCCAGTGTGTAAGACGAAGTTGAGGGTTTCTCATACAAAAGCTGAGGACACCCTATCGAAATTCACAAGGTTTTATATCACAATTACAGCCTCTGTAAATAACACTTATAATTCTCAAATTTTTTTCGTATTTCATACCATCCTTAATTGGTTAAACGATTGAAAGACATAGTAAGGAAATTTTTGAGCTCATATCGAGTTATTTGGAGAAAATCGCTCAGAACTGTTTCTTTTCTTTAGATACGAAATATTAAGATCATTAAAAGAAATATTTCTCAAAATAACTTCTAATTTAAGGTTTTTAATTTATGCATCTGATGTTTTGAAGATCAGCTTCACACGATATTTTAATGGTAAAGTTTAATTCCTCAGTAGTTGTAAAAAAAATACTGCAAGGATATAATTATTATAAAGAAATCTAAACTATTACTTACGATGTGGTTCGTAAAGATCTGTTTCTTTTATTGTAGCTTTTGTAAGCCAGTGTGTAAGACGAAGTTGAGGGTTTCTCATACAAAAGCTGAGGACACCCTATCGAAATTCACAAGGTTTTATATCACAATTACAGCCTCTGTAAATAACACTTATAATTCCCAAATTTTTTTCGTATTTCATACCATCCTTAATTGGTTAAACGATTGAAAGACATAGTAAGGAAATTTTTGAGCTCATATCGAGTTATTTGGAGAAAATCGCTCAGAACTGTTTCTTTTCTTTAGATACGAAATATTAAGATCATTAAAAGAAATATTTCTCAAAATAACTTCTAATTTAAGGTTTTTAATTTATGCATCTGATGTTTTGAAGATCAGCTTCACACGATATTTTAATGGTAAAGTTTAATTCCTCAGTAGTTGTAAAAAAAATACTGCAAGGATATAATTATTATAAAGAAATCTAAACTATTACTTACGATGTGGTTCGTAAAGATCTGTTTCTTTTATTGTAGCTTTTGTAAGCCAGTGTGTAAGACGAAGTTGAGGGTTTCTCATACAAAAGCTGAGGACACCCTATCGAAATTCACAAGGTTTTATATCACAATTACAGCCTCTGTAAATAACACTTATAATTCCCAAATTTTTTTCGTATTTCATACCATCCTTATTTGGTTAAACGATTGAAAGACATAGTAAGGAAATTTTTGAGCTCATATCGAGTTATTTGGAGAAAATCGCTCAGAACTGTTTCTTTTCTTTAGATACGAAATATTAAGATCATTAAAAGAAATATTTCTCAAAATAACTTCTAATTTAAGGTTTTTAATTTATGCATCTGATGTTTTGAAGATCAGCTTCACACGATATTTTAATGGTAAAGTTTAATTCCTCAGTAGTTGTAAAAAAAATACTGCAAGGATATAATTATTATAAAGAAATCTAAACTATTACTTACGATGTGGTTCGTAAAGATCTGTTTCTTTTATTGTAGCTTTTGTAAGCCAGTGTGTAAGACGAAGTTGAGGGTTTCTCATACAAAAGCTGAGGACACCCTATCGAAATTCACAAGGTTTTATATCAAAATTACAGCCTCTGTAAATAACACTTATAATTCCCAAATTTTTTTCGTATTTCATACCATCCTTAATTGGTTAAACGATTGAAAGACATAGTAAGGAAATTTTTGAACTCATATCGAGTTATTTGGAGAAAATCGCTCAGAACTGTTTCTTTTCTTTAGATACGAAATATTAAGATCATTAAAAGAAATATTTCTCAAAATAACTTCTAATTTAAGGTTTTTAATTTATGCATCTGATGTTTTGAAGATCAGCTTCACACGATATTTTAATGGTAAAGTTTAATTCCTCAGTAGTTGTAAAAAAAATACTGCAAGGATATAATTATTATAAAGAAATCTAAACTATTACTTACGATGTGGTTCGTAAAGATCTGTTTCTTTTATTGTAGCTTTTGTAAGCCAGTGTGTAAGACGAAGTTGAGGGTTTCTCATACAAAAGCTGAGGACACCCTATCGAAATTCACAAGGTTTTATATCACAATTACAGCCTCTGTAAATAACACTTATAATTCCCAAATTTTTTTCGTATTTCATACCATCCTTAATTGGTTAAACGATTGAAAGACATAGTAAGGAAATTTTTGAGCTCATATCGAGTTATTTGGAGAAAATCGCTCAGAACTGTTTCTTTTCTTTAGATACGAAATATTAAGATCATTAAAAGAAATATTTCCCAAACTTACTTCTAATTTAAGGTTTTTAGTTTATGCATCTGATGTTTTGAAGATCAGCTTCACACGATATTTTAATGGTAAAGTTTAATTCCTCAGTAGTTGTAAAAAAATACTGCAAGGATATAATTATTATAAAGAAATATAAACTATTACTTACGATGTGGTACGTAAAGATCTGTTTCTTTTATTGTAGCTTTTGTAAGCCAGTGTGTAAGACGAAGTTGAGGGTTTCTCATACAAAAGCTGAGGACACCCTATCGAAATTCACAAGGTTTTATATCACAATTACAGCCTCTGTAAATAACACTTATAATTCCCAAATTTTTTTCGTATTTCATACCATCCTTAATTGGTTAAACGATTGAAAGACATAGTAAGGAAATTTTTGAGCTCATATCGAGTTATTTGGAGAAAATCGCTCAGAACTATTTCTTTTCTTTAGATACGAAATATTAAGATCATTAAAAGAAATATTTCCCAAACTTACTTCTAATTTAAGGTTTTTAATTTATGCATCTAATGTTTTGAAGATCAGCTTCACACGATATTTTAATGGTAAAGTTTAATTCCTCAGTAGTTGTAAAAAAATACTGCAAGGATATAATTATTATAAAGAAATCTAAACTATTACTTACGATGTGGTTCGTAAAGATCTGTTTCTTTTATTGTAGCTTTTGTAAGCCAGTGTGTAAGACGAAGTTGAGGGTTTCTCATACAAAAGCTGAGGACACCCTATCGAAATTCACAAGGTTTTATATCACAATTACAGCCTCTGTAACAAAAACTTATAATTCTCAAATTTTTTTCGTATTTCATACCATCCTTAATTGGTTAAACGATTGAAAGACATAGTAAGGAAATTTTTGAGCTCATATCGAGTTATTTGGAGAAAATCGCTCAGAACTGTTTCTTTTCTTTAGATACGAAATATTAAGATCATTAAAAGAAATATTTCCCAAACTTACTTCTAATTTAAGGTTTTTAGTTTATGCATCTGATGTTTTGAAGATCAGCTTCACACGATATTTTAATGGTAAAGTTTAATTCCTCAGTAGTTGTAAAAAAATACTGCAAGGATATAATTATTATAAAGAAATATAAACTATTACTTACGATGTGGTACGTAAAGATCTGTTTCTTTTATTGTAGCTTTTGTAAGCCAGTGTGTAAGACGAAGTTGAGGGTTTCTCATACAAAAGCTGAGGACACCCTATCGAAATTCACAAGGTTTTATATCACAATTACAGCCTCTGTAAATAACACTTATAATTCCCAAATTTTTTTCGTATTTCATACCATCCTTAATTGGTTAAACGATTGAAAGACATAGTAAGGAAATTTTTGAGCTCATATCGAGTTATTTGGAGAAAATCGCTCAGAACTATTTCTTTTCTTTAGATACGAAATATTAAGATCATTAAAAGAAATATTTCCCAAACTTACTTCTAATTTAAGGTTTTTAATTTATGCATCTAATGTTTTGAAGATCAGCTTCACACGATATTTTAATGGTAAAGTTTAATTCCTCAGTAGTTGTAAAAAAATACTGCAAGGATATAATTATTATAAAGAAATCTAAACTATTACTTACGATGTGGTTCGTAAAGATCTGTTTCTTTTATTGTAGCTTTTGTAAGCCAGTGTGTAAGACGAAGTTGAGGGTTTCTCATACAAAAGCTGAGGACACCCTATCGAAATTCACAAGGTTTTATATCACAATTACAGCCTCTGTAACAAAAACTTATAATTCTCAAATTTTTTTCGTATTTCATACCATCCTTAATTGGTTAAACGATTGAAAGACATAGTAAGGAAATTTTTGAGCTCATATCGAGTTATTTGGAGAAAATCGCTCAGAACTGTTTCTTTTCTTTAGATACGAAATATTAAGATCATTAAAAGAAATATTTCCCAAACTTACTTCTAATTTAAGGTTTTTAGTTTATGCATCTGATGTTTTGAAGATCAGCTTCACACGATATTTTAATGGTAAAGTTTAATTCCTCAGTAGTTGTAAAAAAATACTGCAAGGATATAATTATTATAAAGAAATATAAACTATTACTTACGATGTGGTACGTAAAGATCTGTTTCTTTTATTGTAGCTTTTGTAAGCCAGTGTGTAAGACGAAGTTGAGGGTTTCTCATACAAAAGCTGAGGACACCCTATCGAAATTCACAAGGTTTTATATCACAATTACAGCCTCTGTAAATAACACTTATAATTCCCAAATTTTTTTCGTATTTCATACCATCCTTAATTGGTTAAACGATTGAAAGACATAGTAAGGAAATTTTTGAGCTCATATCGAGTTATTTGGAGAAAATCGCTCAGAACTGTTTCTTTTCTTTAGATACGAAATATTAAGATCATTAAAAGAAATATTTCTCAAAATAACTTCTAATTTAAGGTTTTTAATTTATGCATCTGATGTTTTGAAGATCAGCTTCACACGATATTTTAATGGTAAAGTTTAATTCCTCAGTAGTTGTAAAAAAAATACTGCAAGGATATAATTATTATAAAGAAATCTAAACTATTACTTACGATGTGGTTCGTAAAGATCTGTTTCTTTTATTGTAGCTTTTGTAAGCCAGTGTGTAAGACGAAGTTGAGGGTTTCTCATACAAAAGCTGAGGACACCCTATCGAAATTCACAAGGTTTTATATCAAAATTACAGCCTCTGTAAATAACACTTATAATTCCCAAATTTTTTTCGTATTTCATACCATCCTTAATTGGTTAAACGATTGAAAGACATAGTAAGGAAATTTTTGAACTCATATCGAGTTATTTGGAGAAAATCGCTCAGAACTGTTTCTTTTCTTTAGATACGAAATATTAAGATCATTAAAAGAAATATTTCTCAAAATAACTTCTAATTTAAGGTTTTTAATTTATGCATCTGATGTTTTGAAGATCAGCTTCACACGATATTTTAATGGTAAAGTTTAATTCCTCAGTAGTTGTAAAAAAAATACTGCAAGGATATAATTATTATAAAGAAATCTAAACTATTACTTACGATGTGGTTCGTAAAGATCTGTTTCTTTTATTGTAGCTTTTGTAAGCCAGTGTGTAAGACGAAGTTGAGGGTTTCTCATACAAAAGCTGAGGACACCCTATCGAAATTCACAAGGTTTTATATCACAATTACAGCCTCTGTAAATAACACTTATAATTCCCAAATTTTTTTCGTATTTCATACCATCCTTAATTGGTTAAACGATTGAAAGACATAGTAAGGAAATTTTTGAGCTCATATCGAGTTATTTGGAGAAAATCGCTCAGAACTGTTTCTTTTCTTTAGATACGAAATATTAAGATCATTAAAAGAAATATTTCTCAAAATAACTTCTAATTTAAGGTTTTTAATTTATGCATCTGATGTTTTGAAGATCAGCTTCACACGATATTTTAATGGTAAAGTTTAATTCCTCAGTAGTTGTAAAAAAAATACTGCAAGGATATAATTATTATAAAGAAATCTAAACTATTACTTACGATGTGGTTCGTAAAGATCTGTTTCTTTTATTGTAGCTTTTGTAAGCCAGTGTGTAAGACGAAGTTTAGGGTTTCTCATACAAAAGCTGAGGACACCCTATCGAAATTCACAAGGTTTTATATCACAATTACAGCCTCTGTAACAAAAACTTATAATTCTCAAATTTTTTTCGTATTTCATACCATCCTTAATTGGTTAAACGATTGAAAGACATAGTAAGGAAATTTTTGAGCTCATATCGAGTTATTTGGAGAAAATCGCTCAGAACTGTTTCTTTTCTTTAGATACGAAATATTAAGATCATTAAAAGAAATATTTCTCAAAATAACTTCTAATTTAAGGTTTTTAATTTATGCATCTGATGTTTTGAAGATCAGCTTCACACGATATTTTAATGGTAAAGTTTAATTCCTCAGTAGTTGTAAAAAAAATACTGCAAGGATATAATTATTATAAAGAAATCTAAACTATTACTTACGATGTGGTTCGTAAAGATCTGTTTCTTTTATTGTAGCTTTTGTAAGCCAGTGTGTAAGACGAAGTTGAGGGTTTCTCATACAAAAGCTGAGGACACCCTATCGAAATTCACAAGGTTTTATATCACAATTACAGCCTCTGTAAATAACACTTATAATTCCCAAATTTTTTTCGTATTTCATACCATCCTTAATTGGTTAAACGATTGAAAGACATAGTAAGGAAATTTTTGAACTCATATCGAGTTATTTGGAGAAAATCGCTCAGAACTGTTTCTTTTCTTTAGATACGAAATATTAAGATCATTAAAAGAAATATTTCTCAAAATAACTTCTAATTTAAGGTTTTTAATTTATGCATCTGATGTTTTGAAGATCAGCTTCACACGATATTTTAATGGTAAAGTTTAATTCCTCAGTAGTTGTAAAAAAAATACTGCAAGGATATAATTATTATAAAGAAATCTAAACTATTACTTACGATGTGGTTCGTAAAGATCTGTTTCTTTTATTGTAGCTTTTGTAAGCCAGTGTGTAAGACGAAGTTGAGGGTTTCTCATACAAAAGCTGAGGACACCCTATCGAAATTCACAAGGTTTTATATCACAATTACAGCCTCTGTAACAAAAACTTATAATTCTCAAATTTTTTTCGTATTTCATACCATCCTTAATTGGTTAAACGATTGAAAGACATAGTAAGGAAATTTTTGAGCTCATATCGAGTTATTTGGAGAAAATCGCTCAGAACTGTTTCTTTTCTTTAGATACGAAATATTAAGATCATTAAAAGAAATATTTCCCAAACTTACTTCTAATTTAAGGTTTTTAGTTTATGCATCTGATGTTTTGAAGATCAGCTTCACACGATATTTTAATGGTAAAGTTTAATTCCTCAGTAGTTGTAAAAAAATACTGCAAGGATATAATTATTATAAAGAAATATAAACTATTACTTACGATGTGGTACGTAAAGATCTGTTTCTTTTATTGTAGCTTTTGTAAGCCAGTGTGTAAGACGAAGTTGAGGGTTTCTCATACAAAAGCTGAGGACACCCTATCGAAATTCACAAGGTTTTATATCACAATTACAGCCTCTGTAAATAACACTTATAATTCCCAAATTTTTTTCGTATTTCATACCATCCTTAATTGGTTAAACGATTGAAAGACATAGTAAGGAAATTTTTGAGCTCATATCGAGTTATTTGGAGAAAATCGCTCAGAACTATTTCTTTTCTTTAGATACGAAATATTAAGATCATTAAAAGAAATATTTCCCAAACTTACTTCTAATTTAAGGTTTTTAATTTATGCATCTAATGTTTTGAAGATCAGCTTCACACGATATTTTAATGGTAAAGTTTAATTCCTCAGTAGTTGTAAAAAAATACTGCAAGGATATAATTATTATAAAGAAATCTAAACTATTACTTACGATGTGGTTCGTAAAGATCTGTTTCTTTTATTGTAGCTTTTGTAAGCCAGTGTGTAAGACGAAGTTGAGGGTTTCTCATACAAAAGCTGAGGACACCCTATCGAAATTCACAAGGTTTTATATCACAATTACAGCCTCTGTAACAAAAACTTATAATTCTCAAATTTTTTTCGTATTTCATACCATCCTTAATTGGTTAAACGATTGAAAGACATAGTAAGGAAATTTTTGAGCTCATATCGAGTTATTTGGAGAAAATCGCTCAGAACTGTTTCTTTTCTTTAGATACGAAATATTAAGATCATTAAAAGAAATATTTCCCAAACTTACTTCTAATTTAAGGTTTTTAGTTTATGCATCTGATGTTTTGAAGATCAGCTTCACACGATATTTTAATGGTAAAGTTTAATTCCTCAGTAGTTGTAAAAAAATACTGCAAGGATATAATTATTATAAAGAAATATAAACTATTACTTACGATGTGGTACGTAAAGATCTGTTTCTTTTATTGTAGCTTTTGTAAGCCAGTGTGTAAGACGAAGTTGAGGGTTTCTCATACAAAAGCTGAGGACACCCTATCGAAATTCACAAGGTTTTATATCACAATTACAGCCTCTGTAAATAACACTTATAATTCCCAAATTTTTTTCGTATTTCATACCATCCTTAATTGGTTAAACGATTGAAAGACATAGTAAGGAAATTTTTGAGCTCATATCGAGTTATTTGGAGAAAATCGCTCAGAACTGTTTCTTTTCTTTAGATACGAAATATTAAGATCATTAAAAGAAATATTTCTCAAAATAACTTCTAATTTAAGGTTTTTAATTTATGCATCTGATGTTTTGAAGATCAGCTTCACACGATATTTTAATGGTAAAGTTTAATTCCTCAGTAGTTGTAAAAAAAATACTGCAAGGATATAATTATTATAAAGAAATCTAAACTATTACTTACGATGTGGTTCGTAAAGATCTGTTTCTTTTATTGTAGCTTTTGTAAGCCAGTGTGTAAGACGAAGTTGAGGGTTTCTCATACAAAAGCTGAGGACACCCTATCGAAATTCACAAGGTTTTATATCAAAATTACAGCCTCTGTAAGTAACACTTATAATTCCCAAATTTTTTTCGTATTTCATACCATCCTTAATTGGTTAAACGATTGAAAGACATAGTAAGGAAATTTTTGAACTCATATCGAGTTATTTGGAGAAAATCGCTCAGAACTGTTTCTTTTCTTTAGATACGAAATATTAAGATCATTAAAAGAAATATTTCTCAAAATAACTTCTAATTTAAGGTTTTTAATTTATGCATCTGATGTTTTGAAGATCAGCTTCACACGATATTTTAATGGTAAAGTTTAATTCCTCAGTAGTTGTAAAAAAAATACTGCAAGGATATAATTATTATAAAGAAATCTAAACTATTACTTACGATGTGGTTCGTAAAGATCTGTTTCTTTTATTGTAGCTTTTGTAAGCCAGTGTGTAAGACGAAGTTGAGGGTTTCTCATACAAAAGCTGAGGACACCCTATCGAAATTCACAAGGTTTTATATCACAATTACAGCCTCTGTAAATAACACTTATAATTCCCAAATTTTTTTCGTATTTCATACCATCCTTAATTGGTTAAACGATTGAAAGACATAGTAAGGAAATTTTTGAGCTCATATCGAGTTATTTGGAGAAAATCGCTCAGAACTGTTTCTTTTCTTTAGATACGAAATATTAAGATCATTAAAAGAAATATTTCTCAAAATAACTTCTAATTTAAGGTTTTTAATTTATGCATCTGATGTTTTGAAGATCAGCTTCACACGATATTTTAATGGTAAAGTTTAATTCCTCAGTAGTTGTAAAAAAAATACTGCAAGGATATAATTATTATAAAGAAATCTAAACTATTACTTACGATGTGGTTCGTAAAGATCTGTTTCTTTTATTGTAGCTTTTGTAAGCCAGTGTGTAAGACGAAGTTTAGGGTTTCTCATACAAAAGCTGAGGACACCCTATCGAAATTCACAAGGTTTTATATCACAATTACAGCCTCTGTAACAAAAACTTATAATTCTCAAATTTTTTTCGTATTTCATACCATCCTTAATTGGTTAAACGATTGAAAGACATAGTAAGGAAATTTTTGAGCTCATATCGAGTTATTTGGAGAAAATCGCTCAGAACTGTTTCTTTTCTTTAGATACGAAATATTAAGATCATTAAAAGAAATATTTCTCAAAATAACTTCTAATTTAAGGTTTTTAATTTATGCATCTGATGTTTTGAAGATCAGCTTCACACGATATTTTAATGGTAAAGTTTAATTCCTCAGTAGTTGTAAAAAAAATACTGCAAGGATATAATTATTATAAAGAAATCTAAACTATTACTTACGATGTGGTTCGTAAAGATCTGTTTCTTTTATTGTAGCTTTTGTAAGCCAGTGTGTAAGACGAAGTTGAGGGTTTCTCATACAAAAGCTGAGGACACCCTATCGAAATTCACAAGGTTTTATATCACAATTACAGCCTCTGTAACAAAAACTTATAATTCTCAAATTTTTTTCGTATTTCATACCATCCTTAATTGGTTAAACGATTGAAAGACATAGTAAGGAAATTTTTGAGCTCATATCGAGTTATTTGGAGAAAATCGCTCAGAACTGTTTCTTTTCTTTAGATACGAAATATTAAGATCATTAAAAGAAATATTTCTCAAAATAACTTCTAATTTAAGGTTTTTAATTTATGCATCTGATGTTTTGAAGATCAGCTTCACACGATATTTTAATGGTAAAGTTTAATTCCTCAGTAGTTGTAAAAAAAATACTGCAAGGATATAATTATTATAAAGAAATCTAAACTATTACTTACGATGTGGTTCGTAAAGATCTGTTTCTTTTATTGTAGCTTTTGTAAGCCAGTGTGTAAGACGAAGTTGAGGGTTTCTCATACAAAAGCTGAGGACACCCTATCGAAATTCACAAGGTTTTATATCACAATTACAGCCTCTGTAAATAACACTTATAATTCCCAAATTTTTTTCGTATTTCATACCATCCTTAATTGGTTAAACGATTGAAAGACATAGTAAGGAAATTTTTGAGCTCATATCGAGTTATTTGGAGAAAATCGCTCAGAACTATTTCTTTTCTTTAGATACGAAATATTAAGATCATTAAAAGAAATATTTCCCAAACTTACTTCTAATTTAAGGTTTTTAATTTATGCATCTGATGTTTTGAAGATCAGCTTCACACGATATTTTAATGGTAAAGTTTAATTCCTCAGTAGTTGTAAAAAAAATACTGCAAGGATATAATTATTATAAAGAAATCTAAACTATTACTTACGATGTGGTTCGTAAAGATCTGTTTCTTTTATTGTAGCTTTTGTAAGCCAGTGTGTAAGACGAAGTTGAGGGTTTCTCATACAAAAGCTGAGGACACCCTATCGAAATTCACAAGGTTTTATATCACAATTACAGCCTCTGTAAATAACACTTATAATTCCCAAATTTTTTTCGTATTTCATACCATCCTTAATTGCTTAAACGATTGAAAGACATAGTAAGGAAATTTTTGAGCTCATATCGAGTTATTTGGAGAAAATCGCTCAGAACTGTTTCTTTTCTTTAGATACGAAATATTAAGATCATTAAAAGAAATATTTCCCAAACTTACTTCTAATTTAAGGTTTTTAATTTATGCATCTGATGTTTTGAAGATCAGCTTCACACGATATTTTAATGGTAAAGTTTAATTCCTCAGTAGTTGTAAAAAAAATACTGCAAGGATATAATTATTATAAAGAAATCTAAACTATTACTTACGATGTGGTTCGTAAAGATCTGTTTCTTTTATTGTAGCTTTTGTAAGCCAGTGTGTAAGACGAAGTTGAGGGTTTCTCATACAAAAGCTGAGGACACCCTATCGAAATTCACAAGGTTTTATATCACAATTACAGCCTCTGTAAATAACACTTATAATTCCCAAATTTTTTTCGTATTTCATACCATCCTTAATTGGTTAAACGATTGAAAGACATAGTAAGGAAATTTTTGAGCTCATATCGAGTTATTTGGAGAAAATCGCTCAGAACTGTTTCTTTTCTTTAGATACGAAATATTAAGATCATTAAAAGAAATATTTCTCAAAATAACTTCTAATTTAAGGTTTTTGATTTATGCATCTGATGTTTTGAAGATCAGCTTCACACGATATTTTAATGGTAAAGTTTAATTCCTCAGTAGTTGTAAAAAAATACTGCAAGGATATAATTATTATAAAGAAATCTAAACTATTACTTACGATGTGGTTCGTAAAGATCTGTTTCTTTTATTGTAGCTTTTGTAAGCCAGTGTGTAAGACGAAGTTGAGGGTTTCTCATACAAAAGCTGAGGACACCCTATCGAAATTCACAAGGTTTTATATCACAATTACAGCCTCTGTAAATAACACTTATAATTCCCAAATTTTTTTCGTATTTCATACCATCCTTAATTGGTTAAACGATTGAAAGACATAGTAAGGAAATTTTTGAGCTCATATCGAGTTATTTGGAGAAAATCGCTCAGAACTGTTTCTTTTCTTTAGATACGAAATATTAAGATCATTAAAAGAAATATTTCTCAAAATAACTTCTAATTTAAGGTTTTTAATTTATGCATCTGATGTTTTGAAGATCAGCTTCACACGATATTTTAATGGTAAAGTTTAATTCCTCAGTAGTTGTAAAAAAAATACTGCAAGGATATAATTATTATAAAGAAATCTAAACTATTACTTACGATGTGGTTCGTAAAGATCTGTTTCTTTTATTGTAGCTTTTGTAAGCCAGTGTGTAAGACGAAGTTGAGGGTTTCTCATACAAAAGCTGAGGACACCCTATCGAAATTCACAAGGTTTTATATCACAATTACAGCCTCTGTAAATAACACTTATAATTCTCAAATTTTTTTCGTATTTCATACCATCCTTAATTGGTTAAACGATTGAAAGACATAGTAAGGAAATTTTTGAGCTCATATCGAGTTATTTGGAGAAAATCGCTCAGAACTGTTTCTTTTCTTTAGATACGAAATATTAAGATCATTAAAAGAAATATTTCTCAAAATAACTTCTAATTTAAGGTTTTTAATTTATGCATCTGATGTTTTGAAGATCAGCTTCACACGATATTTTAATGGTAAAGTTTAATTCCTCAGTAGTTGTAAAAAAAATACTGCAAGGATATAATTATTATAAAGAAATCTAAACTATTACTTACGATGTGGTTCGTAAAGATCTGTTTCTTTTATTGTAGCTTTTGTAAGCCAGTGTGTAAGACGAAGTTGAGGGTTTCTCATACAAAAGCTGAGGACACCCTATCGAAATTCACAAGGTTTTATATCACAATTACAGCCTCTGTAAATAACACTTATAATTCCCAAATTTTTTTCGTATTTCATACCATCCTTATTTGGTTAAACGATTGAAAGACATAGTAAGGAAATTTTTGAGCTCATATCGAGTTATTTGGAGAAAATCGCTCAGAACTGTTTCTTTTCTTTAGATACGAAATATTAAGATCATTAAAAGAAATATTTCTCAAAATAACTTCTAATTTAAGGTTTTTAATTTATGCATCTGATGTTTTGAAGATCAGCTTCACACGATATTTTAATGGTAAAGTTTAATTCCTCAGTAGTTGTAAAAAAAATACTGCAAGGATATAATTATTATAAAGAAATCTAAACTATTACTTACGATGTGGTTCGTAAAGATCTGTTTCTTTTATTGTAGCTTTTGTAAGCCAGTGTGTAAGACGAAGTTGAGGGTTTCTCATACAAAAGCTGAGGACACCCTATCGAAATTCACAAGGTTTTATATCACAATTACAGCCTCTGTAAATAACACTTATAATTCCCAAATTTTTTTCGTATTTCATACCATCCTTAATTGGTTAAACGATTGAAAGACATAGTAAGGAAATTTTTGAACTCATATCGAGTTATTTGGAGAAAATCGCTCAGAACTGTTTCTTTTCTTTAGATACGAAATATTAAGATCATTAAAAGAAATATTTCTCAAAATAACTTCTAATTTAAGGTTTTTAATTTATGCATCTGATGTTTTGAAGATCAGCTTCACACGATATTTTAATGGTAAAGTTTAATTCCTCAGTAGTTGTAAAAAAAATACTGCAAGGATATAATTATTATAAAGAAATCTAAACTATTACTTACGATGTGGTTCGTAAAGATCTGTTTCTTTTATTGTAGCTTTTGTAAGCCAGTGTGTAAGACGAAGTTGAGGGTTTCTCATACAAAAGCTGAGGACATCCTATCGAAATTCACAAGGTTTTACATCACAATTACAGCCTCTGTAAATAACACTTATAATTCCCAAATTTTTTTCGTATTTCATACCATCCTTAATTGGTTAAACGATTGAAAGACATAGTAAGGAAATTTTTGAGCTCATATCGAGTTATTTGGAGAAAATCGCTCAGAACTGTTTCTTTTCTTTAGATACGAAATATTAAGATCATTAAAAGAAATATTTCTCAAAATAACTTCTAATTTAAGGTTTTTAATTTATGCATCTGATGTTTTGAAGATCAGCTTCACACGATATTTTAATGGTAAAGTTTAATTCCTCAGTAGTTGTAAAAAAAATACTGCAAGGATATAATTATTATAAAGAAATCTAAACTATTACTTACGATGTGGTTCGTAAAGATCTGTTTCTTTTATTGTAGCTTTTGTAAGCCAGTGTGTAAGACGAAGTTGAGGGTTTCTCATACAAAAGCTGAGGACACCCTATCGAAATTCACAAGGTTTTATATCACAATTACAGCCTCTGTAACAAAAACTTATAATTCTCAAATTTTTTTCGTATTTCATACCATCCTTAATTGGTTAAACGATTGAAAGACATAGTAAGGAAATTTTTGAGCTCATATCGAGTTATTTGGAGAAAATCGCTCAGAACTGTTTCTTTTCTTTAGATACGAAATATTAAGATCATTAAAAGAAATATTTCTCAAAATAACTTCTAATTTAAGGTTTTTAATTTATGCATCTGATGTTTTGAAGATCAGCTTCACACGATATTTTAATGGTAAAGTTTAATTCCTCAGTAGTTGTAAAAAAAATACTGCAAGGATATAATTATTATAAAGAAATCTAAACTATTACTTACGATGTGGTTCGTAAAGATCTGTTTCTTTTATTGTAGCTTTTGTAAGCCAGTGTGTAAGACGAAGTTGAGGGTTTCTCATACAAAAGCTGAGGACACCCTATCGAAATTCACAAGGTTTTATATCACAATTACAGCCTCTGTAAATAACACTTATAATTCCCAAATTTTTTTCGTATTTCATACCATCCTTAATTGCTTAAACGATTGAAAGACATAGTAAGGAAATTTTTGAGCTCATATCGAGTTATTTGGAGAAAATCGCTCAGAACTGTTTCTTTTCTTTAGATACGAAATATTAAGATCATTAAAAGAAATATTTCCCAAACTTACTTCTAATTTAAGGTTTTTAATTTATGCATCTGATGTTTTGAAGATCAGCTTCACACGATATTTTAATGGTAAAGTTTAATTCCTCAGTAGTTGTAAAAAAAATACTGCAAGGATATAATTATTATAAAGAAATCTAAACTATTACTTACGATGTGGTTCGTAAAGATCTGTTTCTTTTATTGTAGCTTTTGTAAGCCAGTGTGTAAGACGAAGTTGAGGGTTTCTCATACAAAAGCTGAGGACACCCTATCGAAATTCACAAGGTTTTATATCACAATTACAGCCTCTGTAAATAACACTTATAATTCCCAAATTTTTTTCGTATTTCATACCATCCTTAATTGGTTAAACGATTGAAAGACATAGTAAGGAAATTTTTGAGCTCATATCGAGTTATTTGGAGAAAATCGCTCAGAACTGTTTCTTTTCTTTAGATACGAAATATTAAGATCATTAAAAGAAATATTTCTCAAAATAACTTCTAATTTAAGGTTTTTGATTTATGCATCTGATGTTTTGAAGATCAGCTTCACACGATATTTTAATGGTAAAGTTTAATTCCTCAGTAGTTGTAAAAAAAATACTGCAAGGATATAATTATTATAAAGAAATCTAAACTATTACTTACGATGTGGTTCGTAAAGATCTGTTTCTTTTATTGTAGCTTTTGTAAGCCAGTGTGTAAGACGAAGTTGAGGGTTTCTCATACAAAAGCTGAGGACACCCTATCGAAATTCACAAGGTTTTATATCACAATTACAGCCTCTGTAAATAACACTTATAATTCCCAAATTTTTTTCGTATTTCATACCATCCTTAATTGCTTAAACGATTGAAAGACATAGTAAGGAAATTTTTGAGCTCATATCGAGTTATTTGGAGAAAATCGCTCAGAACTGTTTCTTTTCTTTAGATACGAAATATTAAGATCATTAAAAGAAATATTTCCCAAACTTACTTCTAATTTAAGGTTTTTAATTTATGCATCTGATGTTTTGAAGATCAGCTTCACACGATATTTTAATGGTAAAGTTTAATTCCTCAGTAGTTGTAAAAAAAATACTGCAAGGATATAATTATTATAAAGAAATCTAAACTATTACTTACGATGTGGTTCGTAAAGATCTGTTTCTTTTATTGTAGCTTTTGTAAGCCAGTGTGTAAGACGAAGTTGAGGGTTTCTCATACAAAAGCTGAGGACACCCTATCGAAATTCACAAGGTTTTATATCACAATTACAGCCTCTGTAAATAACACTTATAATTCCCAAATTTTTTTCGTATTTCATACCATCCTTAATTGGTTAAACGATTGAAAGACATAGTAAGGAAATTTTTGAGCTCATATCGAGTTATTTGGAGAAAATCGCTCAGAACTGTTTCTTTTCTTTAGATACGAAATATTAAGATCATTAAAAGAAATATTTCTCAAAATAACTTCTAATTTAAGGTTTTTGATTTATGCATCTGATGTTTTGAAGATCAGCTTCACACGATATTTTAATGGTAAAGTTTAATTCCTCAGTAGTTGTAAAAAAAATACTGCAAGGATATAATTATTATAAAGAAATCTAAACTATTACTTACGATGTGGTTCGTAAAGATCTGTTTCTTTTATTGTAGCTTTTGTAAGCCAGTGTGTAAGACGAAGTTGAGGGTTTCTCATACAAAAGCTGAGGACACCCTATCGAAATTCACAAGGTTTTATATCACAATTACAGCCTCTGTAAATAACACTTATAATTCCCAAATTTTTTTCGTATTTCATACCATCCTTAATTGGTTAAACGATTGAAAGACATAGTAAGGAAATTTTTGAGCTCATATCGAGTTATTTGGAGAAAATCGCTCAGAACTGTTTCTTTTCTTTAGATACGAAATATTAAGATCATTAAAAGAAATATTTCTCAAAATAACTTCTAATTTAAGGTTTTTAATTTATGCATCTGATGTTTTGAAGATCAGTTTCACACGATATTTTAATGGTAAAGTTTAATTCCTCAGTAGTTGTAAAAAAAATACTGCAAGGATATAATTATTATAAAGAAATCTAAACTATTACTTACGATGTGGTTCGTAAAGATCTGTTTCTTTTATTGTAGCTTTTGTAAGCCAGTGTGTAAGACGAAGTTGAGGGTTTCTCATACAAAAGCTGAGGACACCCTATCGAAATTCACAAGGTTTTATATCACAATTACAGCCTCTGTAAATAACACTTATAATTCTCAAATTTTTTTCGTATTTCATACCATCCTTAATTGGTTAAACGATTGAAAGACATAGTAAGGAAATTTTTGAGCTCATATCGAGTTATTTGGAGAAAATCGCTCAGAACTGTTTCTTTTCTTTAGATACGAAATATTAAGATCATTAAAAGAAATATTTCTCAAAATAACTTCTAATTTAAGGTTTTTAATTTATGCATCTGATGTTTTGAAGATCAGCTTCACACGATATTTTAATGGTAAAGTTTAATTCCTCAGTAGTTGTAAAAAAAATACTGCAAGGATATAATTATTATAAAGAAATCTAAACTATTACTTACGATGTGGTTCGTAAAGATCTGTTTCTTTTATTGTAGCTTTTGTAAGCCAGTGTGTAAGACGAAGTTGAGGGTTTCTCATACAAAAGCTGAGGACACCCTATCGAAATTCACAAGGTTTTATATCACAATTACAGCCTCTGTAAATAACACTTATAATTCCCAAATTTTTTTCGTATTTCATACCATCCTTAATTGGTTAAACGATTGAAAGACATAGTAAGGAAATTTTTGAGCTCATATCGAGTTATTTGGAGAAAATCGCTCAGAACTGTTTCTTTTCTTTAGATACGAAATATTAAGATCATTAAAAGAAATATTTCTCAAAATAACTTCTAATTTAAGGTTTTTAATTTATGCATCTGATGTTTTGAAGATCAGCTTCACACGATATTTTAATGGTAAAGTTTAATTCCTCAGTAGTTGTAAAAAAAATACTGCAAGGATATAATTATTATAAAGAAATCTAAACTATTACTTACGATGTGGTTCGTAAAGATCTGTTTCTTTTATTGTAGCTTTTGTAAGCCAGTGTGTAAGACGAAGTTGAGGGTTTCTCATACAAAAGCTGAGGACACCCTATCGAAATTCACAAGGTTTTATATCACAATTACAGCCTCTGTAAATAACACTTATAATTCCCAAATTTTTTTCGTATTTCATACCATCCTTAATTGGTTAAACGATTGAAAGACATAGTAAGGAAATTTTTGAGCTCATATCGAGTTATTTGGAGAAAATCGCTCAGAACTGTTTCTTTTCTTTAGATACGAAATATTAAGATCATTAAAAGAAATATTTCTCAAAATAACTTCTAATTTAAGGTTTTTAATTTATGCATCTGATGTTTTGAAGATCAGCTTCACACGATATTTTAATGGTAAAGTTTAATTCCTCAGTAGTTGTAAAAAAAATACTGCAAGGATATAATTATTATAAAGAAATCTAAACTATTACTTACGATGTGGTTCGTAAAGATCTGTTTCTTTTATTGTAGCTTTTGTAAGCCAGTGTGTAAGACGAAGTTGAGGGTTTCTCATACAAAAGCTGAGGACACCCTATCGAAATTCACAAGGTTTTATATCAAAATTACAGCCTCTGTAAATAACACTTATAATTCCCAAATTTTTTTCGTATTTCATACCATCCTTAATTGGTTAAACGATTGAAAGACATAGTAAGGAAATTTTTGAACTCATATCGAGTTATTTGGAGAAAATCGCTCAGAACTGTTTCTTTTCTTTAGATACGAAATATTAAGATCATTAAAAGAAATATTTCTCAAAATAACTTCTAATTTAAGGTTTTTAATTTATGCATCTGATGTTTTGAAGATCAGCTTCACACGATATTTTAATGGTAAAGTTTAATTCCTCAGTAGTTGTAAAAAAAATACTGCAAGGATATAATTATTATAAAGAAATCTAAACTATTACTTACGATGTGGTTCGTAAAGATCTGTTTCTTTTATTGTAGCTTTTGTAAGCCAGTGTGTAAGACGAAGTTGAGGGTTTCTCATACAAAAGCTGAGGACATCCTATCGAAATTCACAAGGTTTTACATCACAATTACAGCCTCTGTAAATAACACTTATAATTCCCAAATTTTTTTCGTATTTCATACCATCCTTAATTGGTTAAACGATTGAAAGACATAGTAAGGAAATTTTTGAGCTCATATCGAGTTATTTGGAGAAAATCGCTCAGAACTGTTTCTTTTCTTTAGATACGAAATATTAAGATCATTAAAAGAAATATTTCTCAAAATAACTTCTAATTTAAGGTTTTTAATTTATGCATCTGATGTTTTGAAGATCAGCTTCACACGATATTTTAATGGTAAAGTTTAATTCCTCAGTAGTTGTAAAAAAAATACTGCAAGGATATAATTATTATAAAGAAATCTAAACTATTACTTACGATGTGGTTCGTAAAGATCTGTTTCTTTTATTGTAGCTTTTGTAAGCCAGTGTGTAAGACGAAGTTGAGGGTTTCTCATACAAAAGCTGAGGACACCCTATCGAAATTCACAAGGTTTTATATCACAATTACAGCCTCTGTAACAAAAACTTATAATTCTCAAATTTTTTTCGTATTTCATACCATCCTTAATTGGTTAAACGATTGAAAGACATAGTAAGGAAATTTTTGAGCTCATATCGAGTTATTTGGAGAAAATCGCTCAGAACTGTTTCTTTTCTTTAGATACGAAATATTAAGATCATTAAAAGAAATATTTCTCAAAATAACTTCTAATTTAAGGTTTTTAATTTATGCATCTGATGTTTTGAAGATCAGCTTCACACGATATTTTAATGGTAAAGTTTAATTCCTCAGTAGTTGTAAAAAAAATACTGCAAGGATATAATTATTATAAAGAAATCTAAACTATTACTTACGATGTGGTTCGTAAAGATCTGTTTCTTTTATTGTAGCTTTTGTAAGCCAGTGTGTAAGACGAAGTTGAGGGTTTCTCATACAAAAGCTGAGGACACCCTATCGAAATTCACAAGGTTTTATATCACAATTACAGCCTCTGTAAATAACACTTATAATTCCCAAATTTTTTTCGTATTTCATACCATCCTTAATTGGTTAAACGATTGAAAGACATAGTAAGGAAATTTTTGAGCTCATATCGAGTTATTTGGAGAAAATCGCTCAGAACTATTTCTTTTCTTTAGATACGAAATATTAAGATCATTAAAAGAAATATTTCCCAAACTTACTTCTAATTTAAGGTTTTTAATTTATGCATCTGATGTTTTGAAGATCAGCTTCACACGATATTTTAATGGTAAAGTTTAATTCCTCAGTAGTTGTAAAAAAAATACTGCAAGGATATAATTATTATAAAGAAATCTAAACTATTACTTACGATGTGGTTCGTAAAGATCTGTTTCTTTTATTGTAGCTTTTGTAAGCCAGTGTGTAAGACGAAGTTGAGGGTTTCTCATACAAAAGCTGAGGACACCCTATCGAAATTCACAAGGTTTTATATCACAATTACAGCCTCTGTAAATAACACTTATAATTCCCAAATTTTTTTCGTATTTCATACCATCCTTAATTGGTTAAACGATTGAAAGACATAGTAAGGAAATTTTTGAGCTCATATCGAGTTATTTGGAGAAAATCGCTCAGAACTATTTCTTTTCTTTAGATACGAAATATTAAGATCATTAAAAGAAATATTTCCCAAACTTACTTCTAATTTAAGGTTTTTAATTTATGCATCTGATGTTTTGAAGATCAGCTTCACACGATATTTTAATGGTAAAGTTTAATTCCTCAGTAGTTGTAAAAAAAATACTGCAAGGATATAATTATTATAAAGAAATCTAAACTATTACTTACGATGTGGTTCGTAAAGATCTGTTTCTTTTATTGTAGCTTTTGTAAGCCAGTGTGTAAGACGAAGTTGAGGGTTTCTCATACAAAAGCTGAGGACACCCTATCGAAATTCACAAGGTTTTATATCACAATTACAGCCTCTGTAAATAACACTTATAATTCCCAAATTTTTTTCGTATTTCATACCATCCTTAATTGCTTAAACGATTGAAAGACATAGTAAGGAAATTTTTGAGCTCATATCGAGTTATTTGGAGAAAATCGCTCAGAACTGTTTCTTTTCTTTAGATACGAAATATTAAGATCATTAAAAGAAATATTTCCCAAACTTACTTCTAATTTAAGGTTTTTAATTTATGCATCTGATGTTTTGAAGATCAGCTTCACACGATATTTTAATGGTAAAGTTTAATTCCTCAGTAGTTGTAAAAAAAATACTGCAAGGATATAATTATTATAAAGAAATCTAAACTATTACTTACGATGTGGTTCGTAAAGATCTGTTTCTTTTATTGTAGCTTTTGTAAGCCAGTGTGTAAGACGAAGTTGAGGGTTTCTCATACAAAAGCTGAGGACACCCTATCGAAATTCACAAGGTTTTATATCACAATTACAGCCTCTGTAAATAACACTTATAATTCCCAAATTTTTTTCGTATTTCATACCATCCTTAATTGGTTAAACGATTGAAAGACATAGTAAGGAAATTTTTGAGCTCATATCGAGTTATTTGGAGAAAATCGCTCAGAACTGTTTCTTTTCTTTAGATACGAAATATTAAGATCATTAAAAGAAATATTTCTCAAAATAACTTCTAATTTAAGGTTTTTGATTTATGCATCTGATGTTTTGAAGATCAGCTTCACACGATATTTTAATGGTAAAGTTTAATTCCTCAGTAGTTGTAAAAAAAATACTGCAAGGATATAATTATTATAAAGAAATCTAAACTATTACTTACGATGTGGTTCGTAAAGATCTGTTTCTTTTATTGTAGCTTTTGTAAGCCAGTGTGTAAGACGAAGTTGAGGGTTTCTCATACAAAAGCTGAGGACACCCTATCGAAATTCACAAGGTTTTATATCACAATTACAGCCTCTGTAAATAACACTTATAATTCCCAAATTTTTTTCGTATTTCATACCATCCTTAATTGGTTAAACGATTGAAAGACATAGTAAGGAAATTTTTGAGCTCATATCGAGTTATTTGGAGAAAATCGCTCAGAACTGTTTCTTTTCTTTAGATACGAAATATTAAGATCATTAAAAGAAATATTTCTCAAAATAACTTCTAATTTAAGGTTTTTAATTTATGCATCTGATGTTTTGAAGATCAGTTTCACACGATATTTTAATGGTAAAGTTTAATTCCTCAGTAGTTGTAAAAAAAATACTGCAAGGATATAATTATTATAAAGAAATCTAAACTATTACTTACGATGTGGTTCGTAAAGATCTGTTTCTTTTATTGTAGCTTTTGTAAGCCAGTGTGTAAGACGAAGTTGAGGGTTTCTCATACAAAAGCTGAGGACACCCTATCGAAATTCACAAGGTTTTATATCACAATTACAGCCTCTGTAAATAACACTTATAATTCTCAAATTTTTTTCGTATTTCATACCATCCTTAATTGGTTAAACGATTGAAAGACATAGTAAGGAAATTTTTGAGCTCATATCGAGTTATTTGGAGAAAATCGCTCAGAACTGTTTCTTTTCTTTAGATACGAAATATTAAGATCATTAAAAGAAATATTTCTCAAAATAACTTCTAATTTAAGGTTTTTAATTTATGCATCTGATGTTTTGAAGATCAGCTTCACACGATATTTTAATGGTAAAGTTTAATTCCTCAGTAGTTGTAAAAAAAATACTGCAAGGATATAATTATTATAAAGAAATCTAAACTATTACTTACGATGTGGTTCGTAAAGATCTGTTTCTTTTATTGTAGCTTTTGTAAGCCAGTGTGTAAGACGAAGTTGAGGGTTTCTCATACAAAAGCTGAGGACACCCTATCGAAATTCACAAGGTTTTATATCACAATTACAGCCTCTGTAAATAACACTTATAATTCCCAAATTTTTTTCGTATTTCATACCATCCTTAATTGGTTAAACGATTGAAAGACATAGTAAGGAAATTTTTGAGCTCATATCGAGTTATTTGGAGAAAATCGCTCAGAACTGTTTCTTTTCTTTAGATACGAAATATTAAGATCATTAAAAGAAATATTTCTCAAAATAACTTCTAATTTAAGGTTTTTAATTTATGCATCTGATGTTTTGAAGATCAGCTTCACACGATATTTTAATGGTAAAGTTTAATTCCTCAGTAGTTGTAAAAAAAATACTGCAAGGATATAATTATTATAAAGAAATCTAAACTATTACTTACGATGTGGTTCGTAAAGATCTGTTTCTTTTATTGTAGCTTTTGTAAGCCAGTGTGTAAGACGAAGTTGAGGGTTTCTCATACAAAAGCTGAGGACACCCTATCGAAATTCACAAGGTTTTATATCACAATTACAGCCTCTGTAAATAACACTTATAATTCCCAAATTTTTTTCGTATTTCATACCATCCTTAATTGGTTAAACGATTGAAAGACATAGTAAGGAAATTTTTGAGCTCATATCGAGTTATTTGGAGAAAATCGCTCAGAACTGTTTCTTTTCTTTAGATACGAAATATTAAGATCATTAAAAGAAATATTTCTCAAAATAACTTCCAATTTAAGGTTTTTAATTTATGCATCTGATGTTTTGAAGATCAGCTTCACACGATATTTTAATGGTAAAGTTTAATTCCTCAGTAGTTGTAAAAAAAATACTGCAAGGATATAATTATTATAAAGAAATCTAAACTATTACTTACGATGTGGTTCGTAAAGATCTGTTTCTTTTATTGTAGCTTTTGTAAGCCAGTGTGTAAGACGAAGTTGAGGGTTTCTCATACAAAAGCTGAGGACACCCTATCGAAATTCACAAGGTTTTATATCACAATTACAGCCTCTGTAAATAACACTTATAATTCCCAAATTTTTTTCGTATTTCATACCATCCTTATTTGGTTAAACGATTGAAAGACATAGTAAGGAAATTTTTGAGCTCATATCGAGTTATTTGGAGAAAATCGCTCAGAACTGTTTCTTTTCTTTAGATACGAAATATTAAGATCATTAAAAGAAATATTTCTCAAAATAACTTCTAATTTAAGGTTTTTAATTTATGCATCTGATGTTTTGAAGATCAGCTTCACACGATATTTTAATGGTAAAGTTTAATTCCTCAGTAGTTGTAAAAAAAATACTGCAAGGATATAATTATTATAAAGAAATCTAAACTATTACTTACGATGTGGTTCGTAAAGATCTGTTTCTTTTATTGTAGCTTTTGTAAGCCAGTGTGTAAGACGAAGTTGAGGGTTTCTCATACAAAAGCTGAGGACACCCTATCGAAATTCACAAGGTTTTATATCACAATTACAGCCTCTGTAACAAAAACTTATAATTCTCAAATTTTTTTCGTATTTCATACCATCCTTAATTGGTTAAACGATTGAAAGACATAGTAAGGAAATTTTTGAGCTCATATCGAGTTATTTGGAGAAAATCGCTCAGAACTGTTTCTTTTCTTTAGATACGAAATATTAAGATCATTAAAAGAAATATTTCTCAAAATAACTTCTAATTTAAGGTTTTTAATTTATGCATCTGATGTTTTGAAGATCAGCTTCACACGATATTTTAATGGTAAAGTTTAATTCCTCAGTAGTTGTAAAAAAAATACTGCAAGGATATAATTATTATAAAGAAATCTAAACTATTACTTACGATGTGGTTCGTAAAGATCTGTTTCTTTTATTGTAGCTTTTGTAAGCCAGTGTGTAAGACGAAGTTGAGGGTTTCTCATACAAAAGCTGAGGACACCCTATCGAAATTCACAAGGTTTTATATCACAATTACAGCCTCTGTAAATAACACTTATAATTCCCAAATTTTTTTCGTATTTCATACCATCCTTAATTGGTTAAACGATTGAAAGACATAGTAAGGAAATTTTTGAGCTCATATCGAGTTATTTGGAGAAAATCGCTCAGAACTGTTTCTTTTCTTTAGATACGAAATATTAAGATCATTAAAAGAAATATTTCTCAAAATAACTTCTAATTTAAGGTTTTTAATTTATGCATCTGATGTTTTGAAGATCAGCTTCACACGATATTTTAATGGTAAAGTTTAATTCCTCAGTAGTTGTAAAAAAAATACTGCAAGGATATAATTATTATAAAGAAATCTAAACTATTACTTACGATGTGGTTCGTAAAGATCTGTTTCTTTTATTGTAGCTTTTGTAAGCCAGTGTGTAAGACGAAGTTGAGGATTTCTCATACAAAAGCTGAGGACACCCTATCGAAATTCACAAGGTTTTATATCACAATTACAGCCTCTGTAAATAACACTTATAATTCCCAAATTTTTTTCGTATTTCATACCATCCTTAATTGGTTAAACGATTGAAAGACATAGTAAGGAAATTTTTGAGCTCATATCGAGTTATTTGGAGAAAATCGCTCAGAACTGTTTCTTTTCTTTAGATACGAAATATTAAGATCATTAAAAGAAATATTTCTCAAAATAACTTCTAATTTAAGGTTTTTAATTTATGCATCTGATGTTTTGAAGATCAGCTTCACACGATATTTTAATGGTAAAGTTTAATTCCTCAGTAGTTGTAAAAAAAATACTGCAAGGATATAATTATTATAAAGAAATCTAAACTATTACTTACGATGTGGTTCGTAAAGATCTGTTTCTTTTATTGTAGCTTTTGTAAGCCAGTGTGTAAGACGAAGTTGAGGGTTTCTCATACAAAAGCTGAGGACACCCTATCGAAATTCACAAGGTTTTATATCACAATTACAGCCTCTGTAAATAACACTTATAATTCCCAAATTTTTTTCGTATTTCATACCATCCTTATTTGGTTAAACGATTGAAAGACATAGTAAGGAAATTTTTGAGCTCATATCGAGTTATTTGGAGAAAATCGCTCAGAACTGTTTCTTTTCTTTAGATACGAAATATTAAGATCATTAAAAGAAATATTTCTCAAAATAACTTCTAATTTAAGGTTTTTAATTTATGCATCTGATGTTTTGAAGATCAGCTTCACACGATATTTT
This sequence comes from Acrocera orbiculus, assembly GCA_947359355.1. Classification (NCBI taxonomy): domain Eukaryota; kingdom Metazoa; phylum Arthropoda; class Insecta; order Diptera; family Acroceridae; genus Acrocera; species Acrocera orbiculus. Next base: position 44,512,693 of record OX375756.1, on the reverse strand, counting down.
AATGGTAAAGTTTAATTCCTCAGTAGTTGTAAAAAAAATACTGCAAGGATATAATTATTATAAAGAAATCTAAACTATTACTTACGATGTGGTTCGTAAAGATCTGTTTCTTTTATTGTAGCTTTTGTAAGCCAGTGTGTAAGACGAAGTTGAGGGTTTCTCATACAAAAGCTGAGGACACTCTATCGAAATTCACAAGGTTTTATATCACAATTACAGCCTCTGTAACAAAAACTTATAATTCTCAAATTTTTTTCGTATTTCATACCATCCTTAATTGGTTAAACGATTGAAAGACATAGTAAGGAAATTTTTGAGCTCATATCGAGTTATTTGGAGAAAATCGCTCAGAACTGTTTCTTTTCTTTAGATACGAAATATTAAGATCATTAAAAGAAATATTTCTCAAAATAACTTCTAATTTAAGGTTTTTAATTTATGCATCTGATGTTTTGAAGATCAGCTTCACACGATATTTTAATGGTAAAGTTTAATTCCTCAGTAGTTGTAAAAAAAATACTGCAAGGATATAATTATTATAAAGAAATCTAAACTATTACTTACGATGTGGTTCGTAAAGATCTGTTTCTTTTATTGTAGCTTTTGTAAGCCAGTGTGTAAGACGAAGTTGAGGGTTTCTCATACAAAAGCTGAGGACACCCTATCGAAATTCACAAGGTTTTATATCACAATTACAGCCTCTGTAAATAACACTTATAATTCCCAAATTTTTTTCGTATTTCATACCATCCTTAATTGGTTAAACGATTGAAAGACATAGTAAGGAAATTTTTGAGCTCATATCGAGTTATTTGGAGAAAATCGCTTAGAACTATTTCTTTTCTTTAGATACGAAATATTAAGATCATTAAAAGAAATATTTCCCAAACTTACTTCTAATTTAAGGTTTTTAATTTATGCATCTGATGTTTTGAAGATCAGCTTCACACGATATTTTAATGGTAAAGTTTAATTCCTCAGTAGTTGTAAAAAAAATACTGCAAGGATATAATTATTATAAAGAAATCTAAACTATTACTTACGATGTGGTTCGTAAAGATCTGTTTCTTTTATTGTAGCTTTTGTAAGCCAGTGTGTAAGACGAAGTTGAGGGTTTCTCATACAAAAGCTGAGGACACCCTATCGAAATTCACAAGGTTTTATATCACAATTACAGCCTCTGTAAATAACACTTATAATTCCCAAATTTTTTTCGTATTTCATACCATCCTTAATTGCTTAAACGATTGAAAGACATAGTAAGGAAATTTTTGAGCTCATATCGAGTTATTTGGAGAAAATCGCTCAGAACTGTTTCTTTTCTTTAGATACGAAATATTAAGATCATTAAAAGAAATATTTCCCAAACTTACTTCTAATTTAAGGTTTTTAATTTATGCATCTGATGTTTTGAAGATCAGCTTCACACGATATTTTAATGGTAAAGTTTAATTCCTCAGTAGTTGTAAAAAAAATACTGCAAGGATATAATTATTATAAAGAAATCTAAACTATTACTTACGATGTGGTTCGTAAAGATCTGTTTCTTTTATTGTAGCTTTTGTAAGCCAGTGTGTAAGACGAAGTTGAGGGTTTCTCATACAAAAGCTGAGGACACCCTATCGAAATTCACAAGGTTTTATATCACAATTACAGCCTCTGTAAATAACACTTATAATTCCCAAATTTTTTTCGTATTTCATACCATCCTTAATTGGTTAAACGATTGAAAGACATAGTAAGGAAATTTTTGAGCTCATATCGAGTTATTTGGAGAAAATCGCTCAGAACTGTTTCTTTTCTTTAGATACGAAATATTAAGATCATTAAAAGAAATATTTCTCAAAATAACTTCTAATTTAAGGTTTTTAATTTATGCATCTGATGTTTTGAAGATCAGTTTCACACGATATTTTAATGGTAAAGTTTAATTCCTCAGTAGTTGTAAAAAAAATACTGCAAGGATATAATTATTATAAAGAAATCTAAACTATTACTTACGATGTGGTTCGTAAAGATCTGTTTCTTTTATTGTAGCTTTTGTAAGCCAGTGTGTAAGACGAAGTTGAGGGTTTCTCATACAAAAGCTGAGGACACCCTATCGAAATTCACAAGGTTTTATATCACAATTACAGCCTCTGTAAATAACACTTATAATTCTCAAATTTTTTTCGTATTTCATACCATCCTTAATTGGTTAAACGATTGAAAGACATAGTAAGGAAATTTTTGAGCTCATATCGAGTTATTTGGAGAAAATCGCTCAGAACTGTTTCTTTTCTTTAGATACGAAATATTAAGATCATTAAAAGAAATATTTCTCAAAATAACTTCTAATTTAAGGTTTTTAATTTATGCATCTGATGTTTTGAAGATCAGCTTCACACGATATTTTAATGGTAAAGTTTAATTCCTCAGTAGTTGTAAAAAAAATACTGCAAGGATATAATTATTATAAAGAAATCTAAACTATTACTTACGATGTGGTTCGTAAAGATCTGTTTCTTTTATTGTAGCTTTTGTAAGCCAGTGTGTAAGACGAAGTTGAGGGTTTCTCATACAAAAGCTGAGGACACCCTATCGAAATTCACAAGGTTTTATATCACAATTACAGCCTCTGTAAATAACACTTATAATTCCCAAATTTTTTTCGTATTTCATACCATCCTTAATTGGTTAAACGATTGAAAGACATAGTAAGGAAATTTTTGAGCTCATATCGAGTTATTTGGAGAAAATCGCTCAGAACTGTTTCTTTTCTTTAGATACGAAATATTAAGATCATTAAAAGAAATATTTCTCAAAATAACTTCTAATTTAAGGTTTTTAATTTATGCATCTGATGTTTTGAAGATCAGCTTCACACGATATTTTAATGGTAAAGTTTAATTCCTCAGTAGTTGTAAAAAAAATACTGCAAGGATATAATTATTATAAAGAAATCTAAACTATTACTTACGATGTGGTTCGTAAAGATCTGTTTCTTTTATTGTAGCTTTTGTAAGCCAGTGTGTAAGACGAAGTTGAGGGTTTCTCATACAAAAGCTGAGGACACCCTATCGAAATTCACAAGGTTTTATATCACAATTACAGCCTCTGTAAATAACACTTATAATTCCCAAATTTTTTTCGTATTTCATACCATCCTTAATTGGTTAAACGATTGAAAGACATAGTAAGGAAATTTTTGAGCTCATATCGAGTTATTTGGAGAAAATCGCTCAGAACTGTTTCTTTTCTTTAGATACGAAATATTAAGATCATTAAAAGAAATATTTCTCAAAATAACTTCTAATTTAAGGTTTTTAATTTATGCATCTGATGTTTTGAAGATCAGCTTCACACGATATTTTAATGGTAAAGTTTAATTCCTCAGTAGTTGTAAAAAAAATACTGCAAGGATATAATTATTATAAAGAAATCTAAACTATTACTTACGATGTGGTTCGTAAAGATCTGTTTCTTTTATTGTAGCTTTTGTAAGCCAGTGTGTAAGACGAAGTTGAGGGTTTCTCATACAAAAGCTGAGGACACCCTATCGAAATTCACAAGGTTTTATATCACAATTACAGCCTCTGTAAATAACACTTATAATTCCCAAATTTTTTTCGTATTTCATACCATCCTTAATTGGTTAAACGATTGAAAGACATAGTAAGGAAATTTTTGAACTCATATCGAGTTATTTGGAGAAAATCGCTCAGAACTGTTTCTTTTCTTTAGATACGAAATATTAAGATCATTAAAAGAAATATTTCTCAAAATAACTTCTAATTTAAGGTTTTTAATTTATGCATCTGATGTTTTGAAGATCAGCTTCACACGATATTTTAATGGTAAAGTTTAATTCCTCAGTAGTTGTAAAAAAAATACTGCAAGGATATAATTATTATAAAGAAATCTAAACTATTACTTACGATGTGGTTCGTAAAGATCTGTTTCTTTTATTGTAGCTTTTGTAAGCCAGTGTGTAAGACGAAGTTGAGGGTTTCTCATACAAAAGCTGAGGACATCCTATCGAAATTCACAAGGTTTTACATCACAATTACAGCCTCTGTAAATAACACTTATAATTCCCAAATTTTTTTCGTATTTCATACCATCCTTAATTGGTTAAACGATTGAAAGACATAGTAAGGAAATTTTTGAGCTCATATCGAGTTATTTGGAGAAAATCGCTCAGAACTGTTTCTTTTCTTTAGATACGAAATATTAAGATCATTAAAAGAAATATTTCTCAAAATAACTTCTAATTTAAGGTTTTTAATTTATGCATCTGATCTTTTGAAGATCAGCTTCACACGATATTTTAATGGTAAAGTTTAATTCCTCAGTAGTTGTAAAAAAAATACTGCAAGGATATAATTATTATAAAGAAATCTAAACTATTACTTACGATGTGGTTCGTAAAGATCTGTTTCTTTTATTGTAGCTTTTGTAAGCCAGTGTGTAAGACGAAGTTGAGGGTTTCTCATACAAAAGCTGAGGACACCCAATCGAAATTCACAAGGTTTTATATCACAATTACAGCCTCTGTAACAAAAACTTATAATTCTCAAATTTTTTTCGTATTTCATACCATCCTTAATTGGTTAAACGATTGAAAGACATAGTAAGGAAATTTTTGAGCTCATATCGAGTTATTTGGAGAAATTCGCTCAGAACTGTTTCTTTTCCTTAGCTTCGAAATATTAAGATCATTAAAAGAAATATTTCCCAAACTTACTTCTAATTTAAGGTTTTTAATTTATGCATCTAATGTTTTGAAGATCAGCTTCACACGATATTTTAATGGTAAAGTTTAATTCCTCAGTAGTTGTAAAAAAAATACTGCAAGGATATAATTATTATAAAGAAATCTAAACTATTACTTACGATGTGGTTCGTAAAGATCTGTTTCTTTTATTGTAGCTTTTGTAAGCCAGTGTGTAAGACGAAGTTGAGGGTTTCTCATACAAAAGCTGAGGACACCCTATCGAAAGTCACAAGGTTTTATATCACAATTACAGCCTCTGTAAATAACACTTATAATTCCCAAATTTTTTTCGTATTTCATACCATTTTGGTTAAACGATTGAAAGACATAGTAAGGAAATTTTTGAGCTCATATCGAGTTATTTGGAGAAAATCGCTCAGAACTGTTTCTTTTCTTTAGATACGAAATATTAAGATCATTAAAAGAAATATTTCTCAAAATAACTTCTAATTTAAGGTTTTTAATTTATGCATCTGATGTTTTGAAGATCAGCTTCACACGATATTTTAATGGTAAAGTTTAATTCCTCAGTAGTTGTAAAAAAAATACTGCAAGGATATAATTATTATAAAGAAATCTAAACTATTACTTACGATGTGGTTCGTAAAGATCTGTTTCTTTTATTGTAGCTTTTGTAAGCCAGTGTGTAAGACGAAGTTGAGGGTTTCTCATACAAAAGCTGAGGACACCCTATCGAAATTCACAAGGTTTTATATCACAATTACAGCCTCTGTAACAAAAACTTATAATTCTCAAATTTTTTTCGTATTTCATACCATCCTTAATTGGTTAAACGATTGAAAGACATAGTAAGGAAATTTTTGAGCTCATATCGAGTTATTTGGAGAAAATCGCTCAGAACTATTTCTTTTCTTTAGATACGAAATATTAAGATCATTAAAAGAAATATTTCCCAAATTTACTTCTAATTTAAGGTTTTTAATTTATGCATCTAATGTTTTGAAGATCAGCTTCACACGATACTTTAATGGTAAAGTTTAATTCCTCAGTAGTTGTAAAAAAAATACTGCAAGGATATAATTATTATAAAGAAATCTAAACTATTACTTACGATGTGGTTCGTAAAGATCTGTTTCTTTTATTGTAGCTTTTGTAAGCCAGTGTGTAAGACGAAGTTGAGGGTTTCTCATACAAAAGCTGAGGACACCCTATCGAAATTCACAAGGTTTTATATCACAATTACAGCCTCTGTAACAAAAACTTATAATTCTCAAATTTTTTTCGTATTTCATACCATCCTTAATTGGTTAAACGATTGAAAGACATAGTAAGGAAATTTTTGAGCTCATATCGAGTTATTTGGAGAAAATCGCTCAGAACTATTTCTTTTCTTTAGATACGAAATATTAAGATCATTAAAAGAAATATTTCCCAAACTTACTTCTAATTTAAGGTTTTTAATTTATGCATCTAATGTTTTGAAGATCAGCTTCACACGATATTTTAATGGTAAAGTTTAATTCCTCAGTAGTTGTAAAAAAAATACTGCAAGGATATAATTATTATAAAGAAATCTAAACTATTACTTACGATGTGGTTCGTAAAGATCTGTTTCTTTTATTGTAGCTTTTGTAAGCCAGTGTGTAAGACGAAGTTGAGGGTTTCTCATACAAAAGCTGAGGACACCCTATCGAAATTCACAAGGTTTTATATCACAATTACAGCCTCTGTAACAAAAACTTATAATTCTCAAATTTTTTTCGTATTTCATACCATCCTTAATTGGTTAAACGATTGAAAGACATAGTAAGGAAATTTTTGAGCTCATATCGAGTTATTTGGAGAAAATCGCTCAGAACTATTTCTTTTCTTTAGATACGAAATATTAAGATCATTAAAAGAAATATTTCCCAAATTTACTTCTAATTTAAGGTTTTTAATTTATGCATCTAATGTTTTGAAGATCAGCTTCACACGATATTTTAATGGTAAAGTTTAATTCCTCAGTAGTTGTAAAAAAAATACAGCAAGGATATAATTATTATAAAGAAATCTAAACTATTACTTACGATGTGGTTCGTAAAGATCTGTTTCTTTTATTGTAGCTTTTGTAAGCCAGTGTGTAAGACGAAGTTTAGGGTTTCTCATACAAAAGCTGAGGACACCCTATCGAAATTCACAAGGTTTTATATCACAATTACAGCCTCTGTAACAAAAACTTATAATTCTCAAATTTTTTTCGTATTTCATACCATCCTTAATTGGTTAAACGATTGAAAGACATAGTAAGGAAATTTTTGAGCTCATATCGAGTTATTTGGAGAAAATCGCTCAGAACTGTTTCTTTTCTTTAGATACGAAATATTAAGATCATTAAAAGAAATATTTCTCAAAATAACTTCTAATTTAAGGTTTTTAATTTATGCATCTGATGTTTTGAAGATCAGCTTCACACGATATTTTAATGGTAAAGTTTAATTCCTCAGTAGTTGTAAAAAAAATACTGCAAGGATATAATTATTATAAAGAAATCTAAACTATTACTTACGATGTGGTACGTAAAGATCTGTTTCTTTTATTGTAGCTTTTGTAAGCCAGTGTGTAAGACGAAGTTGAGGGTTTCTCATACAAAAGCTGAGGACACCCTATCGAAAGTCACAAGGTTTTATATCACAATTACAGCCTCTGTAAATAACACTTATAATTCCCAAATTTTTTTCGTATTTCATACCATCCTTAATTGGTTAAACGATTGAAAGACATAGTAAGGAAATTTTTGAACTCATATCGAGTTATTTGGAGAAAATCGCTCAGAACTGTTTCTTTTCTTTAGATACGAAATATTAAGATCATTAAAAGAAATATTTCTCAAAATAACTTCTAATTTAAGGTTTTTAATTTATGCATCTGATGTTTTGAAGATCAGCTTCACACGATATTTTAATGGTAAAGTTTAATTCCTCAGTAGTTGTAAAAAAAATACTGCAAGGATATAATTATTATAAAGAAATCTAAACTATTACTTACGATGTGGTTCGTAAAGATCTGTTTCTTTTATTGTAGCTTTTGTAAGCCAGTGTGTAAGACGAAGTTGAGGGTTTCTCATACAAAAGCTGAGGACATCCTATCGAAATTCACAAGGTTTTACATCACAATTACAGCCTCTGTAAATAACACTTATAATTCCCAAATTTTTTTCGTATTTCATACCATCCTTAATTGGTTAAACGATTGAAAGACATAGTAAGGAAATTTTTGAGCTCATATCGAGTTATTTGGAGAAAATCGCTCAGAACTGTTTCTTTTCTTTAGATACGAAATATTAAGATCATTAAAAGAAATATTTCTCAAAATAACTTCTAATTTAAGGTTTTTAATTTATGCATCTGATCTTTTGAAGATCAGCTTCACACGATATTTTAATGGTAAAGTTTAATTCCTCAGTAGTTGTAAAAAAAATACTGCAAGGATATAATTATTATAAAGAAATCTAAACTATTACTTACGATGTGGTTCGTAAAGATCTGTTTCTTTTATTGTAGCTTTTGTAAGCCAGTGTGTAAGACGAAGTTGAGGGTTTCTCATACAAAAGCTGAGGACACCCAATCGAAATTCACAAGGTTTTATATCACAATTACAGCCTCTGTAACAAAAACTTATAATTCTCAAATTTTTTTCGTATTTCATACCATCCTTAATTGGTTAAACGATTGAAAGACATAGTAAGGAAATTTTTGAGCTCATATCGAGTTATTTGGAGAAATTCGCTCAGAACTGTTTCTTTTCCTTAGCTTCGAAATATTAAGATCATTAAAAGAAATATTTCCCAAACTTACTTCTAATTTAAGGTTTTTAATTTATGCATCTAATGTTTTGAAGATCAGCTTCACACGATATTTTAATGGTAAAGTTTAATTCCTCAGTAGTTGTAAAAAAAATACTGCAAGGATATAATTATTATAAAGAAATCTAAACTATTACTTACGATGTGGTTCGTAAAGATCTGTTTCTTTTATTGTAGCTTTTGTAAGCCAGTGTGTAAGACGAAGTTGAGGGTTTCTCATACAAAAGCTGAGGACACCCTATCGAAAGTCACAAGGTTTTATATCACAATTACAGCCTCTGTAAATAACACTTATAATTCCCAAATTTTTTTCGTATTTCATACCATTTTGGTTAAACGATTGAAAGACATAGTAAGGAAATTTTTGAGCTCATATCGAGTTATTTGGAGAAAATCGCTCAGAACTGTTTCTTTTCTTTAGATACGAAATATTAAGATCATTAAAAGAAATATTTCTCAAAATAACTTCTAATTTAAGGTTTTTAATTTATGCATCTGATGTTTTGAAGATCAGCTTCACACGATATTTTAATGGTAAAGTTTAATTCCTCAGTAGTTGTAAAAAAAATACTGCAAGGATATAATTATTATAAAGAAATCTAAACTATTACTTACGATGTGGTTCGTAAAGATCTGTTTCTTTTATTGTAGCTTTTGTAAGCCAGTGTGTAAGACGAAGTTGAGGGTTTCTCATACAAAAGCTGAGGACACCCTATCGAAATTCACAAGGTTTTATATCACAATTACAGCCTCTGTAACAAAAACTTATAATTCTCAAATTTTTTTCGTATTTCATACCATCCTTAATTGGTTAAACGATTGAAAGACATAGTAAGGAAATTTTTGAGCTCATATCGAGTTATTTGGAGAAAATCGCTCAGAACTATTTCTTTTCTTTAGATACGAAATATTAAGATCATTAAAAGAAATATTTCCCAAATTTACTTCTAATTTAAGGTTTTTAATTTATGCATCTAATGTTTTGAAGATCAGCTTCACACGATACTTTAATGGTAAAGTTTAATTCCTCAGTAGTTGTAAAAAAAATACTGCAAGGATATAATTATTATAAAGAAATCTAAACTATTACTTACGATGTGGTTCGTAAAGATCTGTTTCTTTTATTGTAGCTTTTGTAAGCCAGTGTGTAAGACGAAGTTGAGGGTTTCTCATACAAAAGCTGAGGACACCCTATCGAAATTCACAAGGTTTTATATCACAATTACAGCCTCTGTAACAAAAACTTATAATTCTCAAATTTTTTTCGTATTTCATACCATCCTTAATTGGTTAAACGATTGAAAGACATAGTAAGGAAATTTTTGAGCTCATATCGAGTTATTTGGAGAAAATCGCTCAGAACTATTTCTTTTCTTTAGATACGAAATATTAAGATCATTAAAAGAAATATTTCCCAAACTTACTTCTAATTTAAGGTTTTTAATTTATGCATCTAATGTTTTGAAGATCAGCTTCACACGATATTTTAATGGTAAAGTTTAATTCCTCAGTAGTTGTAAAAAAAATACTGCAAGGATATAATTATTATAAAGAAATCTAAACTATTACTTACGATGTGGTTCGTAAAGATCTGTTTCTTTTATTGTAGCTTTTGTAAGCCAGTGTGTAAGACGAAGTTGAGGGTTTCTCATACAAAAGCTGAGGACACCCTATCGAAATTCACAAGGTTTTATATCACAATTACAGCCTCTGTAACAAAAACTTATAATTCTCAAATTTTTTTCGTATTTCATACCATCCTTAATTGGTTAAACGATTGAAAGACATAGTAAGGAAATTTTTGAGCTCATATCGAGTTATTTGGAGAAAATCGCTCAGAACTATTTCTTTTCTTTAGATACGAAATATTAAGATCATTAAAAGAAATATTTCCCAAATTTACTTCTAATTTAAGGTTTTTAATTTATGCATCTAATGTTTTGAAGATCAGCTTCACACGATATTTTAATGGTAAAGTTTAATTCCTCAGTAGTTGTAAAAAAAATACAGCAAGGATATAATTATTATAAAGAAATCTAAACTATTACTTACGATGTGGTTCGTAAAGATCTGTTTCTTTTATTGTAGCTTTTGTAAGCCAGTGTGTAAGACGAAGTTTAGGGTTTCTCATACAAAAGCTGAGGACACCCTATCGAAATTCACAAGGTTTTATATCACAATTACAGCCTCTGTAACAAAAACTTATAATTCTCAAATTTTTTTCGTATTTCATACCATCCTTAATTGGTTAAACGATTGAAAGACATAGTAAGGAAATTTTTGAGCTCATATCGAGTTATTTGGAGAAAATCGCTCAGAACTGTTTCTTTTCTTTAGATACGAAATATTAAGATCATTAAAAGAAATATTTCTCAAAATAACTTCTAATTTAAGGTTTTTAATTTATGCATCTGATGTTTTGAAGATCAGCTTCACACGATATTTTAATGGTAAAGTTTAATTCCTCAGTAGTTGTAAAAAAAATACTGCAAGGATATAATTATTATAAAGAAATCTAAACTATTACTTACGATGTGGTACGTAAAGATCTGTTTCTTTTATTGTAGCTTTTGTAAGCCAGTGTGTAAGACGAAGTTGAGGGTTTCTCATACAAAAGCTGAGGACACCCTATCGAAATTCACAAGGTTTTATATCACAATTACAGCCTCTGTAAATAACACTTATAATTCCCAAATTTTTTTCGTATTTCATACCATCCTTAATTGGTTAAACGATTGAAAGACATAGTAAGGAAATTTTTGAGCTCATATCGAGTTATTTGGAGAAAATCGCTCAGAACTGTTTCTTTTCTTTAGATACGAAATATTAAGATCATTAAAAGAAATATTTCTCAAAATAACTTCTAATTTAAGGTTTTTAATTTATGCATCTGATGTTTTGAAGATCAGCTTCACACGATATTTTAATGGTAAAGTTTAATTCCTCAGTAGTTGTAAAAAAAATACTGCAAGGATATAATTATTATAAAGAAATCTAAGCTATTACTTACGATGTGGTTCGTAAAGATCTGTTTCTTTTATTGTAGCTTTTGTAAGCCAGTGTGTAAGACGAAATTGAGGGTTTCTCATACAAAAGCTGAGGACACCCTATCGAAATTCACAAGGTTTTATATCACAATTACAGCCTCTGTAAATAACACTTATAATTCCCAAATTTTTTTCGTATTTCATACCATCCTTAATTGGTTAAACGATTGAAAGACATAGTAAGGAAATTTTAGAGCTCATATCGAGTTATTTGGAGAAAATCGCTCAGAACTGTTTCTTTTCTTTAGATACGAAATATTAAGATCATTAAAAGAAATATTTCTCAAAATAACTTCTAATTTAAGGTTTTTAATTTATGCATCTGATGTTTTGAAGATCAGCTTCACACGATATTTTAATGGTAAAGTTTAATTCCTCAGTAGTTGTAAAAAAAATACTGCAAGGATATAATTATTATAAAGAAATCTAAACTATTACTTACGATGTGGTTCGTAAAGATCTGTTTCTTTTATTGTAGCTTTTGTAAGCCAGTGTGTAAGACGAAGTTGAGGGTTTCTCATACAAAAGCTGAGGACACCCTATCGAAATTCACAAGGTTTTATATCACAATTACAGCCTCTGTAAATAACACTTATAATTCCCAAATTTTTTTCGTATTTCATACCATCCTTAATTGGTTAAACGATTGAAAGACATAGTAAGGAAATTTTTGAGCTCATATCGAGTTATTTGGAGAAAATCGCTCAGAACTGTTTCTTTTCTTTAGATACGAAATATTAAGATCATTAAAAGAAATATTTCTCAAAATAACTTCTAATTTAAGGTTTTTAATTTATGCATCTGATGTTTTGAAGATCAGCTTCACACGATATTTTAATGGTAAAGTTTAATTCCTCAGTAGTTGTAAAAAAAATACTGCAAGGATATAATTATTATAAAGAAATCTAAACTATTACTTACGATGTGGTTCGTAAAGATCTGTTTCTTTTATTGTAGCTTTTGTAAGCCAGTGTGTAAGACGAAGTTGAGGGTTTCTCATACAAAAGCTGAGGACACCCTATCGAAATTCACAAGGTTTTATATCACAATTACAGCCTCTGTAAATAACACTTATAATTCCCAAATTTTTTTCGTATTTCATACCATCCTTAATTGCTTAAACGATTGAAAGACATAGTAAGGAAATTTTTGAGCTCATATCGAGTTATTTGGAGAAAATCGCTCAGAACTGTTTCTTTTCTTTAGATACGAAATATTAAGATCATTAAAAGAAATATTTCCCAAACTTACTTCTAATTTAAGGTTTTTAATTTATGCATCTGATGTTTTGAAGATCAGCTTCACACGATATTTTAATGGTAAAGTTTAATTCCTCAGTAGTTGTAAAAAAAATACTGCAAGGATATAATTATTATAAAGAAATCTAAACTATTACTTACGATGTGGTTCGTAAAGATCTGTTTCTTTTATTGTAGCTTTTGTAAGCCAGTGTGTAAGACGAAGTTGAGGGTTTCTCATACAAAAGCTGAGGACATCCTATCGAAATTCACAAGGTTTTACATCACAATTACAGCCTCTGTAAATAACACTTATAATTCCCAAATTTTTTTCGTATTTCATACCATTCTTAATTGGTTAAACGATTGAAAGACATAGTAAGGAAATTTTTGAGCTCATATCGAGTTATTTGGAGAAAATCGCTCAGAACTGTTTCTTTTCTTTAGATACGAAATATTAAGATCATTAAAAGAAATATTTCTCAAAATAACTTCTAATTTAAGGTTTTTAATTTATGCATCTGATGTTTTGAAGATCAGCTTCACACGATATTTTAATGGTAAAGTTTAATTCCTCAGTAGTTGTAAAAAAAATACTGCAAGGATATAATTATTATAAAGAAATCTAAACTATTACTTACGATGTGGTTCGTAAAGATCTGTTTCTTTTATTGTAGCTTTTGTAAGCCAGTGTGTAAGACGAAGTTGAGGGTTTCTCATACAAAAGCTGAGGACACCCTATCGAAATTCACAAGGTTTTATATCACAATTACAGCCTCTGTAAATAACACTTATAATTCCCAAATTTTTTTCGTATTTCATACCATCCTTAATTGGTTAAACGATTGAAAGACATAGTAAGGAAATTTTTGAGCTCATATCGAGTTATTTGGAGAAAATCGCTCAGAACTGTTTCTTTTCTTTAGATACGAAATATTAAGATCATTAAAAGAAATATTTCCCAAACTTACTTCTAATTTAAGGTTTTTAATTTATGCATCTAATGTTTTGAAGATCAGCTTCACACGATACTTTAATGGTAAAGTTTAATTCCTCAGTAGTTGTAAAAAAAATACTGCAAGGATATAATTATTATAAAGAAATCTAAACTATTACTTACGATGTGGTTCGTAAAGATCTGTTTGTTTTATTGTAGCTTTTGTAAGCCAGTGTGTAAGACGAAGTTGAGGGTTTCTCATACAAAAGCTGAGGACATCCTATCGAAATTCACAAGGTTTTACATCACAATTACAGCCTCTGTAAATAACACTTATAATTCCCAAATTTTTTTCGTATTTCATACCATCCTTAATTGGTTAAACGATTGAAAGACATAGTAAGGAAATTTTTGAGCTCATATCGAGTTATTTGGAGAAAATCGCTCAGAACTATTTCTTTTCTTTAGATACGAAATATTAAGATCATTAAAAGAAATATTTCCCAAATTTACTTCTAATTTAAGGTTTTTAATTTATGCATCTAATGTTTTGAAGATCAGCTTCACACGATACTTTAATGGTAAAGTTTAATTCCTCAGTAGTTGTAAAAAAAATACTGCAAGGATATAATTATTATAAAGAAATCTAAACTATTACTTACGATGTGGTTCGTAAAGATCTGTTTCTTTTATTGTAGCTTTTGTAAGCCAGTGTGTAAGACGAAGTTGAGGGTTTCTCATACAAAAGCTGAGGACACCCTATCGAAATTCACAAGGTTTTATATCACAATTACAGCCTCTGTAAATAACACTTATAATTCCCAAATTTTTTTCGTATTTCATACCATCCTTAATTGCTTAAACGATTGAAAGACATAGTAAGGAAATTTTTGAGCTCATATCGAGTTATTTGGAGAAAATCGCTCAGAACTGTTTCTTTTCTTTAGATACGAAATATTAAGATCATTAAAAGAAATATTTCCCAAACTTACTTCTAATTTAAGGTTTTTAATTTATGCATCTGATGTTTTGAAGATCAGCTTCACACGATATTTTAATGGTAAAGTTTAATTCCTCAGTAGTTGTAAAAAAAATACTGCAAGGATATAATTATTATAAAGAAATCTAAACTATTACTTACGATGTGGTTCGTAAAGATCTGTTTCTTTTATTGTAGCTTTTGTAAGCCAGTGTGTAAGACGAAGTTGAGGGTTTCTCATACAAAAGCTGAGGACATCCTATCGAAATTCACAAGGTTTTACATCACAATTACAGCCTCTGTAAATAACACTTATAATTCCCAAATTTTTTTCGTATTTCATACCATTCTTAATTGGTTAAACGATTGAAAGACATAGTAAGGAAATTTTTGAGCTCATATCGAGTTATTTGGAGAAAATCGCTCAGAACTGTTTCTTTTCTTTAGATACGAAATATTAAGATCATTAAAAGAAATATTTCTCAAAATAACTTCTAATTTAAGGTTTTTAATTTATGCATCTGATGTTTTGAAGATCAGCTTCACACGATATTTTAATGGTAAAGTTTAATTCCTCAGTAGTTGTAAAAAAAATACTGCAAGGATATAATTATTATAAAGAAATCTAAACTATTACTTACGATGTGGTTCGTAAAGATCTGTTTGTTTTATTGTAGCTTTTGTAAGCCAGTGTGTAAGACGAAGTTGAGGGTTTCTCATACAAAAGCTGAGGACACCCTATCGAAATTCACAAGGTTTTATATCACAATTACAGCCTCTGTAAATAACACTTATAATTCCCAAATTTTTTTCGTATTTCATACCATCCTTAATTGCTTAAACGATTGAAAGACATAGTAAGGAAATTTTTGAGCTCATATCGAGTTATTTGGAGAAAATCGCTCAGAACTGTTTCTTTTCTTTAGATACGAAATATTAAGATCATTAAAAGAAATATTTCCCAAACTTACTTCTAATTTAAGGTTTTTAATTTATGCATCTGATGTTTTGAAGATCAGCTTCACACGATATTTTAATGGTAAAGTTTAATTCCTCAGTAGTTGTAAAAAAAATACTGCAAGGATATAATTATTATAAAGAAATCTAAACTATTACTTACGATGTGGTTCGTAAAGATCTGTTTGTTTTATTGTAGCTTTTGTAAGCCAGTGTGTAAGACGAAGTTGAGGGTTTCTCATACAAAAGCTGAGGACATCCTATCGAAATTCACAAGGTTTTACATCACAATTACAGCCTCTGTAAATAACACTTATAATTCCCAAATTTTTTTCGTATTTCATACCATTCTTAATTGGTTAAACGATTGAAAGACATAGTAAGGAAATTTTTGAGCTCATATCGAGTTATTTGGAGAAAATCGCTCAGAACTGTTTCTTTTCTTTAGATACGAAATATTAAGATCATTAAAAGAAATATTTCTCAAAATAACTTCTAATTTAAGGTTTTTAATTTATGCATCTGATGTTTTGAAGATCAGCTTCACACGATATTTTAATGGTAAAGTTTAATTCCTCAGTAGTTGTAAAAAAAATACTGCAAGGATATAATTATTATAAAGAAATCTAAACTATTACTTACGATGTGGTTCGTAAAGATCTGTTTCTTTTATTGTAGCTTTTGTAAGCCAGTGTGTAAGACGAAGTTGAGGGTTTCTCATACAAAAGCTGAGGACACCCTATCGAAATTCACAAGGTTTTATATCACAATTACAGCCTCTGTAAATAACACTTATAATTCCCAAATTTTTTTCGTATTTCATACCATCCTTAATTGGTTAAACGATTGAAAGACATAGTAAGGAAATTTTTGAACTCATATCGAGTTATTTGGAGAAAATCGCTCAGAACTGTTTCTTTTCTTTAGATACGAAATATTAAGATCATTAAAAGAAATATTTCTCAAAATAACTTCTAATTTAAGGTTTTTAATTTATGCATCTGATGTTTTGAAGATCAGCTTCACACGATATTTTAATGGTAAAGTTTAATTCCTCAGTAGTTGTAAAAAAAATACTGCAAGGATATAATTATTATAAAGAAATCTAAACTATTACTTACGATGTGGTTCGTAAAGATCTGTTTCTTTTATTGTAGCTTTTGTAAGCCAGTGTGTAAGACGAAGTTGAGGGTTTCTCATACAAAAGCTGAGGACATCCTATCGAAATTCACAAGGTTTTACATCACAATTACAGCCTCTGTAAATAACACTTATAATTCCCAAATTTTTTTCGTATTTCATACCATCCTTAATTGGTTAAACGATTGAAAGACATAGTAAGGAAATTTTTGAGCTCATATCGAGTTATTTGGAGAAAATCGCTCAGAACTGTTTCTTTTCTTTAGATACGAAATATTAAGATCATTAAAAGAAATATTTCTCAAAATAACTTCTAATTTAAGGTTTTTAATTTATGCATCTGATGTTTTGAAGATCAGCTTCACACGATATTTTAATGGTAAAGTTTAATTCCTCAGTAGTTGTAAAAAAAATACTGCAAGGATATAATTATTATAAAGAAATCTAAACTATTACTTACGATGTGGTTCGTAAAGATCTGTTTCTTTTATTGTAGCTTTTGTAAGCCAGTGTGTAAGACGAAGTTGAGGGTTTCTCATACAAAAGCTGAGGACACCCTATCGAAATTCACAAGGTTTTATATCACAATTACAGCCTCTGTAACAAAAACTTATAATTCTCAAATTTTTTTCGTATTTCATACCATCCTTAATTGGTTAAACGATTGAAAGACATAGTAAGGAAATTTTTGAGCTCATATCGAGTTATTTGGAGAAAATCGCTCAGAACTATTTCTTTTCTTTAGATACGAAATATTAAGATCATTAAAAGAAATATTTCCCAAACTTACTTCTAATTTAAGGTTTTTAATTTATGCATCTAATGTTTTGAAGATCAGCTTCACACGATATTTTAATGGTAAAGTTTAATTCCTCAGTAGTTGTAAAAAAAATACTGCAAGGATATAATTATTATAAAGAAATCTAAACTATTACTTACGATGTGGTTCGTAAAGATCTGTTTCTTTTATTGTAGCTTTTGTAAGCCAGTGTGTAAGACGAAGTTGAGGGTTTCTCATACAAAAGCTGAGGACACCCTATCGAAATTCACAAGGTTTTATATCACAATTACAGCCTCTGTAACAAAAACTTATAATTCTCAAATTTTTTTCGTATTTCATACCATCCTTAATTGGTTAAACGATTGAAAGACATAGTAAGGAAATTTTTGAGCTCATATCGAGTTATTTGGAGAAAATCGCTCAGAACTATTTCTTTTCTTTAGATACGAAATATTAAGATCATTAAAAGAAATATTTCCCAAATTTACTTCTAATTTAAGGTTTTTAATTTATGCATCTAATGTTTTGAAGATCAGCTTCACACGATATTTTAATGGTAAAGTTTAATTCCTCAGTAGTTGTAAAAAAAATACTGCAAGGATATAATTATTATAAAGAAATCTAAACTATTACTTACGATGTGGTTCGTAAAGATCTGTTTCTTTTATTGTAGCTTTTGTAAGCCAGTGTGTAAGACGAAGTTGAGGGTTTCTCATACAAAAGCTGAGGACACCCTATCGAAATTCACAAGGTTTTATATCACAATTACAGCCTCTGTAACAAAAACTTATAATTCTCAAATTTTTTCGTATTTCATACCATCCTTAATTGGTTAAACGATTGAAAGACATAGTAAGGAAATTTTTGAGCTCATATCGAGTTATTTGGAGAAAATCGCTCAGAACTATTTCTTTTCTTTAGATACGAAATATTAAGATCATTAAAAGAAATATTTCCCAAACTTACTTCTAATTTAAGGTTTTTAATTTATGCATCTAATGTTTTGAAGATCAGCTTCACACGATATTTTAATGGTAAAGTTTAATTCCTCAGTAGTTGTAAAAAAAATACTGCAAGGATATAATTATTATAAAGAAATCTAAACTATTACTTACGATGTGGTTCGTAAAGATCTGTTTCTTTTATTGTAGCTTTTGTAAGCCAGTGTGTAAGACGAAGTTGAGGGTTTCTCATACAAAAGCTGAGGACACCCTATCGAAATTCACAAGGTTTTATATCACAATTACAGCCTCTGTAACAAAAACTTATAATTCTCAAATTTTTTTCGTATTTCATACCATCCTTAATTGGTTAAACGATTGAAAGACATAGTAAGGAAATTTTTGAGCTCATATCGAGTTATTTGGAGAAAATCGCTCAGAACTATTTCTTTTCTTTAGATACGAAATATTAAGATCATTAAAAGAAATATTTCCCAAATTTACTTCTAATTTAAGGTTTTTAATTTATGCATCTAATGTTTTGAAGATCAGCTTCACACGATATTTTAATGGTAAAGTTTAATTCCTCAGTAGTTGTAAAAAAAATACTGCAAGGATATAATTATTATAAAGAAATCTAAACTATTACTTACGATGTGGTTCGTAAAGATCTGTTTCTTTTATTGTAGCTTTTGTAAGCCAGTGTGTAAGACGAAGTTGAGGGTTTCTCATACAAAAGCTGAGGACACCCTATCGAAATTCACAAGGTTTTATATCACAATTACAGCCTCTGTAACAAAAACTTATAATTCTCAAATTTTTTTCGTATTTCATACCATCCTTAATTGGTTAAACGATTGAAAGACATAGTAAGGAAATTTTTGAGCTCATATCGAGTTATTTGGAGAAAATCGCTCAGAACTGTTTCTTTTCTTTAGATACGAAATATTAAGATCATTAAAAGAAATATTTCTCAAAATAACTTCTAATTTAAGGTTTTTAATTTATGCATCTGATGTTTTGAAGATCAGCTTCACACGATATTTTAATGGTAAAGTTTAATTCCTCAGTAGTTGTAAAAAAAATACTGCAAGGATATAATTATTATAAAGAAATCTAAACTATTACTTACGATGTGGTACGTAAAGATCTGTTTCTTTTATTGTAGCTTTTGTAAGCCAGTGTGTAAGACGAAGTTGAGGGTTTCTCATACAAAAGCTGAGGACACCCTATCGAAATTCACAAGGTTTTATATCACAATTACAGCCTCTGTAAATAACACTTATAATTCCCAAACTTTTTTCGTATTTCATACCATCCTTAATTGGTTAAACGATTGAAAGACATAGTAAGGAAATTTTTGAGCTCATATCGAGTTATTTGGAGAAAATCGCTCAGAACTGTTTCTTTTCTTTAGATACGAAATATTAAGATCATTAAAAGAAATATTTCTCAAAATAACTTCTAATTTAAGGTTTTTAATTTATGCATCTGATGTTTTGAAGATCAGCTTCACACGATATTTTAATGGTAAAGTTTAATTCCTCAGTAGTTGTAAAAAAAATACTGCAAGGATATAATTATTATAAAGAAATCTAAACTATTACTTACGATGTGGTTCGTAAAGATTTGTTTCTTTTATTGTAGCTTTTGTAAGCCAGTGTGTAAGACGAAGTTGAGGGTTTCTCATACAAAAGCTGAGGACACCCTATCGAAATTCACAAGGTTTTATATCACAATTACAGCCTCTGTAACAAAAACTTATAATTCTCAAATTTTTTTCGTATTTCATACCATCCTTAATTGGTTAAACGATTGAAAGACATAGTAAGGAAATTTTTGAGCTCATATCGAGTTATTTGGAGAAAATCGCTCAGAACTGTTTCTTTTCTTTAGATACGAAATATTAAGATCATTAAAAGAAATATTTCTCAAAATAACTTCTAATTTAAGGTTTTTAATTTATGCATCTGATGTTTTGAAGATCAGCTTCACACGATATTTTAATGGTAAAGTTTAATTCCTCAGTAGTTGTAAAAAAAATACTGCAAGGATATAATTATTATAAAGAAATCTAAACTATTACTTACGATGTGGTTCGTAAAGATCTGTTTCTTTTATTGTAGCTTTTGTAAGCCAGTGTGTAAGACGAAGTTGAGGGTTTCTCATACAAAAGCTGAGGACACCCTATCGAAATTCACAAGGTTTTATATCACAATTACAGCCTCTGTAACAAAAACTTATAATTCTCAAATTTTTTTCGTATTTCATACCATCCTTAATTGGTTAAACGATTGAAAGACATAGTAAGGAAATTTTTGAGCTCATATCGAGTTATTTGGAGAAAATCGCTCAGAACTATTTCTTTTCTTTAGATACGAAATATTAAGATCATTAAAAGAAATATTTCCCAAATTTACTTCTAATTTAAGGTTTTTAATTTATGCATCTAATGTTTTGAAGATCAGCTTCACACGATATTTTAATGGTAAAGTTTAATTCCTCAGTAGTTGTAAAAAAAATACTGCAAGGATATAATTATTATAAAGAAATCTAAACTATTACTTACGATGTGGTTCGTAAAGATCTGTTTCTTTTATTGTAGCTTTTGTAAGCCAGTGTGTAAGACGAAGTTGAGGGTTTCTCATACAAAAGCTGAGGACACCCTATCGAAATTCACAAGGTTTTATATCACAATTACAGCCTCTGTAACAAAAACTTATAATTCTCAAATTTTTTTCGTATTTCATACCATCCTTAATTGGTTAAACGATTGAAAGACATAGTAAGGAAATTTTTGAGCTCATATCGAGTTATTTGGAGAAAATCGCTCAGAACTATTTCTTTTCTTTAGATACGAAATATTAAGATCATTAAAAGAAATATTTCCCAAACTTACTTCTAATTTAAGGTTTTTAATTTATGCATCTGATGTTTTGAAGATCAGCTTCACACGATATTTTAATGGTAAAGTTTAATTCCTCAGTAGTTGTAAAAAAAATACTGCAAGGATATAATTATTATAAAGAAATCTAAACTATTACTTACGATGTGGTTCGTAAAGATCTGTTTCTTTTATTGTAGCTTTTGTAAGCCAGTGTGTAAGACGAAGTTGAGGGTTTCTCATACAAAAGCTGAGGACACCCTATCGAAATTCACAAGGTTTTATATCACAATTACAGCCTCTGTAAATAACACTTATAATTCCCAAATTTTTTTCGTATTTCATACCATCCTTAATTGGTTAAACGATTGAAAGACATAGTAAGGAAATTTTTGAGCTCATATCGAGTTATTTGGAGAAAATCGCTCAGAACTGTTTCTTTTCTTTAGATACGAAATATTAAGATCATTAAAAGAAATATTTCCCAAACTTACTTCTAATTTAAGGTTTTTAATTTATGCATCTGATGTTTTGAAGATCAGCTTCACACGATATTTTAATGGTAAAGTTTAATTCCTCAGTAGTTGTAAAAAAAATACTGCAAGGATATAATTATTATAAAGAAATCTAAACTATTACTTACGATGTGGTTCGTAAAGATCTGTTTCTTTTATTGTAGCTTTTGTAAGCCAGTGTGTAAGACGAAGTTGAGGGTTTCTCATACAAAAGCTGAGGACACCCTATCGAAATTCACAAGGTTTTATATCACAATTACAGCCTCTGTAAATAACACTTATAATTCCCAAATTTTTTTCGTATTTCATACCATCCTT
This sequence comes from Acrocera orbiculus, assembly GCA_947359355.1. Lineage (NCBI taxonomy): Eukaryota > Metazoa > Arthropoda > Insecta > Diptera > Acroceridae > Acrocera > Acrocera orbiculus. The sequence goes on along the minus strand of OX375756.1, from coordinate 44,490,395 downwards.
AATTGGTTAAACGATTGAAAGACATAGTAAGGAAATTTTTGAGCTCATATCGAGTTATTTGGAGAAAATCGCTCAGAACTGTTTCTTTTCTTTAAATACGAAATATTAAGATCATTAAAAGAAATATTTCTCAAAATAACTTCTAATTTAAGGTTTTTGATTTATGCATCTGATGTTTTGAAGATCAGCTTCACACGATATTTTAATGGTAAAGTTTAATTCCTCAGTAGTTGTAAAAAAAATACTGCAAGGATATAATTATTATAAAGAAATCTAAACTATTACTTACGATGTGGTTCGTAAAGATCTGTTTCTTTTATTGTAGCTTTTGTAAGCCAGTGTGTAAGACGAAGTTGAGGGTTTCTCATACAAAAGCTGAGGACACCCTATCGAAATTCACAAGGTTTTATATCACAATTACAGCCTCTGTAAATAACACTTATAATTCCCAAATTTTTTTCGTATTTCATACCATCCTTAATTGGTTAAACGATTGAAAGACATAGTAAGGAAATTTTTGAGCTCATATCGAGTTATTTGGAGAAAATCGCTCAGAACTGTTTCTTTTCTTTAGATACGAAATATTAAGATCATTAAAAGAAATATTTCTCAAAATAACTTCTAATTTAAGGTTTTTAATTTATGCATCTGATGTTTTGAAGATCAGCTTCACACGATATTTTAATGGTAAAGTTTAATTCCTCAGTAGTTGTAAAAAAAATACTGCAAGGATATAATTATTATAAAGAAATCTAAACTATTACTTACGATGTGGTTCGTAAAGATCTGTTTCTTTTATTGTAGCTTTTGTAAGCCAGTGTGTAAGACGAAGTTGAGGGTTTCTCATACAAAAGCTGAGGACACCCTATCGAAATTCACAAGGTTTTATATCACAATTACAGCCTCTGTAAATAACACTTATAATTCCCAAATTTTTTTCGTATTTCATACCATCCTTAATTGGTTAAACGATTGAAAGACATAGTAAGGAAATTTTTGAGCTCATATCGAGTTATTTGGAGAAAATCGCTCAGAACTGTTTCTTTTCTTTAGATACGAAATATTAAGATCATTAAAAGAAATATTTCTCAAAATAACTTCTAATTTAAGGTTTTTAATTTATGCATCTGATGTTTTGAAGATCAGCTTCACACGATATTTTAATGGTAAAGTTTAATTCCTCAGTAGTTGTAAAAAAAATACTGCAAGGATATAATTATTATAAAGAAATCTAAACTATTACTTACGATGTGGTTCGTAAAGATCTGTTTCTTTTATTGTAGCTTTTGTAAGCCAGTGTGTAAGACGAAGTTGAGGGTTTCTCATACAAAAGCTGAGGACACTTATCGAATTTCACAAGGTTTTATATCACAATTACAGCCTCTGTAAATAACACTTATAATTCCCAAATTTTTTTCGTATTTCATACCATCCTTAATTGGTTAAACGATTGAAAGACATAGTAAGGAAATTTTTGAGCTCATATCGAGTTATTTGGAGAAAATCGCTCAGAACTGTTTCTTTTCTTTAGATACGAAATATTAAGATCATTAAAAGAAATATTTCTCAAAATAACTTCTAATTTAAGGTTTTTAATTTATGCATCTGATGTTTGGAAGATCAGCTTCACACGATATTTTAATGGTAAAGTTTAATTCCTCAGTAGTTGTAAAAAAAATACTGCAAGGATATAATTATTATAAAGAAATCTAAACTATTACTTACGATGTGGTTCGTAAAGATCTGTTTCTTTTATTGTAGCTTTTGTAAGCCAGTGTGTAAGACGAAGTTGAGGGTTTCTCATACAAAAGCTGAGGACACCCTATCGAAATTCACAAGGTTTTATATCACAATTACAGCCTCTGTAAATAACACTTATAATTCCCAAATTTTTTTCGTATTTCATACCATCCTTAATTGGTTAAACGATTGAAAGACATAGTAAGGAAATTTTTGAGCTCATATCGAGTTATTTGGAGAAAATCGCTCAGAACTATTTCTTTTCTTTAGATACGAAATATTAAGATCATTAAAAGAAATATTTCCCAAACTTACTTCTAATTTAAGGTTTTTAATTTATGCATCTGATGTTTTGAAGATCAGCTTCACACGATATTTTAATGGTAAAGTTTAATTCCTCAGTAGTTGTAAAAAAAATACTGCAAGGATATAATTATTATAAAGAAATCTAAACTATTACTTACGATGTGGTTCGTAAAGATCTGTTTCTTTTATTGTAGCTTTTGTAAGCCAGTGTGTAAGACGAAGTTGAGGGTTTCTCATACAAAAGCTGAGGACACTTATCGAATTTCACAAGGTTTTATATCACAATTACAGCCTCTGTAAATAACACTTATAATTCCCAAATTTTTTTCGTATTTCATACCATCCTTAATTGGTTAAACGATTGAAAGACATAGTAAGGAAATTTTTGAGCTCATATCGAGTTATTTGGAGAAAATCGCTCAGAACTGTTTCTTTTCTTTAGATACGAAATATTAAGATCATTAAAAGAAATATTTCTCAAAATAACTTCTAATTTAAGGTTTTTAATTTATGCATCTGATGTTTTGAAGATCAGCTTCACACGATATTTTAATGGTAAAGTTTAATTCCTCAGTAGTTGTAAAAAAAATACTGCAAGGATATAATTTTTATAAAGAAATCTAAACTATTACTTACGATGTGGTTCGTAAAGATCTGTTTCTTTTATTGTAGCTTTTGTAAGCCAGTGTGTAAGACGAAGTTGAGGGTTTCTCATACAAAAGCTGAGGACACCCTATCGAAATTCACAAGGTTTTATATCACAATTACAGCCTCTGTAAATAACACTTATAATTCCCAAATTTTTTTCGTATTTCATACCATCCTTAATTGGTTAAACGATTGAAAGACATAGTAAGGAAATTTTTGAGCTCATATCGAGTTATTTGGAGAAAATCGCTCAGAACTGTTTCTTTTCTTTAGATACGAAATATTAAGATCATTAAAAGAAATATTTCTCAAAATAACTTCTAATTTAAGGTTTTTAATTTATGCATCTGATGTTTTGAAGATCAGCTTCACACGATATTTTAATGGTAAAGTTTAATTCCTCAGTAGTTGTAAAAAAAATACTGCAAGGATATAATTATTATAAAGAAATCTAAACTATTACTTACGATGTGGTTCGTAAAGATCTGTTTCTTTTATTGTAGCTTTTGTAAGCCAGTGTGTAAGACGAAGTTGAGGGTTTCTCATACAAAAGCTGAGGACACCCTATCGAAATTCACAAGGTTTTATATCACAATTACAGCCTCTGTAAATAACACTTATAATTCCCAAATTTTTTTCGTATTTCATACCATCCTTAATTGGTTAAACGATTGAAAGACATAGTAAGGAAATTTTTGAGCTCATATCGAGTTATTTGGAGAAAATCGCTCAGAACTGTTTCTTTTCTTTAGATACGAAATATTAAGATCATTAAAAGAAATATTTCCCAAACTTACTTCTAATTTAAGGTTTTTAATTTATGCATCTGATGTTTTGAAGATCAGCTTCACACGATATTTTAATGGTAAAGTTTAATTCCTCAGTAGTTGTAAAAAAAATACTGCAAGGATATAATTATTATAAAGAAATCTAAACTATTACTTACGACGTGGTTCGTAAAGATCTCTTTGCTTTGTTGTAGCTTTTGTTACCCAGTGTGTAAGACGAAGTTGAGGGTTTCTCATACAAAAGCTGAGGACACCTATCGAAATTCACAAGGCTTTATATCACAATTACAGCCTCTGTAACAAAAACTTATAATTCTCAAATTTTTTTCGTATTTCATACCATCCTTAATTGGTTAAACGATTGAAAGACATAGTAAGGAAATTTTTGAGCTCATATCGAGTTATTTGGAGAAATTCGCTCAGAACTGTTTCTTTTCCTTAGCTTCGAAATATTAAGATCATTAAAAGAAATATTTCCCAAACTTACTTCCAATTTAAGATTTTTAGTTTATGCATCTGATGTTTTGAAGATCAGCTTCGCACGATATTTTAATGGTAAAGTTTAATTCCTCAGCAGTTGTAAAAAAAATACTGCAAGGATATAATTATTATAAAGAAATCTAAGGTATTACTTACGATGTGGTTCGTAAAAATCTGTTTCTTTTATTGTAGCTTTTGTAAGTCAGTGTGTAAGATGAAGTTGAGGGTTTCTCATACGAAAGCTGAGGACACCCTATCGAAATTCACAAGGTTTTATATCACAATTACAGCCTTTGTAACAAAAACTTATAATTCTCAAATTTTTTTCGTATTTCATACCATCCTTAATTGGTTAAACGATTGAAAGACATAGTAAGGAAATTTTTGAGCTCATATCGAGTTATTTGGAGAAAATCGCTCAGAACTGTTTCTTTTCTTTAGATACGAAATATTAAGATCATTAAAAGAAATATTTCGCAAAATTACTTCTAATTTAAGGTTTTTAATTTATGCATCTGATGTTTTGAAGATCAGCTTCACACGATATTTTAATGGTAAAGTTTAATTCCTCAGCAGTTGTAAAAAAAATACTGCAAGGATATAATTATTATAAACAAATCTAAGCTATTACTTACGATGTGGTTCGTAGAGATCTGTTTGTTTTGTTGTAGCCTTTGTAAACCAGTGTGTAAGACGAAGTTGAGGGTTTCTCATACAAAAGCTGAGGACACCCTATCGAAAGCCACAAGGTTTTATATCACAATTACAGCCTCTGTAACAAAAACTTATAATTCTCAAAATTTTTTCGTACTTCATACCAACCTTAATTGGTTGAACGATTGAAAAAGATAGTAAGGAAATTTTTGAGCTCATATCGAATTGTTTGGAGAAAATCGCTCAGAACTATTTCTTTTCTTTAGCTACGAAATATTAAGATCATTAAAAGAAAAATTTCCCAAACTTACTTCTAATTTAAGGTTTTTAGTTTATGCATCTGATGTTTTGAAGAGCAGCTTCGCACGATATTTTAATGGTAAAGTTTAATTCCTCAGCAGTTGTAAAAAAAATACTGCAAGGATATAATTAATATAAAGAAATCTAAACTATTACTTACGATGTGGTTCGTAAAGATCTGTTTGTTTTATTGTAGCTTTTGTAAACCAGTGTGTAAGACGAAGTTGAGGGTTTCTCATACAAAAGCTGAGGACACCCTATCGAAAGCCACAAGGTTTTATATCACAACTACAGCCTCTGTAACAAAAACTTATAATTCTCAAATTTTTTTCGTATTTCATACCATCCTTAATTGGTCAAAGGGTTGAAAAACAGTAGGGAAATTTTTGAGCGCCTATCGAACTATTTCGAGAAAATCGCTCAGAACTGTTTTTTTTCTTTAGCTACAAAATATTAAGATCATTAAAAGAAAAATTTCCCAAACTTACTTCTAATTTAAGGTTTTTAGTTTATGCATCTGATGTTTAAAAGAGCAGCTTCACACGATATTTTAATGGTAAAGTTTAATTCCTCAGCAGTGTTAAAAAAAATACTGCAAGGATATAATTATTATAAACAAATCTAAGCTATTACTTACGATGTGGTTCGTAGAGATCTGTTTGTTTTGTTGTAGCCTTTGTAAACCAGTGTGTAAGACGAAGTTGAGGGTTTCTCATACAAAAGCTGAGGACACCCTATCGAAAGCCACAAGGTTTTATATCACAATTACAGCCTCTGTAACAAAAACTTATAATTCTCAAAATTTTTTCGTACTTCATACCAACCTTAATTGGTTGAACGATTGAAAAAGATAGTAAGGAAATTTTTGAGCTCATATCGAATTGTTTGGAGAAAATCGCTCAGAACTATTTCTTTTCTTTAGCTACGAAATATTAAGATCATTAAAAGAAAAATTTCCCAAACTTACTTCTAATTTAAGGTTTTTAGTTTATGCATCTGATGTTTTGAAGAGCAGCTTCGCACGATATTTTAACGGTAAAGTTTAATTCCTCAGCAGTTGTAAAAAAAATACTGCAAGGATATAATTATTATAAAGAAATCTAAACTATTACTTACGATGTGGTTCGTAAAGATCTGTTTGTTTTATTGTAGCTTTTGTAAACCAGTGTGTAAGACGAAGTTGAGGGTTTCTCATACAAAAGCTGAGGACACCCTATCGAAAGCCACAAGGTTTTATATCACAACTACGGCCTCTGTAACAAAAACTTATAATTCTCAAATTTTTTTCGTATTTCATACCATCCTTAATTGGTCAAAGGGTTGAAAAACAGTAGGGAAATTTTTGAGCGCATATCGAATTATTTCGAGAAAATTGCTCAGAACTGTTTCTTTTCTTTAGCTACGAAATATTAAGATCATTAAAAGAAAAATTTCCCAAACTTACTTCTAATTTAAGGTTTTTAGTTTATGCATCTGATGTTTTGAAGAGCAGCTTCGCACGATATTTTAATGCTAAAGTTTAATTCCTCAGCAGTTGTAAAAAAAATACTGCAAGGATATAATTAATATAAAGAAATCTAAACTATTACTTACGATGTGGTTCGTAAAGATCTGTTTGTTTTATTGTAGCTTTTGTAAGCCAGTGTGTAAGACGAAGTTGAGGGTTTCTCATACAAAAGCTGAGGACACCCTATCGAAAGCCACAAGGTTTTATATCACAATTACAGCCTCTGTAACAAAAACTTATAATTCTCAAATTTTTTTCGTATTTCATACCATCCTTAATTGGTCAAAGGGTTGAAAAACAGTAGGGAAATTTTTGAGCGCCTATCGAACTATTTCGAGAAAATCGCTCAGAACTGTTTCTTTTCTTTAGCTACAAAATATTAAGATCATTAAAAGAAAAATTTCCCAAACTTACTTCTAATTTAAGGTTTTTAGTTTATGCAACTGATGTTTTGAAGAGCAGCTTCACACGATATTTTAACCCTTAACGGTCCGGAAGTATTTTAAGTTTACTTCCTACCAGGTCCAGCTATTTTTCATACAAAAGAAGTTGTAAAATATTTCTAAATCAAGTAAATCAAGTAAATCAAAAAGAAATATTAATATTTTAGTGAAAATTTATTAAAACTCCTTAGCGGTCCGGAAGTATTTCAAGTTTACCTCCCACCAGGTCCAGCTATTTTTCATAGAAGAGAAGCTGTAAAACGTTTTTAAATCAAAGAAATATTTTTATTTTAGGGAAAGTTTATTAATATATATAGAGGATAATAATACTAACAATATTATTTAAATTTTATATTTTTTGAGAGTATGGTACTTTTCGAAGCACTCTCCAACATGAATTCCGGGTTTTTCGGTGCAAGTGTCGCAATAAAATTTTGTTTCTCGTCTTCCCCCTGAAACCTTTCGATTCGAGCATACTATGCAGTCCCTTTTAGTTCTACTGCGAATGATGTGGAGCTTACCATCTAATCGCTGCAAATCTTGTTCAGTATTAGCGCGTCCTCGAGGTGTTTGCAACATATGAAAGTCATCTACTAACTGATCAACCAATTCTTTCATAAATTCGTAATGTGAAAGTGCTTTTTCGTTCTTTTCTTCCTGAACGGATTTATATAGAATGTAGGAATTTGTAGCACATACTTCAAGGCCTCAGAAAAAAAGTTTTCGCCACCATTTAAGGGATTTCCTTAAGAAACAGTAGTTGGATACATAGTGATCTGCACGATCTACACCATAATTTTCTGCCACATTTTATGATTTCAAACAAAATCAAATATAATAAACTAAATTCTGTAAAATGTCTACGCTCTCCTTAAAAATCAAAACAAGACTGAAGTTGGATTCGAATAACACAAAAGTGCATGTACGAAAAACAGTAGCAACAATAATAGTAATAAAAATAATGAAATGGTTTTTGGCGCGTATATGGCGCCATTGGACCCAGTAGGTAAAATTGTCATGTCGCCTATATTGCGCCATTGGACCCATTAAGTAAAATTGTCATGTCGCCTATATGGCGCCATTGGACCGTTAAGGGTTAATGGTAAAGTTTAATTCCTCAGCAGTGTTAAAAAAAATACTGCAAGGATATAATTTTTATAAAGAAATCTAAGCTATTACTTACGATGTGGTTCGTAGAGATCTGTTTGTTTTATTGTAGCCTTTGTAAACCAGTGTGTAAGACGAAGTTGAGGGTTTCTCATACAAAAGCTGAGGACACCCTATCGAAAGCCACAAGGTTTTATTTCACAATTACAGCCTCTGTAACAAAAACTTGATAATTCTCAAAATTTTTTCGTTCTTCATACCAACCTTAATTGGTTGAACGATTGAAAAAGATAGTAAGGAAATTTTTGAGCTCATATCGAATTGTTTGGAGAAAATCGCTCAGAACTATTTCTTTTCTTTAGCTACGAAATATTAAGATCATTAAAAGAAAAATTTCCCAAACTTACTTCTAATTTAAGGTTTTTAGTTTATGCATCTGATGTTTTGAAGAGCAGCTTCGCACGATATTTTAACGGTAAAGTTTAATTCCTCAGCAGTTGTAAAAAAAATACTGCAAGGATATAATTGATATAAAGAAATCTAAACTATTACTTACGATGTGGTTCGTAAAGATCTGTTTGTTTTATTGTAGCTTTTGTAAACCAGTGTGTAAGACGAAGTTGAGGGTTTCTCATACAAAAGCTGAGGACACCCTATCGAAAGCCACAAGGTTTTATATCACAACTACGGCCTCTGTAACAAAAACTTATAATTCTCAAATTCTTTTCGTACTTCATACCATCCTTAATTGGTCAAAGGGTTGAAAAACAGTAGGGAAATTTTTGAGCGCCTATCGAACTATTTCGAGAAAATCGCTCAGAACTGTTTCTTTTCTTTAGCTACAAAATATTAAGATCATTAAAAGAAAAATTTCCCAAACTTACTTCTAATTTAAGGTTTTTAGTTTATGCATCTGATGTTTTGAAGAGCAGCTTCACACGATATTTTAATGGTAAAGTTTAATTCCTCAGCAGTGTTAAAAAAAATACTGCAAGGATATAATTATTATAAAGAAATCTAAGCTATTACTTACGACGTGGTTCGTAGAGATCTGTTTGTTTTATTGTAGCCTTTGTAAACCAGTGTGTAAGACGAAGTTGAGGGTTTCTCATACAAAAGCTGAGGACACCCTATCGAAAGCCACAAGGTTTTATATCACAATTACAGCCTCTGTAACAAAAACTTGATAGTTCTCAAAATTTTTTCGTACTTCATACCAACCTTAATTGGTTGAACGATTGAAAAAGATAGTAAGGAAATTTTTGAGCTCATATCGAATTGTTTGGAGAAAATCGCTCAGAACTATTTCTTTTCTTTAGCTACGAAATATTAAGATCATTAAAAGAAAAATTTCCCAAACTTACTTCTAATTTAAGGTTTTTAGTTTATGCATCTGATGTTTTGAAGAGCAGCTTCGCACGATATTTTAACGGTAAAGTTTAATTCCTCAGCAGTTGTAAAAAAAATACTGCAAGGATATAATTGATATAAAGAAATCTAAACTATTACTTACGATGTGGTTCGTAAAGATCTGTTTGTTTTATTGTAGCTTTTGTAAGCCAGTGTGTAAGACGAAGTTGAGGGTTTCTCATACAAAAGCTGAGGACACCCTATCGAAAGCCACAAGGTTTTATATCACAATTACAGCCTCTGTAACAAAAACTTATAATTCTCAAATTTTTTTCGTACTTCATACCATCCTTAATTGGTTGAACGATTGAAAAACATAGTAAGGAAATTTTTGAGCTCATATCGAATTGTTTGGAGAAAATCGCTCAGAACTATTTCTTTTCTTTAGCTACGAAATATTAAGATCATTAAAAGAAAAATTTCCCAAACTTACTTCTAATTTAAGGTTTTTAGTTTATGCATCTGATGTTTTGAAGAGCAGCTTCACACGATATTTTAATGGTAAAGTTTAATTCCTCAGCAGTGTTAAAAAAAATACTGCAAGGATATAATTATTATAAAGAAATCTAAGCTTTTACTTACGATGTGGTTCGTAGAGATCTGTTTGTTTTATTGTAGCCTTTGTAAACCAGTGTGTAAGACGAAGTTGAGGGTTTCTCATACAAAAGCTGAGGACACCCTATCGAAAGCCACAAGGTTTTATATCACAATTACAGCCTCTGTAACAAAAACTTGATAATTCTCAAAATTTTTTCGTACTTCATACCCACCTTAATTGGTTGAACGATTGAAAAAGATAGTAAGGAAATTTTTGAGCTCATATCGAATTGTTTGGAGAAAATCGCTCAGAACTATTTCTTTTCTTTAGCTACGAAATATTAAGATCATTAAAAGAAAAATTTCCCAAACTTACTTCTAATTTAAGGTTTTTAGTTTATGCATCTGATGTTTTGAAGAGCAGCTTCGCACGATATTTTAACGGTAAAGTTTAATTCCTCAGCAGTTGTAAAAAAAATACTGCAAGGATATAATTGATATAAAGAAATCTAAACTATTACTTACGATGTGGTTCGTAAAGATCTGTTTGTTTTATTGTAGCTTTTGTAAACCAGTGTGTAAGACGAAGTTGAGGGTTTCTCATACAAAAGCTGAGGACACCCTATCGAAAGCCACAAGGTTTTATATCACAACTACGGCCTCTGTAACAAAAACTTATAATTCTCAAATTTTTTTCGTACTTCATAACATCCTTAATTGGTTGAACGATTGAAAAACATAGTAAGGAAATTTTTGAGCTCATCGAATTGTTTGGAGAAAATCGCTCAGAGCTATTTCTTTTCTTTAGCTACGAAATATTAAGATCATTAAAAGAAAAATTTCCCAAACTTACTTCTAATTTAAGGTTTTTAGTTTATGCATCTGATGTTTTGAAGAGCAGCTTCACACGATATTTTAATGGTAAAGTTTAATTCCTCAGCAGTGTTAAAAAAAATACTGCAAGGATATAATTATTATAAAGAAATCTAAGCTATTACTTACGATGTGGTTCGTAGAGATCTGTTTGTTTTATTGTAGCCTTTGTAAACCAGTGTGTAAGACGAAGTTGAGGGTTTCTCATACAAAAGCTGAGGACACCCTATCGAAAGCCACAAGGTTTTATATCACAATTACAGCCTCTGTAACAAAAACTTGATAATTCTCAAAATTTTTTCGTACTTCATACCCACCTTAATTGGTTGAACGATTGAAAAAGATAGTAAGGAAATTTTTGAGCTCATATCGAATTGTTTGGAGAAAATCGCTCAGGACTATTTCTTTTCTTTAGCTACGAAATATTAAGATCATTAAAAGAAAAATTTCCCAAACTTACTTCTAATTTAAGGTTTTTAGTTTATGCATCTGATGTTTTGAAGAGCAGCTTCGCACGATATTTTAACGGTAAAGTTTAATTCCTCAGCAGTTGTAAAAAAAATACTGCAAGGATATAATTGATATAAAGAAATCTAAACTATTACTTACGATGTGGTTCGTAAAGATCTGTTTGTTTTATTGTAGCTTTTGTAAACCAGTGTGTAAGACGAAGTTGAGGGTTTCTCATACAAAAGCTGAGGACACCCTATCGAAAGCCACAAGGTTTTATATCACAACTACGGCCTCTGTAACAAAAACTTATAATTCTCAAATTTTTTTCGTACTTCATAACATCCTTAATTGGTTGAACGATTGAAAAACATAGTAAGGAAATTTTTGAGCTCATCGAATTGTTTGGAGAAAATCGCTCAGAGCTATTTCTTTTCTTTAGCTACGAAATATTAAGATCATTAAAAGAAAAATTTCACAAACTTATTTCTAATTTAAAGTTTTTAGTTTATGCATCTGATGTTTTGAAGAGCAGCTTCGCACGATATTTTAATGGTAAAGTTTAATTCCTCAGCAGTGTTAAAAAAAATACTGCAAGGATATAATTATTATAAAGAAATCTAAGCTATTACTTACGATGTGGTTCGTAGAGATCTGTTTGTTTTATTGTAGCCTTTGTAAACCAGTGTGTAAGACGAAGTTGAGGGTTTCTCATACAAAAGCTGAGGACACCCTATCGAAAGCCACAAGGTTTTATATCACAATTACAGCCTCTGTTACAAAAACTTGATAATTCTCAAAATTTTTTCGTACTTCATACCAACCTTAATTGGTTGAACGATTGAAAAAGATAGTAAGGAAATTTTTGAGCTCATATCGAATTGTTTGGAGAAAATCGCTCAGAACTATTTCTTTTCTTTAGCTACGAAATATTAAGATCATTAAAAGAAAAATTTCCCAAACTTACTTCTAATTTAAGGTTTTTAGTTTATGCATCTGATGTTTTGAAGAGCAGCTTCACACGATATTTTAATGGTAAAGTTTAATTCCTCAGCAGTGTTAAAAAAAATACTGCAAGGATATAATTATTATAAAGAAATCTAAGCTATTACTTACGATGTGGTTCGTAGAGATCTGTTTGTTTTATTGTAGCCTTTGTAAACCAGTGTGTAAGACGAAGTTGAGGGTTTCTCATACAAAAGCTGAGGACACCCTATCGAAAGCCACAAGGTTTTATATCACAATTACAGCCTCTGTAAAAAAGACTTTTAATTCTCAAATTCTTTTCGTACTTCATACCATCCTTAATTGGTTGAACGATTGAAAAACATAGTAAGGAAATTTTTGAGCTCATATCGAGTTGTTTGGAGAAAATCGCTCAGAACTATTTCTTTTCTTTAGCTACGAAATATTAAGATCATTAAAAGAAAAATTTCCCAAACTTACTTCTAATTTAAGGTTTTTAGTTTATGCATCTGATGTTTTGAAGAGCAGCTTCGCACGATATTTTAACGGTAAAGTTTAATTCCTCAGCAGTTGTAAAAAAAATACTGCAAGGATATAATTGATATAAAGAAATCTAAACTATTACTTACGATGTGGTTCGTAAAGATCTGTTTGTTTTATTGTAGCTTTTGTAAACCAGTGTGTAAGACGAAGTTGAGGGTTTCTCATACAAAAGCTGAGGACACCCTATCGAAAGCCACAAGGTTTTATATCACAACTACGGCCTCTGTAACAAAAACTTATAATTCTCAAATTCTTTTCGTACTTCATACCATCCTTAATTGGTCAAAGGGTTGAAAAACAGTAGGGAAATTTTTGAGCGCCTATCGAACTATTTCGAGAAAATCGCTCAGAACTGTTTCTTTTCTTTAGCTACAAAATATTAAGATCATTAAAAGAAAAATTTCCCAAACTTACTTCTAATTTAAGGTTTTTAGTTTATGCATCTGATGTTTTGAAGAGCAGCTTCACACGATATTTTAATGGTAAAGTTTAATTCCTCAGCAGTGTTAAAAAAAATACTGCAAGGATATAATTATTATAAAGAAATCTAAGCTATTACTTACGACGTGGTTCGTAGAGATCTGTTTGTTTTATTGTAGCCTTTGTAAACCAGTGTGTAAGACGAAGTTGAGGGTTTCTCATACAAAAGCTGAGGACACCCTATCGAAAGCCACAAGGTTTTATATCACAATTACAGCCTCTGTAACAAAAACTTGATAATTCTCAAAATTTTTTCGTACTTCATACCCACCTTAATTGGTTGAACGATTGAAAAAGATAGTAAGGAAATTTTTGAGCTCATATCGAATTGTTTGGAGAAAATCGCTCAGAACTATTTCTTTTCTTTAGCTACGAAATATTAAGATCATTAAAAGAAAAATTTCCCAAACTTACTTCTAATTTAAGGTTTTTAGTTTATGCATCTGATGTTTTGAAGAGCAGCTTCGCACGATATTTTAACGGTAAAGTTTAATTCCTCAGCAGTTGTAAAAAAAATACTGCAAGGATATAATTGATATAAAGAAATCTAAACTATTACTTACGATGTGGTTCGTAAAGATCTGTTTGTTTTATTGTAGCTTTTGTAAACCAGTGTGTAAGACGAAGTTGAGGGTTTCTCATACAAAAGCTGAGGACACCCTATCGAAAGCCACAAGGTTTTATATCACAATTACAGCCTCTGTAAAAAAGACTTTTAATTCTCAAATTCTTTTCGTACTTCATACCATCCTTAATTGGTTGAACGATTGAAAAACATAGTAAGGAAATTTTTGAGCTCATATCGAGTTGTTTGGAGAAAATCGCTCAGAACTATTTCTTTTCTTTAGCTACGAAATATTAAGATCATTAAAAGAAAAATTTCCCAAACTTACTTCTAATTTAAGGTTTTTAGTTTATGCATCTGATGTTTTGAAGAGCAGCTTCGCACGATATTTTAACGGTAAAGTTTAATTCCTCAGCAGTTGTAAAAAAAATACTGCAAGGATATAATTGATATAAAGAAATCTAAACTATTACTTACGATGTGGTTCGTAAAGATCTGTTTGTTTTATTGTAGCTTTTGTAAACCAGTGTGTAAGACGAAGTTGAGGGTTTCTCATACAAAAGCTGAGGACACCCTATCGAAAGCCACAAGGTTTTATATCACAACTACGGCCTCTGTAACAAAAACTTATAATTCTCAAATTCTTTTCGTACTTCATACCATCCTTAATTGGTCAAAGGGTTGAAAAACAGTAGGGAAATTTTTGAGCGCCTATCGAACTATTTCGAGAAAATCGCTCAGAACTGTTTCTTTTCTTTAGCTACAAAATATTAAGATCATTAAAAGAAAAATTTCCCAAACTTACTTCTAATTTAAGGTTTTTAGTTTATGCATCTGATGTTTTGAAGAGCAGCTTCACACGATATTTTAATGGTAAAGTTTAATTCCTCAGCAGTGTTAAAAAAAATACTGCAAGGATATAATTATTATAAAGAAATCTAAGCTATTACTTACGACGTGGTTCGTAGAGATCTGTTTGTTTTATTGTAGCCTTTGTAAACCAGTGTGTAAGACGAAGTTGAGGGTTTCTCATACAAAAGCTGAGGACACCCTATCGAAAGCCACAAGGTTTTATATCACAATTACAGCCTCTGTAACAAAAACTTGATAATTCTCAAAATTTTTTCGTACTTCATACCCACCTTAATTGGTTGAACGATTGAAAAAGATAGTAAGGAAATTTTTGAGCTCATATCGAATTGTTTGGAGAAAATCGCTCAGAACTATTTCTTTTCTTTAGCTACGAAATATTAAGATCATTAAAAGAAAAATTTCCCAAACTTACTTCTAATTTAAGGTTTTTAGTTTATGCATCTGATGTTTTGAAGAGCAGCTTCACACGATATTTTAATGGTAAAGTTTAATTCCTCAGCAGTGTTAAAAAAAATACTGCAAGGATATAATTATTATAAAGAAATCTAAGCTATTACTTACGATGTGGTTCGTAGAGATCTGTTTGTTTTATTGTAGCCTTTGTAAACCAGTGTGTAAGACGAAGTTGAGGGTTTCTCATACAAAAGCTGAGGACACCCTATCGAAAGCCACAAGGTTTTATATCACAATTACAGCCTCTGTAACAAAAACTTGATAATTCTCAAAATTTTTTCGTACTTCATAACATCCTTAATTGGTTGAACGATTGAAAAAGATAGTAAGGAAATTTTTGAGCTCATATCGAATTGTTTGGAGAAAATCGCTCAGGACTATTTCTTTTCTTTAGCTACGAAATATTAAGATCATTAAAAGAAAAATTTCCCAAACTTACTTCTAATTTAAGGTTTTTAGTTTATGCATCTGATGTTTTGAAGAGCAGCTTCGCACGATATTTTAACGGTAAAGTTTAATTCCTCAGCAGTTGTAAAAAAAATACTGCAAGGATATAATTGATATAAAGAAATCTAAACTATTACTTACGATGTGGTTCGTAAAGATCTGTTTGTTTTATTGTAGCTTTTGTAAGCCAGTGTGTAAGACGAAGTTGAGGGTTTCTCATACAAAAGCTGAGGACACCCTATCGAAAGCCACAAGGTTTTATATCACAATTACAGCCTCTGTAACAAAAACTTATAATTCTCAAATTTTTTTCGTACTTCATACCCACCTTAATTGGTTGAACGATTGAAAAAGATAGTAAGGAAATTTTTGAGCTCATATCGAATTGTTTGGAGAAAATCGCTTAGAACTATTTCTTTTCTTTAGCTACGAAATATTAAGATCATTAAAAGAAAAATTTCCCAAACTTACTTCTAATTTAAGGTTTTTAGTTTATGCATCTGATGTTTTGAAGAGCAGCTTCGCACGATATTTTAACGGTAAAGTTTAATTCCTCAGCAGTTGTAAAAAAAATACTGCAAGGATATAATTGATATAAAGAAATCTAAACTATTACTTACGATGTGGTTCGTAAAGATCTGTTTGTTTTATTGTAGCTTTTGTAAACCAGTGTGTAAAACGAAGTTGAGGGTTTCTCATACAAAAGCTGAGGACACCCTATCGAAAGCCACAAGGTTTTATATCACAACTACGGCCTCTGCAACAAAAACTTATAATTCTCAAATTTTTTTCGTACTTCATAACATCCTTAATTGGTTGAACGATTGAAAAACATAGTAAGGAAATTTTTGAGCTCATCGAATTGTTTGGAGAAAATCGCTCAGAGCTATTTCTTTTCTTTAGCTACGAAATATTAAGATCATTAAAAGAAAAATTTCACAAACTTATTTCTAATTTAAAGTTTTTAGTTTATGCATCTGATGTTTTGAAGAGCAGCTTCGCACGATATTTTAATGGTAAAGTTTAATTCCTCAGCAGTGTTAAAAAAAATACTGCAAGGATATAATTATTATAAAGAAATCTAAGCTATTACTTACGATGTGGTTCGTAGAGATCTGTTTGTTTTATTGTAGCCTTTGTAAACCAGTGTGTAAGACGAAGTTGAGGGTTTCTCATTCAAAAGCTGAGGACACCCTATCGAAAGCCACAAGGTTTTATATCACAATTACAGCCTCTGTAACAAAAACTTGATAATTCTCAAAATTTTTTCGTACTTCATACCAACCTTAATTGGTTGAACGATTGAAAAAGATAGTAAGGAAATTTTTGAGCTCATATCGAATTGTTTGGAGAAAATCGCTCAGAACTATTTCTTTTCTTTGGCTACGAAATATTAAGATCATTAAAAGGAAAATGTCCCAAACTTACTTCTAATTTAAGGTTTTTAGTTTATGCATCTGATGTTTTGAAGAGCAGCTTCGCACGATATTTTAACGGTAAAGTTTAATTCCTCAGCAGTTGTAAAAAAAATACTGCAAGGATATAATTGATATAAAGAAATCTAAACTATTACTTACGATGTGGTTCGTAAAGATCTGTTTGTTTTATTGTAGCTTTTGTAAACCAGTGTGTAAGACGAAGTTGAGGGTTTCTCATACAAAAGCTGAGGACACCCTATCGAAAGCCACAAGGTTTTATATCACAATTACAGCCTCTGTAACAAAAACTTATAATTCTCAAAATTTTTTCGTACTTCATACCAACCTTAATTGGTTGAACGATTGAAAAAGATAGTAAGGAAATTTTTGAGCTCATATCGAATTGTTTGGAGAAAATCGCTCAGAACTATTTCTTTTCTTTAGCTACGAAATATTAAGATCATTAAAAGAAAAATTTCCCAAACTTACTTCTAATTTAAGGTTTTTAGTTTATGCATCTGATGTTTTAAAGAGCAGCTTCGCACGATATTTTAACGGTAAAGTATAATTCCTCAGCAGTTGTAAAAAAAATACTGCAAGGATATAATTGATATAAAGAAATCTAAACTATTACTTACGATGTGGTTCGTAAAGATCTGTTTGTTTTATTGTAGCTTTTGTAAACCAGTGTGTAAGACGAAGTTGAGGGTTTCTCATACAAAAGCTGAGGACACCCTATCGAAAGCAGCCACAAGGTTTTATATCACAATTACAGCCTCTGTAAAAAAGACTTTTAATTCTCAAATTCTTTTCGTACTTCATACCATCCTTAATTGGTTGAACGATTGAAAAACATAGTAAGGAAATTTTTGAGCTCATATCGAATTGTTTGGAGAAAATCGCTCAGAACTATTTCTTTTCTTTAGCTACGAAATATTAAGATCATTAAAAGAAAAATGTCCCAAACTTACTTCTAATTTAAGGTTTTTAGTTTATGCATCTGATGTTTTGAAGAGCAGCTTCGCACGATATTTTAACGGTAAAGTTTAATTCCTCAGCAGTTGTAAAAAAAATACTGCAAGGATATAATTGATATAAAGAAATCTAAACTATTACTTACGATGTGGTTCGTAAAGATCTGTTTGTTTTATTGTAGCTTTTGTAAACCAGTGTGTAAGACGAAGTTGAGGGTTTCTCATACAAAAGCTGAGGACACCCTATCGAAAGCCACAAGGTTTTATATCACAATTACAGCCTCTGTAACAAAAACTTATAATTCTCAAAATTTTTTCGTACTTCATACCAACCTTAATTGGTTGAACGATTGAAAAAGATAGTAAGGAAATTTTTGAGCTCATATCGAATTGTTTGGAGAAAATCGCTCAGAACTATTTCTTTTCTTTAGCTACGAAATATTAAGATCATTAAAAGAAAAATTTCCCAAACTTACTTCTAATTTAAGGTTTTTAGTTTATGCATCTGAAGTTTTAAAGAGCAGCTTCGCACGATATTTTAACGGTAAAGTTTAATTCCTCAGCAGTTGTAAAAAAAATACTGCAAGGATATAATTGATATAAAGAAATCTAAACTATTACTTACGATGTGGTTCGTAAAGATCTGTTTGTTTTATTGTAGCTTTTGTAAACCAGTGTATAAGACGAAGTTGAGGGTTTCTCATACAAAAGCTGAGGACACCCTATCGAAAGCCACAAGGTTTTATATCACAATTACAGCCTCTGTAACAAAAACTTGATAATTCTCAAAATTTTTTCGTACTTCATACCAACCTTAATTGGTTGAACGATTGAAAAAGATAGTAAGGAAATTTTTGAGCTCATATCGAATTGTTTGGAGAAAATCGCTCAGAACTATTTCTTTTCTTTGGCTACGAAATATTAAGATCATTAAAAGGAAAATGTCCCAAACTTACTTCTAATTTAAGGTTTTTAGTTTATGCATCTGATGTTTTGAAGAGCAGCTTCGCACGATATTTTAACGGTAAAGTTTAATTCCTCAGCAGTTGTAAAAAAAATACTGCAAGGATATAATTGATATAAAGAAATCTAAACTATTACTTACGATGTGGTTCGTAAAGATCTGTTTGTTTTATTGTAGCTTTTGTAAACCAGTGTGTAAGACGAAGTTGAGGGTTTCTCATACAAAAGCTGAGGACACCCTATCGAAAGCCACAAGGTTTTATATCACAATTACAGCCTCTGTAACAAAAACTTATAATTCTCAAAACTTTTTCGTACTTCATACCAACCTTAATTGGTTGAACGATTGAAAAAGATAGTAAGGAAATTTTTGAGCTCATATCGAATTGTTTGGAGAAAATCGCTCAGAACTATTTCTTTTCTTTAGCTACGAAATATTAAGATCATTAAAAGAAAAATTTCCCAAACTTACTTCTAATTTAAGGTTTTTAGTTTATGCATCTGATGTTTTAAAGAGCAGCTTCGCACGATATTTTAACGGTAAAGTTTAATTCCTCAGCAGTTGTAAAAAAAATACTGCAAGGATATAATTGATATAAAGAAATCTAAACTATTACTTACGATGTGGTTCGTAAAGATCTGTTTGTTTTATTGTAGCTTTTGTAAACCAGTGTGTAAGACGAAGTTGAGGGTTTCTCATACAAAAGCTGAGGACACCCTATCGAAAGCCACAAGGTTTTATATCACAATTACAGCCTCTGTAACAAAAACTTATAATTCTCAAAATTTTTTCGTACTTCATACCAACCTTAATTGGTTGAACGATTGAAAAAGATAGTAAGGAAATTTTTGAGCTCATATCGAATTGTTTGGAGAAAATCGCTCAGAACTATTTCTTTTCTTTAGCTACGAAATATTAAGATCATTAAAAGAAAAATTTCCCAAACTTACTTCTAATTTAAGGTTTTTAGTTTATGCATCTGATGTTTTGAAGAGCAGCTTCGCACGATATTTTAACGGTAAAGTTTAATTCCTCAGCAGTTGTAAAAAAAATACTGCAAGGATATAATTGATATAAAGAAATCTAAACTATTACTTACGATGTGGTTCGTAAAGATCTGTTTGTTTTATTGTAGCTTTTGTAAACCAGTGTGTAAGACGAAGTTGAGGGTTTCTCATACAAAAGCTGAGGACACCCTATCGAAAGCAGCCACAAGGTTTTATATCCCAATTACAGCCTCTGTAAAAAAGACTTTTAATTCTCAAATTCTTTTCGTACTTCATACCATCCTTAATTGGTTGAACGATTGAAAAACATAGTAAGGAAATTTTTGAGCTCATATCGAGTTGTTTGGAGAAAATCGCTCAGAACTATTTCTTTTCTTTAGCTACGAAATATTAAGATCATTAAAAGAAAAATTTCCCAAACTTATTTCTAATTTAAAGTTTTTAGTTTATGCATCTGATGTTTTGAAGAGCAGCTTCGCACGATATTTCAATGGTAAAGTTTAATTCCTCAGCAGTGTTAAAAAAAATACTGCAAGGATATAATTATTATAAAGAAATCTAAACTATTACTTACGATGTGGTTCGTAAAGATCTGTTTGTTTTATTGTAGCTTTTGTAAGCCAGTGTGTAAGACGAAGTTGAGGGTTTCTCATACAAAAGCTGAGGACACCCTATCGAAAGCCACAAGGTTTTATATCACAATTACAGCCTCTGTAACAAAAACTTATAATTCTCAAATTTTTTTCGTATTTCATACCATCCTTAATTGGTCAAAGGGTTGAAAAACAGTAGGGAAATTTTTGAGCGCCTATCGAACTATTTCGAGAAAATCGCTCAGAACTGTTTCTTTTCTTTAGCTACAAAATATTAAGATCATTAAAAGAAAAATTTCCCAAACTTACTTCTAATTTAAGGTTTTTAGTTTATGCATCTGATGTTTTGAAGAGCAGCTTCACACGATATTTTAATGGTAAAGTTTAATTCCTCAGCAGTGTTAAAAAAAATACTGCAAGGATATAATTATTATAAAGAAATCTAAGCTATTACTTACGATGTGGTTCGTAGATATCTGTTTGTTTTATTGTAGCCTTTGTAAACCAGTGTGTAAGACGAAGTTGAGGGTTTCTCATACAAAAGCTGAGGACACCCTATCGAAAGCCACAAGGTTTTATATCACAATTACAGCCTCTGTAACAAAAACTTGATAATTCTCAAAATTTTTTCGTACTTCATACCAACCTTAATTGGTTGAACGATTGAAAAAGATAGTAAGGAAATTTTTGAGCTCATATCGAATTGTTTGGAGAAAATCGCTCAGAACTATTTCTTTTCTTTGGCTACGAAATATTAAGATCATTAAAAGAAAAATGTCCCAAACTTACTTCTAATTTAAGGTTTTTAGTTTATGCATCTGATGTTTTGAAGAGCAGCTTCGCACGATATTTTAACGGTAAATTTTAATTCCTCAGCAGTTGTAAAAAAAATACTGCAAGGATATAATTGATATAAAGAAATCTAAGCTATTACTTACGATGTGGTTCGTAAAGATCTGTTTGTTTTATTGTAGCTTTTGTAAACCAGTGTGTAAGACGAAGTTGAGGGTTTCTCATACAAAAGCTGAGGACACCCTATCGAAAGCCACAAGGTTTTATATCACAATTACAGCCTCTGTAACAAAAACTTATAATTCTCAAAATTTTTTCGTACTTCATACCAACCTTAATTGGTTGAACGATTGAAAAAGATAGTAAGGAAATTTTTGAGCTCATATCGAATTGTTTGGAGAAAATCGCTCAGAACTATTTCTTTTCTTTAGCTACGAAATATTAAGATCATTAAAAGAAAAATTTCCCAAACTTACTTCTAATTTAAGGTTTTTAGTTTATGCATCTGATGTTTTAAAGAGCAGCTTCGCACGATATTTTAACGGTAAAGTTTAATTCCTCAGCAGTTGTAAAAAAAATACTGCAAGGATATAATTGATATAAAGAAATCTAAACTATTACTTACGATGTGGTTCGTAAAGATCTGTTTGTTTTATTGTAGCTTTTGTAAACCAGTGTATAAGACGAAGTTGAGGGTTTCTCATACAAAAGCTGAGGACACCCTATCGAAAGCCACAAGGTTTTATATCACAATTACAGCCTCTGTAACAAAAACTTGATAATTTTCAAAATTTTTTCGTACTTCATACCAACCTTAATTGGTTGAACGATTGAAAAAGATAGTAAGGAAATTTTTGAGCTCATATCGAATTGTTTGGAGAAAATCGCTCAGAACTATTTCTTTTCTTTGGCTACGAAATATTAAGATCATTAAAAGAAAAATGTCCCAAACTTACTTCTAATTTAAGGTTTTTAGTTTATGCATCTGATGTTTTGAAGAGTAGCTTCGCACGATATTTTAACGGTAAAGTTTAATTCCTCAGCAGTTGTAAAAAAAATACTGCAAGGATATAATTGATATAAAGAAATCTAAACTATTACTTACGATGTGGTTCGTAAAGATCTGTTTGTTTTATTGTAGCTTTTGTAAACCAGTGTGTAAGACGAAGTTGAGGGTTTCTCATACAAAAGCTGAGGACACCCTATCGAAAGCCACAAGGTTTTATATCACAATTACAGCCTCTGTAACAAAAACTTATAATTCTCAAAATTTTTTCGTACTTCATACCAACCTTAATTGGTTGAACGATTGAAAAAGATAGTAAGGAAATTTTTGAGCTCATATCGAATTGTTTGGAGAAAATCGCTCAGAACTATTTCTTTTCTTTAGCTACGAAATATTAAGATCATTAAAAGAAAAATTTCCCAAACTTACTTCTAATTTAAGGTTTTTAGTTTATGCATCTGATGTTTTAAAGAGCAGCTTCGCACGATATTTTAACGGTAAAGTTTAATTCCTCAGCAGTTGTAAAAAAAATACTGCAAGGATATAATTGATATAAAGAAATCTAAACTATTACTTACGATGTGGTTCGTAAAGATCTGTTTGTTTTATTGTAGCTTTTGTAAACCAGTGTGTAAGACGAAGTTGAGGGTTTCTCATACAAAAGCTGAGGACACCCTATCGAAAGCCACAAGGTTTTATATCACAATTACAGCCTCTGTAACAAAAACTTATAATTCTCAAAATTTTTTCGTACTTCATACCAACCTTAATTGGTTGAACGATTGAAAAAGATAGTAAGGAAATTTTTGAGCTCATATCGAATTGTTTGGAGAAAATCGCTCAGAACTATTTCTTTTCTTTAGCTACGAAATATTAAGATCATTAAAAGAAAAATTTCCCAAACTTACTTCTAATTTAAGGTTTTTAGTTTATGCATCTGATGTTTTAAAGAGCAGCTTCGCACGATATTTTAACGGTAAAGTTTAATTCCTCAGCAGTTGTAAAAAAAATACTGCAAGGATATAATTGATATAAAGAAATCTAAACTATTACTTACGATGTGGTTCGTAAAGATCTGTTTGTTTTATTGTAGCTTTTGTAAACCAGTGTATAAGACGAAGTTGAGGGTTTCTCATACAAAAGCTGAGGACACCCTATCGAAAGCCACAAGGTTTTATATCACAATTACAGCCTCTGTAACAAAAACTTGATAATTCTCAAAATTTTTTCGTACTTCATACCAACCTTAATTGGTTGAACGATTGAAAAAGATAGTAAGGAAATTTTTGAGCTCATATCGAATTGTTTGGAGAAAATCGCTCAGAACTATTTCTTTTCTTTGGCTACGAAATATTAAGATCATTAAAAGAAAAATGTCCCAAACTTACTTCTAATTTAAGGTTTTTAGTTTATGCATCTGATGTTTTGAAGAGCAGCTTCGCACGATATTTTAACGGTAAAGTTTAATTCCTCAGCAGTTGTAAAAAAAATACTGCAAGGATATAATTGATATAAAGAAATCTAAACTATTACTTACGCTGTGGTTCGTAAAGATCTGTTTGTTTTATTGTAGCTTTTGTAAACCAGTGTGTAAGACGAAGTTGAGGGTTTCTCATACAAAAGCTGAGGACACCCTATCGAAAGCAGCCACAAGGTTTTATATCCCAATTACAGCCTCTGTAAAAAAGACTTTTAATTCTCAAATTCTTTTCGTACTTCATACCATCCTTAATTGGTTGAACGATTCAAAAACATAGTAAGGAAATTTTTGAGCTCATATCGAGTTGTTTGGAGAAAATCGCTCAGAACTATTTCTTTTCTTTAGCTACGAAATATTAAGATCATTAAAAGAAAAATTTCCCAAACTTATTTCTAATTTAAAGTTTTTAGTTTATGCATCTGATGTTTTGAAGAGCAGCTTCGCACGATATTTTAATGGTAAAGTTTAATTCCTCAGCAGTGTTAAAAAAAATACTGCAAGGATATAATTATTATAAAGAAATCTAAACTATTACTTTGGATGTGGTTCGTAAAGATCTGTTTGTTTTATTGTAGCTTTTGTAAGCCAGTGTGTAAGACGAAGTTGAGGGTTTCTCATACAAAAGCTGAGGACACCCTATCGAAAGCCACAAGGTTTTATATCACAATTACAGCCTCTGTAACAAAAACTTATAATTCTCAAATTTTTTTCGTATTTCATACCATCCTTAATTGGTCAAAGGGTTGAAAAACAGTAGGGAAATTTTTGAGCGCCTATCGAACTATTTCGAGAAAATCGCTCAGAACTGTTTCTTTTCTTTAGCTACAAAATATTAAGATCATTAAAAGAAAAATTTCCCAAACTTACTTCTAATTTAAGGTTTTTAGTTTATGCATCTGATGTTTTGAAGAGCAGCTTCACACGATATTTTAATGGTAAAGTTTAATTCCTCAGCAGTGTTAAAAAAAATACTGCAAGGATATAATTATTATAAAGAAATCTAAGCTATTACTTACGATGTGGTTCGTAGAGATCTGTTTGTTTTATTGTAGCCTTTGTAAACCAGTGTGTAAGACGAAGTTGAGGGTTTCTCATACAAAAGCTGAGGACACCCTATCGAAAGCCACAAGGTTTTATATCACAATTACAGCCTCTGTAACAAAAACTTGATAGTTCTCAAAATTTTTTCGTACTTCATACCAACCTTAATTGGTTGAACGATTGAAAAAGATAGTAAGGAAATTTTTGAGCTCATATCGAATTGTTTGGAGAAAATCGCTCAGAACTATTTCTTTTCTTTAGCTACGAAATATTAAGATCATTAAAAGAAAAATTTCCCAAACTTACTTCTAATTTAAGGTTTTTAGTTTATGCATCTGATGTTTTGAAGAGCAGCTTCGCACGATATTTTAACGGTAAAGTTTAATTCCTCAGCAGTTGTAAAAAAAATACTGCAAGGATATAATTGATATAAAGAAATCTAAACTATTACTTACGATGTGGTTCGTAAAGATCTGTTTGTTTTATTGTTGCTTTTGTAAGCCAGTGTGTAAGACGAAGTTGAGGGTTTCTCATACAAAAGCTGAGGACACCCTATCGAAAGCCACAAGGTTTTATATCACAATTACAGCCTCTGTAACAAAAACTTATAATTCTCAAATTTTTTTCGTACTTCATACCATCCTTAATTGGTTGAACGATTGAAAAACATAGTAAGGAAATTTTTGAGCTCATATCGAATTGTTTGGAGAAAATCGCTCAGAACTATTTCTTTTCTTTAGCTACGAAATATTAAGATCATTAAAAGAAAAATTTCCCAAACTTACTTCTAATTTAAGGTTTTTACTTTATGCATCTGATGTTTTGAAGAGCAGCTTCACACGATATTTTAATGGTAAAGTTTAATTCCTCAGCAGTGTTAAAAAAAATACTGCAAGGATATAATTATTATAAAGAAATCTAAGCTATTACTTACGATGTGGTTCGTAGAGATCTGTTTGTTTTATTGTAGCCTTTGTAAACCAGTGTGTAAGACGAAGTTGAGGGTTTCTCATACAAAAGCTGAGGACACCCTATCGAAAGCCACAAGGTTTTATATCCCAATTACAGCCTCTGTAAAAAAGACTTTTAATTCTCAAATTCTTTTCGTACTTCATACCATCCTTAATTGGTTGAACGATTGAAAAACATAGTAAGGAAATTTTTGAGCTCATATCGAGTTGTTTGGAGAAAATCGCTCAGAACTATTTCTTTTCTTTAGCTACGAAATATTAAGATCATTAAAAGAAAAATTTCCCAAACTTATTTCTAATTTAAAGTTTTTAGTTTATGCATCTGATGTTTTGAAGAGCAGCTTCGCACGATATTTCAATGGTAAAGTTTAATTCCTCAGCAGTGTTAAAAAAAATACTGCAAGGATATAATTATTATAAAGAAATCTAAACTATTACTTACGATGTGGTTCGTAAAGATCTGTTTGTTTTATTGTAGCTTTTGTAAGCCAGTGTGTAAGACGAAGTTGAGGGTTTCTCATACAAAAGCTGAGGACACCCTATCGAAAGCCACAAGGTTTTATATCACAATTACAGCCTCTGTAACAAAAACTTATAATTCTCAAATTTTTTTCGTATTTCATACCATCCTTAATTGGTCAAAGGGTTGAAAAACAGAAGGGAAATTTTTGAGCGCCTATCGAACTATTTCGAGAAAATCGCTCAGAACTGTTTCTTTTCTTTAGCTGCAAAATATTAAGATCATTAAAAGAAAAATTTCCCAAACTTACTTCTAATTTAAGGTTTTTAGTTTATGCATCTGATGTTTTGAAGAGCAGCTTCACACGATATTTTAATGGTAAAGTTTAATTCCTCAGCAGTGTTAAAAAAAATACTGCAAGGATATAATTATTATAAAGAAATCTAAGCTATTACTTACGATGTGGTTCGTAGAGATCTGTTTGTTTTATTGTAGCCTTTGTAAACCAGTGTGTAAGACGAAGTTGAGGGTTTCTCATACAAAAGCTGAGGACACCCTATCGAAAGCCACAAGGTTTTATATCACAATTACAGCCTCTGTAACAAAAACTTGATAATTCTCAAAATTTTTTCGTACTTCATACCAACCTTAATTGGTTGAACGATTGAAAAAGATAGTAAGGAAATTTTTAAGCTCATATCGAATTGTTTGGAGAAAATCGCTCAGAACTATTTCTTTTCTTTGGCTACGAAATATTAAGATCATTAAAAGAAAAATGTCCCAAACTTACTTCTAATTTAAGGTTTTTAGTTTATGCATCTGATGTTTTGAAGAGCAGCTTCGCACGATATTTTAACGGTAAAGTTTAATTCCTCAGAAGTTGTAAAAAAAATACTGCAAGGATATAATTGATATAAAGAAATCTAAACTATTACTTACGATGTGGTTCGTAAAGATCTGTTTGTTTTATTGTAGCTTTTGTAAACCAGTGTGTAAGACGAAGTTGAGGGTTTCTCATACAAAAGCTGAGGACACCCTATCGAAAGCCACAAGGTTTTATATCACAATTACAGCCTCTGTAACAAAAACTTATAATTCTCAAAATTTTTTCGTACTTCATACCAACCTTAATTGGTTGAACGATTGAAAAAGATAGTAAGGAAATTTTTGAGCTCATATCGAATTGTTTGGAGAAAATCGCTCAGGACTATTTCTTTTCTTTAGCTACGAAATATTAAGATCATTAAAAGAAAAATTTCCCAAACTTACTTCTAATTTAAGGTTTTTAGTTTATGCATCTGATGTTTTAAAGAGCACCTTCGCACGATATTTTAACGGTAAAGTTTAATTCCTCAGCAGTTGTAAAAAAAATACTGCAAGGATATAATTGATATAAAGAAATCTAAACTATTACTTACGATGTGGTTCGTAAAGATCTGTTTGTTTTATTGTAGCTTTTGTAAACCAGTGTGTAAGACGAAGTTGAGGGTTTCTCATACAAAAGCTGAGGACACCCTATCGAAAGCAGCCACAAGGTTTTATATCACAATTACAGCCTCTGTAAAAAAGACTTTTAATTCTCAAATTCTTTTCGTACTTCATACCATCCTTAATTGGTTGAACGATTGAAAAACATAGTAAGGAAATTTTTGAGCTCATATCGAATTGTTTGGAGAAAATCGCTCAGAACTATTTCTTTTCTTTAGCTACGAAATATTAAGATCATTAAAAGAAAAATTTCCCAAACTTACTTCTAATTTAAGGTTTTTAGTTTATGCATCTGATGTTTTGAAGAGCAGCTTCGCACGATATTTTAATGGTAAAGTTTAATTCCTCAGCAGTGTTAAAAAAAATACTGCAAGGATATAACTATTATAAAGAAATCTAAGCTATTACTTACGATGTGGTTCGTAGAGATCTGTTTGTTTTATTGTAGCCTTTGTAAACCAGTGTGTAAGACGAAGTTGAGGGTTTCTCATACAAAAGCTGAGGACACCCTATCGAAAGCCACAAGGTCTTATATCACAATTACAGCCTCTGTAACAAAAACTTGATAATTCTCAAAATTTTTTCGTACTTCATACCAACCTTAATTGGTTGAACGATTGAAAAAGATAGTAAGGAAATTTTTGAGCTCATATCGAATTGTTTGGAGAAAATCGCTCAGAACTATTTCTTTTCTTTAGCTACGAAATATTAAGATCATTAAAAGAAAAATTTCCCAAACTTACTTCTAATTTAAGGTTTTTAGTTTATGCATCTGATGTTTTGAAGAGCAGCTTCGCACGATATTTTAACGGTAAAGTTTAATTCCTCAGCAGTTGTAAAAAAAATACTGCAAGGATATAATTGATATAAAGAAATCTAAACTATTACTTACGATGTGGTTCGTAAAGATCTGTTTGTTTTATTGTAGCTTTTGTAAACCAGTGTGTAAGACGAAGTTGAGGGTTTCTCATACAAAAGCTGAGGACACCCTATCGAAAGCCACAAGGTTTTATATCACAATTACAGCCTCTGTAACAAAAACTTATAACTCTCAAAATTTTTTCGTACTTCATACCAACCTTAATTGGTTGAACGATTGAAAAAGATAGTAAGGAAATTTTTGAGCTCATATCGAATTGTTTGGAGAAAATCGCTCAGAACTATTTCTTTTCTTTAGCTACGAAATATTAAGATCATTAAAAGAAAAATTTCCCAAACTTACTTCTAATTTAAGGTTTTTAGTTTATGCATCTGATGTTTTAAAGAGCAGCTTCGCACGATATTTTAACGGTAAAGTTTAATTCCTCAGCAGTTGTAAAAAAAATACTGCAAGGATATAATTGATATAAAGAAATCTAAACTATTACTTACGACGTGGTTCGTAAAGATCTGTTTGTTTTATTGTAGCTTTTGTAAACCAGTGTGTAAGACGAAGTTGAGGGTTTCTCATACAAAAGCTGAGGACACCCTATCGAAAGCAGCCACAAGGTTTTATATCACAATTACAGCCTCTGTAAAAAAGACTTTTAATTCTCAAATTCTTTTCGTACTTCATACCATCCTTAATTGGTTGAACGATTGAAAAACATAGTAAGGAAATTTTTGAGCTCATATCGAGTTGTTTGGAGAAAATCGCTCAGAACTATTTCTTTTCTTTAGCTACGAAATATTAAGATCATTAAAAGAAAAATTTCCCAAACTTATTTCTAATTTAAAGTTTTTAGTTTATGCATCTGATGTTTTGAAGAGCAGCTTCGCACGATATTTTAATGGTAAAGTTTAATTCCTCAGCAGTGTTAAAAAAAATACTGCAAGGATATAATTATTATAAAGAAATCTAAACTATTACTTACGATGTGGTTCGTAAAGATCTGTTTGTTTTATTGTAGCTTTTGTAAGCCAGTGTGTAAGACGAAGTTGAGGGTTTCTCATACAAAAGCTGAGGACACCCTATCGAAAGCCACAAGGTTTTATATCACAATTACAGCCTCTGTAACAAAAACTTATAATTCTCAAATTTTTTTCGTATTTCATACCATCCTTAATTGGTCAAAGGGTTGAAAAACAGTAGGGAAATTTTTGAGCGCCTATCGAACTATTTCGAGAAAATCGCTCAGAACTGTTTCTTTTCTTTAGCTACAAAATATTAAGATCATTAAAAGAAAAATTTCCCAAACTTACTTCTAATTTAAGGTTTTTAGTTTATGCAACTGATGTTTTGAAGAGCAGCTTCACACGATATTTTAATGGTAAAGTTTAATTCCTCAGCAGTGTTAAAAAAAATACTGCAAGGATATAATTTTTATAAAGAAATCTAAGCTATTACTTACGATGTGGTTCGTAGAGATCTGTTTGTTTTATTGTAGCCTTTGTAAACCAGTGTGTAAGACGAAGTTGAGGGTTTCTCATACAAAAGCTGAGGACACCCTATCGAAAGCCACAAGGTTTTATATCACAATTACAGCCTCTGTAACAAAAACTTGATAATTCTCAAAATTTTTTCGTACTTCATACCAACCTTAATTGGTTGAACGATTGAAAAAGATAGTAAGGAAATTTTTGAGCTCATATCGAATTGTTTGGAGAAAATCGCTCAGAACTATTTCTTTTCTTTAGCTACGAAATATTAAGATCATTAAAAGAAAAATTTCCCAAACTTACTTCTAATTTAAGGTTTTTAGTTTATGCATCTGATGTTTTGAAGAGCAGCTTCGCACGATATTTTAACGGTAAAGTTTAATTCCTCAGCAGTTGTAAAAAAAATACTGCAAGGATATAATTGATATAAAGAAATCTAAACTATTACTTACGATGTGGTTCGTAAAGATCTGTTTGTTTTATTGTAGCTTTTGTAAACCAGTGTGTAAGACGAAGTTGAGGGTTTCTCATACAAAAGCTGAGGACACCCTATCGAAAGCCACAAGGTTTTATATCACAACTACGGCCTCTGTAACAAAAACTTATAATTCTCAAATTCTTTTCGTACTTCATACCATCCTTAATTGGTTGAACGATTGAAAAACATAGTAAGGAAATTTTTGAGCTCATATCGAATTGTTTGGAGAAAATCGCTCAGAACTATTTCTTTTCTTTAGCTACGAAATATTAAGATCATTAAAAGAAAAATTTCCCAAACTTATTTCTAATTTAAAGTTTTTAGTTTATGCATCTGATGTTTTGAAGAGCAGCTTCATACGATATTTTAATGGTAAAGTTTAATTCCTCAGCAGTGTTAAAAAAAATACTGCAAGGATATAATTATTATAAAGAAATCTAAACTATTACTTACGATGTGGTTCGTAAAGATCTGTTTGTTTTATTGTAGCTTTTGTAAGCCAGTGTGTAAAACGAAGTTGATGGTTTCTCATACAAAAGCTGAAGACACCCTATCGAAAGCCACAAGGTTTTATATCACAATTACAGCCTCTGTAACAAAAACTTATAATTCTCAAATTTTTTTCGTATTTCATACTATCCTTAATTGGTTAAAGGGTTGAAAAACAGTAGGGAAATTTTTGAGCGCATATCGAATTATTTCGAGAAAATCGCTCAGAACTGTTTCTTTTCTTTAGCTACGAAATATTAAGATCATTAAAAGAAAAATTTCCCAAACTTACTTCTAATTTAAGGTTTTTAGTTTATGCATCTGACGTTTTGAAGAGCAGCTTCGCACGATATTTTAACGGTAAAGTTTAATTCCTCAGCAGTTGTAAAAAAAATACTGCAAGGATATAATTGATATAAAGAAATCTAAACTATTACTTACGATGTGGTTCGTAAAGATCTGTTTGTTTTATTGTAGCTTTTGTAAACCAGTGTGTAAGACGAAGTTGAGGGTTTCTCATACAAAAGCTGAGGACACCCTATCGAAAGCCACAAGGTTTTATATCACATTTACAGCCTCTGTAACAAAAACTTATAATTCTCAAGTTTTTTTCGTATTTCATACCATCCTTAATTGGTCAAAGGGTTGAAAAACAGTAGGGAAATTTTTGAGCGCATATCGAACTATTTCGAAAAAATCGCTCAGAACTATTTCTTTTCTTTAGCTACGAAATATTAAGATCATTAAAAGAAAAATTTCCCAAACTTACTTCTAATTTAAGGTTTTTAGTTTATGCATCTGATGTTTTGAAGAGCAGCTTCGCACGATATTTTAACGGTAAAGTTTAATTCCTCAGCAGTGGTAAAAAAAATACTGCAAGGATATAATTGATATAAAGAAATCTAAACTATTACTTACGATGTGGTTCGTAAAGATCTGTTTGTTTTATTGTAGCTTTTGTAAACCAGTGTGTAAGACGAAGTTGAGGGTTTCTCATACAAAAGCTGAGGACACCCTATCGAAAGCAGCCACAAGGTTTTATATCACAATTACAGCCTCTGTAAAAAAGACTTTTAATTCTCAAATTCTTTTCGTACTTCATACCATCCTTAATTGGTTGAACGATTGAAAAACATAGTAAGGAAATTTTTGAGCTCATATCGAGTTGTTTGGAGAAAATCGCTCAGAACTATTTCTTTTCTTTAGCTACGAAATATTAAGATCATTAAAAGAAAAATTTCCCAAACTTATTTCTAATTTAAAGTTTTTAGTTTATGCATCTGATGTTTTGAAGAGCAGCTTCGCACGATATTTTAACGGTAAAGTTTAATTCCTCAGCAGTGGTAAAAAAAATACTGCAAGGATATAATTGATATAAAGAAATCTAAACTATTACTTACGATGTGGTTCGTAAAGATCTGTTTGTTTTATTGTAGCTTTTGTAAACCAGTGTGTAAGACGAAGTTGAGGGTTTCTCATACAAAAGCTGAGGACACCCTATCGAAAGCAGCCACAAGGTTTTATATCACAATTACAGCCTCTGTAAAAAAGACTTTTAATTCTCAAATTCTTTTCGTACTTCATACCATCCTTAATTGGTTGAACGATTGAAAAACATAGTAAGGAAATTTTTGAGCTCATATCGAGTTGTTTGGAGAAAATCGCTCAGAACTATTTCTTTTCTTTAGCTACGAAATATTAAGATCATTAAAAGAAAAATTTCCCAAACTTATTTCTAATTTAAAGTTTTTAGTTTATGCATCTGATGTTTTGAAGAGCAGCTTCGCACGATATTTTAACGGTAAAGTTTAATTCCTCAGCAGTGGTAAAAAAAATACTGCAAGGATATAATTGATATAAAGAAATCTAAACTATTACTTACGATGTGGTTCGTAAAGATCTGTTTGTTTTATTGTAGCTTTTGTAAACCAGTGTGTAAGACGAAGTTGAGGGTTTCTCATACAAAAGCTGAGGACACCCTATCGAAAGCAGCCACAAGGTTTTATATCACAATTACAGCCTCTGTAAAAAAGACTTTTAATTCTCAAATTCTTTTCGTACTTCATACCATCCTTAATTGGTTGAACGATTGAAAAACATAGTAAGGAAATTTTTGAGCTCATATCGAGTTGTTTGGAGAAAATCGCTCAGAACTATTTCTTTTCTTTAGCTACGAAATATTAAGATCATTAAAAGAAAAATTTCCCAAACTTACTTCTAATTTAAGGTTTTTAGTTTATGCATCTGATGTTTTGAAGAGCAGCTTCATACGATATTTTAATGGTAAAGTTTAATTCCTCAGCAGTGTTAAAAAAAATACTGCAAGGATATAATTATTATAAAGAAATCTAAACTATTACTTACGATGTGGTTCGTAAAGATCTGTTTGTTTTATTGTAGCTTTTGTAAGCCAGTGTGTAAAACGAAGTTGATGGTTTCTCATACAAAAGCTGAAGACACCCTATCGAAAGCCACAAGGTTTTATATCACAATTACAGCCTCTGTAACAAAAACTTATAATTCTCAAATTTTTTTCGTATTTCATACTATCCTTAATTGGTTAAAGGGTTGAAAAACAGTAGGGAAATTTTTGAGCGCATATCGAACTATTTCGAGAAAATCGCTCAGAACTGTTTCTTTTCTTTAGCTACGAAATATTAAGATCATTAAAAGAAAAATTTCCCAAACTTATTTCTAATTTAAAGTTTTTAGTTTATGCATCTGATGTTTTGAAGAGCAGCTTCATACGATATTTTAATGGTAAAGTTTAATTCCTCAGCAGTGTTAAAAAAAATACTGCAAGGATATAATTATTATAAAGAAATCTAAACTATTACTTACGATGTGGTTCGTAAAGATCTGTTTGTTTTATTGTAGCTTTTGTAAGCCAGTGTGTAAAACGAAGTTGATGGTTTCTCATACAAAAGCTGAAGACACCCTATCGAAAGCCACAAGGTTTTATATCACAATTACAGCCTCTGTAACAAAAACTTATAATTCTCAAATTTTTTTCGTATTTCATACTATCCTTAATTGGTTAAAGGGTTGAAAAACAGTAGGGAAATTTTTGAGCGCATATCGAATTATTTCGAGAAAATCGCTCAGAACTGTTTCTTTTCTTTAGCTACGAAATATTAAGATCATTAAAAGAAAAATTTCCCAAACTTACTTCTAATTTAAGGTTTTTAGTTTATGCATCTGACGTTTTGAAGAGCAGCTTCGCACGATATTTTAATGCTAAAGTTTAATTCCTCAGCAGTTGTAAAAAAAATACTGCAAGGATATAATTAATATAAAGAAATCTAAACTATTACTTACGATGTGGTTCGTAAAGATCTGTTTGTTTTATTGTAGCTTTTGTAAACCAGTGTGTAAGACGAAGTTGAGGGTTTCTCATACAAAAGCTGAGGACACCCTATCGAAAGCCACAAGGTTTTATATCACATTTACAGCCTCTGTAACAAAAACTTATAATTCTCAAGTTTTTTTCGTATTTCATACCATCCTTAATTGGTCAAAGGGTTGAAAAACAGTAGGGAAATTTTTGAGCGCATATCGAACTATTTCGAAAAAATCGCTCAGAACTGTTTCTTTTCTTTAGCTACAAAATATTAAGATCATTAAAAGAAAAATTTCCCAAACTTACTTCTAGTTTAAGGTTTTTAGTTTATGCATCTGACGTTTTGAAGAGCAGCTTCGCACGATATTTTAATGGTAAAGTTTAATTCCTCAGCAGTTGTAAAAAAAATACTGCAAGGATATAATTAATATAAAGAAATCTAAACTATTACTTACGATGTGGTTCGTAAAGATCTGTTTGTTTTATTGTAGCTTTTGTAAGCCAGTGTGTAAGACGAAGTTGATGGTTTCTCATACAAAAGCTGAAGACACCCTATCGAAAGCCACAAGGTTTTATATCACAATTACAGCCTCTGTAACAAAAACTTATAATTCTCAAAATTTTTTCGTACTTCATACCAACCTTAATTGGTTGAACGATTGAAAAAGATAGTAAGGAAATTTTTGAGCTCATATCGAATTGTTTGGAGAAAATCGCTCAGAACTATTTCTTTTCTTTAGCTACGAAATATTAAGATCATTAAAAGAAAAATTTCCCAAACTTACTTCTAATTTAAGGTTTTTAGTTTATGCATCTGATGTTTTGAAGAGCAGCTTCGCACGATATTTTAACGGTAAAGTTTAATTCCTCAGCAGTTGTAAAAAAAATACTGCAAGGATATAATTGATATAAAGAAATCTAAACTATTACTTACGATGTGGTTCGTAAAGATCTGTTTGTTTTATTGTAGCTTTTGTAAACCAGTGTGTAAGACGAAGTTGAGGGTTTCTCATACAAAAGCTGAGGACACCCTATCGAAAGCCACAAGGTTTTATATCACATTTACAGCCTCTGTAACAAAAACTTATAATTCTCAAGTTTTTTTCGTATTTCATACCATCCTTAATTGGTCAAAGGGTTGAAAAACAGTAGGGAAATTTTTGAGCGCATATCGAACTATTTCGAAAAAATCGCTCAGAACTATTTCTTTTCTTTAGCTACGAAATATTAAGATCATTAAAAGAAAAATTTCCCAAACTTACTTCTAATTTAAGGTTTTTAGTTTATGCATCTGATGTTTTGAAGAGCAGCTTCGCACGATATTTTAACGGTAAAGTTTAATTCCTCAGCAGTGGTAAAAAAAATACTGCAAGGATATAATTGATATAAAGAAATCTAAACTATTACTTACGATGTGGTTCGTAAAGATCTGTTTGTTTTATTGTAGCTTTTGTAAACCAGTGTGTAAGACGAAGTTGAGGGTTTCTCATACAAAAGCTGAGGACACCCTATCGAAAGCAGCCACAAGGTTTTATATCACAATTACAGCCTCTGTAAAAAAGACTTTTAATTCTCAAATTCTTTTCGTACTTCATACCATCCTTAATTGGTTGAACGATTGAAAAACATAGTAAGGAAATTTTTGAGCTCATATCGAGTTGTTTGGAGAAAATCGCTCAGAACTATTTCTTTTCTTTAGCTACGAAATATTAAGATCATTAAAAGAAAAATTTCCCAAACTTATTTCTAATTTAAAGTTTTTAGTTTATGCATCTGATGTTTTGAAGAGCAGCTTCGCACGATATTTTAACGGTAAAGTTTAATTCCTCAGCAGTGGTAAAAAAAATACTGCAAGGATATAATTGATATAAAGAAATCTAAACTATTACTTACGATGTGGTTCGTAAAGATCTGTTTGTTTTATTGTAGCTTTTGTAAACCAGTGTGTAAGACGAAGTTGAGGGTTTCTCATACAAAAGCTGAGGACACCCTATCGAAAGCAGCCACAAGGTTTTATATCACAATTACAGCCTCTGTAAAAAAGACTTTTAATTCTCAAATTCTTTTCGTACTTCATACCATCCTTAATTGGTTGAACGATTGAAAAACATAGTAAGGAAATTTTTGAGCTCATATCGAGTTGTTTGGAGAAAATCGCTCAGAACTATTTCTTTTCTTTAGCTACGAAATATTAAGATCATTAAAAGAAAAATTTCCCAAACTTACTTCTAATTTAAGGTTTTTAGTTTATGCATCTGATGTTTTGAAGAGCAGCTTCGCACGATATTTTAACGGTAAAGTTTAATTCCTCAGCAGTTGTAAAAAAAATACTGCAAGGATATAATTGATATAAAGAAATCTAAACTATTACTTACGATGTGGTTCGTAAAGATCTGTTTGTTTTATTGTAGCTTTTGTAAGCCAGTGTGTAAGACGAAGTTGAGGGTTTCTCATACAAAAGCTGAGGACACCCTATCGAAAGCCACAAGGTTTTATATCACAATTACAGCCTCTGTAACAAAAACTTATAATTCTCAAATTTTTTTCGTATTTCATACCATCCTTAATTGGTCAAAGGGTTGAAAAACAGTAGGGAAATTTTTGAGCGCCTATCGAACTATTTCGAGAAAATCGCTCAGAACTGTTTCTTTTCTTTAGCTACAAAATATTAAGATCATTAAAAGAAAAATTTCCCAAACTTACTTCTAATTTAAGGTTTTTAGTTTATGCATCTGATGTTTTGAAGAGCAGCTTCACACGATATTTTCATGGTAAAGTTTAATTCCTCAGCAGTGTTAAAAAAAATACTGCAAGGATATAATTATTATAAAGAAATCTAAGCTATTACTTACGATGTGGTTCGTAGAGATCTGTTTGTTTTATTGTAGCCTTTGTAAACCAGTGTGTAAGACGAAGTTGAGGGTTTCTCATACAAAAGCTGAGGACACCCTATCGAAAGCCACAAGGTTTTATATCACAATTACAGCCTCTGTAACAAAAACTTGATAATTCTCAAAATTTTTTCGTACTTCATACCATCCTTAATTGGTTGAACGATTGAAAAACATAGTAAGGAAATTTTTGAGCTCATATCGAATTGTTTGGAGAAAATCGCTCAGAACTATTTCTTTTCTTTAGCTACAAAATATTAAGATCATTAAAAGAAAAATTTCCCAAACTTACTTCTAATTTAAGGTTTTTAGTTTATGCATCTGATGTTTTGAAGATCAGCTTCACACGATATTTTCATGGTAAAGTTTAATTCCTCAGCAGTGTTAAAAAAAATACTGCAAGGATATAATTATTATAAAGAAATCTAAGCTATTACTTACGATGTGGTTCGTAGAGATCTGTTTGTTTTATTGTAGCCTTTGTAAACCAGTGTGTAAGACGAAGTTGAGGGTTTCTCATACAAAAGCTGAGGACACCCTATCGAAAGCCACAAGGTTTTATATCACAATTACAGCCTCTGTAACAAAAACTTGATAATTCTCAAAATTTTTTCGTACTTCATACCATCCTTAATTGGTTGAACGATTGAAAAACATAGTAAGGAAATTTTTGAGCTCATATCGAATTGTTTGGAGAAAATCGCTCAGAACTATTTCTTTTCTTTAACTACGAAATATTAAGATCATTAAAAGAAAAATTTCCCAAACTTACTTCTAATTTAAGGTTTTTAGTTTATGCATCTGATGTTTTGAAGAGCAGCTTCGCACGATATTTTAACGGTAAAGTTTAATTCCTCAGCAGTTGTAAAAAAAATACTGCAAGGATATAATTGATATAAAGAAATCTAAACTATTACTTACGATGTGGTTCGTAAAGATCTGTTTGTTTTATTGTAGCTTTTGTAAACCAGTGTGTAAGACGAAGTTGAGGGTTTCTCATACAAAAGCTGAGGACACCCTATCGAAAGCCACAAGGTTTTATATCACAACTACGGCCTCTGTAACAAAAACTTATAATTCTCAAATTCTTTTCGTACTTCATACCATCCTTAATTGGTTGAACGATTGAAAAACATAGTAATGAAATTTTTGAGCTCATATCGAATTGTTTGGAGAAAATCGCTCAGAACTATTTCTTTTCTTTAGCTACGAAATATTAAGATCATTAAAAGAAAAATTTCCCCAACTTATTTTTAATTTAAAGTTTTTAGTTTTTGCATCTAATTTTTTGAAGAGCAGCTTCGCACGATATTTTAATGGTAAAGTTTAATTCCTCAGCAGTTGTAAAAAAAATACTGCAAGGATATAATTGATATAAAGAAATCTAAACTATTACTTACGATGTGGTTCGTAAAGATCTGTTTGTTTTATTGTAGCTTTTGTAAGCCAGTGTGTAAGACGAAGTTGAGGGTTTCTCATACAAAAACTGAGGACACCCTATCGAAAGCCACAAGGTTTTATATCACATTTACAGCCTCTGTAACAAAAACTTATAATTCTCAAGTTTTTTTCGTATTTCATACCATCCTTAATTGGTCAAAGGGTTGAAAAACAGTAGGGAAATTTTTGAGCGCATATCGAACTATTTCGAAAAAATCGCTCAGAACTGTTTCTTTTCTTTAGCTACAAAATATTAAGATCATTAAAAGAAAAATTTCCCAAACTTACTTCTAGTTTAAGGTTTTTAGTTTATGCATCTGATGTTTTGAAGAGCAGCTTCGCACGATATTTTAATGGTAAAATTTAATTCCTCAGCAGTGTTAAAAAAAATACTGCAAGGATATAATTATTATAAAGAAATCTAAACTGTTACTTACGATGTGGTTCGTAGAGATCTGTTTGTTTTATTGTAGCCTTTGTAAGCCAGTGTGTAAGACGAAGTTGAGGGTTTCTCATACAAAAGCTGAGGACACCCTATCGAAAGCCACAAGGTTTTATATCACAATTACAGCCTCTGTAACAAAAACTTATAATTCTCAAATTTTTTTCGTACTTCATACCATCCTTAATTGGTTGAACGATTGAAAAACATAGTAAGGAAATTTTTGAGCTCATATCGAATTGTTTGGAGAAAATCGCTCAGAACTATTTCTTTTCTTTAGCTACGAAATATTAAGATCATTAAAAGAAAAATTTCCCAAACTTACTTTTAATTTAAAGTTTTTAGTTTATGCATCTGATGTTTTGAAGAGCAGCTTCGCACGATATTTTAATGGTAAAGTTTAATTCCTCAGCAGTTGTAAAAAAAATACTGCAAGGATATAATTGATATAAAGAAATCTAAACTATTACTTACGATGTGGTTCGTAAAGATCTGTTTGTTTTATTGTAGCTTTTGTAAGCCAGTGTGTAAGACGAAGTTGAGGGTTTCTCATACAAAAACTGAGGACACCCTATCGAAAGCCACAAGGTTTTATATCACATTTACAGCCTCTGTAACAAAAACTTATAATTCTCAAGTTTTTTTCGTATTTCATACCATCCTTAATTGGTCAAAGGGTTGAAAAACAGTAGGGAAATTTTTAAGCGCATATCGAACTATTTCGAAAAAATCGCTCAGAACTGTTTCTTTTCTTTAGCTACAAAATATTAAGATCATTAAAAGAAAAATTTCCCAAACTTACTTCTAGTTTAAGGTTTTTAGTTTATGCATCTGATGTTTTGAAGAGCAGCTTCGCACGATATTTTAATGGTAAAGTTTAATTCCTCAGCAGTTGTAAAAAAAATACTGCAAGGATATAATTGATATAAAGAAATCTAAGCTATTACTTACGATGTGGTTCGTAAAGATCTGTTTGTTTTATTGTAGCTTTTGTAAACCAGTGTGTAAGACGAAGTTGAGGGTTTCTCATACAAAAGCTGAGGACACCCTATCGAAAGCCACAAGGTTTTATATCACAACTACGGCCTCTGTAACAAAAACTTATAATTCTCAAATTCTTTTCGTACTTCATACCATCCTTAATTGGTTGAACGATTGAAAAACATAGTAATGAAATTTTTGAGCTCATATCGAATTGTTTGGAGAAAATCGCTCAGAACTATTTCTTTTCTTTAGCTACGAAATATTAAGATCATTAAAAGTAAAATTTCCCCAACTTATTTTTAATTTAAAGTTTTTAGTTTTTGCATCTAATTTTTTGAAGAGCAGCTTCGCACGATATTTTAATGGTAAAGTTTAATTCCTCAGCAGTTGTAAAAAAAATACTGCAAGGATATAATTGATATAAAGAAATCTAAACTATTACTTACGATGTGGTTCGTAAAGATCTGTTTGTTTTATTGTAGCTTTTGTAAGCCAGTGTGTAAGACGAAGTTGAGGGTTTCTCATACAAAAACTGAGGACACCCTATCGAAAGCCACAAGGTTTTATATCACATTTACAGCCTCTGTAACAAAAACTTATAATTCTCAAGTTTTTTTCGTATTTCATACCATCCTTAATTGGTCAAAGGGTTGAAAAACAGTAGGGAAATTTTTGAGCGCATATCGAACTATTTCGAAAAAATCGCTCAGAACTGTTTCTTTTCTTTAGCTACAAAATATTAAGATCATTAAAAGAAAAATTTCCCAAACTTACTTCTAGTTTAAGGTTTTTAGTTTATGCATCTGATGTTTTGAAGAGCAGCTTCGCACGATATTTTAATGGTAAAATTTAATTCCTCAGCAGTGTTAAAAAAAATACTGCAAGGATATAATTATTATAAAGAAATCTAAACTGTTACTTACGATGTGGTTCGTAGAGATCTGTTTGTTTTATTGTAGCCTTTGTAAGCCAGTGTGTAATACGAAGTTGAGGGTTTCTCATACAAAAGCTGAGGACACCCTATTGAAAGCCACAAGGTTTTATATCACAATTACAGCCTCTGTAACAAAAACTTATAATTCTCAAATTTTTTTCGTACTTCATACCATCCTTAATTGGTTGAACGATTGAAAAACATAGTAATGAAATTTTTGAGCTCATATCGAATTGTTTGGAGAAAATCGCTCAGAACTATTTCTTTTCTTTAGCTACGAAATATTAAGATCATTAAAAGAAAAATTTCCCAAACTTACTTTTAATTTAAAGTTTTTAGTTTATGCATCTGATGTTTTGAAGAGCAGCTTCGCACGATATTTTAATGGTAAAGTTTAATTCCTCAGCAGTTGTAAAAAAAATACTGCAAGGATATAATTGATATAAAGAAATCTAAACTATTACTTACGATGTGGTTCGTAAAGATCTGTTTGTTTTATTGTAGCTTTTGTAAGCCAGTGTGTAAGACGAAGTTGAGGGTTTCTCATACAAAAACTGAGGACACCCTATCGAAAGCCACAAGGTTTTATATCACATTTACAGCCTCTGTAACAAAAACTTATAATTCTCAAGTTTTTTTCGTATTTCATACCATCCTTAATTGGTCAAAGGGTTGAAAAACAGTAGGGAAATTTTTGAGCGCATATCGAACTATTTCGAAAAAATCGCTCAGAACTGTTTCTTTTCTTTAGCTACAAAATATTAAGATCATTAAAAGAAAAATTTCCCAAACTTACTTCTAGTTTAAGGTTTTTAGTTTATGCATCTGATGTTTTGAAGAGCAGCTTCGCACGATATTTTAATGGTAAAGTTTAATTCCTCAGCAGTTGTAAAAAAAATACTGCAAGGATATAATTGATATAAAGAAATCTAAACTATTACTTACGATGTGGTTCGTAAAGATCTGTTTGTTTTATTGTAGCTTTTGTAAACCAGTGTGTAAGACGAAGTTGAGGGTTTCTCATACAAAAGCTGAGGACACCCTATCGAAAGCCACAAGGTTTTATATCACAACTACGGCCTCTGTAACAAAAACTTATAATTCTCAAATTCTTTTCGTACTTCATACCATCCTTAATTGGTTGAACGATTGAAAAACATAGTAATGAAATTTTTGAGCTCATATCGAATTGTTTGGAGAAAATCGCTCAGAACTATTTCTTTTCTTTAGCTACGAAATATTAAGATCATTAAAAGAAAAATTTCCCCAACTTATTTTTAATTTAAAGTTTTTAGTTTTTGCATCTAATTTTTTGAAGAGCAGCTTCGCACGATATTTTAATGGTAAAGTTTAATTCCTCAGCAGTTGTAAAAAAAATACTGCAAGGATATAATTGATATAAAGAAATCTAAACTATTACTTACGATGTGGTTCGTAAAGATCTGTTTGTTTTATTGTAGCTTTTGTAAGCCAGTGTGTAAGACGAAGTTGAGGGTTTCTCATACAAAAACTGAGGACACCCTATCGAAAGCCACAAGGTTTTATATCACATTTACAGCCTCTGTAACAAAAACTTATAATTCTCAAGTTTTTTTCGTATTTCATACCATCCTTAATTGGTCAAAGGGTTGAAAAACAGTAGGGAAATTTTTGAGCGCATATCGAACTATTTCGAAAAAATCGCTCAGAACTGTTTCTTTTCTTTAGCTACAAAATATTAAGATCATTAAAAGAAAAATTTCCCAAACTTACTTCTAGTTTAAGGTTTTTAGTTTATGCATCTGATGTTTTGAAGAGCAGCTTCGCACGATATTTTAATGGTAAAATTTAATTCCTCAGCAGTGTTAAAAAAAATACTGCAAGGATATAATTATTATAAAGAAATCTAAACTGTTACTTACGATGTGGTTCGTAGAGATCTGTTTGTTTTATTGTAGCCTTTGTAAGCCAGTGTGTAAGACGAAGTTGAGGGTTTCTCATACAAAAGCTGAGGACACCCTATCGAAAGCCACAAGGTTTTATATCACAATTACAGCCTCTGTAACAAAAACTTATAATTCTCAAATTTTTTTCGTACTTCATACCATCCTTAATTGGTTGAACGATTGAAAAACATAGTAAGGAAATTTTTGAGCTCATATCGAATTGTTTGGAGAAAATCGCTCAGAACTATTTCTTTTCTTTAGCTACGAAATATTAAGATCATTAAAAGAAAAATTTCCCAAACTTACTTCTAATTTAAGGTTTTTAGTTTATGCATCTGATGTTTTGAAGAGCAGCTTCGCACGATATTTTAACGGTAAAGTTTAATTCCTCAGCAGTTGTAAAAAAAATACTGCAAGGATATAATTGATATAAAGAAATCTAAACTATTACTTACGATGTGGTTCGTAAAGATCTGTTTGTTTTATTGTAGCTTTTGTAAGCCAGTGTGTAAGACGAAGTTGAGGGTTTCTCATACAAAAACTGAGGACACCCTATCGAAAGCCACAAGGTTTTATATCACATTTACAGCCTCTGTAACAAAAACTTATAATTCTCAAGTTTTTTTCGTATTTCATACCATCCTTAATTGGTCAAAGGGTTGAAAAACAGTAGGGAAATTTTTGAGCGCATATCGAACTATTTCGAAAAAATCGCTCAGAACTGTTTCTTTTCTTTAGCTACAAAATATTAAGATCATTAAAAGAAAAATTTCCCAAACTTACTTCTAGTTTAAGGTTTTTAGTTTATGCATCTGATGTTTTGAAGAGCAGCTTCGCACGATATTTTAATGGTAAAATTTAATTCCTCAGCAGTGTTAAAAAAAATACTGCAAGGATATAATTATTATAAAGAAATCTAAACTGTTACTTACGATGTGGTTCGTAGAGATCTGTTTGTTTTATTGTAGCCTTTGTAAGCCAGTGTGTAAGACGAAGTTGAGGGTTTCTCATACAAAAGCTGAGGACACCCTATCGAAAGCCACAAGGTTTTATATCACAATTACAGCCTCTGTAACAAAAACTTATAATTCTCAAATTTTTTTCGTATTTCATACCATCCTTAATTGGTCAAAGGGTTGAAAGACAGTAGGGAAATT
This sequence comes from Acrocera orbiculus, assembly GCA_947359355.1. NCBI lineage: Eukaryota > Metazoa > Arthropoda > Insecta > Diptera > Acroceridae > Acrocera > Acrocera orbiculus. The sequence continues at coordinate 44,446,193 of OX375756.1, read as the reverse complement.
TTTGAGCGCATATCGAATTATTTCGAAAAAATCGCTCAGAACTGTTTCTTTTCTTTAGCTACAAAATATTAAGATCATTAAAAGAAAAATTTCCCAAACTTACTTCTAATTTAAAGTTTTTAGTTTATGCATCTGATGTTTTGAAGAGCAGCTTCGCACGATATTTTAATGGTAAAGTTTAATTCCTCAGCAGTTGTAAAAAAAAATACTGCAAGGATATAATTATTATAAAGAAATCTAAGCTATTACTTACGATGTGGTTCGTAAAGATCTGTTTGTTTTATTGTAGCTTTTGTAAGCCAGTGTGTAAGACGAAGTTGAGGGTTTCTCATACAAAAGCTGAGGACACCCTATCGAAAGCCACAAGGTTTTATATCACAATTACAGCCTCTGTAACAAAAACTTATAATTCTCAAATTTTTTTCGTATTTCATACTATCCTTAATTGGTTAAAGGGTTGAAAAACAGTAGGGAAATTTTTGAGCGCATATCGAATTATTTCGAGAAAATCGCTCAGAACTGTTTCTTTTCTTTAGCTACGAAATAATAAGATCATTAAAAGAAAAATTTCCCAAACTTACTTCTAATTTAAGGTTTTTAGTTTATGCATCTGATGTTTTGAATAGCAGCTTCGCACGATATTTTAATGGTAAAGTTTAATTCCTCAGCAGTTGTAAAGAAAATACTGCAAGGATATAATTAATATAAAGAAATCTAAACTATTACTTACGATGTGATTCGTAAAGATCTGTTTGTTTTATTGTAGCTTTTGTAAACCAGTGTGTAAGACGAAGTTGAGGGTTTCTCATACAAAAGCTGAGGACACCCTATCGAAAGCCACAAGGTTTTATATCACAATTACAGCCTCTGTAACAAAAACTTATAATTCTCAAATTTTTTTCGTATTTCATACCATCCTTAATTGGTCAAAGGGTTGAAAAACAGTAGGGAAATTTTTGAGCGCATATCGAACTATTTCGAGAAAATCGCTCAGAACTGTTTCTTTTCTTTAGCTACAAAATATTAAGATCATTAAAAGAAAAATTTCCCAAACTTACTTCTAATTTAAGGTTTTTAGTTTATGCATCTGATGTTTTGAAGAGCAGCTTCGCACGATATTTTAATGGTAAAGTTTAATTCCTCAGCAGTGTTAAAAAAAATACTGCAAGGATATAATTATTATAAAGAAATCTAAGCTATTACTTACGATGTGGTTCGTAGATATCTGTTTGTGTTATTGTAGCCTTTGTAAGCCAGTGTGTAAGACGAAGTTGAGGGTTTCTCATACAAAAGCTGAGGACGCCCTATCGAAAGCCACAAGGTTTTATATCACAATTACAGCCTCTGTAACAAAAACTTATAATTCTCAAATTTTTTTCGTATTTCATACCATCCTTAATTGGTCAAAGGGTTGAAAAACAGTAGGGAAATTTTTGAGCGCATATCGAATTATTTCGAGAAAATTGCTCAGAACTGTTTCTTTTCTTTAGCTACGAAATATTAAGATCATTAAAAGAAAAATTTCCCAAACTTACTTCTAATTTAAGGTTTTTAGTTTATGCATCTGATGTTTTGAAGAGCAGCTTCGCACGATATTTTAATGCTAAAGTTTAATTCCTCAGCAGTTGTAAAAAAAATACTGCAAGGATATAATTAATATAAAGAAATCTAAACTATTGCTTACGATGTGGTTCGTAAAGATCTGTTTGTTTTATTGTAGCTTTTGTAAACCAGTGTGTAAGACGAAGTTGAGGGTTTCTCATACAAAAGCTGAGGACACCCTATCGAAAGCCACAAGGTTTTATATCACATTTACAGCCTCTGTAACAAAAACTTATAATTCTCAAGTTTTTTTCGTATTTCATACCATCCTTAATTGGTCAAAGGGTTGAAAAACAGTAGGGAAATTTTTGAGCGCATTTCGAACTATTTCGAAAAAATCGCTCAGAACTATTTCTTTTCTTTAGCTACGAAATATTAAGATCATTAAAAGAAAAATTTCCCAAACTTACTTCTAATTTAAGGTTTTTAGTTTATGCATCTGATGTTTTGAAGAGCAGCTTCGCACGATATTTTAACGGTAAAGTTTAATTCCTCAGCAGTGGTAAAAAAAATACTGCAAGGATATAATTGATATAAAGAAATCTAAACTATTACTTACGATGTGGTTCGTAAAGATCTGTTTGTTTTATTGTAGCTTTTGTAAACCAGTGTGTAAGACGAAGTTGAGGGTTTCTCATACAAAAGCTGAGGACACCCTATCGAAAGCAGCCACAAGGTTTTATATCACAATTACAGCCTCTGTAAAAAAGACTTTTAATTCTCAAATTCTTTTCGTACTTCATACCATCCTTAATTGGTTGAACGATTGAAAAACATAGTAAGGAAATTTTTGAGCTCATATCGAGTTGTTTGGAGAAAATCGCTCAGAACTATTTCTTTTCTTTAGCTACGAAATATTAAGATCATTAAAAGAAAAATTTCCCAAACTTATTTCTAATTTAAAGTTTTTAGTTTATGCATCTGATGTTTTGAAGAGCAGCTTCGCACGATATTTTAACGGTAAAGTTTAATTCCTCAGCAGTGGTAAAAAAAATACTGCAAGGATATAATTGATATAAAGAAATCTAAACTATTACTTACGATGTGGTTCGTAAAGATCTGTTTGTTTTATTGTAGCTTTTGTAAACCAGTGTGTAAGACGAAGTTGAGGGTTTCTCATACAAAAGCTGAGGACACCCTATCGAAAGCAGCCACAAGGTTTTATATCACAATTACAGCCTCTGTAAAAAAGACTTTTAATTCTCAAATTCTTTTCGTACTTCATACCATCCTTAATTGGTTGAACGATTGAAAAACATAGTAAGGAAATTTTTGAGCTCATATCGAGTTGTTTGGAGAAAATCGCTCAGAACTATTTCTTTTCTTTAGCTACGAAATATTAAGATCATTAAAAGAAAAATTTCCCAAACTTATTTCTAATTAAAAGTTTTTAGTTTATGCATCTGATGTTTTGAAGAGCAGCTTCGCACGATATTTTAATGGTAAAGTTTAATTCCTCAGCAGTGTTAAAAAAAATACTGCAAGGATATAATTATTATAAAGAAATCTAAACTATTACTTACGATGTGGTTCGTAAAGATCTGTTTGTTTTATTGTAGCTTTTGTAAGCCAGTGTGTAAGACGAAGTTGAGGGTTTCTCATACAAAAGCTGAGGACACCCTATCGAAAGCCACAAGGTTTTATATCACAATTACAGCCTCTGTAACAAAAACTTATAATTCTCAAATTTTTTTCGTATTTCATACCATCCTTAATTGGTCAAAGGGTTGAAAAACAGTAGGGAAATTTTTGAGCGCCTATCGAACTATTTCGAGAAAATCGCTCAGAACTGTTTCTTTTCTTTAGCTACAAAATATTAAGATCATTAAAAGAAAAATTTCCCAAACTTACTTCTAATTTAAGGTTTTTAGTTTATGCATCTGATGTTTTGAAGAGCAGCTTCACACGATATTTTCATGGTAAAGTTTAATTCCTCAGCAGTGTTAAAAAAAATACTGCAAGGATATAATTATTATAAAGAAATCTAAGCTATTACTTACGATGTGGTTCGTAGAGATCTGTTTGTTTTATTGTAGCCTTTGTAAACCAGTGTGTAAGACGAAGTTGAGGGTTTCTCATACAAAAGCTGAGGACACCCTATCGAAAGCCACAAGGTTTTATATCACAATTACAGCCTCTGTAACAAAAACTTGATAATTCTCAAAATTTTTTCGTACTTCATACCATCCTTAATTGGTTGAACGATTGAAAAACATAGTAAGGAAATTTTTGAGCTCATATCGAATTGTTTGGAGAAAATCGCTCAGAACTATTTCTTTTCTTTAGCTACAAAATATTAAGATCATTAAAAGAAAAATTTCCCAAACTTACTTCTAATTTAAGGTTTTTAGTTTATGCATCTGATGTTTTGAAGAGCAGCTTCACACGATATTTTCATGGTAAAGTTTAATTCCTCAGCAGTGTTAAAAAAAATACTGCAAGGATATAATTATTATAAAGAAATCTAAGCTATTACTTACGATGTGGTTCGTAGAGATCTGTTTGTTTTATTGTAGCCTTTGTAAACCAGTGTGTAAGACGAAGTTGAGGGTTTCTCATACAAAAGCTGAGGACACCCTATCGAAAGCCACAAGGTTTTATATCACAATTACAGCCTCTGTAACAAAAACTTGATAATTCTCAAAATTTTTTCGTACTTCATACCATCCTTAATTGGTTGAACGATTGAAAAACATAGTAAGGAAATTTTTGAGCTCATATCGAATTGTTTGGAGAAAATCGCTCAGAACTATTTCTTTTCTTTAACTACGAAATATTAAGATCATTAAAAGAAAAATTTCCCAAACTTACTTCTAATTTAAGGTTTTTAGTTTATGCATCTGATGTTTTGAAGAGCAGCTTCGCACGATATTTTAACGGTAAAGTTTAATTCCTCAGCAGTTGTAAAAAAATACTGCAAGGATATAATTGATATAAAGAAATCTAAACTATTACTTACGATGTGGTTCGTAAAGATCTGTTTGTTTTATTGTAGCTTTTGTAAACCAGTGTGTAAGACGAAGTTGAGGGTTTCTCATACAAAAGCTGAGGACACCCTATCGAAAGCCACAAGGTTTTATATCACAACTACGGCCTCTGTAACAAAAACTTATAATTCTCAAATTTTTTTCGTACTTCATACCATCCTTAATTGGTTGAACGATTGAAAAACATAGTAAGGAAATTTTTGAGCTCATATCGAATTGTTTGGAGAAAATCGCTCAGAACTATTTCTTTTCTTTAGCTACAAAATATTAAGATCATTAAAAGAAAAATTTCCCAAACTTACTTCTAATTTAAGGTTTTTAGTTTATGCATCTGATGTTTTGAAGAGCAGCTTCGCACGATATTTTAATGGTAAAGTTTAATTCCTCAGCAGTTGTAAAAAAAATACTGCAAGGATATAATTGATATAAAGAAATCTAAACTATTACTTACGATGTGGTTCGTAAAGATCTGTTTGTTTTATTGTAGCTTTTGTAAACCAGTGTGTAAGACGAAGTTGAGGGTTTCTCATACAAAAGCTGAGGACACCCTATCGAAAGCCACAAGGTTTTATATCACAACTACGGCCTCTGTAACAAAAACTTATAATTCTCAAATTCTTTTCGTACTTCATACCATCCTTAATTGGTTGAACGATTGAAAAACATAGTAATGAAATTTTTGAGCTCATATCGAATTGTTTGGAGAAAATCGCTCAGAACTATTTCTTTTCTTTAGCTACGAAATATTAAGATCATTAAAAGAAAAATTTCCCCAACTTATTTTTAATTTAAAGTTTTTAGTTTTTGCATCTAATTTTTTGAAGAGCAGCTTCGCACGATATTTTAATGGTAAAGTTTAATTCCTCAGCAGTTGTAAAAAAAATACTGCAAGGATATAATTGATATAAAGAAATCTAAACTATTACTTACGATGTGGTTCGTAAAGATCTGTTTGTTTTATTGTAGCTTTTGTAAGCCAGTGTGTAAGACGAAGTTGAGGGTTTCTCATACAAAAACTGAGGACACCCTATCGAAAGCCACAAGGTTTTATATCACATTTACAGCCTCTGTAACAAAAACTTATAATTCTCAAGTTTTTTTCGTATTTCATACCATCCTTAATTGGTCAAAGGGTTGAAAAACAGTAGGGAAATTTTTGAGCGCATATCGAACTATTTCGAAAAAATCGCTCAGAACTGTTTCTTTTCTTTAGCTACAAAATATTAAGATCATTAAAAGAAAAATTTCCCAAACTTACTTCTAGTTTAAGGTTTTTAGTTTATGCATCTGATGTTTTGAAGAGCAGCTTCGCACGATATTTTAATGGTAAAATTTAATTCCTCAGCAGTGTTAAAAAAAATACTGCAAGGATATAATTATTATAAAGAAATCTAAACTGTTACTTACGATGTGGTTCGTAGAGATCTGTTTGTTTTATTGTAGCCTTTGTAAGCCAGTGTGTAAGACGAAGTTGAGGGTTTCTCATACAAAAGCTGAGGACACCCTATCGAAAGCCACAAGGTTTTATATCACAATTACAGCCTCTGTAACAAAAACTTATAATTCTCAAATTTTTTTCGTATTTCATACCATCCTTAATTGGTCAAAGGGTTGAAAGACAGTAGGGAAATTTTTGAGCGCATATCGAATTATTTCGAAAAAATCGCTCAGAACTGTTTCTTTTCTTTAGCTACAAAATATTAAGATCATTAAAAGAAAAATTTCCCAAACTTACTTCTAATTTAAAGTTTTTAGTTTATGCATCTGATGTTTTGAAGAGCAGCTTCGCACGATATTTTAATGGTAAAGTTTAATTCCTCAGCAGTTGTAAAAAAAAATACTGCAAGGATATAATTATTATAAAGAAATCTAAGCTATTACTTACGATGTGGTTCGTAAAGATCTGTTTGTTTTATTGTAGCTTTTGTAAGCCAGTGTGTAAGACGAAGTTGAGGGTTTCTCATACAAAAGCTGAGGACACCCTATCGAAAGCCACAAGGTTTTATATCACAATTACAGCCTCTGTAACAAAAACTTATAATTCTCAAATTTTTTTCGTATTTCATACTATCCTTAATTGGTTAAAGGGTTGAAAAACAGTAGGGAAATTTTTGAGCGCATATCGAATTATTTCGAGAAAATCGCTCAGAACTGTTTCTTTTCTTTAGCTACGAAATAATAAGATCATTAAAAGAAAAATTTCCCAAACTTACTTCTAATTTAAGGTTTTTAGTTTATGCATCTGATGTTTTGAATAGCAGCTTCGCACGATATTTTAATGGTAAAGTTTAATTCCTCAGCAGTTGTAAAGAAAATACTGCAAGGATATAATTAATATAAAGAAATCTAAACTATTACTTACGATGTGATTCGTAAAGATCTGTTTGTTTTATTGTAGCTTTTGTAAACCAGTGTGTAAGACGAAGTTGAGGGTTTCTCATACAAAAGCTGAGGACACCCTATCGAAAGCCACAAGGTTTTATATCACAACTACAGCCTCTGTAACAAAAACTTATAATTCTCAAATTTTTTTCGTATTTCATACCATCCTTAATTGGTCAAAGGGTTGAAAAACAGTAGGGAAATTTTTGAGCGCATATCGAACTATTTCGAGAAAATCGCTCAGAACTGTTTCTTTTCTTTAGCTACAAAATATTAAGATCATTAAAAGAAAAATTTCCCAAACTTACTTCTAATTTAAGGTTTTTAGTTTATGCATCTGATGTTTTGAAGAGCAGCTTCGCACGATATTTTAATGGTAAAGTTTAATTCCTCAGCAGTGTTAAAAAAAATACTGCAAGGATATAATTATTATAAAGAAATCTAAGCTATTACTTACGATGTGGTTCGTAGATATCTGTTTGTGTTATTGTAGCCTTTGTAAGCCAGTGTGTAAGACGAAGTTGAGGGTTTCTCATACAAAAGCTGAGGACGCCCTATCGAAAGCCACAAGGTTTTATATCACAATTACAGCCTCTGTAACAAAAACTTATAATTCTCAAATTTTTTTCGTATTTCATACCATCCTTAATTGGTCAAAGGGTTGAAAAACAGTAGGGAAATTTTTGAGCGCATATCGAATTATTTCGAGAAAATTGCTCAGAACTGTTTCTTTTCTTTAGCTACGAAATATTAAGATCATTAAAAGAAAAATTTCCCAAACTTACTTCTAATTTAAGGTTTTTAGTTTATGCATCTGATGTTTTGAAGAGCAGCTTCGCACGATATTTTAATGCTAAAGTTTAATTCCTCAGCAGTTGTAAAAAAAATACTGCAAGGATATAATTAATATAAAGAAATCTAAACTATTGCTTACGATGTGGTTCGTAAAGATCTGTTTGTTTTATTGTAGCTTTTGTAAACCAGTGTGTAAGACGAAGTTGAGGGTTTCTCATACAAAAGCTGAGGACACCCTATCGAAAGCCACAAGGTTTTATATCACATTTACAGCCTCTGTAACAAAAACTTATAATTCTCAAGTTTTTTTCGTATTTCATACCATCCTTAATTGGTCAAAGGGTTGAAAAACAGTAGGGAAATTTTTGAGCGCATATCGAACTATTTCGAAAAAATCGCTCAGAACTATTTCTTTTCTTTAGCTACGAAATATTAAGATCATTAAAAGAAAAATTTCCCAAACTTACTTCTAATTTAAGGTTTTTAGTTTATGCATCTGATGTTTTGAAGAGCAGCTTCGCACGATATTTTAACGGTAAAGTTTAATTCCTCAGCAGTGGTAAAAAAAATACTGCAAGGATATAATTGATATAAAGAAATCTAAACTATTACTTACGATGTGGTTCGTAAAGATCTGTTTGTTTTATTGTAGCTTTTGTAAACCAGTGTGTAAGACGAAGTTGAGGGTTTCTCATACAAAAGCTGAGGACACCCTATCGAAAGCAGCCACAAGGTTTTATATCACAATTACAGCCTCTGTAAAAAAGACTTTTAATTCTCAAATTCTTTTCGTACTTCATACCATCCTTAATTGGTTGAACGATTGAAAAACATAGTAAGGAAATTTTTGAGCTCATATCGACTTGTTTGGAGAAAATCGCTCAGAACTATTTCTTTTCTTTAGCTACGAAATATTAAGATCATTAAAAGAAAAATTTCCCAAACTTATTTCTAATTTAAAGTTTTTAGTTTATGCATCTGATGTTTTGAAGAGCAGCTTCGCACGATATTTTAACGGTAAAGTTTAATTCCTCAGCAGTGGTAAAAAAAATACTGCAAGGATATAATTGATATAAAGAAATCTAAACTATTACTTACGATGTGGTTCGTAAAGATCTGTTTGTTTTATTGTAGCTTTTGTAAACCAGTGTGTAAGACGAAGTTGAGGGTTTCTCATACAAAAGCTGAGGACACCCTATCGAAAGCAGCCACAAGGTTTTATATCACAATTACAGCCTCTGTAAAAAAGACTTTTAATTCTCAAATTCTTTTCGTACTTCATACCATCCTTAATTGGTTGAACGATTGAAAAACATAGTAAGGAAATTTTTGAGCTCATATCGAGTTGTTTGGAGAAAATCGCTCAGAACTATTTCTTTTCTTTAGCTACGAAATATTAAGATCATTAAAAGAAAAATTTCCCAAACTTATTTCTAATTAAAAGTTTTTAGTTTATGCATCTGATGTTTTGAAGAGCAGCTTCGCACGATATTTTAATGGTAAAGTTTAATTCCTCAGCAGTGTTAAAAAAAATACTGCAAGGATATAATTATTATAAAGAAATCTAAACTATTACTTACGATGTGGTTCGTAAAGATCTGTTTGTTTTATTGTAGCTTTTGTAAGCCAGTGTGTAAGACGAAGTTGAGGGTTTCTCATACAAAAGCTGAGGACACCCTATCGAAAGCCACAAGGTTTTATATCACAATTACAGCCTCTGTAACAAAAACTTATAATTCTCAAATTTTTTTCGTATTTCATACCATCCTTAATTGGTCAAAGGGTTGAAAAACAGTAGGGAAATTTTTGAGCTCATATCGAACTATTTCGAGAAAATCGCTCAGAACTGTTTCTTTTCTTTAGCTACAAAATATTAAGATCATTAAAAGAAAAATTTCCCAAACTTACTTCTAATTTAAGGTTTTTAGTTTATGCATCTGATGTTTTGAAGAGCAGCTTCACACGATATTTTCATGGTAAAGTTTAATTCCTCAGCAGTTGTAAAAAAAATACTGCAAGGATATAATTATTATAAAGAAATCTAAGCTATTACTTACGATGTGGTTCGTAGAGATCTGTTTGTTTTATTGTAGCCTTTGTAAACCAGTGTGTAAGACGAAGTTGAGGGTTTCTCATACAAAAGCTGAGGACACCCTATCGAAAGCCACAAGGTTTTATATCACAATTACAGCCTCTGTAACAAAAACTTGATAATTCTCAAAATTTTTTCGTACTTCATACCATCCTTAATTGGTTGAACGATTGAAAAACATAGTAAGGAAATTTTTGAGCTCATATCGAATTGTTTGGAGAAAATCGCTCAGAACTATTTCTTTTCTTTAGCTACAAAATATTAAGATCATTAAAAGAAAAATTTCCCAAACTTACTTCTAATTTAAGGTTTTTAGTTTATGCATCTGATGTTTTGAAGAGCAGCTTCGCACGATATTTTAATGGTAAAGTTTAATTCCTCAGCAGTTGTAAAAAAAATACTGCAAGGATATAATTGATATAAAGAAATCTAAACTATTACTTACGATGTGGTTCGTAAAGATCTGTTTGTTTTATTGTAGCTTTTGTAAACCAGTGTGTAAGACGAAGTTGAGGGTTTCTCATACAAAAGCTGAGGACACCCTATCGAAAGCCACAAGGTTTTATATCACAACTACGGCCTCTGTAACAAAAACTTATAATTCTCAAATTTTTTTCGTACTTCATACCATCCTTAATTGGTTGAACGATTGAAAAACATAGTAAGGAAATTTTTGAGCTCATATCGAATTGTTTGGAGAAAATCGCTCAGAACTATTTCTTTTCTTTAGCTACAAAATATTAAGATCATTAAAAGAAAAATTTCCCAAACTTACTTCTAATTTAAGGTTTTTAGTTTATGCATCTGATGTTTTGAAGAGCAGCTTCGCACGATATTTTAATGGTAAAGTTTAATTCCTCAGCAGTTGTAAAAAAAATACTGCAAGGATATAATTGATATAAAGAAATCTAAACTATTACTTACGATGTGGTTCGTAAAGATCTGTTTGTTTTATTGTAGCTTTTGTAAACCAGTGTGTAAGACGAAGTTGAGGGTTTCTCATACAAAAGCTGAGGACACCCTATCGAAAGCCACAAGGTTTTATATCACAACTACGGCCTCTGTAACAAAAACTTATAATTCTCAAATTTTTTTCGTACTTCATACCATCCTTAATTGGTTGAACGATTGAAAAACATAGTAAGGAAATTTTTGAGCTCATATCGAATTGTTTGGAGAAAATCGCTCAGAACTATTTCTTTTCTTTAGCTACGAAATATTAAGATCATTAAAAGAAAAATTTCCCCAACTTATTTTTAATTTAAAGTTTTTAGTTTTTGCATCTAATTTTTTGAAGAGCAGCTTCGCACGATATTTTAATGGTAAAGTTTAATTCCTCAGCAGTTGTAAAAAAAATACTGCAAGGATATAATTGATATAAAGAAATCTAAACTATTACTTACGATGTGGTTCGTAAAGATCTGTTTGTTTTATTGTAGCTTTTGTAAGCCAGTGTGTAAGACGAAGTTGAGGGTTTCTCATACAAAAACTGAGGACACCCTATCGAAAGCCACAAGGTTTTATATCACATTTACAGCCTCTGTAACAAAAACTTATAATTCTCAAGTTTTTTTCGTATTTCATACCATCCTTAATTGGTCAAAGGGTTGAAAAACAGTAGGGAAATTTTTGAGCGCATATCGAACTATTTCGAAAAAATCGCTCAGAACTGTTTCTTTTCTTTAGCTACAAAATATTAAGATCATTAAAAGAAAAATTTCCCAAACTTACTTCTAGTTTAAGGTTTTTAGTTTATGCATCTGATGTTTTGAAGAGCAGCTTCGCACGATATTTTAATGGTAAAATTTAATTCCTCAGCAGTGTTAAAAAAAATACTGCAAGGATATAATTATTATAAAGAAATCTAAACTGTTACTTACGATGTGGTTCGTAGAGATCTGTTTGTTTTATTGTAGCCTTTGTAAGCCAGTGTGTAAGACGAAGTTGAGGGTTTCTCATACAAAAGCTGAGGACACCCTATCGAAAGCCACAAGGTTTTATATCACAATTACAGCCTCTGTAACAAAAACTTATAATTCTCAAATTTTTTTCGTACTTCATACCATCCTTAATTGGTTGAACGATTGAAAAACATAGTAAGGAAATTTTTGAGCTCATATCGAATTGTTTGGAGAAAATCGCTCAGAACTATTTCTTTTCTTTAGCTACGAAATATTAAGATCATTAAAAGAAAAATTTCCCAAACTTACTTCTAATTTAAGGTTTTTAGTTTATGCATCTGATGTTTTGAATAGCAGCTTCGCACGATATTTTAATGGTAAAGTTTAATTCCTCAGCAGTTGTAAAGAAAATACTGCAAGGATATAATTAATATAAAGAAATCTAAACTATTACTTACGATGTGATTCGTAAAGATCTGTTTGTTTTATTGTAGCTTTTGTAAACCAGTGTGTAAGACGAAGTTGAGGGTTTCTCATACAAAAGCTGAGGACACCCTATCGAAAGCCACAAGGTTTTATATCACAACTACAGCCTCTGTAACAAAAACTTATAATTCTCAAATTTTTTTCGTATTTCATACCATCCTTAATTGGTCAAAGGGTTGAAAAACAGTAGGGAAATTTTTGAGCGCATATCGAACTATTTCGAGAAAATCGCTCAGAACTGTTTCTTTTCTTTAGCTACAAAATATTAAGATCATTAAAAGAAAAATTTCCCAAACTTACTTCTAATTTAAGGTTTTTAGTTTATGCATCTGATGTTTTGAAGAGCAGCTTCGCACGATATTTTAATGGTAAAATTTAATTCCTCAGCAGTGTTAAAAAAAATACTGCAAGGATATAATTATTATAAAGAAATCTAAACTGTTACTTACGATGTGGTTCGTAGAGATCTGTTTGTTTTATTGTAGCCTTTGTAAGCCAGTGTGTAAGACGAAGTTGAGGGTTTCTCATACAAAAGCTGAGGACACCCTATCGAAAGCCACAAGGTTTTATATCACAACTACAGCCTCTGTAACAAAAACTTATAATTCTCAAATTTTTTTCGTATTTCATACCATCCTTAATTGGTCAAAGGGTTGAAAAACAGTAGGGAAATTTTTGAGCTCATATCGAACTATTTCGAGAAAATCGCTCAGAACTGTTTCTTTTCTTTAGCTACAAAATATTAAGATCATTAAAAGAAAAATTTCCCAAACTTACTTCTAATTTAAGGTTTTTAGTTTATGCATCTGATGTTTTGAATAGCAGCTTCGCACGATATTTTAATGGTAAAGTTTAATTCCTCAGCAGTTGTAAAGAAAATACTGCAAGGATATAATTAATATAAAGAAATCTAAACTATTACTTACGATGTGATTCGTAAAGATCTGTTTGTTTTATTGTAGCTTTTGTAAACCAGTGTGTAAGACGAAGTTGAGGGTTTCTCATACAAAAGCTGAGGACACCCTATCGAAAGCCACAAGGTTTTATATCACAACTACAGCCTCTGTAACAAAAACTTATAATTCTCAAGTTTTTTTCGTATTTCATACCATCCTTAATTGGTCAAAGGGTTGAAAAACAGTAGGGAAATTTTTGAGCGCATATCGAACTATTTCGAAAAAATCGCTCAGAACTGTTTCTTTTCTTTAGCTACAAAATATTAAGATCATTAAAAGAAAAATTTCCCAAACTTACTTCTAGTTTAAGGTTTTTAGTTTATGCATCTGATGTTTTGAAGAGCAGCTTCGCACGATATTTTAATGGTAAAATTTAATTCCTCAGCAGTGTTAAAAAAAATACTGCAAGGATATAATTATTATAAAGAAATCTAAACTGTTACTTACGATGTGGTTCGTAGAGATCTGTTTGTTTTATTGTAGCCTTTGTAAGCCAGTGTGTAAGACGAAGTTGAGGGTTTCTCATACAAAAGCTGAGGACACCCTATCGAAAGCCACAAGGTTTTATATCACAATTACAGCCTCTGTAACAAAAACTTATAATTCTCAAATTTTTTTCGTACTTCATACCATCCTTAATTGGTTGAACGATTGAAAAACATAGTAAGGAAATTTTTGAGCTCATATCGAATTGTTTGGAGAAAATCGCTCAGAACTATTTCTTTTCTTTAGCTACGAAATATTAAGATCATTAAAAGAAAAATTTCCCAAACTTACTTTTAATTTAAAGTTTTTAGTTTATGCATCTGATGTTTTGAAGAGCAGCTTCGCACGATATTTTAATGGTAAAGTTTAATTCCTCAGCAGTTGTAAAAAAAATACTGCAAGGATATAATTGATATAAAGAAATCTAAACTATTACTTACGATGTGGTTCGTAAAGATCTGTTTGTTTTATTGTAGCTTTTGTAAGCCAGTGTGTAAGACGAAGTTGAGGGTTTCTCATACAAAAGCTGAGGACACCCTATCGAAAGCCACAAGGTTTTATATCACAATTACAGCCTCTGTAACAAAAACTTATAATTCTCAAATTTTTTTCGTACTTCATACCATCCTTAATTGGTTGAACGATTGAAAAACATAGTAAGGAAATTTTTGAGCTCATATCGAATTGTTTGGAGAAAATCGCTCAGAACTATTTCTTTTCTTTAGCTACGAAATATTAAGATCATTAAAAGAAAAATTTCCCAAACTTACTTTTAATTTAAAGTTTTTAGTTTATGCATCTGATGTTTTGAAGAGCAGCTTCGCACGATATTTTAATGGTAAAGTTTAATTCCTCAGCAGTTGTAAAAAAAATACTGCAAGGATATAATTGATATAAAGAAATCTAAACTATTACTTACGATGTGGTTCGTAAAGATCTGTTTGTTTTATTGTAGCTTTTGTAAGCCAGTGTGTAAGACGAAGTTGAGGGTTTCTCATACAAAAACTGAGGACACCCTATCGAAAGCCACAAGGTTTTATATCACATTTACAGCCTCTGTAACAAAAACTTATAATTCTCAAGTTTTTTTCGTATTTCATACCATCCTTAATTGGTCAAAGGGTTGAAAAACAGTAGGGAAATTTTTGAGCGCATATCGAACTATTTCGAAAAAATCGCTCAGAACTGTTTCTTTTCTTTAGCTACAAAATATTAAGATCATTAAAAGAAAAATTTCCCAAACTTACTTCTAGTTTAAGGTTTTTAGTTTATGCATCTGATGTTTTGAAGAGCAGCTTCGCACGATATTTTAATGGTAAAATTTAATTCCTCAGCAGTGTTAAAAAAAATACTGCAAGGATATAATTATTATAAAGAAATCTAAACTGTTACTTACGATGTGGTTCGTAGAGATCTGTTTGTTTTATTGTAGCCTTTGTAAGCCAGTGTGTAAGACGAAGTTGAGGGTTTCTCATACAAAAGCTGAGGACACCCTATCGAAAGCCACAAGGTTTTATATCACAATTACAGCCTCTGTAACAAAAACTTATAATTCTCAAATTTTTTTCGTATTTCATACCATCCTTAATTGGTCAAAGGGTTGAAAGACAGTAGGGAAATTTTTGAGCGCATATCGAATTATTTCGAAAAAATCGCTCAGAACTGTTTCTTTTCTTTAGCTACAAAATATTAAGATCATTAAAAGAAAAATTTCCCAAACTTACTTCTAATTTAAAGTTTTTAGTTTATGCATCTGATGTTTTGAAGAGCAGCTTCGCACGATATTTTAATGGTAAAGTTTAATTCCTCAGCAGTTGTAAAAAAAAATACTGCAAGGATATAATTATTATAAAGAAATCTAAGCTATTACTTACGATGTGGTTCGTAAAGATCTGTTTGTTTTATTGTAGCTTTTGTAAGCCAGTGTGTAAGACGAAGTTGAGGGTTTCTCATACAAAAGCTGAGGACACCCTATCGAAAGCCACAAGGTTTTATATCACAATTACAGCCTCTGTAACAAAAACTTATAATTCTCAAATTTTTTTCGTATTTCATACTATCCTTAATTGGTTAAAGGGTTGAAAAACAGTAGGGAAATTTTTGAGCGCATATCGAATTATTTCGAGAAAATCGCTCAGAACTGTTTCTTTTCTTTAGCTACGAAATAATAAGATCATTAAAAGAAAAATTTCCCAAACTTACTTCTAATTTAAGGTTTTTAGTTTATGCATCTGATGTTTTGAATAGCAGCTTCGCACGATATTTTAATGGTAAAGTTTAATTCCTCAGCAGTTGTAAAGAAAATACTGCAAGGATATAATTAATATAAAGAAATCTAAACTATTACTTACGATGTGATTCGTAAAGATCTGTTTGTTTTATTGTAGCTTTTGTAAACCAGTGTGTAAGACGAAGTTGAGGGTTTCTCATACAAAAGCTGAGGACACCCTATCGAAAGCCACAAGGTTTTATATCACAACTACAGCCTCTGTAACAAAAACTTATAATTCTCAAATTTTTTTCGTATTTCATACCATCCTTAATTGGTCAAAGGGTTGAAAAACAGTAGGGAAATTTTTGAGCGCATATCGAACTATTTCGAGAAAATCGCTCAGAACTGTTTCTTTTCTTTAGCTACAAAATATTAAGATCATTAAAAGAAAAATTTCCCAAACTTACTTCTAATTTAAGGTTTTTAGTTTATGCATCTGATGTTTTGAAGAGCAGCTTCGCACGATATTTTAATGGTAAAGTTTAATTCCTCAGCAGTGTTAAAAAAAATACTGCAAGGATATAATTATTATAAAGAAATCTAAGCTATTACTTACGATGTGGTTCGTAGATATCTGTTTGTGTTATTGTAGCCTTTGTAAGCCAGTGTGTAAGACGAAGTTGAGGGTTTCTAAAATATAGCTTACGAGGTAGTTTGTGATGACTAATTTGTTTTGTTGTAACTTGTGAATTCAAACCAAATTGTATGACAAACTTGATGATTTCTTGAAAAAAGCTCAGAGCGTTTTATTGAAAGCCCCAAGGTGGATCATAATTATAGCCTAAATGACCCAAACTTTTACTTCTCAAAATTTTATCATATTTCATTCCTTCTTTACAGCGTTTGAAAGAATTTTGTCAACTCATACCGAAGTATTTCGAGAAAATCATGTAGTACTTTTCCTCTTTATTAGCTACGGAATATTAAGATCATTAAAAGAAAGCTTCTCAAACTTACTTTTAAGATTTGAGATCTGAAACCAATCTACCTGATGTTTTGAAAATCAGTTTTGTACGTTTTTTATTACAAAATTATGTTTCATTTCTATAAAGAAATCTGAACAATAAAAACTCATGTGGGCGTCTGCTAAAATATATATTACATAAAACAATTCAATATGAACCACTCACAATTTTAATCCAAATTTCACAAATGGAAATTAAAGTGCACATTACACATAAATCTGTTCCTTTTTGTATTTGTTATTTCATCTAAATTAAAAGATTTAATACAAAAAACTATTCATACTCCGGTATATATTCTTAAATAAGTATATTTTATTACTATCACTAAATTTTAGGTGTGTTATTTATTTTTGAAATAATTAAAATAAAAATTTCCTTGTACTAATATAAAATTTACAAACCAATTTTCTGTACAAGTCAAAAATGAAACTAATATAATTTTGACGATTCTTCTAACGTCTTCTTCAAAAACGTTCCTTTCATTCCAGCAACTAAAGGTACTGAAAATGAGAAATTACATGTTATGTATATCACATATCACAAAAATTCAATCATACAATCGATATTTATAATAACCTGACTATATATTAACTAACTTAATTTAACGTTTACTTAAATTTGCTTATACTATTTACAGAGCTATCTCAGTTTACGTTTAATAAATTATGCTTCATCTTTTTAGTTCCTAAGCTTTTTTTATAGAAAACCAAATTTTTTTCGTTTTTTATAAGTTCTGACTTTTATAACAGGTATTAGCCTGGTAATTTGGTAAGTTTTTTTGTATTTCTGACCATTTTAATGCTCTTTGTTGTTGTTTACGTCGAAGTTCTGTTTCCGCACAATTTAATGCTGTCGTCAAAATGGCGCTGATACGGATTGCGTCACCACGCCTTTCTCTTTTCATAGATTTCTTCTTAATACGAAAATTTTTAACCCAATCATGTAAAGACCTTGAATTTCCATTATAAAAGGGATCAACACACATATTAATATCGATTTAAAATAATTATTTAAACAAATGTCTCTTTTTTATTGGCAAAATGCAATTAATCAAATATTATTAATCAAGTATTATTAATATATAAATTCTTATCCAGGAAAAGCTCACACACCTGAAGATCTAATATTTTCCACAATTTCACAATTATTAAAACTAAAGCTGTCCGAATTTTACTGCTAGCGTTCTATATTTTGTACCCCGACTAGAATACTAATGTGATTTCTCGATTACTTGGATGACTTCGCTTTTTGACAGTGCTTTTATAGGAGTTTTTGAGACAAGTTTACATTCAGAATTATACTGCAGAAGTTGACTACAATAATTGTTTGACATTTTGTTTAAAAATATATAATTTATGCTTTCTAAATAGTTTTATTATATTAAATTGACTTACCGTAAATAATAGTGGCAATATAATGAGTTTAAAGGCACAGATTATATTTTTTAAAAAGACTTATTGTATTATTGAAAAATATAATTGTATTATTGCAGTCAATGCACTTCTCAGTGTAAACTTGCCACAAAAACTCCTAGACAGTTGTAGACACAACTTGACAACAAGGCTTGACTTTTTCAAGTTTTTTCTAACAAAGTTTCTATAAGTTATACTGAAATAATTCTTAAAAAGTTACAATTTTACAAATATCTTTGAAGGTATCAATATGATCCAGAACTTAATCCCGAAAGGTTTTCGCAATTCTGCTAAGTATATTCAATTAGTTCCTCAATTGCTTGAATTACAACAAATAAGAGTTAGTAACATTTCTACAATATTGTAATATTATTTACATAAAAATATTTTAGACAACATTTATACTAAAGAGGCGTTATGACCCATTACTTCACAAAAAAAATCAAAACCAAAAAAAATTACGTGCAAAACACTTTATTTATGATTTAGTTGAAGACACTCTTGTTAAAAAACAAACAAATTTAGAAGTTGTTTTAACTCAATATGTAGAAGGTATTGGTTATAAAGGAGACATTGTATCAATGAAACCAAATTTTGTCTACAACAAACTACTTCTACCGGGATATGCAGTATATAAAACACCTGAAAATCTTATTAAATATCAAAAATCCAAAAAAGACGCCAACAAAAAAATACACAGCTCTCCTTTTGCACAAACTGTATGGATATGAATTTTATTTAACTTCATAAAAATTTATTTTTTTAATATAATTTTAGACTGTCAATAAACTTGAGAGTATGATACTTTCCGTCGTTCTTAATAAAGAAAATTCATGGAAAATTGAACCATGGCATATTAGAACGTCATTAAGAAAAGCTGGGTACTACTGTGAAAATGAATGCATAACCTTACCTGAAAAACTTATAGAGGGGCCAGATTTGAAAAAAGAAAATAAAGAATTTAGTGTTATAATAACTATTAATAACTTGGAAAAGGCAAAATTAAGATGTAGAATACATCATTGGAGTACAGAACCAAGTGAGAGACTTCCATATGCAGTTGAACCTTGGAAGGAAGCAGCGGAACCGCTGTTCAGAAATGACGAATTTAGCAATACTGATCCAGCTAGATAGATATGAAAGTTTTAAATTAAATAGAATTATTATTTTAACAATAAAAAACAAAATTTTTTGAATCTTAAAGTTTATACTTCTGATATTAACATCGTGACATTACAAATTGTTAAATAAAATTTAAATTACCGTCTGATATAGTACTTTTAACTCCTCAGAAGCTTGACTAAGATTGTCTACTTGAAATTTTATAAGTTGACTGACCCAGCAAACGTTGTTTTGGCAAATATAAATTATTCCTAGGATTATTTTAGTAAAAAGAAATGATTAACTTATTGTCAGTGTGTGAGGATGTGGGATATATAAGTGAAAGAGGCATAGAGCGCTGTGAACGATGATGGAATATAAAAATAATATAATACAAAACATTTATATTTTTAATTCATTGTAATTTATTTTTTTAAATTATATATATCTCTAATTCACTAATTTACAGTGATTTATATCCTCAATATTTTACAGTCATTTCGTATGTAAAATGGCATGCTAAAGCCGAAAATGAGGTTCAAAAAATTTAAAGTAGAACAGATTTTGAGATATTTGGGAAAAACGGTTTTTGGCATTTTCAAAAAAAACGTATTGACCTTATCACGGTTAACTAATGTCACAGGTGGCTGATTTTTACAATTTCCAGAACAGGTTTTTGTCCATTATTACTCCCAGAAACTTAACCTCATCACTCAAGCTGATGTTGAGTCCATCTAGCTGTAGTGGGTTAAATTGCAGTTTTCTCCTTCGAGTGAAGGGAACACATTTGACTTTGTGCGATTTACAGATAACCCCACAGTCCTGCACCAATTCTTAACTATGTTTAGGGCATGCTGCATGCACTCTATAAGAGTGTTTTCGAATTTTCCTCTTACTATGATTGCTATGTCGTCGGCATAGCTCACACAGTGAAAGCCAGGTTGCCCCAGCCTGCTAAGCAGCTAATCCACAACTATCAGCCAAAGAAAAGGAGAGAGAGCCCCCCTCGGGGGCATTCTCTTGTCGTACCCACTGATAGCTTGTCATGACCTAGCTCTGCAAATATATTTCTGCTTCTCAGCATATTGACTACCCAGTCTACGGTGGTGAGGTCAAGGTGTTTATTTTTAGCACACCTTTTAATAACCTCATATGGTGTACTGTCAAAGGCTCCTTTTATATCAAGAAAAGCCACTAGGGCTACTTCCTTGACTTATAGATTCTTCGACAACATTTACTAATTCAAATAGGGCCGTGTCCGTAGACTTCCTGTTTGATATG
Organism: Acrocera orbiculus; assembly: GCA_947359355.1. Lineage (NCBI taxonomy): Eukaryota > Metazoa > Arthropoda > Insecta > Diptera > Acroceridae > Acrocera > Acrocera orbiculus. Next base: position 44,425,475 of record OX375756.1, on the reverse strand, counting down.
CATGCTGCGATGATGACAGTTCTCCTCTGCACTGTCATCTTGCTCCTTGTTATAGCACTCTGGAAAATGATTAGACACACGACACGATAATAAACTCCTGGTTTAAAGCCTTCTGTGTTGGAGGTACCTTTCATTGTCTTCTCCCTGGCATTTGCAGCTGTCAATGAGCCGCTTATGCCTGAAGAGTGACTAGACCCTGATTCAGAAGTTTTGCCAGAGGGTTCCAAACCTGATGCTTTTGTGGGAGGATACTGAGTTGAGACCTTGACCTGGCTAAGAGGAGAACCCCCTTTGGCTTGCCTCAGGTCTTTAGCTGGAGTTAGGAATAATAGATTTGCGTGAAATTAACTTAAAAAAAACATCTTAGCTTTCTTCGCCTTTTTATTTCGATCAAAATGCTATGAATATATACCTATATATATATTTTGAATGAATCTCACAATTATTAATTATTATCTTAATTTTTATAACAAAAAAATGTATAAGTTGAATTTTATATTAAATTTTATGAAACATTTTTTAATATTTATAAACGAAAAATGACTTTGCCCGTCGAAGCCTCTCAATCAACTAACTGGTAATTAAATATTTTTATTATTTTAATAATTTTGTCCATGGCTCAAATATAATTTTGATTTGAGACATAAACAAAATTATTTATCAGCGGAAACGGTAATTAGATATTTTAAATATTTTAAGAACTTTGTCCACGACTCAAATATAATTTTGTTTTAAGTCGTAAACAAATTATTAAAAGGCAAGCAGAATTTATATTATGCTTGCAAAATTTTTGCCCATTGCAACACTGTTGCCTATTGCAACATTTTTGCCTATAACACCTCCACCGCTACTCTGAAGTATTATTAATATTTACTTTTTGTTTTATTTTTATAATTCTTTTTATAACATATATTGAAAGTGCTAAAATCGTTAAAAGAAAGAGATTTATTTATTGCATGATTTGTGTTTTTGTTTGCCTCTATTTCATTTATTTTTTTTTCTATTGTTATTTATCTCTTTAATTTGTATTTCCTCAAATTTTAATACACTTAAAGTCTTATTTTCAATAATTTTGGTAAGGAAATGAGGCAGAATTACAATATCTCTAATTTTAGAGTAGAAATTTTCAAAAGTGATATTATTAATTTCTATTTTACAATTTTCGTTCTTAATTAAATTACTGCCTTGGATCTTAATAGCAAAGTTATTACATGTTTGAGAAATTATTGTTTTTTTAATATTTTTCGTAATTATTATTTCCGGGATTATTTCTTTAACCTCTATTGTTTGAAATTTTTGTATGTTACAATGTGCTTCTTTAAATTTTAAAATGTGAAGTATACATTGATCATTAATACTTTTTAAATTCTTTTTAAAATTACCTTTGACTTTACTACTGTATACATTGTTTTTCGTATCCAGTATGACGGAATATTCACTTAGAAATATAGAATTTTTCTTTGTTGATTTGGGACTGGTTCAATTAAAATTCTGGACATAGGTTCTCGTTGTATATGAAATACTACAACAACTTTAATGTCTTTAAAGCTTTCATAATCAGGTACCAAGACTAGTTCTTTTTCTGTTAATATGTTCCTTGAAGGTATTCCCAGTCTGAGTTGAAGAACTCTTCTAACTTTATTTAATTTTCATTTAATTATTTCGGTAGTTAGCTTAGTAAAACTAGAGTTATTTCAAACTACAAAGTATTTTCTACGGTGTGTAAGTAAAAAATATATATATACTATATAGACAAGAAAAAGAGAAAATTTTTTCAATAAAAGATTTATATTTATACAATTTATATACGTTTTGTTGTTAAATAGTCTGTAAAGCCTTTTTTGGGATTTTAAAAATTAATCTTTAGTTTGCTTTTGGATGGTTCACAAAGCCAGTTTATGCAGACATTTTATAAGAAATTTGTAAAAATTTATATTGACATACAAATCAAGACATATCAATAACTTTCATTACAACTACTGATGTTTTATTCTTATCAAAGGTTTTTTCATTCATTTTGCTTCAAAAAAATGTAACATCCCATTGTAACGAGTTTGGATGAAAATTTTATTTTATATGAAAAAAAGAGCTGAATTAGCCCGGATTAGTTTTTTGTTTTTTTTAAAAAAGTGGTTTAGAAGTAATTGCAAATGTTGACTTATCATTTAATGAGAAAAATACTATCATAGTATCATAGACATAAAATTCATCAGTGCAAAACGCAATTTACCTTAAAAAAATACCGATCTAAGAATTAAGGCCATCTAATTCTATTGATATTTTTCAATTGAACAGTGGTCATCTATTTTAAAAATAGATAAAAATTTTCCCTTTACTCTGATTTTTGTTGAATAATAGAACATAGGTGTAGAATAGAATAGGTGTTTGTTAGTGTTTTAATCAGTGATAATTTACTTTTGATATATGAAAATATGAAAATTATTACCCAACAAAATCAATTGTTACTTGACATAATAACGTCTTCGATGTCATTTATGTGATTTTTGAATAAGTCGATGTCATAATTGACTTGATATACTTGTTGTATGTAGTGGATTTCGTCTTCCAATTTTGACAATTTGTTTTCGTTTTGGGCGTTAAAGTTATTTAAGAATTTTGATATGGTGTCCTGTTGGATTTTGAATTCTCGCAGTTGATAAGTACCTGCTTGTTGTTTTCGGAAATGAGGTTTTTGTTGTTAATTGAAAGTGCTTCGAGCCTGTTTTGAATTTCTATCACATCCTCGTGGTCCATTACTCCAATGATATATTTTAGTCCTGCTCCGACTATATCTATTAATCCTTTTTCCTACCTAGTATGTGGTTTAAGCATTTTAATTTTTCTCTCTAATTGGTTATAGTTGTGGATTAATGTGGTATACATAGGTTGCATAATATTTTTATTTTTGTCTATTAGCTTTATGTTTTCATAAATTATATTTTTAATATTTTCGTATTCTGTTATGTTGATCATATGTAAAACTTTGATTGATCTTTGAATAATTCCAATATCCTCTAAGTTAACTGTTACGTACCCGTTGTTATTATTTATTTCCTGAACCTCTATTAGCTGAGTTGATATCAGGGGACTGGTTATTAGAGCAACCAGGGTTATTATTTTCGGTGTCATTTCGATCTGAAACGGAAACGATTTTCGTTTTATTTTTTTTATTTTTAATGTTTCTAGCTTTGATTGAGGGGTTTTCGTTGTTTTGAAACTTCTCCTTCCTTTTCGAAGTGTGATTTATAATACTTTAGGTTTGTGCTTGTATCTATCTACACTGTGGTTGGGATCTATATTTCCTGCATTAATTAGCCTAAACTTGCGTGGTTTCTCCTTTCACGTGGGTCTTTAATGAACTGTGTACCGCCCTCAGTTATTATGTCATCTCTGCCGTGGTTTAGTTTCTTGATCGATCTTTCTTTTATTCTGATTATTCGTTCTTTAATGTCATCATATTCCCCACTTTTTATACTCCCGTTTTGGGAGTCTATAGATTTTTATTTGTGTTAGAATGAATGGAGTTATTATAGAAGTGATGATTTTAAGTAAAAATACTTCGACGATATCGTTGTCCTTGTTTGGATCGTGCCTCAGGATCCTAATGTGCTCGTTAATCATGTTGTGTAGTCTTTCCATATCTGAGTTAGACGTATGGTTGTTACTAGAGTTGAAATGTCTTATAATATTTTCGTTTTTTAAGAATACCCTCAAGGGGAAGGCTTTGAATCTTAATTCGTTGTCGGCCACGATTTTTCTCATTTTTCCTGTGAAGGAAATTTATAGTAGAATTGCCCTTTTAAACTCAACCCAGGTTCTCGATATTGCAAATTTGGCAGTTGTTTAAAAATTGGGTAGTTCTTAAGTTCATTTTTGGATGGAAATATTTCAGTTTCAGTTCTTTAAAGACTTCCGTTATACCACAGTGATTGTTTTTAAGTTGTTCTTCCTCTATTATTTGTGCTAAATTTTCTTCGTCGATAATGTCCTCTACTAACCGTCTGCATCTAATTATTTTGAATTTTTTGAAATATTTATGAAATGTTTCTTCTATAAGTTTGAAAAATTCGTCTTCATCAACTAAGATTGCATTGAGTGCTATAGGATGCAAATGTTGTTTCAGTAGGTTGATTGCTATTTCCTCGGTTAGCGAGCTGGCTTGAACTACTTTCCTGGCTTTATGAAAAAAATTTACATGCTTTACTTTTAGTGGACCTGAATTCATTTTTGATATGATTATTTGGGTTTTAAATACATTGAGGGAAGATTTACTTTCCGGAATTAGGCGTGAATTTCTTTGCTTGTTGAAGTTGACTTCGATGCAAGAAAGGGCATCTGCATTGCCATTCTTAGCACCTTTTTTATACTTAATTGTATAGTCAAACTCGGATAGTTTAAGTCTCCAACGTACCAATTTAGAATTTTTTTCCTTGGTGGAGAAGAGCCATTCTCACCGCTTATGGTCCTTCTCGATTATAAACTTTCGTCCAAAAAGATATGGTCGAAAATATTTCGTAGCCCATACTACGGCAAGTAATTCTTTTTCTATCGTGCTATAATGCTGTTCGGGTTTATTTAAAGCGTGACCAGCGTAACATGTTGGGTAGCCTTCCAGTGAAAGTATTGCTTGCATCTGTTGATAGTACGAACGTTTTACTGAAATTTGGATATTTTAGTACTGGTTCGTTAATTAAACATTTTTTCAGTGTTTCGAAACTATTTATGAACTCAGGGTCATCAGGGTTGATTCTTTTGTCCGGGCTTCCTTTAGTCTTTTAAAGATTTTTTTTATAGAGTGCAGATGTTCCTCCAAGGATGTGAAATATATAATGATATCGTCTAAATAGACGAGGCATATTTTGTTAATATATTCTCTTAAAACATCATTCATGAGCCACGTTGCGGGTGCCGTTTTTAATCCAAAAGGCATACGAAGAAATTCGTAGTGCCCATTTTCAACGCCGAAAGCTATTTTGTAAGTGTCCCTTTCATTGATTTCTATTTGATGAAATCCTTTCGCCAAATCTAAAGTAGTAAAATATTGGCACGTACCCATTTTGCCTAATATTTCGTCGATATTGGGTATAGGATATTTATCACATTATTCAGTTTACGGTAATCGATAACGATTCTCCATTTTTCTTGCCCGCTGGCATCCGCCTTCTCCGGGACTATCCAAACTAGAGCAGAATTTGGTGAATTACTAGGACGTATGATTCCCTTATCCAACATTTTGGATAAGTTTTGGTTTTGGACCTCTTATTTGTGTACATATGGATATCTGTATGACTTTACGTAAATTGGTATGTCATCAGTTGTTCTATGTCCGAGACTGTGTTTAGCGGCATTGGTGAAGGTGAGATTCGAGTCATTTTAATAAAATATGCCGGAAAATTGTTTGATGATTTTAAGAAGCTTCCATCTTTCTTCGTTGTTTAAATGGTCTAATCGGATTTTTTGATGGGGGTACATTTGCTCAGCCTCCTTTTTTATTATGTTGAAGTTGGTTTCATTTACAATTGTAGTTTCTAAGGGGCTAAATGTGACGGTTACGGGGTGATCTATCCTTGCTTCTATGTGGACTTTGGCTTTATAATCTTCTACACTATAGATGCCTTCTTGCACCGTTATCCTATCCCACCTGAGGACTTCTCCTCCTGCAGAAAGGCTAAGACTACAAAATACTGGTATATCAAGGCAAAATCTTCCGTTATTTTTAAAGGTATAGTTTATTTTAGTTTCCTAATCATCGAAATAGATCCTTGTTCTTTTATACTTGGTAATTAGGACTTCGTTCCCATAGTCTATATTGTTTCCTAGTGGATAGAGAATATTATTCTCGATGAGTCCGTCATATTTATCGTGGAAAGGATATATATAAAATTGAATTTTATTGTTTGAGCTACCCAATTCTTCGAATAGGGGAATTGTTGCTTGTTGAGAAATAGTGATCTTGCTATTTAGTGTTTTCAGGGTGAAGCTTTTATCTAGTAAATGTACAAACTTAGGATGGCATAGGGCTGAATTTATTATAGAGTGTAGCTCCTGTGTCTATTGTAAATCTCAATGGTTTTACCTTGCTTTTGATTACTATATGGGGTAAATGGGTGGAGAGGATAGAAATGAAAATTTTTGTTGTTGTATATTTGGCTGGGTTTCATTTGTGTTTATTTCCATGGGCTCTGGAGATTTTTGTCCATTGTTTTGGCTTGAAGAACTTGATCTTTCGTAAGAAGAGTTTCTATGGTTAATATTATTTTGCCTGTGTTGGTAGTTGTGTGGATAATTATTCCTTGGTATATATCTACTGGGGTGGTGTACGGTTTGAAGTTTGTTACGCCAATTTTGATGTTCTTAATATTGAATATTCATATTGTGGTTGGGGTTTCCGTTAATAGCATGTTTGGTAAAACCCATTATTGAATTGATGATTTTTATTAGAGTTGTAGTTGCTTGGTTTACTGGAAACGCGTTTGTTTAAAAAGGTTGTTTGACGGGCTGCTAAATTATTATTATTTGGATTATAGTATGCATACCCTGCCTCATGGAGTATATCCATGGCAGCTTCGATTATTTCAGGATTACGACAATATAATATAGATCTCATGGGCTCGGGAATCTTGTTTTTGAAAATTGTTAGTGCAGAATTTTTATTGTTTTCGATCATTTGTTTTGTAATAGCAAGATCGTCTCACAAAGATAGTTTAGCTTTGACATTGAACCTCCTTAGTGAAGCTTTTATCTCATTGTAAACTTTTACAGCAGCCGTTTTAAAGAGAACGCTTCTCATTTTATCGAATAATTCTTCGGTATTGCAACAATCGCCGAAGTTGTTGATTAGTATTTCCTTGATTTCGTGCCAAGAGGCTCCAAAAAATTCCGGTAACTTATAAAGGTATTTGAGTGGATCAATGCTCAGAGATAATGGGGTCATTTCTGATTGCGAGGTATTAGAATCTTGGGGTGTGAATTTTTCTTTTTCTAAGTAATTATTTCCGAAATTATCAGAATTCCGTGTCTCAAAATTAATATTATTCAGCCGATTTGTATATTCACTCAGGTCTTCGTTTATAACCGAGCTTACGTCATTTAAAAAACAATATATATACATAAATATATATATATATATAAAATTTTGCTTAAAATTATTGAAGCACTCGTAAAAATATTTGTAAATGTATATATATATTTAATAAAAAAGAGAAATAACGGCGGCGATAACTATAATTATTACTTTTCTATCACTCTTAATAATAATAATGGTTATTCTTAACGGTAAAATTTAGACAATTTTAAATTCCAAAATAATTTTAAGAATATAATTTTTTTTTTCGATTAAATGTAATAAATTTATATTTATTAATTATTGATAATATTTATTGATGATTACTTTATACATTACTAATTACACTTAATATTAATTATATGTATATATCTATTTATTACATTACACTAATTACACTTTTCTTATGGCACCATATCAGTTGACAGCTAGTTACACAAGGTGGATGACAGACTACTCAGTGCTACCAGAAATAGAAAATGTACTTATAACCTAACACGCCTCCTTACATTTATATTTCTGCTTTGTCACAATTATAAATAGAAATTATATCAATTTTAGCATTTCCCGGAACTTAGTAAATTTAGTTCTTCTTAAAGACTTAGTAAAAATATCAGCAACATTTGATTCTGAATCTATCTTAACAATTTCAACAACTCCATTTTTAACATTTTCATACACGTAATGATACTGTACTTCTATATGTTTAGAATTTTTTGTAAAGTTTCCATATTTAGCTATAGTGAGAGCTCCATTATTATCTTCATAAATTTTAATCGGTTGTACGTTTACAACGAAGATATCATTAACTATATTTTTTACAAAAGTTACTTCTGTTACAGCTTCCGATAATGCTATATATTCTGCAAATGTAGATGACTTGGTAACACAGTTTTGTTTTCATGATTTCCAGTTAATGGGATTTCCAAATAGTTCAATCACAAATCCAGTAGTTGATTTCATGTCTATAATATCTCCTGCCCAGTCGGCATCGACATAACAATTCATAATATCAGCTTCATAATTTTGGTTATATGTCAACTTAAATTCTTTTGTTAGATATAAATACTTTAAGACTCGCAATGCGTATTTGTAGTGTGTTTTATCGTAACAGTTTTGGAATCGACTCAAATAGTTAACGCTGAAAGATATGTCTGGTCTTGTACCATGACTAATATACAAGAGTGCTTCTATCAAATTTGTGTACTTAATATCCTCATTCAAATTTGATTTGCTCAGTTTGAGATTTATCTCCATTGGTGTGTTATATAGTTTTGAGTTCTCAATATTATACATTTTAGCTAGTGATTTTATATAGTTTTCCTGGCTTAATGTTAAGATATTACTACATTTCTCATAATCATATTCAATATCAATTCCGAAGTAATTTTTTACTTTATTTAAATCCTTCATTTTAAATTTGTTATGCAATTTTTCCTTAACATCATTAATTACTTGAACATCTTTACAGCATATTAACAAATCATCAACAAATAAAAGTATGTATACTGATGTGTTTCCATTTGTGTTGACGTAAAGGCAACAATCATATTTGCTTCTGCGAAAGCCATGTCTTTCAATATATTCATTAAAACATTCATACCATGCACGTGGGCTTTCTTTTAGGCCATACAGTGCTTTATGTAGCTTATAAACCTTATTCGAAACGTCATCATAGCCCTGTGGCTGTTTCACATAAACTTTTACCATTTAAAAACGCTGTTTCAACATCCATTTGATGTATGTTTAGACTATACTGACAAGAATATGAAAGTAATAATTTTAAAGTTTGCATTTTAGCTACAGGTGAGTATGTATCATCAATACTGTCCTTTTGCTGGAAACCTCGAACCACTAACCTGGCTTTATAAATATCACCTAGTTTTCTTTTGAACACCGATTTCACATCTAGAATTTCTTTATCCTCTGGTTTGTTCACTAACTTCCATGTATTATTTTTGACAAGACTGTTCATTTCAATGTCCATTGCTTCTTTCCATTGTTTAGCTTCATTACATGTTGTCACCTCCTCAAAATTACTTGGAATCGTAGCATCACAAAAATTTGCACAAATACAATAATATCCAAACTCCTCATCAAATCGATTTGGTGGCTTGATTTGCCTTCTGTTTCTTGTTATACCTCTTATTTTGTTATCGACATTATTTTCCATATTGTCCTTGCAGCTCACTGATGAGAGCTCGTTTGGTGCTTCTTCCGATTGTTTCTTCTGTGTATCATTTTCATCTTCACTATCACAACCTACACACATAATATCTTCTTCAATAATGTCAACATGCCTGGCAACTATTATTCTGCTATTCACCAAAACTCTGTATCCAACTTCTGTATATCCAAGCAAATTTCCAAATTCTGCCTTTTTATCCCATTTTGATCTTCTATTTTGTTCTGGTATTGTAACATAAACTTTACTTCCATACAATTTTAATTCATTCAGGTGTTTTCCTTTCTAAAGTATTTGCCAGTGTTCTGTTTTTTAGATAAGCTGCTGCTTTAATTACTTCAGGCCAATAGCATCTGTCAACCTTTGCTTCTGCTAGAAGACATCTAGCCATATCCATTATTGTTCTATTGTATCTCTCCGCAGTGCCATTCAACTCATGTACATAGGGTGGGCACGAATTTATTTTTATACCTTTTTGTCTTGCAAAGTCATATATCCTGCTATTCATATATTCTTTACCGTTATCCCACCTTAGTTCTTTTATCCTTTGTTTAGTTAAATTTTCAATTTCATTTACATATTCTATAAAACAATCTGATACTTGATCCTTTGACTTAATATGGTACAATAAACTTTTGCCAATTTACTGTAATCATCAATAAAGCGAAGTATTTTTCCTTATTATATCCAGTTGTTCTATGAGGTCCATTTACATCTGTATGAATGATCTCCAGTATAGCTTGCGCTCTTCTTCTATTATTCTTAAATGGTAAATTATGCATTTTATTTTCAATACATACAGTACATTTCATATACTCTGATTCTATTTCTTTAGGTATCCCTTCTAGTAACTGATTTTTACACATGATATCCAGATATTTAAAATTTACATGCCCAAGTGTACGATGCAGTTTTTCTTTTAATGTTATATTTTGGGTTACATTTGCAAGTATTTTATTATTTACAACATAACTTGTTATTTCATACAATCTTTCATCTTTCCGTGCTAGTGCCAATAATGTACCATCTAATTCATAAATTTTTGAGAGTTTCCCTTTTGATACTATTTTATGATTGTCGGTTATCTTCGAATAACTCAATAAATTTGCTTTCATTTCTTTAACATAAAATACATTTTTTAAAGTTACTATGGACTTAAAGGAAACTACCCCAGGTGTCCCTCGCCGATTTTAATGAAATTTTAGTATGTTGTAGTACATCAAAAACTAAGTTACACGCGTTTTTTTTTATCGGCTAACATTTACTTTAAGGGGGTGAAAACCACCCTCAAATGTGACCCCCAAAAACAGACTTTCCTCTATAACTCTAAAGATAATTAATATTTTTGAACAAAATAAAAAATTAATTGCTTGTTTTAATAATTAAAACTAACTTCTGCATATCTGGTTCCAAGGGGTGTCATCCCCTAATTTTTATAGGGGGTAATCGATATTTTTACCCTTATTTCTCGTGATAAAATTTTTAGAATTTCAAAAATTTCAACGAATTGTTAATTTTCATGAAGCCAATAAAACAATAAACTCGACATGTTTTTGGATTTTTACGAAAAAAATCATCAGGAGGTGTACTACCCCTTATTCAAGAAAATGAAAAAATCCAATTTTTACATTTATTTAACAATTATTTTACATAAAAAAAGGCTTTTTATAATTCAAATGATACTCATTAAATTTTTCCCATGCACCTTTATAAATTTGAGTGGTGAACACCGCCCTTAAAAAACACCCCCAAGAGCTCCCAACTCAAGCTCACCGATTTTATTGAAAGTCAGATATATTGTAGTCCATCAAAAATAAAAAGACGCATGTTTTTTTTATCGGTGTACAAATGCTTCTGAAGGGTAAAATACACCCCCACCCCTCCCCCAAACACAGACACACTGAATCTAGTTTTCTTGAAATATCTCAAGAACGAGTTGAGATAATATCATAAAACCAACACCAAAAATTTTTAAATTTTTAAAATCAACAATTCGTTGAAATTTTTGAAATTCCAAAAATTTTATCATGAAAAATAAGGGTAAAAATATCGATTATCCCCTATAAAAATTAGGGGATGACACCCCTTGGAACCAGATATGCAGAAGTTAGTTTCAATTATTAAAAAAAACAATTAATTTTTTATTTTGTTCAAAAATATTAATTATCTTTGGAGTTATAGAGGAAAGTCTGTTTTCGGTGGTCACATTTGAGGGTGGTTTTCACCCCCTTAAAGTGAATGTTAGCCGATAAAAAAAAACACGTATGACTTAGTTTTTGATGTTCTACAACATACTAAAACTTCATTAAAATCGGCGAGGGACACCTGGGGTAGTTTCCTTTGAGTGTCATAAACAGGAAAAGAGACTATGATATCACCTACTTTTGTCGCTTCCAACATTCTTCCATCACCAATTTTTACTTTAATAGGATTTTTTAATTTTACTGAATTTTCGAAGTATTCATCGCTGTTTATGATGTGGTCGGTACACCCGCTGTCCAACAACCAATTAATTTTATTTTTATTTAATGTGTTTTTATTTGAACTTGACATGTTGCTCTCGATTAATGAAGTATGAAAACTTTTTTTATGCTGGCTACTGTTTACTCTATAATTGGAGTTAGGTCCACGTTTGTCAGGTTTACCAAAAACACGATTACGGTCCTGATAACTTGAAGTGTTTTGACCTTGATAATTTGTGGAATGACTACCACGATAGTTCTCTTGACTACCACTATGCCAACAATATTTCCTTATGTGGCCCGGTTTGCTGCAATTAAAACAAATATTCCTTTTTGAGCTTGATTTGCTTGTTTCAATTTTAAAAGCATTTGATTTTTCTATTGGTGTACTTCCTTTACAATCATTTTTCTTTTCGAGCGTTTTCGCCTTAATTTTACCTTTTAGGTATTCCACAGTTCTGACGTTTTCCGGTAAAACATCAATTAAATCACCAATATGACTGTAGTTTGATGGTAATGCTCTCAGCATATAATTTAATTTTTCATGTTCATCCACGGTTGCTCCGGCCTGCTTAAGCTCGTTCACAGACTTTTCAAAGTCGTCGAAAAATAAACCTGAATCTGTATAATTCTTTAACTTGATACTATCTAGATTATTTCTACACACAACTTGCAAAGATGTGGAAGGTTTCAAATACATTGTATCTAATTTGGTTATAATATCAAACGCTGATTCACATTCGTGGATGTATTCCAATTGTTTATTCGTTAATGCGCCATAAATATAGTTTGTTGCTTGAACATCTTTTTCTTCCCATTTTCCTTGATCATCCTTTTTATTCATTTTTCGTTATACTACTTCTTTGCATTTTTTAAACTGTAAAAATTTCATCAGTCGTATTTTCCAATTGAAATATTCCGAACCATCAAATAGCGGTATATTTATTTCACTTCCCTTTGTAGCCATTTTGTTTTGCAACTCACAAACTAACAATTTCGATTTTAAAAACCATGGACTGCTACCATATTAATTATTGATAATATTTATTGATGATTACTTTATACATTACTAATTACACTTAATATTAATTATATGTATGTATCTATTTATTACATTACACTATAGTTACACTTTTCTTATGGCACCATATCAGTTGACAGCTAGTTACACAAGATGGATGACAGACTAATCAGTGTTACCAGAAATAGAAAATGTACCTATAACCTAACAATATTGATTAAAATTAAAAACGAGTTATTTGTTTTAAGTTACAAAAAAAAAGGGAAAGTACGTCCTTAAATTTACTTTATTAAATATTATTCTGACAAATCTCACAATTTCTGACTGCCTATAGACAACAACTTGCTTCTCTTTTTTTCTTTCATATGCACAAAAGGATTAATGAAGTAAAAATATTCCTTTTTTTTTATTTTATTTAATATTAATGCATATATGCTTTTTTTTGTTACCGAATATGGAGGAGAATGAGTACAAAAGATATTTTTTTGTTTTGTTGGTGTTGTTGTTCACATACTGATCCCTTGATCAGTTTGATTAACAAAACACAAAAAAAATTTCTGGTTTCACTGATGCGCTACTAGGTGTAAAAACACGGGTGAACCCTTTTTATTAATTTATTAAACAAAATTTAAATGTTCACCTAGCGCATCCTACTGACTGCGCCAATAATAGATATGCGTGAAATAAAAAAACATCTTAGCGTTTTTCCCCTTTTTATTTCGATTAAAATGATATAAACTAATGTATATATATAAAATGAATGAATCTCACGATTATTAATTGTTATATTAATTTTTATAACAAAAAAATGTATAAGTTGAATTTTATATTAAATTTTATGAAACGGTTTTTAATATGTATAAACGAATAATTACTTTGCCCGTCGAAGCCTCTCAATCAACTAACTGGTAATTAAATATTTTTATTATTTTAATAATTTTGTCCATGGCTCAAATATAGTTTTGATTTGAGACATAAACAAAATCAGCGGAAACGGTTATTAGATATTTTAAATATTTTAAGAACTCTGTCCACGACTCAAATATAATTTTGTTTTAAGTCGTAAACAAATTATTAAAAGGCAAGCAGAATTTATATTGTGCTTGCAACATTGTTACCCACTGCAACATTGTTACCCATTGCAACATTGTTGCCTATAACAGTTAGGCTTCCCCTTTCTCCAGCTTTTCTCCTTCCGATTCTTCAGCTCTATCCTTTTTCCTTGCAGGCTGATTCACTTCAGTTTGAGCCTTGGTTCTTTTTGGTCTGAAATGAGCTGCTCCATACAGCCATGTTGATTTGTTATTCAAGGCCTCTGTTGTCTCTTTACCTATTGAAAGAGTAAGAGTGACATACCCTTCATCCCTGTCCTTTCTGGATAGAATGCGCCAATACTTACCCTTTAGACAGGTGTTTTGAAGGCATAGTCGACGTATTATTTTGTCGTTGTCCTCGTTTTTACACTTAGGCAAGTATACAAAGAAGAACTGTGGCTGTGGCTGTGGCAGCTCTTCCACCTAGCATACTTTGAGGGCAATGTTTGATTCCAATTGATGTGAGGGGGCGATTTTCCGCACCCAGGTCTCTGTGTCTCACACACAACCTCTTCGCTTAGTACAGCCAGCGAAGGTAGAAGGGAAATCTTCCACTGGAAGTTCATCCATAGCATCCTTGATTTCATCTTGGATACTTTGCAGATCTTCGTTTTTCAGCAGCACTTCTGGGTACTCCGTACTGCAAATGGCTAGGGAGGTGGCCTTCACTACATCACTGTAGTTTATGCCCACAGTAGTTTGCTCAGACCTGTCAGGCGTTTCGGCCTTCCCTTCCCTTTTCTGGACAGTCTTACCCCTCATTGGGGGGTTCGATGTCTTGAGGCTTTCCTCTTCAGATCTACTCCGCTTATTCAATATAGGTCTTATGCTAATAGGAACATTAGAAAGTTTCAGAGCTTCTTCATGTGATAGTCCCTTACCCTTAAGATGTGCGTACCTTTTATGGCCCGCTCCACTAAGAGCTTTAGATTTCTTTTGGGTAGAGTTGCTCAGGTCATCAATTGTAAACTTTAAGGAACCTGTCAGCTCACTCCCAGAGGCAATAGTTTGACCTCGTTCAGTAGAATCTTGCTCCATAGGCATAACACCTTATGGAGGCAACTCTTCAATTTTTGATGGTTTATTATCCATAAACATTTAAGTTGGAGGTAATTAACGGTAAACTATAGGCAGAGACTTCTTTACCTATGGTAAGGCTAATTAAAACTGGAGGGTGTCCGGTATCCGGAGTTCCACGCTAGCAACCAAGATTCGAGTTTACACTCACCCCCTTGGTCATACAGCCTTCAGCGCGTGTGTCCCACCTTGGCTTAGGGTTTGGTTTCCTTGACTTCCCCAGTTAGCTGGGTGCTAAACCAGGTACTAGGCCCTTCCATCACGTCGAAACCAGGAAGAAAGATTTCGAATAAATCACGGTTGTGTTTTTTCAAAGTTATAATTACTGTTTTATTCTCTAAATTACTTATAAATTGCTAAATGTAAAGCAGGAGTTCAAATGCAAAAATGATCCAAAAAAATTTTGTTATATTTGTTATGAATGGAAAATTTGTGCTGACCTGAAAGTTATAGCCATCGCTACTGTCTTACAGTAGGGAATCACAAAATTATACAAATGGGACAACAAAGCAAGCAATAAACATTATGTACCAAAAAATTGGTCAGATCGAAGCAATTTTACAATAGGACAAGATAATGTAAAATACAAATTAATTGTAAAAAAGCATAAAATAATAATTCCAGCGTTGCATATCAAGCTTAGGCTTTTTAAGAATTTTATAGAGGTTTTACCAAGTGATGGGAATTCATTAGCTTACTTGAAATCCGTTTTCCCAAATTTGTCTAACGCCAAAATAAAAGAATGAATATTTGTACTTACTCAAATAAAAATACTTTTAAGCTATCATAAATTTACTTAAACATTAGCAGCGGACGAGTCAGAGGCATGGAATTCATTTCGTTCGGTTTTCTAAGGTTTCTTTGGGAATTACAAAAA
This sequence comes from Acrocera orbiculus, assembly GCA_947359355.1. NCBI lineage: Eukaryota > Metazoa > Arthropoda > Insecta > Diptera > Acroceridae > Acrocera > Acrocera orbiculus. Next base: position 44,409,696 of record OX375756.1, on the reverse strand, counting down.
AATCAACTGTAAGGAAATCATTAACAGTTTACTAAAAAACTATAAAAACTAGGTATGAATTTATTTCCATTACTCTTTTGACTTTTTTCGAAATTTTCACTTTCTCTCTGAAACAGGTGTCAAAATGTCTTTAAAAGTACATTGCTCATTTGGATTTTTTTCAAAAACCCTTGGAAAAAAAAGCAATAAACATCGTAAATGCTTTCATCAACAAATGAAGCAAATGAAAAGTACCAAGGATTTTGAGATGGATCGATGATGGGAGCTTATTGCTGGTTTCTCGTTCGGCAAAGTGATAATTCACATTAAAGACGAAAAAAATCAAACCTGGGCCATTTTTAAATCTTAAATAATGTTATAAAATTTTTATAAACTATAAAAAATCTAAATATTGCTCTTTTCAATTACATAAATAATCATAAATAGTAAACCTACCCATAATTATTTTTGAAATAGTCATATCACATGGTCACCGGTCAATTTTACCTGTTGTAGTTGGACTGGCCTTAAATTGTTATTAAATCCGTAAAATTTGACCGATTTTATTGCATTATACCTTATTTTATTTGTAATCAAATGAACTTTAATATCCAAAAATAAAACAGGATCAAAAAGTATTTCTTCATAGTGTAATCCTCAGTAAAACTTACATTTTTATGAAAAATTTGGCAAAATTGATGGAAAATGGTCCGTTAATGCATGCTTTGCTCCTACCCTATTTATTTTATAGGAAAGTTTTACATGGACAAAAAATGCAAAATTTAGTTACCTACAGTTAAATATAAAAATCGTAAAAGTCAACCACCTGGGACAAGAGTTAACCGTTTTTCCCAAGTATCTCAAAATCTGTTCTACTTTGAATTTTTTGGACCTCATTTTCAACTTTAGCGTGCCACTTCACATAAGAAACGACTGTAAAATGTTGAAGATACAAAAAATTTTTAAAATTTGTAAACTTGTTCGATTTTTTCGGTAATTCTGTGAATCTGATCTATAGTTGAATGATTACTTCTGAACCCAAACTGGAAGTCTGGGATGTTCACAAGTGGTTTCAGTCCTTTCATTAACAGCTTTTCAAATAGTTTGGAGATCGTTGGTATGAGATATTGGTCTGTATGACGTGACTTCCTCTGCAGGTTTGTCCGGTTTTTTAATCATGATGATCTGCGTTATTTTGAAGCTTTCGGGAATGTGTTGTAGTCTCAAGCAAGCATTGTATAAGAGAGTTAACATGTAGATTGCTTTCGCTGGTAGTTCTTTTAGTAGACCTGGAGTTATTTGGTCCATTTCTGGAGCTTTTTTAATGTTTAGGTTATTATTTATTTCGTTTGCTCTTTCATATGCATTGAGTTTTTTTATTTTTTTATATTCTTGATACATCGGGTCCGTTTTTATATTTGACTGTATATCATGAGGCTCGAAGACAGTTGCTAAGTGACGAGCGAATAGTTCAGCCTTTTCGTCGTTTTTACGCACCCAGATACCGTGCTCATTTCTTAGCGGAGGCACTCTGATAAGTGGGCGTTTGAGATTACACGTTTCTTTCGAGAGGATATACATAGTTCTTATCCTTATCTGGACCTATTTCTTTCACATATTGTCGAAGCATTCAGTTTTGTGTAATTTGATCATTTCTCTCACTTTGTTACTGATGTGATTGAAGTAATTTTTATTGGCAGGGTTACGTGTATTTTGCCATATTCTTCGTGCTCTTCTTCTTTCTTTGATTCCTTCCCTAATTTCAGTGGTGTAGGTTATCATCGCTTTGGGTTCGCTTTCTTTTGGTTCAGGTATGGCTAAGCTTGATTAGTTCTATGAATGTATTTGTGTGCTTGTCTAGGTCTTACCTGCTTTTCAGTTTTATTCTCAAGTTTATGTTTTCCTCGAGAAAGTATCTATATCCATCCCAGTCTGTGAATTTATTGGTAATGTTTATTTTTCGTTTGTGGACGTTAAGCTTTACTCCTAGCGTTAACAATACCGAGGTATGGTCTGAAGATAGATCTTGTATATCGTTGACTTGTATATAGTTGGACGATATCCCTTTAGCTATATATAAGTCAACTAGATCCGGAGTTTTCCTTATGTCTGTTGGCCAGTATGGTGGCTTTCTGGATGAGTGATAGTCACATTTGTTTTCATTGATGACTCTTAGCAGTTTGTTTCCTTTACCGGGTGTTATAATTCTTGAACCCCAGATTGTGTGTTTTATCTTATAATCTCCGCCCATTATACACTTTGGTCCCAAATTCTCAATTATTTCTTGGAGTTGTTGTTTTTTAATCATGGTTGCTTTGTTCTTCTTTTTTTGACTTTGCATCGGTCTGGTTTTTAGTTCCAAATTTTCCACCCTGCATGTTAGTTGGGCTAGCGTGTTTCATATTTGTCTGAGAGACGATTTCATTGTCTTTAGGCTCGTTTATATTTGCATTTTCTTTAGTAATGCTCGGGGTTATTCTTTTGTCTGCTGCTCTTTTGTATCACGGTTGCTTGAGCATACGATATGTTTGGTATTAGATCTCCCGTGAGTGGTAGGGATTTCATGTTGTAAGCCTGTATTCTTTGTACTGTTGTTATTTTATTTGTTTTAAACTTTTGATTTTAGCTTGGTATATTGGACAGCCTTTGTAGTTAGCTGTATGCCCCTTTTCTTGACACAGAGCACAGGTAAGAGTAATGTCCTGTTGTTTCGTACATTCTTTGTAATGATTATTTGATGCGCATTTGACGCACCTTGGTTCTCTATTGCAGAATCTCTTAGTGTGTCCTAATTTGTTGGCAGTTTTATATATGATAGAGAAAATGCTCGCACGCCAAACTATGTTTTATAATGTATATTTTTATTGGATTTCAAAATAAAATACATATCTCGTAATATGACTGATTTTTGTTTGTCTTTTTTTGTTTTGCTGATATATGTTTTTGGTTTATTGAAATTTGAAAGTTATTTTTATGTTCTACTTTTTTGAAAGTTTTTTAATTACATCCGTTTCCACGTCACCTTGCGGTAGGATGATCAACGCGTTCTTTTTATAGAGGTTTCCCTAATAGACCTAGTCCTCTTTGTTTTTTTTTTAAAAAAATTTTATTAAAGAAATTATTAATCTATAGATATTTTCTTAATTGTTTTTAGAAGGAAGTTATTGTTTGTTGTTTGTTTTTATTTTTATCGGATTTCAAAATAAACTACGTAAGTCGTAATATGGCTGCGGGTGGGACTGATTATAGAATACTTTATTTTACTTTAAATACTTACAGAATAATATTTTAAAGTGTAGTGGTGTTCTATAATGTAGTAGATATACCTATTAAAGGGGCTTCCATTGCAGGGGGAAGAAGGAAAAAACATGAGCATTTTTCTTTAGGTTTATAAAATTTTTATTGTCAAAGTGAGGTGACCCCACGCTTAAAACTATTTAAAACTTTTATCATAGTAGTTATACTTGGTCACGCAAAGGTCGGGGAGGGTTTCCTCTTCTCTGGAACCACTTTAGTTCCTCCAATTGTCTAATTAACTCCCTTTTTGTGCGGATGCCCGGTGTATCCACAATTTTTTATGCTAAAGTAGCTTGACCCCTTGTTTGCGAAAAATTTTGCTTTTTGCCAACGGGACTGTTATCTTTTCCCGTTGATAAAATGCAGAAAAATAAAAGTTGTAGCGTGGCGTAGCCCTGGTGATTTGGGGCTCTGACCTTATGATGGTTTGTTTTTTTTTTGAATAATGTTAGTGGATATTGATTTTTTTTTTAATGGAGCTTTCAAAAGTTTTTTTTATTTTTGGAATCTAAAAGGGAAAGAGTGGCCGATCTTTAATTAAAAATTTGTTTAGATACAAACCTTTTTTTATTGTAAATACAACCATAAACAAAGTATTACCGTACTAGGCGTGGGTACAAGATATAGCTGTAAAATTCCGACAGCTTTAATTTCGTTAATTGTGAAATTGTGAAAACAAATATTAAAATCCTAGTTGTGTGAACTTTCTCTGGATTAGAACTTTTATTAATAATACTTTAAATTTGATTAAGAGCATTTTGCGAAAAAAAAAGACATTTGCTTAAATAATTGTTTTAAACCGTTATTAATATGTGTGTTGATCCCTTTTATAATGGAAATGAAGAAGAGAAATTAAAAAGCGAACCATGAAAAGAGAAAAGCATGGTGACGCAATCCGTATCAGCGCTATTTTTTTGACGACAGCATTATATTGGGCAGAAATAGAAATTCAACGTAAACAACAACAAGGAGCATTAAAATGGCCAGAAATACCAATATTAAATATTATGAAATAATATTAGAAAATATTTAATAACTATTATGCAGAAGCATTTTATTATTTTTAGTGTTAATTTTTTTTTAAATAAGGTTACTATGATTAAGTTTTTCGGAATTTTCACTGAAAAAGAAAATAATTATAAAGAAAAAAAAAGGAAAGAGATTTTTTTTCATTATAGGAGAGGTTGCTGGGCCCAACAAACCTTGGAAAGAAAAAGAAATCTTGTAAGTCTTGTTTTCCTTTTTTTTAATTAAAAATAATATTTGGAGTTTTTTTATTATTTAAAGCTTAATTTAAAATTATTTTGGTTTCCTTTTTTTATTTAAAACAATCAAATTTTTTTTATATTTAATGGAATATATATAAGAATAGTTTATGGTTTTTTTTATTTTTTTGGTTAATTGAAATTAGTCAGATCGTTCTTTTTTTATCATTTTTTTTATTCTTATAATTTAAATAAAATTAGTATTTAGGTTGTTACCCAGCGGTTAATTTTCGTTAATTTGCGCTATTTACCGTATGCATGACTTTTGCATGCAAAAACGCTGCTATAAGCAATTGTCATTTTGCGATCACACACATTTTAGGAGGACAAAAAAATATTCTAAGTCTTATTTTGCTCTGTTGCGAAAATATTCTAACAAGTCTTTTTCGCGTATGTGTTTAAGTCATTTAGTCGTCAGTTGTTGGCAGTTGTGTGCAGTGTGTAGCATTTAAGATTTTTTTGTGTTTTATTGTATTACTTAATATTAATTAAATAATATATTAATATTGTGATTATTGATGGATATTTTAACTAATAAAATGCTTTATTTAAGAAATTGTGTTTCTTTTTTCCCCTTTTTATCACATAAGTTATTTTTCAGGTTAACATCAAAGTACAAATAGGGATATATATATACCACATCGTTATGCATAAGCATATATGTATAATACGTACTACACACTACGTAGTGTGTATATATATATATGAAAGAATTTTTAAAAATTAATATATAAAAGAAAAACAAAAATCTCTCTTATTTACGCTCTCCATTTGTGTATCTGGAGAGCGCATAAAATCCTCTCTTAGCATGCATTTTCCTATCCGGTCGCAATGTTACTTTTCCTGCATGCTGGGATACCTAAATTTAACACGCTCGCCTCAAATTTGCATTCAAAAAGCATCTAAAGAGTGAAAATTAACCGCTGGGTAATTTACCTACAATATAATATGAGTAACATTAAATTTTGGGTTTTTCTCTTTTCTCTAAATATTTTATGATTGAATTTATAGTTAGCTTGTTAGTGGAAATTGTTTTTTTTTAATATTATAATGATTAATTAAAAATTATTTTTTTATTTTAAGATGTCCTAATCCCCCTTCCCACATATTTTTGTTTGTTTTCAGGTCAGTCGGTTCAGCCATAAGATGGACGAGCAAAGGGGCTTAACTCCTTTGTCTCGAGTCCTTTCTTTTCTCTCCTGTTTAGTTTTTTTCTGATTTCAACGGCCAATTCCCTTTCATCTTCGAGCCTAGCACTCTCATCTTTGAAAATTCCCCCTTTTAGTAGCGAGATTTGGTCCAGTGTGTCAGTTGCAAGACCCCACCCCATCACTCTTCCGCAATAGCCGGCTAGCAAGCTCGCTATGACCGCAATACAAACGACACCTGGTAAATCGTGCCTATGTTTGGTCCTCAGGGGTATGGACCTCTGCATAAAAACATATGGTCACGCAACATATTGTCATGGCAAATGCTAATCTGACTGGAAACTGCAATCTTTTCAATATTAACGGCATGTCTACATCACCTTTTGTGTTTAAAGTTATTCTAGGAATATAAACTATATCTCCTTTTTTATCGCCAGTTAATATTTCACAACTTAATATATTTTTCGTTATTTTTCTGACTATTAATCTTGTTCCATTGCACAATCCATCGCCTATGCATAAATTTCTTAGTAGCATTACTATACATCCAGGCTTAACTTTACTTCTGCTGGTGGCAAACCAGATGGTGTTAACGACGATAGATATTCCGGCGGATATTGTAGAATAATATTCTCTTGATCGGTTTCGTCTCCACCAAGAAATGTCGCTGTATCAATTGAATTACACTGTATATCACCAGGTAATCTATCCAAAGTGGAATGATTTATTTTTTCCACTTCATCATTTCTCGCAGCAGAAGTCATCCAAGAACACGCTGCAAAACATGAAAAAATACTCCATCATCACCCTAACATAGGAACTGTACTCCTGCTGGACACAACAAGCCAGAAAAGAAGGCTCCACCGCAAAAAACCGCATAACCTAACACTCTCACTGGATCTTCACTCCCGTACACGTCCCACACACTTAGTTAATAGTACTAAAAAATAACTGTAATTAGATTAAGATTGTAGTAAACGAACACTGAAAAAAAAAAAAAATTTCTCGCAGCAATGTAACAATGGTGATCCACGTTTTTAAAATTCAATTGTATAAATGTATGCTCTGATTGCACCAAATACAGATTCTAATTCATCTATTAATGCGACACACTTTTGATAAAACAGACGGCAAACAAATGTTGGAATATCTGCGCCTGAAGTTTTAGGCGGATGTGATTTTAAAAATCTTTTTATTTCGGGCCAATTTGGATTGCACGTCATTGTTATAAATATATCTGGACGTCCAATATTTTGTGATATAGCTATAGCATCGTGATATAATTGTTGCATAACTCTTGGACTACCTTGATACGAAGCAGGTAAAATTACAGCTTTTCCAACTTTAAATTTATCAGAATTATTTATCTGGTATAAAACTCACATTCGAATGGGCTCCTTAGTAAATTTGCATTCACACTTTTTATTCAAGAAATTTAAGTTTTTGCATAGAACTACCAAGTAGTTTAATATTTTTTTATTATTTGATATTTTATTCATATTTAAATTCATAAAAATTATACAATTTAATTTTTTCGTTAATGATATATTATTTAATGTACTCGCTTAACAAATTAAAAGTTAAATTCAACTAATTAGACTTTTTGACTTACGACAATCTAAACAGTTACGTGAAGTTAATTCTAAAAATCAAATATTTTTTTCAATTTACGAATGTTCAGTAGTGCTATTATTTAATTCTTTTTCCTAATATAATAATATGTTGTATAGCTTGTCAAAACTCAAATTCTAAACTGTTTCAATGAAAAAATAATTGTGGTATTTTATAACTAAGAAATGCACAAAGTGATCATAATCAAATATAGTTATATACCTTAATATTATTAAACAGACTATGGATGGAATTGTAAAAATTCCAGCAAATCAGAAACATAAATAACTTATCATAAGTGTGCTAAAGCATAATTTATATTCGAAAGTAATAAATTCTGGCTGTCTAAAAATACTTTAGAAGTCTTCCTTAGAACTTAAAAGCCTGATATAATATTTTCTGCTAGAAAATTCATAATAAATCTATAGAAGCGTAAATTTTTTATTTCTTTTTCAATTGAAAATTTGAAAATATTCTTAAAAACTAATAATATCCTTAATTTTAAATAATTTGTCATAAAGTTACAAATAGAAAATTATATATCATCAGTATGAAGAAAAAACTGTTAATTCTTTGAGATAATTTCTTATTTAGTATGTAAATTACACTTTATATGTACAATTTTATTCTTTTAACAAAAGAGTTTTATTTTAAAATATATTAGGGTGTGAATGAATATTATATTAAATTAATCCCTTCTCGTGCCATTTTGCTATACAAAACTCAGGCCCAATGATTGTCGTCAAAGCGCGTTAAAAAATAAATCCTGTCGAGTGCAAACAAGAACTAAATTCAATCACGATTGTATGTAACTGTAAAATCATTCTTCGCATTTGGTTGGTTAGGTTACTTTGGCCCAACTGTTCACGAGCTTGGATTGTGATATACATTTTTGAGCCGGTTATCTGTTCACAAGTCTGGCTCTTTAAATTAGAGTAAGTGGTTAAAAACCCCGCAAATTTTTTTGGAAAATATTTTGTCAAAACAGTTTAACCTATCAAATTTTTTAAAATTTTAGTAGCGTTTATCAAACTAAGACCAAAAAAAAATTCTAAACTGTGCTAAAATGTAATATTAATATTATAAAATTGTTGTATGTCTATTACCAAAGTGTGTTTTTCACCGGAAAATTTATTTTTAAAATTTAAATTCACACTTTCTCACCAAAAATATTTTAAAAATATTGTATTAAAACTTAAAACTTCTTTTGAAGGCGGACTATGTTCAGGTTTGCTCACTATACCTTTTAAATCTACTCGAACATTTTAAGGGACTATCAGAAATATCGATGGAACCGGTATAAGAGAAAAAATAAACGAAGTATGTACATACAAAAGTCTGTAAGACAAATTTTACTCCTTGAATTTTCAATTATACTTAACATACAAAACACTTTCAAAGTATTTAAAAAATAAAAAATACTAATCAGTTAATATGACAAATAGAATTTTTGCGATTTTCTATTGTTTAAAATGAAAATTCAGCAATTACACAGTTTTGAAAACTTTATGTAGGCAAATTACTTTTCCTTTTTCTTACTTCATGATAAACTATTTCAATAAATAATTTTTTGAAAATTCAATATATTCGTATATATATAAGAATATATAATAAAATATTTCCATCCAAATATTCAATTTTTAGTAAGATTGTAAGTTATGTTTTCTATTTTTATTAGAAATCCTAAAAACAGAACTTTTGGTATTTAACTAAATTTAAATTTTTGATAAATATAAAGCTTATCTTACATAGATTTTTTTATAATAATATAGATTGATTATATAAAAAAATTATAAGCATACAAATTTTTTCCTTTCTTACTACTAATTGTTGCTTGTGCGCTATTTAATTTTACTTTTTATTCATTTAAATCACATTCTTTTAATCCCTTAATAAATGCATAATTGGAATTATAGAATTACGATACATATTTTAATTGGATGAAAATTCTTTATAAAATTTGAATATTTACACTTTGATTTAATGTGCTTTTTACACACTTCTTAATGAGACTTATATAAAAAAAATTTGGAAGTCTTTCTTAGCTTATTTTTTTGAAAAATTCCGCTATAAATTGTTTGATATTTTAATTTCAATTTTAAATATATTTAAATTGTAAATATTGAATTATTTTTAAAAATAGGTTTTCGACTTTTTTAAATTGAGTTGAATATCCTAAGAGATTTATTACAATTTATTTTATTAAATAAAATAATTGCAAAATGTATGCCTTCATTATTCAAATATTTTTCTTAAATACAAAATGGAAAAATTTTTTTAAGCTATTTGATCCAATTGCTTTAAAGATTTTTTTATTTATAAAATACACGTATTTACTTATTAAATTTACTAACTTTTAAAAAGCTTTTTTTTGATTTGATACAATTTATTATAATGTGGTTAAATTCCAAACAATTTTTTTTTCTTCTTTTAAATACATACACATATATTTAATATCACAAAGAGGAAAATATTTTTCAAACAACTTACGACTTCCTCATAGAAGAAATTTCAAATAGTTTTTTGTACGCTTAATAAATTCATATGACCATACTTGGATTTGATATATTTAATTTAATATCAAAAAAAGTAAAGCTTCATTTTAGACAAAATGAAGCTCAAACCCTGGCTCCAACATATCCACAGCTATTGAACCACTACGTTTTATTTTAAGTTTTTTCTTTTCTTTAAAATTTCTTAATAAATTTGGATGGCTAACTCGTCGGGGTGAAAGACCTAATCATTCGAATCAGGAGTTCATTAAAATATGCCATCTTGCTAATAGTTCACCTTTAGCCGTATCTCTCATATCTACCCAATGTGCCATTTCTTCTGGTCCAGATGAATTTAAACCTAAACTAAACCATCCTACCATTTCATTTCGTTTCATATTACACTTAGCATAAACTGAAACCATTAGAGTTACATCATTGAGTTGAAAGAGGGCCACCTAAATAACCCAAATTGTTTAAAAAAAACTTTTTGTAAAAAGTACAAATATGAAATTATTATTTACCTGAAAAGAAAAAGTTTCTTTAAATAATGGATTTGGTTGCCCTCTTCTAGTAGAAGATTTTGCTTTCGCCATTTCTTGTCCTATACTGCTTACTAAACAAAGTTTTACATATGTATCAGGTGCCTTATTTAATGTTAAATTTCTAAAATGGCTCCCTTTAACAATTTCGACATTTAATCTACCAGTGGTCCCATTATATGCTAAACCAATAAGTAATTCTGGTACGCCACCGTGTTGCATAGATGTTGTTGATCCTGTACTATCAGAACGTGTGAGACTCATTAAATCAATCGATGAACCAATTATCTATTTAAAATTTTGTAAAATTATAATTAAATTTCATAATCTTATTTTAATTACCGATGAATTAGTCCTGGGCTCTAAGGGTAGCCATAAGTTTGTCTCCAATTCAAGATCTATTGTTGCAAAACTGACAATTGCTTCACCGATAAGACGTTCTTTTCGCATTCTTTCACATCCATATACTCTAATTCTTAAGCCCAAATTATTTACTTCTTCAGGATTAATTCGATGTATTAAAAAACTTTCCATAAATTGGGGATTTTCACCAGAACGAATTTTTGTTTTATGTTTTTGTTTTTTTATCGGAAGCATAAGCAAACGCACCTTCAAATACAAAAATTATATGAGAAAAAAAACAATTTTTAGCAAGATCAAATTAATTTTACTTGAGTATGAGTTTGTTGTCCTGCTTCCCTAGATGGTATTCCGCGAGCTTGCAGTACATGTACTGTCATTTTTCGTATTGGAGCATCATAAAATAAAGATATCTCAATACTGCCTCCTCTGCCAGCTACAGGACTATACAGCCGACTATCAAACTCAGATTTAAGAGACTTTAAATCACTTGTATCAAATAACTGTTCTTGTGACATTACGACTATACACTGAAAAAGTTTATTGTTATTATGTATTACAAATTTAAGCAAAAAAAATTACATCCTGATTAGTATTAGTTTGAGCAATAGATTCTTGATCTAAAATGTTTGCTTCTTGTGACGACATACGATGATATTTTATAGAGTTTGCACTAAAACGTCTACCAGCAAGATCATCAATTCGCGTTTCTTTCATAAATGTAGTACTTATTTCTGATATATCAAGTGCAATTGGCTTAAAATCTAAATAAATTTTTTTAAATTTAATAAATAAATATCATAACATTTTAAACAACCTTTTGGCTCACTGACCGTTATACCATTAGTACTATTAACAGATGCTTCTACAGAGTCATTTGAACTGCATTCACTGTGTGATGAAGGAACACCAACTTTTCCCCGTTCTGCAATACCCAGAGGATCTTTTGATTCATCTTTTTGAACAACAGTAACTTGTTGTAAGCCATCAAAGCAAAAATTTTGTGTTAAAGGTCTAATTTGATCTATTCCATAACGTTGAAATGACGTATTTTGCAAGCTACATGATCTCTGCACACGTAAACGTGTTAAAATTTCTTCCTCGGAATCAGAGCTTGTATTTTCATAAGGCCTTTTAAGAGCTATGATATAAAATATCTTACATATGCTATGTATTCAATCGTAAAATTATTTCTTACCTAACTTATGTACATATTTTGATGAAAGAACATTTTCATCAGAGCACTTGAAGGCTTTTGTAGTAGTAAAACACCACTTACGGTTTACATATAAAAAAAATACTAACATTAATGCTATAAGACCTAAAAGACCGCCAATAAATGCAGTTGCATCAGCAGATCCTGAAATTATAAAGAAAAGTTTATCAGTTTATCAAGCGCAACAAAACAAGTTAGAAAATATATTACTGACATTGATGCAAATTACACGTTGGATAAATATTTTTACTATCTAATAAATACTAAAATACAGTAAGGTCTCGTTTTATGTGGTGGATACGTTCTACAGAAAAGCGCATATAAAAATTTGCATTAAAAAAGACTACTTGCCTTGAAAATTAGGGATACGTTCCGTAATTTTCCAAAATCGCATAAAACCAAAACGAGTTAAAATTAACTTAAAATCGCATAAAAAATTTTGCGGAAATCAAAAGAAATAGGCTACTTAATAAATTACTTCGAATGTCTGAAAGAAATTCATATAAAAGCTTAAAATAAACTTGTATTCAAACTTAATTCATTTTATTTTATTGAAAAGTAATATAGTTTTCCATTTTTTAATCATTTTTGCTATTCGATAATTGCTTTAACCGTTTGCGAAGTGGTTCCAAATCACCTTCATCATTAGAAGAGACTGTCTCTGCAATAGATATTTGCGGTAAAGGCGATGGATATTCGAAGACTTCATTCTCGTTCTGTATAGCTCTTTCTTTTCTGACAATGTAATCAGTAATTAAACTTTGCGATGATGATTATACTAATTTTTTATGTATGTCGTGTCATGTACAAAGGGAATCGCGAATTGCAAAAGCTCACTCTAAAAACAAATCACTGACGTCTGGATGTTATAGGGTAAATGCCAGTAATAAAGGTTTCAATCGAAATGATAATACAAAACTAACTCAATATATTGAAGATGGTTATATATATTTTTTAAATGCTAAAACATTTTTTATGGTATAAATTCATATGAAGACGACGACATTGAAGAATTTGTTATTGAAATGAAAGATAATAGTTTTAAGGCCGTTTTTCATGCTCCTCAGTAAATTCTAACTAAATTTAGTATTTTTGTACAATAAAAAAACCTAGCTGATTTAAATCATAATTCATTAAATTGGACAAAAAAAAAATAATTAAAAATAATTCAAAAAATTGTTGTCTTTTATTTGAATGGAAACCTTTGGAAACTCTAGCAAACTTCCTTTGCAAATTTACTTTTATTAGAGTAAACTTTCGCTGGAATTAACTTATAAGCAATTAAAACTCCAAAGCTAGCTGATTTAAATCATAATTCATTAAATTGGACAAAAAAAATAATTCAAAATAATTCAAAAAATTATTGTCTTTTATTTGAATGGAAACCTTTGGAAACTCTAGCAAACTTCACGTTTCACGATTTTTGGAGACTGACTACGTGGGCTTCCTAAACAAGCATATACATATGTATGTATGTTTGTCCAAGGAATTTCTGGATGAAATACAAACCGCACAACTTCAAAATTGCATAAAAATAATCCGCATAAAATGAGACCTTACTGTACTTAAATTTAATTAAAAACCCTGTTAGCATATTTACCATGCAAATAATTGTTTACACCGGCAATTAAAATCATTTTTTCCCAGCAAATATTTCAAAAAAGATTTTTTCAATACTATTGAACTCTTGTTCACTAATAAATTTTGACTTTTATAAAAAGTTGAACTTATTGATTTATTAAAAATTTTATGATAAAAAACATGAAATCGTTAAGCACTAACTAACTAATAATCATATTTTCACTTGTAATTTGGAATTAATCAATATGTTGGTCAGTATGTCTTTTGATTCTGTCCTTTTGGTTTTGTAAATAAAATTTATTTTTCACTGCTTGAAATTTTTTTGATAATCCTTTTAATCAGGTTCTCTTTCTTTTGGCAGCACAGTTTTGAGGTACATTTGGTTAAATAATAATTCTTGGAAATATTAATCGAGTTTTTGTTTTAAAAATATGGCTAATTGTTTCTACCTCAAAATCTGGTAGTTGAATTGTTTTAAAAGAGAGAATTTAATTTTTTTAAAGCGCATGAGTTAAATTTATATGAAACTTTAAAATATTGCTATGATATCCAATTTTCGATTTCGACAGCAGAATTACAGGCGATTTAAAGCGCGGTTATACTCAGAAGTATATTGATTGCAATAAGGACATTACAAGGCCAACTGAATAATTTGTAACTTTAAACTAATTTTATTGCAATTATAATGCATAATTATTTACGTTAAGTCAATTTAATACAATAAAACTAGTTAGAAAGTATACTTGGTGTCTATATTAGCGATTTGGACAACAGCAAATTATCTTGGTGTCTACATTAGCGATTTGGACAGCGATTCGGAAAGCGATCTGAGGCGCGGCTACATTCAGAAGTACATATATTGACTGCAATCATTAAATTAGAAGTTCTGTCGAATAGTATAATTTGTACCTTTAAACTAATTTTATTGCATTTATAAGGCATTATTATTTGCGGCAAGTCAAATTATAATAATAAAACTTTAGAAAGCATAAATTATATATTTTCAATCAACTCAGAATAAGTATTGAGTATAACTGTTATAGATGATAGGAATAATAATTATAGGAAAGGTAACCCTACCTATATAACGCTAATATATAAGATCTAGCTTTAAGTATACAATTATATGTCAAAATACGTTGAAACTAAAACATAAGAATTCAAACATGAGAATTCATTTAAATAAATAAATATTAAAAGGATAAGATCTAATTTTAAGTATGCAATATGTTAAAATACGTTGAAACTAAAACATAAGAATTCAAACATTAGAATTTATGTAATATTAAAGGATAAGATCTAGCCTTAAGTACACAATATGTTAACACATGTTGAAATTAATGTATAAGAATTCAAACATTAGAATTTATTTAAATAAATAAATATTAAAAGGATAAGATCTAATTTTAAGTACAATATGTTAAAATATGTTGATATTAAACATAAGAACTCAATAAATATTCAAAGAACTTATGGCCCAAACACAATCAGCGCTAAATGAACGCGGCGCGGTTGACATATATTAGCGACTTTTGTAGCAAAAAACGAGATGACTCTGCAGATAGCTTTTGATAAAATAAAAAACGAACAGATGGCCTTAAAATCGCTTTTCAATAAACATCCAATTAGTCCACTTAAAACACTGTATTACACTTTTTAATGAAAAAAGCATCGAAAATATTTTCTTACATAACATGAAACGTAAACAACAAATATGTCGGCATAAAAGTAATTATCTTTCAACGATGAGCGATCCTGTTAGAAAATTTTCAAAGCCACACAAGCAGAGCCATCTACTTAAATTTTGCTCAAAAAAACAAATTAGAAATTAGGTCTAGCTTTTAACGCGCATTGTGTCAGCTCCCATTTGTTTCAATATTTTACATGTAATTAATTTTACACAAAAATTAATTATTATTTTTAAGCTACATTATTGAATCTTTTATTTAAAAAACCTCTATATTTATCTATTTTTCTAAGAAGAAATTTCATTTTAGCTTATAGCACGTTCGCACACAAAAATTACTGACGAATTTACTGACGAAGTTACTGGCATTACGAAATTTTGTATGGGAAATCTATGAGTGTAACAAGGTAAATTACCGACGGAATTTCATTAGTAAATAATAATTTACTGATGAATCATGTGGCAGCACGCAGGGGAATTTTCATCTATTTAGACCAAAAAACTTAACGAAAGTGATTTTGACAGTAACTAAATAGTTTTTGAGGTTAAGTTATTAAAACATATGCATTAATTAAAAGTAAGAGTATTGATATTAAAAACATCAGGATTAAACTGTGAAATTTTATGCTATATTTTTGTGTCAATTAATAAGAATTTAACATAATGTAATATGATCGTCCCAATCAATTGATAATTTATTGATGAAAGTAGTTTCAATATATTGTAAAAGAAAGTTTTGTACACTAGCATTCAAATATCAAATCTTCAAAAATAAATTCTTCTCTGTCTTAAAAAAAATATCTCCTTTAATTAATAAAATTAGAGAAAGAGAAATGAACACCGATTGTGCCTATAAAAAAATTAAGCATCATTTCATCAAGAAGGATGAAATGATGAAATTCATAAATGTGTGGGAAAGATTCAACTCCGAATTGCGTAGCAATAAGAGAAATGCGGCGGTTTTCTTATTGCTACAAGAGCAATTATTTCAAGAGGAGGGGTTGAGGCTCAAAATTCCAGACATAAAAAACAGAATATACAATCTTTCAAAAAAATACAGGTATTAATATAATTTATTGAGTATTTTTTTTTAAGTAATACCTATTATTTTTAAAGGAGCGAACGATGTATGATTGGGGCTAGTGGTGGGAGCCCTTCACGGTGGCCTTTGTACGAGGCTGTCCATCGGGTCATTGGTGGACAGAAGGGAAATTTTCCTGTGTAAATAGCTCACCAAATAATAAATATTGATATTAAAAAAATAATAAACATTTTGGTTCACAGCATGTTTTTAATTATTATTATTTTACAGCAAAAGATCAATCGATAGCCAGTAGGTCTTCGACGTCGTCGCCAACGGAGGGATCAGCATTGACCTCATCACCATCGACCCCATCACCATCGATCTCATCACCATCGACATCAGCTGCTTCAACCAGACCTTCTACTGAATTGCGTTCCCGCAGAACTGAAAAAGAAAACAATAAAGAAAATGAACTAAAGCGTTCAAACGATTTAATGCAGCAATTAATTGCTCACCAAGACTCTAATGCTGCTATCTTGCAGGAAGCGGTCGCAGCATTAAAAATGTTAGTGGAAAAAATTTAGCTTTATAATATAGTTATTAGTATATCGATTTAATTTTGTAATATTTAGTATAGTATAGTTATTAGTATTTTTTGTAGTTTCTAGCTTATTTGTAGTTTTTATATATATAGAAATATAAATATCTATAGTCACCTAGATAACTTTTTATTGCATTCCTGATTTCGATTCCGCTTTGATGAGATGCATTGTTTGACCGCTGTATCATGCGTCCCCTTCTGCGTGGTGACTCGTCCTCCAGCAACTCAAGCCACTTTGAATTAATGTGATCGTTGTGTTCATTTACTATGTTATGCAAAATGCAACATGTTAAGACTATAGTTGTAGTATTTTTAAGGTGGTTGTCAAGGCCTTTTCCGATGTGCCTAAAACGAGCCTTCAAGTGCCCAAATGCATTTTCTACAACCCTTCTACTAGAAGAAAGGCGGGCATTAAATATACGCTCGTCTTCAGGTTGTTGTAACGAAAATGTGTTATGTATTAAATTCAACTTAATATTTCTGAAAATCCTAATAGCCATATCAAAGCACTCAGTGTATTAAAATTCGCAATTATGATACGAAAACCTAAAACTAACGCGGATAATATTTTCTTTCTTTCCTCAGAAAATTCTTCTGCCTGATGGTCAGACATAATAATCTAAGAACAAAACTAATATAGGTTAATGAATGTAATGAGGTAATGAAGTTATTGTTTTTTCATTAAATTCAATAAAAACAAATTTATTTTCTGCTAAAACTCGTAATTGTATTTAAATTCACTTCACAAACCGAATTGACATACAAAATAATAAAACTTTTGACATATGAAGTCATCAGTAAATTCAACTCAGTGCGAACGATTTTTTTTTTTATATGGAGTTTTTATCAGTAATTTCATCAGTAAATTCGTCAGTAATTTTTCTGTGCGAACGTGGTATTACCGCGGCTTTGTAGTAGAGACACACATCCCTCAGGGACTTTGAGGGACTTTTCTAGTTCTTTTTAGCAGAGACACACAATTCTCAGGGACTTTTCTAATTCTTTTTAGCAGAGACACAAAATCATTTTGAAATTCAAATCTTAGCATTTTCTGAAATCATAAATAGTTCCGAAACAAAAAACTTTAAAAAAAATATGTTGTTTGCTTTTAATAAATTTATTTTTCACACAGGAACTATTACAAATTCTTATGAAATATTATTTAATTAATTTGTACAGCAAATTACATAGAACATTGCATAAATTGGTGGTTGTACAGTTCATAAGATCGATGTAAAATCTTTTAATAAATCTTTTTTAATAAAAAGTGTGTTTCTTTTAATTATTTTTGATTAAAGATATTGAGGATAATATAATTTATAACCGTCCTATAAAACCTGTCCGAGCTAATCTAGCTAGACAATCAACCAACTTTTAGTTAACCATACCTTGGTTGGAAGAAGAAGAGTCTAAATGACATTAGTCTGTTTACAGTTTTGCTAAAGTTCAAAAACAAGACGCGGAAAAAGTGCAAAAATTAGAATTTTTTAGTTATTTTTTCTGTATTCAGGGTATTGATTAACATCAAGTATTGTTCTTCATTTTAATTATATCAGTTATAAGTTGAAATTCTTTATGTTAATAGTGTACTAAAATGACTATTCATAATTTGTATATTTTTGATAAATATGGTAGCTTGCTGTATTACGCTGAATGGAATCGATTAAAACGATCCGGAATAACAAAAGATGAAGTATTCATTTTAAAGTTAACTTATATATCTTTAAAAGATTTATTTTCTATTTTTAGGAAGCTAAATTAATGTATGGTATGCTATTTTCAATAAAATCATTTGTAAGTAAAATATCTCCAAAAGACCCACGTGAAGGCTTCTTATTTTACAAAACAAACAAATACGCTTTGCATTATCTAGAAACACCATCCGGATTAAAGTAATAGCACTATTTGAATATATTTTAAAATTTTATTTTTAACTTCTTTGACAGATTTGTGTTAAACACTGATGTAATTGCAACCAATATAAAAGAATTATTACAAAAAATTTATACGGATATTTGGATTGAATATGTTGTTCGAGATCCTCTATGGACTCCTGGTTTAGCAATAACTTCGGAAATTTTTAAAGCAAAACTTGATGAGTTTATTAAACAATCGCCTCATTACGGAATTAAAAATATTTAACTATGAAAAAAAAAAACACTTTTAATATTAATGAATCTTCTCATTTAAAATTAACGACCAAGAATCTTTTGAAAGTTTCAGTAACATTGCTTTTTTAAAAAAAGATAAGTTAATTCATTACCAATCTTAAGTATGTGATTTTCTCAGTACGTATATTTCTGTAAAAATCTTAACTCAGTTGAACAAAGTAAAGGTAAATTATAAAATCCTAATGATAAATGTTACTCAACACTTTTAATAACCTAATTAGTGGAATCTTTAATTGCAAAATAAACGATTTTGAAAAGTTGTCATGCGTAAATATTGTTAATAATAAGAAATAGGGATTACAAGTAATATATAAAAGTTGGGAAATTATTAAAAAACTTGTAAAACGTAAGACTAAAAGTAAAAAACGGTGCTATTAGTAAGAAAATTAAAACGATGATTTTATTAATTTTTTTAATAATTTTTTATATCAAAATTATTTCGAAAAAACTTTCAGGAACCAAATTGGAAATAATGATAATTTTGCCTGAGATATATATTTGTTATTCTTCTTTTCTGTCTTTTATCCAAGAATGAATTATTTCGAGTTCATGCTGCCTTGCAATTCGTACTGAAGTTGGATCCTACATAAATATTTTTAATTAAATTAAATAACCGGAAAGACTTGAACTTACATTTTCATTAGCACCACGAAGGTCAATATGATGAGCCCCTTCCAAAATTATTATAATAAAAATTTTATTGTTTGGTGATTTAAATACTCCCCCACCACTCCAGGGGTCCAGTAGACCATTACTAAATATTATATTTGAAGCTGATCTAAAAGAAAAATTAAAGCTGATGTAATATTGCACTATCATGTTAAAAAATATATTTACGAAATATTTTTTCCTCCATACAGAATTTTAACTATATTTTCATTTGGATACACTCCATACTTTCTAAAACATTTATCCGAATATTTTTTAGCATTCCAAATCTTTTTTGGGAACATATCATGCACCCCATCTGAGCACATAGGCATAACCATTTCTGTACAACTTTGAAAATCCCATGCTTTAATACCCATAGAAGTATCAAAAGCATTTGCATAGTTTATGCATTTAGTTTCACCGGTATAATTTGCATAAATATTTATAGCATTTCTCATAGCCTAAAAAAATACCTTGTAAATCATTAAAATTTATATTTTGATTTTTACATTAAGAAGTTCATCACCACTATAAGATTTTTCTAAATTTTTGCAAAATTTTTTTAAAGGATATGCTGGTAATGGTGCTAGAAATGAATTCTCATAGGGATAGTTCGCCATTGCTAGATTAGCGTAAACATCCTGCAAATAGTCTTTTGCAAAATATTAGTAAAAATAAAAAGCTTATTAATTCAAAGATATAAATTCTTTTTAAAATAGGTTACAGTTTTTAAAATATATATAATTTAAAACATTTTATGCTATCAATAAATATCTTGTAAATAATTTCAATGTTTTCTAATGACACCTGTTGATTACACAATTTTAAATAACATATTTGCATTAAGAAAAAGAAAAAATTTTAAAAGAACTTTCTTATTTATTGCTTTTCAAATTTTTAATTAAAGCTCTTGCTTTCAGCAACATGAATAATTATATGAGAGAAACTTCGAAAGTAGTAATTTGAGTAATAAAAACAGGAAAAAAACCCCGATTTGCTTAGTGATTTATTACTATTTCAAAAAAAAAAAACTTAATAATACTTAAAATGTATTTAAATTTTAACCATACCGAAAAATGTTTCTAAATCTGCAGTACTAGTCAAGTTTGAACAGAATTTAAAGATATTATTTAATTTTATTTTTCCTGTATTTGTCGATGAATAATTTCTAAATAATATTATTTTATATATATTATAAATTTTATATTATTCATATACATACTTGAAAAGGTCCCATGATTTTCGAATATTTGCACTACATTCATTTGTGCCTTCTGTTGAGTAAATAGAAGTTAATATTCTATTAAAAACTAAACAATCCGTCATTCCTAAAATAGAATGCTTTAATTATACAATTATCTATCATATAAATAATAATAAAAATTACCAGGAAACTGAAAAATTGGAGCCGAAGATGCCAATGAACCATCTACCAAATGTGGATATTTTATTCGTAGCCAAGCAGACAACATTCCACCATAGGATCCTCCAAAAGCAATAACAGGTTTTGATCGATCAGGATTTAAAAATCGAATGAGTGCTGCAAAATCTGCTAACGCTTGTTCTGATGTTAAATAGCCGAGATGACTAAGTGAATCAAAAGTATTATTTTGAAAGGGTAAAGATTTTCCGTAGTATCTATGTTCTGCAAAAACTAATGATGCTCCCATTTTTTGAGCAGCTTGCCACATAAAACCTGTATTATTTGCAAATAATTCAATGTCACCTTCATTTCCTGTGTAAAAGAATATAGGACTTTTTGCTGTTCGAGCATGTACATTGTTTTCCAAATATCTAGAAATCCATGATAAATTATAAAATAAAAATATGCCGCTATAATTAGAATTTCTTAATAGAATTTACTTTTATGTTTAAAAACTATAAGATATTAGTTATATATAAAATAAAATCGAAATAATATAATTAAAAAATTTAGTCAATCAACTGTTAAATGTTTATTATAAGAAAAACAACCTTAATTTAAATGTCTTGTTTGTTGCAAAACTGAAATGGTCCAATGGCATTTCAATTTGCTTTGTGATAAAATCATAACAAAAAATTCCCGGCGCTAAGAGAATTATTAAAAATAGCTTTGTTAAAATTAAACTCATCATTATTGATTGTTGAACTTTGGATTTTAGAAATATGTAATTTAAACATTAATTATGAGAAAATTAATAATAGTTCTTGATCTTATGCACGTCAAACAGAATTAAACTATATAACTATACCGATACTTTAGAACAAAGAATTCCGAATTTCAAAATTTTATGAGGATTTCAGATATTCTTAATTCTCTACATTTTGGATTTAAACAGCACGATGTCATTTCGAATAAAGAAAAACTCGTTTTAGTTGTTGGTGTGCGAGTTACTTATATATATGCGGTACGGATGAGAGAGCGATTTGACGATTTTGGAATTATGTAGTGAGTATTTTCACTTCTCTGTTGAAACACTTTTTTTTTGTTTAGTAGTTTATTGTTGATAGCGCTGACAATGGCAGCGAACATTTTATTTTATTTCTTGACATTACTAAAATTACACATTAAATATATTTAATGAAAAACAACATCAAATAAAACTAACATTAAACGTTTTTTCCAAATAAAATCCAGCTACATATTTAATTAAATGTCAAATTGTTTATATATATAGTTATACTTGCAGCAAAAATTTGAACTAATCTTGCTAAAGCTTCATCAAAGAATTCGATCCAGTTTCTCTGATAATCAAGGCTTGAACGTACTAGTGAAGTTTTTTAAATAATTCCATCAACAAATGTTGCAATCAAAAATAATAATCCGTTTTTATTATACATTGTTTTAGCTGTTTACTAAGCTGTTAACCAAGGAATAATGCTTTCCAGAAAAGCTAAAGATAAATCATTAAAAGAAGGTGCTGTTGGTAAATATGTAAAAAAAGATATACCATCGGAAATTCCTAGTATGTTTTATTGCTAAAAAGTACATTAATTTGATCTAAATATTCATACGCTTACAATACGTTTAAATACAAATGAATTCAATTGAGTCACAATTAAAATAATTTTAAGGCTATTTAATAATGAGCTAAAATATTTTTATTCTTTGCAGTTTGACTTCATAAAATTTGTTAAGTTAATCATGATAATTTCATTATCTAATTTAAAGTATTTTAATACTTAAAGATTTACTCTATTCACCATCGGTGAAATATTTTATGAGAATATTTTTATTTAAAATCAATGTACAATTTGCAATTTCGCTTTTTGGGTACTTTAAATAGTCAATAAATTTACTATGAAATTTTTATTTTAGTAATAAATGTATGGTCATTTGATGAAAACAAAGCAAAAGGTAAATATAGACGAAATAGCCAGCAATTAACCCAAAGAAGCGAATTGAATAGTAAAGAAAAATTTGCAAATAGCAAAATAATTGGTAAAGCAAATGGTCTAGGACATGTTGGAAAGTACACACCAAACTTTTCAGCTCAAAATATATCACAAAGATGTGGCAAAATTACAACTGCAACTGATGATTGCAATACAAGTGTAGTGAATTTACAAATGCCAGAAAATGAATGTGCTACACAAAGGAGGCATTTTATGAACTTAACACATGGGGTATCCCCATTACCAAGTAATAATTTGCAGGGAAATGGGAATTATGTGAATGTAGATCAAATTGATAGAATGCGAAAGCAGAATGAGCTTAGCTATTTTTCTTTTGGCCGTCCTATTGAAACTTTTAATGAAATCTTATCCCTAAATCAAAGTCATAATCAATTATATGAAAATAAATATCAAAGCAGTCAATATAGAACACCGCATAATGCATGTACGAAAAATTCGTCAAATCTACAGCGTGAACAATCACCTCCTGGAAATAACCAAAAAAATATTGTAAGTAGATCAAATTTATGCTGCTGCCCGGATCTGAAAATTTTGCAAAGAAGTATTTTATGTTTTGTCTTTTAGTTTTCTGTTCTAAATTTATTTTTATAGCTATACAAAAACAATTCAATAAAAACTGTCAAATCTACATCAACTAATTTTAATTATTGATTATTTTAAAAACTGATTTTGAAATTAAAAGAAAATCTACATACTTTTCCTTTTAATATTCGGTTTTCTATTTAATAAAAGGAAACACAAATATTACAGAACGCAGCTTATAGTTATAACACAGAAGGATCTCCTATATATGAAAATCAATCTCAAGTTTCCGTTTTCGTCAATCATGTTAGATCCGAATCTCCAATTTACTTTAACACAAACTCTGCTTACCAAAACACTCAAAGTAATATTAAGTAGGTGAATTAAAATAAAAAAAGTATCTGTTATTATTAAATGCACTGTTTGTAGGGATGTAAGATATAATGCTCATCAATCAATGTATACTAATATTTCAAGTGAAAATCCTGCTTTGAATTATCGGCATCTTGGACAAAATATTGCGTTAGTGCCAGCAAAAATTCCAATATATCAACCTATAAGGAGTTATGAATCAGTTGGTATGACATTTGGGGAGCACTTATTTCATAATGTTAGACATCAAGTGATGTCTCATGGTAAAAATGACTTCTTTTTTTTAAAAACATTTTTAGTCCCTACGAAACAATCTCTAGATGAAGAGCTGCCATTACCTCCAGGTTGGGCGGCGTATTACACACTTCGTGGTAGAAAGTATTACATCGACCATAATGCTCAAACTACACATTGGTCTCATCCACTTGAAAGAGAAGGTTTACCAATTGGCTGGGAAAAAATAATATCACCTCAACATGGGGTATATTATTACAAGTAAGCTTTATATTTAAACCTAAAGAATATCAAATGAATTATATTGAATGTTATTCTTTAAGTTATATTACAAGGCAGTCACAACGCAATCATCCATACCTCACCTCTTGTTATTTATATACATCTTCTGAGCCACATAAAGCGATTTTACCTGAGCCGCAGCATACCCAGTTCAATCCACATAGTGCTTTAGTTCCTGCAAATCCTTACTTATTAGAAGAAATTCCTGAATGGTTGGTGATATATTTCCATGGTATCTGTTTGTATTAAAAAATTTCAAGTTTTAACAAGAGTATTTCAGCGGATCCTTCAAAAGATCATATTTTGAAATTTCCAATGTTCAGCTTACAAGAATTAGAGTGCTTTGACGGAATGCTAATTCGGTTATATAAACAAGAGCTTGGAAGTATTGTTGGTGGATATGAAAAATATAGGTTTACCTTAAATAATTTTTATCGAACTTTACGTTATTTTATTATTTCAGACGCGCATTGACTTTAGAAATAAATAGAAGGCTACAGGGAATACGTCTTAAATCATCTGAAAATCATATCTGAGTAGAAGTGTGTATTTTAAATACATAAAATAAATGTGATTTTTGTCTTCTAAGTATTTAAATAAATATTAAATTTATATTTGTTAAAGGTTTTTATTTATTTAATTTATAATTAAAGATTTTAAAAACTTTTGCATTAAGTAATGATAATTCTACCTATTAAGAACAACTTTGCTACAAATTCTATATGAAAAAGTCGAAGAATTTACATTTTAAAAATATTATTCATTAAACTTTATGGTGATATTCAGTTTATTTCTTACAGTTGTTTTCAATAATTTCTATTTCTCCTACTTTTTTAAAGCCAGAATATCGGATTACTTTTGCATTATCAATTTGTAACATCTTAGCATATTTTTGACCTAAAACAAAGTAATAATTTAGCCCTGTGTACACACAAACTTTACTGTAATTGAAATATTTTAAACCCTGAAAGAATAAGTACACACTGGTTGATATGATCATTTATTTCTGAGTTACCGTGATTGCCTTCCAGCAAATGGAACCATTCGCTTTCAATTTTTTTTGAATTTGTTGTACATGTCTCGTTTATAAATAAAGACAATATCATTAAAAAAATTCTACAGGTAGATATAAAATCTGTGCAAGGAAATAATGTATTCTTAAATAACTATTATATGTTGCATAAATCAATTAATGATTAAGAGTTTTGAATTCCAATTTATTTTATAACGAATTTGTTGCAATTTTTCCTTATAGACACTATCGCGCTATTTGGTTATCCCTAAGTTTAATTGTAAAAAAATACCTGGTGTTAGATGTTCGTCTCCAGTTTTAAGGCCATTTTGTTTCGCCAAATCTATCTTGCCCGTAAATATAGTATAACAAATTATACCGAAAGCGTTCCAAGCACAAATCATATAAGTAATACTAAGCCTCCTCTTCCATAACTCTGCTTTATCAAAGGGTATCGGTCTTGTATTACGCCTAAGCAAACGTCGAATCCAGCGAATTGGAAAAGGTGACATAGTCCTAAGTATTTAGTTTCAATACAATAATTATTAAAAACAAATACGATATTTATTCCATGTTTCTGCGTAGCCTACAAAGATCAAATGTATAACAAGATTTTATAATATTGATTATAACAAATATTTTTACATTTAAATTAACAGTACTACTGTTATTATTATATTATTTTGCTAAAAGTAAAAATGAACTTTTTCTAGAATCCACAAAAATATTCTTATCATATTTTGACACTTGGGAAGTACTTATACATAAAACCGCATTACTGGGTGTTTACATTACTTGGTGTCTATACATTAGCGATTTGGACAACAGCGAATTATCTTGTTCACTATTTTTTCCAACTCATCAAACCATACTCTCTCGTTCAATTTAAATTAAATGGAAATTGCAGGCTTTAAAATGGAAGGATGGGTATATAACACATGTGATTATATAGCATATATGCTGCTTCATCACTATGTGTTATATATCCATCCCTCTTTTATTAATGAAATATAAAATATAACACTTTATAAAGGTATAACAGCTCATATATGACCGGTACAATACTAACGCAGTTTTCTTACATGTGTTAGTAAGTGATTCCCACTGCGATCATGCTTTGGTTAAAATTTGCTATGATTAGATGAAAAGAGAATCGATTCATAGCTTCCCAGGGATGGATTACGAATTCATTGAGGAATCATTCTTTTTCCCGCTGGGTTGTTTCACTTATCGGTAATGAATTAAGCTGCCCAAATTTTTATTTTCCTTAAATATATTTTCATGTGTTTCTTTTTCAATATTATCATGTAATAATTTTTTATTTATTTAATTAAATAATTGAATAATTACTTTCATACTAACTTAATCCATTAAAAAAAATACAAAATAAATTTGCTTTAACCTGAAAAAAAAAACTTTGCAGTACAAGCCCACACATAGTGCAATCCCACCTTTTGATATATCATATATGGTAGAGACCGATGTGCACTACTCGAAGAAAAATTGAAAAATAAATTTATCTGAAAGTGTATTAGTGCAGAGCATGTAAAAATCAGAAAAATATCAAACATGTTTAATATCTACCCGAAAAGTCCCAGAAAACAGGTCTTTATATGGAGAAGGAAGCAAAAGTTGTCCACTTTTAGTTGTAGTCTATAGCCACCTTAAAGTAAAAAATTAAGCATATGTTTAATTTTCTACTCTCAAGCCGCTATCGGTTTCTTTTGTATTAGTCGTTCACTAATACATACATGCCAAAAAACATTTGAATTTTGCCTTCGAGGAGTGCATATCTAATAGCGTAAGAGCTCGGTCACGGCAGACTTACGTCATTTTAGCAAAGCTGAAATTTTGCACGTGAATAGTCTAATATATGTTCAGCAAGGTATGGACATTTGCTACTAGCTTGAAAGCGGGGCCGTTTTAAAGGTAATTGGACGTAAAGGTGTTAAAAAAGATAGCTCACCTACGTTAAATTAGAATGGCTAATTTTTACATATATTATAAAGAATATTATTTCAAGCAAATATATGTGATGGGCAGACACTTCCGGTGGGCCTTAACTTCGGCAGACTCTGTAAACCTAATTAAAAATAAAGCCCTCCACGTCATAGTAGCAAAGATGAATTAAATTAACAACTCTTTCAACAAGCACTAATATACATATACATATATAAGAACATACTGTAGTAAGAACGCGAG
Organism: Acrocera orbiculus; assembly: GCA_947359355.1. Taxonomy (NCBI): domain Eukaryota; kingdom Metazoa; phylum Arthropoda; class Insecta; order Diptera; family Acroceridae; genus Acrocera; species Acrocera orbiculus. The sequence goes on along the minus strand of OX375756.1, from coordinate 44,382,051 downwards.
GACAATATATTTTACACTATGTACGTATACGAGGGGTAGGAGGTAAGCAAGGTTTGACGTCAAGCGGAAAAAATAGTGAATAGCCCCTATTAGAGTATTTCTGTGAATAACCGGGCCATACATTTTATCCACACTTTATGCGTGATATATAGAACACATTCGTGATTGAGGGGAAATTCACCGCTGGGCTATAGACGATCTGAGGCGCAGTTACACTCATAACTATATTGACTACAATCATTAAATTACAAGTCTTCCGAAAAGTATAATTAGTACCTTTTAACTCATTTTATTGCATTTATTATGCATTAATATTTAAGGTACGTCAATTTAACACTAGATTGCTGGATGTTGGGTATATACCTATTTTGCCTGAAATGAGTCAATTTGACTCAAACATTAAAATTGAAGTTTATTTTAAAGAAACTTTATTTATCACAATTTTTATGCCGCCTCTACACATTCGCCAAACTATGCAATTCTAGCAAATACACAAATGTGTAGAGGGTGCATTTGCCTTAGTCTGGCGACTTTGTGAAATTTGTGCAAAGTTCGCTTTGTGGGCGAACTTTATACGAATTTCTGAAGCACAAACATCAAAAATACCAAATTCAAATGCAAAACGTTCTTTTCTTTAAAAAAATTAAATAAATCGGACTTATTAATAGTTTAAGGCATTTTTGTAAAATTTTTCTATAATATAATTATAAATATCCAATATTGTGATTCAGATCAAATACACAAATGTGTGGATGGATGGATATACAAATGCGGCATATAGAACGAATTTGAGATTTGGCGAATGTCACGAATGTGTAGAGGAGGCATTACATATATATTTTGTCTTTAAAATACATTTGCCACAGATTTTTTCATTGCATTTAGCACAGATGCCCTTACTTCTATTTCTTATAGTGGGTTCAGACAGCCCAACTCACAGCAGAAACTCACAATGATTGAGTTCATATAAAAAAATGGTGTTTTCACAGCGCCATGCCGTTAGTTAACGTTTCGTTCCTCAAAAGTTCCACTGTCATTATATGTTAATATGTTTCAATAGTTACAATTCCTATTAGTGCTGCCATGAGTAAACTGCTATAACTCACAAAATCAACGTTCGGGAACGAAGATTCTCACAGTGATCGCATTTGTCATTTTTCCATACAAAAATCAGAGAATCGCTGTGAGTTTTGGTTGTGAGCGCCCTGTCTGAACTCACTATTATGCATGATACTTGTACCTGGCAATTCAACCGTTTTTCAATATTTTGTATATTAGGTGGAGGCGTGAACCTATTTGCGGTTTCATGGTTAGAGTTACCACTTAGCTCTTCGGCTAGTTGTAAAATAAATGCTTTTCTTGATTGACCTCTTTATATAAAACCCAAGCTTCTAAACGCTAGTCTAAACACAGCCTCAGCGATTTGGACAGCAACACATAAGCGATCTCAGGAGGGGTTACACTCAGGAGTATATTGACTGCAATAATTTTTTGACAGTTTTATTGAAAATATTATATAACTTATGCTCTTTAATTATAGTTTTATTATACATATTGAATTGACTTACCTTAAATAGTAATGCATCATAAATGCTATAAAATTAGTTGAAAGGTACAAATTGTATTTTTTCCCACAAATTACCTTTTAGATTTTGTTTATCCCCATATGAGCAAGTGAAACAGAAGGTAAATAAATTTAAATCTTTCTTCTCCTTCTTGTCCATTGGTTTATTTCCAGCTGCATATTTATACAATCAGCTGTGTAGGTTAATCTCACAATTTCGATATGTCCATGTAATAAACTTTCTTGATTCATTCATTATTAACTAAATTTAGAGTCAAAATTAAAAGAAATTCTTGTTAATAAAAATACATTTTTAAAGTAATAGAGTAAAAAAACACCTTGTCGAATGTGACATGGTCGGTATTAAATAGTGAACATCGAAAACTTTAATCAGATTTATAAGTCTCAGGAAAACGTAATTTCTTAATTATTTTTGCCATAATCGGTGGATTATTAATATCAGGCACCGTTCTCAAAACTGAGGCCGCAAGATATCGAAATCGTGCCGCCTCGGCACACTTAAATAATAAATTAATTAGTAGGGGAATAACGTTTAGCGGAGGGGACCACTAATGAAATGACTGTAAGTAGTTTTCAGTTTTTTATTTTATGAAGTTACTTTTATTAATACTTTCTGAAGTCAGTAAACCAGTTTCAGACTATGTTTGCGAGAATTACATTCTATCCAACATTACTTTATAATGTTTTAATGGAAAAAGTGAGCTCTAGACGTTGGTATGACAGGATAGATGAAAATATAATTTTGGGTGCACTACCATTTCGGTCCATGGCTGATCGGGTATGTAGAGAATTTCTGCTTTTTAAGTGCTAAAATGTTTGCATTAAAAAATTTACGAAAAGTCGTAAGCTATTTTTTCTTTTTAAATCTAGTAAATATAAATAGTTCTTTGTATTTTTAGTTGATACAAAAAGAAAATGTGAAAGCAGTAGTTTCAATGAATGAAGATTACGAATTAAAGTTTTTTGGAAATAATGCAGAAAAATGGAAAGAAAAAGGTGTTGAATTTTTACAACTTCCTACGACAGATATTTTTGAAACACCATGCCAACAAAAATTACAGCAAGGTGTCGAATTTATAAATAAATTTCTACCAGTTAATGTAAGGATTAAAAATTTATCAACAACAAATTTTCCTGAAAATATTGGCACAGTCTATGTACACTGCAAGGCTGGTAGGACACGAAGCGCTACTCTCGTAGGATGTTATTTAATGCTTGTAAGCTTTTATTTCTTTTAAAGAAGGAGAAAATTTATGCTATTATATTTCAAAAAATTTTTTCTTATGTAGAAAAACAAATGGACACCAGAAAAATCAATTGAGCATATTCAAATGTGCAGACCACATATTTTACTTCATGAAAAACAATGGCACGCGCTTCGTTTATTTTACAAGAAAAAATGCTTAGTTTCTGGCTTATGATACTGGTAAATTTTTAGTTTTTAAATTAAATATTAGCAATATTTTTGTTAGAGGTTATAGGTTGAAATATTCAATATGGCTATATTTGTCACAATGTGAGATGACTATATTAAGATAAAACTCAAAAAGTGCAAAAGTACTTTAAATAAATATGACTTGTTATTTTGTAAATTCAAATTTCTATGCAAAATGTATATTTAAAAAAAAAAATAAACTTGTTATTGTGAACAGAATTTTTTGCATTAATTTATTTAATTAATCAAATTTTTCAATACTTATTAGTCAGAGTAATAGCTTATTGAGTTTCGTGAGTTTTTGTGATTTAAAACTTATAATGCCAACACAAATTTCAGAATACCAGAAGTAGTGAAAGGTAATTAGCTTTTAATTAGTATTCAAATTTTAAGGAAGTAAAAATTTATTTAATTGAATAAGTATGTTAAATATCATATAATGGATTAAAATAAGACAAATTGAAAAAGCTGCTGTATCTAGCTCAAATTTGATACCTGTCTTAGCAGCATAAGCATAATGTTTATAGGCACTAACAAGGGGTAATTTTCCGTAGTTAGCTATATAGCTAACGCTTGATAACCTGTTTCTATTAAAAATAGGGAGTAAAATGAACAAGTGGTTAGTTAATTATTACAAACTATCACGTTATTATTTAATTTTGCCACAGCAGAAAGAAAAAGAAAGCAAAGGGTATGGTTGACAGGAAAAAGCAGGAACTGTGGCACCTCCAGTAATCACGTCGACGAATGAATAACGGGTACATTGTGTAATGTTAGATACCAAAAGATTAAATGTAAGAAACAGCGAAGTGAAGTGAAGTCTTAAAAAGAACACAGTAAAGACCTACTGAGTTAGGCAAAATATCAATAAAACTTTTATGCACAATATCTTATTGATTACGATAATTTGTAATTTTTTCTTAACTAGTTGGTATTATTCCAGCCACAGTAAAATCTTAAGTTTCATGAAATATACCACAACAACAGAAATTTTTGATAATTAGATATAAAAACCAAATTACTAGACAACTTTAATTTCATCATAGTAGCGTATGGCTTCAATAACTTACACATCAGCTAGTTGACTTTTTTTTGTAAATAAAAGGTGAATGAAAACCATATCGTGAAAGCATGAATACAATTAGGCAAAGCCTATTTCCTTCAAGCACAAAACTTTTAAGTAATATGATTAATTATGTTTGTGTATATTTTATTTTATAATTATAGGGGAAACTATATTGTGGATGATAAATTTTGAACGTCAAACTTTTCATACTTCTCGAAAAATCAATGCTGTGAAAATACATAGTCAAAAAAATTTACTTCAATATCAAGTAATTAGCTGTTAATTTTTTTCATTTAATTTTTTAAAATTTTTAAATTTAGGTAATCGATTTGAAGAGAAAAAAGCATATTTTTCATGCAATACATAATAAGCATCATTATGTTTTCAATTTTGAAAGATTAGCTGCTGCATCATTTTTAATCATGGGGCCTATTACTGTTTATAGCCCTTCTGTTCTTATTGACGTAACTATGTCAGTATTAATAGTACAGCATCATCATGTGTAAGTCTTCTATGTCCTATTTTGTAACATTTCACTATTCTGTAAAATTATTTAGAGGAATCAGTGCGATTTTACAAGATTATTGTCGGCCAGATATTATTGGCGTAGTTTTTTCAAAATTTTTGCAATATCTTCATTGGCTTTTGTCTGGAATTTTGCTCTATGGAACATTTTCATTTCTCAATAAATCAAGTTATAGTAGTTTATTTAAACAAATATGGAACCTAAATGCAAAGGAAATTAATGAAAAAATCACTAAAGAACTTATTGATGATGAATCTGAAGAGGGTAAAACTACAGGGAAAGTCGATTTCGAGGAAAAAGTAAGTGAAAACAGCACAGATGAAAATGGCGCAGGTGAAAATGGCACAGGTGCAAATAGTAGTGAAGACAAAGACAACAACAGTGAAGAATAAGTTTCTAAATTAAATTTATTTATAATCAATACTTTAATATCCTTTTACTGCCCAGTAAGCTTTGACTGTTTTTACTATTCCAATATCTGTGTATATAAAATAAAATAAACCACCCAATGTTATAGCAGAAAAAAGGAAAAGTAAGCCATGAGCGATTTTAGGCACAGCATTTCCAAATAAAATAGGACGAATGTAATCTGTGATAATTGCTTCCAAACCCCTAAATTAAAAATAGTTATTTTAAATTTTTGGGTATGATAAAAAGAATACAAACCAGTGTTGATGCATTACAACGCTTAAAGCTAAGAGTGATTCCAAATGTTGGTAGGGATATAAAAAAGCCAAGGGTATAACTCCAACTAACCCAAATGATAATAGCCTTTCTGCTGTCCATAGTGCTGAATGACTATTTTTTGTAGATGTCCATTTACATGGAGTAGACACCATATATTTAAATGTATTCTGCTGAAAAGAAATATAGTATATCAAACAATAAAATTTCAATACTCACCGTTTCAAGTAACCGCTTTGTATATTTTGAATTTATCATAAGATGTCGTGTTGGTATCTTGTTTATTTTTAAAGAATTAACAAAAGCTTTATGGAAAACTGGTCCTGATATAGAACTTGTTATGCAATACATCAAAAAAAATTATCAAATTTATAATACCTACCAGGAAATTTTGCTAAGCGTAATGCAAGGGACAGAGCCATATTTAATAAGATTCTCAAAATAGTAAATTTGTTACTAGAAATTAATTTTCAGCTATGAATTTTTGTAATTATTGTGACATACGTTGGGTTCAAAATTTCATTTACCTGTAAGTTTATTCTCTATTTTTTTCCATTTCACGTCAAATCTGTTTATTCTCCTTTAAAAATTCTCCACTCATATATGTATACAATAATAGGGGCTATTCACTATTTTTTCCGCTTGAGGGTGGCTATAGACTATAACTAAAAGTGGACAACTTTTCATTTTTTTCAATTTTTCTTCGAGTTGTGCACTTCGGTCTCTACCATATGATTATATCAAAAGGTGGGATTGCACTATGTGTGGGCTTGTACTGCAAAGTTTTTTTTTCAGGTTAAAGTAAATTTATTTTGTATTTTTTTTAATGGATTAAGTTAGTATGAAAGTAATTATTCAATTATTTAATTAAATAAATAAAAAATTATTACATGATAATATTGAAAAAGAAACACATGAAAATATATTTAAGGAAAATAAAAATTTGGGCAGCTTAATTCATTACCGATAAGTGAAACAATTACATCTAATATTAATTTTGGCCAATAATATTTAGGAAAATAAAAGGGATTCTGACGACGATGTGCACTACTCGAAGAAAAATTGAAAAATACCCAGCAAACATTTATGCGGACTCTCAGAAATACGGATTTTACGCGGATTTCGGAATGTCAAAATTTTAGTGTCGTGTGAAAGTGATTTTCATATGTAAGTTATTTTTTAATAGTTTTTAATTTAAAAAAAAACTAATTTGGTAAGTAAATAGACATTAGTATACATAATATATTCATATTTTTGGAATTTTGATAATAAGCAAAATAAGGTTTTATTTTTACCAATTCTAAAAACAAAGTGTGTGATATTAATTCAGTATTTGTTTTATAATAGTGAAGTTTTAAAAAAATATTAACTCAAAACCGACTTATTTTTAACAATTAAAAATTAAAAGGTAAGATTAAAGATTTATTTCAGAGAGCTACGCTTTGACATTTCAATTTATAAAATTTTATAGGTTACGTTACCATATAGGAAATTCGAAAGCTTTTTTTCAAATTTTGTAAAATAAAATATTTAGGAGAGAAAAACTAAAATAGTTTTAGGTGAAAAAATTGCAATAGTTCTGCAGCAAAAAAATTACATAAATTAAGGATTTTACAATAATATTTGTAATATGTTGCAGGTAAATAGAGTAATAGCGTGTTTACACAGGCCACTATCAGCAGAACACTATCAGCGATTGAGTTCATATTAAAAAAAATGGTGTTTACACAGCCCCAGCATTGTTAGTTAACATTTCATTTCTCAAAAGTTCCACTGTCTTTAAATCTCATAATAAGTGAAGATTTTTCTGAATAATTTTATTAAAATTAATTTAAACGATTTAAATATGAATGCAGCAAAAGAATTATCCGACGAAAAAAAGGAAATATTACGTGGCATTCTTTTAATCCTCGAACAACAGATTAAAATGTTTGAGATTATAATAGAGAATGCAGCTAAAGCTGTGGAATTATTAAATAATTCGCACAACTCAACTTTGTTATATTTGAATAGTCGGAGATTATGGTCATGTGTAAGTTTTTTAATTAAAAAATAGCTATGAATAAATAAAGAATTCGTTTAAGGTTGAAAACTCAACATTTTGGGAAGTTGAAGTCCCCCTTTTCACTGAAAAAAAGTTTAAAAATTGCTTCCGATGCAATAGAAGCACATTTTACAGTATAGTTGAAAATTTGTCAGCACTTAAAAAAAAGGACACTAATTGGCGTAAGGCCATACCAGTCGATAAAAGATTTACAATAGGCTTGTATGTCCTCGCAACATCTGGAGAATACCAGAGGACTGCAAGCTTATTTGGTATAGGGAAGAGCACTGTATGCAGTGTTTTAAAAGCATTTTGCCTAGCTATTGAGGAAGCATATGGAAGTTGTTTTGACAATTTTTACCCAGCCACACAAGCAAAAATTGAGGAGAATGTAGCTGGATTTATGAAACTTGGTTTTCCTCAGTGTTATGGCGCAATAGACGGGTGTCATATTGAGATTAAATCACCAAAACAGCAAGCTAGAGATGATTTCAATTATAAACGAAGTTATTCTTCCATATTGTTCACGGCAGTGGACTGTAGGTATAGATTTATGTACATTAATGTAGGCTATCCGGGCAAATGCAGCGATTCAACAATCTGGGAATCGTCTTTTTTGAAAAAAGAGCATGAGGAAAATGAATTATATCGCGAAAACTCAAAAATTTTGGAAGGTGTTAGTGTACCAGTGTTATTACTTGCTGACTCTGTATTTAGGCTCTCCGAATATGTAATGAAACTATATAGTTATTCAGTGGAACAACCTGAACACGAGCGAATATTTAACGCACGGCTTTCATCATGTAGGAGAGTTGTTGAAAATGCCTTTGGACATTTGAAGGCTAGATTCAGACGAGGAGGTAAAGGCATTGATAACCACATCAAAATACGAAACTTATTATAAGAACTTGTTGCATATTACACAACATTTTTAATGATCATAATGATGAAATTAATAAGAGGTGGATTCAGGCTGCGCGAGTGGGGCCAGAAAGGAGACTGCTTCAAAGACAACCAAGAACAGCATTTCGGTGACCAAACTATCCTAGGGTAGAAGCGCATAAGAAGGGAGTTGAGATTAGGAATGCAATTAATAATTCTTTAGGTAAATATATATTAAAAAAATTAATTGCTTAAAGCTTTTATTTTTTACTTAATGTTAGCATATTTAGCCTGCACTAACAGTTATCATACTTAATCTACTTTTATTTATTTATAACTTAAAGTTATAATAATTTTTCTCGGAGATCTTTTATTACACAAACGCTCTCTTTCATGATATTGCAGGCTTGATCAACACTTTCTTTAAGCCCCTTTATTAATTCTCTTGATTCTCTTAATTCATCTATTAATATCTGCACATCTGGTTTTTTAGTGCGTCTCCCAGAACCTGAACCTGAAGTGCTACATGGAGATAGTGACGCCGATTCTGATGAAGGGGACTGGATCCTTGCTGCTGAAAATGATTTTGGCATGCTTGACGATACTGGGGTTTTTGATGATGCTGGAGGAGATGATACTTGGATGCTTGATGATGCTGAAGTAGATGATAGTTGGGTGCTTGATGAAGTTTTATCTTAAAAATATTAATAAAAATGAAAATTGTAATATTCTTTTTATATTTATTCAACCTTTGATGCTCTGTTTGCAAATTTCATTTCCATAGTTGCTTATGTGCTGCCCTATGACACTGTAAACAGCATCGTAAAACTCCCAACGGGACGGGCTCTCACCGCTAGATCCTATTTTTGCCCTTTCTTGCCTAAAAACAGTTTATTTATATAATTATTGATTATTTATTATTATTAATTGAAAACAATAGTACCTGTATCTCCTGCTTAGGCTTGTTATGCGGTTTTTTATTTCTCTAACCTCTAAGTGTACACCTTCTTCTTCCAACAATTGCTTCTGGAAGGGCGAAGGGAGTACTGTTGACACATAATTATAAATGTAGACATGGCGCCCCTCCCCAAATACTTGTTATTTTTAAATTATATTTTAATTTTGATGTATAAACGCATGCATTAAAACTTTTCTATAATATTACTATAAATAATTTGTGAATCTGTGTTTGTGTGCACGAATGTGTGGATGGATATATATACAAATATAAAAAAAAGAGGCTCGTACTGACTAACTGTCAGCCATATAGAGCCACAGAGCGCTGAGGCTGAACTAGAAACTCCTAACATCAACAAGTTTCTGGCCTGTTCAGTCTCCTAAACTCTGCATTCAACATTAAGTCTCAATCAGGGATTAGAGAACTTTGCATCAGCTCAAAACACCCAGTAGCCGCAGCTATGGAGTCTGGCTTTTGCGAACCCTTATCCCCAATATCGTCGCTACTGCTTCTTGTTGGTTTGACAAGATGCAGCGTAGGCTTTAACTCTCAAGTTTCTACCCCCTAAACAGATGACATTGAGAGGCCATTCCAACTGGATCACCTCATTATTAGAAAAAACCAGTATTTGCTCAGCATTTATGAACTAAATTGTATATTTCTCTATCTATTTATCAATTGCGATAAATGCCAAACCTTAAAATATAATCGCAACCCAATATTTTACCAAAAAATAAAAATACCAGAAAAACCTCTCGATATAATTCACGTAGACCATCTGATAGCTTTACGATGTGAATATGTTTTTTGTGTGATGTGATAAGTCCAGCCGGTCTTAATTTCATTGGAAGCAAATCATTATGTTTACTCAGGTGGCGAACTTCCAGCTTTTGGCCCAGGACTGAAGTTAGCCTGAAATTTGTTTTCCTTTTAATTTTTATTTATGTACTTTTTGGTATCTTTCATGTGGTGTTAATCCAGTTGCTGAGTGGATTGCATTGTTGTGGGATATTGGACTTTCGCTTAATATATCATCATGATCTATATTTTATTGTCATTGTCATTGTAGATTATCCTATAGATTTCAGTAAGTGTCGAGTGTAAACGTTCAACGGGGGAGTAGCAACTACTTTGCTGAAACGAGGTTATATGTGGGATGATTTCGAACTGGTTACGATTTTCTTTGAATATATTTGAAGTGAATTTTATTTCTTGATCAGCTATTAATTTTTTGGGTTTACTATGTAAACTGGAAAAATGTTTGAGTGACTTTACTATGTTGAAGCTATTTCTAGCGGGAAGAGTATAAGCAGTTGCGAAGTTTGGAAATTTATCTATAATAGTAAGCATTTGCGTATTGTTGATTGAATATACGTCTACGTGAATTATATCGAGAGGTTTTTCTGGTATTTTTATTTTTTGGTAAAATATTGGGTTGCGATTATATTTTAAGGTTTGACATTTATCGCAATTGATAAATAGATAGAGAAATATACAATTTAGTTCATAAATGCTGAGGAAATACTGGTTTTTTCTAATAATGAGGTGGTGATCCAGTTGGAATGGCCTCTCAATGTCATCTGTTTAGGGGGTAGAAACTTGAGAGTTAAAGCCTACGCTGCATCTTGTCAAACCAACAAGAAGCAGTAGTGACGATATTGGGAATAAGGGTTCGCAAAAGCCAGACTCCATAGCTGCGGCTACTAGGTGTCTTGAGCTGATGCAAAGTCCTCCAATCCCTGATTGAGACTTAATGTTGAATGCAGAGTTTAGGAGACTGAACAGGCCAGAAACTGGTTGATATTAGGAGTTTCTAGTTCAGTCTCAGCGCTCTGTGGCTCTATATGGCTGACAGTTAGCCAGTACGAGCCTCTTTTTTTTGGTGGATTGTACGATATTACGTACAATCCACCAATGAATTTTGCTTGTTTTGTTTTAAGCCGTGTATAACATTAATATAACTTGTGACTTCTGTGGTCAACGAGGTTATAAAATACGTTACCCACAAGTAAAACATTAAACTTTTAGGTTCTCCAATGCATGGGCTCTTTCCGCTGATTTTTATTACATTTTAGTTCTTTTTAAAACATTTTAGTGCGTGGGGATGTGTATTTCACATCCGGCAAGCACTAATCGCTGCAAGCTCGTCTTCATCACTGAGAGTCAATTTTCATAAACAAAAATACATAGAAAAAGAAGCAGACCTGGCAAAAGCTGAAGGTATGTGCAGATAATGCAAATACAAATTTTAGCGGGTATTAACCTGAATATTAACCTAACGTTTTCGAAAACTCTAAGGTTTTGAAAGCTAAACGGTTGGTGTGGACTACGCAAGAGATTTTTTATCAGGAGATGTGGAATATATAGCTACGAAGAATTATTCGTTTGTTTTATAGTACTAGTGGGTGCCGCCCCCTGCTCGTTTCGCTCACCAACCCCCTCTTCGCTTCGCTCAGAACAACAGAGGCTTCGCTCCGCTCAGCCACTCCATATTACATTCTTACCTGCTTCCTATAACACATTTCCAAATGTGTTTCCTTTTTTTCTTACGACATATTTACCTAAGACGCATTTTGAAATAAATGTTTTTCATTTTTGTTAAACGTTTTCTTTTTTTTATTACGACCGACATATTTGCCTATGATGTATTTTGAAGTAAATGTTTCCTTTTTTTTGTTCTTTTAATTTTAAATACGTATTAAATTCTTACCTGCTTCCTATAACTCATTTCCAAATGTGTTTCCTTCTGATTTTTAAATTTTTAATTGCGAATTAGAAAAATTATTATAATAAATATTACTGGTAGGGTAATTGATATATTATTTATCCTTTTTATACCTATTTGAAGTATTGCTTTAAAAAAGATTTACCATATCTTGTCTTCCCTTTTACACATATGCTGTGTCCAAAATCAAGCTATATATAATAGAGGAAGACAGAAAAACAGAGGATGAAAGATATATTACAAAATATATATATGACAACAGCTAGCTTTTCTATATATAATAGAGAGAGATATAAATAAAATTTGTGCACGCGAGAGAAAGCTTTTTGATATATAGTAGAAAGAGATATATTTAAAATAAAATCCCCGCACGATCACGCCAGATTTTTGAAGTGAAAACTTCTTTAGGCGCACTTTGGAATTTTCTTGAGGGTAAATTTGATTCTACCGTTACGCTCATTGGAATATTTACGGTAAGAGTCGGTTGTGTATATGGAGATATATATATATATGTTGCTGTAACAAAAAGAGGGACGCAATTATTTGAATCATAACTAGAAAATTACTGATATCCATTTCTAGTGCCGCTTTTTATGTGTAAAAAAATTTGCAAAGATTGCAGCAGTGAGCTATCGAAAAGTCAAAAACCCTAAATACCGATTCTCTTAAGATGCTTTTAACTGTTAACTTAATAGTGTAATTTTTTTATACATAAAAAGCGTCACTATTAACGTTAAAATTTATGTTAACTCACTAAGTCATTTAACACTAACATGTTAACTACTATTATTCTATACCGATTCTCTTAAGAGCTTTTAATATAATAAGGTAACGATACAATTGCAATAGTTCTGCAGCAAAAAAATTACATAAATTAAGGATTTTACAATAATATTTGTAATATGTTGCAGGTAAATAGAGTAATAGCGTGTTTACACAGGCCACTATCAGCAGAACACTATCAGCGATTGAGTTCATATTAAAAAAAATGGTGTTTACACAGCCCCAGCATTGTTAGTTAACATTTCATTTCTCAAAAGTTCCACTGTCTTTAAATCTCATAATAAGTGAAGATTTTTCTGAATAATTTTATTAAAATTAATTTAAACGATTTAAATATGAATGCAGCAAAAGAATTATCCGACGAAAAAAAGGAAATATTACGTGGCATTCTTTTAATCCTCGAACAACAGATTAAAATGTTTGAGATTATAATAGAGAATGCAGCTAAAGCTGTGGAATTATTAAATAATTCGCACAACTCAACTTTGTTATATTTGAATAGTCGGAGATTATGGTCATGTGTAAGTTTTTTAATTAAAAAATAGCTATGAATAAATAAAGAATTCGTTTAAGGTTGAAAACTCAACATTTTGGGAAGTTGAAGTCCCCCTTTTCACTGAAAAAAAGTTTAAAAATTGCTTCCGATGCAATAGAAGCACATTTTACAGTATAGTTGAAAATTTGTCAGCACTTAAAAAAAAGGACACTAATTGGCGTAAGGCCATACCAGTCGATAAAAGATTTACAATAGGCTTGTATGTCCTCGCAACATCTGGAGAATACCAGAGGACTGCAAGCTTATTTGGTATAGGGAAGAGCACTGTATGCAGTGTTTTAAAAGCATTTTGCCTAGCTATTGAGGAAGCATATGGAAGTTGTTTTGACAATTTTTACCCAGCCACACAAGCAAAAATTGAGGAGAATGTAGCTGGATTTATGAAACTTGGTTTTCCTCAGTGTTATGGCGCAATAGACGGGTGTCATATTGAGATTAAATCACCAAAACAGCAAGCTAGAGATGATTTCAATTATAAACGAAGTTATTCTTCCATATTGTTCACGGCAGTGGACTGTAGGTATAGATTTATGTACATTAATGTAGGCTATCCGGGCAAATGCAGCGATTCAACAATCTGGGAATCGTCTTTTTTGAAAAAAGAGCATGAGGAAAATGAATTATATCGCGAAAACTCAAAAATTTTGGAAGGTGTTAGTGTACCAGTGTTATTACTTGCTGACTCTGTATTTAGGCTCTCCGAATATGTAATGAAACTATATAGTTATTCAGTGGAACAACCTGAACACGAGCGAATATTTAACGCACGGCTTTCATCATGTAGGAGAGTTGTTGAAAATGCCTTTGGACATTTGAAGGCTAGATTCAGACGAGGAGGTAAAGGCATTGATAACCACATCAAAATACGAAACTTATTATAAGAACTTGTTGCATATTACACAACATTTTTAATGATCATAATGATGAAATTAATAAGAGGTGGATTCAGGCTGCGCGAGTGGGGCCAGAAAGGAGACTGCTTCAAAGACAACCAAGAACAGCATTTCGGTGACCAAACTATCCTAGGGTAGAAGCGCATAAGAAGGGAGTTGAGATTAGGAATGCAATTAATAATTCTTTAGGTAAATATATATTAAAAAAATTAATTGCTTAAAGCTTTTATTTTTTACTTAATGTTAGCATATTTAGCCTGCACTAACAGTTATCATACTTAATCTACTTTTATTTATTTATAACTTAAAGTTATAATAATTTTTCTCGGAGATCTTTTATTACACAAACGCTCTCTTTCATGATATTGCAGGCTTGATCAACACTTTCTTTAAGCCCCTTTATTAATTCTCTTGATTCTCTTAATTCATCTATTAATATCTGCACATCTGGTTTTTTAGTGCGTCTCCCAGAACCTGAACCTGAAGTGCTACATGGAGATAGTGACGCCGATTCTGATGAAGGGGACTGGATCCTTGCTGCTGAAAATGATTTTGGCATGCTTGACGATACTGGGGTTTTTGATGATGCTGGAGGAGATGATACTTGGATGCTTGATGATGCTGAAGTAGATGATAGTTGGGTGCTTGATGAAGTTTTATCTTAAAAATATTAATAAAAATGAAAATTGTAATATTCTTTTTATATTTATTCAACCTTTGATGCTCTGTTTGCAAATTTCATTTCCATAGTTGCTTATGTGCTGCCCTATGACACTGTAAACAGCATCGTAAAATTCCCAACGGGACGGGCTCCCACCGCTAGATCCTATTTTTGCCCTTTCTTGCCTAAAAACAGTTTATTTATATAATTATTGATTATTTATTATTATTAATTGAAAACAATAGTACCTGTATCTCCTGCTTAGGCTTGTTATGCGGTTTTTTATTTCTCTAACCTCTAAGTGTACACCTTCTTCTTCCAACAATTGCTTCTGGAAGGGCGAAGGGAGTACTGTTGACACATAATTATAAATGTAGACATGGCGCCCCTCCCCAAATACTTGTTATTTTTAAATTATATTTTAATTTTGATGTATAAACGCATGCATTAAAACTTTTCTATAATATTACTATAAATAATTTGTGAATCTGTGTTTGTGTGCACGAATGTGTGGATGGATATATATACAAATATAAAAAAAAGAGGCTCGTACTGACTAACTGTCAGCCATATAGAGCCACAGAGCGCTGAGGCTGAACTAGAAACTCCTAACATCAACAAGTTTCTGGCCTGTTCAGTCTCCTAAACTCTGCATTCAACATTAAGTCTCAATCAGGGATTAGAGAACTTTGCATCAGCTCAAAACACCCAGTAGCCGCAGCTATGGACTCTGGCTTTTGCGAACCCTTATCCCCAATATCGTCGCTACTGCTTCTTGTTGGTTTGACAAGATGCAGCGTAGGCTTTAACTCTCAAGTTTCTACCCCCTAAACAGATGACATTGAGAGGCCATTCCAACTGGATCACCTCATTATTAGAAAAAACCAGTATTTGCTCAGCATTTATGAACTAAATTGTATATTTCTCTATCTATTTATCAATTGCGATAAATGCCAAACCTTAAAATATAATCGCAACCCAATATTTTACCAAAAAATAAAAATACCAGAAAAACCTCTCGATATAATTCACGTAGACCATCTGATAGCTTTACGATGTGAATATGTTTTTTGTGTGATGTGATAAGTCCAGCCGGTCTTAATTTCATTGGAAGCAAATCATTATGTTTACTCAGGTGGCGAACTTCCAGCTTTTGGCCCAGGACTGAAGTTAGCCTGAAATTTGTTTTCCTTTTAATTTTTATTTATGTACTTTTTGGTATCTTTCATGTGGTGTTAATCCAGTTGCTGAGTGGATTGCATTGTTGTGGGATATTGGACTTTCGCTTAATATATCATCATGATCTATATTTTATTGTCATTGTCATTGTAGATTATCCTATAGATTTCAGTAAGTGTCGAGTGTAAACGTTCAACGGGGGAGTAGCAACTACTTTGCTGAAACGAGGTTATATGTGGGATGATTTCGAACTGGTTACGATTTTCTTTGAATATATTTGAAGTGAATTTTATTTCTTGATCAGCTATTAATTTTTTGGGTTTACTATGTAAACTGGAAAAATGTTTGAGTGACTTTACTATGTTGAAGCTATTTCTAGCGGGAAGAGTATAAGCAGTTGCGAAGTTTGGAAATTTATCTATAATAGTAAGCATTTGCGTATTGTTGATTGAATATACGTCTACGTGAATTATATCGAGAGGTTTTTCTGGTATTTTTATTTTTTGGTAAAATATTGGGTTGCGATTATATTTTAAGGTTTGACATTTATCGCAATTGATAAATAGATAGAGAAATATACAATTTAGTTCATAAATGCTGAGGAAATACTGGTTTTTTCTAATAATGAGGTGGTGATCCAGTTGGAATGGCCTCTCAATGTCATCTGTTTAGGGGGTAGAAACTTGAGAGTTAAAGCCTACGCTGCATCTTGTCAAACCAACAAGAAGCAGTAGTGACGATATTGGGAATAAGGGTTCGCAAAAGCCAGACTCCATAGCTGCGGCTACTAGGTGTCTTGAGCTGATGCAAAGTCCTCCAATCCCTGATTGAGACTTAATGTTGAATGCAGAGTTTAGGAGACTGAACAGGCCAGAAACTGGTTGATATTAGGAGTTTCTAGTTCAGTCTCAGCGCTCTGTGGCTCTATATGGCTGACAGTTAGCCAGTACGAGCCTCTTTTTTTTGGTGGATTGTACGATATTACGTACAATCCACCAATGAATTTTGCTTGTTTTGTTTTAAGCCGTGTATAACATTAATATAACTTGTGACTTCTGTGGTCAACGAGGTTATAAAATACGTTACCCACAAGTAAAACATTAAACTTTTAGGTTCTCCAATGCATGGGCTCTTTCCGCTGATTTTTATTACATTTTAGTTCTTTTTAAAACATTTTAGTGCGTGGGGATGTGTATTTCACATCCGGCAAGCACTAATCGCTGCAAGCTCGTCTTCATCACTGAGAGTCAATTTTCATAAACAAAAATACATAGAAAAAGAAGCAGACCTGGCAAAAGCTGAAGGTATGTGCAGATAATGCAAATACAAATTTTAGCGGGTATTAACCTGAATATTAACCTAACGTTTTCGAAAACTCTAAGGTTTTGAAAGCTAAACGGTTGGTGTGGACTACGCAAGAGATTTTTTATCAGGAGATGTGGAATATATAGCTACGAAGAATTATTCGTTTGTTTTATAGTACTAGTGGGTGCCGCCCCCTGCTCGTTTCGCTCACCAACCCCCTCTTCGCTTCGCTCAGAACAACAGAGGCTTCGCTCCGCTCAGCCACTCCATATTACATTCTTACCTGCTTCCTATAACACATTTCCAAATGTGTTTCCTTTTTTTCTTACGACATATTTACCTAAGACGCATTTTGAAATAAATGTTTTTCATTTTTGTTAAACGTTTTCTTTTTTTTATTACGACCGACATATTTGCCTATGATGTATTTTGAAGTAAATGTTTCCTTTTTTTTGTTCTTTTAATTTTAAATACGTATTAAATTCTTACCTGCTTCCTATAACTCATTTCCAAATGTGTTTCCTTCTGATTTTTAAATTTTTAATTGCGAATTAGAAAAATTATTATAATAAATATTACTGGTAGGGTAATTGATATATTATTTATCCTTTTTATACCTATTTGAAGTATTGCTTTAAAAAAGATTTACCATATCTTGTCTTCCCTTTTACACATATGCTGTGTCCAAAATCAAGCTATATATAATAGAGGAAGACAGAAAAACAGAGGATGAAAGATATATTACAAAATATATATATGACAACAACTAGCTTTTCTATATATAATAGAGAGAGATATAAATAAAATTTGTGCACGCGAGAGAAAGCTTTTTGATATATAGTAGAAAGAGATATATTTAAAATAAAATCCCCGCACGATCACGCCAGATTTTTGAAGTGAAAACTTCTTTAGGCGCACTTTGGAATTTTCTTGAGGGTAAATTTGATTCTACCGTTACGCTCATTGGAATATTTACGGTAAGAGTCGGTTGTGTATATGGAGATATATATATATATGTTGCTGTAACAAAAAGAGGGACGCAATTATTTGAATCATAACTAGAAAATTACTGATATCCATTTCTAGTGCCGCTTTTTATGTGTAAAAAAATTTGCAAAGATTGCAGCAGTGAGCTATCGAAAAGTCAAAAACCCTAAATACCGATTCTCTTAAGATGCTTTTAACTGTTAACTTAATAGTGTAATTTTTTTATACATAAAAAGCGTCACTATTAACGTTAAAATTTATGTTAACTCACTAAGTCATTTAACACTAACATGTTAACTACTATTATTCTATACCGATTCTCTTAAGAGCTTTTAATATAATAAGGTAACGATACAACGATGGACAATGGTTTGGTTTTAACTTTTGGATAGCTTACTGCCGCAATCTTTGCAAATTTTTTTACACATAAAAAGTGGCACTAGAAATGGATATCAGTAATTTTCTAGTTATGATTCAAATAATTGCGTTACTCTTTTTGTTACTACGCAGAAGTGTTTTTTATAGGATATCAGATGTTTTGGCAGTACCAATTGTGCTTGGATCTGCTTGTATGGCATTTAAAATTTGAGCTTAATTTTCATAAATTAATCATAAACATAAATCATACTTAAAACTAAGATTTTTGCTTCATAAATTTATATATATATACCTTGAATAAGTGAATTTGTAATCGACGCGGTAATGTATAGGTTTGTAACTATGTATATATATATCCTATATATATATATATATTTCTAGTACACATTTTCAGTACTGCAATATCATATGTATACTGTGAAATTCCCTGTAAGGTAAATTATTATTTTTTAAAACATAATAAAAATTGAAATTAAAGAAATTATAAAATTACAGAGAATTGCGGCAAATTTCAATTTTCTTATTTTTAGTAAATCCTTGTTTTTTATGGTTTTACTATAAAGCCTTGTACAGATCAAAGCGAATTTTATTTGTTGGACGCTTAAGGTCATTATGCATTTTCTCTAGCTAGAAGGAAAATGTTTGTTTCAAGAGGATCATTTATGACACTAAAAGGACACTTTATGGCCTTCAAAACTTTTGTTGTTTGTTGTTCTTTTAAGTTACAAATAATTTTATTGCAATGCACACCTTCAATTTAAGGATTAGTTGACTATATAAAAAAATTTTGAATTTTGAAAAATGTGTTTAGTTAAACGGTAAGCGCGGGTGAAGAAAATTGTGTTTAAATTGTGGTTTTTGCAATTTGTTTATTGTGTTTTGAATTTGTACAAATTTTTGTGTCAGAGTACTTTTTCTAACAATTTGTTTATTGTGTTTTTGGTTTGTCCACATTTTTGTGTCAGAGTACTGTTTTTAACAATTTGTTTATAGTGTTTTTGGTTTGTCCACATTTTTGTGTCACAGTACTTTTTTTAACAATTTGTTTATAGTGTTTTTGGTTTGTCCACATTTTTGTGTCATTGTACTTTTTTTAACAATTTGTTTATAGTGTTTTTGGTTTGTCCACATTTTTGTGTCAGAGTACTTTTTTTAACAATTTGTTTATAGTGTTTTTGGTTTGTCCACATTTTTGTGTCAGAGTACTTTTTTTAACAATTTGTTTATAGTGTTTTTGGTTTGTCCACATTTTTGTGTCAGAGTACTTTTTTAAACAATTTGTTTAGAGTGTTTTTGGTTTGTCGACATTTTTGTGTCAGAGTACTTTTTTTAACAATTTGTTTATAGTGTTTTTGGTTTGTCGACATTTTTGTGTCAGAGTACTTTTTTTAACAATTTGTTTATAGTGTTTTTGGTTTGTTGACATTTTTGTGTCAGAGTACTTTTTTTAACAATTTGTTTATAGTGTTTTTGGTTTGTCGACATTTTTGTGTCATTGTACTTTTTTTAACAATTTGTTTATAGTGTTTTTGGTTTGTCCACATTTTTGTGTCAGAGTACTTTTTTTAACAATTTGTTTATAGTGTTTTTGGTTTGTCGACATTTTTGTGTCAGAGTACTTTTTTTAATAATTTGTTTATAGTGTTTTTGGTTTGTCGACATTTTTGTGTCAGAGTACCTTTTTTAACAATTTGTTTATAGTGTTTTTGGTTTGTCGACATTTTTGTGTCAGAGTACTTTTTTTAACAATTTGTTTATAGTGTTTTTGGTTTGTTGACATTTTTGTGTCAGAGTACTTTTTTTAACAATTTGTTTATAGTGTTTTTGGTTTGTCGACATTTTTGTGTCATTGTACTTTTTTTAACAATTTGTTTATAGTGTTTTTGGTTTGTCCACATTTTTGTGTCAGAGTACTTTTTTTAACAATTTGTTTATAGTGTTTTTGGTTTGTCCACATTTTTGTGTCAGAGTACTTTTTTTAACAATTTGTTTATAGTGTTTTTGGTTTGTCGACATTTTTGTGTCATTGTACTTTTTTTAACAATTTGTTTATAGTGTTTTTGGTTTGTCCACATTTTTGTGTCAGAGTACTTTTTTTAACAATTTGTTTATAGTGTTTTTGGTTTGTCGACATTTTTGTGTCAGAGTACTTTTTTTAATAATTTGTTTATAGTGTTTTTGGTTTGTCGACATTTTTGTGTCAGAGTACTTTTTTTAACAATTTGTTTATAGTGTTTTTGGTTTGTCGACATTTTTGTGTCAGAGTACTTTTTTTAACAATTTGTTTATAGTGTTTTTTGTTTGTTGACATTTTTGTGTCAGAGTACTTTTTTTAACAATTTGTTTATAGTGTTTTTGGTTTGTTGACATTTTTGTGTCATTGTACTTTTTTTAACAATTTGTTTATAGTGTTTTTAGTTTGTCCACATTTTTGTGTCAGAGTACTTTTTTTAACAATTTGTTTATAGTGTTTTTGGTTTGTCGACATTTTTGTGTCAGAGTACTTTTTTTAATAATTTGTTTATAGTGTTTTTGGTTTGTCGACATTTTTGTGTCAGAGTACTTTTTTTAACAATTTGTTTATAGTGTTCTTGGTTTGTTGACATTTTTGTGTCAGAGTACTTTTTTTAACAATTTGTTTATAGTGTTTTTGGTTTGTCAACATTTTTGTGTCAGAGTACTTTTTCTAACAATTTGTTTATAGTGTTTTTGGTTTGTTGACATTTTTGTGTCATTGTACTTTTTTTAACAATTTGTTTATAGTGTTTTTAGTTTGTCCACATTTTTGTGTCAGAGTACTTTTTTTAACAATTTGTTTATAGTGTTTTTGGTTTGTCGACATTTTTGTGTCAGAGTACTTTTTTTAATAATTTGTTTATAGTGTTTTTGGTTTGTCGACATTTTTGTGTCAGAGTACTTTTTTTAACAATTTGTTTATAGTGTTTTTGGTTTGTCCACATTTTTGTGTCAGAGTACTTTTTTTAACAATTTGTTTATAGTGTTTTTGGTTTGTCCACATTTTTGTGTCAGAGTACTTTTTTTAACAATTTGTTTATAGTGTTTTTGGTTTGTCCACATTTTTGTGTCAGAGTACTTTTTTTAACAATTTGTTTATAGTGTTTTTGGTTTGTCGACATTTTTGTGTCATTGTACTTTTTTTAACAATTTGTTTATAGTGTTTTTGGTTTCTCCACATTTTTGTGTCAGAATACTTTTTTTAACAATTTGTTTATAGTGTTTTTGGTTTGTCCACATTTTTGTGTCAGAGTACTTTTTTTAACAATTTGTTTATAGTGTTTTTGGTTTCTCCACATTTTTGTGTCAGAATACTTTTTTTAACAATTTGTTTATAGTGTTTTTGGTATGTCCACATTTTTTTGTCAGAGTACTTTTTTTAAAAATTTGTTTATAGTGTTTTCGGTTTGTACAAATTTTTGTGGCAGAGTACTTTTTTAACAATTTGTTTATAGTGTTTTTAATTTGTACAAATTTTTTTATTTTATGGTTTTACCGAAATGTTCCTAAACTATAATTTAGGCAAGGTCAAGTTAAGGTATGATTAAATTTTAATCTTTCTTTTTAAAATACTTTAAGTAATTATGACGAAAGAGATTTTCATGATAATTATATTAGATTTGTTGAAGGCAAAAACAGCTCAAAAAATATATTGGAAAATTTTCTGCAAAAATTTTTCATAACGAATCAAAACGTTACGGGGATATTTACATCGAATAAATATTCATTTGCAATTTGTCATTATGATTCTAAATTTATCCTATTTGACTCCCACAATAGACCCAATATGACTTATATTTATCAAAATTCATCAAGCTTATTAATAAATTCTTCATTAAATGGTATAGTGAATCACATTCTTCATTACTGCTCCATTGATATTCAAAAAAAAAATTTGGACCTCTTTTCTCTTATTAGTGTAGATATAAGTGAAGTCAAATCAACAACTAATAAAATCGAGTATAAGAGAATTTGTCGAAATCTCGTCTATGATAGTGTAAATGAGAAAAGTAGAATTAAAGTAATTCTATCAGATGGATCAGCCATGTCATATTTGTTTTTGTTGTATGAAACTTTGCTGTCTTAAAAATTTGCGAGTAATTCCTAATGATTGGCTTAATAAAAATATTATTTTTCAACTCAGAAGTTATCATGATATGCATCAAAATGAATTTTCTTCAAAAATATCAAATAAAAAAATGTGCATTTACTGCTATGCAAAAGTTCATCAAAATATTATGCCTCCTACTTGTGTACTGAACAATTTGAACTTCAAACCCATCCCCAAGTGTATAAGCGAACTAAGTGAGCTTGAAAAAATTTTAATACAAAGAGCAAAAGCATTTCAAGTAGTAACACGAATGAATACAGTTCTCGGCGGACATAACAAGCAAAAACCACAAATGGAAATGATTAAAAAAAATAAATGCCGAGTTTTTCATTTGCCATTACCAATTCAAAACACACTATCAAAACTACTGATCCAACTGAGGCCATTATTGAAAACCAGGAGATTTTTATTATAGTGCGTAGTATTCCAAGCAATCCAAAAAAAATTTGGGAATCATATGTAGATGTTAAAAAAATTTACAATGCGTTAATATGGTTGAAAGAAAACAATCCATTGTATAGTGATATTATTTTACCATATCATGCAAATGAACTACTGAATAATGTAGATAGTATAAAATTTATCGAAGAAAGTAGTTCCAAAGATGAAATAAATACTACAATTGTTAGAGAAGAACAAAAAATGATTACTCAAAAAAATAGTTCAGATGACTTTTACGAAAATATAACTATTCATCCAATATATGAAAAAAGAATAAATGCAAGCTCTGGTAAAATATATCAAATGTTAAAAGTTATGGCAGAAAGTATAGATCATCGTGATCATCAACTTGATTTAAAATGCTTCCCTGATCTTTTTTGTCATGGTGAAAAAGGTCAAAATAAAAAAAGAAAAGAAAAATTCCAGCCTGGAGAGTTTGCAAAAGCTGTATTAAAATCCTGTGATCCAAGGTTTCGATTAATTTATTATTTTTTTTATTGAATGAGATCAATCTGAGACAGCTAAATGCTGGAATTTTTCATAAATTAAACATAACATCAAATACAGAGGGTTTAAATAAAAAACAATTCATTGAAGTGATTAATAATGGGGATTTAGAAAAAAATTTATTAACTGTTTTTCAACGCTTAAGAAATACACAACAGTATTGGTCAAAATATCAGAGTAACTTAAGCTGTATGATTGCTAACTATGGACCATTTTTAGCATTTATAGCCCACCCAGAGGGACCTTTAGGCAATGTTATTCATTATGGTTGGCGTCGTGAGTACCAATCACGTGGTCTACAACATTTTCATTTATTATTATGGGTTAAAGATAGTTTCCTACGCTTTATAAACGTGTACAAAGCTATCAAATGCACTACGATAATAGTTATTGTTGGAGAAAAAAAAACACTTAAAAAAAATCGTATGATTACAGTATGTAGATTTGGCTTCCCCCGAGCAATTAATACTGAGAAATGTTTCAGAATCTATTATCGGTCGTAGAAAATTAAAAAAAACCCGCTTATATGATTTGCCAAGATCAGAGAATGAAGTCAGAGTAAATGATTATAATGCAGCTATTTTACTAGCATGGTGTGGTAGTATGGATATTCAATTTATTGGCAAAAAATCAACATTGTTGACTACATACATTACTAAATATCAAACAAAAGCTGAAAAAACATTTGCTTCTGATGATTTCATTGATTTTCTTAGTAATAAATCGATAGGTAGCAATTTATGGAACTTTGCTTTGAGATCACTTAACAACCGAGAATGTGGTGCTTTAGAAGCAGCTGACTCATTATTACAAATCCCCTTATTTCGTACAGATCCTGCAACCACAATCAAGTTCTTAGATGTTCGTATAATGAGAGCTCGTAAGCTTAAAAATAAAGAATCATTGGCATTGTTGCCTGAAAATGATACAAATATATTCTGCCCAAACTGGATTGATGACCATTATCCAAATCGACCGAGGGTAACAGAATTGGATAGTATGTGCCTTTTTGACTTTTCAAGGTGGTTTGATATTATCGACGCTCAGCCGGAAAACAGATCAACTATTTACTTTCAATATGGGAAAAAATTATTAAGGAAAAGGAACACGCCACATTTGATTCAATACTAACTTAAAAATTGTAAACAAGAGCCAGAATCATATTATTATAGTTTACTACTTTTATATAAGCCTTGGCGAAACTTAAATGAATTAAAATGTTGCATGGAAAGCTATGAACTTGCCTTTAAAAGCTGTAAAGATGAACTTGTTGAATCAGTACCATCATTTTAAAGAAAAAATCCAGTTGGCACGAGATGAAATGACAGAAAAAGTTGCAAAAAGAGAAAAATTTGAAAATGTTAATGATGATATAGAAGAACCTAATATTGTTGATTTTATTAAACCTTTTGATGAGCTTCAAGAAATGAACAATTTAGTAAAAAATAATGATGAAATTTCACTAGAAGAAGAAATAGGAAATCTTAATATTGATCAAAAAAGAGTATTTGATGAAATAGTTAGTGTTGTAAAAACTTATTGTACTGAAATAGATAACTTTGACGGCAGCTTAACTTAAATAACGTTCGTTTGTTTCCAAAAAATGTCTTGCGAAAATTTGTTTCCGGTGTCGGAGGAACTGGTAAACCATTTTTAATTAATGTATTACGAAGATATATACACTTAAATATTAAAAAAAATGCAGCAGTATGTGCACCAACAGGAATAGCAGCTTTCAACATAAATGGTCTTACGATTCATAATTTACTTCATTTACCAGTTGAAAAAGATAGTATTCCAGTATATAGAAATTTGCCAGATCATATATTGCATAGTATTCGTCATAATCTATCAAACACTGTTTTGATTATTATAGACGAAATTTCAATGGTGTCAAATATTACTTTAGGCTATATTCAGGCTATAAGGTTGTCCGAAGTTTTTGATACTATTGATGAAAAAGATGGGTGGTTCGGTTGAGTAAATATTTTGCTATTTGGAGATTTGTTACAATTAAGGCCAGTTAAAGAAGACCCTTCTTATATTGATATTGGAAAGCAAAAAACCTCGAAATATTTTTCGTCAATAAAAAGCATTAATATTTGGAAAGATGTATTTTCATATGATGAATTAACAATAAATGTACGACAAAAATCTGATAAGCTGTACGCAGAAATTTTAGCAAATTTGAGACTAGGAATTTTATGTAAGGATCACTATGATATATTATCCAAAAATACGCTTAAATTAAATACGAGCACCGTAGAAAGCTGTTTGAACGATTTAACAGAAGAAATATCAAAGGTGTCTAACAATACCATATGTTTAGTTGCAAGAAATAATCAATGCATCGCAATAAATAAAGCAATGTTATCTAAATTAACAACACCATCGATTGTTTTAAGAGCAATTGATGAAATTGAGGCAAAAACATTTGCTCAAAAAGAGAAAGCAATAAAATCTCTTAAAAAACTAGGTGAAAGTGGCAACAAAACAGCTGGTTTAGAAGAGGAACTTCATGTCAAAATTGGGGCTAGGGTAATGTTATTTCGCAACATTGAAATTGAATCTGGTTTAGTTACTGGTGCTACTGGAGTTATAACGAAATTTCATAAAGAAGTATTAAAAAAAGATAAAGAGGCCATTATTAATAAATTAACAGTTAATTTTGAAAATGTTGGCGAACGTGAAATAGAACCAGTTAAATCAAAGTTTCCGGTAAAAGGCAATGCGTATGTTGTACGAAAGCAGTTCCCAATCCGTTTGGCATATGCTATAACAACTCATAAAAGCCAGGGAATTACTTTACAAAATTCTATAGTTGATATTGGTGACAGTATTTTTTCAAGTGGACAAGCTTATGTAGCACTATCCCGAGTGACTAGCTTGAGTGGTATTAAATTTATAAATTTAAATCCAGTTAGTATAAAAGCAGAGGTTAACGCTATTATAGAGTACAATCGGCTTAGAGAAAAGAATAAACCTAATATAAAAAAAATTACCGTTCACCAAAGTAAGAATGAAAATTTTCATGATAAGAATGTTTTTTATATACATAAATTGCGGCAAGAAATAGACTGGGTTAGAGAAATTCAAGTTAATCAAAAGTCTAAGGAAACTAGGTATAATACACAAACTCTTGAAAGCATACATGATTTTATTAATTTAAGTAATTGTTGGTGGGCGAATTCGACGTTTCAATGTTTGTTAAATATAAATTCAATATACAATACTATTCTTCTAGGACCTTCAAGTCTTTTGAAAGATATTTTCTTGGATTACAAAAATGCTTTACTTGGTGCATTAGATTTGGCACCTATTCGAAGATTGTTTTCAGCTACGTTTGCAATGGGTGAACAGCAAGATTGCGCACAATTTTTAATGGAATTATTCAATAAATTTCCAGTTCTAAGATTTGATTGTGGTTTCACTCTAGCTCTAAATGACAAATGTATTAATGATTGCAAGGCAAGCATAAAAACTAATAAGCAACTGAATAATCCAAGTTTTATTTTATATTTACCGGAAAAAAGAATTTGCACCACTCATGAATTAATTGAATATAATTTTTCTTGGAAAAATATTGATAATATTTGTTGCACGTATTGTAATGGAAATATGATAATGTAATATACAATATCAATTATTAGTCACAAGATAAATTAATCATTAGTAATAGGGTAATATAATATTATAAATCATAAGGTAAGATAGTTTAATAATTAGTAATAGGTTAATGTAATGCATATCATTATTAGTCATAAGCGAAGATAGTTTAATAATTAGTAATAGGTTAATGAAATGCATTATTATCAATTGGTCATGGGTTACTTAAATTACTTTCTCAAAATATATATAAATATGTTAACTTAAAAAGTAAGAGTTCAGTTTTGTAACAGGGTTCTATATGATTCAATAAATTATGTTATTAAAGTATCTGCTTTTATTATAATACTTTACAATAATATCTCGAAAGATTGAAAATCCTGGAAATGTTTTAATATTTTCATTACAACTAGCAGAAAGAAATGGAGTTGACAAAATAAATAATTTTAAATTAAATGGCGTACCTCAAGCAGAACTTAAATTTGAGGAAAACTTGTATGTTTTTTCTGGTGCAATTTTTCATCATGGCCATCTTCTACTTAGCAATAGTAATCACTACACAGCTGTGCTACGTAAAGGAAATATGTTTGTGAGAGGTAATGACACAATTGTTGAATTTTGTAAATGGCTTCGTAGTAGTAAAGACGCCTATATTTTATTTTATGTTCAAAAAACAATGTCATTTATCTAAAATAATATTAAATGAATAAAAATAAAAGCTATTTTATTAAAAATCTCAAGTTTTAGTTAATTAATAAAGAAACAAAGTATTCGAAAAATGAACATAATTTTTTAATAAATATAAATCTGTCTGCTGGGCATATAATATTTTTTTAAATTTTTTGAATGAATAACCAGAAAAAATCGATTTAAATTCATCTATTAATAGGACATGGACACTTGCTGATCAACGAAATAAATTCGTTTCAGTCGCTATTAGGCTCTTTATTCTCCTATTTTCATATTGAGATTATAGTATGGTAAAAAAAAAAATAAAAATTTGGCAGCACAATTATTTTAATAAAATTATTTCTAACGAAGGCTATCTCCGATTCTTTTACATGGGTATATTTGGTTTTGCCTAGTTTTAGGCAGTAACTAATTGAAAAATTCTCTATTCTGAAATTATTTTTCGCAAACCGAAAATCTTATCTCTTACATTGACAATATGGAAGTATTCGAACAATACGAACAAGTGATATCACAAAATTCAAAAGCAAATAAAACTAAAACGCGAATTTCGCCAGATATAAGCTATATGCTTAATAATTAACTGTAATGTCCTCTAAAAAATATCTGTTTTTTAAGAAATTCGATCGAGCCGTTTTCGCGTAGCTTTGGGGCAAGTGGTGAATTTTGATGTTTTTTTTGGCTAAATTTTACAAAAATTCGAATATCTCAGTTGTTAAAAGTGATAGAAACTATATTGAGCATGTTTTTGAAAGGTAAAATTTTATGCTTTAAAACGCTGTATAAAATTTTAATATGTATAATATATTAGCTAAAATAAAAATCTAGGGCTTAAATACGTGCTCAAGCAAAAAATCAGTTGAATTAATGTTCATGCTATACATTATTTGATTATTTGATTGGACTCAAATATGTGAAAATTTTAAGAAATTTGATCAAGCCATTTCCTTGCAATTGTAAAAAAACTGAAAAATTGTGATATTTTTTTGGACGGTGTATTCAAAGTTAAAATATTGCCACATTTTTAAGGATAGAAAAATTTTAACAAATTAATTTAAAAAAAAAAAGCTTAGTTTTTAATTAAACTAATTAATTTTTATGTAAAATGAATAGTAATTGAGATATTGCTTTTTTAAAAAAATGGAGTTTTTCAAAATAGCAAAAGCTTTTAAGTCCCATAACTTACTTAAAGCTTTAAATATAAAAACCATTAAAGCTTCTTTTTTTTTTTAAATTTAAGAGTAATTTTAACTTGTCATACAAACCTTATGTAAAATATTGCTCATTCTTGAAATATTAAAATATTTGCATTTTCTGCTAAATTAAAACTTGGCACCTGCACGTAAATATGAATTTTTCCGAAATTAAATTTATATGAGCTTATTAAAATAAAATATTGGCTTATAACTGATAGTTTTCTTAAAAGCTCAAATGCAAGATTTTTGAGTAACTTTGCAAAATGTGAAAAATTATTTAAGGTAAATTCCGCTAAATTTCAAATATCTCTCTAATTAGCAAATGTGATTTTTTTTTTCAAATATACAAAAGAAAAAATGTTAAGCTTTAAAATGAAGTATATTTCGTCAATATTGCATAAAAATTAGCTGTGATATGGGCTTGGAAGCATAACCAAATTTTCAAAGTTCAATGACCCTTACGAGACACTAGGGAAAAAAATTGATTGTTTGCAAGCTGATTTTTATCCGCATTTACTTTTTCTTTCGAACCATACCTTTTTTTAAAGCTTTTTTGATGGGCCGTACATTTCGAAAAAATGAGAGCCTAAATTATTTTCGTTTAAGCTTGATCCAAAATTTTTCAAATCCTTATAACTTTTGTATTTATTAACCGATCATAAAGATTGACCCCTCTAAAGTTTTCTAATACTTTAAGCTTTTTAGCGTTATAATTTGCACTAAATAGCTCAAAAATGGAAAAAACCAAAAGTTCAAAATGGGCCATAACTCTGAAAATTCTTGGAATTTGAAAATTATTAAAATCAATTTTTCTTTCCATTTTATAATCCTCTCAACTTCAATCATTACTTTTAAGATAATATGCACAGTTTCTAAAAACCCAAATTTGCTGTGTATATAGGAGTGTCGTTATATTTCGAATTATTTTCGAATATCAGTGTGTCACCCCGGAGACTGCCGTCTCCTTTGATATATATATATGTCCATATGGTGATATATATATGTTCATATAAAGATATATATATATATATATGTCGATAGCGATATATATATATATATATGTCGATAGCGATATATATATATATATATATATATACGAGTATATGCTCATATGACTGTGGTTCACTCATACCTTGAATAAAAAAAAGCAATGCGCTAATACAAAACAAAAACAAGAACAGCAACAACAACAAAAACAGAGACAAGACAAGACAAGACTTTTGATTGATTCGCGACTTCTCTAAGGCAATGACGGTCGTGAAGATGTCAGTCTAATAGGGACTATTCACTATTTTTTCCATTTGACGTCAAAACTTGCTTACCTCCTACCACTCGTGTACGTACATAGTGTAAAATATATACTTTAAAATGGTGTGGACTAATTTTATAATTGTGTGTGTATATTCAAGAGAGCTACACTTTCAAAGTAAAATTGAAAAAATTACTCATATTTTTATTTTAAAACATAATTTCAACTCTGACGTATAAACGCACTGATGTATAACCCAGCTTGTTTTGACAGATTCATATGTTTTCTTCGATGTGCACTCCTCGAAGGCAAAATGGAAATGATTTTATGGCATGTATGTATTAGTAAAGGACTAATACAAAAGAAACCGATAGCGATTTGAGAGTAGAAAATTAAACATGTTTAATTTTTTACTCTCAAATGACCCTTTCCATATAATTTATATGGGACGAGAGAGCCATTTGACGAGTTGGAAAAAATAGTGAATAGGCCCTATAAAGGTCAACATTTACGTATAAAGATCAAAATTACTAAACAAATTTTATTTATTATTATTTTTGGTTTTTTGTCTTTTTGGTGAGATTCTTTTAAATTGCAAACAAAATTTTTGAATAAAAAAAAAGTGGTAAGCACGGCTTGCCTTACTTCTTCTTTAATGTTTTTGAGGAAGAATCCACATTAATTTTTTATATAAATCTTTTATAAATTATTTTTTATTATTTAATTTAATATGAATTACTTATTTACACTATTTACATTTTATACATACTATAAAAAAATAATATATTTTAAAGTAAATATTTCAAAACTCAATTACTTATAACTCATTTTTATTTGTAATATGTCAACCAAGTAAATAATCAAGGCTTGCTTGACATAATACAAAAAACTTAAAAACTACTGCGTTTTGTTTTCCGTAATTATTAAAATTAATAATTTTAATGTCGCCACATTACTCCCCCACCAGTTGGATCAAAGATCCAACGAAATATAAGGAATAGAAATAATGTCTGAGAAAAGAAATTATAGCCATCTGTCATCTTTCTTTTTAAAGATGAAAAAGGTAGAGACTATGAAAATGAAAATCCCTTCAACAGCTAAAAGTTTTCTGGGAATATATACCAAATATATGATATAGACCAATTTTGATAAAACTGCAGTAGATTGCAGGTATTTATAATAAACCAAATTTGATAAGTCTGCAGTGGGTCACAGCTATTGGATATAGACCAGATTTAGTAAGGCTGCAGTGGGTTGCAGCTATTTGGTACAGACCAAATTTTTAAGCTCAAATTGAGTTTTAATATTGTACAACTAGGACTGTGGAATATTTTTCCAAAAGGAGGAGGTTTGAAAGAAACAGTGGATACGGAAGTTATTTAACAAAGTTATAAATATTAGAAAAAAAAAATTATATAAAACGCTTACAACAAAACAAGAACTTAAATTACCAAAAACTTACATTACAAATTATTTAAATAAAATAAAAGAGTATACTTGTTGAAAGATGGTAATAGCTGAAAGTCGATTGTTGCTAATCTTCCAATCCATTCCACTGAAGCATAAGAAAAATGGAACAGCAATCACAATTATTGGATTCATTCATATTGGAATTATTCATGATGATTGTGACTTGCGACATATTGCTGAACATGATAATGATATACCAATAACTACATGGAAAGCTGCAGCATAAATTGCGGCAAACCCTTGTGGAATTGCACTTTATAAATTTTTATAGTTTGAAAGTGAACGGCAGCTTGTAATAACTTCTCGCAATGCGTCTTCATTCTTTGGTTCATTATCTTTTCAAACGAAGAAGCTGTAGGTGCAGGAGAAATAAGTGAGCTTTTGCAAATTAGGCCAGTGTTAAATAAACGATAAATAAGCTGCCAGTTGCCAGTTGTTGCTAAATGTCGGGTTCCAACTATTATAAAAATGTTCTTCTCAATCTAATGTTGTCGATGTATTAAACTTCGTAATGGTACTGAAGAAATTTGTATAGATGGTTGATTTTTATAGTGCTGATGCGGAAATGGTCCGAATCCAAAATCATTCATATAAGAATTACTTCTTAAATTTTCAAATTCATCAGCAATACTCAATAAAAATTTTAAACGATGTTTCGTTGTCGGGTTCATCACTTGTGCTGACTATACTGGAAAATGTCTTCTTATTTTTCTAATGATAGTATAAGGCATGTTTGATGCAGCCTCACATCAGAAAATTAAAGGCTTTGTCCCGTGCCCAATATTAATTCAATGTCGGGTTCCCAAAAATAGGGGTTTTTCCGACAGTCGGGGTCACCAATATGTGGAAGAATTCACATTAATTTTTTATATAAATCTTTCATAAATTATTTTTTATTATGTAATTTAATATTAATTACTTATTTACACTATTTACATTTTATACATACTATAAAAAAATAATATATTTTAAAGTAAATATTTCAAAACTCAATTACTGATAACTCATTTTTATTTGTAATATGTCAAGTAAATAAAATCAAGGCTTGCTTGACATAATACAAAAAACATTAAAACTACTGCGTTTTGTTTTTCGTAATTATTAAAATTAATAATTTTAATGTCGCCACAATATGTATGTTCATATGGTGATATATATATATGTTCATATGGAGATATATATATATATATATATATATGTTGATATATTAGTCTAATAAAAGGAAATTTGCAAAGGAAAGGAAATTTGCAAAAAGAAATAATT
Organism: Acrocera orbiculus; assembly: GCA_947359355.1. Taxonomy (NCBI): domain Eukaryota; kingdom Metazoa; phylum Arthropoda; class Insecta; order Diptera; family Acroceridae; genus Acrocera; species Acrocera orbiculus. Next base: position 44,348,856 of record OX375756.1, on the reverse strand, counting down.
ATACATAATTTCCCCATATGAAATATATATATTTTATTCCCCATTATAATATCATTTTGTACATATGTATATGAACAAATTTTCTTGTAGTTTTTTGTAGTAATTCCTACCACAAACAAAACTTGATTGCCCCCTATCTAAAATAAAATAACAAAAATAATTTGTTTAGCAAGATGTAAAATGGAAAATGGACAAGAAATTGTGATGGTTGCCGTTTATATTTCACCAAATCAAAGCGTAAAAAAATCATCGATTTTATCCACAAAAACTTACTTATTTACACTCAACTCTTTCAAATCAAGATCTTCATAAGCTATCAATGATTTTGAGTGGAGACTTTAATGTTGACTTTTCATTTGACAAATCGAAGCCCTTACTTGATTTTTTGAATTCAACTTTAAATTTATAAATATCAAATGATCCAAATAAGAGCACAACAAAATGTGGAACGACGCTTGATGCAGTTTTTTTTAGATATTTGAATGGATTTAGATCCAAAGTCTATACAACATATTTCAGTTTTCATAAGCCTATCGTTTTACTTCTGGAATATAATACTGAGCTTCAATCAACGTAAAGCACTCCTTAAATAGATTATATCGATTGCAATAGGTTATAAGTTATGAATATTAATACCAGTCAATATATATATAAATATATTATTTGTTGTATAATTATATTTTATTACAATAGAATGTTCCATAAACACTCTTAAGTTTTCACTTCTACCGTGTGGTCTTAAGTACACACTTGATTTTTTTTTATATAATAGAAAGATATTGTGCTGCTAGAAAAGGGGCTGAAATTGCGTTACAAGCAAATGAATAGAATACAGACAAACCAAATGATTTGCATTTTGTCTGCAGTTGAAAGAATTTATAAATAAGAAATATATGTCCAGCATTGAAATCATACATTTTATCCCCAGAAAAACACCCTGCTGTAATACACTAATTTTTCTCTAATGAATGTTTAGAGCTATGCTTAAAATTTATTCATGTGAACACATCTTTATTTAACGATTTATTCAAACCCAGTAGGAAATTAGGAGAGCTTATCTTGGACTGGAGTATACTCGCTATTAGTGCGTTCCCACCGCACGAATTTACTGACAAATTTACTAATGAAAGCCCTATACAAAAAAATAGCGTTCCCACCGCACGAATTTACTGAAGAAAATTATTAAACGTCAAAAGTGTTAAAGAGTTATTATTGTGTGGAGTGTTATTAATAATTATTTAAATTAAAGTTAAATTAAAGCATTAATATAAATTATGGAACTAAGCGAAAGACAGAAAGAAATATTATCCGCTGTAGTACCTGTATTTCAAGCTGTAATTCAAAATTTAATGGTAGAAATGGAATTATTAAATATAATTATTACAGCTTGTAGGGATAGATTGTATAACTTTAGAGAATGGTCATGTTTTAACGATGTTTTAAAACTTCAAAAGTAAAATATATTTTAACTGAACACGGAGTGAAGGAACTCGATCCAAATACAAGGTTTTTTTCATTTCAAAATATGAATTTGATGGATTAAATAGTTTAATATTTTAGAGTTTATGGTTCATGTGGTAGATTATTTATTTTATCAAATGTTCCCAAAATGCTTGACGAACTTAAACAAAAACAAGATACATGTGAAAAACTAATGGAACAATTAAATGATAAGAAAGATTATATAGTTAGAAATATTAAGAAACAGGAAACTAGTTTAAGGGAATTAGTACAGCAAAAAAAAAGATGCTGAAACAAAATGACTTTAATTTATTTTATTAAAATTCATCTAAATTGAAATCTGCATATGTTGCAAGCTCATTACCTAAATTACGATTATGTTTTGGCTTATATTTTTAAAGAAATATACTTTGGGCCCATTTATTTACAATTTTTCCTGATCACATTATTATTTTTGAAGCTATCATTCGTACAATTTTAGCCATTTTTTGTATACATTCCTCAGAAAGAAATGGTGGATCAGCTATTACTATATCAAAGGTATTATTGTAGAGTTTTAATGTTTCATTACAAGAATTTATATCGTAATATATAAAATCCTGACCATATGCAGAAAATCTTTTATAATATTCAAAAATATTAACTAAAATGAAAAGATTATTTGGTTAGAAAAATTAATTTATTATTAACTAAACGATATACCGTTTTTGTGAATATTCTTAATAGGCAAATATAATGAAGGACAAGAAAGAAGGCCAATTTTATTATTTTCATTTGTAATTATACATTGACATATCTTTGCGAGATATTTTTTCAGTTTTTGAACAGCAAATAATTACAATTTAGTCACTATAATTAATATAATAAACTCTTACCGTTTTACGAAATTTATTTTCATACATAAGCCATATCAAAATTAACCTCACAAAAAATTTTACACTACTGTCAGAATGACCCAGAAGCTTCGTTCTTTTCAAATAGATGAGAATTCCCCTCCATGCTGCCATATGACATTTCAGTAAATTTCTATATTTACTGATGAAATTTCCGTGGTAAATTTACTGAAATTTACTGAAGTGACTTACAATTTTCTCATATAAAATCTATGAATGTCAGTAAATTCGTCAGTAATTGGGCGGTGGGAACGCACTATATGCGAACAAAATATACCTCCAAAGTAAGGCAAAGAGGAGTAAGTTATTAGAGCTTTTACTCATATATTTACAGGAGCTCTTTTAATGGTGTGTATCATATAGTGTATATCCATGAATATATACTACGTTTGGTAGTGTTTGTTTGAAAGTTATAATTTTTGACATTTCGGAAAGTACGCGTGTTATGTGATGTGTTAAAAAATTAAAATTGATTATATATATGTTTAGGGAACTATTTTTGTTTAATTAATTTTATTATAATTACTGTCAATGTATGGTTTATTTAATTTTCAATAAAAGAATAGTCAAAGTTGTGACTTTGTTTAGGTTAAGTCATTGTAGTAAATTTAAGTTTTTATTTTATAATTGTTCAATTGTGAATTCATATTAATGGCGCTGAATAAATGAAATATTTGTAATTATAAACTATGTTTAATTTAACCCATTTTTAATTATTTTATAAATTATATATGTATATTTATTTTCAGACTTACACTTTAGTTAAAGAAGGAGAGCATATAACACATCTATCCCAGTTTTACTTATTTTTATAATATATATATATTATTTCAAAGAGCTTTTAAATTAAAAAGCTTAATTATATTCTCCTATCTAAAAATGCTACGCACACATATGCATCATTGGTTTGCATGTGTAATATTACTACTCCAAAACGTAGCATGTCCCAGCAAGAAATTTAATGCATCTTAAGTGATGTTTTAATGAGTTTTGTTTGACTCAGAAGTCCTTAGCATTACCTTAGTTTTTATACAAAAGAAAAAACTCCTTAGTTTTGTATGAAGAGGAGCCGCTTTTAAGGAGATTTACATGTATGCACGAATAACATGCCTTTGCATATGTATGGGTGTTATTTCTGGGGCATGCGCGTACATTGAAAAAGCTTTAGAAAAGCTTTATTGCATGCATATATATATATATTTCATATGATTTTCGTTGTAAACCTAAAATTTAAAGTCAGATTTATAAAAGAAAAAAAAATAGTTTTACGTTTCAACTGGTTTATTTTTAATTATTTTTACAAATTTAGAACTAAAAACAAATTATTTTATTTCCTTATTCACACACATTTAAATGTCAACAAAAGTTGGTTTTAATAATTAAATTTAAGTTCTATTTTAAATGAATTAAATTAAATTTAATAAAACATATTTGAAGTTAATTAAATTATATTGCAATTAAATTTATATTTAACTTTTTATCAAAACTAAACTATATATTAAAACCATTTTAAAAAAACACAGCTACTTTAATTTTACCACGTGCACTCCCCTACTAGTATAATTATAAAATGTCAACCAAAAACTTAAAAGGGAACACTTAAAACGTATACGTATATTACTCATGCCTATATGGATTAGTTTGATAGCCGTATGTGAGTGCCTATAAACGAATAAAAATGCTATCTCCTTAGTATGCCTTAGAATTTAAGGTACAGCGATGTGGTTCGACCTTCCGTCTATTGATTGTTTAATTTCAAATGTAAACTTTAACTTCTCCATTTTCTGACAATAAATGTCGTTTTATAATGTTGTTTTATAATATTGGAAGTTTTATAAGGTTAGAACGACGCAGTCAAACACAAATTGTTTCTCTGTAAGAGGTTTATTTTATTTTAGGTACATGAAATGACATTAAAAGTGTATTTACGTTAGGAAACTTACATACCTGTAAGAGAAACGACATTTAATGTTTATTATTAACTACTTATGTCTGTTCCTAATCCTAATATTAGACAATAACATTAATTTATTCTTGTTTTACACTTATGTCGAGATGCCTATAGGTTATAACAAAGTGACAATCAATTATAGAGCTCAAAACGTCAATTGTCAATTCAATGACAAATGACGTTTAACTAAAGAAAATTATATTTTTTCTTTACATATCTATGCTTGCGTGATATCGCAAGCAATTCCTTGAAGTGTCAAGACATCTAAAAGTTGATCTGGAAAGGAAAGTGTTCAAAAAATTTATAATATTGTTGTATAGTAGGCGAATGTTGAGAAGTAGGCGAGCTGTCAGTTAGACTAGATATAAAAGGAGGCGACCGAGTGGGGAGACAGTCAGTGAGTTGCCGGATTTAGATCAATAACGAATGTTTTGATGTCTGTAATGTTTAATGTTTAATTGTTTGATTTTTTTGTACCGTTACTATCTTGTAATAAATTTGTATATAATATAAAGTGGATTTATATAACATTGGTGTCAGAAGTGGGATTAATTACAAGTAATAGTGATGGAAAAGAAAATTGAGGAATTAACTTTCAATGAAATCAAAGGAGAACTCCGAAAACGAGGAGCAGCGACTAATGGTAAAAAGGTGGAAGTGTTAGAGACACTTCGTGGCCTTATGGAAAACGAAGGAGTAAATCTCGAGGAATATGTGTTCCAGCTGAATGGTGGCCAGGAAGATTTAATTCAGGTTGAGCCAAGTGGAATAGACAATTTGATTCAATCATTAAGGGAGATGATGAAGAAACAAGAAAGGAAGATGGAAAAACAAGAAGAGTCTATGAAAATGATGATTAAAAAACAAGAAGAGTCTACGAAGATGATGAACGATAATCTGAGGGCAATGATAGAGCAATTGGGAAACAACCAAGGGAGGATTAACCACACGGAGGACAGAATTAATGAAATTGAAGGCAGAATCAACGTTTTAGAGAGCAGCACAGTACAACAGGGGAATCTTGGTAATTCAGCCACAAAGAAACTAAAGCCTCCAACTTTTGATGGGAAAACAGCTTGGTCCGTTTACAAAATACAATTTGAGGCAGCAACATGTGATTTAACCAGCAAGGAAAAGGCAACAGCATTAGTGCTTGCTCTAAGGGGGTCTGCAGCAGAATTGCTACAGACTATATCAATCGAAGACCGAGAAGATTATAATTCATTAATAAAGATAATAGAGCTACGATATGGAAGTCATCATTTACAGCAAGTTTATCGAATGCAGCTACGAAACAGAATGCAGAAACCTGGAGAAAATTTGCAAGAGCTACACCAGGATATCGAACGTTTAACCCGCTTTTCCTATCCTCAGCAAGGAAGTGAATTCCAGGAAGAGGTGGCAATAGAAGCATTCGTAAATTCGATAGCAGATCGTGATTTGCAACAGGCAGTGCGGTTATCTGACAAGAAGTCCACAGCGGAAGTATTAGGTTTTAGTCTAGCTTATGAATCAGCTAAGCAGGCATCTAAAAATATACTTCGAGTACGTGAAGTGGTAGAAACGAAAGAACAACGGAAAAGCTCGACTAGACGATATGGAAATGTTACATGCTGGATTTGTAGAGAAAAGGGGCACATCGCCCGAAATTGTAAATCTAATACGTTCAAACAACAACACGAAGGAACTTACAGGAAGTCCTCGTGCCAAGTTCAGCAGGATAACTAGAGGCTACCAATCTCGTGGGGGAGAGATTGGGAGGCAGAAGAAGTTCCCCTAAAGTCATTATAACTAGAATTCAACGTACTAATAATAGTTTGTTAATTATGGGCAAACTTAACAATATAAAAATTCACATCACAGTAGACACCGGCGCTTCAAAATCTATCATTAGATCTGACCTTGTAGATAATCGAAGGATTTTCAATACTTCGACATATGAGTTAAAAACCGCAACTGGAGAGAAAGCTAAAGTTTATGGAGAGATACGACAAAGAATTACCATGGGCACCATGGAATTTGTGCAGAACTTTCTGGTTGCTGATATAATGGATGAATGCATACTAGGATTAGATTTTATGACCACATACAAAGTACAATTAAATATCAGGGATGGTATTATGACGTACAAGAGTTATAAAATACCAATGTTGTTGGCATTAGGTGAAGGAGCTGAGTTACGGAAATCAAATGGGAAAATGAGCATATCACCTTACGAACGGAAATTATGCGCAGGATTAGAAGTAGGAACATACCAGCCGAAAAAGGAAATATCTGGAACTCTTGACCAAAATAATGATAGAAGAAAACTGGAAATTTCTCAAGCAATACTATTGAAGGAAAATTTGAATAAGAGTCAGTATGATGAAGCTAAGGCGTTGATAAACAAACACGTTGATATATTTACAACAAATGACGGAGACTATGGGAAAACGAGTCTGGTTCAACATGAGATAAATACTGGTGATGCAAAACCGATAAAACAAGTACCAAGAAGAATACCTTTAGCTAAACAAGCTGAGGTGGACGCTTTGATTGCAGAGATGCAAACTCATGGGATAATTGAAGAATCAAAAAGTCCTTGGTTGTCACCTGTAGTCTTGGTGAAGAAAAAGGATGGTAGTTCACGTTTCTGTGTTGACTACAGGTTGTTAAATAATGTTACAAGAAAAGATAGCTATCCATTACCACGTATAGATGATACCTTGGACACACTTACTGGTTCCCAATGGTTTTCAACGATAGATTTAAAAAGTGGATACTGGCAAGTTGAGCTGGATTCGGAAGCTAAAGAAAAGACTGCATTTTCAGTTGGAAAAGGACTATGGCAATTCACCGTGATGCCTTTTGGATTATGTAATGCTCCTGCAACATTTGAGAGGTTGATGGAATGTGTATTACGAAGACTCATAGGGACAACATGTTTAGTGTACCTTGATGATATAATTATAGTTGGGAAAACCTTTGAAGAACATGTGGAGAACGTCCGAAAAGTGTTCCAATGTTTAAAAAATGCGAATTTGAAGCTTAACCCTGTAAAATGCAAATTATTTAGGAAGCAGGTGAAATATTTAGGGCACATTGTATCTCCAGATGGCATCACAACAGATCAAGAGAAAATTGAAGCTGTTAGAAATTGGCCAGTACCGAAGGATAAAACTGAACTGCGTAGCTTTTTGGGCTTGGCTACATATTACCGTAGGTTTGTTAAACATTTTTCTGACATTGCTGGAAGCTTACATCAATTGACGGAAAAAAAAAGCTATTCAACTGGACACCATTATGTCAGGAAAGTTTTGAAAATATCAAGCGGGAGCTTTGTAGCGCACCGATGCTTAGTTATCCAAACTTAGGAGTGCCATTCATATTGGATACGGACGCTAGCAATATAGGGATTGGCGCTGTACTTTCACAAGCTATTGATGGAAAGGAATATGTATTGGCTTATTTCAGTAGGAGACTATCAAAGCCTGAAAGGAATTATTGTGTCACAAGGAAAGAATTATTAGCAATGGTCATGGCCATAAAGCATTTTCACAAATATTTATATGGGCAGAAGTTTACTCTTAGAACCGACCACGCCTCTTTAAAGTGGCTGCTGTATTTCAAGGAACCTGAAGGTCAAATAGCTCGATGGATTGAGCGCTTACAAGGGTACCAATTTGAAGTGATACATCGGAGAGGAAATATGCATCACAACGCTGATGCTCTATCCCGCCGCCCATGCAAGATTGATTGCAGACATTGTTGTAGTATGGAAAATAAAAATTCATCCGCAATATTAAGGATTACAATACAACCTATGGATGGTTGGACTAACGAAGAAATTCGACGATTACAGTTAGAGGATAAGGACATTTCCTTATTGCTACAATGGAAAGAAAGGGGGATGCGTCCGGAATGGTGTCAAATCTCTGCTGAAAATAAAACCATTAAAACTTACTGGGCTCAGTGGAAATCACTGAATGTTGAAGATCGAATATTAAAACGTAGATGGGAATCAACCGATGGAACATCTTATAGGATGCAGATAGTAGTACCTCAAGATAAAGTGAAGAATGTCTTACAGGAAATGCATGATGGACCGTCAGGAGGGCATTTGGGGATGAATAAGACATTGGTAAAAATACGCGAGCGATTTTATTGGGTGAATATGCATGATGACGTAGAAGAGTGGTGTAGGAAATGTATGAAGTGTGCAGCTAGTACGGGACCAAAAAGGAGACAGAGAGGAGAGCTCCAAATATATAATGTAGGTAGTCCATTTGAACGCATAGCAGTAGATGTGGCAGGACCTTTCCCAAGATCGGATGGCAATAATCGTTATGTCTTGGTAGTAATGGACTACTTCAGCAAATGGCCAGAAGTATATGCTATTCCAAACCAGGAAGCGACAACCGTAGCTGAACAAATTGTATCTAATTGGGTTAGTAGATTTGGAGTTCCAGGTGAATTACACTCAGATCAAGGACGGAATTTCGAATCTGAAATATTCCAGGGAATATGTAGTCTTCTAGGAATAAAAAAAACAAGGACAACTGCATTACATCCACAATCAGACGGAATGGTGGAACGATTTAACAGAACTTTAATAGAGCATTTAAAGAAGATGGTGAATGAGCATCAAAGGGACTGGGACACCCATATACCATTATTTTTAATGGCTTACAGGGCAGCCATTCATTCAACAACTGGCTACACACCTGCAAAAGTGTTATTCGGCAAGGAGCTACGTCTGCCAGGAGAGTTAAAGTTTGGGATTCCCCCAAGTCGGAATAAAGATTTACCAGGTTATATTTCGGACCTCCGTCAGAAGCTAGCTACTATACATAATCAAGTCAGGAAGAAAATAAAGTTGGCTACCGAACAAATGAAAACAAGATATGACGCTAAGAGCAACAATGCAGGTTTTCAGGAAATGGACAAGGTTTGGCTGTATAACCCACAGCGAAGAAAAGGTAAATCACCAAAATTATCACAGCCGTGGGAGGGACCATACACAATAACAACCAGGATAAACGACGTGGTGTATAGAATCCAGCGCTCTCCGAAGGCCAAATTTAAGGTAGTACATGTGGACAGACTTACGCGTTATAATGGAGATGACAATTAAACAAAAGAAAATAAATTGTATTGATCGGGACGATCAAATCTTAAAAAGGGGGGCAGTGTTGTATAGTAGGCGAATGTTGAGAAGTAGGCGAGCTGTCAGTTAGACTAGATATAAAAGGAGGCGACCGAGTGGGGAGACAGTCAGTGAGTTGCCGGATTTAGATCAATAACGAATGTTTTGATGTCTGTAATGTTTAATGTTTAATTGTTTGATTTTTTTGTACCGTTACTATCTTGTAATAAATTTGTATATAATATAAAGTGGATTTATATAACAATATAAATAAAAACAATGTCCAGTTAATTAAAATAGTTTTATTTAATTGTTGGCATATAAAGTGTTTATATAAAAAAATCTTAGATTCAAATAATTTTTTTACAAATAACTTAATTTTAATACATTATATTTCTTAACCTGAAAATTTCCTTGTGAATTATGTATTTTTTAAAAAATTAAATAATTAATTACCTTAATTTTTTGTGTCATTCACTTTATTTTTTTTATAATGTTAAATAATCTTACCTTTTAAAAATAAGTCGGCTTTGAGTTAATATTTTTTTAAAACTTCACTATTATAAAGCAAATACTGAAATTAATATCACACACTTTGTTTTTAGAACTGTTAAAAATAAAACCTTATTTTGCTTATTATCAAAATTTCAAAAATATGTATATATTACGTATAAAATTCCAAAAATATGAATATATTATGTATACTAATGTTTATTTACTTACCAAATTAGTTTTTTTTTAACATTTTAAATCCGCGTAAAATCCGTATTTCTGGGAGTCCGTATAAATGTTTGCTGGGTAATCCCCGACTCAATGCATACATAGCAAAATTACTCCTGCTATACTCGCATTTCCTACTGGGAAATGATCCATGTAAAATAGACGAGCTTCTCAAAAGTTCGTGTATTCCATAAAAAAGCACACAAACCAGTTAAAAAATGAATTAACTCCTCTGACCATAAGATATAAGTTAACAAGAATTTTAGAGAGCAGTCAAATCACAAAAATTATTTTATGGGCTTTTATATGCTTGTAACTTTTATCACAATTGCATCCAGACTTGCAAAAGTATATGTACAAGAGATATACCAAAAGCTATTACTGCAGATGCATTCGTTAGCTATGACTAAGATTTGTTCGACGTAGTAAGTTACGTATCAGATTACGTGAATTATGTTACAAAAATGAATAGAGATGAAAAGCAACACAGAACAGTGCTGTATGGAGATGTTAAACAGTTTAAAAAAAAGCGGAATACAATTCAAAACCTCCTGGCAATTGTTCAGTACCTTCTTTGTGTGCCAAAGACGCGTTTATGAATGCCATATGGACATTAACTTCACATTAAGCTTTGACTCATTACTTGCATTATAAAATTTAATATAGGTGATTGTAATTTTTTTTACTAAATTCTTAACCAAACCCAGAAAACTGCATTAGTTTCATCATATAAAAAGATTTTACCAATACATTAAAAAATTTGCAGCGGAGATTTCATGAAAATTGGGAAATAAACCAATTTTTCATCGCAAAGAAAAAAGGTTTGAAACAATTCAAAGAAAAATCCTAAACATATCCACCTATCTATAACATTCGGGTATCGATTATAAGATTGTTTCCTTAAATCTACTACAAATATAAATGATAATTTTTAATAACCAAATTTGAAGAAAATATCAGATAAATCAGTCATTTCAAACGGTAGGAAACCTTTAAAGTGATTGTAAATGCTAATAAAAGAATTTTAGTTTTAAATTAAAGTGGAAAGGTTACAACAAGAAGGATAAAAATATAAAAAAATCCTAATTATTTTTTCACACTAAGCTTTGTTTAATATATTTTGTAATATATGTGTTTACTTTGATGACTAACTTGTTTATACTAGTTTAACATTATTTATTGATTATACAAAATATCAGATGACATTTTGCAAATCTTGTCAATTTTTAAAATTAATTTTTAACCGGTACATAGGTTAATATAGCAGCTGAATATGGTGACATAGGTATCTGATCGGAAAATGCCTTTCCCCTTTAAAAAAAAATATATAAAAGAAATTATATAAAATAAAATTTTTAACAACTTACTTAACGGATACATTAGTTATATTGTAATTGTCACTAAGTAAATCGTAAGTTACTTTCTCTGGCAGGTTTAAAGAACTGAAATTCCCAATAATCTCCTTATTTGTCGGATTGAGTACAATTAGAAATCCAGGATTTCCAGATTTTATTCTAAAAAATTTTTAAATATTATTTTATTTTAAAAGACATATTTATCATATTAATCTTTAATTTTAAAATTGTAAAATTTACCAAATATATAAATTTTTTTTCGAAATATTAAAAAAATTAACTTTTTTAAACATTTGAAGGTTACAGATCTGATTGTCTGTAAGCTATCCATGTAGTAAAAATATTTATAACGGCATATCTGTAAGTATATACTAAAATACCAAATTTAATTTTTTTCAAATTCATTGGATGCTACTGGTTTCATCCAGACCACCTTATGTTTTAGAGGATATAAAGTCTAGAAGTAGGATTCACAATCTCAAGTAGGTACAACTACTAAAGATATATTGAACACACTGGCTCAAGCACAGTAAATATAATTTTTCACATATCATCATAAAAAAAAGAGAAACACCTCTGACCAAAATAATGTGCCATCTTTGGAGAACTGGTTTCAATAGCAGCCAACTTCTTTTTTTCTCGCAGATTAATGTAAATAAGGGTGCCATTAGATCACAAAAATTATAGAAAAGTAAGGGCGAGTAAAACTAAATAAACATATAGGTAAAAGAAACTTGGACGGTGCCGGAAATTCAAAATATTGAGAGGATATTTCAAAATCAACTTTCGAAGCTGCTTAGTGACAGTAAAATGAAATTAATTACGTATAGCTCATCATCAATTCAAAAAAATCTAGAATCTCAGAAGTGAAAAGAAACATTGAAAATCTACCCAACGGGCAGGACACTAAATATTCTATTGATACCCATATAGAATTAAATGAAAAAAATTTTTTATAAATAAAAGCAAGCTGTGCAAATTACTTTTTGAAAGTTTGGGAAAACCATACCGACCACATTTGGCTTTAGTTTTAACTTGTTATGCTTTTCGTAAAGATTAAATTAGTTGTAATTGAAAAATGAATATACTTTAGAAACTTAAACTGAATTATTTTAAAAATTTAACGGTTTTACCTTTCTCTAATGTATTCAAATTAAGACATGTGAAAGAAAAAATACTTTAAAATTTTTTGAGTTAATTTTAAATATTATTACCTGGAAAACGCTATAAGTTCGCTTTTATTGTGTAAAGTGAACGTACCATACATGAACGATGGTGACATTCGCATATTATTTAATTGTTCAAAAAAGTTCTCATTTATTGTTTCATTTAAATAAAAATTATTTGATAAAACGACGACTCCTGGCATTAACATAAAAAACATATTATAAGCGGATATATCAATTTTTGAATTTTCATCTAAATTATAATTCCATTGCATCCAGGCTGCACTATCGACTGTTTCAAAAATTTCTCTTAATTGATGATAAGCATTATCACTATCAATTGAGTTCCGTAAAATTGAAAAATTTGAACCATAAAATGGTAAATCAATACCAAATTCATCGTATTCTGTTTTATAAATTTCTGGATGGATCATATCTTCACCTACTGAAAGAAATCCTTCTCCATTTGTTTGATTTCTAACAAATAATCTGAATTCATTGAGAAGATCACCAATCCCATTTTGATATGTAGTTTGATTAAGAATCCACAAATTTTCAAATTTTTGAGAATCAACATATTTAGATTCGATTGTTTCTTTAAATTTTGGATCTATGATAAAATGTTTTGAGTTAAATAATCGAAACCCTTTTACACCTAAGGACATTAAATGATTTAAAGTATCTTTGAGAAAAATTTTAACTTCATCATTATTCATTTGTATATCATATTTTCCATCACCAAACTGAGACAAAATATAATTGTTTGGTAGAATTTCCTTAAAAACCAAGCCATTGCTCCCAATTTGCCAATTAACTGCTTCATTCTCTTTTTTTATCCATATAAATGGTGTACGTTTATCAGAATATTTTATTGCGTTTTTCAACAATAAATTTTCAGCAGTGACATAGTTTGGAGTTATATCTAAAACTACATTTATCCCATGAATACTAAAAAAGACAAATTTCAAAAATACATATATCATTTAATAAAGTTAATTTGTTACCTATATTCTTTTGTTAAGCTTTTAATCTTAGATTCAATTTCACTCCCTCCAATAGAATATGTAAGATCGGCAGGAACTTCATAAATTACCCCCTTCGCGTTTACTTTTTTAGCTTCAATAATATCATGTTCATATTGTTCTATCGAATCATATTTTACAAGTGGGCCTTGTTTCCACCATGCTAATGGCATCGGCGCCGCACATTTAGGTGCATTAACAATTATTAAAACTGCACCTACTAACATTGCTGCCCACATAAGCCAAAATACACAGAAAAATATCCATCGAAGACGTATCCAGAATGGATCATTTGCATATTTCATTAGCTCCTCCTTTGTCATACCAGTAAAAGTCTGGGAAAAAATTAAACGATTTAGTATTCAATTTATATAAAATTAGCTTGATAATTAAAAGAATAGACATAATTGTTTTAATCATAATTAAGAAAAACAAACCTTATCAATTGCTCCAATATCAATTTTAGCATCTCCATTAGTAAGGTCCTTGTTTATAAATTTAACTTCTTCTTTTTTAGCAAGTTGCTCCTGCTCACTATCAAAAAGCATTTTTTCATCTGCACCATCGTTAATTTTTTCATTATTTTGAGCCATTTTCTGATCTATTGCCTCTAACAAAATATAAAAAAAATACAAAATTTTAACTAACGTAAAATGTATACCAAAAAAACCCTAATTTATTTAACAAACTAGCTTGACACTTTATACATACAAATTTTAAATGATATAATTAAATGTCATTTATTTGTTAGAAGTTTTCCAATCAAAGAGCCGACATAATTATTGTTATTTTAGAAAAACAGAAAATTACTAGTTTACTAAAAAAATGAATGACTTTACATATGGGTGTATATGAAAACATCAAAATTTTAACACACCAATTTTTAATAAAGTTATATTATATAAAAACTGTAATTATTACATTTGATATATCAAAAATACAGTGGGAATGTGTGGATATGCTTACATTTAAATATTACTAATGAAATTTTCAATAATGTTTCATTCGATTTGTGAAGCTAATATATTAAAAAAATTAAGGTTACTTTGAGCCATGCTTAGTTTAATTTTTAGTTACTATGAATATCACTAATTTTTCCTAAATATATAAACATTTAAAACTTTCATACTATATTTAAAATAATTAAAATCTTTAATTTACCTGACACAATATCACTTGAGTCCCACGCAACTTTCTTGGGCTTTTGAGCAGAATCGAAATTGTTGACGTCGTGTTCTATAATATTACCTTTATCAGCTTCAATTGTCTTATTCATATTTATATATGTATATAATTAACAAATTGCTTATGTATAGTTATCGCTGCTTAAAAACATTAGGTTAAGTTAAATGTGTAAAGAATAATATATTCTATAAATCGTTTAAGATAAGAAATATGCACACAGCTAAATAAATCTACAATGCTTTCTTGTGAGTAAAATATATTAAATAAACAAAAAAGCTCTTATTAAACCAAAACGAAACTTTATGTACGCACATACATATGTTGATTTGACATTTGGACTTTATTGGTTAAGATGTTCAAAATCATAAAATTGAGTCTTTTTAATATAACTATTTTATTTACTTAAAATATAGAAACTTTAATTTTTCTTAAACAAAATTAAAAACACGAGGATTTAAATAAAACAAGCGAATTAGCATGAGGACAAATATATTTCTCAGGAACCACAGTTATTATACAAATTTATTTTCAGCAATTCTTTATTCAGGGACAGATTTAGTACAATGAATTTGGGGTGGATTTGCTGTAGCTGTAGATAATGCCACATAAACGCGTCTTATACATTCCATTTTATTCTATTTATTGTATAATAATTTACTTATTATTTCTACGACAAGAAGATACCCGCAAGGCCGAGCACTTTTCCCCCTTCTTTGGCTGATAATTGTAGATGAACTGCTTAACAGGCTATGACAAGCTGGCTTTCACTTTGTAGCTATGCCGACGACATAGCAATCATAGTGAGAGGAAAATTTGAAAACACTTTAATAGAGTGTATGAAGCATGCTTTAAACATAGTTAAGAACTGGTGCAGAGATGTGGGGTTATCTGTTAACACACCGAAAGTCAGATGTGTACCCTTTACTCAAAGGTGAAAACAGAAATTTAACTCACTAGAGCTAGATGGAGTTAGCATTAGCTTGAGTGATGAGGTTAAATTTCTGCGGATAATAATAGACAAAAGCCCCCACATAAAATACGTTAAAATAAAAGGCCATTAGACCTCTATTTGCTTGCCAGTCTATGGTTACAAGAAGCTAAAGCCTCATATGATTCTCTGGATATACCAAGCATTCACATTCATATGGGGTGGTGGCATGTTGGCATAAGACGGGGGAAAGAAAATACAACGAATGCTGTCAAAATTAGAGAGAGCTGCTTGTGTGCCACAGGTGCTGTGAAATCCGCACCCACGGCTGCACAAATCCTATGCCTTACCCCACTGCAGGTGGCATGGAAAACGACAGCTTCGGGAAGTACTGGTCCCCTTAACTCGAAATTTACCAGCATACCGGGAGAGGTTTGTATTCCCTGTCAAGTAATTAAAATTATAGACCACATGGATCGTAAAACAGACTGTAAACGAAAGTTTGGTATACTGATGGATCCAAAATGGACTTTGGACTATTCCTGCTCCTATGAGCAGGGACTAACGGTTCGGGCTACAAGAGTTTTATAGCTCTAGGTAAAAGCCATACCGTTTTCCAAGTGAAAACTGTTGCTATTGAGACCGCTACAGGTACAGGATAAGGAACCTAGACGAGGCAAGAAAGTTGGACAAAGAGTCCCTTAGAGTATTTATATGGACCTTTCCTTAAGTACCTCCATAGAATGGGAAAATAAACGACTCCAAATTGCAGATTCTGTCACGAAGTAGAGGAGACGCCTACTCACATGCTCTTTGACTGTGGAAGGGTAGTCTGAGAGTAAAGTATCTTCACACTCGACAATTGACTGCATGGTCGGGAATAGGTTTGAGAGATATCCTAGCAGTGGCAAGGGAACTGGATATTACGTTTCCATAATAACATGTTTAGCGGGCTGCACAATAGATCAAGACTGGTCGCGGTGCATTTTGCCCCCTTTCTTCTACGACTACTATTACTTTTACTTTATAGCGGGTCAAATAACCCCTTAAGGTGGCTATAGACTACAACTAAAAGTGGACAACTTTTGCTTCCTTCTCCATATAAAAACCTGTTTTCTGGGACTTTTCGGGTAGATATTAAACATAATGTTTGATATTTTTCTGATTTTTACATGCCCTCCACTAATACACTCAAAGAAAAATTCATTTTTCTATTTTCTTCGAGTTGTGCACATCGGTCTCTACCATATGATATATCAAATGGTGGGATTGCACTATGTGTGGGCTTGTACTGCAAAGTTTTTTTTCAGGTTAAATGATAAGCAAATTTAGTTTGTATTTTTTCTAATGGATTAAGTTAGTATGCAAGTAATTATTCAATTATTTAATTACATAAATAAAAAATTATTACATGGTAATATTGAAGAGGAAACACATGTAAATATATTCCAGGAAAATAAAAATTTGGGCAGTTTAATTCATTACCCATAAGTGAAACAATTACCATTTAATACTAAGTTTAACCAATAATATTTAGGACAATTAAAGGATTTCAAATGCATAATTTGAAGAAAGGAACTTCAAAAGAAATTATTTTCAATTGATTTAAATTCAACTATGTCAAATATAAATATTTCACAATTTTTGTAGGTAGGATAACATACAAAAAGATAATTCTATTTCAGCAATACTTGATAATGATCAACAAAAAAGTTCTATAAAAAGAAGTAACATTATTATTTTATATTTATTATAATAATTAATTTCCAAGTTGTAGACACTTTTTGAATATACTTTGTTAAATAAATATATATTTCATGTTATTTTTGTTTTAAATATTATTTTTACTTATTTCATTTTAACTTATGTGTTATTATTTATATTTAAATGTAATTTATTTTATTTAAATTTGATTTATTTATATTTCTTTTATAACTTCACAACTTTTCTCAATTTTCAAACCTTTTACTATAAAAAAATCATATACAATTATATATTTGATTTAAAAAAATATAGGTTCTATAACAGTGCTATTCAATCTTTCTTTTTGAGGTGCTAAATAAGTGGCACCGAAAACTTACCGGGTGCCAAATTCCATATTTCTGTTTTAAAAGTTGAAATAAGACTTTTTATCCAAAAAAAGAAAGGTTGATTTTATATTCATACTTTATTTTAAACTTTATTTTATTCAATGTGACGGATGACATTCTTTGGATTTAGCCATTTTCACAAAATCTGGTTTAGCTTCACATAATTCGCAGTGTAATTCGGATTCTAAGTTCTCTTGTGAAAGTGAATTACGATATTTATTTTTGCGGCGTACAAGAATTGAAAAACATTCACACAAATATATGGAACCCAAAATGCACATGTACTTTGTTATTGCATTTTTCAAAACTAAAAATGAACATTCTGTAATCAATTCTTTCCATATTTCAATGCAACTGAGATTTTTCAAATGGCTCTCTTGTGCAATCAAGGCAAGATCAAATTCAAGCTGAAGCGTTATGACAGCAAACATTTCTGATTTCTGCACTGCACAATCGTTCCGAGAAATCGATATAATAAACAAACATAATGAGAGTAAATATAATTTTTTTTTTTTGTTTTCATATACGTATTAAGCATTTATAAATACTGCTCACCAAAATTCGACAATCATACGATCATCGCATTAGTTTATTTAACTGTTTTTTATTATGCGTCATATTGTGATAAATAATTCTGAACGACGTCTTCAAATTAATCTTTAAAATGAAAAAGAAAATCGACTGCTTATTGGCTTTGGTGCCACTTAAAAATGGCTTCGATGCCACTTTGACACCCGGTTTGAATAGCACTGTTCTATAATATTTGTATATTTATACTATTATATTTATATTTTTTGTGTAATTTTTAGTTGTCAGAATTCCTTTTATTTTCCTAAATATTATTGGTTAAACTTAATATTAGATGTAATTGTTTCACTTATCGGTAAGGAATTAACCTGCCCAAATTTTTATTTTCCTTGAATATATTTTCATGTGTTTCTAATACAATATTATCATGTAACAATTTTTTATTTATTTAATTAAATAATTGAATAATTACTTGCATACTAACTTAATCCATTAGAAAAAATAAAACTAAATTTGCTTATCATTTAACCTGAAAAAAAAAACTTTACAGTACAAACCCACGCACATTGCAATCCCATCTCTTAAAATGTCATATGCCAGAGACCGATGTGCACTACTCGAAGAAAAATTGAAAAATAAATTTATCTGTAGGTGTGTTAGTGCAGAGCATGTAAAAATCAGAAAAATATCAAACATGTTTAATATCTACCCGAAAAGTCCCCGAAAACAGGTTTTTATATGGAAAAGTATTATAGGTTTATATTAGGTGTCTTAATTTTTATTTTCTTTAAATATATTTTCATGTGTATCTTCTCCAATGTTATCATTTAATAAATATTTATTTATTTAATTAATTAAATAATTGAATAATTACTTGCATACTAACTTAATCCATTAGAAAAAATAAAACTAAATTTGCTTATCATTTAACCTGAAAAAAACTTTAACCATTAATCCATTAGAAAAAATACAGAATAAATTTGCTTATCATTTAACCTGAAGAAAAACTTTGCAGTACAAGCCCACACATAGTGCAATCCCAGCATTTGATATATCATATACATATATGGCAGAGACCGATGTGCACTACTCGAAGAAAAATTGAAAAATAAATTTATCTGTGGGTGTGTTAGTGCAGAGCATGTAAAAATCAGAAAAATATCAAACATGTTTAATATCTACCCGAAAAGTTCCAGAAAACAGGTTTTTATATGGAAAAGGGAGTAAAAGTTGTCCACTTTTAGTTGTAGTCTATAGCCACCTTTATAGGGACTATTCACTATTTTTTCCATTTGACGTCAAAACTTGCTTACCTCCTACCACTCGTGTACGTACATAGTGTAAAATATATACTTTAAAATGGTGTGGACTAATTTTATAATTGTGTGTGTACATTCAAGAGAGCTACACTTTCAAAGTAAAATTGAAAAAATTACACATATTTTTCTCATATTTTTATTTTAAAATATAATTTCAACTCTGACGTATAAACGCACTGCTGTATAACCCAGCTTGTTTTGACAGATTCATATGTTTTCTTCGATGCCCAGCAAGAAATGAAGTAAGGTGCTCCGAGCCCGATGCTAATAATCGGCATTCACTGCCCCTTACAAGTAAGGGCAGTCTAAAGCTTTTGCTTCATGCATAGCTGGCTTTGAGAAAGTGTGTGTATATAAATCGGTGTTTCATATAATAAAATATATGAGCATGCGCACACTGAAATTCTAATTGCTTATTTTGACATTTCAGTTCATGTTTTTTTTCGGTAGGTTTTATAGACTATTGCATTGTGATATTGTATATTTTTATATTATCTAAGTTTATAATTATTTTAAAAAATCATAAAACTTGTGAAAATGTTTTCGTATTATTAATGAAATTAAATTTGCAGTATAAAGAATTAGTATATGTATATAAGAATGTTTTATAGTGATATTGTATATTTTTTATATTACCTAAATAAATTTATAATTATTTTGAAAAATCGTTAAACTTGTAAAAATGTGTTCGTGTTATTAATAAAATTAAATTTAATGTGTAAAGAATTAGTATAAGCTATATTGCTTTGTTAAACTATAAGTATAAATTTTAGGTTATGTTTTCTTTTATAAAATAAAATTTCCTTTCTTTTTAATTAAATATATTTTTAATTTAACATCCCTGCAATAAAAAATAAGAAGTTTTCCTTTTGAAATCTATATTTTCTAAAAGTAATTTTAAAAAATTTAAAAAAAAAACAGCAACAAATAAATAAAATTCAAGCATCACACATGCCCTTCATTATCATGTCAAGCGGAGGCATAATAGAAGCAGTAAAATGCAAATTCAATGCCACTCGGTTATATGAGAAAACGGAGGCATAGAAAATGTATATGAAAGCTCTTTTTGATATGGATAAGAAAACTATATATGTGCATGCCATAAGATTTCACCCACACACACGCAGTTCATTGCATATGTATGCTGGGCCCCTTCGCTATAAGGACATCGTAATGTTAAAATCATGAACATTAGGATGGCAAGACGGAGCATTCATACCTCCTATATGGAGCTATTGAGGAGGCCAATTGTCAGGCTCGGATTTCTTACTGGGTGTGCACTCCTCGAAGGCAAAATGGAAATGATTTTTTGGCATGTATGTATTAGTAAAGGACTAATACAAAAGAAACCCAGCGGGAAAAATTCTCTCTTTGCATTACCAATGTAAGTAGGAAAGTAACCTGGGCAATGTTAATCTATAAATTACCAGCATCGATGGATTTTATCACGCGGATGTCATTGGAAAGTAACGTGTGCGTTTTTAGATTACCGTCGGAAACAAAGTGGTAACCAAAGACAAAAAGCTTTTCTGCATAGATTACCTTTTCGATTACTTTATGAAATTTAATTGTAATCTTATTTGTGGAGTAAATTTTAATTTTTTTATTGAATTTTATAAGGAAGGGATTTATTATTAATTAAAACAAGTTTTAACAAAATTTATTTTTTTTTTTCTACAAAGTATATTGATTACAAAGAAATTAATTAAAATAATTCTTTTCTGGTGAAGCCTTCTTTGTTTGATTTGATTTTATCGAATCTGTAAAGTTTTATAAAATCTTGTGAATAATTTTTTAAATATTATAGGTTGATATTATGCTTACCAAAAATAATATTATTAATTTTACTTGTTTTACTGCACTAAACTTTTATAATTTATTGATTTTGGCTTCACACTTCTTTCGAACTAATTCACCGACTGACTGACAAAAACGCAAATTAAACTGTATAACATTGCTGAAAAGTTTGTTAATTCCATACGTGTATGTGTCAAGTATGATATATATACTCGTATATGCTTTGCATTTTATATTTCCTTTAGTTTTAGTGTTCTTGGTTTTTGGCACATACAAACCTGTAGATTACCACTTCGATTACAAAATTCACTTATACGCAATTTCATGAGTAAAGAGAGAATTTTTCCCGCTGGGAACCGATAGCGATTTGAGAGTAGAAAATTAAACATGTTTAATTTTTTACTCTCAAATGACCCTTTCCATATAATTTATATGGGACGAGAGAGCCATTTGACGAGTTGGAAAAAATAGCGAATAGGCCCTATTAGACATTAGATATAATCCCATTTCTAAAATAGGAACTTAAAGGCATTATAGGATTTATTATTTTATTTGTAATAATAACTTATATAACTCTCTCAACTAAATATTTTTTAGGAGACCCAGGTAATTTTATTCCCTTTGATTTATTAATTACTCAAACTCATAGTCAGCCTGAATGATACTTTTTATTCCTTTATTCTATTTTACGTTCTATTTCTAATAAATTAGGAGGTGTAATTAATTTAATTTTATCTAATAGAATTTTATTTATTCTACCTTTTTATCACTTGGCTTAACTCAGTAGAATTCAATTTTATCCTTTTAAATAAGACATAATAATATACTTACAATTAAAAATAAATTTTTACAATGTTCAGATCACCTTTTCTAGGTTAAACATTTTAGAAAAATTCACCATATTTACAGTCTGATTCTAGAGTAAATAAATTATACTACGAGATCGAAATCTAAAACTTTAGAAAATTTGCGCATAAATTGCCGATTTGATTAATTGGAATTATTAATAAATAGTATAGTTGACAAAAACACTGAAATATCTGCTTGTCTTCAAAAACATTGCCCACTGAAATGAATGAATGAACACTTGGAAATAGATGAAGATTCAAATTTTCACATATAAATATGTTTGGTTAAAAAATATTTTGTATTTAAAGCATTATATTTAATTTTTATAAAGAAATAACTAATCCCTTTAATCAAAAGTTTAAGGTTGCATTCCCAAAAAAAGTAAAAAACCATACGCTGGTGAAGCACAAACTTAAATATTTTAAGTTTCAAAACTTTTATACATATATAGATAATGTATATTGCAGTTTTGTGTAGTTTCTTGTATAGTATATATTTTTTTTACTAAGAAAAAATGGATCATACTCTACAAAAATTTTAAAGTTTTAAAATTCACAAAATTAATTCGTTATTTTTTATAGATTTAATACTATTAGAGATATATGCAGAGACATCTTGAATGTTACCCTAAAGTAACCCTTTTAGTTTAGACAAAAATTACAAAACTTACAACATAATATAATACTTGATCAATTCGTTGAATTTGCCAAGGTTTCTGGAGTAGTTGAAGGAAAACACATATCAGATCTTCTGATACTATTCAAGACCCTAAATCAAAATATTTTGATAGAAAATATACAGACAGCTTAACCAAATCCCTTAATATTAATTAACAGGCAAAACTACTAATTTATTGCCAGGAAACACAACAAATATACTCGAAGAACGAAGGAGAATTCAAATAATTAATGCTTTTTTGTCTAAACCCATTTTTCTTTGTATTGAAAGCTTTCGAAAGTTCGTAAAATTTAATTTGGCAAAATGAAATGCATAAAACCTTTCTTATTGCAAATTTTAACTTTTATTACTCGATATAATCTCTCATAGTTTTTGACTAATGGTGTTGAGCTGCTGCAGCCTTTCTTAAAGATTCTTGATGCTTAGCAACATTTTCAGGTGAGTTTGCTAAAAAAAATCAAGTTTTATGAATTTGTTATACCTAATATATATATACATACATAATTTGCCAATTTTATAGAAAACTGGAATACATAATCCAACTGCTATGAAATAATATCGCCAAATCCAATTATTTTTGACATAAAATTTTAAAGGAAACTGCGCGATTTTAGCAGTATAAGTATATGGGTACTTCATCGGACGTCCTAGGGTTTTATCTGACATTTTTCTGCTGATAATCCTTGAAAAAAATGTATTATTATATATTTTTGATGCTTTAAAAATTACATAATTACTCTTTTAACTTGAAGATGATTTAAATTGTAAGTAGCGCTTGCATAGAATGAAGTTAACAGATAATCCAGAGAAGAATGACAGCCCAAAATTAAAAAAGTCACATACAAAAGTGAAACAATTGAAGTAAGCCTATACCTAGTGGAAAATTTACTTAGGCTGTGTTTCACAAACTATCAAGTTGCTAAAATTGCTAATATAGGCTGTGTCTAGATTAGCAATTCGGAGTCTATAGACATCAAATTAGGTAAAAGAGATTAAAGAAAATGACCTCATACACTTAAAAAGAAGCAATACTTTTTAAGGGACCTATTTATATAATTTATAATTACACCCTCGTCCCGTAAAAAGTATATGGAAATGGTGATTTGTGTGTTTTTACACATGTTAGAAAACCACAAATCGACTTCTACAACGATTGAAAAACGACTTCCCTTTCCAAGACTTTAGAACCAACTTTAGTTTAGCAAAAAATTTATTTTTTATTCTTGTAGTCATTTTTTGTTGACAATCCAATTTTTTTTTCCGCGAATTTAAATTATTTTCTCTTTTATTTATGGCTGTGTATAGATTAGGATTTTGGACAGCGCTTTTATAAGAGTTTTGAGGCAAGTTTACATTTAGAAGTATGTTGACTGTAATAAATACATTACAAATCTTTTAGAAAAATATAATTTGTATCTTTCAACTAATTTTATTGCATTTATAATGCATTATTAATTACGGCAAGTCAATTTAATATAATAAAAACTAGTTAAAAGGCATAAAGTTATATATTTTTAATCAAAATGTCAAACTCAAAAAAACTATTGAAAATAATCGTGTCTTAGAACTGCTAAAATTCCGTCAATAATTCTGCTGTCGAAAACGCTAATCTAGACCAGCGGTTTCCAAACTGTGGGCCGCAAATCACAGGGTCGCGTAATAACCTCAAGGGGGTCTTGAAGTTTTTAATTTCTGTTTTTCATATTTAAGAAAAATACTTACAAAAATCTATTTAATGCAAATTTTTTGTGGTGATATTACTTTATTAAGAATCCCTGTAAATGCCGATAATATAATAATTATACTTTTTCTCTATTTTACTATGGCTGTGTCTAGATTAGCGATTTGGACAGCGATTTATAGGCGAAATTATAGTAGTTCTGAGGAGCGGTTATACTCAATAGTTTTTCAAAGTTTGACATTTTGATTGAAAATATAAAAGTTCTGCCTTCTAACTAGTTTTATTATATTAAATTGACTTACCTTAAATAATAATGCATTATAAATACAATAAAATTAGTTTAAAGGTACAAATTATACTATTCGAGAGAACTTATAATTTAATAATTGCAGTCAATATATTTTTGAGTATAACCGTCCCTCAGATCGCCTATAAAAATTCGCTGTCCAAATCGCTATTGTAGACACCAAGTAAAAACAAAAACAAACGGAAAAAGAACTATTTGTGTGTTGTGAAATAATTTTTCGTTTTCTTTTCCTTTATTTTCTTTTATTAAGTTAAAGGTAAAGTAATGTGAACACCTATTTTTATTTCATAAAACTGAATATTTGGGTGAGATTTATAGATAGAACATTTTTTTAGAGTATTAAAGAATTTATATTTATCCCTATCAAAGGAATGGCTAAGTTTTTAATCGATTATAAAAGAAAAATAAGTAATAATGAAGATACCGATGCTAGTACCAGTAAATATAGTGGGAATAAAAAATACGCAAGTGAACAAGGAAGTAACACCCCTAACACCCTAGCCACACAGAAAAATAACCAGTTTCTTTTAACCTAGTTCTTTTGTCTCAGCCAATCAGAAGTCACGATGACGTGGTTTTTTCGACTTCTGATTGGCTGAGACAAAAGAACTAGGTTAAAAGAAACTGGTTATTTTTCTGTGTGATTAGGGTGTAAGTCAAGGAAATACGATTCATCATATTTATCATTAGGATTCAGGAGTGTTCTGGTAAAAGAATTGGAAAAACCAATGTGTGTGGTTTGTACGAAAGTTTTGCCTGTTGAGAGTATAAAACCAAATAAATTAATGCTTAAACTTAAAGACGAAATTGCGAGCTTTCTTGCTGGAAATCACAAAGATGAGGCATCTTTATTTCGCAACGATAACTTTATTCTTAAACTTTGGTTGAAATTTTTAAAAAATTAAGCGATTTAGATGAATCAATGCAAGGTCTACAAATGCATGCTCTGATTCAAAAAAAGTCACAGTATTTATTAAAAAATTGGAGCTCTGGATATACAATTTAGAAAAGGATATATATATATATGAAATGTTTCCAATTTTAAATGACGCCGGTACCACAAACAATATTAAAGCCAACAAAAATCTTTTTATAAAACATTTGCAAAGTTTACTAAAACATTTTTCACATTATTTCAACGATATTGATTTTACAAAGTTTGCATGGATCCAGAATCCATTTTTGAATAACCAACTTGATGCATTTGAATTGACAATATTCGAAAACGAACAACTGATTGAAATATCTTGCGATACTTCATTGCAACAGGAATTTAGTAGTAAAACTTTAATTCAGTTTTAAGTGGAACGAAAAAAAGACTATATTAATTTGTCGGATCCAATCAAGTTCAAATAAATTTTATTGTGTTGGGAATGCATGACAATTGATGTTAATACAGTTAATTCAAATATTCTTACCATTAGCTTAAATATTAATTCATTAATTATGTTTAATAAACTAATTTTTAGTTTTATATGAGAGAAAAACCTCAGAAAACTGACTGAGACGAATTCTGAATTCAGAAAAAAGAAAAAACAATCTCACTGAATGGGAATGAATGAGAAATATAAGTAGGAATATACTTTAACAAATTTGTTTTTATATTAACTAGTTATTTTTTTTTATTGAGATAATTAAAAATGATATCCTGATAAGATAAAACCCCAGACCTGGAGCTATAATATATATACAGGCTGTCCCGAGATTGGTTGATCAAGCGCTTAGGGTAGATAAAATTTCATCGACAAAAAACACAAAAAGAAGGGGTCTAACTTTTTTCGTTTTCAAGTTACAGCCTCTTGAACTTTTCCGACTTCGTTTTTGCCCCCACAAATAATTTTTTTATAGCTTACAATATTGTTGATAAATATGCATTTGATTTACATGCATTATTCAATAAAATATTAGAAAAGAAACTAAAATTGTATATCGGTTGGATAAAACAGCATTATATTTTAAAAGGAAATTAGTAGAAGGTAATTTTATCGTTACTCCATAATAGATGGAAAAATAATTTCTTGCGAACAACTTGAATATAAAATTCATGCTAGACTTAGAGCTAACGATATGAACTTTTGAAATTTTTAAAAAACGATTTTTTTATATATATTTAAATTTGGAAAAAAGAAATTATGTTTTTATTACTTTTTTCATCGTGATTTATTTTAAAATATATTTTTCAAAAACCATTTTAACAAGATGTATGCCTGAATTTTTTATAATTCCGCTTCAATCGCGGAATATTTTAAAATAGAATAAATACAAATAAGTGATAAAAAAAAGTAAACCATGTAGTTTTATGTTCTAAAAATAAAAGAACGAAGAGAAAAAAAGGATGAAAACATTTTGTCAGGCCGTGTCAAAAACAAACAAAAAAACAAAACCTACAAAATTCGTTCATTACAAAATAGGTATTTGAGGCGCAGAGATACCTGGACAACCAACTGCAACATGTTTCTTTAGTGTGAAAAGTTTAATAAGAGAATAATGTGTTTTGAAACCCATAATTTTTTACAAATATTCAATCAGCTATTTTAAAATAACATCAAATATAATCTTACATACAATTCAAAATATCTTTAAATACTTAACTGTCTCACACTGTGTTTAGATTTTAAAAATTAAATGTTTGAACGTTTATTAAAATTTACTTCTTGATTCTCCAAAAAAAACACAAAGGAAGAAATTGTATATCCAAAAAATAAGAGAATAAAAGCACCTTGAAGCATCCGAATATTAATTGGCTGCGTATCCGTTTCATTTCGAGTATTAGCGTTTGAACTAGATGGTTTTTGTTCATTGTTCTCCTTACCAAGTTTAGTCAAATCTTGTAAAACTGATAATTTTTCATATTCTCTGCTTGTTATTTTTTCCAAAATTCCTCCTTCAAATAGACGCATAAGCCTACATAATAAACTTAAGTTTTTTAAGAAGGCAATTAAAAGTTACACTTACATATCGTTGAATACTTCTAAAAAAGGACAACCAATCTGCAGAGCGATTGCAGAATATTTTGTATAGAGCTTGTGACTGAGTTGAACATTTTTTATACCTTTTAGAAAACAAAGTATAAATAAAAATAACAAAGATAAAAATTGCAGTCACCATAACGCTTTATGTTAAAGTATAATGCTTCCCACCCAGCAAGTAAAACTCTCTCAGGGTTTTGAGAAACCATTCGAATTCCTTTTTCTACTGACTCTACAATAAATCTCTTCTTTCCAAGATTCAACTCATTTTTTTTCATAAGTTTATAGAGCCTCTTAAAAATTTCGGTGCTATTCTAATTTCAGTGATAAAATAAAGTTCAATTTTTAAAAATTAAGAATTTTATGCATAAAACTTAAAATAAATTCACAAAACTAACTGTATGTGAAAACAAAATAAAGATTTGAGTTGATAAGAGAAATTTGGGTTATTTGCGAAATAAATATTTTCAAACTTAGGTGATTTATTTTATTACAATACTTGGGTGAAGTATTGTACAGTATTATTTATTGATGCAATTTAAATGTGTGTCCTTTTCAATGTAGATACAGATGTGAGATCAAATTTTCTTCTAAAGGTTGATTTGTAACACGTACACTTACCTGAAGCATTTCTTGCAATGAATCATCCTTTTCTATAAACAATTTATAACCACGGAATTTAATTGCATTTTCTAATTTTTCTAAGTTATCAACAGGTATTTCACGTGCTGGCTTAGCTAGTTGTGAAGTAAGTTTTGCGGAATATACATCCGCAAGTACATAAGCAGCTGCCAACCAATAAATAAGGGCAAGAAACCGGAATCTATAAGTATTTGAGGGTTCAACACATGCTAAAATATTAAATAATTTATATATTAATTAATAATTCAATAATCTTAAGTTACATTGTTTTAAAAATAGTTGAATCATAAACCAGATGCATTTTTGAAATAGCTTCGATTTATTCAATGGCTTTTCAGTTTTATCAAGTCGTATTTTCCTTTTTGATATTAACGTTATTTCATTAATATAAGTTTGATAATAAATTGAAGAGTTTTTAAATTGAAAAAAATTATTTTTTTTCCATAAATTTGGAATACATATAATGAAGAAAATAATAGGCCCAGAAAATATAATAGTCAGTATTAAGAAAGGCCAAACATCATATTTAAACGGTCTTATTAACGCTAGAGTCTCACTTAAACGCTTTGGGTTGTGTGTGGCAAATGCACCTGAGTCTGCAAGTGTAAAAAAAGAAAATTCAACTATTCTCTTTCGCTCCCAGCTCAAAGTAATTTCACCAAGAAGAAAATGACCTTGCTATAATTATAAATTGATAAGTATGGAAATTTGTATATATAAAACCAAATTACCTTATTTTGTATAATACCTAAGCCACCGGTAAAATTAATACTTTTTTCCATTGTTGTGGATTTATTTCCAAAATTTTCTTTTGGGCTAATATATATAAATTTAAAATTCATATATTGGCTCATTACCTTCAAAAGCTGGTGATCTCTTCCTCCAACTACCTTAAGGCAAGAATGCTCAGTGCCATTTACAAAATCAAAATTGTTATTTTTGTCATTCACACAATCGTTGCAGTGCTCTAAGAAAAACCATGGCGGTGACTGCATGAATAAAAGTTAGATTTGTTTAAAAAAAATTTGTTTTATAACAATATTTTCTCAACAATGATGATTTATCAAAGTAAAGATTAGTTTTAGTTAGTTAAAGGGTTACTATGGGCTGCTTGTTGTAACCAATAACAAAAAACGAAAAAAAAAACAAGCTACCTTAGTTGTTTATGTTTTTCAATACTATCCAAAATATTTTTTTATACGTAATTGGCAGTTATTATGTGCTTCAATATCTTTGATGACATTGAAATACATATATAGTAACAAAAAAGAAAATTTTATGCTCTGTATTGAAATTCTATTTTGAAAACTATTTGAAATATAAAATCACAAGCTTACATGCGTTACGGGAACATTGAAAACTCTTCCTTTAAAATTTCTATATATATCTTCTGCTGCTGGTAAAAGAGGAGTCTTATACAGTCCAAGTGTATCGTCATACCAGTTAACTAGCTTAAATATAGATTCTTGGTATGGGCTAATCTGGTTATAAAATACGTTAAATCTAAATCAAAATAATATTAATTTACACAAGTTTATCATTTACAAAATACCTTTGAGAATGTGGCCTAGTTATTATTGCAACTCTTAATGGTTCTTCTATAACTTTGCTCACAATATTGGGTAATCCTGTATAGCCCCAGTAATAGATATAAAGATTAAGACGATGTCCTAAGTTTTTCATTTGTAATTCATTCAATATTTTTTCTGTTGGCTCAAAAAAAATAAAGCTTATTGTCTGAGTGGATGAAACTGAATTTTGTTTAATGAAATCCAGATACTTCCAATTATCATTGTAAACGTGAGTTTCAATTAAATTATTATGTATCATATTCATAAAGCTATTCACGAGGTGATTATCCGTACCGTTAGTCATCAAAATGGTTAATATGTTAAAGTTTAGCGCATTTACAATTTGCCAAAGACCTACAATAAATTGTAACATATTGGTCCACTATAATTAATAAAAAATGTACACTATACTGTTCAAAAGTTATATTTCGAAGCATTTATTTTAAAATTAATAAAAGGTGTTTCTAGATTTGTAAACATTTTTAATATTTCAATATAGTTTACTTACCTGAAACTTCATTTATCAAGTCACCTTTATTATTGTAATCTATTGATATATTTTTCACGCACATATTGTACTAACCGAGTTATTCAGTTGGTAAGAATATTACTTTAGAGAATTTAGTTAAAAACCTGCTGTCGATTTAAAAATATGGATAGAATGTTTGGCCTTTATGAATTTATTATTGTAGTAATTTACCATTCATAGTTCCAACAGAACATGCATTTGATATGGCAATTTTTTCAATTAAAGAATTAGCTTAATTGTGGAGATCATGTAAGATTTATAAGAAACATATTAATATTTTATTTGATTTTAGGCTATGATTCCTATATTATTTTCGAAAAGTCATCTTGTTAATTTTGTATTTTAACAAAAAATGTAAGTCTGAAATGATGAAATACCATCAAACTACACGGGGTTTTTCTTTCTTCACTTCCAATCTACAGGTGCATTTAATTATACAAAACTTTGCTATCAAAATGTAGCTGTTTTGTGGGTATAATGTTATCTTTAATATGAAAAAATTTTTTATTGTGATCTTTTAAAAAGAATATTACTTTACCGAAAAAAAAATTTGTAAAACTCTTCAAAACTAGCATGAAAAAGTAGTAATAAGCTTCATTTAGCACTATTCATTAATTAATAATTAAATTAGAATAATATAAGTCAAAATATTCAATTGCAAGCAGAAACAATGTTAGGTAATAAATTAAGATATTTAGCAATCATCACAAAAGAAAAATAATTTTCAATAACTTTACAACCAATCAAAAATGTAATTACAGTAATTAACATTTTTTAACAATAATTAACAATAAAATTAATAAAAAATTTTTAAGCAATTATTGACGATAGTTAATAATAAAACTAAGAGTGGCAAAAAATTTCAACAATTATAAACAATAAATAACTAGATCAATAATTCATAATCAAATATATTTAACAATCACTAATAAATAATAACTATATTAGCAATAATTACAGTGCATTGGACTAATATACCAAAATCAAACATAATAACTTCAATCGACAATTTTATCATCAATTATAAACAATAACAGAGAGTAAAAACAATACCAAAAATAAACCACTTTCAGCAATTATTAACAATGACAAACAAAAATCGCTAATTTCTGGCATTTATAAACAATGCCAAACAATATCAAAAGTAAATGAAATATCTGGCGACACACGGTAAGAACAATGTTCCTTAAGTCAAACCCTTAAGCAACCTGCTTTTGATTAAAAACCAAAAACAACAATGAACCAAAAGAAAAAATAATTAACAAAATAAACTGTTTACTAACAACACAAAAATTAACAATAATAATAAAAGAATTAACATCCAAAAACCAATATTTAACAACTAAAACAACAATTAACCAAAAGAAAACAAAATTAACTAAAATAAAACTATTATTATTTTTTAAAGTAATAATGAAACGAGCCAAAAAAGCGGTTGGCAAATTGTCATTGAAAACGACACCTATTCCAGCTGCATTGAATTTCCTACGGAAGACAAGTTACGGCAACAAATCATGTTTCCCACAACAGTGACGTTGAAAAATTATTATAAATTACAATTTTAATTTTTGGTCAAAAGGAAAGTTATTTTTAAGATAAAAACATTATAAAAAAAATATTTACATTCATTTATGCTCATTATTGTCTTTTTATGTCTTTTAACTATACTTAACTTGAATATAATTCATCTTCTTTTTTTGGAACTTGAATAAAGTTTTTTGGAATCATCAGAGCTTTTATTGAAGGCATCAGTTATAAAATAAAAATCTAGATCTAACATTAAAAGTTTTTCTAAAAAATAAAACTTTTAGTTTAAAAATAAAAAATTATTGTCATAAGGTTCACAAAAACATTATCACCACTAACTTGAAAAATAGAAGATGCGCCATAACTCTGGATCTTGACTTAGAAAGAACATTTGACCGACTCTGGTAAAGTAGAACTAACCAATATTAGTCAACAACGGATGACTTAGTAGAACTTTTCTGAGTTTCCTGATGGATCAAACAGGTAGGGTGAAAATTAATGTCCAGTTATCTGATGAGTTTCACGTTAAGCCATGAGAGACCCTAGGATCAGTGTTGGGAACTAACCTCTTCGGTGAAGCCTTTCATTACTTTCCCCTCAGATCCAAAAACATCAATGAGTAAGAATCTACCTTATATGCGAATGACGTGTTAAGAATTGCTAATGGTAGGCGGTCAGCCAAAGCTCCAGCAAAGTTTGAAATTATTAAGATTTAAAGGATTTCTGTTTTTTAGTGAGGACTTAAGCTTAAATTCAGCAAGTAGAAGTTCATCTGTTTTAAAATCCTTCCAGAAATCTATCACATGCTTTACTTCTATTGATTGTATGAATAGTACCTTTACCCTCTTTTGGATTTATCCTTCTGTGTATTGGGCATGTAGATAACTATTACCAATGATGATTTTTCTAGCTCGAAAATGTTTTCCGAACCAGTACGTGTTTAGGCGTGACAGCTAACCAGCCGAGACATAGTCTAAGGTATTCAAAAGAAATAAAACTCGCTTGATAAATTGAACTCAAAATTAAAATCACTAATATTTATTTTATATTTATACATTTTATGTTCCACTTTTTCTTTCTTTATTTGATATTAAATAATAAAGGTTTACATCACTTCTGTGAAGTTTCCTTACAAATAATTATTGCTACTGTTTTATAGTATTGACATTTTTAAAAACAAAGCAATATTATTGGTTTCGTCCATAACTGGTAAAAAAAATGTATTTTTCTTTCTAGTCAAATGATTTATCATCCGAAGTATAATATATATAAATATCTGTTTAAGAGAAATATAGAATGAGGAAAGCCCAATCAAATGAAAATCTGCTTGGCTGAAAGGCGTTCCATAAAGGGTTTGACTACAGCACTAGTGGTGAAGCAAAATATTAAACCAAAAGTAATAGAAATTGGAAGTGCTGGTAATGCTTTTCTGCACATTGCCAATAGTAATAAAGTCAAACATAATCCAACTAAGATTGCAACAAAACAAGCAAGGGTAGTATTCCAGTCACCATAACTGGATGCTTTACCAACTAGCACGGAATAGAATATAAAATCACCCAGGCCAAGTTTGATTCCTCCTAAGTTACATATTAGATAATTCAAAGATTAATTACAATAACATTCTAATTATACTTTCTTCTGCATCTTCATTATTGTCTTGGGGATTATTTGATCTTGATGAATCGGATGGTACTGTTGCAATTGTTCGATACTCCACAGATCGACTTGGATTTTCGCTACTGCTGGCTTGTACTTCAATTTGTCTTCGTAGTGAACGTTGATCAACGGATGATACCCATTCTTGTGTAAATCCAGCATCAACTTCTGAAAGGCATACAACCGAAAATCTATAAGCTGTTTGATAAAAAACTATATTATACCTTCTACATTATTGCTTAAAGATCGATGTGGAGGTGGGTCTTCTGAATGTGTAGTGTTCCCTTCATTGTTAGGATTGTTAACACCAATGTATGAGTACATAACAGTTGCTTTAAAAATTTTAAGTGTTATTGTTACAAGATTTTTAACATATTAATAGACACAAGAAAAAAATAAATAAAAATCGTACTAAGTGCAAAGGAAAGCAATGAAAACAATTTTTTAGAATGTTCTTACCGAACGTGCAAAGTGGATTGTAATAGTTTATTGTAAATGATAAATGACTATTTATTAGTGTGGTATCTATCACATTATGCTTTACAAAAGAAAAGATTTTTTCTTTTCATGCCGATTGTGTAAAGAATTCTTGAAAAGCTAGATATTTCTGCGGGGAAATTAGTTCCTGGTTTACCTGTGTCCATCTTCTGTTGACCTTTTCAAACATTGCATATAAATTAGGCCAAATAAAGTTTGATTGTTTTTCTTTTCCGCTATAAGAAGAATTCGATTTGGAGACGATGACAGTAGAACTTACTCCCTTAGATGCTAAGGAAGGCAGAGCGTGTATTTCAATATGGCAAGGGCGATAATAACATTGCAAATTTTTACGTCCTCCACTGTATTAAAGATTAATATACAGTTTTTTTTAAATCAACTATATTCCGTAGGAAAGAAAAATTATTTACAACCCATATTTGTGAATTAATCATTCAGTTGAATTTTGCAAAAGTTGAATTCTTGCTATCAATTCTATAAATGAAACAATAATTGATGCAAACTGAAATATGTTATAAACAAAATATATTGAAATCTATAATAAAAACCCTCGATCAATCACCGTTCCAAATTTTGTTGTATTCTTATATGGATTATTTTCCACACTTAAATTATACGCTGGTTTCTAAACAAAAATCAACTAAAAGCTTTGATAAGTCTTTTAAGAAGTTAACATTCAGGTCTCCAATTATTTCTTTAAAAAAGAATAATTCAAAAATAAAATGTAATATATTACAGACATTTATTCGAAGTTATCACAAAACAAGTAATACAAATTCAGATTATTTGAGCCTATCAACAGTTATATTTCATGGTTTTCATAATGTAATAGCAAATAACTCATATAACCTATTTTCCAGATTGATTTATACTATTAAAGAGCATAATATTAAAGTAGCTTGATTTCGACTTTAATTACAAAAAATATGTCTTTACTTACATGAATATATAAGAGCTGGAAATATTTGTTCATTACGCTCCTGCGCAGTTTCAACAAGAATTCTTAAAGGTCCTTTTGGTGCAAGAACAGCAATTAAGTCTTTAAATAAATTTAGTCTTTAATAAATTAGTACTTTTGTAACTAGATTAATTAATATAGAGCATTTAATATATACTTACCCCAAACTGAAATAACAGCTAAAACAGCCCAAGTTGTCCATTCAGGTAGATATTTGATAAACACTAATGCCATTAATGCTGCTATAAAAATTAAATATCCTTGTTGTAACCTCAATGGCCCTTGCCAATGAATTGACATCATTCCCGCGACACCAAAATTCCACATAATTAAAATAGCAGTTGGATAATCCATTGGAATATTGTATTCCCTTAGAAGCTCCCTAGAAGTAATCTGTTTAACTTTAAGCTTGAAAATAGAAAAAAAATTTGTTTACTCTAGATATAAATAGCTAAATAGGAACAAAAGCATAAATGATGACAAAATTAACCATCCATGAATTGTTTTGTAACATCTCTTTTTATAGAGAACAATCAAAAGAATTGTCATTATAACTATCACGACCATCAATATTGATGCGTTAGCTAGAGCATTCCAAAACTTCGTACCGAAGTCCGATGATAATTCGTGGAACGGTGTGTAAAGCCTTAATCAAAAAATATTTAAATTATTTAATCAATATATTTTTAAAAGAAAACAGTACAAATAAACGTCTTTGGTTGAGTAGAAGCTAACAGAGTTTATAGTTGTTACAACAACTAACATACATAATGAAACTGGAGCAAATAGTTTTATAACATGTTGTGCACCATATTTAAGGCCTTCATCTTCCGCTTCAGTCCAGTTTTCATTATTAGTCTCAGAACTGTTACTCTGGCCAACAGGCTGTACACATGAATCATTTCCAGTAATGGATACCGATGGTGTTTGGGCTCCTGAATTTTTGTAAATTGCCTTAAGAAAAGAAAAACTATATGAAAAAATTTAAGCAATATATATAGAAAAGTATTATAAATACATCCTCTTTTCTTAATTTTCGAAGGTCTATATTTTTGTATCTTAGCTGATTTTGTTGAAACCAAGATGAGTTTTTTAGAATTTAATTTGAAAAAATAAAAATGCCTCTCTTTCAAAAGGGTAAATTTGTGGTGCAAAATATCTTAGGTCTGTCTGATTTAATATAATTATTATAAAAGCTAGTTTATGATGTGGAAAATAAGTTTTCTTTAAATTGCTTGATGCATTATAACTTAGTTAGTTTGCAGATTTTCAGGAAAACTTTAATTGCGTGCAGCAAACTGACATCAATCGGAAATTG
Source organism: Acrocera orbiculus (assembly GCA_947359355.1). NCBI lineage: Eukaryota > Metazoa > Arthropoda > Insecta > Diptera > Acroceridae > Acrocera > Acrocera orbiculus. The sequence goes on along the minus strand of OX375756.1, from coordinate 44,312,130 downwards.
CAGATATGTATATGAATGGAGAAACATTATAAATACAAAATTTCCTGACGGGACGCATGATAGCTATATCTGGTTTAAGCTAAAGGCCTAAGATTTGATAAAAAATGCAACAATCAACCTTCACATTAAAAGATAAAAGGTGTTATACTTAAAAGCACGTAAAAGGAGATTTTATTCAAGTTTAAATCATAATAACGAGGGATAATAAATTAAATGTAAAGTAGTAATCATACCCCATAAGTAGTAGTAGTAGGATGTTGATTACTTGAAATACATCTTCTAGTATTTTTTTCAGTTAAGGAATCATTTCTTTCAGATTGCCTTGATTCCCCTATATGCCCGTCCATAAGAGGAGATTTTTCACTTAGAGGGCAATTGTTAGCCACTTTATAAAATAATTTAAAGAAAATTACAAGTAATAAAAACAAAATAGTTTAGAGAAAATATCTACTAACGCTTTGACATTTATAATTGTTAGCATAGGGCTGTCATAGACATTTGTGTATTTGCTAGAATACTTGAAATACACACATTTGTGTATTTGCTAGAATTCCATAGTTTGGCGAATGTGTAGAGGCGGCATTATACAATTCCATCGAACCAACCAACCAACCAACCAACCAGTGGAGACGCAAAGTAAAGGGCTAATCTAGACACAGAGTCTATGAAAATAAATTTTGAAGTACAAGCACAATTGTAAACTCCGTCACTTTTCTCATTCAACAACATAACCTAAACTAAATCTTCAAACCAAAATTGCACTATGCAAAACATTACAATAAATATATCGTTTATTTCGGAGAAAGTATCCAAAGTACGTTGGCTTCCAGAAGAATATGCATTAACACATAGCTTTATGACCGGGAGCTGGGGTTCACGGCAAAATTATTTAAAAATATGGAGTCTCATACCAAATCAACATACAGATAATCAAGAATTTATTCCACAATGTACTTCCAAATCTCTGGTTGGATCTGACATTAGTGGCATAGATTTCGTAGATCCTATGCACGCTGTATTTTCAGCAACAAATGGTATGTATACATATATATTATTTAAAAAATAATTCTCAATGTTCTTAGTTTTTAGGTTCCGTTGGAATAGTTACCATTGAACGAAATTTCGAAATTTTTAAGATGCCAGAATTTTCCATCAAAAAGTTTCATAAATTTAATAACAATACAACAGCTGCTTGCTTAGGGATATCTGTATTTGATAAGAATATTGCAACTGTGGGTGAAGATGGAAGGTAAAGATATAAAATCTATATTTTCTTGGTTGCACATCTTTATGTGCAATACATTAAATAGCTTATAATTTAAAAAATTGCCAAAATTATGATTCCCATGTATTTAATTTTTTTAAGGTTGCAATTAAAAAATTTGTAATTTAATTTTTTTTTGTAAAAATAATGTTTCTTGTTTGCAGATTAAATATAATTTCATCTTACAGTTTAAATAAATTAAGAGAATTTGAAAATGCAGACAATTGTTCCCTTACAGCTGTTTCATTTTTGAATCATAATGAGGTAAAATAAAATTTGTATAAAAATTGAGCAAATTTTTAATTTTGCATTTAAAAAGGTAATCGTTGGAAATCGAATGGGAATTATGAAATTATTTGATATTCGTTCGAACAATGATTCACCAAGTTCAACTATGGTCGTTTCTTGTGAAGATGAAAAAAAGTCAAATAGTGTTACATGTTTATCATATCATCCAACTCAAAAGCATATAGTTAATTTTTCATTTTTAATTGTTTTTAAATGTTTTATGTTTCTAATTTAATAGATTCTTGTTGGAAGTGAAGAAGGATCAATTACTGTTTGGGATTTAAGACAACCCAATTATCCAGCTTCATATTTAAGTGCACACCAGACTTTTATAACAGAAATGGCTTTTCATAAGTCACAGCCAACAAAATTTTTTACCGCATCAGCTAATGGAGAACTTTGGCTATGGAATCAAAACGCGATGTTTTCAGCTAATTTTGACAGTCAACTTCAAAAGTGTAATGAAATTGAGAGTGTTAACCCATGGTTAAATGGTGAAAGGGCAAAAAATAAAATTAATGTTTCCACTTTAATTACTGATACACAAAAATCGTTAAATTCATTTGATGTAAAAGGCTGTAAACTATTATGTGGCTGCGATAATGAAGCACTTTATTATATTGAAAATATTTTCATTTAGTTGAGAAAAAATTTTTTATCTTAAGTAAAATAAACTTTATAGCTGTAAATCTTTTTATTACTTACTTTAAAAAAAAAAAGGAACAAAATTTATTTTCTTAAATGGCGAATATTGAGATGGATACTTTTCGTTTTTTTTGGCCAACATTATTTTAACTGTTTATAAAATAAAGAAAAAAATTCAAATTCTATCAAAAATAAATTTGATTATTACAGTTTTTTTAATTATAAAGAACAGTATAAGTAAACATTTAATGAATTGCTTTAAGTTCAATATCAAATATGAGTGTGCTGTTTGGTGGGATTACTGGTGGTGATCCTTTGGCACCGTAAGCCATATTTGGAGGGCATGTAATCCGTCTTTTTCCTCCAACTTTCATCCCTACAACACCTATATCCCAACCCTTAATAACTTCTCCACGACCTAAGCCAAATTTAAACCCTGCTCCTTGTTTTACACTATCAAATACTTTATTATTAGACTTTAATCTGCCTTCATAAAAAACTTGAATTTTTTTTCCTGGTTTAGCTTCTGGACCATTGCCTTGACGAATGTCTTCAATTTTTACTCCACCTTGTAGAGCTTTTTCACCACTTTTAGTTGGCTTGTCTTGACTTTGTTGATTTGACTTTTTATCTTTTTTTGATTTTTGGCCTTTTTCTTTTGATTGGACTTTTCCATTCGCTAATCCATTTTGCTTAACTTTTTCTACTTTCATTTGTTTTGCCTTAGGTTCATCTAATTCTTCTTCATCACTATCTTCGGTATCATCTTCATCTTCATCATCATTCTCATTGTCTTCTTCAATATTCATACTTACATCATCATCACTGTCAGTTTCCCCTTCGTCTTCTGTATCATCTTCATCTTCATCATCATTCTCATTGTCTTCGTCTTCAGCTCCATTTTTCTTTGTGCTTTCAATAGCTTTTGAGCTATTTTTGATATTTTTCGTTGAAATTTCTTCGTCTGTTTCTTCATCTGCAAGCTGATCAAGTACACTCTCATCAGTCTCAGGAACAAGATATCCCGACAAATGAACACTTCCATTTCCTTAAAAATAAATAGCTAGCAAAATTATGGCTAATAACTTTAGAAATTACCTTGACTTGAAAATGCGATTTCGTCACCCATGGCGAAATTTAGATCAAGCGCAACCTGTTCAACCTTATTTTTACGTAAAGTGCACAATATATAATTACGTTTGTCTGATGTTAGCGTAAGTTGAATTGAGTCTTCTGCATTTCCAGTAGTATCTAATGCAGCTTGCGATAGATGGAATGATTTAGTTACGATTTGTGAATACTTTTTGTTTGGCTTTAAAACAAGACCTGAAAATAATTGTTTTAAATATTTAGACAAAGATCTACTTAAAGATAGGTTATATATATATATTTATAAAGCGAAAAACATGCTGCAAGAGTATTACAGACATCACTCTAAAAATATTAATAAGAGATTCTGAAATTAATGGGCCATTTAATTATTTCTGATGCCTATTTACATTTTTGTGTGAATATTAAATGAGATCAACTATATAATCGATATATTGAAATTGAATAAAAAGCACGTGGTTTTACTCGTACTCAATTTTAAAATAAACTCACCCCAAAACATCATGATTCTCTTGGTTATACTTAATGAACAGCAAATATGTATCTTTCTATTAAATTAGAACTTTTAAGAAAGCTGATATTTTCAAAAAATTTAACAATTAACTTGAATTTGTCGGGAAATGAGTTTAGTTTGGTGATGCTTGATGAAATGCTAATCCCCTGTTAGTGAAGTTGTATGTAATTCCAATTTTATAATGTCACTCATTGTGCCTGTTTACATTAAAGGGGAAACTGTGAAAAATAGTTTTAGTATAACTAAATACTAACACTAAACACAGTAACTTTATGTATATTTAGGTATTAAAATGTATTTGCTCGTCTTGTCAAATGAAATTTAAAATATTAAAATGGACATTTAACTATACTAGATAACAATAAAAAGTTTTTATGCATTATTTATATATTTCACTACTATTTTGACAAGTTTATTTACATTTATAAATACAATAATTAGTTTTTTTGAAAATAAAAAATACTAAGTAGTTTCGTCTGAAATTTTCATACAAAACATGCAAAGGTGGTTTCCAGACTGCCTTTGAAAGGTAGTTTCCGTAGTTTTGTATAATGAACGAAGCCCGAAATATTTTCGAAGTCACCCTGCGGGAAGTTCGGTTGCGATTAGTCAAGAAGCGCATTATAATCGCACCCAAACTACAAACTGTCAGCAACATGTCTATTGGTACGCATGCGCTCCAATATATCCACAGCTTTTTATTTGCTTATAGGTCTCATGATAGTGTTTGCAATGCTGACAAGTGCGGACATACCAATGTTAATGTCTACAAGGATTGGAGTTGAATTTGTGTATATGTACACGAAGGCAAAGCGCAATGTCTGCATAATTTTTCCCGTAGGGCAGATTTCGCAATTGCTATTTTGCTAGTGAAATTTGTCAAATACTTTATACTTATCAAATCTGTAAAACAGTACCTTTAAGTACTGTTTTTCTAAGATTATCATCATCACAGGACACGGCAGTCTCCGGAGTGACGCAATGATAATCGAATAAAATCGAAAAAAACGACACTCCTATATACAAAGCAAATTTGGGGTTATCAGAAACTGAGAGGAATATAAAATTGGAAAGAAAAATTGATTTTGATAATTTTCAAATTCCAAATATTTTCAGAGTTATGGCCCATAAAAGATTTTTTTGAACGTTTGGTTTTTTTCATTTTTGAGCTATTAAGTGCAAATGGACAGGTTTGCAGGGAGCTCTTTATACGTCTCGCCCGTAGTTCCGAAAAGTTATGCATGTCATGACAACTCGTGTATCACCACCCAATTACTGTTGAAAAAATGATAGCGCTAAAAAGCTTAAGGTATTAGAAAACTTTTGAGGGGTCAATCTTTCTGATCGGTAAATAAATACAAAAGTTATAAGGGTTTGAAAAATTTTGTATCAAATTTAAACGAAAGTAATTTTAGGCTTTCATTTCGTCGAAATGTACGGCCCATCAAAAAAAAATCAAAAATAAGATATGGTTCGAAAGAAAAAGTAAATGTGGATAAAAATCAGTTTGCAAACAATCAATTTTTTTGAACTTTGAAAATTTGGTTATGCTTCTAAGCCCATATCTCAGATTATATTTGTGTGATGGTGAAGAAATATACCTCATTTGAAAGCTTAACACCTTTTCTTTTGCATATTATAAAAACAAAAATTATATTTCCTAATTATAGAGATATTTGAAATTTAACGGAATTTATTTAAAAAAATTGTTCACATTTTGCAAAGTTACTCTAAAATCTTGCATTTGAGCTTTTCAAAAAACTATCAGTTTTAAGCCAATATTTTATATAAATAAACTCATATAAATTTAATTTCTGAAAAATTCGTAGTTACATGCAGGTGCCAAGTTTTAATTTTGCAGAAAACAGAGTAACATTTTACATAAGGTTTGTATGACAAGTTTAAATTACTCTTAAATTTAAAAATAAAAAAGCTTTAATGGTTTTATATTTAAAGCTTTAGGCAAGTTATGGGACTTAAAAGCTTTTGCTATTTTGGAAAATTCCATTTACAAAAAAAAAATATCTCAATTACTATTTATTTTACATAAAAATTAGTTACTTTAATTAAAAGCTAAGCAATTTTTCTTTCAAATTAATTAGTTAAAATTTTTTATCGTAAAAAATGTGGATATATTTTAACTTTGAATACACTATCAAAAAAAATTCCACAATTTTCCAGTTTTTTTAAAATTGCAAGGGAATGGCTTGATCAAATTTCTTAAAATATTCACATATTATAGTGGACGTTATGTCCAACCAAAGAATGTATAGCATAAACATTAATTTAACTAATTTTTTGCTTGAGCACGTTTTTAAACCCTAGATTTTTATTTTAGCTAATATTTTATACATATTAAAATTTTATACAGCGTTTTAAAGCATAAAATTTTACCTTTCAAAAAAATACTCAATATAATTTCTATCACTTTTAACAACTGAGATATTCGAATTTTTGTAAAATTTAGCCAAAAAAAATATCAAAATTCACCACTTGCCCTAAAGCTACGCGAAAACGGCTCGATCGAATTTTTAAAAAACAGATATTTTTGGAAGACATTACAGTTAATTACTAAGCATATAGTTTATATCTGGCAAAATTCGCGTTTTAGTTTTATTTGCATTTGAAATTTGTGATATAACTCGTTCGTATACTTCCATATTGTGCATGTAAGAGATAAGATTTTCGGTTTGCGGAAAATAGTTTCAGAATAAAGAATTATTTTAATTAGTTACTGCCTCAAACTATGCAAAACCAAATATACCCAAATAGCCACTGAAATGAACTTATTTCGTTGATCAGCAAGTGTACCTGTCCTATTTCTAGATGAATTTGAATCGATTTTTTCTGGTTATTCATTCGAAAAATTAAAAAAAATATTGTATGCCCAGTAGACAGATTTATTATTTATTAAAAAATTATGTTTACTTTTCGAATACTTTGTTTCCTTATTAATTAACTAAAACTTGAAATTTTTGGTAAAATAGCTTTTATTTTTATTTATTTAATATTATTTTAGATAAATTACATTGTTTTTTGAACATAAAATAAAATATAGGCGTCTTTACTACTACGAGGGCAGTTACAAAATTCAACAATTGTGTCATTAGCTCTCACAAACTTATTTTTTTTACGTAGCACAGCTGTGTAGTGATTACTATTGCTAAGTAAAAGATAGCCGTGATGAAATATTGCACCAGAAAAAACATACAATTTTTTCTCAAATTTATACTTTACATTGAAAGTCATACCGATAAAAATTGTAAATTCCTTTAAATAATTTGAAGTTCAGAAAACTTCAAATTATGTTAAATGACCGTTTTTGGAATTTTTGGAATCTATTTCCCTTTGTTAAAATTTCTAATAATAAATTTCAAAGGAAAATGGAAAACGCCCACAAGAAGATTAGTTTGCAAAAACAAACTAAATTTCCAAGAAAGAAGGTAAGTTGTCATAAATATTTACAAATTTAAGAAATTATTTATTGTGTATTGGGGATTATTAGTGTGGAATTTCAGGAATTTTTTTAAAGTAGTATCCTTCAAAAAATAATTATGCTAACCCCTGCCTAAAATAGTTTATCTTAATATCTTGAGGGTAGATAAGAAAATTTATTTTAATAATACGCAAGGTGTTTTTTTGTACCCCCTTTTTAAGGTATTTATACCTAAGCGATTTTAAAAAAATGTTATCTGGACTTGGAAAAAATGTTATCTTATCCTATAACTCCTATTCCGATGTCTTTGTGCCGTACCGATGGAAGTATATACCAAACCGAAAAATCTGCAGTAGTAAAAAAAAGCTATCGGTATACTATATCGAGGAGCTATCCCTCTCACTACTTACATATATCGCTGTTGACTCGCACTTATGTTAAACATTTAAAATCACCAGACAGGTATACTTCACTACGAAAAGGTGTGTAATTTTAGAAATATCTAAGTTTAGTTACGAGTATTATGCCGAAAATGCGTTTTTCAATTTTTTGGAAAAATAACTTTGATAGCGCCTGGCAAAACTTTAGCGGCCTCTAAATGATCTGGCTTTTTTTTCCAAATTTCTTGAATACTAAATTACAACATATTAAAATTACATCTTGCCAAAAGAACATTTTTTGCGAAAAAAAATTCGCATTTTGCAAAATTTATAAGTCGATAATGCAGCCTCATTCTACAGCCAGGTCTGCATTTTTGCACTCAGATATTACAGAAGTAAGTATTAAATAGGTTTTCAAGTTGCCAAAAATATGTAGTCGAAAATGTCTGCCAGCTCTCCTACTATTAAGCCTTCTAGCAAAAATATGAAAACATAAAACGATGAGAAACCGATTTAACTTCTGTGGAACCATAAAAACCTTAAACCTCCCGACAGAAACATAAAAATTCCTTTCCCTAAACCGCCAATAATGCTAACATCTACCTGAGAAACATAAAAAAAAGAAGACCAACTTATCGGCCAAAGTGAGAATAGGAATTTGCTCTGTACAAAAACTAATTAATTAATTTCTCATTTATATTAATTTTTAACTATTTCCGTGTATTTTTGTATTTTTTAATTTCTGCATTTTTTCTCTAATTGCGAAAAATTGCGGAATTTGTAAATCCATAATAAAAATGCTTGTATTTGCAAATTCCACAATTTTCTTTCGCAAGTTCAATTTCTATGCTCTACATTCTTTTCAAAGAGAAAAAAAGCTCTTGCAGCCTTTATAATTATTTTAATTTACACCCATTAATTTCTCTTAATTGATTAATTATAATTTTAGTTAACACATATTAGTGTTATACTTATATTTATTTACATGTAGTAATTAAATTATTATTTGCATTAATTACTTATATGCTTAGTGGGCGTGAACTTTCTCTGGTTAGCTCTAGTAAGGAATCAGGGCTAATTAATAACGGATGAATTTTTCCACTTGATATTGCGTTGATTATTACAAATTGTTCGCTTAAATGGTTGGTTATTTGTTGCAAAATGAAAATAATAAAAAGACTGTTATTCTCTCATTAACGCAAGCATGCATCTTCACTATAAATTACCATGAATTTGGAATTTTAGAACTTTTCTTCTCAACTAGTCCTTCAATGACCTAATGTTTGTGAGATCATCGAAAATTGGGCCATTGTACTCGGTGGGGTGACGGAAAGTTCCAACCTTTTTTATGAGGTTTTCTCTATTTGTATTGTTCAGCTCTTCAGTGACTTCAAATGGTAGGTCTCTGCCATGATGCTTCTCTATGGCTTTGGTGATTCTACCCAATATTTTTGACCTCTTGGGTTCCTTGATCCTGTAGCATTTTCTCATGGCACGTATAAAATGTCGCCTTAAATATTCTTCTCTTTGGTACGTTGTCATAACGTGGTGTTCCATTATCTCTTCATCTGCGACGATTTGGCATAGAGTGCACTTGTATCTTTTTGGTGAATTTCCTGGCATGTTTATTCCAATCACATATTCTACTCCAATATACCCGTAGATTTTTGTTAGGTCCTCCGTTATTGTATTTGTTGAGAATTGTTTTCTCTCTTTTCCTGGCAGATTACCCAATATTTCTTGATTTGGTATCCACTGATGAGTTCCATGTTAATATTTATAGTGTTCATAGCTCCCGCTGAATTTAAAAATGTGGTTTTATGATGTTGCACACTTAAGCATTATTTGTAAAATCAAAAATGTTTGGTAAAATCAATTCAAACCCTTCAATTGTTTTCTCATGCGCTTGAAAGCGAGCATCAAGTTCGATAACTACATGATCATGAATGGGTAAAATCTCACATTTCGTCGGTAGTAAATTTCAAGACTATCTCTAGGTACTTTGCTGCGTTTAGTTTGCCTTCCAGTCACTCTTGAAGCAATTATGTTGCTGCAGCTTTATTGTTTTGCTTGCTCAAAAAGGGTTGAAAACTCATTTTCGTTACGAATATTTTGCAGGATAGTTTTTACTATTTTTGCATAGCTGCACGTACTAGTTAAACTAACGTTGATGTTTTGTAATGCTTTATTTAGATTTCCTGTGTAAGAACAAACTTTTATCAATATAATAAGACAAGTCATGAACTGACTGCTTTCTATTGAAACTGCAATTGCTATGCTTGGGTAGTAACATCATTAGATATCCTTTAAGTGTTCAGCAAACCTTTCAACGGCTTTGTGTTTCTCAGTCCAACGTGTCTCACATAACAAAATAAGAGTGACATGAGACACTCCAATTTGTTCTGCAATTTCCTATAACAGGTTAGTTCGAAGTGGAGCCTGGCTAAAGAAGTTAATAATACTTTTGATGATTCCAATGCAATTGCGAATCATAGGTATTTCACATGAATATGCTAAAAATAAATTAAGGACGTGGGACGCACCTTGCGCAAACTGCGTTTTGGGGTATTGTCTTGCAATTATTCCTCTTATTCCTCTTAAATTACCACTCATAACCGCAGAACCATCATATCCTTGACTAACGAAGTTATCCATATTTAAACCAAAGGTCAAGAGACTTGTTATAATCGTAGTTGCCAAAGATTCCTCTGTAACCTCCTCAATTTGGACAAATTTTAAGAAATCTTCTCGAATGACAGCTTTCCCAGATGAGCAGTCTACATAACGTAAGCATAATGATAATTGTGTTCTCGCCGTGATATGGCTTGAGTTTCATCAGCAAGTTTTGCAAAAAAATCCAGCGTCTATAACTCTCTTGATAAGTCTCTCTTGAATAGCATTGCCACATAAATCAATAATTTCATTTTGAATAACTGGTGATGTGTAAATAGCGCGGCGATGAATGTTTTGGGTAAGCAGGTGATTTTTAAGTGTTTCATCGCCTGATCGTGCTCGATAACGTAAAAGTGCTTGAAAATTTCCATCGTTGTGTGTGGGATCTGTGATTCCAATTTCTCCAGAATCTTCATGACCTCTTAAGGGCATTTCTTACCGTCCACACAACAGTATAGTTTTTAATAGTGCTTTAAGCCTTTTTCTGTTCTCTTCAGTAATTTTACAATTTTCTAAATTCATTGATTCTGTAACATAAAGTGACTTACCTTCCAATACTCTAGCAAAATTTTTGCACGCTCCATAGCAAATTTATGATATTTTTTATTACCATGATGATCAAAGTTCGCTAATGCTTTCTTCCAATTGTTGAATGGTTTATTAACAAAGGCGCCCAGTTTTTGGTCACCGTGACCTCCCTGCATTGTACCAAACAAAACATATATTTTGCACAATTTTCCTTTTAAAATGTTAGAGTATATCAACCATGAATATTTCTTCATCAAATGACGTTGAAAACAAAGTTTTCTTTCTCCGATGATAGGAAACTTGAAACCTTCTGGTATGTACCCAAGGTTCTTTCAACAATTTTAATTTTTTTTCGTCATTTTGTCGAGGACAAGATACATATATTTTCGTGAATTGGTGAGGAGTACTCAACCGTGACGAAAAAATAAGAACATTAATAACCTAAATGTGTCATAACCTCTATTTGCTTATAATTTTCTATAATCTATCGCAAATGTGATAATATCTAAATTTGTAGATTAATAAATTACTATTACCACAAAATATTTTTATATCTACCTGTTTCTGATTTTAGCTATTCAGTTCTGAGTTTAGCTATTATAATATCTTACACTTTTATAGGGACTATTCACCATTTTTTCCAACTCGTCAAATGGCTCTCTCGTTCAATGTAAAGTAAATGGAAATGGCCATTTGTGAGTAAAAATTTAAAGATGATTAATTTTTTACTCACAAATGACCATTTCCATATAATTTATATGGGACGAGAGAGCCATTTGACGAGTTGGAAAAAATAGTGAGTAGTTCCTATTAGGGGGGTAAGGATAGTTGTCAAAAAATTTAATTGTATTTCTACGCAATATTATTGATATTTAAACCTTCTCACAGTTTGTAAATTTTTCAGAGTTTTAAAGCCTTTATCTGAAGACGACGAAAACGATCACGGACGTGATCATCGGCTTTTAAGAACTACTGTACCAAATCATTTGAAATTATACACTTACTTTCTTCATATAAAACACGTTCTGCCAACGATACTTTTTTATATTTTTTATACCATTTTGTGGACTTAAAAATTTTATAAGATAATTTAATAAAATTATTTTTTTAGAAATTATTTAACATATTATTTATGGTATTTTTTAGTTAATAATAACTAAAAATTTTCTTTGTTAAATATTTTAATTTTACCAAATACAATTTTAAACATACCGAACATTGATCCATTGTGTATCTAAACTGATAATAGAATTTATAATGAGAATTTCGGTAATACAATTAGTTTTTTAAAAAATTCACTTCCCTCCTAGGATAATAAGAAATGACTGATCAACAAGAAAAGAAATTTCATATACAAGGTTTTAGCTCTAATATGACTACAGACCATCATTTGGTGGAAGAGCGAAATAACAATCACATTCTCACTGTGTACCTTAAAAGGAATAAATAAATAAGCAATAACCCCAATTGGAAACATATAAAGGTAGGGTAAATAATAATACGATTTCGCCGAAACACACATATCACCATCCTTAAGCCTAGCGCACACCAACGCTTCAGCAGCTTCAGAATCCGATTCAGCAGCGGATTCAGTTGCTGTTTTGACTTTATTTAATAGGTGTATCAAAATCGGGTTGACAAGTTTCAAGCGGCTAAACAATTAAGAAATTATTTGGCTACAAATATGATAAAAAGATAAAGAAATTTACCTTTTTTTATCATAATTTAATTCATCTATATTTTCGATACTTTCATTATACATTTCAGAAAGTGTTAGATAATTAATTCTTTGATATCCATTTTTCATTTCTTTATCAAAATAACTCAAAGATTTTGGATTTGAATCCGTTAATAGCATTGTTAAAACATCTTCACAATATTAAAGAAAATTGATTAATAAAATAGTACTTAGAATATAAGTCTTATTTAAAAAAGAAAAGATCTATAAAAAAAAAACAAATTCATCAACTGTTACCAATCATAGCAATTATTAGTAAAAATAAAAAAACTTAACAGCAAGAGGCATAAATTAACACTAAAAATTAACTGTAAACTATAACAACAAAAAATTAGCAATATTTAAGTATATCTAACAATAATAAACAAAAAAAAATAATCAACAATATTCCACTGAAAAAGCATTCTACATTAAAAAACTTTTTAACCAGATTTTGATACACCCATTAAATTACACGGTTAACTTGTTTAATATACATGTATAAATTATTTTACCTGTAATTATAACTGCTTCAGGTAGCCCCTAAAAATTTTTATGTTTCATAACATCTGCTTAACTGTGAAATCTTACAGTAAATATTGGCAGAATAATATATGGATTACAATTGGAAAGAAAACTGTATTAGTTTTTCTATTAGCTTGAATGAGATCATATTCAAAATATCTGTTTGATTTCATGTTAGAAAATTTATGGAACTCATTTATAAGTTAAACTACCTCGACAGTATAACAACTAAATTTTCTACATAACATATAATTGACATTTAATTAATAAATTTCTTGTTAATTAATCTCTTTCTCCTACAAATATTTTGTTTAGATTTAGTAAATACTTAAGAGTCTGTTATATGTTTACGGAAGATTCAAAACTATCAAATATTTATAGAAATATATAAAAGTAATAAGAGCTACAAATATTACAAAATTACTTTTTGGAGTTTTTTTTTAAATATAGCAAGATTCCTAGAATAAGTTCATTTGAAAAAAAAATAAAATAACCAAACAGAGAAAAGAATTCAAGTACTGTATGTAATATTGAACCTGATTGTTTGCTATGTATAAAAATAGAAAATTTCGAGCAGAGTTGTTTTATAATCAAGAAGTCATTCTGATACTAGCTAATATTATAATTTAGAGTATTTTTTTTATTAATGCTTATAATTATTATAGTTTTTAAAATGAATTCAGTATAAATATTTTGATTAATTAAGTAAATAAGAAATTCTTAAAACTCGATATCTGAAATAACATAAGAGAAAATATGTTAGTTAGTGATAACATTTGGCAATTGGCCAAATAAAAATTTAAACTAAAAACAAAAAAAATAAAATCTTTTCAAGTTATTAACTTAATTTTCATTTCAATTATCTAAAAAAATTTGTGTTTTTGAGTTATGGCTAAAAAATGTCCAGTACGATCGTTAAATGAAAGTGCTTTATCAGAGCTTGCTAATCTAGTTGTATCAGTAATCGGTTTTGCATTAAATACTGACCTTGGCAAAGATGTATCAATAACAATGGTAGAAGTAAATAGCTATCTAGAAGATGCAGGAGCTACAAATGATATATATCAGGATTTATTAAAAGTTATACTATCATCTGACTATTTAGAAGCATCAATACGTTTTACATGTTTACAAATGCTTCTTAATGGTAGTGTTCATTGTTTAGTAACAGAAATTTTTCCATTTTCATATTATGAAAAAATTCTTCAAGTAATAGCAGCACAAGGTACTGGCTTAAGAATTCTTAATTTAAAAGGTGTCTGGATAAAAGATGAACATATGCAATATATGTTTCAAGTAATACAAAAATGTCGTAATTTAATGAAATTATGTATACCTTATATAGCTAATGATGATTTATTAGATGTAATTTCTCATAATTGTGAAGATTTAAAAATTATTGATATATCAGGTGAAACAGATATAACAGAAATTGGTGTAGAATACCTAAGTAAAGGTGTAGCTAGTTCAAAATTAACAGTTATAGACATTGGTATGTTAGGTGAAGAAAATATATGTCATACTGATGTTTCATTACTTTTAGAAAATTGTCCAAATATAGAAACTCTTTCAACATATTCATTTGTAGGTCAAGCACTTCGTTTCATATATGAAAATATTAATAAAGAATTTAAATGTAAGCTAAGATATTTACATGATACCAAAACAAATGCTGAAACATTAGAAATAATTGTTAGAACATGTCCTAAAATTGAAAGTTTATACTTAGATACACCTAATTCAAATATTTTACATAAATTAAATAATGTTCTTTTACAAAAATTAAAAATATATAAATTTGATTGTAATGAGCTGATGGAACTATTAAAAAATTCTGGAAGAAATTTAGTTCATTTAACAGTAATCAAAGGACTAAATGTACTAGATTTGGGATTATTAGCCACTCTATGTACATGTCTTGTAGATTTAGATTGTTATATGATGGAGTTGTTATCATATTCAAGTGAAAATAAATTTGAACGTCTTCAAGGATTAGAAATGCTCAATAGTCCAATGAATGCAAGTGCACTTAAATATTTTATTTGTAATTCAACAACACTTAAACGTCTAGCAATTGATTCAGTTACATTTAATGATGATGATATAATGAGGTATAATTTTATATTTTATAATTAAATGATTTTCATAATCTTATTCAGATTGAAACAGTATCTTCTTTGAATATGAATTTTCTTCACTTGAAGATATTTGGTTTACTTCAGCCACAAACTTGAGCGTAACTGCTATTGAGGTATGCATTTTCAAATTAGAAAAAGATAATTAATGAAGAAATTTTGAATTTATGTACAGATATTAATGGAACGATGCCCTGAACTTCAGAGTATAGGTCAGCTTAGTGGATGGGCATTAACTCCTGATGATTTAGCACTTATTCGTGGATTACTTAAAAGTGGAAATTCGAGTGTAGTTTTGTCACCTACCAATTTATTTCCATAAGAAGCTAATTAATACTTTTATTATATATGACAAGTAATTTGATATAAATGAATGAATAAATAAAGTAGATGAAGTAATTTAAACAATTTGTACTTAATAGTTATTTGTATATGTGAATCATTTAAAATTGTTTTGTACTAACCTCTAAATTATTTATTGATTTCAAGAATAGAAAATAATGGTCATAAATGCAATAAAAATTGCATATTGTCACTTTTTCTTTTTACTAAAAAATTATTGTTCGAAAAATTAGAGCAAAAATTAAGTTTTTAAGTTTGTTTTTAAGTGTGTTAATTAAGTTAATTAATAAAAATACATGCCTAAATGAAATTATTCACTTTTTGTCCCATATAAAGTTTTGGTGTTTAAATTCCGATTTGTGAGTAATTTAAACATATTTATAAACTTTGCTCACAAATCGTAATTTTCTTCTATACTTTACATGGGTCGAGAGAGAGAGCCATTTGACAGTTTGGAAATCTTTATAGTTAAAAATCCCCTTATAGGCGTTTCACACCGAGCTAACCCGAGTAAATATAACAGTTTTGCATAGAAAAAAATACTGAAACCAAACGGTGTCGACCCGGTTTAACATAGACAAATTTCAAACGAAGTGCTAGATTCATTCAAGCAATGTTTTTTTCTATGAGAATTAACCAGTATGTGCTGGGTACCAAATTAAAAGACAATTCAAATAATATTTTATGATCTAGACCAGCGGTGCGCAAGCTTTGGGTCACGACCCCCTAATAGGCATTTCACACCGAGCTGAACCGTGTTTAGCATAGACAAACGCCATTTGCAGTTCTAGATTTACTCAAGCCAGCCTTTTTTCTATTTAGATTGTCGCCGTCTCATCCATTTTCCTTTTATCCATCTGAAAAAGAAACCATAATTATATATTATATATTAATTTATATATAATTAATATATTAATTAATTTATATTAATTAATATATAACTATAAGAACTACACTTACCTCAAATCCAATTATTTGTTATTATTTCTTAAGGCCCTAGTAGACGTCGGTCATTGTCCGGGTAAATGCACTGTAGACGTCGGACATTCATTTGCTCGGACTTGTATCATTTTTTACTAAATATATAATTTATAGTAATAATAACATGAAGTTGAACTTTTAATAAAAAATGATTAATTATGAAAACTTTAAACTTTTGATATCATAATGAATAGCAATGTTATTTTGTGCTGTAATCTTTCGTTGCTATCTTCATGCTATTAGTATGAAGCTGTCATTATGTCCGCGTAAACACATAATTTACTCGGACATTGCAGTGGACCTTCAGATTGGTCCGCAGACATTGCTGTAGACGAGTTAAATTACCCCGGACACGGACAATGTTCCGGACAATGTCCGACGTCTACTAGGGCCTTTATATGTGTCAATTGCAAACCATAAATTTATTATTATTAGATTGCACATACTGGTTAATTCTCATCGAAAAAACATTGCTTGAATGAATCTAGCACTTCATTTGAAATTTGTCTATGCTAAACCGGGTCGACACCGTTTGGTTTTAGTGTTTTTTTCCATACAAAACTCTTATAAAACTGTTATATTTACTCGGGTTATTTCGGTGTGAAACACCTATAAAGGGTCGCAAGAAAAATTTTGAGGGTCGCCAAAGACTCACAAATTCATATGTTATTTAAAAACTATAAGACTTTTCTTCAACGAAAATCAGGTAATATGAAAATACAAGTAATTTTAAAAATAGACCTAGAATTTTTACGAAAGAAATTAGGTATATCAGTATCTAATAGCAATCGGTAAGCGAACAGATGCAGTAAAGCTCTGGTGCCAAAAATATTTATGAAGAACTACACAATATATTGGCGGATGTTGTTATTGTAATTAATTACATTAAAAGCAGCGCCCTAAACAGTCATATTTTTTCAGTACTCTGTAATGAGATGGGTTCTGCATATAAAACATTACATTACATACCGAAGTTAGATAGCTCTCAAGAGGCAAAATACTGCGACGCGTTTTTGATTTGAGAAACGAAGTATACATCTTTTTGAAAGAGAAGAAACATATTGTCAAATTCATTCTGTATTGAACTTTGGCTCGGAAAACTCAGTTACATGGTTGATATCTTCGGAAAACTTAATGTTCTAAACTTGAGTTTGCAGGGAAAGAGCACAAAAATATTAATATTGAGCAATAAAATTGAAGCTTTGAATAAAAAACTGATACTTTGGCAAAGTGCATTAAACAAAAACAGTATAGAAATGTTCGCGTGCTTTTCGACTTCATTAAAGAAAATAATGTAGATTTTTTGTTATTTAAAGAATTGGGAGATGGGAAATGGGAGAAAACTTTTTAAAAAGGCTTAAAAAATTTCCAGCTAATACATTGAGTTGGATCTCCAATCCATTCTCATTCGATATTTTAAATTCCAATATTTCTCTAAGAAAAAGAACAGTTAATTAATATTTCAAGTGACGAAGCACTACGGATTCAATTCAAGTCCCAATCATGTCAAAAATTCTGGCTATCCATTGGAAGCGAGTATACCGATTTGAAAAAAATAGCAGTAAATATTTTATTTCAATTTGCATCAACTTACTTATGTGAAACAGTCTTTTCAAAATTAGTTGCAGTCAAAACAAAATATCGCTCTCGCATGTGAATTTGTCTGAAATTAGATTCTTTCTTCAATTTTTGAAAATTTCTAAGAACTTATTATCTTCACTAAAAATACCTTTTATAAGTCGCAAAGAATGACTTGTTTTTTTAAAGTATTGCATTGTTTGCTAGCTACAAATATTTAAAAGAAAAACAAAAAATTTTGATGAAATTAAGACAGTTTTAGTTTATTTGACTTCTGTTGGAATAAAAACTTCAGTATTTAGCCATTTTTGTACAGAATGTCAATATTTCAAGAGTTCTGCCCTTTTGTTTTGTATATGTGTTTTACCTCCAAGATATTCCTAGCTCATCCTATACAAAATTATTGAAATTGGTAAACCTTTGCCCATTTAAATAACGCTCTTACTTCGATTAGACTTTAAAATAATTTAGCATTACACTCGCATTCGATGTATGTAAACTGTTACCATTTTTGCTATACTTTAGAAAAGTTATAACTTATAAAATATATAAAATTATAAAATATATAAATTATGCATTTTAACTAGTTTTATTATTATAATTTGAATATTAATATTAAATATTAATGCATCATAAATGCAATAAAATTAGTTTAAAGGTACAAATTGTATTTTTTTAAAAAGACTTATAATGTAATTATTGGAGTCAATATACTTCTGAATGTAACCGCGCCTCAGATCGCTTTCCAGTTCGCTGTTCAAATCGCCAATATAGACACAAGGTTACCGCCCAACTCTTTGCTAGTAATTCAGCACTTGGCCCAAAAGAATTTGATGCAAGAATACCAGTGTATCATGGGCCCATGTAGACATCAGGGGCCAGATTCTGTCTTATAGGCGTTTCACACTGAGCTGAACCCTGTTGATTGAACCCTGTTAATCTCCATGTAAGAAATTTCGCTTCACACCGACTAACAGGGTTATTGTTAAATGTCAAATGTCATTATTTCAAACGCGAACTTTTTAGTGTTTTTAGTGATTTTTAAATGATAGGAAATGTTTTATATAAATTATATTATTGTAATGAAAATGATTCGGCTTTCAGATCGAACCGACTTTCAGAAAACTTGGAATATATTCTAAAAACTAAAATTCAGAAGCTTTGAAAATTTCAAACTCATCCATTGATCTTTAATTTTTTATATTTTTCAGGTAGACCACAACTTTTACCGAGATGAGAGAGGATAAATATGTTTTAAAATATTGAGTTTATAAAATTTAGAACGTCAGTTTTATCAGGGAGAGTAATTTAATTAAAACATATATGTAGATTATATTTTATAAATTCTTTTATAGAACAAACATAGCATTGTAGTTTTTGGGCATTACGAGATGGCTATATTTTAAGTGAAAGTGAATGAATAAAAGAAATATAATATTGTTGAAAATGTACTAAAAGGTCTTTAATTTTAATGCCATAAAAGTCGTTGTGAAAAACATTTTTTCTACATCTTTTGTAAAATTTATCATAGAAAAAAGGCGAATTCAAAGAGGATATTAAAAATTTTAAATAAACATTGGAAGGGAACAATTAAAATTATTAAAAAAGGAATATATTTAGATGAAAGTATACATATTACTAAAATATTGCTATTGTCTGCGCATTACAAAAAATGAATTAAATGAAAAACAATACAGATGTATCATAGTTTTCTATTTCTATCAAAATATTAAAGTAGGACTGATTTTATTGTTAGTTAATAAATAAAGGTTAAATATTAGATTATTTTTGACTTTCTTTAATTATAACAAAAAGCTTATGCTTAATTTCATTTTTGCACTATAATTTTTAAAGTATATATTGATTAATATAGACAATAACAATAATATTCATAAAAGTGATTTTCTAATGTGAAAGTTATTTATTCCATTTCTCGACACATGATTCCTTTAAATATAGGATACACATATTGTAAACGATTACAAGACATATATATTGTAAGAATAAGCTGATCCCATAAATATGTAAAACTAAAGCTTTATTTTGTGAAAAAGCATCTAGATAATACATCCCCAATATATCCGAGTCGAAATTTTGGTCTTGGTTTGCGGTATTCATTTTGTTTTATCCATCTGAAAAAGAAAAACTTTATTAATATATAATAATGAAAAAAAACAAGTAGACTTACCTCAAATCCAAATTCAGTATATAATTGAGACTTTAACCTCAAACCCAATTAATTTTAACAAATTGACAACTATAAATTTGTCATTATTAAATTGGAAACACTGATTAAATGAATAAAACGTGTACTTCACTTCTATGTTCAACCCGGTTAACGCTGTTCGGGAACAGTGTGATTAACTTTGTTCCTGAAAAAATTTTTCATACAAAAGTGTTATAAAACTGTTATAATCGAGTGAAATTAACAGGGTTCTGCTCGGTGTGAAACGCCTATTAGGGAAAAGTGGTAATGAAAAGAAAAGTTTTCATTATCATAAAATTATCACTTTTCACCAAAATGCGATTCTGTCTTGTTAAAATTTACTGAATGATAAAAACAGGGCTGAATTGCTGAATGATAACTTTTTGAAGTCAATATGACAATTGATAGCTATAAGTTATTTAGTAATATTTTATAGGTACTATATTATAAAGGTAAGTTTTTATTTATTCTAAATGAAATTTAACCAATTATTATATGTATATTATAGAAAACATTTTGGACTATATTTAAGAAATTAAAATCCCTATAATATAATAAGGCATTTATTCTTCTAGGGAAAACTACTTTAATAGAACACATAAGACAGCTAATTATTCTAAGAATATAAAAGGATTTTAAAATAAATGTTACCAATTATCACCAATCCTTATAATGAAATTTTTAATAAGAAATAATCTAATCGCCCAATTTGATAACTGAAATTTCTATGAGCACATAACACTAGTTTGCAAACTAAAGGAGTCATTCTACTATAGACGCTTGAAAAAGAGCCATCAAGTTTCTATTTAAACTATTAACATAAAACTTGATGGACCATCCAAAATAAAAGAAAAAAAATTTGGATTAAGTAAATGTTTGACTAGAATGCAAACTTAAATTCTTATATATATTTCCTTAAATAAAAAACTGGCAGGGGTTTTTTAGCTTCTGTATCATAGAGGTGTGCAACCTAAGTATGTGTTGAAAATATATTGCTTAAATTTCATAAAGATCGGTTCAGTAGTTTTGAAGATTTTATCAACATGCGATGTAAAAACGTTGTTTTGAGAAGAACGTTTTTAAAAAGAAAACTATAAAGCAGATTAAAAGATAAGTTACAAAAATTGCTGTAAACTATTGTAATCAAAAGAAAAAATATTTCAAAACAAAACTTAAATAAAGAATTAAAGGCAATTTTCTTTCAAATTTATTTAATTTTATTAATTTTCACTTTTTTAACAAATTTTTAGCATTTAATTTTGAATTTTAAAAATTTTTATTCGTTTTTAATAACTTATCACTTTGTTATCACGATAATTTTTTCAGTGATAAAATATTTCACTAAATGATAAGTTTTTGGCAATAGTTTTCATTATCCCTGCAACTTGTTAGAATCACTCTCGTGATAAAATATGTCAAAATGGCTATTTATCATTATCATTATCACTTTTCCCTGAGACAGAATCTGGCCCCAGGGCTGGGATTCTGACTTGGTGAGAAGTGAGAATGAGAAGTTTTATTTTCATCCTCACTGCCATCTATACTTTTCATTCTCATTCCTCACTATTCACCAAAGTGTGATTCTATCATTTTAAAGTGTGGTGAGTAAGAAAAACAGCGCTGAATTGCTGAGCGAGAAGAAATTTGTGTCAAATATCAATGTCAATTAGATAAACTCTTGTTGTTTTGAAAACTTTTAAAAAATTATGTGTAAATTTATTCGAATTTTGTGCATGCAATGTGTCAAATATTAATGTCAATTAGATAAACTTTTGTTGTTTTGAAAACTTAAAAAATTAGGTGTAAATTTATTCGAATTTTGTGCATGCAAAATCTACAAATTGAAGGTTATGAAAAGAGCGCTAAAACTCCACAATTTTCATCCCTATAAATTAAATAAATACTTAAGAGGTCCAGACTTAGTTGTGAAATTATTAGATTTCAATTTAACATAATGAGTGCGGCAGCAATAGTTTTAATGCTCGGTCAAAGGAGTAGACAAAAGTAAGTGTAAAATAATTTTTTTGGCTTAGATTTAACACCATTTTTTTAATTTTAGCAAATTAATGAAAGTAGTAAGACAAAGGTTGAGGGATGCAGAAAATCCTTTTGATGCAACTTCAGATAACCATTTTATTGATTTATATCGGTTTCCGAAATTCTTGTGTTTAGAATTGTGCGCAGAAATAGAACCATTTTTGCAAAAAAGAATTCAATCACAGGCCATAATGAACTACAACGACTACAACGAATACCGTAATATATTGGAACAACAAGCATAGAATATTTTTGAATTAATCACACAATATGAATTTAATTGCCACGGAATAATCTAAAAACTTACAAAAATACTTTAACACTGCCATGGAACATTGAAGTCATAAATGTGAGATCTGCATCAGTTACCTAATTTTGTTTTATTTTAATAAAAAGAAATAGATTTTTTACCAAAATAATATTTATTTAAATAAATAATTTATAAAACAATATCGCTGTATTTTTTTTTTTTAAATTCAATAGTTCTTCTTCTTCGACTTTTAACTTAGCTTTGTTGATTTCTAGTTTATCCTTCTCTACAGCTAGCCTGTCTTTCATGATATGTTTTATTTCCCGGATTTCATTTACTTTTGATTCTTCTAGAGAAACGATATTTTTCAAATAATCGTTGTCTTCCCTATCCGAAATTTTTCGACGGCGCCTACCGCTTGATGTAATGGAGCTCCCTCTATGTATACTGCTGTCAGGCTCTTCTGATTCAATGTGCAACTCCTCATGGTCAGTTAAGTCACACTGAAAAAGAATTTATTAATAAATTTCGAAAAAAGACTGTATATCCTTACCCCTAGCTCCAAAACTGAGACAACGGTGCCATTAAAGATACGACTCTGCTTTCCAGGTCCGTTAGGCTTTTTTTCCTTCGCGGCCCATTAATGCCGCTAGTTCTGGCTTCTTGCCTGATAGAGGCATTTTTTTCTTTAATATAATTCCTAAAAAATTAATGAACAAATTATATGTTTAATATATATACATACCTTAAATCTCTCCAAAATTTCCTTCATTGGGCACTTGTTTTATTACAGCCATCCAGAGCGTTTAGCTCTAAACTAAGCTCCAACCACATTTTTTCTTTTAAGGCTGCTCCGTCAATTGGTTGGAACCTTTAAAATAAAAGAAAAATTAGACTAAAATTAAATAAATAAAAAATCACTCACCTATCGTTCGCAAAATCAACATTCGCTTCCAAAAAATTTAACAAATGTATTTTTTGCTCCTCCGTTGGGCGTTTCGTTTTTAAAATTTCACTCATTGTATCTAAAATAAAAAATTAATTAAAAATGTTTTAATTTTAATAAAAAAGTTCTTACCTCAACTAGTTCCTTTCCTGTCCAAGAATAGCAAGCAAGTACTCTGCTTCTATCTACATTTTCTATTTTTATACCAAATATATCTAATTGTTTAAAAAAATCTAAGAATTTTTTCTAACTTTATCCATCTTTTTATTACCGCAATATATGTACAAGTATTACTCAAGTACAATTTCTTACAGGAATATTAACGAATATTTTCCATTGTACAAATGTAAAAATAATCCTTGAGTCACAATCCTAAAATCTAAGAATTTTTTCTGACCTTACCCATCTTTTTATTACTGCAATATACAAATATAACAATTAAGTATAATTTTCCACATGGGTATAAGGAAATATAAAACATTTTACAATAATACCTAAAAAAACAAGTCAAACAAACTTTTTTTTAAATATTTTTTTTTATTTCACTTCACAAAATTTAACTAAATCTTGTACTTAAAAAACTTAATTTTTAAATTTTGAAACAATTTTGTTCACTTTTCTCACATTAGCCCAGGGCTGGGATTCTGTCTCCGTGAGAATTCAGCGTAAGAATGAGAAAGGCAGATTTTGACATTTCTTTTCACGCGAGCGATTCCGACTTGTTGTGAGAATGAAAAGAATTATCAAAAATTTCTCATGGGAAAAATATTTTCTCGCTTTCTAAAACTCCGTGAGAAGGTGTGAGGAGTTGAAATTAATTGCTTTGAAATTTAAAAATCAAAGTTTTAAAGAATAAAACTCGATATAATTTTCTAAAATGAAACCAAAAAAAAATTACAGAGAAAGTTTATGTTTGATTTTCGTATTATTTTAAAAACTTTTATATTCCTGCCACAAAGAATATTTAAAAAATTTTTAAGAATAGGTAAGGTTAAAATAAATTCTTATATTTAAGGATTGTAACTCAAGGATAATTTTTATAACCCTACAATACAAAATATAAAATACTTTCTTGTAGGAATTTGCGCTTGTGTCTTATTTTCAAATTGTGGTATTAAAAGATGTATGTATGTATTTTTTTTTTTTAAATTCAATAGTTCTTCTTCTTCGACTTTTAACTTAGCTTTGTTGATTTCTAGTTTATCCTTCTCTACAGCTAGCCTGTCTTTCATGATATGTTTTATTTCCCGGATTTCATTTACTTTTGATTCTTCTAGAGAAACGATATTTTTCAAATAATCGTTGTCTTCCCTATCCGAAATTTTTCGACGGCGCCTACCGCTTGATGTAATGGAGCTCCCTCTATGTATACTGCTGTCAGGCTCTTCTGATTCAATGTGCAACTCCTCATGGTCAGTTAAGTCACACTGAAAAAGAATTTATTAATAAATTTCGAAAAAAGACTGTATATCCTTACCCCTAGCTCCAAAACTGAGACAACGGTGCCATTAAAGATACGACTCTGCTTTCCAGGTCCGTTAGGCTTTTTTTCCTTCGCGGCCCATTAATGCCGCTAGTTCTGGCTTCTTGCCTGATAGAGGCATTTTTTTCTTTAATATAATTCCTAAAAAATTAATGAACAAATTATATGTTTAATATATATACATACCTTAAATCTCTCCAAAATTTCCTTCATTGGGCACTTGTTTTATTACAGCCATCCAGAGCGTTTAGCTCTAAACTAAGCTCCAACCACATTTTTTCTTTTAAGGCTGCTCCGTCAATTGGTTGGAACCTTTAAAATAAAAGAAAAATTAGACTAAAATTAAATAAATAAAAAATCACTCACCTATCGTTCGCAAAATCAACATTCGCTTCCAAAAAATTTAACAAATGTATTTTTTGCTCCTCCGTTGGGCGTTTCGTTTTTAAAATTTCACTCATTGTATCTAAAATAAAAAATTAATTAAAAATGTTTTAATTTTAATAAAAAAGTTCTTACCTCAACTAGTTCCTTTCCTGTCCAAGAATAGCAAGCAAGTACTCTGCTTCTATCTACATTTTCTATTTTTATACCAAATATATCTAATTGTTTAAAAAAATCTAAGAATTTTTTCTAACTTTATCCATCTTTTTATTACCGCAATATATGTACAAGTATTACTCAAGTACAATTTCTTACAGGAATATTAACGAATATTTTCCATTGTACAAATGTAAAAATAATCCTTGAGTCACAATCCTAAAATCTAAGAATTTTTTCTGACCTTACCCATCTTTTTATTACTGCAATATACAAATATAACAATTAAGTATAATTTTCCACATGGGTATAAGGAAATATAAAACATTTTACAATAATACCTAAAAAAACAAGTCAAACAAACTTTTTTTTAAATATTTTTTTTTATTTCATTTCACAAAATTTAACTAAATCTTGTACTTAAAAAACTTAATTTTTAAATTTTGAAACAATTTTGTTCACTTTTCTCACATTAGCCCAGGGCTGGGATTCTGTCTCCGTGAGAATTCAGCGTAAGAATGAGAAAGGCAGATTTTGACATTTCTTTTCACGCGAGCGATTCCGACTTGTTGTGAGAATGAAAAGAATTATCAAAAATTTCTCATGGGAAAAATATTTTCTCGCTTTCTAAAACTCCGTGAGAAGGTGTGAGGAGTTGAAATTAATTGCTTTGAAATTTAAAAATCAAAGTTTTAAAGAATAAAACTCGATATAATTTTCTAAAATGAAACCAAAAAAAAATTACAGAGAAAGTTTATGTTTGATTTTCGTATTATTTTAAAAACTTTTATATTCCTGCCACAAAGAATATTTAAAAAATTTTTAAGAATAGGTAAGGTTAAAATAAATTCTTATATTTAAGGATTGTAACTCAAGGATAATTTTTATAACCCTACAATACAAAATATAAAATACTTTCTTGTAGGAATTTGCGCTTGTGTCTTATTTTCAAATTGTGGTATTAAAAGATGTATGTATGTATTTTTTTTTTTTAAATTCAATAGTTCTTCTTCTTCGACTTTTAACTTAGCTTTGTTGATTTCTAGTTTATCCTTCTCTACAGCTAGCCTGTCTTTCATGATATGTTTTATTTCCCGGATTTCATTTACTTTTGATTCTTCTAGAGAAACGATATTTTTCAAATAATCGTTGTCTTCCCTATCCGAAATTTTTCGACGGCGCCTACCGCTTGATGTAATGGAGCTCCCTCTATGTATACTGCTGTCAGGCTCTTCTGATTCAATGTGCAACTCCTCATGGTCAGTTAAGTCACACTGAAAAAGAATTTATTAATAAATTTCGAAAAAAGACTGTATATCCTTACCCCTAGCTCCAAAACTGAGACAACGGTGCCATTAAAGATACGACTCTGCTTTCCAGGTCCGTTAGGCTTTTTTTCCTTCGCGGCCCATTAATGCCGCTAGTTCTGGCTTCTTGCCTGATAGAGGCATTTTTTTCTTTAATATAATTCCTAAAAAATTAATGAACAAATTATATGTTTAATATATATACATACCTTAAATCTCTCCAAAATTTCCTTCATTGGGCACTTGTTTTATTACAGCCATCCAGAGCGTTTAGCTCTAAACTAAGCTCCAACCACATTTTTTCTTTTAAGGCTGCTCCGTCAATTGGTTGGAACCTTTAAAATAAAAGAAAAATTAGACTAAAATTAAATAAATAAAAAATCACTCACCTATCGTTCGCAAAATCAACATTCGCTTCCAAAAAATTTAACAAATGTATTTTTTGCTCCTCCGTTGGGCGTTTCGTTTTTAAAATTTCACTCATTGTATCTAAAATAAAAAATTAATTAAAAATGTTTTAATTTTAATAAAAAAGTTCTTACCTCAACTAGTTCCTTTCCTGTCCAAGAATAGCAAGCAAGTACTCTGCTTCTATCTACATTTTCTATTTTTATACCAAATATATCTAATTGTTTAAAAAAATCTAAGAATTTTTTCTAACTTTATCCATCTTTTTATTACCGCAATATATGTACAAGTATTACTCAAGTACAATTTCTTACAGGAATATTAACGAATATTTTCCATTGTACAAATGTAAAAATAATCCTTGAGTCACAATCCTAAAATCTAAGAATTTTTTCTGACCTTACCCATCTTTTTATTACTGCAATATACAAATATAACAATTAAGTATAATTTTCCACATGGGTATAAGGAAATATAAAACATTTTACAATAATACCTAAAAAAACAAGTCAAACAAACTTTTTTTTAAATATTTTTTTTTATTTCATTTCACAAAATTTAACTAAATCTTGTACTTAAAAAACTTAATTTTTAAATTTTGAAACAATTTTGTTCACTTTTCTCACATTAGCCCAGGGCTGGGATTCTGTCTCCGTGAGAATTCAGCGTAAGAATGAGAAAGGCAGATTTTGACATTTCTTTTCACGCGAGCGATTCCGACTTGTTGTGAGAATGAAAAGAATTATCAAAAATTTCTCATGGGAAAAATATTTTCTCGCTTTCTAAAACTCCGTGAGAAGGTGTGAGGAGTTGAAATTAATTGCTTTGAAATTTAAAAATCAAAGTTTTAAAGAATAAAACTCGATATAATTTTCTAAAATGAAACCAAAAAAAAATTACAGAGAAAGTTTATGTTTGATTTTCGTATTATTTTAAAAACTTTTATATTCCTGCCACAAAGAATATTTAAAAAATTTTTAAGAATAGGTAAGGTTAAAATAAATTCTTATATTTAAGGATTGTAACTCAAGGATAATTTTTATAACCCTACAATACAAAATATAAAATACTTTCTTGTAGGAATTTGCGCTTGTGTCTTATTTTCAAATTGTGGTATTAAAAGATGTATGTATGTATTTTTTTTTTTTAAATTCAATAGTTCTTCTTCTTCGACTTTTAACTTAGCTTTGTTGATTTCTAGTTTATCCTTCTCTACAGCTAGCCTGTCTTTCATGATATGTTTTATTTCCCGGATTTCATTTACTTTTGATTCTTCTAGAGAAACGATATTTTTCAAATAATCGTTGTCTTCCCTATCCGAAATTTTTCGACGGCGCCTACCGCTTGATGTAATGGAGCTCCCTCTATGTATACTGCTGTCAGGCTCTTCTGATTCAATGTGCAACTCCTCATGGTCAGTTAAGTCACACTGAAAAAGAATTTATTAATAAATTTCGAAAAAAGACTGTATATCCTTACCCCTAGCTCCAAAACTGAGACAACGGTGCCATTAAAGATACGACTCTGCTTTCCAGGTCCGTTAGGCTTTTTTTCCTTCGCGGCCCATTAATGCCGCTAGTTCTGGCTTCTTGCCTGATAGAGGCATTTTTTTCTTTAATATAATTCCTAAAAAATTAATGAACAAATTATATGTTTAATATATATACATACCTTAAATCTCTCCAAAATTTCCTTCATTGGGCACTTGTTTTATTACAGCCATCCAGAGCGTTTAGCTCTAAACTAAGCTCCAACCACATTTTTTCTTTTAAGGCTGCTCCGTCAATTGGTTGGAACCTTTAAAATAAAAGAAAAATTAGACTAAAATTAAATAAATAAAAAATCACTCACCTATCGTTCGCAAAATCAACATTCGCTTCCAAAAAATTTAACAAATGTATTTTTTGCTCCTCCGTTGGGCGTTTCGTTTTTAAAATTTCACTCATTGTATCTAAAATAAAAAATTAATTAAAAATGTTTTAATTTTAATAAAAAAGTTCTTACCTCAACTAGTTCCTTTCCTGTCCAAGAATAGCAAGCAAGTACTCTGCTTCTATCTACATTTTCTATTTTTATACCAAATATATCTAATTGTTTAAAAAAATCTAAGAATTTTTTCTAACTTTATCCATCTTTTTATTACCGCAATATATGTACAAGTATTACTCAAGTACAATTTCTTACAGGAATATTAACGAATATTTTCCATTGTACAAATGTAAAAATAATCCTTGAGTCACAATCCTAAAATCTAAGAATTTTTTCTGACCTTACCCATCTTTTTATTACTGCAATATACAAATATAACAATTAAGTATAATTTTCCACATGGGTATAAGGAAATATAAAACATTTTACAATAATACCTAAAAAAACAAGTCAAACAAACTTTTTTTTAAATATTTTTTTTTATTTCATTTCACAAAATTTAACTAAATCTTGTACTTAAAAAACTTAATTTTTAAATTTTGAAACAATTTTGTTCACTTTTCTCACATTAGCCCAGGGCTGGGATTCTGTCTCCGTGAGAATTCAGCGTAAGAATGAGAAAGGCAGATTTTGACATTTCTTTTCACGCGAGCGATTCCGACTTGTTGTGAGAATGAAAAGAATTATCAAAAATTTCTCATGGGAAAAATATTTTCTCGCTTTCTAAAACTCCGTGAGAAGGTGTGAGGAGTTGAAATTAATTGCTTTGAAATTTAAAAATCAAAGTTTTAAAGAATAAAACTCGATATAATTTTCTAAAATGAAACCAAAAAAAAATTACAGAGAAAGTTTATGTTTGATTTTCGTATTATTTTAAAAACTTTTATATTCCTGCCACAAAGAATATTTAAAAAATTTTTAAGAATAGGTAAGGTTAAAATAAATTCTTATATTTAAGGATTGTAACTCAAGGATAATTTTTATAACCCTACAATACAAAATATAAAATACTTTCTTGTAGGAATTTGCGCTTGTGTCTTATTTTCAAATTGTGGTATTAAAAGATGGGTAAGGTTATGATTCTTAGATTTAAGGATTGTAACTCAAGGATAATTTTTATAACCTTACAATACAAAATATAAAATACTTTCTTGAAGGAGTTTGCGCTTGTGTTTTATTTGCTTTTTAAAAAATATAGTTAAGGTTAAAATTCTTTTAAGACAATTAGTTGAAAATGGTATATAAAGGATGGATGTAGATAGCAGCAAAATACTTGTTGACTATACTCGAAGAGGAAAGGTAATTTTTGGTAAGAGCTTGTTTTCAAGAAAACTTAAATTTTTTTAATCAAATTTGTATTTTAGATAAAATGAGTGAAATTTTAAAAGCCAAGCGCCCGACGGAGCAACAAAAAATTCATTTAATAAATTTTTTAGAATCAAATCTTGATAGGTAAGTGAATTTTTATTTGCCTAACTGTAGACTATATGAAAATAATTTTGAAGGTTCCTATCAGCCGACAGAGCTTCGTTGAAGGAAAGAATGTGGTTGGAACTCAGTGCGGAGTTAAACGCTCTAGGTGGTTGTAGTAAAACAGGTGTTCAGTGGAGGAAGTTTTGGAAGGATATAAAGTAAGTGTATATATTTTGCATTTAATTAATTCAATTAAATTGTTTTTAGGAATTATACTAAGGAGAAATGTGCCTCTATTAGACAAGAGGATAATAGAAGCGGTGTTAATGGGGCACGAAAGAAAAAAGATTTAACGGAGCTGGAAAACAGAATTATCTCCCTTATGGCACCACAAAACATAGAGGGAGATATTTCTGTTTTGGAGCTAGGCGTAAGTAAATATAGTCTTTTTCTTTGAACATTTTTAATAAACTTTCTTACAGCCTGACATTGACAATGAAGTTTTTATTCTTGAATAAGAGACTCATGCTAACATACACACACAGATAGGAAGCTCCGTTACATCAAGTGGTAGGCGCCGCCGAAGAATAAGAAGAAGAGAGTGAGGAATTAAAAAAAGTAACTTCTCTGGGGGAAACGAGCAATGAAATAATGAAAGAAATTCGCGACCTTATGAAAAGTAATTTGGCCTTGGCACAGGAGCAAATTGAAAATGATAAGGCGCGGTTAAAAATCGAGACAGAATTTCTCGAGCTAAAAAAAAAGAAATATAGTAAACAAGATTAGTTTTATTTATATTATAAGACATTTGTAAGTAGGCTAAAATAGATGTGTGATAAGATATATATGTAATCAATAAATATTGTTAGATGAAAAACTTATTTTTTATAATTAAATGCGTTGTTGTTAATAGTTTTCCTTGAATAGGTTTTATCATCGCACGGTGTCCACACTACTTTCTTCATTTGTTTTCAACCTACAAGAATAGCTTTTAAAATATTGTTCTACTTTGTCTAAATATTTAAAATAATACTCGTTTTATGTTATTGATTGAAATAAGTCGTTAACAATCTATTCAATGTCTGTCTTCCTTCCTGCTGTGCTTCCTGGTTAGTTATACCCACAATGGGTTCCTCATTCATCTGCTGGGTAACTTCATCTAAAAACTCTTCGTACGGAATTTTGGCACGCATGAGATGTAGAACCGCGCAAGCATTTATTATGACTCCAGCCTTCTCTGGGGAGTATCGTAAGACCCTCTCTCTAGAAAGGCAACGGAATCTGCCTTTCAAAATACCTATGCACCGCTCTACAACATTTTGTGTCAATTTATGACATTTGCTGTACTTTTCCTCTGTAAGTTAATTTGTTTTTGATATAGGTGTCATTAGCCAAGGCTGTAGAGGATAACCACTATCCCCTAATAACCAAAAGTTTCTTGAACCTTCTGTATACCTTAAAATTAGAGTATTTAGAATTTAAAATAAAGAATATAGTTTAAAGTTTACCTTTTTTTCATTATTCCACTAATAGCAGATCTTCGCCAAACATAGGCATCGTGTGCCGTTCCGCCAAAACGAGCGTTAATATTTAAAATTATGTAATCTGCGTCACAAATAATTTGAACATTTTTACTATGTCCACCTTTTCGACAATAGTCATTTCATAGTCATTTTCCACTGGGAAAATTACATGCTTGGCTGTGATCTTATTTAAGGCATTAGTCACTTCAAAAATGCATCGGCTTACGACAGTTTGAGATATAGAGGAGAAAAAATCTTGCCCAATCGATCGTTGGAAACAACCACTTGCAAAAAAACGTAAAACACATAGCACTCGAATTTGTAATGGAATGCCATGTAAATAGATTCTTTTACTTAAAAATGGTTCTATTTCAGCACAAAGTTCTAAACATAAACTTTTAGGAAAACTGTACAGCTCGATGAAATGAATTTCAGACGTAGTGTCGAAAGGATTTTCTGCATCCCTTAAGCGCCTCCTTACAATTTTCACTGATTCGCTAAAATAAGAAAATGTTATTAAATAAGTGCAAACAAAATTATTATATACTTACTTTTGTCTGTTTCTCCTTTGGTGAAAGAAAATTACCGCCGCCGCATTCATCATTATATATTAAAATACACACTTTACACTTAATTTTTCAAAAAATTTCTAAAAAAACAAAATTTTTAACACCTTGACATTATAATTTTGACATAAAATTTTTCTCATTCAGCAGCTCAGCATTGTGTTTTTTCACTCACCACATTTTGGTGAATAATGAGAATGAGAATGAAAAGTATAGATGTGAGTCCAGCGCTGGGATTCTGAGTCGGTGAGAAGTGAGAATGAGAAATCTTGTTTCCATTTTCACTGACGTTTATACTTCTCATTCTCATTCTCCCATTTCACCAAAATGCGATTCTGTCTTGTTAAAGTGTGTTGAGTGAGAAATACAGTGCTGAATGAGAAGAATTTCTTGTCAAATCCTAATGTAAATTCCCAGCGGGAAATCTGGAATCAGAATAAGCTAAAAGAATGACAGATGAATCGCTTCATATTTGATTCTACAGAATGAAGCCGTAAGCAATTCGTGTATTTTATACATTTTATTACAGTATAACGCATAGAAGTTTCATATGTATTAGTTAAAATGGCAGATTGATTTTAATTATACTTTTGTTAAGTCATGCGGGTACAAATGAGGAAATGTAATTTTTAGTTTTTGGTTTAAATATGTTTTTAATTCTTTTAAAAAACAAGTAAAACGTTTTATATTGTAACTATGTGTTATTTGATGTTAAATTTAATTCAAGTTTAGTTAATTTGTAGTTTAAATAATAGTTAAATAAGTTATTATGTACTTGTTTTGTATAAGTCTTGTAGTAAAGTTAAGTTTTATTAAATAAATTGTTCAAATGTGAATATTGTTGAATAAATAAAATATATAATTATAAACTGTATTTATTTTATTCCATTTGTAATTATTTTATTAATTATTTATTTTCAGACTTATACTTACGTGAAAGAAGGATGGGTACATAACACATGCTGGTCATATAGCATATGCTGTTTAACACTATGTGTTATATATCCATCCCTCTTTTACTAATGAAAATATAAAATATAACACTTTTTACGAGTATAACAGCTCATATATAAGGGGTACAATACTAACTCAGTTTTCTTACATGTGTTAGTAAGTGATTCCCACTGCGATCATGCTTTGGTTAAAATTTGCAATGATTAGATGAAAAGAGAATCGATTCATAGCTTCCCAGGGATGGATTGCGAATGCATTGAGAATCAATTTTTTTCCCGCTGCACACAGGCGGATCTTTCAAAATTTTTGGCCAAAACTAGTCAAATGAATTAAAAGCTTTGAAAGTTAAAGAGAATGAAAAAAAAAACTTAAAAAGTAATTACTAAAGCTTTATTCAAAATTTTGTTACATTTTTATTCAGTTATTTTGTTGTTACGTATTCATATCTAATAAATTCCTCAATTCTTTTGGAAAATCATTGATTCTTCAATTTTTCGTATAGTATTTTTTTGAAAAATTTGTTATATAAGGATATGATGAAACTAGAAGGTTATTAAATACATCTTCTACGTTTTGAATCCTACTAAATTTTAACCAAAAATAACGAAAACGCATTTTTTATGCTTTTAAATTGAAATAGTTAATCATCTTATTAGGATAAGAGTAGCACATATTAGCAATTAAAATTTATATTAATATTAAGTTAAGATATGTAACTTTATTAAAATCTTAATGAAGTAGTCTGATTCTGATGAATTTATAACTTTATAACTTATTTACTACAGTTAAAATCTAAAATTTAGCATATAAATTAATTTTACTCTTGTTTTTACAACTAATCTAAAAAAATAAGAAAATCCATTTTAAATATATAGATATATACCCCCAGGTTCACAATCCATGATAAAAGTTTAACTTAACACTTTTGAAACACGACACTAATGTTTTTGAATGACGTCAATAAAAAACCGTGAAAAATTTTTCTACAGAAGACGACACTTTGGTTGACTGCGTAATTCATAAAACATGCGTTTGAAGTAATATACATATGTACTATCATAGAATGTAGTGAAACCATTAGATTAAAAAAATTGAGTCACATACCCTTTAAGTCTCACTTCGTATATTAGACTTTTGGCCAAAAATTTTGAAAAATCCGCCTATGTGCATCGTGTCAATTTAAATTTATACTTAATTCTTCAGAACAACAAAATGGAAAATAAAATCAAATAACCAAATGATAGAAGTCGTGGCAAAACTTAAACCAGAACAAAATCCAGTTTATTTAAATGGGGAAAATGTGGAATGTTTCATTGAATTTATAAACCGATTTAAAACAGAGGATTCAATTTCAAGAAGCTAGTAAGATGTTTTTTTATTCCAAGCTAAATTTCTTTTTATATAATAGAATCAAGCTTTGCACTCTGTGAGGGATTAGTTAATGGTCATATAAGCTGCAAAGGTATGAATCCTGAATTAGAACGTTTAGTTGAACTTGAAGAAGGTGAAAAACTTATAAAACGAGAAACTAAAATGGAAGAAGATATAACTGATCAAGAAATCGTTGTTTTTTACGAAAATATTAAACAAACGATCATTAATAAATTTAAAAAACCAAAAAAGCGAAAACGAGCCTATTTCGAGGGTGAAGAAAATGGTAAAATTACAAAAACAAACAATACAGACAATGCTACATGAAAAATTTTTAAATCCGATGGAGGTAATAAACTTAAGCTTATATAAATGCACTACATGATTTACAATTAAGTCAATTAGTCAAACATAATACATAATAAAATAGGGGAATATAATTAGAACTTAATTAGTTTTATTTAAAAAATTTAATTTCCTGAAATATTTTCTTATTTAGCTTAAACTCCAATTCAGAGTAAATTATTTTTTCTAAAACTATCATGAAATTCCTAGCATACCGTGCATTAAATAAAATTGAAATCTGTTAGTGTTTGATGTGTAATTACAAATGGCCTTGACTAGTTTTAAAAAAAAAAGTTAAGCTTACAAAATTGCCAAAACCCATGAAATACAATATAGTGATTGAAATATTGTCCTTTTTTACTAAACTAAAGTTGATGAATAAAGTGCCAGAACTTTACAGGTGGAGAGAAGTTAAAAAATAGAAGAAAGCAGGAGTTTGAATTTTTTATTTAATTGTTTTAGATGGATATTATTTTGAGTATTCCATGCGCTTTTTTAATCTTAAAAGACTTGGTTTGCGTACTCTTACTTAATTTATCGTTGCGTTAAAATAAGCTAAATATTACAAATCTCATATACAAGTATTCATTCCACGTCCATGCGAATAAAGGTGCCCATTCATTTTAGCAAACTAAGCTTGTTGTTATTTTACAGTCCTGAGTTTTGCTATCGAAAAATTGAGTGAAAAAAATAACAACAAAATCTATAACGAATGATAGGTCTTTCCTCATGATTATAAAACAATTTAAAACGACGTACAACATAAAATAACATCAACAATATGCAAAAATAAATCTCAATAAATTAAAAGAAGCAGAACAACTTCCTTATTGAATCTAATTAAAGAATTTTTTTGTTACTCTGCCAGCAAATTATTTTGCAGAATAAATGGTATTTTTTTAAGTAATTTTTTAAGTACTATACCCGTTGTCAACTACTACACTTTAATTATAAGTAATGTACTTTGCACAGCAATTACATTTATAGAACAAAATCCTCGTTTAATTGATGAAGAAATTTTAAGAAATAAGTACAAAAATTGTTTTGTTTCTTTAGAAAAAATTTTATTGCTTAATTTTAAAATCTCAAAAGGTACAAACTTTTAAATTTTTACTTAATATAATTAAACAACTAGTTGAGATGTTTTTGTTGATAAATCTGCAATACTTTTTTAATTTTGTGTATTATGTATGTAACCAGCTTTAAATAACATTAATAAAAAAATTTTCATTTGAAAACACGATTTAATCTTTGGCAAAGCATAAATCACATAAATCATCTGTGTAACTTTCCAATTTCTTCCATATATTCCACATAACAAGAATTTGACAAATTAACCATTTAAAAAATTTTCCTCAGCTATATTTCTATCTCGTGCTTCAAGTATCCCAAGTAAATCTTGTATGAACATAAAAGATCTTAAAATAATACTTAAAAAAAACAAAAAAACAAACAAACTTTCTTTAAAATGTTTTTATTTATTTCATTTCACATTTCAAATTTAATTGAATTTTGTACTTTAAAACTTTAATTTTCAAATTTTTAAACGATTTTGTTCACTTTTTTCACAATACTCACCGCATTTTTTAAAGCGAGACATATGAGAAGTTTTTGATAATTTTTCTCATTCTCATCGCAACTTACTTGGTGTCTACATTGGCGATTTGGACAGCGAACTGGAAAGCGATCTGAGCCGTGGTTACATTCAGAAGTATATTCACCGCAATAAATACTTTACAAGTCATTCAAAAAATACAATTTGTACCTTTAAACTAATTTTATTGCATTTATAATGCATTATTATTTTCGAAAAGTATATTTAATATAATAAAACTAGTAAGAAGGCATAAATTATATACATAATTCCAACTAAAATGTCAAATAATTATTGCAGTCAATATACTTCTGAATGTAAATCTGGAAAGTCATCTGAGGCGCGGTTACACTCGATAATTTTTTGAGTTTGACATTTAGATTGAAAATATTATAACTTAGTTTTATATATTAAATTTAGTTTTATTATATTAAATTTACCTTTCGTAAATAATAATGCATTATAAATGCAAGAAAACTAGTTTAAAGGTACAATTAGTATTTTTTGAATGACTTGTAATGTAATGATTGCGCTGAATATACTTCTGAATGTAACCATGGCTCAGATCGCTTTCCAATTCGCTTTCCAGTTCGCTGTCCAAATTATTGCTAATCTAGACACAGCCTTAAGGTGGCTATAGACTACAACTAAAAGTGGACAACTTTTGCTTTCTTCTCCAAATAAAAACCTGTTTTCTGGGACTTTTCTGGCTGATATTAAACATGTTTGATATTTTTACATTTAGTATAAGCAAATTTATTTTGTATTTTTTCTAATGTATTAAGTTAGTATGCAAGTAATTATTCAATTATTTAGTTAAATAAATAAATATT
Source organism: Acrocera orbiculus (assembly GCA_947359355.1). Classification (NCBI taxonomy): domain Eukaryota; kingdom Metazoa; phylum Arthropoda; class Insecta; order Diptera; family Acroceridae; genus Acrocera; species Acrocera orbiculus. Next base: position 44,274,309 of record OX375756.1, on the reverse strand, counting down.
TATTAAATGATAACATTGGGGAAGATACACCTAATATCAATAATAATAATAATATCTGGGGAGATGAAAGAATTTCAAATGCATTATTTGAAGAAAGGAACTTAAAAAGAAAATACTTTCAATTGATTTAAATTCAACTATGTCAATTATAAATATTTTTTTCAATTTTTGTAGGTAGGATAACATACAAAAACATAATTCTATTTCAGCAATACAATTTTGTTGATAATGATCAACAAACTATAAAAAGAAGTAATATTATTATTTTATAATTATTATAATAATTAATTTCCAAGTTGTAGACACTTTTTGAATATATTTTATTGAATAAATATATATTTCATGTTATTTTTGTTTTTAAATATTATTTTTACTCGTTTAATTTTAACTTATGTGTTATTATTCATATTTAAATGTAATTTATTTTATTTTAATATGATTTATTTATGTGTCTTTCATAACTTCACAGCTTTTCTCAATTTTCTTACCTTTTATTATAAAAAAATCATATATAATTATATATTTAATTAAAAAAATATAGGTTCTAAAATATTTGTATTGATACTTTTGTGCAATTTTTAGTCGTCAGAATCCCTTTTATTTTCCTAAATATTATTGGTCAAACTTAATATTAGATGTTATTGTTTCACTTATCGGTAATGAATTAAGCTGTCCAAATTTTTATTTTCCTTGATTAAATAATTGAATAATTACTTTCATACTAACTTAATCCATTAGAAAAAATACAAACTAAATTTGCTTATCATTTAACCTGAAAAAGAACTTTGCAGTACAAACCCACACATAGTGCTATCCCACCATTTGATATATCATATGGTAGAGACCGATGTGCACAACTCGAAGAAAAATTGAAAAATGAATTTTTTCTTTGAGTGTATTAGTGGAGGGCATATAAAAATCAGAAAAATATCAAACATGTTCAATATCTACCCGAAAAGTCCCAGAAAACAGGTTTTTATATGGAGAAGGAAGCAAAAGTTGTCCACTTTTAGTTGTAGTCTATAGCCACCTTTAGAATCGCTCGCGTGAAAAGATATGTCAGAATCCGACTTTCTCATTCTCACACTGAATTCTAACTGAGACAGAATCCCAGCCCAGGATACGGATAGTGATGCACCCTTTCTGCTGAATTGCTATAATTCCTATAATTCTGCTGTGTAAACGCTAATTTAGACACAGCACCAAATTCAATTCAAATGAATTTATGAACACACCTCATGTGTCAAAAAATTGTTTTGGAATCCATTGTGTTCTTTACCTTTAATTTTAAAGAAAAATTGTAGTAGTAAAAAACTTTAAATTTTCAGGTAAAAACTTTTGTGTTCTTACTCTAAATTAAAAATGGCAACGAAAGAAAAGGTTAAAAGGCTTGCAAAAATTTGTATTGAATGTTTTATATTGTTTAATATTTGTAGAAAAAGAAAACAACATCTGCTGATACGAAAAAATTCATTAATAAAACTGATAGTGAAATTTCGTCAACCCTTACACAAAGGGAAATTGATGAAGAAGATATTATATCAACGCAAATGAAAGAAATAATCATAAAAAGTAACTTTTCCCCAAGTGCCCAAAATAATATCAATCAATCAGAAAGGAAAATAGACAACAATACTCCAAAATACAATAATTATGAAAACGTCGTTACAACTACGAATAATGTACTTATAAGTGAAAATACGCAGTACTCTAAAGAAGAAACTGGTCAAAAAAATTTGCTTTGCTTACCTAAATATGATAATAAGACACAAAACGTGTGTTCAACAATAGACCATAAAGTATTTTCGAAAAACGAAATTCAGAAATATTTCTGTTGTAAAGAAATAGACATTGCAGATCAATTTGAAATCGAGCTCTTAAATAACACTTTGTTAGGGTATTTCGAAAATAGTTTATTAAAAAACTTGTTAGAAAAGTATTCAAAAGCATGCAGCAATTTTGCAACTCAGAAAATAGAGGTTGATACAATAAAATATCAAATCGACACACAAGGCAAGGGAATATGGTATGAGGAAATAAAAATTGTTGAAGGGGAAGGAGTATGTGGAGATAATTTGACTGTAAAAAGTACCATGAGTTATAAGTACGCATTAATTTTTAATATTCACATTTTGAGATAGCACTTAAGTATATTCACTATTTTTTTATTCATTTACATACAAATACCTACGGCTAATATATAAGCATTTGAAAAAATAAAATTTGGGGATATCTGGGTGATTTAAAACGTTAAAACTCCATAAATTGAAGTTTTAGAATTTTTTAAATATTTTTGCAAATATAGGGGGTTCGTCGTCATAAGAAAAAGTGCAATTAACTTCGAGGGAGTTTGATTTAATAATCGTGCCTACAATTTTAACAGTTTCAACATAAATTAAATTAATAGTTTACATAAATTTTTAGATACCAATGTAAAGATAAATGTTAAGCCATGTTCTCCTATGGTTGTGAATGCCATTTTCTCATAAGCTGTTGCTTATATTTTCCTTGCGCCTTTTATTGAGTACAGCTCACAGTGCTTTATTTTTTTGTAGGAGTATGAAATTAGATTTTTTAATCATTATAATTGCTGTACAGCAGTATCTTATATGATGCATACAAATCAATTTTGACAGCAAATGTAATTAAATATTATTTTTTTTTTTTGTATTGAGACTATTTAATACAAAAGTTTTACATAATGCCTTAGAATACAACTAAAGGGCACGATCCTATAGAGCTTTATTGGCCCGGTATCGTGTATAAGCCATCTCGTGAGATACTAATAAACAGCTCTATCCAAGTGAGCTACAATGGATTAATCTTGTAACATTCATTATTAGACAGCTTGCTCCCGGCTGTCGCAGAGACTTACACTAGAACAACTTATACTTATACTACTTATAAACTAGAAGAAATATATACACTATTTACAATTTATAGCCTAACTTACTAGATACAATATGTATGAACTTAACTCATTTTCATTGGCTCGAGAGAGCGAACACGCTACCGTGATTTATTATAAACGCTACTTGGCTTTAAATTATTTGCATATTTTATCCTGCACTTTACAATGTTTAAATGATTGTCCTAAATTAACTTATGACAGTATGTTTGAATTAACCAGTTTATCATTACTCTTATGTAGTGAGCTCAAGAGCGAACTCGCTGAAGTGAGTTTAGAGTGTACACTGAATGTCTTTGTATTATTTACATTTTTTTTTTTTAGCCTAATTATTACAATGTATACAAATTTAGCCTAGCTAAACTGATCACTTTATGCTTAAATTAACCAGAATGTAAAAAACTCTTATATAGAAGCTCATAAGGGGACGACATTGAGGCTTAATTATATCAACTGATTGTCTATATACATTTACATAATTTGGCCTAACCCTAAGCTTTCAAACTGCAAGTGACTAGCGCTGTCAAGAGTTGTTAATTAAATTATATAATAAAGGATCAAAAGGATAGTTGTGAAACAATTCTTCTACAGTACCCCAAAACAGATACGGCACACAGCTAACTATATTGAAATTCCGAAGAGGAAAGGACAGCGGCCATCATGAACAAACAGAAGCGGTTCAAATTTGGGTGGAAACGGTTATATGAAGAGACCAAAGAGGTAACACGAGCGCGCATTGCGCTTAGATATTAGCAGTTGTCAGACAAACGAGCGGTGGAGCGAAGAGGGGGTTAGACGTCCCAGTGAGAAAGTCATCAAACCTAAGCTCTATAATTATGTGGAGCAGCAGTACGATAGAATTCCGGGAGCTCGATGCAATCGCTAGCCTCAGGATTCAAATTAAGGCAATCCCTAGAGTCAGTGTGAAGTGAATTAAAGGGAAACAGGTAGTAATTACTATGTACTGAGCTTGTGACATTTCGCGAGTAAATGTCCGCCAGTCTCCGGTTAGGGTGGTCATTGACCTTTTCGAGCAGCCTTGCACCAATCCTCAGTAGATAAGTTAGTAATGGGGTAATCTTGGCGTCGTCGTAGATGACCTGGTTACTGAAGTATTTACCGTCTGGTTTGCGACATTTACCTAAACAACGTCTTAGTATAGCCCGTTCAAGGACTTCTAGCTTTCTTGCATAGGAGGGAGATATACCAAACCAAACAGGGAATATGTACCCAATAATGGGGCGAATGATCGCCTTACAGACTAGTAGCTTTACTTGAGGAGTCCAACCAATTCCATTGAGGATATTAGCCAACGCTTTGGTGGCAGACACCGCTTTTGTATACACAAGCTTAACGTGGTTGTTGAACCCGAAACGATTATGTAGATTAATTCCTAAGTACTTCACTTCCTCGCAAAGAGGTATAGTCTGTCCCAACAAATTAAACTTATTAAATATTATTAAATCGTAGCTTCCGGCACCTACCTTGAAGGTAGTCTTCAATTCATTAATATATTTCACCGTTTACATTGTACATCTTAGAAAAAATTTTGTAACACGGAATTATCTTTTAATTGTTTTATAAGCCATTTGATAGTTTAACAAAATAGTTGCAACCACTCTTTTTTTCTATTGCTCTTAGCTCTTAACCCAAAAAATTGGCTAAAATCTCTTTCTATATGTATACATGTTGTTTTGAAACGGTCATTTGACCGCTAATGGTAGGATTATGTATACATAAAATGTCGGTAGGTTTACTATTAAATTTAAGGTGAGGGAGGGAGGGAGGTAAAATATATTAGACACGCTAAGCAAATTAAACTTTTACGTAAATTCCTGGAATTTCACTTAGTAATTTAACATATTTTATATTTGCAATTTATTTTTTTTTAGGATTCTAGAATTTTCCTTTTGAAGAAGAATTTTTGAATTTCTAACAATCCTAAATTCAACCTAAACGATAGACAGCTCATACCAGCGTGATTTTCAAGGGTAAATTTTTTAGGCAGGGGATAGTATTTTCTTGCTAAATGATTTTGAAGGCCATTATATCTTAGCATTTTGGACAAGTTAGCATTTCCCCAATAGTGCGTTTTCATCACACGATTACTGACGAAATTTACTGACGAATTTACTGACAATCATAGATTTTGTATGAGAAAATCTATGATTGTCAGTAAATTCGTCAGTAATCGTGCGGTGGAAATGCACTATAAGGAAAGCCTAAAGAGGGCACTCTTTTCTATCAATTATACTTAATCAAAATCACTTGGTCAAATAAATTTCTGACCAAAAGGAATTAAAAAGTTAGAGTGTTTAGGCTTAATTTTTTTTCTGTTGTGGTAGGTAATTAGGGCTTAAAGGCAGGAGCATTTTTGTACTGTTAATAGAGTAAAAACAAAAGCTTAAAGTAGTATTTAAAATTGTAATAGTATTTGATTTTACATTTTTGAAAATCATTTATTAATTCTAGTGTAATGGTACTGAACAATGGAAATCTACAGTGCTGGGATAATTTATTAACACAACTTCATGAACTTCTTTATGGTCCTTTTACTGCAAGTGCTATTCACTGTAAAATTTTACAAACAAAGGTATTTTTATACTATTATTTTAGTAAATATAATTTATGAAAATAAATGCATTTAGATTGAACAATTAATAAGATCCATTTTATTGCAAAATAAATTTACTGATATAAATTCAGATAGCAATATAAGGCTATTTTCGAAGGATGATTTATTTAATGATACAAGTATTGATTTACTTCGTACTTCGATTTCGACATTATTTTCTTTTACTAGACGACCATCTGCTGAAAAGGTTTGCATGCTTTATTTGATTTCTTCAACTACTCAATTAGTTTAAATATTTATAGAATTTTTTAAATGATGTTAAAACTTGGTTGAAAAGGCTCATTGCTGTACTACTAAGAAAAGCAAGAAGTGTAGATCATTGGTTTATACTACATCACATTCTCCGTTGTCCAAGCGGTATAACTTCTTGGGCGATTTCTTTTATACAAATTCCTAATTGGGAATATAGTGATAATGAAGAAAATTTTGAACAAAAAGAAATTAAACACTGTCTTTCTTTTTTACATATTTTGCTTAAACCTGTTAAAAGCAGAACAGAATTTTTTTCGAAAAATTTGCAGGTAAGTTTGCTGAAGGTTAAATTATAGTCATCAATATATAGTGTTAGAAATAATTATAAACTGAAGATATTTTTTTTTTGATTTTTCCATATATATAATTTCGAAGTAAAAATGTTAATTTATATTGCATTTTACCTGAGTTCCATTTTGCAAGTAATTACTTCAATGTATGTAGATGGGTTTTTAATTTAAATAGGTTTTATAACTAAACACATACTCTGAAACTGAAAGTAACTATAGATTCACTTCAATTTTTGTAATAATTTTATTTAATAACTAACTCATTTGCCCTGTAGCTAAATCTTCCCATACATTTGTAATCTTGTTTTTCAACTCGCTGACAGTGTGGATATCCGGGAGTTTAAGTGCATAAGTTTAATGGAAAATATAGTCCTATAAGTTTGCCATGAGGTCTAAATATAGACCTAATATTGGCCAATCATCCACAATCAAAAGGGTTTATTTAAAGATTATACAGAACTCTTAAGTATAACTTAATGTCAATGATGGTCAAAAGTATCTCTGTCCTTTAGTCTTTAGAACAACGCTAATGCCCTTTCTTAACACAAGCGTGTGGTGTATGTGGAAAGGGACTTTTGTATGGAAAACTCGTGCACTTCTCTTGTTCAACTGTTGTTGTGAGATGTAAAATTTTTTTGCCGTTCAAAATAAAGCAGCAGCATTTGATATGTTGGCTAAGAATTTTTCGGGTCTTTTAAAACTGTAAAAATGGCTTGATCAAATGTTATTAAAACCCAAAATATTACGATAAACATTATAAATAACTGATTATAGTTTATCAAAAATCTCTAAATAGAGCATCTTTTGTTTCTTGTCTCCATATCTCAGTCAATAGTTGCCTAAAAAGGTCAAAAATCGCGCAAAGCAAAAAATCTACTCACATAAAGCATCTTCAGAAATGGATAGCAGCTTTTTTTGGCAAAAAATAATATAATTGCGTCACTCTTATTACTGCGAAGAAGTGTTTTTTTAGAGAAAAATAGAATTTTAAACAAAAATAACTTTAGAAAAGTTTTTCCACAGAACCAATATGGAGTTTCTGATCCTATTAAAGATGATATTTGGATATTAGTTGATTCGGATGGAGAAGAAGAAAACAGTAAAAACTTTATCAAAGACTTGGGAGAAAATGATCTGATAGCCTTGTTAAACCAAGTACCGTTTGATAAGCTTTTTAGGTAGTTAGTTTCATTTGATCAATTATTTTTCTTGTTCATGTATTTTATTTTAGTTCGTTTGTATCATCAAATCTTATAAGAGGATTGCAATGCTCAAATATTAACGCTATCAATGCTTCAAAATTAATTCGTTTAATTGCTTTTAGTTCAGAACTAGTTAATATTTTTGGCAAAGGGCTTGCAACGTTTAATACAGTAAAATACAAAAATTTTGCAAAAAGATTGGGACGATTATTAAGTCACACTCTTCAATATACTGCAGACTTCTATGAAATTTATTTGTAAGATTCTTTATAAAGCTTATTAATATTTCTCTATGAATTTTTTTTGATAGAAATAATGAAAAAGGAGAGGAACAGAAGGAGCTTCAATTGCGGGTTGATATTGAGCTTAATGCCTTAATATTAAGGTCCTGCTGGTACATTTATAACTCACAAAATCTTGGAAATTGGCAATACCTGACTTTATTACCGTTTTCAGTGATAAATAAAAAAACACTTTGGAAATTATTTCATTTTCTAAATGTCGGCTTTCCTGATGAAATGGAATTAATGTATGAAGGCAAGTAAATTAAATTTGAAATACTTTATGGATATTTGGGGTTAATTCTAATATAATATAAAATATGCGAATATGCGAAATTCATCAAAACTAAATTATATTAATTCTTTTTGTTTTGCAGAAATAAATGTAATTGATGAAAATACTTTCTGGGAAAACTTTAATATGAATATATCTGAGACATCTGCGGAAAATATTTATTATTTACTCCAAAGTTTTACAAATATGATTCTTAAGCATGAGAAAAAAAATGAATTTAATTTTATAAAATATGCAGGCCTCCATATTTTCAGAGTAATTCCTTTTTTCTTTACAAAAATTATTCAATTGGAAATTGTATTTTTCAGATTGGTTTTGAAAATGTTAAAACTAGAGATAATTGTTGTCGTACATCAAGAGACATGCTCATCAATATATCATCAATGTATCCAGAAATTATTTCGGAAATTATTTGCTATTTTAATAACAAACGTGATTCATGTGAAAATATTATTTATTTGTTTAAATCGTTGCCACTTGACAAATGGAAGCCATTTCAAGATATATACAAAGTACTGTCAGATTGGTTATTAAGTTATTCTCTAACATCAAATGAAAATATTTTAGCAAGAATTATTATCAGTAATTTGAATCTTAACTTTAATTGTAATGGTGAATTATTTTTGGCGCGTGATGTTCATTTTTGTTTAGCGTGTATAATTTTTCAGGCATCTGTTAAACATGTCTGTGACACAAAGGGTTTTTTAGAAACATTTCTCCAAGTATCTGTTTATTCTGAAACGAAAAATCTAGAAGAAAATTTTTACAATTGGTGTTGGAATATAATTTTTAAACTTCATTTACATCATTTTGATCAGGATAAATCTTTAATACAAAGTGCAATTGATAATCCATCAGTGATTATGTTTAATATACCAGAATTAGAAAAAGTTGATGTAATATATCAAGGTGTTTCAGAATCTAAATCACTTGCAATCTTCCTTTCTATTGCTATGACAAATTATGGCCATACGATACCTTTGATTTGTCAAAAAAGTTTTAGAAATTTGAAAATATTAATTAAGGAATTCAGATATCTTGCTATTATACGTATCCTCGAGTTTTTGACACCTTTTTTTTCGGAGTATTCTGATGTATTAACTAAATGTGAAGAGTGGGTTTTTTTTTGGTTTTTTCATGTATATATAACAATTTTTTAAAATTTACAGATTTTTAGATTTATTAAAGCTACTTACAAGTTGTGATCGGAGTTATATCAAAATGGCTAAATCATTTATAACTTCTAGCTCGTGTACACCTATTCTCAATGCCTTTGGAGATATGCTACAAGCTCAAATTATTAATTACAAAAAGTACTTTTTATTATTCATAAGTTTTTTTGTAATACTTTATTTTAAAATTACAGCTATTTTTTGCCATCACCAAAAAATCTAATTATTTTGTGGTTAAACGTTTTAACACAGGAACAAAATTGGCCCAGTACTGCTAGTTTTTTTCTAGTTGATGTAATCTTACAGATAGCTTATCAGTTTCCAGAAGCATGGGCTTCTAGTAAAGACTTTTTTTTTAAATTTTATGAAGTAAATTACAAGTTATACATATATATATATATATATATATATATACCTATATATAGTTTTTTCTTCAATTTGGTATTATTTTTTAGAGTACTTTTGAAATTAAACCAACAAAGGGAACGTTTAAACTACTAATAAGCACTTCGAATTCTTCACGCAATATTCCTTCTATCCCATCGGAATATGCTTACTTAGGACTATTAACTTTAGAAATAGAACATAAACTCTATGAACGCAATTCGCGTTTATGGCCTGAGCTTCTAGTACACATAAGAGATTCTGATCCAAAAACAAGTATTGATAACATTTTAAAAGTAAGTAAATAATAGAAGGAGAATCTAAAAAAAAATAAAACCACTTATTTTAACAAAATATTTTTTTTTTGTTATAGAAAATAAGTTCTGTAATTGGATGTCCATTTTATAGCTCCACCAATTTGGTTTTATATAAATATATAAATTTTATTATATTTGTAAGGGTCGATCATCCACTTTTACCAATTTTGTGTCAACAATTTTTTAGTTTGTACTTAGAAAGAGTTCCTGTTAATAACTACGAAACAAGGTTCATTTAAAATATTTTTAAATTTTAGATTTTTATATTTATAACTAATTTCAGTTTGCATGAATTCTATGGTGTAGCAGAAAAATTTTATAATAACAATATTGCAATAATGAAAAAATTAAAGAATTTTTTAATCCAAATTAAGGAATATTACATACTAGAATCCAGCAAATCTAATAGTAAAGATGATAATATTAATTTTATTAACAATAAGCGCGTTAAGTAATTTTTACAGTTATATTAATATTTATATTTTAATTAATTGTAATTGTTAGAATATTCAATAGCTATCTCTTATGGTTAGAAGAAACAAGTCTTGATAAAATATCAAAATGTCAATACATAAATTTGCCACCACAATTTAACATAGAAAAACTGCAGGCTATTTTTTCGGGTAAAGAAGTATGTTAAAATTTAAAAATTGCTTTTATTATTTAACCACAAGTATTTTTAGCAACACTGGACCGAATTCATACATTTACGAGCAATTAGAAACGAACAAAAAGAATGTGCTAAACGTTGGCTTAAAACATGTTTTAGATATTTTGATGATGAAAACAAAACCTCTACAACATTTAATACAATAAATGATTACTGTCCAAAGAAGGCAATTTTAGCTAGACTTAAATCTTATGATAATATTTTAGGTCCACCTAATATCCAATATGAGCCACTGATTTTTAAATCGTTTTCACTGGATAATATAAATGCTGTTTTTGCTGAATTGCTTAAAGATCATTTTCAAATTATAGAAAATTATGCAAGGTAAGCAGCAGAATTTTAAAATTTTTAGAAATAGTAATTGGTGTTTCTCTTTCATTTATATTTTGTATTTTATAAGCATATTACCTTGTAGTCCGGTAGGCAGTGACAGTAAAGTGTGGATTCAGTGACTTACACAATTATTCATATTTTTATGGATAGCTGACCTTGATTCTATACCAAATCACTTGGGTGGCCGAGCAATATCCTAGAACGAGTTCGGCAAGAGCCTGATTACTACAATGAGGTTATGTTTTACACATTAGTTTAAAAATTTCTCGTCCTTTGCATATATTTAAAAATTAAAATTATTTCTTTAATTAATTAAAAGTTGCTAAATTTAAAAATATTAAAAAGGTTTTTGTTTTTCAATTAAACGTTTTTTAAATTTCTTTAAAATCGCATTTTTTAGCTAAATATCAAAATTATTTAATAAACAAAAATTTACTTTTTTCTTGAGACAACACATCTAGTTTTTGATACACATAAAGTTTTTGCGAATCTTTTTTTTAATTTAATTGCTTGTAGCTAAACAGCGTGTTCTTTAAGGAAACGTTTTTTTGAATTAAACCTCGAGATCAGCTATCCATAAAAATATGCATTTTCGAGTATCTATATGTGTCCACACTTTTCTGTCACAGCCTCCCTGTCTAAAATGTTAAAACTTCACATCAAAATGGCCTGAATCTTATATACTCTTCGATTTTATTTTAGAAAACATTTCAGCAGGTTTTATACGCTTTAGTAAAACTCGCTTTGTTTGTTTACTTTAAAAACATCTAAAGTTTTGTAAATTTACTTAGTAGTGAAAACATTCAAACAAATTTCTTTTTGCTTAGTTTATGTGTTTAGTTAAATAGTTATTGCAGATGATTGCTTTAGTTTAAAATAAATGGTTATAAAACTTTGATACCAAAATATTGTTTTTGTTTATTCTGTTGAAATCATTAAATACTGCAAATAATTTATATTAAGAACTAGTATATTGGATTATCAAATGTAATATTTTAAAGAATGATAAAACTTTAATCTTCTTTAAATATCTACTTCTCTTACTTTTGTATGTAGCTCGTGTATAATTCTATATTTATGGCCTTGAAATATCTATTCCATTTGTAATTGATTTATCATTTGAGCCAAAAGTCCATGTAGACTTTTTTTTTTGTATTTTCCCAATATTCATTCGTGCGTCTAAAGCTCCCAACATGTTAACTCATTTAAATATTTATCAATTTTAATTTTAATTTTACATGAAATTGTGATGCAATGCGAAATTCAAAATTTTTTTAAGTACCAAAACACTCCAAGAAATTGTTTTTTAAAATCTAACCTTGGTTTTGTACCTGGTTTTGTTGCTTAATATTTAGCAGCGATGTTTATTGGACACAATTATAGACAAAATAGTATGCATTAAAATCATTTGAATAAACTAACGCATATGACGATCACTTCAGGTAGCCTTTGTAGGATATTACTCTTAATTGAGCCTACTTTTGGTGTTTCAAGGAGAATTGCGAGTTCCATATATGTATAATGGGTTTTGTCGATTTCATATTTTATTCTAACCTTATTTGCTATACTTAAAATGCTTGCTTATAGAGTTATTGTGGATACAAAAATACATAACTATTAATTTAATTAATCCAAAGAGAAATATTTCAAAAAATCATTTTCCTTCATTATTTTGTGGACGTTTGGACACTCTAGCAAGAAATTTCTTTTTCTTAAAATTTACATCTGTAAATTAATAAAACACACGGAGCGACTTAGTATATTTAAAGTGAGCTAATTTGAATCACAAATTAATTTAATTAGTCCAAAAATTATCCAATCCAAAATTAATCCAATTTCAAAAAATTAATCTTCTAACTAACATACTAACGTGGCATGGCTGGTTTCAATGGAACAGTGTCCGTATAACACTTATAAAGCCAGGCTTCTAAGGTGACAAATTTTCTCTATCAAAACGCAATTATCACGGGGGTTGATAGTCTTCGTATTGACACAATATAAAGATCTAAATCTAAAAAAGCGACATTATACAGCAGATTTGCGATATATAAAAATGCCAGTGTTAGTTCCTAAGTAATGATACAAGCTTAAAGCAATATAAAATCGTAATCAAAATATGTTTTTTGAATTTTCGTTTTCTTGTGTGATTTCCAAGTTATGGATTTTTTACCATTTCCTCTTTTTTGGAATTAACGGTTTAATGCAAATAAATAAAAATCAAATAGTGCGGTAAAAAAGTTGAAAAACTTTTTTTATGAGATTTGTTTTGTGTTTTAAAGTGTGGGCGTCGTTTTTAAGTTTTGTAAAAATATTCTCAAAGCAATATTTCAAAAATTAAGAATATTTTCTATAAAATTAGTTTAAAAAAGTTTCAAGACTTTTCAAGACAAATAAATAAAAATCAAATAGCGCGGTAAAAAAGTTGAAAAACTTTTTTTATGAGATTTGTTTTGTGTTTTAAAGTGTGGGCGTCGTTTTTAAGTTTTGTAAAAATATTCTCAAAGCAATATTTCAAAAATTAAGAATATTTTCTATAAAATTAGTTTAAAAAAGTTTCAAGACTTTTAAAATTAAAAAACAAAACTTTTATAATAAATTTAGTATTCGAAATATCATAGGGTATAATAGATATTCACATCACCAGAAATGGATATTAGCTATTTTCTAATTATAATTTAAACCATTAAATCACTCTCTAATAACAGTGAAGAAGTCTTTTTACGTAGGATAAAGCAACACACCAAAAAGGCAAAGATAGTTGCCACTTCCTTAAAGTCATATTCATTTGTTAATAGCAGGACCATGCATGTATTATTTACGAGAATTTTTGATTGATGAGTTATAAGAATGTATAATTTAATTCACTTTTACAGAGAATATACAGTAGGTGCGGTCGAATTTGAATCAGTTAAAAACAGCTTAAAGGAATGTATTTGCCAACTCTATTTTAATGTTGAATATAATAAAAGCAAGGAGGTAAAATGTTCGTCTATATTTGCCAAGTCATCATTTAATTGTAGTCGTCCTGCACGTATTATTTTTCAAGTAATTTTTAAATTTAAGGTCAAACTTAATAACAACTATACTATAATTCAAGATTGAAGAATCTAATTTAAATCAAGTGATCCAACAAAATATAATTTTAATGAGTGAGAAATATAACGAGATGATTGAACAGAAAATTTCATATGACTATACTTGTTTGACGACAAAAATGGAAGAGATAATATGTATAATTGGGTACAAAATAATTTTTTTAGCTAAAATAGATTTAATTCTATTATTTAATTTTATTATTTAATTTTAGATACTTGTTAAATTTCCGTTTTAATCAAAGCCAAGAACAACATCAAATCAAAATTATAGATGAAACTGCAATTGAAATTTTTCACAAAACAATACAAATTTTTCAAAATCATATTGAAAAATGTCCAACAACAAATAATTGGTGTAATAATATTTTATCACAATTAAAAGTATATATTTGTATAAAGATATTTGCTTAGAATTCATATTTAAATTTTCAGCCATTTATCCAATTCAATCAAGAAACTCAAGCTCTCAATTTATTGGAATCAGCTTTTAATAGGCCTAAATTAATTGAATTATTTTCTGAACTATTTAATCCTTCAGAAGTTCGACCTAAATATTTTATTAGTTTGTATAAATTTTTAATCGATTCACATATTCGAAATTATGATGCAAACATAATATTCTTATTAATATCGAAGGTAAGACGAATTGCATTTATTAACAAAATAATAGAATTGAATTTTAAATGTTTTTGAATTTTCAAAATTATTCAGTTAAAAATGAAAAATATTGCTTATTATCTAGTTTAAATAGAAAAATATTTAGTACGACCAATAAGTTCCGAGACTTGAAGCATAACTGAATGCCTAGTAAACCAGTATTTAAAAAATGTGAGCATTTTTTGAAAATGGGAACATTTTTGAAAGGCATAAAGAATAGAAAATGGCAACCGTGGAAAAATGCCATTTTTAGCTCTGACTGATTGAAAAGTATGTGGTTTTTATAAAAACTATTTCTTACAAGATGTTAGAGAAAAAAATATATTGTGTAAAATTTTTACCACTCACTTTGATGGAGGCACTAAAACTACTGCACGTTAATTATTCAAAAATCAAAAAAACTGATTACAAGCCAAAAGAAATAGAAAGTTCAATAAAAAATCATAATGTTATTTAAATACGTATTTGCATAGCACAGAAAGTATCTACAGATAACTGGTTTCAATTCGTTTGACAATTACTAGCGCACATCATCTCGAAAATTTAAAGCATCTGATTGTGATGTGATTTTAGGATTGAATCTTTGTTGCAAGAAAATACGCTGAGTCACGCCTTGCTCATTCATCATAAATTTTAGTGTTTAAATAATTTTTTTGTGCTCTCAACCTCGTGCGAATTGCTTTTATTATCCAATTTCAAATTGAAGTTGAAAGGAGATTTTTTAATCTCCATTCCAACCATGAAAATAGCTACAAACACGATCAGTACCGGCATTTCTAGGAAAGAGAATTATGAATAAAAAATCGGGAAATATACAGAAATCCTGTTTCAGTCTCAAAATTTACCTGTCGCACATTTTTTTCAACTGAAAACTTTGATAAATCTTCAATATTATTTCATTCAACTTAAATAATTTTGTCAATTAAATATTTGTAAGCGCATTTTTGTTTAAAAAGCAGAAAATTGGAAATTTTTAGTAGAAATATTCATACAATATAAATTGCAATTTATTTTTAGTTTGATTTATCAAGTTGGCTTGAAAATCATCATCCTAAACTAAGTGAAATAAGTCAACTTATTGAATTAATATTATTGGGTCTTAAGGCAGAATCCTGTAAAGATTCTTCTAACTTACAACAAATTTTTCAAACACATCTGATTAATATATTTGAATATAACTTTCCTGAACATTATGGTGAAATTTTGCAAGCTGTTTTAACTAAATCATCAGAATCAAACTTAAATCACTCTGTAATAATTGAATTAATGAATTCATTATTTTTACGTAGTAAATGTAATAAACTTGAAGTTAATCATAATCCAAATAAAACTGATGAAGAAATTAAAAAGTTTGTAGTGCAACAGAATTTACTTAATTTTAATAGTGTAAGTATGTAAGTAATTATATTTATCAAAATATAATGCTATTTCAATTTTTAGATTGTGGAAACAATGAATTTATTTGCTAAGCATTTTCATAATGAACGACTGAAAGTTTCATCTGCAGAACTTTATTCTAAATATGAAGAATTTTGCTTATCATTTGCATTTATGTTTTCAATTTATGGACAAATAATTACTTATTCTGCTATTTGTACTTATTATGGAGAGTTTGCAGACAAACGTAAGTTTTTGTCAAGTTTCTAATGTACTAATTAATCTCTACTGTTATTTGTGTACTATACCTACTTTAAAAAAATATTAATTTTCCTAAATTTCAAATATAGAATATTTTTGTTGCATTTTATTCACACTTTCAAAATCTTCATCGATACTCAATAATATAATAGATTAAAACTTTAGTCAAAGCCAAATCTTATAACTAAGACTTTATTCAAGCCTAATGTTCCAATTCACATTAAGAATCTTAACAATCGTCTTACGGCTTTTTATCAATATATTTGAAAAACATTTGTTTGTATTGCTCAAATGGTCACAAAATTTTGTCTCCAACTTTACTGTGATTTGGTTTTTATATTTCAGATGTTTAGCAATAAGGATTGTAATTTTTATTATACAATTATTCGTGATTTTTAGAACCAATAGGAATAAATAATTCATTATCATAAAAGTTTAAAATTTTCCAGTTTGTATTGTCTAATAAGATTGAGACACGATCTTACTTTTCTTTTGATGTTGAGAGCTTGCAACTCAATTCATTTATTTTTTTATTTATATATACGATTTTTATTTACTATTATTCAGAATTTCAAATAAAATTATATTTACTTTTTTATTGCAAGTATGTGATATAATATTTGCTCCATTGGTTGGTATGTTTGCACCTTGGCTGATTCCTTATGACGAAGAATATTTGAACAGGGGTTGTGTTGGAAAAGCTACAATAATTCAAAATATCAATCCATGGAGTCCTAAGCACAAAGATTTGGCAAAATTAATGATAGGTTCATTTCTAAAATGCGTACAATTTATGTTAGATTCAATGCCAGGTAAAACTTTTTAGTTTACCTTACAAAATTTATATCCAAATATTCATTATTTTAGTATCAACTAAAGTATTGAGTCATATTTTAAATTGGTACAAATATCATTTTGTAAAAACAGAAATCGATTTTGAGGTGAAAATTACAATACATTCAGAACTTATAAAGTTGCCTTGGAAGAAATTTAAGCCATTAATTAGTGATATGGAAATTTTGTGCAAAATTTTAAGGCTCTTCATACCTGAATGTCATGCGTTTATCGGATATTTATTTTTACAAATTCAATGGACACCATGGTTAAATGAACTACTTGTTAACATAAATACTGTTAGTCAAAGCAACTTAATGTCTTTTATGCACTGCATATTTGTTTATATTTCATTTGAACCTCAAATTCATGATAATCCACAAGCTGCTAAAATTTTAGAGGAGGCGTTTAATTATCCATGGCATTTGGTAGGTTATGATGAAATAGCAAATACTTTTGAGTGGTTTATTGTTTCAGCTGAACCTGTTGTAATATTAAAAGTACCTTCTGAAACAAATGCCACAGATATTGCTGTTATTGAGTGAGTAATTTATTAATATTCTAATGTATTGTGTTAGATTAGATTTTATTTATTTATTTTGTTTATTTACAGATTATTAAAATATTCAAGTGGCTTAATTGTTAATAATAAACAATCAAATTTGAATAATGATGCTATTAATTCTAAAAGACTACTTTACGTTAAAAGTATTGTACGAATGTTGAGAACATGTGTTTCAAAAAATCAAAAATTAATGGCAACTAAAGAAGGCTCAAAATATTTTCGAGAAGCTGTTATAGAGTTAATACTGGCAATTCAAGAGGTTATAAATAGTTTTAGTTCTTCAATTGAATCTGAAAGATTAGGAAGAGATTTATTTTCCGAAATAATTTCCTCATTGTCTTTTCATAATGAAACGATTTCTAAGTATATTAAACAAAACAATAAGTTAATTTATCTTGATATAATAAGTATATAATTTCAGATTGTTTGTTGATAGTATAATTTATTGGCAATCAAATTATACAATTGAAGGTTTTATGTGTAGAATAATGCTAAGTGCGTTAGGTTTATCTAAATCAATGACTTTAAGCATGTATTCGTTGATCGAAGTTATAATAACGAATTATTTTTCACTTTCAGGTAATTTAATATTGTATTATTAACAATCTTAAAACAAAGAAATATTTTCGACCACGGAAATTAGCAAACGCTCAGCGTCAATTATACAAGTACCTATATGCTGTATAGACATATTAATGGCGTCTGAATATGTTTGAAGTATGACATTGTATCACGCTTTCATGATTTCTTTGTTACTTTTAAGTTTTGAAAGTGGTGGAGCATGAAATGTGGAATATGTCAATATCCTTACAAAAAGAAAAGAGAAATATGTCAATATTCAAAACTTCGACTAAAATGTGTCAAGTACCAAATAAAGAAGTAACACGACTCAAATTTTTCAATTTATACACAATATTGTATACGAGACAAAAATGTACTAATTCATTGTGTGGTTGTTTTTTACTGACGACAAAATCACGAAAGTCTTCCCGAATAGGTAGTGATACCCAAAAAAATATATATTTCAACATTAACGGGTTCGGCAACGCTATTTTCACAAAAAACGTTTTTTAGAATAATGTTCACCGAAAAGGTACTCATGTAATCGCATGTCAGTCATCTTAACTATGAAATATAAATTTTCAAAGTTTTGACTTAATATTATTTAGTTTTGAGGCATTTACGGGATGAGCAAAAGCATATTTATAACCAATTTTCTTTACGAAAAATTATAGCCTATTTAACCATTTAAGATATATTAATAGCAATAATAATTTCAAAACATTTGTGATTTATTTTATTATTTTATTGCAGCATTTTTATAATGCCTTTAATATAGAAAAAGAATTAAATGTTAGTTATGAAAAACCTACCGCGTAAAAAACGATTGGTGCCATTTTTATCTTTGTTCAGTTATCTGAAAAGCACAATTTATTGAGTGGTCTTTTAATAATCCCGTGTTTGTTTTAAAGAGTGACAACCTTCACTCAGGCATTCTTCTCAGTAATACTATAAATACACACGGTTAAGGGATATATATATATATATATATATATATATATATATATATTTATATATATATATACATATATATATATATACATTATTTTAAGAAATCCTTGATTGACTATCAGTTAGAAAAAATACAATTCCCTCATATATGTATATTATAACATAATTTTCTGGAAAGTTTCCCCTAATTCCTAGAATGCATAAGTATCAAGCAAAAAACATCTTTGATTATAAAATTAAAGTTGCATATAAAAAAATCTACCAAAAAATTTAATCTTTAAAAATATTCATCTAATTAGGCTTTCAAATTAATCCTTTTTCATCTAATAATTTTGGATTGCAAAAATTAAGCAAATTTCTATGCAAACAATTAACTCAAAAATCGATTGGATTGAATTATGTACTAATTAGTAGAACTAAAATCGGTATGAATTGTTTTTTCCTTGACCAATTAAATTAAACATCTATTTTAAATCTATTTCTATTTTCGGAATTCTCTTCTCTTCGGATTCTGGCATTAAGGGTGTAATGGGTTGTTAAAGTAATTTTGGTTTTTTAATAAGCCCAACATATTTCGAGTTTGAAAAACAATGCAGTCCTAATTTAACACAATTTCTTAATGTTTTTTTTGTCAGTGCGTACCTTTGTGATCGGGTAATTATTTTTTGATGGTAAGCGTATTACAAAATTTTCATTTGGAAGACTACCTATTTGAGTAACCTCAGAAACAAATGAAATAGTGTCCAATGACACTAATCAACAAAATTTGAGTTTTTTTGTTAACCTCAAAAAGAGACGTTTCTTTTTTTCAAAGAAGCGTTTTCGAGTTATTTCTAAAAAACGTGTGTATAACACGTTCAGGACGACGCAGTTTTTCCTATATCGCTTTATCCGGTGGCAGTGAAAATCGTACTTTAATTTATCTGGCGGCGGCTTGCACAAAATGTTGTTTCGCAAGAGATTAAAAGTTGATTTTAATAAAAAAAATTATTTTCAACCACATAACTATACAAAACTATAGCTGTTAAGGCTTTTTTCCTTTATGTGTCTATATCTCAAAAAATAATTTTTTGATTGGCTCAAATTGAATATTTTGTTGTTGTAATAAATGTGTAATATGCGTAAATAAATCAACATTTAAGGGAGCTAAAGTAAAAAAGTGATTTTTTTTACATTTTTTTAAAAATGACAGTTTCATTTGCTTTTTTCAGTTTGAAAAAATTGTTTATTTAAGGTTTTTAAGACTTAAAGAAAAAGATAAATTTTCTATGAAAATTTTAGGCCCATAATTATTAAGATCAGGTAGATCAGGTTTGATTAAATCAGAATAATATTTTTTAAACTAGTCTAGTGCCAAATAATTTTAATTTTAGAATAATAAATTTAAATTTTTTCAGGCTTCTAATTTTAACCAATCAATTATGCATATATGCAAAATAATTTTAAGTTTCATTCTTCAATAAAATATCATCAGAACTTTTAACTTTTTTGCTCTTATTTACACGTTTTTAGAGCTAATTATATTTTTTATTTAATCTTACACATGGAAGCATGGAATATATCCAGAATTTTATAGTGGAAAACTCAAAAAAATTGTGTATATTGTTAACATGTCTCTAAATATTTATTTGTTTTTTAAATCTAACTTTTCTCATTGTTATCCTTTAAGGTGGATTAACCAGCCATAATCCGTCCTGGAATGAAATTCTCTTAAAGCTAGGGCAGTTACCAAGTCAAATGAATATATTAGTTCTGATCCAGTCACCCTTTTTGCTGACATTACATGTTTTAATTTTAAAAAAATTTCATGACAGCAAAGATATTGGCGAACAAGTTTTGTTCTTAAAAGATCTTAGCCAATTACTTGAGAATATTAAATCAATGTAAGTACTTTTAACAGGATAGCTTTTTAAATTAATTTAATAATTTAAATTTTACAGAGAAAGGTTTGAATCTCAGATAGTATTAGTTTGGGGTTCAATTATTTCATTTGGTCTCCAAATTTTTGAAAAAACTGATAATAATTATATTAAAAAAGTTCTACTTATGTTAGCAAAATATCTTCAGAGATTTTCATCTCCAAGTGATGGTTGGGGTCAGGGAATTTTAAGCGTGATCGGCCTCAATAAGCAATATATCAGCAAAAAGTAATTATTACTGATTTTTTAAATTATATTTGCTGTTAAACTGTTTATATTATAGGAGAAGTATAACTGCTAAATGCTTATCGTGTCTAATATTTTCAATGATTCCAGAAGAAAAGTAAAATGGATATTTTGTTTTTGAAAAGATAGTAATAAATTCTTTCTTTCTAGTATGGAAAAACAAGTTGAAAGTGCATTTGAAATGTCATTCAAAGAATTAAAAAGTACAGTTTTAGATAAAAAATTTGGAGAGTTTAGGGAAATGATAGAAAGATCTTTAGAATTAATTCAGGATCGTGGTATTTTAGACGCTACTAAAATCGTAACTAAAGTTTGTAATATTATTTCTTTGTTTTATGAGGAAAACATATTTAATGAGGTTAATAGTGTTTGGAGTTTATATTGAAATTTTTATATTATAATTAATTCGAATTAAGAAAAAACCGTTTAAAAAATTGATATTAAAATATTTTTTAATTTTAAAAGGGCTGTGCGTTAGATAACTAATAATATATATGACAAAATTTTTCTTATTCTAAAATTTGTTATCAACTAAAAAGTTAATTGAAATTAGAATTTTTTCAAAGCAAAATTATTATAATACTAAATTTAACTAAAATTATTTTTATTGTACATTACGTTTACATTACTGAGTTGAATGTTATGAGTTATCAGGAAGAATAAAAAAACTTTAGAATTAGTTGAAGTATGAACATAAATAAAAATTAATTTTTATTATTATTTAAAAGAAAAAAATTGTTATATTTTACTTCTTTCCGATATAAAGTCCACTTATTTTTGCCCCATAAATTTAGTTTTCGTAGCTTGACAAGAAATACAATTGATTTGATGTTTTGATTTTATCATAAATAAAAAAAGGGAATTTTATCTTTTAACATTTATTTACAAACATTTTGTGGAATCCTTCTATAAAGAAAAAAAATTCCAACTTCGTATATTGTATTACTGCCGTTTGTTGTTTTTGGAAAGCTATATATGTTGATCTCTAAAATATATTAAGAACTATTAATAAAAACTGATTTTGTTAAAAATAGAACGGATGGAAAACTATATGTTAACTTTTCATTTATTTGTTCAATGGAAGAAGTAGCTTTAGGATACTTACGTAGAACAAGGGCGACGAGGATCGTGTGAAACATTGATCGTATAACTAGACAGGACACAAACTAATGTTCGCCCATCTCGGGAGGAGTTTGGTTTTCGCAATAAAAAAATAAAGTTATATAAATCAAGCCGGTTAATTGAAGAATTTGAATAGGTAGTTTTCATACAATCTGAATTAAAAAAGAACAAAATTATTTGGAAGCTTGCGTGATCTTATGGTTCTATCAAAAACCTAATTGATTAGCGTAGTAAATGGTAAATCTTTAAATCATATATCAAATTAATGTTTAATGATATAGCGTAGGTGTGATTTATAAGATATCAAACACATTTTTTCAACAAATTTTTTCTTTCCTTTTTTCTGCGTTAAACAATGGGAAATTAAAACTGTTAAGACTTGAAGAAAAACAAAACATCATTAATTTTCTAAAAGGGTTTATTACTTATACATACTTGAAAAATAATATACCTGCTATGTAGGAACATCCAACTATTATAATCGAAGGTACTAGAAACAAAGAAAATACTACTATTTCTTTTAATATATAAAATTGAACAACCAATCAGAAAAACAAAAGCAAAAATAAATAAAAGTAGGCAATAAACCAACAGGCTTACAGATGGTTGGACGGTGGAACCAATGCACCTTGGCCATTAATCGAGTTCCATTAAAAAATTATATTTTGTTAATTAAAGCAATTGAAAAAAATATCTTACGACATATTCAGGTTTCGGTTTCAAAGTTAAACAATGGTTTTTTTGTCATATCAACTAAATATCCCGTAGTTATACTTTTAGCTAGAAAGTATTTTTTCTGCAATATTGTTTAATTACAGAAATCCCCATGAGTTTTGAGGTAGAAAATTTCATTTAAAAATGATAGCTGAGTTATTGTTTTCTTCGTTATACATAATTTCCGATTTAAATTAAAAAACAAAAAATGAGTACCAAATAAATAAATTTTTACTTCAGAGAATTTTAGAATTATAAATTTTCCTTTAATAAATGGTCGTATTCTTAAGTATTTGGTAATGATAAATTTTCATTGCTAACACATGTGTTATTCCAATTTTTAATTTATTTATCTAATAATTTGAGAAAAGTTATGCTAATTATAATTTCAACTAAAAATAATAACAAATTTTGAATATATATTTGCTATATAGGGCTTCATGTATATTCTTTTTTTGTATATAAATGTACACTTACTTCAATTGCGTTAATTCCTAATAGTTTGTAATTTTTTATTGTTTTTTATTAGTTTTTAAACTCATTCAATGAAATATGCTTAAATGATTTCGTCTTTCGATATTATTTTTCAACAATTGGATTTTTATAAAATTAAAATTAGAAAATGCAAATTATTTAAGATATATTTACTATATACTAGAAAAATCTAATTTTGCATTAATTATACTTCATAGTGTTCATTTTTTTAAAGACTTAGCACTAGATATTTAAATTTTTTTACATACTAATTTATTTCGGGTTCCTACTATCGCTTACGATACCTTGTCCTCGCATTCGTATTGAAGGACGCCGTTCGGGTGTATCATACGGTCTAGATGAATTTGTTCCAGCTACCATTTGTTCATCAACACCACTAGTATTAACGCCACTACCCACTATTGCCGCACTACCTCCTCCTCCACCAACAGCAGAATTTGTAACAGCAGCTGCATGACTGCTAACTATTTGATTTTGTTTATTTGTAGTGTTAATCCCATCTGCTTCATCTTGTTGTTGTGAAGAACTACGAGGTCCGCCAAATTTCAATAAATTCCAATCAAAAACATAATCATAAGTAAATCCAAGTCTATGAAAGAGAGTTCGAAATAGTTGACGCAAATAACGATAATCAGGACGTTGTTCAAAATGTAACTGGCGACAATAGGTTAAATATGTTCCAAATTCATTTGGAAAGCCTTTACACAAATTATGTATGGGTGTTGATAATTTTTTTTCAGAAATTCTTTCATATTTTTGTCGTTTATTGGCAGCTTTAAGACCTTGCCAGGGCAATGTACCCAAATTAAAATACATCAATACGTATCCTAAAGATTCTAAATCATCACGTCGTGATTGCTCAATTCCTAAATGTGTGTTTATTGAAGCGTATCTTGCTGTTCCAGTTAAATTTTTATTTTCTCTATATGGAATATGCCTTAAAGTTCTAGCATCACGATATTTTTTTGCCAATCCAAAATCAATTATATATACTAGATTCCCCTTTTTTCCAAGTCCCATTAAAAAATTATCTGGTTTGATATCTCGATGAATAAAGTTTCTAGTATGAATAAAGTCTATACGTGATATCATTTGATCTGCTAACAGCAAAACTGTTTTCAATGAAAAGCGACGTGAGCAAAAATTGAATAAATCTTCTAAAGATGGGCCAAGAAGTTCTAAGACCATAACATTATAATCACCTTCTGAGCCCCACCATACCATACGTGGTATACCAATACCACCTTGCATCATTTTATAAAATTTAGCTTCTATGTGTAACTGAGGATGTTTTGTACGAATGCATTCTAATTTTATTGCAACTTCCTCACCTGTATTTATTGTTGTACCCAAGTAAATATCGCCAAATGAGCCGGAGCCAATTTTTCGGCCTAATCTGTATTTATTTCCTACCCTTAATTCCATAATTGTGGTTGATGTGACTGCTCAAAGGCAGTAAACAACCTAAAACACTATCCAGTGACCCTGATATCTAAATTTAGTGATGACAAAGTTTTCGTATTTCAAAAATTATTAAATTCAATGATTTTCAATCCAATTTGAGCACCTTTTTTGCTTTTGTTCATGCCTAATACACTAGTTTCTTTCTATCTATGATAATAAAGGATATAAAAAAATTATCATAAAGTTAACTTGAAATAATTACTTCAATTGTTCAACTTATATTAATTTAATAATCACGAAAGAATAGAGTTTTAAGTTTTTTTAAAAATTAATCATTTTTCACGCCATTTTGACAAAAATCTATTTGACATTCCGTGATTGCTTTGATATAATACATCTGCGCAACAAACACACACAGCTAAGAATATGTTTTAATGAAAATATAACTGTGAATTATTTTATGTGGATTACAAAATATATTAGTTTAATTATATCATTAAATGAAATAAATAAACTAAATGAGTTTATTTTAGAAAATTAATTACTGAGTAAAATTTTGTTTATGTAAACATCAGTTTTAAATTTTATTTTAGCTTCACGTAAAGTTAACTCGAACACGAATGGATGTATATAGGTTAGGTTAATATCATGTCACCATATTCACAATTGTAATTCAAAGTTTTGTTAGGCAGCGATATCTATATGAAAGTGTAGGTAGGTAATTATTTTGTTTGAAAAAAAAAATTTAGTGAAAATTAAAAAAGATCAATAAATGGAACAAATAAATTATCCGCTTAACAAATAATTCAAGTAATAATGCAATATGTTGCAAGACACTTTTGGGTTACTTATGGTTTTGGGCCAATTTAAGTCATTCACGACTTGTAGAACTAGAGCCAGAAAAGTAATAAGCGAGGGAAGAAAAGCCCAGAAAATGCCTTAAAAAAATACAATGCGATTTTTTGTGTGGCTTATTCCTTTTCCAGACAAGCGTCTAAAGCATAGCTCTTGCACGAAAAAAGTTCTTAACAGTGTTAATACACTGAATGGCCGCCATTCGAGGTTTTTGATAATAAATTGGTCCGACAGATGTCGCGTTGGATGAAATTCGAATTAACGATTTGTGCTCTATTCGAACTAAAGAGCCAGTTATTGCGTGCTACCCAAAACATAGGAACTTAATCAAATTGCAGTCGACTAATGTCTGGCTATAATTAGAAAATAATCCACTATAAAATAAATAACTAGGGTTATACCTGCTGATAGAGCGAAATAGGGGCTATTCACTATTTTTTCCAACTCATCAAGCCGCTCTCTCGTTCAATGTAAATTAAATGGAAATTAAACATGTTTAATTTTTTTCTCTCAAGCCGCTATCGGTTTCTTTTGTATTAGTCGCTCACTAATACATACATGCCAAAAAATCATTTTATTTTGCCTTCGAGGAGTGCACATAGAAAACATATGAAAATGCCAATACAAGCTGGGTTTCTACAGCACAGTTTTGATGTATGCGTTTATACGTCAAACTTAAAATCATATTTAAAAACAGAATTCGAGAAAAATACTTATAATTCCTTAAATTTTGCTTTTTTTTAGAAACTTTAAGAATTTTTATTCTAGTCTTACCCTATTTACCTGCAAAATATGGCAAATATTACTGGAAAATCCTTGCGACATTTTTGTGATTAAAACATTATTTTTCACAAAAAAAACACGTTAAACTTTAAACATATTGATGTTATTTTTTTCTAAAGAACTATTTAAGTGTTTTCACCTAAAAATATTTTAGTTTTTTTCACCTAGATATTTTATTTTACAAAATTTAAGAAAAAGTATTCGAATTTCCTATGGTAACATAACCTATAAAATTTTATAAATTGAAATGTTAAAGCATTGCTCTCTCAAATAAACACACAATTATAGAACTAATCCACACCATTTTAAAACATATATTTTACACTAGGAACGTATACGAGTGGTAGGAGGTAAGCAAGGTTTGACGTCAAGCGGAAAAAATAGGGAATAGCCCCTAAAACTCACGAGAAGATCCGCTGCAAAACAAAACATAAACGCATATAATAAATTTCGAAACAAGTAGAGATTATTAGTGTTCATTAGATTTGAAACATTCAACATTAAAAGGCTCATAAAGTTTTGATTAGAATAGAAATTAGAAAAGTTTTTTAAAGTTTAGAACAAAAAATTTTAAATATTTAAAAACGCAATTAAATCATTATTTTAGTTTTCTTATTATTATGCTTATTATTATGAAAGCGAGCTTTGTCATATTAGTAATTGGACTATTTTAATTACTTGTAAAAATTATACCTTCAATTTTATTTATTTAACTAAAAGATTCAAATTATATTTTTAATAGGAGGTTAAAGTAAAACATCTATCCGGTGCAGTCGGTTGGATATTTTAAGGTATCCTTAGCTAATATTTATAATAACTATAGTTCAATTAATTATACGTTAATAATATCTTATAATTAAATAATATAACGTAATATAAAGTAATCATTCTCTTGAGAGTATGTCCAGAAATAAAAACTTAAAATTAAAATTGAGAAAACATTGACAAAACATTGTTAGAAATTATACTTAGGAGACAGAAACAGCATCTTCGTGAAATATGAAATAGTGTAGAAATATTAAGAACGATAGGAACTCCCAGTACTAGTGTGACTATAACGTTTGTGGACATTTATAACTTCTTTCGAATACCTGATATCATTAAAGACCTACTTAAGTTTGAAGGAAACCAAACATTATTTTTTGACTTCATTCAGAATGTTTAAGAAACCCTTTCTTTAGTCTCACCAACATCTGGTATTCTATACGGTTCACCACGAGCTACAGGCCTGCTAAGGAAGTACTCAATTGGAATGAAAAACTATTAAAATTAATATCATACTTCACTTTACTATTCTAATAAACGTAATAAAACTTAACTATTACAAGGCAAAATTTTAAAGCAGAAAGTTTTTACAGGGAGGTAATTGAATTGCTCTCTAGCATGACTGTTATACTTGCAAAGAAGACCCTCTTTACTGAAATGTGTTTGAAAACTTTTTTGACTGGATTAAGAAAGCGTTTTGAATCTACTATGTATTTTTACATGTGACTAAGAAGCTTGGCAATTGTATTTTCCTACTGTATTAAAAAACAAAACATGTATTACTACAAATTAGAACCTAATTCAACCAAATTACAATTAAGTAAGAAACTTATTTAATGTATAAATACACATTTTTATCCACCAGCACATGCAAGCTTTCTAACTAATTTCGCCCCACATATAAATATTATACTTCCAATTCTAGAGGGTTTTCTCCAAACAGTTTCAAACAATATTCATAATTTTCTATTTGGAATAATAACCAACTAATTGGCCAAAATATAAATTGCTCCAGATTTACCAAATCAGAAATTGTGGAAGTTCTGGAATAAGCACACTTATACAAACCAACGGTTATCAATCTCGACCATCAACAGAAAATAACTTTCATAAGTAATTTGGACCAGCAAATTTCACATCTAAAGAAATATTTAATGTGAACGAACGGAATTAAGGATCTTCGACAAAACACAAACTAGCAATAAAGTTCTCATACAACTGGCCAGATATTAATACCCACGGGTAGTGATGAGCAAGACCAAGATCAAGGCCAAGACCATAGTTATCTTGGTCTTGACTCAGTCTTGGTCTTGATAAGTAAAGTCTTGTTTTTGATCTTGCATTAACCATGTTTTGAGCTCTAAAGTTTCGATTGAGTCTTATTTTATTTTTTTAGGATTTCTAGTGAGGGGCCATCCATAAATTACGTCACACGAATTTAATGATTTTTTGACCCCCCCCTACCTCCTTGTCACACTTTCATTTATTTTTTACTACATGAATATCATATCAAACCACCCCTTGTCACACTTCGTCGACCCCCCCCCCCCCTCCCCCTTAACGTGTGACGTAATTTATGGATGGCCCCTGACTTACTTTTAATAATCATACAAAATCAATTAGTGATCTACATATGTATTATTTCATATTTTTTTTGAATGATGAGAACAGATAATCAAAGTCTGTCACTTAAACTGTGTTATTTAGAAGGTTAAATATTTCTGTGGTATATTTAAATCCACTACATTTAACATTACTAAATGCTGATGAAGATGATTTCTGTGCAGTTATATCACCAAAAATTAAAATACCTTTTAACACCGTTAATACAGCTTCAATACGAATATTTTTATGTGCTGCTACTAATAAATGACGATCACAACTTTATTTAATATTACATGAATGTCCTGATGATGTTATTGGATTTGGTGATGTACTAATTGAATATAATCCTGGTTGTGGTATTTCAATTGCTTTAAATAACTTTAATGATAATGACATGATGACATGATAATCTAGCACCAGTTTCAGCATTTGGTGTTATTTCTCTGCCTCCATTACAAGGCCAGTTCACTTCACAGTGCTGTTAATGGAGTGGAACGTTGAAAATAGGTAGGGCCGTTCAAAGACTATTGTTACAATTTAAATATTTCGTGCCACTAGCGTGGGTTTTAAGTTTCGCCAATTTCCATCAGTAGTTTGATGGTGAAGAAATTGGAAAAATAATTAATGGAGGCGATAAGAAGTTCAAAATAACAATAATACAATGATAATAATAAACGCAGGATGTTTTAATTCGGTTTAAAGAAGGAATTTAAAAGATTTTAAAGTATCTCGAAATTGAAATAGAGTAAGCGAGCAGATGCTGTAATTAGGTATTTAACTTCGAAATTCCAGATTAATAAAAAAATATCCAATAAAATAGCTTGCATTTATTTTAGCGTTCTGTGTATATTAAATTCGAATGACGCCTTAACTGCTGGGAGTTTTGTTCCTCGATATTTATTAAATGATCCTTAACTTTAACATTCACAAATACATTCAAAAATCTTTAATATTGAAATGGAAACGAACCCAGAATTCGATAGTTACCTAGTTTCTGTGATGGAAAGGCCAAATAGTGCGTTTTCACTGAACCTAGTTTTTAGTATTTAGTACTAGAATTTCTCCATATAAAAAAATAAGCGTTTTCACTGAACTTATAGTACTTAGTACTTACAATTAGTACTAATTCCATCTTTGAAGAATTTGTTTGTTGTTTGTTGTGGCATTTGTGTTAATGCTGTTAATTTTTATAATTTTTGTGTTAAATAAACAATTAAATAATTCAAAATCATATCAAATTAAAAAATTTTTACCTTTTACTCAATAATAAATTTTTAACATAACCTAACTTTCACAATTATTAACTGCCAAACTATTGCCGAAAGAAAAAAAACCGAAAAAATTACTCAAAATTTCCTCTCCGTACTGCCATGAGTTTGTCTAGTACTTGAACAAAAAACTAGATTTAGATTAGTTCTTTTGATAAATAACTAGAGATTTCTCATACAAATTCTAACAAAATAGTACTAAATACTGAAAACTAGGTTCAGTAAAAACGCACTATAAGATGGGTTTATTAATATGTTGCCTCTAATTTAGAGATAAGGACAAAAAGCACGTATATAGTGAAACTATTCTTTTTGGAATCTGGGATAACATTATTTCAATATACTCATTTCTTGGATCAAACGGAGCATCTCATCAATCTTATTAGTCTTTATCAATGAATTTAACACCATTAATATAATACTTTCTAAACTGTTATTTTTTAAAAGTTCTGATTTGTGTGTATTAACATTTTTATTTTTTTATAGCTACATGTTGAAATGTTTTTGCTAATTATAAAAAATTTGAAAAACATTCTAAAGATTTAATTACAAGTTGAAATACCATATATTTAATATTTAGCTTAGGCTTATTTCTTCATCCTAATTTGCCAAGCCATATAATTACGGCATTATCAAATAATCACACAAGAAATCTTAGAAATTAAGGAAATATTTTTGACTTAATTATATAAACAAAAACCTCAAAATAGTATAAGTTTGCAAAATATTTTTTTCAATTCATATATAACATTCGAACTTTTCCCCTTATCTTCAAGCTAGTTGCAAACGCACTGACGGAATCAAATTATTCAGCCTCAGAAATTGATGTAATCGTTTACTCTATAGAAGTTTTATACAGAATCTTTGACCAATTTTAGGTACTTTCACCAAAAAGAAAAATTTTAAGCCTTTTTCGAAATATGCTGATTTATTCATTACTTTTAATAAGGGATGATGTCTTTCACAAAAATCCATAAACACATGGATTTAGTTTCGTTAAAAAATAGTAATTACAATTCGACCTATAAAGAGAAGATTGTTTTAGGTGGTAAATTTTGGGGGTAGTTTCAAGCTCCTCATAGTTAATGTGGTTTAATCCGTTTTAATTTTCTGCTCTCGTCGGTAATATCCAGGAATTCAATAACTCATGTGTCTAAGTAAGCATTTTTGGTGGTTATCAGCGTATTCCTGGATCACTTGGTTGACCCATTTAAAAATTAAGTCTTTGTATATTTCCCGATTGAAAATAAATAAGAATCCCGAAAATAGATGGGAACTTTATAAGGAAATAGTTGAATTTGCAATTCATAAGCTAAGTAAAAAGCAGTAACGACACATAATAAATTTAACTGATGAAAAATATTTAGAAGGGTCTTCCACAAGTTCGGCTATATTTTGTTTATATGTTTATATTAAATTATAAAATAGTTATTAACATTATATTCTACATTTATAAATGTACTCAATAAAATAAAATGGAACCAAAATTAAATGTTGGAATTTTTTCAGTACCTATTGCATTTTACATGTTAATATTCGCTCTTGAAAAGGAAATCTGCCTTCTTCGTTAAGGTGGACCCGGTACTCGAAAATTTAAGGTATTTCGAGGAATTTTTTTTCGTAATAAAAAAAATGAAAAACGATATTTTTCTTTCTTAGCCTTATTATTTGGCTTTGTTTTTATACAAAAAAATTATTTTCCAAATTTAAAAAAAGTTGTAATTAATATAAAAATGGTCCTCAATTTGACTCTTTCGAGCAATTGGACCTCGACAGAGCACTTCTATTTGTCTGAAAAATAAAAACCAAAAAAAATATTAATCAGTATGAGTGCAGTTATCGCTGGAACTAGAAAAAAAAGTTGAAAATTGTCAAAATGACGCGCTTTTTAAAAAAAAATCCGAAAAACCGGGGTATTTTTAAGGGTTATTTAACTAAAAAGATTCGAAATAAACGAATAGTTCTAGTTCCAACGATAGCCAGGGATGTTGTGAATAACATATTCAAATTTCATGTGATTGGGTTCAATGGGTTTTTAATTTTTCATCATGATCGCCATTTCAGAATATATTTAAATCAACCAAAAAGTTGTTACATTAAAAATATATTTTATCGGTCGAAAGTTTTTATAACGGCTTAAATTCTTTTCTTTTGGGGCTGGGTTCAATATTAATTTTTTTTAAATGAAAAAATATTATGTTTTTTTTTTTTGTTTGTATAAAAAATCATGTTTCAAGAGTCAAAGATCACAATTTTACTGATTGCAAAAATACAAAAAACGCTCTAATTGTGCCCTAAAACCGCCTTCTAAGTAAGCTTCTCAGTTTGTCAGTTTTGTGATATTTGAAGAAAAATTTAATGCGAAAGTAACTTGAAGCTCAATTTGTGTAGTTTCAAACAATTCTTGACTAAATGTGTTTTTTTGGGGAAACAGTAATTTTTTTCTATTCAACTGTGGATTTTTTTTGCGATTTTGTAACCTATTCCCTGCAACTTCTTTTAAATATTCGCAATAATCTTTTCGACGTGCCGCATAGACTTATGATGAAGTAGACTCCGGAGGAAGTGAAAGTTTTTCATCCCATTAAGAAAGTATAAAAACCAACACAAAAATTGCTTTAAGTCCATTGCCTTTAAAATAGTAATGATTAGATAGTAGGAGGGTGTATGTACCGTAGTACATCTCTTACGTGGGCTTTAGTCCTTATGCAAATATACAATGTATTTATTAATAAATATAAGCATACAGTCTTTAAAATTTAGTAAAATAAAACATAAAAATTTTTTCATTTATATATTTGAAAAGAACCGAAAAATATAATATGTACTTTTATAAACACTATTTAGTTTCAATTTCATTGAAATCCTGGTACAAGGATTACCATCGTCCTGTTATGATTGCTTTTTCTTCGTTGTTCTGTATTTTGTATTATTTTTGCTTCATAACAAATCCATTAACAAATGAACCAATGCCGCCAAGATTTCTTTAGAAAAGATAAATATCAAAGTAACACATATGTTAACTAATAAGCTCCGTTATATGATACAAGTCAGATAGATCTCCGATATATGTATATATTCTTTGGCTATAAGCACCAACCAGAGATAATAATCCAATGAAGAAGCTAACATATGGCTTGTGAAGAGTACCGACTACTTTTAATATATATATATACATATATGTAGTTTGGAAATTCTGAGTGAGTATATCATATTTGCACTGTGTGTTATCACAAAAATTTTTTCCTGCTGCAGACGGGATCTTAGTCTTTCTTTAGATCTACACAAGTGTAATTCTCGTTATATGGATATATTTATATGTACCACTATTATAATTTAAAGAATCAAGTGAATTTTTTAAGACCCCAAAACCCATACTTAGCATGTATGTCATAATTCGTCATATTGTACTAAATGGCTCTATTCATAAAACATCGTGGGTCAGTCAAAATACAGAGTTTCAGTTGAGATCACTAGCAAGAGTAATTTATTGGTGTTATAAAAAAAAGAAAGAAATATCATAAAGTCTAGGGTACTCTCACTTTGAATAGTTCTTTTAATTTGTTTTCGGTAACTGCTACCTTTTGTGTTTGGGATAATTGATATCCAAATGATTTATTTACATTGTTGTATTGTTAATGTGTTTTATTGATTTTTTTGCGATATATGTATTAGACACAGGGATATGATTTAAGTCAATAAGTGCGCTCCTTTCATTCAATATATTTATATGTTTTTCGTTTTTTGGCTAAAAATATGGATGAAACATTAACTTTGCAGGAAACAAAACTTGTTGAGACCTTAGCAAATGAAAATTGTAATGTTACTAGATTAAATAATGCTACAATGACTATAATTGATGAAAATTGTAGTCGTAAGGAAGTTAAAAAAGAAGATGAAAAAATTACTTCAGCTGTTATGAAAGTTCTTCAAGGATATGATTGGACACTGGTTCCTACCACAATGAAGTAAGTTTATTTACATTTTTACTAAAAAATGTATGATATCTAGAAAATTTGTTTTACTTTTTTTATATTAATGTTATTATATTAAATATATTTCTTTGCTTCAATATAATATAATGACAGGATACAGAAATGGGAATACCTTCAAAATTGAAGTTTATTTTTATTACTTATTCAATATATTAGAAAGTTGATTATTTAATATCAATTCAATATTATATTAATATAATAAAATTAAATGATATATTTTTAACCGGATATTTTGTATTTTTGGATGGATTTTGCCATTTACTTTAATAGATTAAGCAGGCTTCAAGCTTGTAACTGTAACAGTTTTTATAAGCAAAGCACGTAATAAACTGTTCTTCTAATGTGATATTTATGGGGAAGCTGTAAGTCAGAGCTTCTTAAATCTAAGCGAATGAAGTACTAAAAACTGTAGTGAATACAGTAAATTTTATAAAAAATTGTCCATTGCATCAAGATTTTTTAAAAGGTGTTCTGAGAATATGAGATTAAATACTTGATTCAGAGGGCATTTACAACAAGAAATACTTATTTTCTTTAAAAAAAGGACACAAAGATACGAATTTTGCTGATGTAGATTTTTTGAAATAATTGGTAAATAAAGATATTATTATTAATAAATGAATGTCCCGAATATTTTACTACATTGAAAAAAAACATCGGTCTCTTCAAGTTGAGGGAAATGATCTCAGGTTATTCATCAAAAATTTATAAACTTATTTAGGAGAAATTTCATAAAGGTTCAAAACGGATAACTTTTTCATATTACAACGATGTTTAACATTAAATCAACTTGAAAAATTTTAAAATAGGAAAACTTTTTTGGGATTTTTAAAATACTAATTTTGTAAAAAATTTCGATTGATTTTCAAAATATGTTCTAATCTTTCTTTATTTGAATTTAGTTTTGCAAGAGTAAAACACTTTATTGAAATTTTCTGAAAATTAGATATTCAAATCAAAATTTTCCAGTTTGGAACAAATAAAATTTGGCTTGCAATAAAAAATAAATGTTTCTTCCAAGTAAAGGAAGGTCAGTGGATTTCAATGAGTTTGCTTTGATAACGTTAATTGACAAAACTCAAAGTGGAAGAGTAGTACAGTAAATCTTTAGTAATTCTTACTAACAATCTTAAGTACCAAGTGGCTTCTGATTTCAAATTGATCAATATTAGTATCTGATTTAGGAAATAAAGATGGGAGTAAGACCTTATTTCAAAAGTACTGAAATAATTTTTACTAAAAAATTTGGTTCTTAATCAATTAAAATCAGCATAGAGAGTGGTGAATTCTCCCTTAACCGTGGATGAGTGTGAAATGTCAAATTTTGTTATCCATAATCACACTATGCCTGCACAAAGTTACACGTACTTTTACGTATTAACAAGTACACAAAGAACGGATAAGTGGCTATCCTGGGCTCATATGATTTAAATGGCCATCAGTGCGTGACACGCTTAAATTCATTTTATTAGTTAAAACTTGATTACCACATATCACACGAAGATAATATTTTCACCACCGGGTAATTATTGCAGAAGTGTAGCTCCTTACAGGCTCGAAAGCTGTAGAAATAAAACCTCCATAGTTGAATTCAATAGGGTTATTAGATTGAGTAAAGCCTTTTTAAATTATTTTTTTTAGATCTAAACCATAAAGACCATTACCAAAACCAAAGCAAGAAAAAAAATATTACCATAAAGCACTTTAATTGGCCGGTCAAAGCTATCAGCCCTACTTTAATAAAAAAGGCCAATCCCGGAGACTTTGACAAATTTACAGTATGGGACCTTTTGAGTAAACATTATGAAAGGCTATAATACAATATCCTTACATCATTTAAAATCAAAAGTTAATATTTTAAAATTTTGAAATGTGTCAGATTTTAAGTAGTGAATTTTCATAATATCTATTTTTTTTATAAAAGAAGAAATTTAACATTTTCCTTTTCAATTATTCATTTTAATAAATATATGAACTGAATTTATAGTTTTGTTTGAAACTGTGAAGATTTTGATATCTTGCAACACATATATTATTTTCCAAAATTCATTTTTGCTGGACGACAATAAATTATTAACATTTTCCTAAACTCTGTACCAAACTGTCTAATTGTAAGTAACCAATTGATATCCTTTCAAAAATTAAGCTTATGAACCCCTAATCATGTTATATCGTAATAATTAAGAGTATTACAATTTTAATGAGGATATTAAAAAAATTATTTTTGTTTGTTTGTCAAAATTAATAAGGAAAATGTGTTGTCGAAAAGGTTTTATTGAATCTGATTGAGTGGGATATAAATCTATAAAATGTTGTTTTGGGAAAACACTAAAGGGCAAAGGTTATTCAATTACTAGCAATGATAAAAGTAAACAATTTTTATAAAAAATAAAATTATCCGATTTTGATAATGTTTTTTTGCAGCAAAAATACTCGCTGCTGCAAGGCCTGATTTTGCTGCAATAATTCCTGCTTTGCACACGTGAGGCTTTAAAAAAAGATTTATCCATTATTATTTGTTTTATTTTTAAGGAATTTTCTGCATATATGTATATCGAAAAAGGGGAATACTCAATATTCAATACCTATTAACTACAGTAATAAAAAACTTATTCTATTCATGTCGTCATAGAAAAAAATTGTCATACTTTCGGATACATTTCTATTTTCAAATATAATCGTAACAGCTTAATAAACTTTTATAATTTGCAGTGTGTATTTAGTCCAAGACCTTATGATACTTGTAGCAGTTATATAAAATGAATATATGAACTTTTATTAAAAAATTCAATTTTTTCAATTTGGTATCCTTTAATTTCCAAATTAAGTGGATACAAAATCTAAGACATTTAAATTAAAGATAAAAACTAATACTAAATTATATGCTTATTATTTAAAGTATTCGAAATGACGCTTTTAAACTAATTGAAGATGCGACTAGCGGTAAAGCCAAAGAAATAAAAGATGTTATTCTGAATTGTGCTAATTGATGTCATCTTACAAATGTATTTATCATGATTTTTCCCGTGAACTTTACCTTTAACCATAAGTGTATCCTTTTGTAAATAGTTGTTTATAGCTTTTCAAATGGTTACCGTCGTGAGAAATTAAGGAAGTCGCCCATAAATCAGAAGGGATTTGTTTAGTTCTGCAGTTAGGAGTAAACACTGTCAACTTAGTAAACAAATTGTTAAAGTGATAAGATTCAAGATCTGGAAATAATTCCCATGTAGATATCTGGGAATTATTGCAAATGAAAAAAAATATTTAATTTTTAAAAATGATTTTCAGTGATGTTTGTTTTAAATTTTTCGTTTTCAGTTTGAAATGTTTCGACTTTTTTATTAATCTTAGATATTTGTAATAAAATGTTTGTATATGAATGTATTTTAAGCTTTGAAAGATTTGTAATAGATCAAATATTTTTTTAAATTTCTCCTACAATAAAATTTGAACTTGTTGAATTAATTTTGATTCAATTAGAAGATCTGATAATACGAATTGATGGATAATGCATATGAAATTCATGTGAAATACATTACTTCATTACTTATTTTTTATAAAAAGGATTCATAATCATGCTATTGTCTTTTGTGATAATAAAATTTAAATGATTAGATGAATATATTATGAAAAATAGCATAAAAAAATGTTCAAATATAGACCAATATTTATAGTTATCATCAAACCACTAAACCACTTTAAATCGCTCACTGCAAACAAAAAATTAATATTTATATTACCAAAGTTCATTTACAATCTTACATTACTAAAAATTATAGTATATAATATACATGTATACAAAATATATCTTCTTAAACAAAAACAATATTGCAATAATCAAAAAACTGTAAGAGGGATTTTCTTAGCAATCATAAAAACCTGTGCAAAAAAATACTTAAACATCAGGAAAAACTTGAAAGTTCTAACGAATTTCCTTTAAACAATAAATGTTTATTTGCAGTTTAATCACAACAAACGGAATATACTGGAATATAATTTTTTTAAATTTATAACACAGAAAAAAGGCATTAAAATAGAAAAATTGTTTAAATTTAAGTACTAAACCTTTTCCTTTTAGAAATACACAAAATGTCCAGCTTCATAGTTTTTAAATAATAGTTTTTAAAATAAAGTGTTGTAGTTAAAGCTATATTTTGCTAACTCTCTTTTTAACCAAAAAATTTTGGTTATGTGTAAAACAGTGTACAATAACAGAACAATTGAATTTAATTACATTTTTTGTGCTAAGCTTTTTTCTTTTTAAAACACCTGTTACATCTGATTTCAAGCCCAATCGGATATATAATTTCATATTTTATCATCAATTAACAAGATTTATTTCTGTTACAATATATAGATAGATTTAGAATTTGAGAAGATGTATTGATGTAACGGGGGACTAGAAAAAAATCAAACTTTATTTGTTCTAAGTGCAAAATAGGGCTTCATTTGGCCAATATGAATTTTCATAAGGGATAGACTTTTTTTTTTTCACTTATGTTTAAATTATAATATTTACTGGAATTATAACATTTATTTTTTGTTTTTAAATCTAGCCCTAATGCAGAAACCCGCGATAAGAAACTTCGTTCCAATAAAATTTCTGGTACACCTCTACATCTGAATATCATAGGCTCATAAAGAAAAAAGGCTATAGTGAAAATTTTTTAAAAATCCATGTTTAGGGATTGCGACCAAGTAACCAATATATTTCCTTGAATTTAATATTATGCTCATTCAAGAAGCCATAATATAGTTTGAATGGTAGTATTTTCTTATTTTAAAGCGGGATTTGTACGATGCATGTTCAATTTAAAAAATATTATAAAAACGGTGTTTTATAAATTCCAAAACCATAAAATATGTATATACATATGTATGTCCTATGAAAATGCTTAAGTTCGAAAGTCATATTTCCATGTTTCATTTTTTAGGATTTTTAAAGTGCGAGGAACAGTCATTTGGGAAATCAGGTTCAAAACATAAATTTGGAACAAAAATAGCTAACAAAATATATTTACTTACTTAATATTATTTAAATATTTAGATTTTACAGAAACGTATCTTAAGAATAGCTTAAAAACATTTGAAAAGAAATGTAAATTGAACAACAAAAAGAAACATAAACACATCTTAACAGAAAAAATAAACAATAAATGTGGAAGGGAGAAAAAATTTGATTAGAAAAAATCTAATTAGAGTGACGAAATTATTTGAATTATGAGCACAAATAATTGATACCCATTTCGGGTGACGTTGTTTGCAGCGTATTTTAAACTGATCAAACCTTTATCAAGTCTTGTTTAAGAATTTACAGTTTTTTAAGAAAATCTATTACAACGGTTTTGTGCAATTTCGGGATGACTGAAAAATTTAATTGATTTCATTATCTATTTTTTGTAAGAAAACAATAATTATTACGGCTCTTGAAAACGGTAGGGGCTTGATTTAAAATTTTTTATTAAGGGAAAAATTAATGCTTTCTAATTTTATATTAAATTTAGTAATTAATTGCTGTATATATATCACATAATTATTCTTATTATTATTATTACTATTACCAATAACCAAATCATTCAAATGTTCGCTTTCCACTATAAATCCATTTAATTCTCAGATTTCTAATTTCTAATGCTTTTATACTTTTTTCAGAAAATTTCAGGCAAATTAAATTTATTGTCACTAAATTAACCAACGCCCTGGTCACTCTGAATGACTTAGTATACTTCTTAACTTGATAACTATTGAGAATTATAAAGTTTTCCTTTCCTTGTGTGCGGTCATAAAGCTACTCTATGAATAGGTCTTTTAAAAACTGTATCCTTAGTTTTTACTGAGCCACATATTATAGGTATAAATATAATAGAAAATACAAGGTAAATGGACTCCCAAAGGATCAAATTTTGACATCTCTAACAGAAATTGACTTTTAATCACCATTTTGATACGCTTATGTACCTTTCGTTGGTTAAATATTAAATTAATCTTTGTTTTTCTCTATATTATTCCAAGAGCTTGCGCTATGTATGTCACTCTTATTTAATTTTACCACCTTTTCTTTAGGTTCCCTAGGATCCCTTAGTTTTAAGAAATAAGAAATTTCCAAAAAAAGATGCTACAAATTTTAATAGAAATTAAAAGACTTTGCAAAATGGCAAATTAATGTAAAACTAAATAAAGAGTTTACACTAAATTCAAGTTATCATTTTGAAATGCACCAAAATTTTGCAATTATAAGCAATTAAAGTCCAGACTTATATTATTGTTGAATATGCAATAATATATGTTTGAAAATTGGTTGAAATATACTTTTTAATTATAAATTTGTTAGCTTAAATTAATTAAAAATTATGTATAAAGGAAATAAAAAATGAATTATGAATAAATTCAGACTTTTTTGATTGAACTCTGGCTAAATCTAGCCAACATTTTTAAATAAAATAAGATTTGCTTCCCTATTAAATATATTTGCCAGATAATCTGAGCCTATATATGACCCAAATACTATATACATCTGGAATTAATTGCCGCAATCAGATCTACTCAACCTAAGAGCATTAGATACCTGGACCATCACTGAAGTCTAGTATTGTTGACAAAACTTTACAAGAGCCTTCTGAAATTGGATATTCTAGTTAATTACATTTCAAGGACCACTCATGCAATTTTAACTTAATAGAGTTCGTAACGGTTGGCATTTGCTTTTGTATCTTTTCGAACTCTTCTACAGTATATTCCTCTGTTAATAGGCTGTCAGCATATATACCACATTTGATAACTTTAGATTGTTTAGAATAAGGTAGATTCATATATGTCATATAAACAGTTCCTCGCAAGAAATTTCGAAAAGGTTAATCTATATATAACTATTTTTAGTCGGAAGTGCTGGAAGCTTTCCGTAGGATCATTTCTTTATTGTTAACATTTGTCGAAAAATTTTCACGAAGTGTAGAGTTAGTGCAAGTCTACAACAACGAAACCGAATGAAGAGAAAATCATCTTGCGCTGTTGGTCCGATCATGAAGAGGTCATTAAAATAAGGATTTAAAGTTTTAGATGCATTAAAAAAACCCGTAAAATAGCTGACATTTTTTAGGCGTTTTTATGTCCAAATTTCACATATTCTTGCATTGGATGGGTATATTTCACTTGGAGTTCGAGGTTCCCTTTTAACCGCTATTCAAACATAATAATTCCATCATTGCTGCTCAAATAAATTGCCTAGACTTTCCGCTGAGTCTTTAAATGGATATGCTACCTGTAATCGTTTAGTTCGGTGTTTTTATGGTTTGAAAAAAATATAATTCCATAATTTTCTTCTCTTGTGAATTGACCCCTTAATTGAATGGTGATTGTTCCCTGAAAAGCATTGTTTTCTCTTTTGAATATAATGAAGAATTTGAATACTTATAAAACATTTGGTTCTAATAATGGATGGCTTTAACATTCTTTGCTAGCTTAGATTCTGTTGCATTAATGATAGTTGAATAGCATTATAAAGGTGTGATGTGGTGTGAAACACGCTGTTTAGTTTGTAAAGTCATACTGTTTTACACCATTCTGGTTTTATAATCAATTAATATACAACGAATTTCACTTGAATCTTTCATAATATTCATCTACCAATATCAAAAAAATCTGCTTGCATTGGTAATTACTATTATCTGGTTAATTGAAAATATTTCAATTTCTTGGAACTATCTCTCCTTTTTTAAATATCATGGTGATGATTATTATATTGCTTAAAGCAATACAGAAGAAGAAGTTTACTTCTTGATGATTTACGCTCACGTGACTAAAATAGTCATCATCTGGGGTCTAGTTATATCTTTCGCAAAATCATTCTATTTGGACAGTCGATTATATTCGACAGCTTCTTCTTATTTAAATAATTCTATATAAATAGCTCAATACTATAATATTAGTGAAGGATAAAGTTTTCACAATGTTTCAAAAATTTCTAAACTGAATTAATATTTAGTGTATCAGCTTTATTTAAAATCTCATTTTTGCTAATTAGTAATCGAACCCTTCTTAACCCGTTGGTGTTAAACTGTTGAACTACTGGTCAAATTCAGCAACTCAAAAATTTGTGGTGGATTTTATGAGTGGAAGACACTATTTTTAAAAGTTTATGAAAGCGTTTGGCGAATTTTTAAGTTTTTCTTTGAATATAGATTTTATTTAGTAGTGCTTTTCATGACCTTATTATTTTTGCGCTGGGTAATGACTAATTCATTATCATTTAAGTTTAGTTGCGCAAATTATGATTTTAGAAGTCTTAGGGAGTTTCAGGAGTATTTGTTTTATTTGAAGCGATCAGATATCAGATCAGAGCGACAAGAAATGACCTATGACACATCAAGGCTTCCCAGAAAGTATTTTCTATTCGGGTGTAGTGGCAAAAAAATGATTTATTTTTTCTGGTCAGATATGCACATTTTTTTTGATTGTGCATTTAAATTGTTCAAAAAGCGATTTGTAATATTCTTTTTTATAAGACAATCAATAAGCTCGCCAAATGTCAACTGCAGAAATCAGATTTTTTAAAATACTATTTGCAGTTTTTCCTTTTTTTTTAGTTTTTGACTTTATAAAAATACATCCAAGGTTTAAACTGTAATAAAAAACCTTAAAAAATACAACTTTTCGTTAATCAACTAGTAATAGTACTAGTGAAGTTTCTCATTTCAGCAAGCTGGGCTTTTGTAATACACAAATTTTCAAAAGATTTTTGAACAAAAACTAGAACTTTTTTTTATATTTTTAACTATCGTTTTGATTTAAACTTTGATAACCATTTGTATACTATATATTGCAATTAATATAGTCTACATTGTTACATATATGTTAAACCAAAGTAATGCTTAATGTAAGCCAGGATTACACAGATATTGAAACACTTGATTTTTCATAGTCTTATGTCCTTAGATTTTGGAATTCATTGTCCTCTCACCAAAAATTATCATTTTCTTGCTACAGGCCAGTGCATGTGTTCAAAAATTGTCACACACAAAATTATAATTTTTGTTAAGTTTTTACTTGCATAAAGGACACTTAATGCGAAAACAAGGAATTAATGTATATCGTGTTATTTCTTTTCAAGTGTAGTTGTAGATTTTATATGAAAGAGACGAAAGCAGAATATTTGCTATAATTCGTAATTTTCGATGGAGTTTTTTTCCTTTTTCGGATTTTTCCTAAAA
This sequence comes from Acrocera orbiculus, assembly GCA_947359355.1. Classification (NCBI taxonomy): domain Eukaryota; kingdom Metazoa; phylum Arthropoda; class Insecta; order Diptera; family Acroceridae; genus Acrocera; species Acrocera orbiculus. The sequence continues at coordinate 44,230,889 of OX375756.1, read as the reverse complement.
AATGCAAAGTCGGTGTAGTTTTAACTAAGTAACTAAGCTTAAATGCTTTTTTATTACTCTGCTATTTAATTACCGGTTTTTTTTTTGAGTGATAAAAAAACAAAATTGAATAATAATTTTCACTCATTTTCTACGAAATCAAGATGATTAAAACACTCATATTACAGTTATATCGAATTGGTTTTATTAATCATAAATCTAAAGGCAAAAGAAAAATTTTTCAAGATTAACAACAAAAATTAATAAAAATGCGTGCCTAGAAATTGAAATCGACCAAGCCATTTTGGAATCGATCATAAAACTTTGTTAATACTAAATGAACAACACGTGGTTAACTAGCTACGCAAACCATGACTAAACCCTATCCACAGCTTCATTTATTGGATCATGACCCTTTGAAATATGACACCGAAACCATCCCCTAAAATGCTTTGTCATCATAAAACATAATTTCCCAACCAAATGTAGTAACCAATGAAAATATTTAGTGTTTCTTTATTACTCTTTTTATTTTCAAACAGTAATTATTATAGCTGAAAAAATTGTCGACAAGTTTTTATTTACTACGGAAAATAAATACTTTTATTCTATAGACGTGACACTAATACCAATTCCAATTTATATAATGGAGAAGCACAAAAGTCACTATTACATTTTTTTTGTTTTCTTTTTTAACCAATCACCATAATTATAAATAATAATGAATCGATACTACCTATATAACACAGGATCTGGTGAATAGAACATCGACGGAAATAATTAGTGACTCTTGTTAAAATAATAAAAAGTTCATAATGAGAAATGAGTTAGTCTCCTAATTTTAAATTTGTCAATTTATTTAACTAATTTTTTTAATGATAACACTAATGAGTGAAGTAAAGTTTGTGAAATAAGTTTGAAAAAGTTTTATTTTAACAACCTTGAGGTGAAAAGTTTTCTTTATAAAAGTTAGCTATCTAAGGTAAGAGTAGTATAGGTGTATGCAAAAGTAAAACTGGACTAAGCGTGTATATGTAAAGCTAAATGATAATGAATAAAAAAGATCACAAAAAAGTTTTCATCTTCTTAACTTAATTGCTCATTGATCTTTGAATGATCAGATTGCAATATATATATATATATATATATATATTAAAAAAAAAAAAAAAATCTTCTTAACTTAAAGGAAAACATAAGAAAAGCGAAAAATTAAAGTATATTGTTGTCATAGTTAGAACATCAGCAGTGATTAAGATTTATAAGACAATAAATTCTAAAGGAAACTATTGTAAATACAGGACAGCTTAATATTTTGAAAATGCTTTTTTCAAATCAGTTTTGTGATACGATGTTCAGAAAAAGCAGTAGATTCGTGGTTGAAAAATTTGTTCGGAAAAAAAAATAAATTTACGGAATTGCCTTTTTGATGAGTTCAAGACAAAAAGAAGCACATCAGTTGCATTTGAAAATTATGTCGTAGTAATTCGAAAAATTGTCTTAAATAAAATTCGTATTTGTCAAATATAGTTTCTTTAATTACATTGAAGAGACCTGAGCAGCAAAAAGAGGAATGGATTGGGAGAACCAATATTGATGTTTCAGTTTTTTTTTTTTGCTTTTTATTCACCGTACCGGACTTACAGAAATATGACAAGATAAAATGTATAGACAATTTTTTTGAAGGAAAAATTGATTTTTTACAAGGTCTTTAAGTAAAAGGAAGCTAACTTCAAACAAGAATTAAACAAAACTGCAACCAAAAAAACAAAATAATTTCTTATCATCCAGCATATTTTCAAAAAACCTGATTGAAATGTTTTTCAAAATTATTTAACAGAAAAAAAATAATTAAAAGTTCTTTTATACAGCTGTAGTTAGTCCAGTATCGAGAAATGAACGTTTTATTTTTACAAGAGAAATACGGTTGCACAATTTTTATGTTTGCTATTTGGACAATTTTAAACCTAGGTGAGTATTTTTGTGTATTGTTTGTATTGATATAAAAGGCAAACTGTAACAATAGTTATAAATGAAAAAAAATATTTTAAATTTAGGTTAGCTATACATGTGTATTATAAATACAGAGAAATTGGACCAACTTCAATCGTATTTTTAGTAAAAAGAGGTTTCAAAACACCACGGATGTTTACGCTTGGATTGAAAATTTCTTAACTTCAATTTGTTGAGCCTGTCAGAGTTTATATGCCTAAAAATAAATAGTTTTCTGTACTAAACATCTAACTTAAAACCTAGAGGTATACTTTTAATTAATGTAATTTTTTACATAATTTTTCAATGGCTTCAAAGTTTTGCTTAGAAATATTTGTAGTAGTTTAATATCAAATTAAACTGACTATTTAAAAAAGATAACATAACAAAACCAAAGGAATTGCATGAAGGATTGAGAAATGTTGAAGGAAAATGGCAAATTTGAGTTCAAAAACTGCATAAAAACTCCATAAAGGATAGTTCGGTTTTTCTTTACCCTAAGACTAAATATGGGTAGGGTGCATACGATTTTTTGCGACTCGATTCAAGGACTTGAAGAACAAGTATTCAGAGCTTTGTTTTAAGTTGATAAGTTAAAAATATTATTTTGAAGTTTTCAAAATTCATATTAAATATATGTAGGCTTGCTTAGCGTTGGACATCCATTTTTCCCTTTATCTTCAATAATTAAGTGTATTTGTTTAATATTATTTTTTCCTCATTAAATTATTTCGCTTTAGATTAAATAGCATTCTTTATTGGGTATGTTAAGTACAATCTTAACATGTATAATTAATTACTACTTTTATAATGCACTAAACGTGTGCGGGATTAATTTAATCAATCTTCGGCTACAAATTTTTGCATGTATATATCATATAATATGTTTTGTATTTTTTTAGGTCAGTGCATGTGGTTTAATACGCCTAAGCGTTCTTACTTCATGGGTAATATCCAAAAGTTGAATGATTTTCACTTAAGTGAGGCGAAGTAAATGTTCTTTATGACCAGCAGTTCATTCCTGAATAATTTCGCTTACCCATTTGAAGCCTAGGTCATTAAGAATTTCTTAGTTGTTCGTGTATCGCAGGCGTTCGTAATCATACTATAATACTTATATTATTTACATACACACATTTTTCATTCTATATAATATTCTTAAATCCTAATACAGAATGTCTTTTCTTCACAATCTCTCTAGTTTAAAAATTCTGACTACTAAAAATTACATAAAAGGGAGTATGGCATGATGAAAAATTTTGGAAAGCTTATTTTAAAATATAAAAAAAAAAATTAATAGTAATAACAAAAGGTTTTCTAATGTAAGCCAAATGATATAAGAAAATAATTATCATAGTTCTAAGATTTCATAAAACAATTTACTTTTATGAAAATAAGTCTTAATTAAATTAGGGCAATATTTTATGCCGGAATCTCAGAAAGTGGGAATTTTTTTATAGAGAAAAATCCAAACTAAACAGCTTATTTTGCAATATTTTTGGGCGGAAAATATTTGTAAGATGAGATCACTCATAAATTGCTAAGATTGCTTTGACTAATGAAAGGAAAACAAGATGATTACAAGAATAAAAAATGTAAAAATTATTATAAATTTAAATAGAAAAAAATAAAAGGAATTTTCAAATAATAATAAGTAAAAAAAAGGGAAACAGTTTTATCTATTTAATAAATTTTGAATGTAAAAATAAATCAGAAATCTAAGTAAATATCAAATTTTTTAAATTTATTTTTGTGTCTTCTTCCAGATCATCATCAGATAGAAAGAAGGATCATATTAAGAGGCCAATGAATGCATTTATGGTATGGGCACAGGCTGCACGTCGGGTAATGTCCAAGCAATATCCACACTTGCAAAATTCCGAGCTAAGTAAATCACTAGGAAAACTATGGAAGTAAGTAAAATATATATAATTTTATTTAACTGACTAGTCGTATGAATATGGCTTATCATGTATATTCATTTTAATAAGATGTCCTCTATTTTTATAAACTGTTTTCTTTGAATTTAAGCGAACCATAGCGATTTCAATGGCACTACACTTTTTTTGTGTTCTGAACATACATATACTATATGGTGGCCTCCATGTATCCTCTTTTTGCCCATTTTAATTGACCATTTTGCCTTCCTAATCCCATTTAATTTAATATGCTTCAGTTATTTCTGATAATATAAAGAAATACTTTTGGGATTATCAAGTTGTTGATTTTCGCTATTTTTTGTTGGGGATCATTTCACTTGTCAGGTGATGGCAGCACATCAAATTTAAATAATATAAGATTAGCCTTTTATTTGATTCTTATATCAATATTTATGAATGAGTTTCTTTTTTATATTTATTTGATTTATTTGATGTAATTTTAATTTAAAACTATACTAGTTCTGGGTAAAACCAAACCAGTTACACCTGACATCTTTATTTCTTTGTTTACCCCTAGTTTTGTTAGTTGTTGACAATAAAAATTGAAAACGATTGTTTGGCTTGCTTAGACTCAGAGGCACAGAATTAATATTATACTATTTTTCTATTGAAGCTCAAGCCTTTATATTTTGAATACTCAATTCGATTGAAATTCTAGAAATCACTTGATTTATGACTTTATTGAAAGCAGTGCTAACCAAGCAGTAAACCTTTGAAAAAATTGAATAAATTTTCTTTTAGCGTCTGAGAAACAACAAATAAAATTAAAAACTATGTTTGACATAATCTGCAGTTAATATCTCTTACGAATTTTATGAATGTAAAAATATATTTAGAAAAAATTATTACTTAAAATTTTTGTTTTAAGATAATGAAAAACTATAGTAATCATCTTAATACGGTGCAAGCAATCATAAGATTTTGTTTTCCCATTTTTGCTATTTTAACAAAGATTTATTAATCAAAAAATGTATTCATGTTATCGGTTAGCGATGAACCATAGACTCTAATGCTAATTATGTCTGTTTCAGTTGTTATATATTTGAATGTAAAAATTGTTTCTTCGGCCAAGATTCACACATTTCATATATGATAAGTAACTTTTATAGACCTGTTACCTATTCAAAGTTGAGTGAAATGAATTCAATTCAGGAAGTTTTCTACTAATTTCTTAGTAAGCAAAATTGTATAATTTTTTGTATTTCATACAAGATAGAAACTAGTTTAAAACTTTCATATACATCTTACATCTCTCTAAAACTGCTTGAAAGGTCTGAAAAAATCTGATCTTCTGAGTGAATTGGATTCTACGCTATTCATAAAACAGCAGTTCATAATGAGTGAAATCGAAAAATATTCAAACGCTTGTAGAATGAAAAATTGTAATGAAAATTATACGCATTTACGTCTTCTTTTTGAAGCTTCAGTTAATGTAACAATCAGCGGATAAAAAATACGAATCTCTTAGTTTTCGTTGTACTTTAGGGTACTGTGGTCCTAATTAGAAGGCTAAAAAAAAACGAGTATTTTTAACATTTTTTTTTCAGCTTCTTTATAAGAAAATGAAGTGAAACTTTTCTATTATATTTTTGCATGTCTTAACAGTAAAAAATTTTTTTCTTTAAATTTTCAAGCTACGTCCTCTGAAAAAAAGTTCCAATCGATTTTATTTTTTTAATTTGTTCTTCGTTGGTTTTTTGATCTTATTTTTGCTTTGATATTCAGAAATTTTTTTTTTAAGTGGTACATATATTCAGTGGATTCTTTATTTTGTATGGCAATATAAATGGATGAAATCGTCGAAACAAAACAAATAGACTTTCAGTGTGTATTAGCGAAAAAAATACCCGCTAAAATTTTTACTTTAGATAATTTAAGTATTGACTAAAAATATTTTCTTAAGCAAAAACAACATACGAGAAACTTATATTTAAAACAAAAGTAAAATCAGGTGGGCATTTTATAAATTACTAAAGTAATTTCAAAATAAAAATAAAAATTTGTATTATGTAGATTCAGAAATCAATAATAGTGAATCGTTTGTCATACTATTTGCGTATCATAATCAAATATAAATTGAGTTAAACGATAAAAAATTTAAATACACGTGATTATTTGCTTAAGTTTATCAATATTCAAAGAAAATTAGTATTTATTTTGCACACGTGCATAAAATATGATTAAACTTAATATTGATTTCACTCTTCATAACTCTTTAATTTACTTTATGTAGCCTTTGTATACATTTTTTCATTTTATTTTATTAGTTATTTGGTATTTTAATTTCAGAAATCTAAAAGAAACTGATAAGAAGCCATTTATTGAATCTGCTGAAAAGCTTCGCATAACACACAAACAAGAACATCCGGATTATAAATATCAGCCAAGGCGTAAAAAAGTCAAAGGGAATGTTAATACACGGCCCAGTTCTCATCTATCTAATGAGAACACAACTTGTTTACCTGTACAAAATAGAAAAACCTACAGCTGTCGTGTAGATTATGTGAGTGTTTGTAATGAAAACATTCATTTTAATCATTCAACTGATATATCAAACCATAATCATTTTAAAAGTGATTCTATGTCATATGAAAAGTATGATAGCTACAACAATCAATCAGAATGTACTGATAATTTATATAAAAGTACTAAAACTTCTTTAGCAGATACAGATACATTACGAAAATATGATTATGTTAGACAATTGGATTCACCGTGTTCAACATCTAGTTCAATGCAATCTGTCTCTGAAACAAATCCATTAACCCCGCCAGGAACTCTATTTTTAGGTAATGACAATATTATATCTCCAAAATCACCATATAAACGTTCTTCACCAGACGTTGTATTGCCCAACCCATGTGCTTATTCATCATATCAACGTTTAGTTAACACCGATTGCTTATCATCAAATGATCCATATTTAAGCACAAATTTAATTCAAAGACAAAATAGTGATTCAATTAGACTATATACGCATCATTATCAACCGAATAAATATGATATCCCAGTAACGTCATCAACGGCATTAGCATCACAGTCTTCTCTTAATTACTTGCATTCACAACCAATGGTCCAGAATTATTTGGCGCCAATGGTAACTGATGTCGATCCAAAAGAAATAGACCAGTATCTTGATGCACAACAAGGTCAAATAACGAAGAGTATTACTTCAAATACAGCGATTTATAAATCAGATGATAATTTATTAGAGCTACAGCCTGTGGCATTAGATAAATGTTTGCTAGGAGAGAGGATCATTAATGATAACATTGTTTCAGATATGACTACATGTAATAATTATTTACAGGATAATAATGCCTGTCAGTGTATTTGGGGTGGATACACTAATTTTTAGTTGAATATAAATTGTATACTTCAATTTTATTAAGTGAGTTATGAGTCCAAGCCAAAGAAAAACAACAAACTATATCCCTAATAAAAAGAAATTATTCTTAAGAATACAAAAGTAGTGATTTCTGGAAGGAAGAGATGATTGTACAAAATAATATTTAAATAAAAAATTAAAACTAGATTCAATTAATTTATATTGTTTTTAAGGGTAAATGATAATTAACATTTTATCTTCATTTAACAAGGGTAAAGACTAATCCTGCAATACCTTTTTTTTTAAATACGAGTACATTTTATAATAAGGAAACTTTAAATATTCAATTTAGTGATAGAAGAAGACGAAGGCGGTACAATTTCTAATCTTCGATTTTAAAAAATTTTGTCAATTGATACATGTGTTTGTTCTAAAAAAAAATTTTAAAAGGAGAGTATTTTCATTTTTGGATGTAATTGGTTGTTTCCACACGAGGAAACAAGTTTCCGGTAACATTATTGGAAACATTTTAACACATACAAGAAGTAATTTGTTTGAAGCACACACACATTTTTATTACTCTATACATGAAATGTTACGAGGAAACTTGTTTCCACGTGTGGACGATCAAAATTTGTTCAAAAAAGAACCAGTTTGGAACGAAATGTTACCGGAAACTTGTTTGCTCGTGTGGAACAGCCATTAACATACGAAGTTTGATCAAAAAGTGGTAAATTTTCGAATTTCGCACACTAAGTACATTCAAATCAATGTCATCAATAAGTTATACTGACATTGATCCAATTTGTATTTTTACTTTTGTTCTGACAGATAAAAAGTGAAACGTGTTTTTGTGTGCTTGGCGATTTTTTGTTTTAAAAAGAAAATGGATTAAAAACCTGTATTAACTTTTTGAAAAAAAAATAAAATTAAGTTCTCCTACCTACTTTAAATGTTGACTATTTGATAATTGGAGAGACTACTTTGAGCGGTAAAAATGTTTATAAATGGTACAAGCTCTTCACAGAAAGCCGAGAAGATGTCAATGATGATATCCTCCCCGGTCGGCCAGCATATAAACAACCGACGAAAATATTGACTTGACATCCTGTGCCTTTTTCCTATTCCCAACTGAATAAAGCAATGAAAGAATGTTGCTTTGTCACGATTGAGAAGATAAAGACCGCTTCACTGGAAGAGTTAAAGCCATTTTAAATAGCGCATATCAGAATATCACATGCATAACACATATCAGCTTTTTATATTTGAATGCCTGAAAACTTTAGTAAACCTGCAGGAGGAGAGTTAGATTGGTGTTGACAAAGCAAAACCCCAATTGGAGAAAAGAAGATAAAATTTTACACGGCATAGCCAGCAACCAGGCCCACCAATTTACTTAAAACTCGGATTTATTAAAGCTTAATGAAAACTAAGAGACCCGTGTGTTTTTTGAAAATGTTCACTTTGAATGAGTAAAATTGACGGCTGAATTGAAAGAGATAAGACAGTTCGGAAAATTTACGATAAAGAAAAGGTGTCTAAGCTCAATAACTCTAAAATGTATATGCTTAAAACCTTTTGGTTTTTTGGGCTAAATATATTCAGGTTACCTCTAGGATCAAAAAATTACTCTTTTAAGGGATCTTCTATGTTAGTTAGTCCAGATACATCTAAATGATCTTGTTCTTTAGAGACCACCTTCACAGGCATTTTCTGTGGTAACACTCCTCTTTTGTTTTTTTCTCAATTAAGGCTGATGAAATTAAGCAACTTGCTATTACTAGAGAAATTCATATGATTCTTCTATGGAGATTAAAATGTTTGATCAATGGTTAGGCTAGTTTAAACCAAAAGATACCTATTGTCTAAAGGTTCATTCCATAAACTTGACCTTAGTTAAGGAACTAGGAACTTCCACCATGACGATATTTGAAGCGAAAACTATGTATTAAAATGTTGTGTTGCAAATAAATATGTTTTGCCTTTTGACACTAAAATTATTTAAGAGCCTCACTGATATATGGATTTCACCACCTCTTGGATTTGCGCTTTTTGATTGCGGCCTAAACAGGGCCAAAGATTTATTACTCATTTTCCCAATAGCAATAAATTTTGAAAGATATAGTATACATATAATTAAATTTCATTTCATCCTTAGTGATGCTTTTACATATGATTAATAAATTAGTCTCAAAATATTAGAGATTTTGTTTTAATAAAAAATGTAAAGATAAAAAAAAACAAGAAAATGATGAATAGTTGCAAGTTTTTGGATTGGAATTCGTTTAGCTATTTGTGTTGTTTAAATAATACATTAACTGAAATGGAAATATTACATCAATGGTTTTCAGCTTTTTCAAACCAGTAAAACAATATGAACCCACGTGAACAAAAATTGGATTATAGATAACACCACCTGGATACTGCCTACTTGCGAAAATGAAAGCGCTTAAATTGAATATGATTCTTCAAAAGAAAGATCAAAAGTTTGGGGTGACGCATGAGAGCTTATCGTGATCTAGCTCGACATAGATGTTCTTTTTAAGCATATTTACTATTCACTGGTGGAAAAATCAATATGCTCTTTTACAGCTCTCCTTTTGATTACCTCGTGTGATTAACATTCTTCTTGACGTTGAATTACACTGACTAGTTGAATTAGGATCGTCTCCTTTTAATAGGCTTGTTGTTATTTATGTAAGGGATTATTATGGAGAGTTTATTTTTAATATGTAATCTTCTTATTATTTCCATAGCCTTCAGAAGAAAATATGTATATCTAATAGGCTTTGTTATCGTTTTTCCTTCTTTTGGAAATGAAGATAAGCTTAACATTTCTTCAATTTCAGTGCGATAATTTCAAGCTAAAGCTTGCTCAGAGTATTTCGATGAAATTAAGATAGAGTGTGTCTAAGCCCTTTTGTAGTAAAAATGCCATAATTTTTCCAGGTCAGAGTTCCAACTGCTGCCCTTTCTTTAATCTCTTGAGAAAAACTGGGCTGAGCTCTTTTGATAGGCGGTTAAAATCACCTCATTTAATCTTTCCACAGGGTAAGTACTGTTAAAATTGATCACAAGCTTGTACAAAGCAAAAAGCAAGGTAAATAAAATTATGAAAAGATAAAGTCAATTTGAAAACCAGCGCAAACTATGCAATGGACAGGTGAATACACTTTTTATTTTTCATTAAATATAATAAAATATAAGATAAGAATTTTTTTGTGTTTTTTGGTCGATGGTCGATGTTATTTGACTTAACAAATTAAATATAGCTAAATACGCCAAACACTTTGGTCGTTTGAACCAGATACAATGCTCTTAGGGAACTTATAAATGTGCGAATTTAATTAATAAATCTATTATAAATATTAAGAAAATAACATGAGTAAAGCGCTCTTAATCTCTTGCCGAATTTAGGTTATTTACTGTAAAAAGGCTTAGGGAGTCCTACACTTCCAAAATCTTTAAAATTAACCACAGAAGATTTTGCGAAATATGATTATTTAGATAGTGAAAAAGGATAAATATTTTGAATATGTCAGATATCAAAATCGTGAAGAATTTTTATCCCAACAAAAAAAAAAATATAATCTCATAATAGCTACATTATCTTGTCATGTACAGTGTGTAGACAAAGTCACAGTATATATCAATGCCAGGGGCTCAAAACATAAATTTTGCTGCTTCAACTGCTTATTTCAGCATCATTCGATATATAATTGTAGTGCACAGAATTATTTATGGTTCCTTTTTTGCCAGGAGAGCGATATACCTTAAGAGCACTAATTAACTAATCTCAGGCTTTTCCTATAATCACATCAGTGGCATCCTAACTTAAAGCAAAAGAACAGATCCTATCCCTCAAAATTCAAGCAAGGCAAAATATATGTGATGTGTATGGAAAAGATATATTAACCGAACGACGAACAAAAAAATGGTTTGAAAAATTTCGTTCCGGCGATTTTGAAGGCTCATTGAAGCCGATGAAGACCAAAATTGCATTGGCTTCGGTTATTTTCCCTTCTTCCTCTGTAGATTATATAGCCATACTTTCTCTGATTTAGCGAATCCTGTTGCGTTACTTCTAAGGTCATACCAAGTTTTCATTTTACCTGTAGCTATCTTAATCCTTGCTAGTTGATGAATATTAACTAATTTACCAGGGAGGTCATCTATATACCCGGGAAAAGCTTCTTGTTTGTTGGGTGGGATACTATATTTAATTTATCTTGGCAGCTGTATTTCTTTGCTAAATAAAATGCTTGCAAGCTATTGAGTTTTAGTTTTTACGGAGATACAGTATTTATAGTCAATCCTTAATGGTCGACGAGATAAAGCATCAGAGTTTATATGTATAATTTCAAAGTCATATCCCTGTAAGCGCTCTATTCAGCATGCCATTTGGCCTTCAGGATCTTTGAACTTTAACAACCATTTTAACGATGCATGGTCTGTTCGTAACATAAACTTAAGTCCATACAAATAATTGTGGACATGTTCAGTTGCCTTGACAATGGCTAATACCTCTCTGCTAAGCCTTCTGCTAAAATAAGCCAGTACATTTTCTTTTCCGTTTATATTTCGTGACAGAACAGAACCAGTTTCTGTGCTACTAGCGTCAGTGTCTAATATAGATGATGTTCCTTGTTTTGGAAAGCTCAGGAGAGATGCATTACAAAGTTCTTTCTTTTTCCTCTCAAAACCACTTTAGCATTTGGGTATCCATACAAATGGTGGTTTTTTCTCTGTTAATTAGTGCAAGCTCCCAGTAATATCTGAAAAATTCTTGATAAGTTTTCGATGATAGGTTGTTAATCCCAGAAAACTCTGCAACTCTTCTTTATTCATAGGAAATGGCCAATCCCTCACTACATCCACTTCCCTAGGATCAGTTTCAATACCTTCTTCAGATATTATATGTCCTAAAAATGGAACGCGTCCCCAACATTCTCATCAAAAGCCTTTCCTACTTCAATGATGTCATCCAAATATACAAGACAAGAGATACCTATCAATCCTCGCAGGACATTCTCAATAAACCTCTCAAAGGCTTCTGGCTCATTACACATTCCAGAAGGCATAACCTTGAATTCCTAAAGCCCATTACCTATGGAAAATGCTGCTTTCTCTTCATCTCCGGGGGCCAGATCTAACTGCCAATATCCACTTTTTAAGTCCAATGTGGAAAACCACTTATATACTGAAAGTGTATACAAGGTGTCATTAATCCTGGGAAGTGGAATCTATCTTTCTTTCTAATATGGTTGAGCCGTCGATAAAATCAACACAAAATCTTCTACCATCCTTTTCCTCACTATCACTACTGGCAACAGCCACGGACTAATTGATTATTCAATAATGCCTTCCTTGCGCATTACCTCAATTATCTATGTAGCCTCCATTTGCTTTGCCTATTGAACTCTCCGGTAAACTTGGTCCATTACCGTTTGTATCTATTCTGTGTTTCACCAGACTTGTGAGTCCATAATCCAGATCTTTTTTGGCGAAAACTCTAGAAACCATATTCTTTGCCTGTTCATGCTGATGACTACTAAGCACCCCTTCATCAGAAACAAAGATTTTTACCTCAGCAGGTTCGTTCAAGACAAAAATTAATGTAAAATAATGACAACCAGAGCACATGGTTCTCTCCTTAATGTTTAGATGTACCTCATGTGCCTTAATGAAGTCAAGAACAAGTATAATAACAGTCTATTATATCTGCTAATAAAAATCTTTGAATATATAGCCATTTTCCCAGTGTAATTTTCAGTACAAATTTTCCATATACCTTAGCTAAGCCTCCTGTCGTGGTTTTTAGTTTACGATTTCCATTCTTTACTAACCATTCATCTTTTAGGAGATTTGACCTTAAAATTGATCTAGATTCTAGAAGCACCTGTATCCACTGTAATGATAATATTCGTTTCTTCATTTTTCCCCTTACTCCTAGACTTCCATTGTAGTCCAGCAATTCTGACAATTTTTCTTGAGGCGTCAGCATCAGTCCCCAATTTCCGCCTCCAAAAATTGGTGATTCCTAGTTTTCCTGCTGCACTCATCGCTTTTTACGACTAGCATCTTCACCAATTACCAACAGTCTTCGACTAATTTTCTTTAGAGTATTTCTGCATGTGACCTTTTTTCCACAGTTCCAACACAAAATTCCTCTTTTATGCCTAGGAAGATTCCTCATTCGTTCATTATTGGAAACAGCCTAAAATATTTGAGCTGTGTCACGTGATGCCTGTTTTGCTGTTTTGTAAGCCAAACCAAAAACCAATACATCAGTTGTAGTTCTCGTGTATGTGCCTGCTGTAAATCCCGATCTGCAATCGCATTAACTAAAAACTCTACAGCATTCTCTTATTGAATTTCCAGTCCACGCTCCGGATATGATAGCCGGATCAAACACTCTATATTTTTTTGAAGCTATTGTAAGCTTGTAAGCTTATATCCAAACAATGCTCAAAGCTGCATCCGATATACCTGCTGCAAATGCCGTTCACCACATCTTAATTCCAACGCCTTTTCAAGCAAATCATAACTTTCTTGGTCCTTCGTCGGTAATGTTTTTAGTAGTTCTGCTGCCAATCCTCTCAAAGCCAAAACTAATGCTGTTGTCTTCTCCTTCACCATTCAACCAGATACTTGTAACTCTAGATACGTGTTACTCTTGTGGTTGCATACTTGTCTCCAGTAAGTCCATCCTCACTTTGACTTCATTCATCATTCCTTCCACATCATTTTCTGATTCGTTTATTCTTTTTTCTAACAAAATCCTATTTTCTTCTAAGCCGTCATTTAGCTTACACTCCAATCTTCCAAACGCTTTCTTCCGATCTTTATTCGTTCCATCTTCAACATCTTCCAATATTTGCTTTTGATTTCCTTCTATTATTTTATTTATTCTTTCCTCCATAGTTTGTAACAGAGTCGTTAGATATTCCAATGTTATTAAGCTATGTCTATTCTGGTTAATCGATTCAATTTCCACATGGCCCTGTGACAAATCCTCAGGTTCCATCATTTCCTTCAGTTGTTGTAGTAATTGTGCTTTTGTTTCTGTTGAAACTACTCCTCTCTTCCTCCTCCTTTATGTCTGCTACTATACACGACCATTCAACGGCTCTACTTTGTCTTTATACTGTTGTTGTTTTTTTCTCTCATACATTTTATATGAGAAAAAACATTCATCAAACATCACTCATTTGCGAGTGACATGTTTGGAGTTTTGAAATATTTTTTCCATTCGCGACATCACCTTTCGAATGAAGGGTTTGAGTGAAATCGGTTTGAGTTTAAACACCTTCAAAAGGGAGGGCGTAAAAACTTCATTCGTTCGCAAATGGACCTCATCCTTTTGCAAATTGACTTCATGCTTTTGCAGGTTAGTTTCATCCATTTGCAAATGGACTTCATCTTTTGCAAATGGACTTCATCCTTTTGCTAATGAAGTTCATCTTTTTGCAAATGAAATTCATCCACAATAACAAATTTTCATATATACTATATTCAAAATAAATATGACATAGACCTAGTTATAAAGAAAAATTGGAATGCTTAACTAAATTTAAGGGAGCCTAATTAATGAAGCTGTCCTAATACTGCGCTTTCAATTATTCATCCTCATTTATTTAAGAAAAACATTGATAAATTATTAAGATTCAAGTTTCATTTTCAGTGCTTTTTAATTTTAAATGTGTTCATAAAAAAATAGTGTTATTATTTAAGCGAAAAATTGAAAAGCATTATTTTGTGTTTTAAGGCTCATTTTTATAAGGCTCCTACCACAGCGGGAGAGTAACTGTAAGTGACTTTTTCCTGCTTCCAAACTTGAAAAGAATGAAGTCCATTTGCAAACGAATGAAGTCCATTACAAATGGATGAAACTAATCTGCAAAACTTGTATATAATATCAAAAAAATATAAAATTTATTCCATAATTTAGTAATTTCTAAATATTTTATTATTTATATCCTCTGAGCTATACAACATAATGTAAAATATTTCAATATATTCGCTTATACCTTTTTCTTTGTAGAGAAGGTGATTTTTTCAATCGTTACTACATAAACGCCTCACAGCGAAATGTCTTTGAAAAATTTATCCCTGATTAAAAAACAGAAATGAAAAGGATCCTTAAAATCTTGTACTAAAACAAAAGCTATTTTTTTTGAGAAATAAAATATCTTCACTCAAAATAAAGATTCCTGATGGCTTATATTTTATTTGAAATATTTTTTGTTACGAAGTTCTAATAAAAAGTTTTAATTGTTGTATTTATCTAAAGTCAAAGTGTACTTTGGGTACTTCTAAATAATAAACATGGAATTCATTTTGGTTAATTTTAATTTCTTTATATAATAAATAATAACCAAAGAAATTCGATTTTAAAGTATTTACTTTAATATCTCGAAAAATAGAAATAAAATATTTAAAATATTTAAAATTTTTTAAATTTACTTTATTTCATATTCTGTCTGACCTAAGTTATAAGCTCAATAGTGTAGTTAGATAATTAGCATTATCTTTTCCCATGATATTAACTACAGATACCAAAAATTATTTTATTGATGTTTCTGTTAACGAAACCATTTACCATTAATTGTTGACGTTACCAATTTTTACTTTTGGTGTAATTGCTTGTGAAATTTCAGCAGATTATGATTAGAGATGCAATGGAATTGCTTTGCATAAAACTAGACAAACGTAACCAAAATGATTAGTAAATAAAGAAAAGGAAAAAGAAAATATTTGATTGGTTGAAAATTTTGAATCAATCGTTTATTATTTAGATTTTATGTGTTAATTTTTTGGTTTGGGATACTAATTACACTTTTAAGGGTATATGCATTTCTAATATATGTACATATAAAGGCACAATCTTTAAATGATAATTTCTAAAGCTTTAACTAGAAGACAGGTTATATTACTCTTATATATTAACAATTTAATATCACGCAGACTATTTTAAAAGTTTTCTTCAGTATAACAAAAGTGTTGCAATTACAAATCAAAGCACAAATTGTTTATATAAATAATATAAATAATTTATAAATATGAAAAAAACAGTGCTAGGTGACATACTATAAATATTAGTAATATATATATATATATATGTGGGTGCATTCTTAGTTAGAGTCTTCAATACTTGAATTCTAACATTATTAAAATTATTATAAATAATATTTTAGAAATCAAAGCGAAAATTCAATTAAACTACACTACTACTATATTAAGTGAACAATAGGTAATATTGCAAAACTATTTTTGTAATTTTTTATTTGTTTTATGTCTCATCAATTTTTATTTTGTTTTAACTAATTCATTTCTTTGAGAAAAATTAAGGTAAGCTAAACAAAAAGATGTATCTTAGGGTAATTTTGGGTCAGTAAATTTGAAAATTATGATCAGAATCGTTTTTGAGATATTCCTAAAAACCTTTTTTTGGGTATATTTTCCTTTATTGTTCCATATCTCAGGAAATAATTTTTTGATTGACAAAAAATGGTTTTAAGAAGCTATTATATTTTTCTTTTAATTGATGATGAATATTTCTGATTTGTTGATAAATTAAAATTTTGTGCGTTTGGCGATGGAATCAATTTGATATTCAAAATGCATTTGAAAATTTACTTTTACAATTATTTCCATTAATATCACTATCACTACGGATAATGTTACTGATAAATTTTTATTAAACAAAGTAAATGAAAGAAATAAATTAATATTTTATTCTGGTTAAAAATTTTGCTTTTAACTTTTGAATTTCTTTTTTTATTTTCACAGTTTGTTGACTACAATCTTAATTATGGTTAATTTATTAGTAACGTTAACTTATGCTAGATTATAATGCTTATAATCTCCAAGTGTCTCCAAGTGTTAGGTCGTATGGCTTGCTTCTCTGCAGTCGCCTGATTTTATCGGTGGCGTCCATCGGTAGGATGGCCTCTGTGTTTGAGTGGTATAGCAGTCTCTTCTCATGCTTGATAGCATTTTCTAATATTACTTCTTCGACCCGTTGTATATTCAGGTCTACATGAAGCTCTTCGTTTGTCACGTATCTATACGTGATGAGGCGAAGGATCTTATTCTGACTTCTTTGGATTATTGCTCGGTTCGACTTTCGGGTACAACCCCAGAGCTCAATTCCATAAGTCCATATTGGTTTGATGATTGATAAGATAAGTAAATTTTTAAATATTAAACAAAACTGCTACTAAATATACGGTTCTTAATTTTGATTAAGAAACTATTTGTTTTATTATTTTTATATTTCAAATTGAAACTGGATGCAAAAGTCGTTTCTCTTAGTGTGATCCACTGTAAAGCGTAAATTTTTACTACCAGATTTGTAAATATAATGAAAATAGCTCGATATTTGTATGAATACCATGTAGGCTGTAAATCTTAAGAGCAAAAGTTATGTATTAATGAGCAATACAAAATACAATACACATGGATATAATAATAACAAAAATCCGCTCCATAGGACTGGCAACAATTGCGATAGAATAAAACTGTTTTTTTTTTTTAAATGCTAAAAATTCTTTTCTCCCAGTATCTCAAAATCTGTTCTACTTGAAAAACATTTGATTTAAGCTAATTATTTTATAAAAAAAATGACTGTGAAATGTTAACGATCCAAATTATTGTAAATGAAAGTTGGTAAATTTTTTCACAAAGCACTATTTTTTTCCTTTTTTAAAAAAATTTAAATCAGGCCTCTATTATTCTTAGAAGGTAAGATATATAAATCATTGTTAAAAATATACAAAACACAACCAAATTCTCCAATCATTTCGAAATTGCTTAAAAAGCTCGGAAAGTTAATAATTTTTGGAAAACACTTTAACTATGCACGATATATATAACTCATCTCCACAAAAATTTGAATTTGGATTTTACAACCGTTTGAATATTTTTCAATTTCACTAATTATTAATCTTCATTTAATAACTTTCGTAGAATTTATTTAATATGGGGAACAAGATTTTCAAATTTCAAAAATGGGTTTTCATAAAAGTAAAAGTATGTAGTATACTAAGAAGCTTCCATTATTTGAAAATTAAACTTCCCACGCTTGAGAAATCAGGTATAACTTTTCTTTTTGATTTGGTAACATTATGATGCGTACTGCTGTACTGCTTTTAGTACTATAACAAAAACCTAAAGGTTCAAACAGCATACACGCGGTAATCCAATAAGTTGCTGTAATCTAACTAAAACTAGCAATTTACCAGATAAGAAAATTTCACCTAAGAATGAGAATAATTCAATTTCAATTCTTGAAATACAGTATTTGGCATGTAGATTTTTAACTGTATATTTATTGGTATTCTTGGCAGAACGAGTGAATTCAAAAACTCTGTGGGTGATTATTCACTTTATCTATTTGCCTAACAGTGAAAATGCCCTTATTTGTTACTGTCCGGCTCCACACGTTGATCGGAATAACAAAAATGAATTAATAGTCTTTTAGTAGGCATAACACATACCAATATTCTAAATTACTAATTAGTGATAAGCGCAAAGTTTAAAGCAACTGCCTCCTAAAACAGCCAATTTTTTGCACTTTAGAAAACATTCTCTATGTGCAATAGTTTTACTCCACATCCATATTAACTATAATGTTCTATATAAAAATAGTAGCCTTACCTCTGCATGGTATGGTGAAAAATTATGCTTAATTCTTAGCCATTTATTAAACCTTGCTAGAAATTTATGATATTAATAATGTTTTACCGGCTGATGTTTTTACGTCCTTTGATAAATGATTAATATAAGCTCTTATAATAAGTGGTTATTTTCACCTTGGTTACATGCACACCCCTCTGGGTGCAATTCAGTACCCCATAAACACTGAAAACTCCCAAATTTCTCTCTAATTTTCATTTAAAATATTAGATTCTTACAATATCAAACTACGAATTATTTTTATTACAGCTAAATAATACACAATTTTACACATTGGCATTGCAACCAATGATGAGATTTTAAATGATATTTTAAGGGATAAAATTGAAAATACTAAAAATTGAAAATACTACTTAATATTAATGATATTTTTCATCTGCCTACCTTTTCTCTTTTATATTCTTCCAGTTTTAAGCACAATCAAGTGTACTACTCTTAGTATATTTAGATAATCTCATGCTTTTCAAAATTAATTGGATAATTATTTGAAAAAAAAGAAGAAATCAAATCTAATCTAAAGAAATAACTGCAATTTAAAGTATTTTTTAATTTAAAATATTAAATAACAACAACTAATTTCTTTAAAAATACTGCTAAACTAGGACCAAAGTTGCCTCGTGAAATTTTTTAACTGCATAGCTACAATTTTGGAGTTTTTTCTATAATATTATTCAGCACTCTGTCTTTATAGCGTGAACAGACTATTAATTATTTAAAAATTTAAAATATTTTTCTTTGTCTGTAAGTTACAACAAAGACAAAGTAGGTTTTACAAAAGCTAAATTTTTACTTTTATTACTAAAAATGGCAAGAAAATACAGTATTAATAATAAAATTTACCTTTATATATACAAAACACACAACAAAAGACAACACAACAATTCAGAAAAACTTTTGTTAAGCTGAGCAAGCTCAAATAATACTTACACTATGACTGGTTAAAATAAATAAAGGTATTTTTTTTTTGTTAATTTAAGGAATCATAAATTTTAATATTTCTGAAAAAATTTATCTATAAAAAGCTTGACGTAAAAAGAAACACATTCGTTCGAGCTATATTTGGAAAGATTTTGGAAGTATACTTCATAATTAAGGAGTACACAGAAGGTGTTCATTTGAGTTTGCTTTTGGCAATAACAAAGAAATTCCGAGAGCTTTTTATAGAAAAGCTTTCTAATACAATTGTTCAATTTTGAAGGACATAGGTAGGTTACGTGAAAAATTGTTTTCCACTTTAGTCCTGTTCTGGCATCTATACAGCAAGGATGCTTTAGTATGGTTTTTAGTTTTATGTAACGAGTTCATAGAGGTGGTTTGCCTTGGAGAAAATAAATAAATAAATAAAATTAAAATTTTTCAATTGTTTCAAAAGGAAATTTAATATTTAAAACTTATTGAACAAAAATGTTTGCCTAAAATTAAATTAAAACAAATGTAAATAAACTGAAAGTAAAACAATAAGTTATGCTTTGGATTTTAAGACGCACAGGAGCTGTGAATTTTTTCAATTCATTCAATCGTAATTGTATTACTCGAAACGGTAGCAGTAACAATTATAAAGGTATTTATTTAATTTTTTCAAAAAAAAATTTGTTTTTATAGTTGTAAGAATCTACTTTTATTCTGAAACTTTAATTGACAAATCTTAAAGTCCAAATATGGAAGCCGGTCTAAGAATAAAACAAGCTTATGTAATACAAGTTAATATAATACAACGCATTTACTTGGGTCTTTAAAAAATGTTTGTGTTTTCAATCCGCGTTAGTCGAAATTCTGTGTCCTCACAACAAGTTTTTTCATTAAGCATTTATTAATAAATAATATTGTCTACTTATTGCAAAAGAAAAATATATAATAATAATATGAAATTCTTTTGTAATCGAAAGATAAATAGTTTTATAAGATGAAATCTGTTTTCGTTATGAAATGCTAAAGTATCGCCATTACTAGAAATTAAGTCTGGCACTTTCGACTAGAAAACAATTAATCGATTAGATTATATTAATTATTGTGAAATTTGCAAAAATTAAGAAATTGGCTCTAAGTGCAGTATATCAGCTGTGTGGATTAGTTTTTAAAATATTTTTTAATACACTTTGTGTAATTTGAAGCTCATTTAGCAATATCACATAATTGTGCAATCTTCAAATACTAACCAGCTTTACTTATAGGCGTTTCACACAGAATTGATATTATAATTTCGATTCCGCCATTTTTTAAATTTGTATGGAAAATTCAATCTCCTCTAATGTATTGTAATATTTCAATTGCAATATGAGAGCCTGTGTGAAACGCCTGTTAGTGACTATCTTTGGCAGCTTTAATTGAAAAAGCTTCAAAAGAAATTGAAAGAACAGGCATTACTATTGTTTTAATTTTTCCATTTTTTTCATGCAAACTCTAAAAAAAAAAAATTTAGAATTTATTAAATCGATTACCCCATGACAATGGTGGAAATATAAACTTATATGTTCTTGGATGCTTTTTATAAATTGAGAATAGTTTCTTTGCTTACCCTCTCAAATAGTAAAACATGTACTGTTGTAGATCTTTTAAGATTTTTCAATTAATTTAGAGTCACTTATTTTAAACGCTAATCAAAACAAAGTTTTAAGAGATGTCTAACCTTTATTATATATATATATATATCTTTAAAAAAAATTTAATCAATTACATCAGTTCAACTAAAAGTAACGATAAAAAATGCTTATTTACCTATAAAATAAGCTTATACGGAAAAACTTTGCCCTGGAATCCTCTTTTTGAAATCTTTTAAGTTCATTGCTTGTCTTCATAAGATTTTATTCATATTTTCAGTTTTTTTTGCTATTTGCTATAAGATAGTAAAAATAATCACATACATCACACTATTCAGAAAAATTTTGAATATAGATAAATAGAAGTAAAACAGAAGAATATAGAAGTAAAGTTTTTATCATTAAATGTCACTGGTGGGATAAAATTTGTAAAGAGCAATAGTTATTTTGAGATCCCCGTTAAAATTTTTGAAATTTATTTGTTCAAGAAATCAGTTGCAAATTTATTGGCGTTTAGCTGTAACACATTTTCTCTTCAAAAGATAATATTCAGACTCTATTTTTTTAAATGTATCTTTTAATTAAGAAAATACGCAACAAATATTTAAGGAAATTCTAGAGTATGTGGTGGATATTTATAACTATAATTTTTAAATATCTTTTTATGTTTAACAAGCGATAGAAAAGCAGTACTTTCACATTTTATTCAATAGGGAAGTAGTTATTATACATGTAGTTTAAATGGTTAATTTCAAAGTGTTTATTTAAAAATAAGGCATTGTTGAATTATTATTATTGTATCCTATTGCTTACATTATGCTATTGATGAATTTGAAATATAAAGAGAAAAGCATTATGCTTTCACTAAAGAATCGTACCTTAAGAGAATTTAATGCAAATATTACAGGTAATTTTCGAATCGACGACAGTAGAACAGATCAACATGCAAAGATGTGAAAATTTTTTTTTGTTTCTATTAATGTTTGGTTTACTACAATCTTAATTATATAATTAATTTAATTGTATTGTTAAATGGTGAAAACTTGTGTGGATTGCTGGTCCATTGATCAGTTCCCAAGTGGGGTTATTTTGTTGTCAGTTCATGAGGCTTAACTCGTCGAGGGCACCTAGTCTGCTCCGTTATATCCAGTAATTGGATAGCCTCTGTATTTGTATGATATAGTAGTCTTCTTTTATATTTTATGGCGTATTCCTGTATTACGTCCTCAATGCGTTTGAGTTTTAGGTCACCGTGTAATTCCTTGGCTTGTTTAGATAATTGCTCGGTTTGACTTGTGATGGGTTTTGTAATTGAGAGATATATTGTTCTTTTACTTCTGAGGTCCATTTGGGAATGCTTCCCAATTAGCCAATATAGTTTAAGTGTTTTATGTTTTATTTGTTTAGCTTTTTTGCGTACGTGGTGTTTCCAATTTAATCTGGAGTCAAGGTGAAGTCCTAGATATTCTGCTGACTTCTAATGTGTATGTAACATGCACTAATCTAGCCCTGTTGAGTTTAATTTTCCAATCAACAGTCCAATTGCTAATGCTGCTGGAGATTTTCCGTTGTCTTAGCTTGTGATGTATCCGTTGATAGTAGTACAGTGTCGTCAGCGCAAGTACCGATAAATGTGCAGTATACATCAGATACAGTAGAGATGTGAAAATGACATAAATATGGATATCCAGATGCAACATGAACGATCATAATTACTGGAAATCATGATTGACTGAGTGAATGCACTATTTTGATAGCACAGAAAAAGAAGTTAAAAAAGTTAACAATATTAATTAGTCTAGCATTTAAAACATCGATACTGTTGCGAACAAAAATAAAATAGCTAGCAAGCAGAAATTTTCAATTCATTCATTCTGGCATTGATTCGAACATGCTCACTAAGATACAAATCAGTGTGCCAATTATAATGCGAAATTTAAAATGATAAATGCTTTGATTGAAAATTTTCTTAATTGCTTTTGAAAAAAAATTGAAATTTGTAAGATCCACATAACTGGTTAACGGGTTGTAGGAACTAATTTGTGAATTACCCATCGAATTTATTTATACGCATAGCTGGTAAAAGGTTTTGCAATTTCAGTGAATCAAATATTACAAATATATAGGTATTTAGACATTGATGTTTTCCAGGATATTGCTTGAATAAATGAAGCAAACTGCTTTTTTGTCTTTTTCTTTAAATGCAATTGGTTAGAACATTTACTATTGCTTGAAATAAATTTTTTATCTATAAATTTTTATACTGTTTTGCTCTTCGATATTTTCAATATAAGAGTAATCAGAAATATTTTTAAAAATATCCCTTGTATCTTTGAAATAATAAATATTGATTGAAAATCATACGTCAGTATATTTGCCAGTAATCGTTCAATGGAAACAATATTTTTTTATATGGAGTTGTAATCATGCTGTGGAAACGCACTCTGTCTCTCCACTCTATTTTAAAATTTTTAATTTACTTTAATTGATACATCAATGTATTTATACTATTAAAAATAATAAAATCAACAACAAAAATGAAAAGCGAATATAAGAAAATTTAAAATGCTGTAAAATCAAGCAAGCAAAAGGATATTGTTATAGATCTAAGCTTTAAAATTAAAGTTCTCCTGTATTAAGCTTTCAAAGGAATAATCATTTAGGGGGTTTATAAAGTATTGTATGACAACAAAGAACCATACCTACCCAGAGGAATTTGTTAAAAACTTTTCTCTAGTAGCTTAAAATTAAACTAAAAGAAATTGTGTAATCCTATTCACAGTATTCCCGTGAGAGTAAACTACTAAAGTTGGCAGATACTAATTCATTATAAGGTATGGCCTTTTCATTTTACAAATTATTCAAGAGTAGAATAATTCTTATCTAATCAACTTTTATCCAATGTCTTGTTGTTTTATTATTAATACAATATTAATTTTATTATTTGAAACAAACCCTCAAATATTCAATTAGTGAAAAACCAAAATGTAAGTATAATATTATAAAAGGTAAAAATGACACTTTTCTTTAATTTTTCTAATAGCTTTCTTTTAGTGTAATTAAAACTTATTATTAATTAATTATTTTGTTTATTAGTTTAGAAAAGGACTACTAATTAAGTTATCAAAATTATTTCCATAGGTAAATAAACGAAGATTAGTTTTTAGCATCTTTTGCATATTTAGTTTTTTTCGAACGAGACGTCAAAGCTTGACGCAATATGATTCACAAGCAAGTGGAAAGCTTTGGCTGAATTAATAGCATCGAAAACACTTTACAATTACGTAGGTATAAATTCTACCGTAATAATTCGTAAAAAAATGTTTTTCATATAAAATCACCGACTTTGACGCATTATAATTCAAGAACAAACCAGCAAGTGACTACACTTCCTTTAAAAAGGGTAGACCTAACATAGGATCCTACGTAATTTCAACTTTTGGAAAGAAGAAAAAACTTAATTTTTTGCAAAAAAATTTACAATTGGTGTAATAAAAACTACTTTCTCAGATATAAGACTTCAATACGTAAGAGGAACCCGTTTAGCTTAACAATCTAGAATGCGGTATTAAAAGAGATAAAAACTTTTATAAGCTATACTTCTAAAATTCGTTGTCATATCCTTTCTAGCTTGAAAGTTTATCAAAAATATTATTGAGTTGTAGATCAATTACATACTCGTAGATAGAAGTAAAACTTTTTAAATAAGTCATCATAGAATAACTGACATTAAGTATATCTAGATGAAATGACTACACGATAACGGCTTCCATTAAGCAACAGTACTTTACATATAATTAGAAATAGATCTCGGTCGTGAAGAGCCAAGAGAAATTATTTATGAATTTTGTTAACTAAACTATGCATTACGAAAAAGATTTAAGAACTTAAAAGATATAAATATTCAAAAAAATTTTCATAGCTCTTGTACTTTGAGTACACCCACGTACCAAGCACGATTCTGGCACCTGTTGCTTAGTGCGTCATTTTCTACTTTAAAATTATAAGAAATTGGTAAAAATTTTGAATTATTATTATGGTGTGTATTAGTTGTAATTGTTAAAATAAGCTTATATTTGTACTAATTATTGTTGTTAAATATTTTTGGTATTTTTGTTATTATGAAAAATATAAGTCTAACTACCATTTTGAAAATGTTTATAGGAAAAAAAAGATACACGCTATTTTTGCTATCCAGCTTGACCTACGCCAGCATGTTCAAACCCTTTTATTTGTTTTTCAAGGAGTTTAATTTTTTTAGCTTCATTTCTATGTTTGTTTCTATGACTTTAGTTATTATTTTAAAAATGCCAAAAACTTGAGAAGTTTCATTGAGCCTTAACAGGTGATAGTTTTCTTTAAAAGCTAACTAAATTATTCATCGATATGTGAAAGGGTTTTGACTATTTTTATTCTTAATACCCTTTCTTAACAGGCACTATGTACAACCTTTCATACACAAAAATCGGTTCTTAACAGGCAAAGTCTGTACATGACGACAAAAGAAACATGGCGTCTAAATCTCAAAACATAATGTGAAATGTCAAATTAGATGTCACAGTTTGTTAAATTTTTTAAAATTGTTTTAACTAAAAAACTAAAGAAAAGTTAAGAGTTTTTAATTAATTTTGGTAAATTGTTTTATAAAGTTAAGCAATGAATAGTAGTGAATTAAACCGAGCTAGAGATATACAAAGAAGAGGGATCCAATAAGAAAAAAATTACAATACATAGATCTCAACTTTCTGTGTCTACAGAATTGAAAAGGCTGCAGTTACTGCACATTTCCAACCACCTATGTACACAATTCTCCATACAAAAGTGGCTTTCTGTGCAGTTAGAAAGTGTGTCCATCTGCCTGTTAAGAAAGGGTATAAAGAGGTACTCTACTCTAGAGACATGAATTTTTGGTACTTTTTGAGGCGCAATAAAAAAAAACACACAGTATTTTTAGTATTTGTTATTTTGTATAGTATTCATTGATTCTTAAACAATACACAAAAAAAAATTGAAAAATCAAAGATCCAAAGAGTTACAGGCTGATGAAGTGGGGGGTTTAAAAAAAGTGGTGCTCACTGGTCGACACGATTTAAACGCTCTGAGTAAACTGAAGTAAAAAACAACGAATAATTAATTTAGAGGAGTGTCGCTATCACATGAGCTAGAATAATTGAAAAATTTGTTTTTTACCACTTTTTTTACGTTTCGGAATTTTTTTAAAATAGTAAAAATTGAAATTTTTTTATAATCCTAGCTCATGCGATAGGGAAATGTATAGAAAAGACTCACACCAATTTTCAAGTGAATCGGCTGAGTGGAACTTGAGAAATCATGTCGGCCTTCTCGAAAAAAGTAGTTTAGAGAAAAACGCCCTTAAAGTTAGGCGCAGTATGAGCCATACGTCACTAAAACAGCTATATCTCCAAAAATAATTTGAATTTTGAAAAATCCTTTTAGGCGCGTTTTTTTAAAGACTTATGCTTTGAAAATATTAAAAAAAATCGACTTTTTTAAATTTCTAGAGTGGAATTCCCCCTTAAGAGATTCAAGTTATTTTTATAAACATATTAATATTTCCATACATAGTTATTTCAAGGTCACAAAATTTTTAAATTCTAATTAAGGCTATTTTTTAAAGCGATTTAGAACTTGGCTTTCAATGATATATCAGTCAATTTTTCGAAAATAAATTATTTCACCAGCTCTAATTTCTTTATATAATATTTTTGAAGTGAAAGCTTTCAACACAATAACTTCAAAAATACATCATAATCTCTGTAAAATTCCATTAACATAAAAGGACTCCCAAATATAGTTCGTCTTGTATACTTTATCCTGGGCTTGAACTGTTTAGTTGTAAGTAAAACCAAAAAGTTGAAGTGTACATTTCCCCTTGAAAAGTGTATTTAATGTAATACCCTTTTTCCCAGATGCAAAAAATTTTTCCAAAGTCAGACATTGAATTGAGCTTAACTTATTAGACTTTTCTAAATATTAAACTTACATGATTTTGACTTTAAGTTACTGCTGAATTTTAGTCTTCCAGTCTAATTGTTGCTACCATTAGTTAATAAATAATAAAGTAAAGATTAATTTAAAGCTTATCAATTCTTTAAAGCATTTATCAAAAATAACAAATTTAATATATTAACATTGGCAAACTTAAATTGTTCTTTTATCACTGTTGATATGGTAGAACTTTTTTGTAGCATAAAAGGAAATTATTTTTATTAAGATTTTTAAAAATTTTCCAAATTATTGAAATATTTACGAAATAATAATTTAATTTTAAAATATTGATTTCTTTTACTTTGTTCTTTTTTTGTAGATAAAAATGTAAAACGTCCTCGAAGAAAAGCATACGGAAGACTTAGTATGGATTCAGATGATGGTAGTATAGCAAAGAACAACAACAATAATCTCTTAGAGTGCTATGAAATGACTGAAACAAAACAGTATACAAAAGATATGGAGAACAACTTTAATTTAAGCAATTATGATCAGAATAATGCCCAAGATATGCATAATTCTAGAGAAAATGCCTTCAAGAGTCAGCAGGCTAAAATTCATGAAAATACGATAAATCGTTTACAGGCTATGGCAATGTCTGATGATGATGATTATGGTAATTTATTATATAAATTGAAATTGAAAATAAAATAAAAACTAAAAGCTTTTTTTTTTATTTTTTGTAGATGAAATCCTAACCTGTAACGTTTGTGACAGAGGATTTCAATGCCAGAGACAGTTAGCTTCACATCAGCAGAAGAAGAGACATTTTGGGTAAATTTTGAGTTTAAAGTTTAAGTCATATTAAATATTTCTTGTGTATAATTTATTCTTTAAAATTATTATTGCTTCCTGTGGAACTGATTTTTATTTTAGAAATTTTGTAATATGTGGTATACAAATACTTAAATGTTTAAATTTTAAAAAATCAGTCTAGTATCTTTGTGTTCCTTATTCAAATAATTTTAAAAGTAATAATTTTGTTTTCGATCTCACAGTTTGTTGATGAATTTGGAATATTTAATAATTTCAAATGTGCAACACATATAAAAGAATTTTTTGAAAAACAATAATAAAAGTCTTTTGGGTTGAAACTAAATACATAATTATGTTTAATTCTTGATGAAATTTAAAAGAAATAATTATGGAGTTTTCCAAAACACACTTCCGTAGCTGTAATCTATAAGTTCATACAAACAAAAATAAAAAAAAATTGTGTGAAGTACATGCTAAGTTCCTTCTGAAAACGTCGTTTTTCCAACATGCAGCCAAATTAATATCAAAATTCCGTATTTTAACTTTTATTAAAGCTGAGTTTATAAGACGATTATGCCAAAATCGAGTCAAAAAATACAATAAAACGTAGATGATTAAAGAATACAAAAATGCATTTTTGGCTCTTCAAGATAAGCTCCGAACATCTTCATCTTTTATATCTTATTTTAGTACTATCAATAAGGCGCTAAACACATATACAACTATGCAGAACCTGCTTTTAAGTATACTTTGTTCCCGAAGCCATTTTTCTAGTGCGTGGGCCTCTTAATGGGTAATAGCAGAAAAGTTGTATGCATATTGAACAAAATACATTGGCAAATTAGCAATCTGAAAGCTTTAATTTTGGCTTCTGCTTGCAAGCCCTAAACTTTAAAACTATTTTTAAAATTGTGCAAATAAAAATGCTCCAAAACAGTATAAATGAAATGAAATTCTAGAAAAAAAACAAAAAACCAAAAACAATTTAGTGCTGTTATGATATTTATTATTCATTATTGTTTTGGTGCACCACCAACATCTTTCATGAATGTTTTTGTTCAGCCAAATAATGTTCAAGTGATTCTCATTATACAGATTCATTTTTTTTATCTAATGCGCTGCCAGCAGATAAATTTTCCTCTAAAATTTTCCATGTTCAACTCCCACTGCAAGATTTTTATATCAAATAATTTCCATAAATCCTTTAATTAATGGGATTTTTCATCGTTTGAAGTTACCCTGATATTTATTAGGAAATTATAAAAGAGCTCTCAAAAACAACAAGGCAGGGGCATATTTGAGCGGTAAGAAGAAAAAAAATTTGTTATTTTGAAACTTCTAATGCATATTTCTAAAGGATATCAGAGGGTAAACTTTAAACGCTGAAAAACTCATAAATGGAAGGTTTAACATTTTTAAAATTTTTGTTACGAATTTAAGGTGACGGTCTCTATAAGGAAAAGTGAAAATTATTTGGAACACTATGATATGAAAATCTTGCAACTCAGAATTCTACATCTTCCAACATAACTTAATTTTAAATAGCTAAAATTTCTTTTCCAATTTTTATGTTTAACAAAAATTTCTACAAAGTGATGAAAAGAATTTTTAAATCTAGTTGTAGTAGCTGTGATAGCCTGTTTCCATCATTAATGCTTCTCGAACACCACAAGGAAGAATTTGAACATTGGAGCGATGAAGAAGACAATCATCGGATATGCTGCCGTAAGAATCATGGAGACTTTTTCTCAGACTCAGATTCAATAACTAGCGATGCTGAAAGCGAAGATATGGAAAGACTGCTGTAAATATACATTTCAAAGTGCACTGAAATTAATGAAAAATATGTACCTCAAATATCATATTTTTTATAAAGTCGTTATTTCTGAATTTTCTAAAAATCAAAATTTTTATCTTCTATAATGATAAATATATGAAAAAAAGAAGCTGCTTTCGATAATATGAATTACAATGCAAGCCGAACTCATACACGTTACATACATATGTCATATCATTTTTTAACCTTTTATAGTCTCAGCTAGCATATTAAGTTTAATTTCATTAGAAAAAAAATTAGAATGATAAGTTTGTTTCTAAAGTTGTTTAAAATCAATCACTTTTCAAGTGTATATTGCAAAATTGGAAGAGCATGTGATAAATAAAGAGTACGTAAGGTAAAATAATATTTTTCTTTCTTGTTCACTTAAAATTTTTAAAATATATTTTAATATACAAAAAATGTCGATCTATTCTTGCGCATTAGCTAGCACTAAATTTATGCATCCTCGTGTGGCAAACGAACAGAAACGCTGCTACCAAAAATCTTACAATTAGATGAGAAAGATAAGATTAAGAGGATTTCGCTCATAAACTTCAGGAAAATTATATCAGACATTTTGTGTTATAGTAACAAATTTTTTTTTTTTTATTATTTTTTATTTTCTTAAATTATAATTAATATTTAATTATTCGTATCTTAACTCATTTGTATAGGAACTACATATATGTATATACATACTAACATAATAGGCTACAAATTATCTGATTTATGTACATTGACAATAATACCCGTGCAGGTATTACTTAAGTATAGTCAAGAATAGCTAAGACTAGTGTATTATTATTACAATATATACAAAACTTTTACTTATTGTTAGATTTCTAGTTTTTTTTAAATTTTATTTTTATTATTTTTTTTAATTTATTTTTTTTTATTTTTTTTAAATTTTTTGAAATTATTTAATAGTTTTCTATATTAGTTCTATATAAAATTATAAGTTAAGTATAGTATGACTATAAAATAGTGTTATAATCTGAGAATCAAGAAATTTTAGTAAGTATACAAGCAAGATGTTTACTGTAGCTAGTGTTGTAGGGACTGAATAGACTAGATTCAGCTATTGGGATGCTCTAAGAACCATCTGAATCATTCGAGTTAAAGAATTAACTATTTACATTTATGTAGAGATTCCTATTTATGCAATAAAATGCAGCACATTGACGCAATGCTGAAATATACAACTTTGGTGCAACTAACAAGTAGGACACGGCCAGTCTAGTGGAATAAGTGGCTGATGTTCACCTCATCTCTTTGTGTGACTTTTTGTTGGGTATCCTGTGAAGTCCTGTGATCTTTAGAAATAATTGTCTTTCCAAGATTTCAATTTTGTGAGCAGTGATGGGGGACATGGTAAACCAGATTGAAAACGCATAGCCCAGTATTGGCCTGATGATGGCTTTGTTGATAAGAAGTTTAGTCTTCATGGACCAGAATCTAGAGGAGAAGCAAACTGTAAACAGATTTAGCTGTATTTCTAGCACTGGACAGTGCATGAGTTGCGTGCTACTTGAACCCAAACTTGTCCGTAAGCATGAATCTAAGAGCAGTGGTGAAATTTTGTACTTTAATTTTAGAACCGCAGAGACTAAGATCCATTTTCTAGACTTCACTGATGCATTTTCTGCGACACCTACCGCTTGTGTTCCTTAATGCAAGAGATTTACATTTTTTAATGCTTAGTTTAAGTCCCCAGTTAAGCAGGAAGTGTTTCAGGGTTGATGTATTAGATTTGATGACGTTCAAGGCGATGGATGGGCGGGATGCGCTCGCGGTAATCATGATATCGTCTGCAAAGAGGAGGGCTTGTGAACCGTTAGAATATATTGTGTTGAACGGCAAGTCATGTAGCGCAAAAGTTAAGAGAATGGGTCCATGGACCAATCCTTGGAGGACGCCAGTTCTAATAGTGATAAAGTCAGATAGGGAGCCATTAAAACAGACACAAAAATGTCTGTTCGTTAGGAAGCTGTCGTTTTAATAGTTACAGTGGACAGTTAGAGTTGCTGAGTTTAAGGATAATTCCTTGTCGACGGCCTTTTCCATATCGAGCTCCAGTGCAACCGTGCAATTGGTGCAACAAAGGTTGTGAAGAATCGTGTTACCCATTGCTAGCAGCGAATGGGTGTTAGGTTAGGATTCTCCGAATCTGAACTGGTTCCAGCGTAAGATAATATGTAAGGTCATAAAGTCAGAGAGGCGCGTTTTAATAATTTTCTTACGAGCCTTTCCAATTTTGAAGAGGAGTTTTCTAGTAGACGGTAGTTTTCTACGTCGTTATGGGGGCCTTTTTTTGAATGGGCATGAGTTTGGGAATCTTCCAAGCATCCAGGAAGTAGCTCACATTAATGTAATCGTTGACGATCGCAGTGAGTGTAATATGTAACGACGAGACACACTACTTGAGTAGGTGGTTGGGAATAGCGTCTAGACCACACGAGCTTTTCAGAGCAAGTTTTTGGAGGAGTAATAAGACCTCATCTGTCAGGCAGAAGAGACGTTCAAGTAGATGACTATCAGTGGGTATATGAGAGGAGTATAGCATTAAAAAATCATCCTGAGCGGCTGTTAAAACGCCGGGCAACATAGTTTAGTCCCTGATCCCTACTGTGATTGTTATGACTGAAATAACCTTGTCTTCTGTAGAGTAGACATGCTCATCAAGCGGAAAAGCTTGACTTCTGTTTCCAAACAAAAACAGATTTTGGCGACAGAACGCTTATCAGCTTCCCGTTGGCAAAATCTGTGGGAAAGAAAAAAGTAGTCAGTCGGGTCAGACCTTAGGGTAGTTTTTGTTTTCTTAATTTCTTAGGAAATATACTTAAAAAATTTTTTTTAAACTTTTTTTGTTCTAAACCATGGAAGATATCAACATATACATTGAATTGTTGAACGGCGGATGAGGGTCGAGTGAAAACCATCAATATGTTGGTGTCGTTAGTTTTATCGAAATCGTATATATATACGAAAAAAAAAAGAATACCAAAAGGCGTTTTAGCGATAAGTTATAATATAAAGTGATTTTTTTTATATCATTTGGAATGCACAGGAAGTCAAAAGAAAAAAAAGGAAGAAAGGAAAGTGTGATTCTGTTTAGTTGAAGGGCAGAAGCATGTTAATTTATTGTGAGCTTGAAATGGCATAGTGTGAATTAAGGGGAAATTTGAATCAATTTGGGCGTACACAATTTCCGATATTAACCTGCTAAGTGATATAATTATACTTGCCTGGAGGAGGAGGAAAGGAAAGACGAACTTATGAAAAACTTCTTTTAAATATTTCTATTGTGGACATTGAAATGTTTTTGAATAGAAATTTTTGGAGTCTTTGAATGCGGGATGCTTTGCCTGATTTGGAGTCTTCAAATTGTGCAAGGCTCAAACATATATGTTGTTAATGCAAAACAAGGAAGAGAGGAAAGGAGAAACCAGTAGCAGAATTAATTTTTTTTATCTTTTCCGTCTTTTGATAAATATACATAGTTTTATCTTATTTGTTAGTTATAGTGATTTCGATAACTAAATCAATAATTTAGTGATATTTCTTGACGTATCTCAAGCTTTTGATAAAGGAAGCAAACTGCTTCCAAAGAACTACTGTGAACTATTCGAATCTTACTTATTAAATCGAAAGTTCAGAGTATTGCATGAAGATGAGGGCCAAAGTTTCATCCTTTTCAAGCGGGCATACAACAGGGAAGTGTGTTATAGCATGTTCCCATCTGCCAACTTTACTACCAACTTTACCACCAATGACAATTTTTGTATGAAAAATTCAAGGCTGTAACAAAGTAAATTACTACGGGGATTCTCGTAGTAATTGAACAAAGCTGTGGCAGCACTGACGGGAATAATTAAAATATTGGAGTTTCGAAATTGGAAGGATGCCATTTTGACAGTTCTATTTGTGCATGGTTAAGTATATTATATGCCCAATCAGGAATGGAATTAATACTTTGGTGTTAATAATTTATTTTTATTAATTGTTTAATTTAATTTGTTTTAGATAAAATTAGAACATAAACATAAAAAACAATTATTATAATCTGTTTAAATGTTAAAATTAATTATCAGCCAAAACAAAAACAAAAAACATAAAGACTTTGAGGCTGTTTAATAAATAAAACTATTGACATTTTCATGCCAATATCCAATCTGTTCGCAAATAGACAATTTCTATTTTGAAAAAGATAACATGTCTAGAATATATTTATTACTAAAAAAAACTTAAGCCTAAAACGGATTTAAGGTTTTCGTATTAAAAAGCATAATAGATCTTTTTCTTATCCATAATATATTATTTAATACATTTAGTGGAATAGTAAATGAGCATTTAGCAAAAGCATTCAATTAGGTTTTAAATCCCGGAGGTATGATCTGTAATAAAATGGCCATGAAAAATTTCAAACAATTGCCAATTTTTTATTTTTTTGTTCGGATAGGCCGGCCTGGTGATTTTGTATACTCATGAAAATAATTAGCTTATAAGAATTTCAAAACCATGAAAATTGATACAAATTACTTAAAGTGAAAAAAAAATTCTGCGAAGATGTAGCTTAAAAGATAACGTAGGTAATGATTTTTTTGAGAAAAATTTATCCGACACAGAAACTGTAGATATGACTTTTATCTTATGCTTGCAATAAAATTCCATATAAAATTTTGTAATTGATTTAAAACCACACAAATATTTAGAAACTTATTTCCCAATTTTGTTTTTTGTAATATTTGTTATTATAAGGAACTTTAATATGAATTAACTGAAGGTGAATTTATTGAAATATATGATTTTATTAAAGGGATCCCAATCATGTTAGTTTCCTTATAAATAATAGCTCTCTTTTTTTAGAGAATGATATAACAAAAAAACGAAAACAAAAATTTAAAATAATCCATCAGAAGATCAAGTATTATACTGATTTATACAGGGTTATACTGATTTGTAGCAAATCGGATAAAATCTATATTTATGTTTAATGTATTTAATAAATTAAAATTTTGTCACGCTTTAGAATATTTACACAATTTACATATCAAGCAAGCACAGCTGTTGACATTTACCGCCATATTTTATTTGGTGGTAAAGTTGATAGTAAAGCGGCAGATGGGAACATGCTATTAGGCCATTTCTTATATCTTATGTATACAGCAGATATACCTTCATAAGAAGAAACGATTATAGAAACTTCTGCTGATGATACATTAATAATGGCACCAGCTGATACACAAAGTGTAGCTTTTGAAAGACTGCAACAATCATTAGATAAGGTAAACCAGTGGACTAAAAATTGGAAAATTAAGTTAAACGACACAAAATCGACCTACATTATATTTGCCCTGTGACGAACAGACAGAAATAGTATAATTTATCTGGACGGAAGACCGATCTTACAAACAGAAAAAGTTAAATACTTAGGTATATACCTGGACAATAAATTAAATTGGAAACGTCATGTCAGGCAGAAAGCTGAGCAAATCAAGCTTAAGCAACGCTAAATGTACTGGCTAGTATGATATCATTCTGAATTTAGTCTACACTGTAAAAAAATGATCTACCTATGAATTATCAAGCCCATTTGGATGTACGGAATTCAGCTATGGGGTTGTACAAAAAAATCCAATAGGGATATCATCCAACCAAGCCAAAACAAATTTCTGCGCCTGATTACGAACGCATGCAGGTACACCACCAACCAAGAAATACATAATGACCTAGGCATCAAGTGGGTAAACGAAGTCATTCAGGAATGTGCGGTTGATCATAAAAACCTTTACTCCACCACACGAACGTGGAAGATATCCAACCTTTGAATACTACCAATGAACTAAGAAGGCTTAAGCGTATCAAACCCCATGATCTCCCATAAATAGCCATACTAATACATTATACAGGGTGTTCCGAGACTGGCTGGTCAAACGTTAAGAGTGGAAAGTAGATGAAATTTCATCGACAAAAAACACAAAAAGTGGGGGTCTAACTTTTTTTGTTTTCGAGTTACAGCCTTTTGAATTTTTCAGGCTTCGTTTTTACCCCCACGCACTCGATCACTTATAACTTTTCAATCTATGCGATAATGAGTAAAAAAAAAATACTTTTTCATAGCTTACAAAATTGTTTTATTATTAAAAAAACAAAAATTTAAAAATAATAACAAATGGTGGAGAAAAAAATTTTTAAGTAGAACCGTAGCAACCATTCAACAATAGACCAAGTCCACAGGGTAACAAATATAATAGAACAAGCATTTGAAGAAAAGAAATTCTGCTCTGCAGTCTTCTTAGATGTCTCACAAGCGTTTGACCGTGTCTGGCATAAGGGACTAATTTACAAAATGAGCTTGTACTTACCAAAAAACTTGTGCAACATTTGTCTATGTTGGGGTGAGTATGAAGGTCAAACCAGTTAGAAGATACAAGAAAAAGATCCAGGATGGACCTGGCTCTTGGAAAGTTAGTTAGTTAGTACAGTGTTTGGCAACCAGTTTTCTAAGAGTTTACCGTTCAGGCATTCAGATCCCCTCCCCATACGAAAAAGTCTGCGGATTTGGAGAGAACGAGTAATTGATCAAACTCATTAAGCACAAGGGAGTTACATCTATTAGGCAGGTAAAAGGCCGCTAGTTGTGGATGTGCAGATGATACCATTAAGGCGGATGGAAACGGTGGTATTTGTGACTGAGAAATATACTGGTGTGAATTAGACGGCTTTGCACTTAATGAAGTCGGGAATGATTATGGCCGTGCCTCTGATGTTGTCATTTATAAATCCTTTATGTTTGGCGAATTTAATAACGTATTTATCCGCGAGGCATGTTTGAGAGAAAAGATACAAGTGGGCGTTGAAAGCCAATGATGTCTTGAATTATTAATCTACGTTCCTGTGCAATTAAGGACATTGATTGATGAAACTTTGAAGGGGTGGTTCACTTTGGTCAGCATTGTAGTCTTCAAAGGAGGCAATTAAATCGACTATCATCGACATTTTACCGACTTCAGAGGGACATTTTTTAATTTCAATGAAGAAACGTTTAACTTTCATAAACAGCGTTTTAATGGACATTCCGAAGAGGCAATTGGTTTCCGATGCTTGAATGGGTTGGATTTAGAAGCCAGTGGGTACACGTATCGGCGAGTCTTATCTATCATGAATGATTTCAGGGTATCGGCGTGTTTTTGTCTGACTAATTTGGACTGGCATTAGCCAGCAGCGCATTATTTGCCTCGAGCAGTTGTTGTCTGCGTGAGTTTATCTTATCTTTAAGTAAAAGTTGTTGTTGTTGATATTTTTTAAATTCTGGGCAAAATGAGGAGTTGGCCACATGGCCAAAACTCACCCAGTTTCGTGTCAACAAGCGACATCGATGGGTTCATCGAAAGCTTATTTTTCAGTAAACTTGCGACAATGTACGGGCTTATAGATGTGACGGACAATTACCCGTCAGGTAGTATAGGTCCAATAATGTTAGCTATATTACATGGCTAAAATATATTTTAAAACTATTATTATAAAATATCTGACTATATATATTGACTATTTTATTATAATAATATATCCCATTAAAACTATTAAGTTTTCACTTCTGCCGTGTGGTTGTTGAATTGTTTTGTGTGTGTAAAAATTTATCATTGTGCCTGGAGAAAAGCCAAATATGTAGTATTATAAGATAAAAGGTAGAAATTTCCATAAAAACATGGCTAACGGACTTTTTTTAATATCAATAATATTGAATATTATTTATAAGCTATATTTAAGCCCAAAAGCATCAAATATTTTGCCATCAAATGTCTGGAAAATACGTTTCACTTACTCAACTGCAAACTTTTAACTACCATTTAGTTGCTTACATGGGATATTTAAAACCTAATTAGTGAAAACACATTTATTATTTATTTTTAATTTAGCTATCAGTAAAACTAAAACTTAAGAACATCATAATTTGATCTATATACTATTTCAGGATGATTGTATTTAATTGTTTTTTATTCTAAATTTTAAACACGACTAGCAGTCACTACATACAAAAACATGTAATATAAAGCACCGATTTTGCAAATTTCTTGCTTTTACACCATCTCTTGTGAAAAGTTTACTAGCTCTTGCAATTAGTACATGCTTATGAACAAATCCTTTCTGCAGGTCGCAAAAACCATTTTTTTTTTTACCAACTATAATCATAGGAAACCCAATTATATAAAATAAATGTGCATTGAAATTTGTTGATATATTAAAGTTAAAAATGGGTATGAAGAATATTTTTCATTATTATTAATTTTTTGTTTTATTAGCTTATAATTTGTTGTAATATATAATTTATAATTTACATCATTGATCCTATCACAATTTTAAAATATCCGCTTGCCAAGCAAGTAATTTTGTACATTTTAACAACAAAATTATTGACATTATGTTTAAAAAAGTAAAATAAAAACTAGATTTAGTTCAATTAGAGCTTAAAACATAATAATTGTGCTTTAGGTTTTCTTCTTATTAAATATCGATATTAATAACATGAACTATTGGCTAATCTTTTTCTCAAATAATTATAGTAAACCTTGGTTTTTTCAAAGTTTCTTGTTCATAATACCAAAAAACTAAAACTTGTACTACTTTTCGTTCGGCATTTTAGTAAGACTAAACTGAACATATAAAATACAATTTTTATGTTTTTTTCTACAATTAATATTTACTTTTGGATTAAAATTTTTTGGTATATTTTACGTGTTAAAGACAGTTGTCATTATTGCCATTAAAGCAATACCAAACAAAAGAGATGTGAATTGTTTTAATGATTCGATTGGATTTTGCTCTTTCAATAGATCAGGAAGAACTGTCACCATTGCTATATGCAAGAAACCTCCAGCTGTAAATGGCATTATCCATGATGTTTTTGCCTCTGTAAAACCAAAATTAAGTCTTAAAAATTTTTTTCACCTCTATAAAACCAAAATCAAGTTTTAAAAATTGTAAAATCAAGTTTTTTATATAAGCCTGACCAAAAGGAGAACCCTTGTTTTACGGTTATGTTAACATAGCAGGGGTCCATTACAAGTTACAACCGAATAGAAAATTTTTCTATCATTGCAATAAATCGTAAACTCTCCAATACGAATTTTTGTAAAAATGGAAAAATAATTCGATTTCAAATTTCTGTTTTCTTTATATAAGTTAACAATTAATTGAAATTTTATAACTTTCGAAAAATAGCAGAGCTAGTTTGTAAGCACTAATTAGTGTATAGCAATAAAATAAATGTATTGAGAAAGAAGGTGGAAGATGATTTTGTTATTCAGTAACAACTTTGAATTATAAAAAAAAATACATTATTTTTAAAAAAATGTTCCGACTTTTGTAATTTGATTTTTTAGTGCTGCCTCAAATGATATTGTTCATTAGGTATCTACCTAATAATTGTTAGAGGTTAGTGGTTGGTGATTATTATTATTTTTGATATTTGATAATTGTTAATTATTATTTATAATTGATGATAATTGTTAATAGTTAATAAATTGCAAATTATTGCTGGAAAATACTGTTTTCAAGAGATCCAAAAAAATTTTTAAAAATAAGTTAATGAAATCATGTAACTAACAAAGACTTGATATCTTCCAAAAAATTTTAAAATGGTAAACTTGGATATTGATCTAAGTTATAATGCCGGAAAAACGGTGTGATACATATTTGTTAGAATAGTAGGTTTCTAATCATAATTTTGTCAGTTAACTTCAACACTTTAATCGCCACGGTAATTTCAACAATTTTTTGCCCTGGGCTTTTATTAAATTTTTTAGATACTTAAACTGAAAGAAATGAAATGCTTTATTGCAAAAAGAAAAAAAAGAATGTAATAGTTATTTTAATTGACTATAATGAAGAACAAAGATTTCTTTCAGATTACGAATTCTTCAGTTAGGTTTTTTAAGACGATCAACCTACTTAGATGATGATATTTGAATTTAGGTTAAGTAGAAACAATTTTATAATTTTATACAAAATTAAGCACGAAAGTTGCTATCACTTCTCCATAATGAAAAGTAGGCAGGACCTGTTTTTAAGAATGAGTTCCACACTACTTTTATATACAGTGAGTAAAATAGTGTACGTTAGTGTAAGAAAATTTTAAAACTGTTTATGAACTTAAACCTTATAAATTTTCTAAAAATTAAAATTTAAGTTTCAGTAGTATTAAAAGCAATGTAAATACCAAATAATTATATTCTGTATTTAGGCGCTTGAGTTGATTTCAAGAATATAATTATTTTACCCATGACTGATGTGACACCTGTTCCACCAATTGCAACCAAAGCACCTAAAAGTCCTGCTGTAGCTGTAAGTAATTGTGCTCGTGCAGCGTCCCATCTACTAAATCCCGATCGTAGAAGTATAGCAAAATCTCCGATTTCATGTGGTATTTCATGTACTAAAATGCGAAATAAAAATTCTCAGGAAAATTTTAAAAATCGAAAAAAAATTATAATAAAATTACTTACATAAAATAGCAAAAGTGGCTAATATTCCATGGCGAAATGAAACCAAAAAGGAGCCAGCTACAGCTAATCCATGCGTAAAATTATCAATGGAATTAGCCATTAAATTAAGATAACCTGCTACAAGTTTTGGCTGTTCTTTTTCCATTTTCTCCCGTTCACGTAAATAGCAACCATTTGGAACATCCTCAATATCACACGATCCTTTGATTGAACATCCAATTGAGTTTTGTCCATCTAAAATTTTACCACCATTTTTACGTAACAGACAATTCGCTATTTCTACACATTTCGGTTGTGGATTATCTGCATCAGCATTTGTGTAACCAGAAAATATTTTCTCCACTATTGTAAATATAAGTACTCCACTTAAAACCAATGAACCACTTCGAAGTGATGGATGGGAATTGGAAACTAAAAAATTAATATACATCTTATTATATGTAAAAATTTAATTATTTATCACTCCTTATTTCCTTTGCCAATACCTTTTATATCTATATCATTACTCCATGCCTCGGGTAGCAAATGAAAAAATACATCACCTAAAAGTCCACCGACTGCAAAACTTAATAGCACTTTAAGAAGTTTTGACTCTCCAGCTATAATTAGAAATAGTTTCACATAGTTATTTAAAATATATAAAACTTAAAAGATTTCCATAGCTCAAAAATCACAATCGTTTGGGCTGGAAGGAATATTCTGCCAATAATAAATTTGTGTTCAGTGTACATGTGGTGACATGAATTTTATCACTTTGATCAAGAAGGTAGTTAACGTTTCTTACAGTTAGGCAAAGTAAGCAGTTACTTAAATGCCTATAAATAAACCGTCAGTTAAATAAAAAGTTAAATTTTTCTCAGAATTTTGACAATCAACAACTCGACGTTATTATTAATTATTAATGTAATTTAGTATGTAGTTAGTTTTATTTCACATTTATAATGAATAGATATTTAATAATAAGTCAACAAGTCTTAATAAATACTTATAGTGGTGACCCTGACGTAATCCTTGTGGAGGAAGAATTATCAATTGCATTGAACCAAGGAATAACTTTTCTTATGTGAGGCTGCATTGGACGTGTTTAGCAGTATTATCTAATTGGAAATTTATTTAATTTTTGTATTTTCAGTTAATATAAAAGTAAAGAAAAATGGCAACTGGAGAAATTTCAGGAGAATTGCCATTTATCAGCGTATTAAAGACACAACCCGTATTGATTTCTTTTTTATAAGCGTTATTGACAAATTCATGGAAGCAGTTAAGCAAATGCAAATTCAAATTTAAAAACATCAGCATTTGAAAGGAAGTCGAAGACTATCCGGATCGATCAAACTGTCAGAGGAAAAACATAGCAGCACACAGCAAGACAAAGGGAATTTCAAAACTGTCAGAAGTAATGGTGCCTCATGACAAAATCAATGAGCTCGGTAACCACGATCAACAATATAATCTCAATCGAGGCAAATGTTCAAAGATTTTCGAAAACGTTATTTAGTGAATACGGGTGAAGACATTTCAATTTTTCTACCTACAGCAATTAAAAAATGAAACTGAGCAGAACAAAGAGAACGACGTTTCGCTACCAATGCCTCACTCATTAAATCGTTTAGTAAGAACACAATTAATTTAGAATTTGGGATTCAACGGAGTTTTGATTAGACATTCACTCTTGCTAGTTTACATACGCCGATAAAATAGGAGCAGATTTTGGTTCAATGTTGGTATACTGGTTGATTTAGAGGGTGCAATGCATTTCGATAAGACAATAAAGTTCATCATTAGCTGGCACGGTGATAAACACTGAAATAATGAGTCAAAAGTAGAAGCCACAAATATTCGAAGAGCCAGTGAGCATCATCATTACATGGTGCCAAAAAACTATAATTTGCCGCGTTCCTGTGGAAATTACAGGGTATTAAATGCGGCGGTAGAGGAGGATAACTACACAATTCCAAATATTCAAACGTTTCAAAATGTTTAGGACGGGAAAAGGTTTTTTTCTACTATAGATCCCGAGAAAGCATACTATCAAATACCACTCTATCCTGATTAATCTGATTGTAATGTTTAATATCAGGCCTGTTAGGAAGCTGAGATTTAACATTTCTGCATGACAGCTGGCTTTACAGAAACATGCAAAGAGTTAATTACTATCGCAGGATTGATTATTCAAAGCTTTCAGAATCATGCAATGAAGTGAAACTTTTGCAAAATTCAATTAACAATGGCCTACAGCATGATCTTGGGATTAAGATGATGGTGGGCATGCGGACGATACAAGATCTAATTAAAAAAGACTAAAAACCAGTTTTACAGGGAAGTGTTCAATTTCTTTAAAAGAATGAAACCTTTTGAAAATGATAGATGTTGAGGAATTGAGTCTGTGAATTTGTTTTAATTTTGTTTAAAAAATAATAATTGTTTAAAATAATAATTATGTTTGGAAAGAGATATTATCAATTTAATAAATATTGTGATTAGTGCTCATTTTAAATAAATTATCAAAAAAATAAAAAAAATATGTAAAGAATGTTTTATTTTGTCCTAATACAAAGAAACAAAGTTTATGATTAAGAAAATCACGTACATTGTTATCAATAAATGAAACACTCAGAGTCTAGGCGCCACAAGTGTATATTAAAGTATTCATTATGATTTTAGATTATAAGTATTTTAACTTATCTCAGTTTATATTTACAATAGTAAAAATTGATATAAGTAATATAACTTACGATCTTTTATTTCTTTCCCATTTAAATCCTCAGAGCTCGGTATTATAAGTAAAGGTAGTATTCCACTTAATCCTATTAGGGCTGATCCCAATAGTGAAAATATCCATGGCGTATATTCATAGCTTTTGATAAATTCAGGAATATAACTATATATTACTTCTTTATACATAAATAAATAGGTTTCGTCAATGAAATTCATAGACATATTCATGTTTAAATTTACACTTTTACTATAAAAACTTAACAACACTATTTTAATTTAAATTGGAAAAATGAATTTTCTTTATTAAAAAAAAATAATCAATTTAAAAAAAATTTAATTTTCATAATTTAGATGCATCGAAGCAAATATACACAATAAATTTTTTTTATATCTTTCCACAGTATCATTTCTTTTACTTGTAAAATCATTTATGGCCAACCTGAAATAAAATAAACAAAATAGCAAAAAGTCAATGAAGCATCGATAGCATGAGAATTATTATTAATCAATTTCAAATGAGCGAAAGATTAAATTGATTAAATGCGTGTATAATTTGTTATTGCAAAAGTTAAAAGAAAAAAACTTTAATCTTATGTAGTTCTGCTGTTTGGTTATATACTATTTATAGAAATTAAGTGACAATAATATTCTATTTATCTTAGCTTACAAGCTTGCAGACTACAACAGATTTATTTTGAATATTTTTTCCGTTTTTCACTCTCTCTCTAGCTGTATAAAAAACTCTGTGAATATAATTAAGCAAAAATTGTTTGTCCGTAATGCAAACCTTAAAGTATTTTAAATAATAAACATATTTTTTAATATAATTATTTCCTCTTTTCAACTTAAATCTTTGTTTATTTGAAAAAACTAAAAACTTTAATCCACTGTTTACAAATTTCTTTATATTAATTATAAATATTTATAAAAAATTTTAAAAGTAATATTTACCAAGATTTTAACCTTAAATCACAATCCTTCGTCGAAACGAAGAGTACTTGAAGAAGAAATTCTTGCTTTCCGTAGAAGTCGTAGGAAGTAAATGTAAATAAAAGCTGATAAATTACATTGTGTTTTTGTTTATTCTCAAAATATGATTTTTATTGAAATACTTTAAAATAAAACCAAAAAATAAATAAAATAAAAATATATATATTTGGCTTTAAAATGATATCGAATTAATACGTAGTCGAAGGTTTGTGATCTAGAGTTAAAAAAACTTAAATTTTCAACCAAAACACTAATTTTTTAAAAACTCATCCACAAAACATAAAAAAATACTTTCAAGCTGACTCCACTCCCAAAAGTGGTTACTTAAAGAAAATTTCTTTTCAATTTCTAATTTAAATTTGAAAAATGCAAAATCTTAGCAAAAATATAATATGTAGGGACTCCCTAATCATGACACATTTTCATACAATCCTGGTAGAAAGTTGGCTAAGCAACTAAGCTAAAATTAGGCTATTCAGCTCTATTTGACGGTGCTTCGAAAACCTGACTCACTTTTGTTTTTTAAGACTAGGGAGACACCAGGTAAGGGGAAACTTCGAAATATTTAGCTTAAAAACCAAAGTGAGTCAGCTTCATGATACGCCGTCAA
Organism: Acrocera orbiculus; assembly: GCA_947359355.1. Taxonomy (NCBI): domain Eukaryota; kingdom Metazoa; phylum Arthropoda; class Insecta; order Diptera; family Acroceridae; genus Acrocera; species Acrocera orbiculus. The sequence continues at coordinate 44,186,009 of OX375756.1, read as the reverse complement.
ATATAGCTGATTCCGAGTGGAAATTATAACTTTGAATGCTGCTTTGAAAGCATAAAATTTTCTGTGCGGATATTGCTAAAAATATTTTGCGCAGCATTTTATCACTTTTTTCACTTTTTCCCATATAAAAAAAATCTAGAAAAAATTTTTGTGGCCAAATTGTGGTAAGTTCTTGAGTAATACATCTTAATGGACAAAATGTTCATCAAAATCGGCTTAGTAGTTCCGGAGATTAACTGCCAGCCATTTGAAAAAACCTAATTTCGAGAAAAACGCGTTTAAAGTTTTCCGGTATTATGCCTACAGCTTGGAGTGTGCGCGCATTTTCGAGTATTTAACACATTTAGCACTGGAATTTCTTTACAATATTTCAGATGATTTTTAAACGTCTGAGGAAAATAAAAATACAATAAAACAAAATCGATTTTTTGAAAATTCTAATTAGGACTAGTACCTTAAGACACAATTTAGACACAGTTGCGACCACATTGTGTCAATATTGCCAACATTTTTAAGATAATATTTGGTAACTATGACGTTGCTGCAAATTAGCCGATTTTTTCGCAAAAATCACGTTTAGTGTTCCCAAAAAGTGAAAAATTGAAATTTCGAGACCTTGGGACTGACCTTCCATCCTAGATGAGTCCACCGGAAAGAACAATAGATTTAGACGCCCTTCGTCCATATCTTTAGATAATACCAAAAAATTTGCATAGCCATAAACAGACAAGTAATAAATTCTTGTATACAGAAAAATACTAAAGTAAATATGTATGTGTTCAAGATTTTTAAATCTATTATTCAAATTTTTTAAAATACGACTAACCCATAGAAAGGAATTCAAAGAAAGGCTTTTACTTCAAGATGACTTTATTACCTCATTTAATTTTTTTATCAACATTTTCTTAAAGGACTTTTTACTAAAATTCCATTAAAAATATAAAATGATTTATTTTGCAGGGTTTGAAATATCAACAATAGACATTCACTTCAAATTTCCTTAGAATTTGCAATGATTAAAATTATACATATATCATTAAAGTTCCCTTGTATAAAGAGAATTAGTTTATATATGTAATAATTTCTAATAATACAGCAGCTTTTCTTTTGTAAAATTTTGTTTTGTTTATAAAATTAATAGATTACTTTAAACTGAAGATCAAAATTTTAGCTGTTGTTCTAGCATGACCGTTATGCTATATAAAAATCTAATTTTTCATTTTTTCCAGGTTTTCATTTCTTTCATGCTAATAAAAAATACAAAATAAACTCAAAATACGATTCTTCCAAAAGCAAAATTTAGTTACTATACAAACGGTTTGTTTGGTTTCCTCAATTTTTCAGTAATCCGTAAGTATATTTCGTAAATCAAAGACCAATCATGAATCATTTTTTTGTGTTTAAATGCAACAAAAAGCTATTTTTATAGCAAGTCTGGCTTCATTTATATTTTTATACAGGAAAATTACGCAGAATTTGTATTCGCAAAACGAAATTGAGGAATCTATTGTCATAGTTTTTGTTTTTACGCATTTCGTTTAGTTAAAAACAAAACAACTAATTTTATAATTTTTCATAATTTGGTTATAATAATAAAAATTTACTTGAATTCAGCAATAATTATAAGTCAGTTCCTTGCTTAAATGATATATATTTATTTATTACAAATGTTGTCAAGCTCTTTGACATTTCTTATATACTGTAATAAAAATTTGAATGTCAAACATAGCATTCGAAATAAATAATGTTGCTGGCTAGAATCACTCAACAAAAGCAGTATCGAATATAGAAATTAGAGGTTTGTTTTTCAGAGAGTCTTATAGACGGTTTACACCAGCAACTAAACCACGTTGCGGAAACCACCATTGCATGTTTTGTATGAAAATTTCAGACGAAACTACTTTTGCAATGTGGTTTCCAGACTGGATTTGAAAGGTACCCAGCGGGAAAAAGAATGATTCCTCAATGCATTCGTAATCCATCCCTGGGAAGCTATGAATCTAATCATAGCAAATTTTAACCAAAGCATGATCGCAGTGGGAATCACTTACTAACACATGTAAGAAAACTGCGTTAGTATTGTACCGGTCATATATGAGCTGTTATACCTTTATAAAGTGTTATATTTTATATTTCATTAATAAAAGAGGGATGGATATATAACACATAGTGATGAAGCAGCATATATGCTATATAATCACATGTGTTATATATCCATCCTACTTTCACTTAAGTGTAAGTCTGAAAATAAATACATAATTAACAAAGTAATTAAAAATGGAATAAGTAAAACATAGTTTATAATTAAATATTTTATTTATTCAACACTATTCACTATTGAGCAATTTATTTAATAAATCTTAAAATCAATACAAAACTTAACCTAAAATTATTAACTATTAAACTTATTATCTATGAAACTTATTTAACTATGATTTTATTACAAATTAACTAAATCATTTATTGACAATAATATATTCAATTAAATTAAACAAACATAGTTTCCTTAAGATATACCTAATTTTTTAACACAACACCACATAACACGCGTACTTTCGGAAATGTCAACACATTTTAATCACACTCTTTATAGTTATTGCATACGTGTGATAACTTTAAATGGGTTAGGTTAATAGGGTTGAGTATATATATGCCTATAAGATATATAAAATACATGAATTGCTTACCCCTGCATTCTGTAGAATCAAATATGAAGCGATTCATCTATGATTCTTTTAGCTTCTGATTCCAAATTTCCCGTTGGGTAGTTTCCGTAGTTTTGTATAACAAACGCAGCCCAAAATATTTTCGAAGTGAGCTTTCGCAATTGCTCTTTTTCATTTTAGATTTGTCAAATCAATAAATATACTAAAGCTGTAATAAAAATTTATAAAAGTTAAATAAATTTAGTGAATTTAATCAAGCAAATGGTTTATATGTTTATTTTCTGAAATACTACCAACAAAAACTGTTTTAAGAATATATGATTGCTTATTTGCAGAAGGATATAAGGTTTGTTCAATTATTTATTAATGAAAGGCGAAGTATTGGATTAAAATATTTCAATATAGTATATATATATATCAATATAAGCAAATTTATTTAAAAATGAAATCACCAATAAAAGACATAGTATAATCTTGGGTATACCAAGAAAAGAATGAAAACGCGTTCCACTTGCGCGCCGCGGTCATTGTGTTTGCACCTTTAAATGTACACTCCTAGAAAGTAAAATTAAAATGATTTTTTTGCATGTATGGATTAGTTAACGACTAACAAAAAAGAAACCGATAGCGACTTAAGAGTAGAAAATTAAACTCTCAAAATTTTTTACTCTCAAATCACCAGTTCCATATACTTTATATGGGACCAGAGAGCCACTTGATGAGTTGGAAAAAATAGTGAATAGTCCCTATTTAGCACGGATTGTAACAATTGTGTGTTAATGACTGTTTCCACATGAGGAAACAATTTTCCGGTAACGTTTCGTTTCAAACTGGTTTTTTGGAACAAATTTTGATCGTCGATACGGGGAAACAAGTTTCCCGGAAACATTCCATGTGCAGATAGAGCAATATAAATATGTGTGTGCATTTAATTAAATTACATCTTGTATGTGTTAGAATGTTACTCGTGATATCCAAATTTTTCTGGAAACAAATTTAACTTCGAATTTTCCAAATTTTACCTCTTACTTCTTGCCACTCTATCCTAAAAAAAAATGTTACCGGAAACTCTTTTCCTCATGTTTAAACAGCCAATGCTATTCAAGTCTCAATTTTTCAAGTAGTCCAATTAGAATTCAATTAATAAAAACAACTTAAAATACATGAATTATTATTTTATTTTTCCTTAAATTTTGCCAAAAATATAAGGGGCAACCAAAGGGCCTGCATACACGGTAGAAAAGATGTTACGAGGTACTCAGGTACAAGATAGATAGATATTATGTTACAGTAATGAACGTAAGAATTACTCTTTGTGTACATACACAATTATCAAATTGATAATTTTATGTTTCCTGAAAAAAAAAATTAAAATAAGTTTTATGTCAAGTTTGGCAGCTTTAGTAATAATTTTCTTTACATGAATTAGTCTGGATAGTAACCATGATTTGTTTATTTCTAATGACAGCACAATACGCTCTTTAGTTCGAATAATATCATAATCCTACATATTGGGAGCTTCCGGGGACCTCTTGTTCTATGTGTATGAAGGCCCAAATATTATTTCTCTTGATTGAGACATAGTTTTTTGGGAAAACGCACAAATAACCCAGCTAACAAGCCAGCTATAGGTTCTATAGAAGCAAACATACAACAATATTCCTTTGAGCGTTTTGGACAACGGTTTTATGGGAGATTTTATAGGAGTTTTGAGGCAAGTTTACACTTCAAAATATATTGACTGCAATAATTACACTACAAATATTTTAGAAAACTATAATTTGTATCTTTTAACTATTTTTATTGCATTTATAATGCATTATTATTTTCGGCAAGTCAATTTAATATAATAAGAATTAGTTGGAAAGCATAAGTTATGTATTTTTAATCAAAACATCAAACTTAAAGAACTATTTAAAATAATTGTGTCTCAGAACTGCTATAGGTCCGTCTATTATTCTGCTGTCTAAAACGCTAATCTAGACACGAAGTTATCTCTCTCACCTAAATTAGCAGTTTTAGTGACTTGTTAGATTTGTGAAACATACCCTGAGCTCAGACCCAGCAGGTATTTCCTCACATGCTTTGAGCAGCACAACCCCAGAAATATGAATACAATCAGCGGGGATTTTAGCAGAAGCATGTCCGCAGGCGACCAGCATATTCTCGTCAAATGCATAAAATTTATTTCAAATTCATTGTATAAACGTTCGCGGTAGCAAATTTGCTCCTAAACTTTCTTGCTCTTTTAAGTGTTTTAAACACTTTAACCACTTTAACTGCTTTGGTTGATTTGTGAAACACACTCTTATCTGATTCAAAATATCATTAAATATAATATATAATTAATTAATTGAATTAAAATTCAAATTAGAATTGAGAATTTTTAATTTTTATTTCTGGCTCTGGTTCCTTCTTGAATTGGTATAAAAAATTGGTATAATTTTTAGGAAATAATAAAATAAAAATCTAGTTTGTTAAAATTATTATATTTAATCAGCATTATCTTTAATATACTATAAAGTATCATAAGACTTTAGTTGTTTAGATCACTTTAATTTTATATTTAACAAATTTATGGTAAGTAACTTATTTATTTAAAAATCAACAAATATTTAAAGCAAACTATCGCATTAATTAATATATTTGATCACAGTTTGATCAGCACACAGAAATGATCACAGCTTTCTTTATATTTTTAATAAATTAAATAAAATAGAAAATTGCAGGGACTATTAATTGAGAAAATAAAAATGTATAATTTTTTGGAATTCGTACTAATGAAATTAAATTCTGAAGACTTCAGGGTGGCGCAGTTGGTAGCACTTTTATTAAATTTTAGGTTTAGACGTAAACATGTTTTGACAGTTATGTACTATATTGTATGTACTATTTTTGTAAATGTTTGTAACTTTAAAGACTCAATAAATAATAAACACACTAAAAAAGATAAGATAAAAAAGATGCTTCGGGTTTTATCCAGAATAATTATTCTTAACCAATGAATAAATAAGTCCTTAAAATGAATACAGATATTAGTGATAATTTATTAGTCAGAAGTGAAAGTGAAGATGACCAAATTAGCTTATTTTCAAATTCTGCTTCGATGAATTCAGTTAATAAATTTCTTGAAGCATTCAAAATACCAGAAAATTCAACACCAAAAGCAAATGACCTAGATAATAATATGAACTCAACGAAAATAAGTACTAGTAAGTAAACATGTTTATCAACAATATTCTCATTGAAAGCAATAAGACTGAAAAATAATGTTTAGAATTATCTTTATTTAGAATTATTCCTTAGCGTCTCGCGCTTTAATTTCCATTAAGTTACCTTTCCAAATATGTATAAGTTACACAATAGAATTATATTGTAAAATATTGAAAAACTTTTTTTGGTTAGCTAACAATTGAAGGTTTAGAACTTTTTAAATATTGTTTACGCATTTAGATGTTCGTGTTACGTAACCATATGTTTTTCGCTGGAGTCCATGACCCTGAATAACAAAGTATGCGCTGCTATTGCGGCAGAATTGAAGGGATGATCTTGGATATTGACGTCGTAAAACGTCGTAACCTTAAGTTCGTAAAGCGGGTGATGCATTTTCTTTAGCCATAGCTAGAACAAACATTTTTGTTTCATGAGGATTATATAGTTAATATTAAAATATTAAATTTTCAATATTAAATTGCAATATTAAAAATTTCAAGTACAACAAAAATTTTGAAGTGTCCTTTTACCATAAATGATACTCATGAAACAAAAATGTTTGTTCTAGCTAAGGCTAGAGAAAATGCATCACCCGTTTTAAGACCTTAAACGATAGGCGACTGAAAATCGCCTTGGTCTGAAGAAGGCTTAGGGCAACGGCGAATTTATCCATCGAAGTCGTGCGAACTATAATTGATAAAAGGCTAGGGCGTTTGAAGAAGCCAAGGGTGGACATTTTGAATAAAATTTTATATATTAAAACCTAAGACCATGTTAGCATGGAATAATGATCTTTTCTTCTTTTGCGACATTTCAAAACATCTAAATGATTTGAATATTCAGCTTCAAGGGAAATACCAGCTTATATTTGAAATGTTTGCAGCAGTGAAGGGTTTCAAAATGAAATTGAACCTTTTCAAAACTCAACTGCTGCAAGGCGAATTAAGTCACTTTCCCACTTGTGCACTGCATATTCCTCAGCATTAAAAACAACAACTTCAAATATGAATATCTTTACCAGAAAATTTTTTTAAAAATTGCTTTTTAACAAATACTCCCACGACATTTTTCCCTCTTCTAAGCAACAAAAGTGGAAAAGCAAGCCCACATTTGCGCTCTGCTCTACAATGTGTCAAATTTATTTATTAATAAATATGATCTTTATTTAACATAATAATGGTTATTTACATATCAGGAAACTTAGGAACGTGTATGATAAGCGGTAGTTCTATTACTTTTAAAACCCAAAATTTTAGCTACCTCCTTAAATAAATTGGATTGGAACTGCTACCTAGGTACTCCGAAACGAGCTACTCATTCTCGGCATAAAGCATCTGCACAAGATTCAGCAGTGCAATCCGCTAAAGTTATAGCCTCAGGCTAACGAGAGAATCTATCAATTATTGTAAGATAATATCGGTAATTTTGCGAAACTGGTAGTGGTCCTATAATATCTAAGTGAATGGTATGGAAGCGAGAGGAAGTTAGTTCAAACATATTTGGAGGATTTTTGACCTAGAGGTTTTACTCTTTTGACAATCCTCGTATGCTCTAGCCAAATCATAAACATCCTTATTGATAGATGGCTAAAAGAACTTTTTAATTACCATTTTATTTGTGGTTCTTATGCCAGGGTGAGCTACATTGTGAATAGATTTGAAAGCATCATATCCAAATTCCTTTTGAATGTAAGGACGAGTTTGGTTCGAAGAATTTTCGAAATATATATTACTGTCTGAACCAAATACAGGAAGTTGAGTGAAAACAAAGGTTCCGTCATTTAAGAAATTTTGCAAATCTCATCTGTTTCCTGAGCTTGAGCGAGAGCTTCGAAATTTAATGATGAAGCACAAGTGATTTCATTAATACGTGATAAAGTATCAGCTACTATATTATCACTTCCGGAAATATATTGAATGTCGGTCGAAAATTGCCCCACAAAATCGAGATTTTGCGATTGACCAGGCGAAGCTTTTTCTGGGTTTTGCTTAAAAGCAAAGATAAGAGGCTTATGATCCTTAAATATCGTGAATCTACGACCTTCTAGATGATAACGAAAATATTTTACACCAAGGTATATTGCCAGAATTTTGCGATCATAAGCGCTATAATTCTTTTAAGCGGTGTTTAATTTTACGGAAAAAAATGCTAACGGTTGCCAACACGTATCTATGTACTGATGCATAGCGCACTAACAGCGGAAGACGATGCATCAACAAAAAGCGCCAAACTAGCATTAGCGTTAGGAAAAGCTAATAAAGTAGCTTCGCAAAGCTGATGCTTGACCAACTCAAAAGATTTAATTGATTCTTCATCCCAATTAATTTTGTTACGCCCTTCTTTTTTGCTTCCTGTTAAATATTTGTTGAGCAAAACCTCATGTTGAGCTGCATTATTTAAAAAACGTCGATAAAAATTTATCATACCTAAAAACCGTCTGAGATCTTTAACGGTTTCGGGAAGTTTAATATTTCTAATTCCCTCTACTTTATCAGGTAATGGCTTGATGCGATTAGAACTGATGAAGTGTCCAAGAAAATTTATGCTCGATCTTAAAAAACAATACTTATTTAAATTGAGAACCAATCCATGCTTTTTAAAACATATGAAGATTTCCTTAAGATGCTCCTGATGTTCTTCGTTAGTCTTGGATGCCACTAAAACATCATCAAGATAGACGAAACAGAACGTTAAACCATTCAAAACCCAATTGATAAATCGCTGGAATATTTGTGCAGCATTACACAAGCCGAATGTCATCCTATTGAACTCCAAAAGGTCCACAAGGTTTTAGGTTTAGTTTTAGGTATATCCTCGGGATCAATTGGAATTTGATAATACGCTTTTGGTAGATCATTCATAAAGCTGCTTTGCAAAATCATGTATTAGAGGGATAGGGTAACGGTCAGGAACTGTAATGGCATTGAGTCGCCTGTAATCCCCACAAGGTTGCCACCCACCATCTTTCTTATTAACTTGATGTAGAGGTGAAGACCATGAGCTGTTAGATGGTCTACAAATCCCTTCACGAAGGAGGTAATCAAACTCTTGTTTTGCAGCTTGCAATCTTTCCGTAGATAACTTCCGAACCTTAGAAGCTATAGGATTTCCCGAAGAGGGAACGAAGTTAACAAAAGGATTTAATGAAGCGTCCAATAAAAGTGATAAACTTGTGGACGAACCATCCGAAAATTCGCATAGACAATTTAACGATGTAAGAAGATCTATTAGGAGTTTTCTTGACAAATCCACCACTTATGGCAGAGGAAATCAGCACCAATGATAGGCTTAATAACTTCAGCAATGATAAAATTCCATGAAAAATTTCGGCGGAGACCTAAGTTAATGTTAAGAATTTGCGACCGAAAGTATTGATGGTTGCGGAATTTGCTGCTGTGTGTAAGGTTTGAGGGAGGTAATCTTCTTAATGAAGATGCAGGAATAACCGAAACTTCAGCTCCAGTATCAATTAGGTAAGTACGTCCCAAGATTTCTCATAAACATTTAAACGGCTTAAAAGATTGCCCTTGTTAACCGCCGTTGAAATTGTTGGGTAAATTAGTTTTTTGACTTAGATAGACTAGCGAAAGAACAAGGCTGAACACATTTGGAAGCCTTAGTCCCAAAACGGTGGTAATACCAACAAAAATTGTATTTAACGGGACTTTTAGATCTGTATCGATTTCTTGATTTAGACCTCTAATGTCTATTAAGAGAGAAGAGAAAATCTAAACGATCTGCTAAAGATTGCATTGAATTATCAAGAGAATAAGCAAGAACGTCAGGTTTGGTATAAATTTCCGAAATTTTATCCGCACAATCTGATAACTCCCCTAAACTTCCACGATTGAAAGATAAAATAGCCTGAGTATGCTCAGGAAGGCGTTGAAGCAAAAGTGACAGTAAAAGTTCTTCAGAAATCTTTTTTGTGAAGTAAGTCCTGCCAGGTCAAACTGACACTCTTAACGGCAGAACCAAAGTTGTGGGTTATTTTGCCAAAAAGAAGGGGGTTTGATAGCAACAGCATTCCAATTAGTTGAATCTCCGTTTAGAGACATGGTTAGGAATTACAATTGTATACTCTAACTAAATGATATATCAAAAGAAACAACAAAAAAACAACCTTGATATACTCCTGTCTGCTGTATAATTTTCAAAAACGTCTTTTTTGCTTAAAATTATCTTTTTTCTAAAAATTTTCTTTCTTCTTTTTCGTTTTTCTTCTTTCATTTTTCTTAAGCTTACTTTTTGTGTCTCTTTTTTAAACTTCTTTCTTTTCTTTTTTCTTTCAACGATATTTTGCTGTCGGGGTCACCAATTGTGGGAGTCGTAGTTGTGAGCAATATTTTCTCTATATAGTATGTTAACCACTTTTTATATATATTATACTTTGACGAATAATTAAATAGAAGCCACTATTTCAACTATTTTTAATTACATTATTATTTAATATTCTTTGTACTATAAAATAATATTGAATTATAAGAATTGATAATTAACTTAATTGTTTATAGAAAATTTAGCTTATTGAAATATAGAGGTCCGTTAACGATTCAACTAATAAATTAATTAATTTAAATTATATGTCAAAGTTGTAATGAAAAGAATCATGACCTACTTGGCACATTATTTAAATCGCGGGTAAGTATGTTAAAATTAAATAATTTTTAAAAATAACAAAAAAATATGTGCTATCGCCACAAAATGAAAGAATCTATTTTTTTGAAATCTCAAAAATTTTAATCAAGTAAAAAGAAAAATCATGTTTTATATCATAATAAACTACATACTAGCGTTTTTTTCGCATTGTACTTGCTGTTCCAATATATTACGAATTCGTTGTAACTCATATGAAACTTTTGTTATCCGTCTAGTGTTAATTGAAAAAATTGACGTATACTCTGAGTTATAGTCGCACGATTGTCAGATTGATGAGAACAAAACTTCTCATTCTCACTTCTCATCGAGACAGAATCCCAGCCCAGTTGAAAATTTTCTTTAAATACAATATAAGAAATCCTTACTCGGTAAGAAAACTGCACTATAACTTGCATATCATTCATTGATACCCTACCTAGGGTCATGGATCCTTTAATATATACCCCGAAAAGAAAAGGAAGACAACCGGAGGATTTCTTAAAATTATTATTTAAATATTTAGCTAATTTTGTACCACTAACGAAAGGATTTTATTTTCAAGTTCACTCACCAACAATGCTTGTTCACGTTTAGTTAAAATTTTTGAACGACCTGCATTATGATGATTGTTACATACATATTATACATTTTATTTTTTTTTAACATATACTGAACCGTCGAATTAATTCTATTTATCACTTCACTTATTTCTTTATATGATTTACCTCCGTTATGTCAGTGTAATATTAGCCTTTTCATATACACAGAGAGTTTACGCCACCGTAAGTGCGATGGAATGCATAAAAATATTCTAAATACGTTCGATTTTAGTATATTACAATATATATCCAGATGAATGAAACAAAAAGAAACTATAGATATATTCCTGTCATATTATCAGTTCCCAGCTATGCTACTTCTCCAAATTAAGCATGTGTACATCAATAATATCAGTTCGGATACGAATGACTGGAAGCCACTGCTTGCATTTGACACAAGCACAATCGTTAGAAATATTAAGGAGTTTAATTTACCACATCGCCATCAGGTAAAACTAACTAGCACAAGGGATCCGTCTGATACCGTAAACTACAAATATGAGTATCGTCGGAAACGTGTTAAAATTATAACTATCCTTAAAATACTGAAAATAAATAAATAATAATGGTTCGGATTTCGACGTTTAGTTCTATTGTATATCACATTGCAAGCTCAAAACGTCTTCATTGGCCATGTGCGATTAGTAAAATAACTGTATAGATATTACACGAGGGTCAAATCACCCTTGAAGTCCGTAAGAGTGTAAAAAAAATGTAGCTTTGAAGCCTTACCCTTTTTAGAAGTAATTCGCCTTTCGGGTAAAAAACCCTTTTTATTTTTCTCGTCAATATTTGTCATCTAGCTCTGTCTTTCAATGTAATCTAGCTTTGCTAGCATGAAAGTTTTCATCCAAGATATGTATTTGTTTTTATTTTAACATTATGATAATAACTTTTTTAATTTTTCTCTTTTTTTATCTTTAGCAATAAAATATTTTTTAATTATAAGAGATTTATGATAAAAATTTTGCACTGGAGATATTTTATGCTCATTTCTCACACCCATTTTTTACTTCCTACTTTATTTGGGATAAATCGATAAATATATGTCAGCCATACTTGCTAAAGTTCCACATTGCTAAGTCGTCACTGAATGTACTTGAGTGAAAATTTGAGTTTATTTTGTTTTAAATCAAGCTAGTATAAAATTCTTAGTTAAAAAATAAATTTTTAGTGAAAATTGAAGTGATTCTTTATTAATCGATAAAAATAATATAATATAATAATCAAATACTTAGGGTGAAAATATTTTTTTGGTTTTCTATCACTAAAAACCTATATTTTTCAGTAAATATAATATGTTTATGTTTTGGAAATAGTAATATTGTTTTTTGGTAACTTGCAAGCATACAATACAAGATTAGGAAATATTTTCTTCGTTTTTCTATAGACATAGATTTTGTATGGTTAAAATGAGTCATTATTTTTCCGTAATCTCTTCCGATTTTCATAATTTTTTTCAGGATATTTGCACACATAACTCTTTATTTTTATTGTTTTAATTAATAATGTTTATTACCACCAAGCGTACTTATGTGTTGGCAATAACAATTAAATTGTCATGTGTTAGACACCTAGTTATAGAAAAGTTTTATTGGAAAGAAATGGTATTAAGTAGTGTAAAATTAGATTTTCGAAAAATTTCTAGCTTATTGTTAGATTTCCAAAAGTCTTAAAAAATTTCACACCACAGATTCCGTTGTATTCTGTGAAATGCACTAAATATTCATTAGTTAAATATTCCATGTAAAAAAATGATGACATGACATATACTTTTAGTGAAATCTTCCTCAATTATTATTTAAATTTAACTTTATTTGTTTTGGAATGTCAAAGTTTACAACAAAAATATTGTTATTATTTAATATGAATAGTTAGTAGCTAGTTTTTTTTTAAAATTCCAAATGATCTTTTGTTTTTTTCTTATGGAAACCGCAGCCATAAATTTTGTGAAAAAATTAAAAGATAAAAGACCAAATATACCCTTAAATCTGTGGTAAACATAACTAAAACTTTGACCCAAACTAAATTGAATTTTCAATCTCAAAAATTTTGATTTCAATTTAAATGTTATTTTACTTCTACGTTGTCATTAGTAACAGAATGATTTATATTTTTAAATAAGATTTACTATATAGCAAGAAAAGGAAATATTTTTTCATGCAAAATGGAAGTTATTTAAAATGCCTTCTTTGGCTAAAATAAAAAATACAACTAAATTAATAACATTTATAATAAAAGTAATAACAATATAAAAATAATGCAAAACAATTCGAATACAATTGCTGTTCCAAAACCACAACATAATAATGAAGATTTAGTCGGTGGCGTACAAGATACTATCTATTTGTGTAATTTTCGAGTTTCAGTAGATGGTGAATGGTTATGCCTTAAAGAATTACAAGATCTGGAATTGTTGGATAATGGTTCTACAAAACAGACAGGTGTCAACAGTAAAACTACATCTGGAACATTAGTTAATTTTGGTATTGAAAATAAACAATTTGATGGTGAAGGCTTAAGTAAACACGAACGTGACTGGCTTTTCTATTATTGTAGGTGGCTTTTTTTAAAAAGCTTATTTACTTGGTTCTTAAATATTTTATTTTATTACTATATAATTTGCAAAAAGTACACACAAATTTTTTCTTTAGAAAGCATAAGAAGACAATTACATTGGTGTATATTATTTTTATAAATGAACTAGTATTTTCTAATTCTATTTCTATCTCTAATAATTCATGCTAAGCCCCCAGCATAATTATTTTATCAATATACTTTCTCATTGAATAATTTTATAAAAGTTTTTTGTTTTTTAGTCGAAGTATAACTTAGAATATAACAAAAAAAGTTAAATAATTTCGTTTATGTTAAATTTTTGTACTTATAATTTTTCCTGTTGCTTTTTTAAATATTTTATTTAAAAAAACCATATTTATTTTTTCTCCAACAGAGATTATAAATGCAATTATGTTCATAACTTTCCATATTTTCCATAGTCAATTCAATACTTAACCAGAAATAAATGTAAAGTATATACGATATAATACTCGATAGACTAAATTGGTAACTTTGATGAAAAAAATCCAATGTAAAATTTGCAATATCTAATATTGTAAAAATTCTTGTATATGTAAGCCAAACTTTAGTTAAATCAGCTTCGTTCTGTGTGGAATGGAAAAAATCAATATAAGCAATGTAGTTTTTAAATAAATTCATTTTCACCAATAATATTCCGCTTAACAGCATTGAATTTAAAATGCACATAACAACTAAATGGACAAGTCGACATTTTCTAAAAAATTCAATGGAAAAATTTTTGAATATCCGCTGTCGATATACTGCTGGTGGTTTGTTATAGCTATAGATTTTTCTAAATTCCGTGATGTTATTAATCTAAAATAAAATTATAAAATTTAATTACTATAAAACTTGATTATATTTTCGTGCAATAATATGCCGAATTAATTGATAAAATATTTAAAAATTCTTTAAAGTTTATGTGATCCTACTTCTTTCTTTATTATCGACTTAAAAATATGTTGTTTCTATCGCTGGTGCTAGTTATAAAAAGCTTATCAAAGACTGTACCTTTTTTAAACGTAATAATAAAACTATTTTTCTACTAAATCTCTTCTGATGAGCTAACTCTACACAGGGATTCTCTTATACTTAACAAATTTTAATCCCCTTCACATGAAAATTAATCATTGGGCAGTAGTGAAAATTTTCTTAAAATTAAGATACAACCCTGCAGTTAAAATTCAATCTTTGCATGTTTTTGTGTATCAAACTAACATGCAGAAATGCTAAATCTTATCTTCCAACAACCCGGATATTTAACATTGGGATCAAATTGAAAAATGCATGCAAGGAGTGAATTTTAGGCGCTCTCTGGGTACACAAATGGAGAGCGTTCATTAAGAGAAACTAAAAACTAGTCGTAGGTAAATTTATTTACATGAGTTTGAGTGAAATAAACTACCATAAAAATTATATAGTAAGATGCTCGTTAAAATTGAATTTATTCGTTAAATTAAATGTTGTCGTGTTAAGCTTATAATTTTTATTAAATGTTTTAAATTGTAATTTTTTAAATTAAATACTCAATAATTTAAAAGGAGGAGGTTTTAGGTAAACATTACCTTAAATTTAACAATCGGTCTAAATTTAAAACGAAGTAGAAATATACAAATTTGTCCATACTGTTGTGGGAATAAATGAAATTATTCAACGGAATCGTTGAATTTATTCATTCTGCAATATAGTATGCCATTGCATGTATTGAGATTTTATTGAGATTTAAAAAGTGACGCACCAATCATATAGGACGAGAGCAATTTGATGACTTGGAAAAAATAGTGAATAGTCCTATTTTACCCGTTCTTAACAGATGGATGAACACACTTTCTAACTACACAGAAAGCCATTTTTGTATGGAGAACTGTGTATGTACATAGATGGCTGGAAATGTGTAGTAACTACAGCCTTTTAAAGTCTGTAGACACAGAAAATTGAGATCTATTGTGAATTTTTTCTTATTGAAAATTCCTGTTTTGTGTATCTCCAGCTAGGTTTACTTCACTAATATGCATTGCTTAACTTTATAAAATAATTTACCAAAATAAATTGAAAACTCTTAACTTTTCTTTAATTTTCTTAGTTAAAACACTTAAAACATTTAACAATCTGATTTGACATTTGACATCATATGTTTTGAGATTTAGACGCCATGTTTCTTTTGTCGTCATGTACAGACTTTGCCTGTTAAGAACCGATTTTTTTGTATGGAAGACTACAAGGTTGTACATAGCGCCTGTTAAGAACGGGTATTATATAAATGCTCTCAATTATATGTACCCCGAGAGTGCTTAGAATTCTCTATAGTTAAGCATTTTTTTTCTTATCAGATCCCAATATGCTGAATAGCTTGCAATTTGAGAAGGTGATTGGCCCAAACACAATGACGCGCTTTGCGTTGTGAAACGCATTTTCATTCCGAATTCCTAAATTCAGCTATATAAATTCTTATAGCTGTGACAGCTGCCGCAAACCGCGTTAATGTGTTTGGGCCATGAGTTTTACCTTTTATTTCCGAGTTTGAGTCCAGAATAAGCAGGGCAGAACTAATACACATTTAGTACTATGACATTTGAAATTAATGACTAATTTTTATGATCATGAAATTAATTCTAGACATTACTTAAAACAGATTGTGCTATCAAAATTGGAATTATTTTGCTTTATAACAACCTTCCTATTAAACTATTTTATTTTGATTTTCACTTATTAAGTGTAGCGATTTTGAAAATATGACTTATCCGCTTTTTCTATTAGTTATTTAGCTTTGCAAAATCTTGTAAATTTATTTATCTGGTGATGTCGTTTTAGCTTTATTGGGATATGGTTGTTTTGATTTTATTTATATAGAGATCGAGTCTACATTTTACTGTTTATTGATTTGATTTTAGTAATTTTATTCGTCTAGTTTTGTTGCGACTTTATCAGCTTAAGCAGACTGTAGTATTGTGCTTTTTTGCTAATATATAATTATAATAATTCAAAACTACTTACTATTCCATAAATGTTTATTAGAATTATAACAAACTGCGGCATAGGTATAATTTGCCATTTAACCTTATTAAATGTATTAGTTACATTATCCACCCATTTAAAATAATTTATTTTTTTTAGATATATTTCTGGAATATTATTCCAGTAGTCTCGGTTAGATCTGCCACTAAGCAATGAACATTTGGTCATCATAAACATACAATTTTTAGATTCAATACAATTTAGGAAACTCTTAATTTTGAATTTTACAAGCTATGTCAAAATAACAAATTTCATTTGTTCACTGTTCGAAATCTTTCAATGCTAACTTTGATATAATTTATTCATTTAAATAATTTATATTTTTTTGATTGTATCCAAACCTTACGGCTAGAATCTTTAATGGCCTATAAGTAGTTTCGGCTTTAGTTTGATTTTGGTTGAACCTGAAGCTGTTGATGGTGTTTTTCAATTAAATTAGGAATTGCATACTATGAAATTAAAATGGAATATACGTTTGTGTCACAAGAATGGAAAGAATATAACCATCTTAGCCTTGATTATTAATTTTTTCATTATAGGCCGCGAGTCAACTTTCGTTGGCACACTGGTTTTCAATTACAGTACGAGCAGTGGCATTTCGGACAGACGGGGGGAAATCAAAAGTTCGGTTTGATTTTTAATCAAATTATCTGTTTTCCAAAGATTATCCACTTGTGACTTTCCTGCTTTGAATGTTAGACTTAATAAAATTATGAACTTCGTAGAAGTGTTTTTTTCTAGGCTGATAGGATCGCCAAGTGTGATTATTTAGTGTTAAAATATGTGAAAGTACTTCTTTATCTAACGAAAGAAGGTCCTAAAGTCAAATAAACCTGCAAGCTTTTAGAAATTAATGTGAGAATATAAGTTGATCGATTCTTTGCAGCTTTATAGCTTTGTTTGTAATTAATTTTAACGTCATTGTGTAATACAATATTATCAATCATGAGCTTGCATTTAGGCAATGTATTTCACATGCCGGATGCTTTGCAAATGATGCACGTCTGTGTAATGCATGTAGACATCTTCAAAGCGAAATAAGCAATTCTTCCATTTAATAGCAATTCAAGACTGGGACGGATGACGCAAAAATTAAAGCTATGTCTTAACGAAGCCAGGCTTTGCTATTCATAGAAATTATACTGCCTTACGCAGGGCAACGAAATTTTTCGAAAATTTCGAAAGTCCGTTGTACCTTTTATTGCTCATATGAGCTGCCAGCTTCATATGACACACTCCATTTGGACGCATTTAAGATTTCTCCTGTTGTTTTAAAAAAAACTCACTTGTGCCTGTCTGACGTAATTAGTCAAAAACTTTTTGAAGTGTAAGGATTTGGAATAAATCAACAGTTTACTTTGTTACTATTTAATTTCACTAAGCGAGCAAAAAAAGTACATTATACATAATTACATTATTATAATTTATAGTTATATTTGAATATTAATTATTGTAAAACTATTATGCAATAATTATTTTTTATCATTTATTGTTTCCCAACTTGAGGAATGTAGTTTACTTTTAGGTCTTTCATGAACAATTTGTAAATCACTTTTTTTACTTACTGGCATCTAAAAAAAAAAATTTTAGTTATTTATAATATTTAATTGAAATTAATATCTATACACCAATTTGTAGTGTCTTTTCTTCATTAGGTAAATTATTTTTCTTTAGTAATGAAGCAGTTGTTACAACAGTTTTCTTACTAATTGAGAATTTTTTCCCCTTACCATTATATCTTTCCTGCAATTTTTTTGATAAAACAGGGATATTTTTAGTTTTGACGCGTGTATTTACTGGGCTAGAGACTTCAATTTCAGACTCTTGATCTGTTTCTTCAGTTAATTTATGACGTGACCTAGTTGCTTTTGTTGTTGTTATTATTCTTGTTGGCTTAATTTCTTGTTCTGACTTATTTTGACGGCCGCAGCATGCAGGAAAATATTTTCTTTCACTATTATTAATTTTTTCATCTTTTGACGTTACCAAAGATGGATTATTTTTTTCTGTATACATATTTAAATTTAGTTATTTTGTATTAATTTCTAAAAAACTATTTTAGAATCTATATTTTATAGTTGATATTGTTTATGTGTAAGTCAAATGCAAGTCCTATATTTTCTATAAAATAACTATAACTTTAACTTGCAAAGTTTATGTTAAATTGTTGTTGTTTTCAAGAGAATAATGTGCGATAATTTTTGGATTTAATAGTATTGAGAAGAAAACTATAGATAGTAAAGCAAATAAAATTTAATAAAACTCGTATATTACATGAAAAAGGATTAGTAATCTGCCTACAATCTGCCTATAACGTAAGACAAAAAGCTTAAAAATAGCTACGTAGAGTTTTTTCTTGTGTAAAATATTAATGTATTGGGAATTCGGTATATCCAACATAGAATAAACGATTTCTCTTATTTATTTTAGAGTTATATGCATGTATATGTATATAAAAACTCCAAAATAACGTTATAAACTTGTCTAAATTCAACCAGAAATGAAACCATTGGATTCATTCATGATAATCCGGTCTCAAATTAGGTGAGAATATCACCTAAAAAATTAAAACTAAGTCCTTTATATACTCTTTATTCTTTAAATATATTTTAAAAAAGGAGCTTAACAAAAAAAATATTAAAAAAAAATAGTAAAACGTTAAATAACCAGGGTATACTGACAATTTTTTAAAGAATTAGGTACCTGCTATTGTTGATTTTTTTTTTCTTTTGGATCCGTTTGTTGAAAATACCGATGAACTTTCCTCATCAATAACAAATTCTTCATCAATAGGATTGGCCTTGTTAGAATAACGTTTTTTTCGGAAAATATTGAATTTATTAAAAAAACCTTCTTTATGTTTCCCATTTTTATTTATTTTTGAATTTTTTGCGTTTTTCCCTTTATTTATTCTTTTTTTCAAAATAGCAATAATTAATATTATAAAAAATAAAATTAATATTATTGATATTGTTATTATTATATAGAATTTCTGTTTTCTTTGTAATTTTGTATTTATATCTTCATATTCCGGAAAATCATTTTCTAAATTATCTTCAGCATAACTTCCAAATATTTTTGAAAAAAATCCGTCATTTAATTTATTATTAATACTATGTTTTATTTGTAAATTAGTGCTTTTAGATGATATTTGTTTTCTATTTTGAGTGAAACTCTCTTCATTATATGGAATTTTATGTTTTGGTATATTTAATGTTTCTAAAATTCGTAATATACCTCCTAAACCGGGATATATAATTTCATCATTTAAATGTATTTCAATATTACTATCTAGCCAATCTTTAAAACGATTATTAAACTCATTTTGATCGATTCCTTGATATTGATAGCATTTAGTCACTGCTACAAAATACCTCATTAATATATAAGCAGTTGAACGTAAATTAAATATTCGTTTTTTTTTAAATGGTAACCATATATTTGTTAAAAGTCCTTTATCCTCAGACTCTAATTTTGGTAACGATACAATTAAAGTTTTATCAGTATTACAATCTTCTAACATCAAACTAACACAAGCTGCTGGACTGTTTTCTATATTTGTTTCAATCATGAAACCTAGCGATTCAATTTTGAGATCGAAATTCAAATAATGGGTATATGAATCTTTCCAGTTATTTCCGTTTGTATTTAGAAATTGTTTACATTTTTGAAATAATTTATTAACATTTTCCGTAGTTGTAAGAGTAACGACTCCGCCATAAAATGACAATTTTACTAAGGGTAATAAGTAAAAATTCAAGTATCTGTAATGCAAAAATTTTTTAAAATTATCAAATGTACAAAGAAAAATTATCTGTTGTTAAATTTACCCGCCCAATGAATCATAAAATGCTTTTTGTGCGATCGTTTTTGCTTCGCCCTCTGTTGCTCTTAATATTATTTTATTTACTGCAAAAAAATATTGCATCAAAATGTCCACTAAGTTATCATCCAATAATAATTTAGGTAAGTTTTTAGGAACCAAAGACTATAAATTAAAAAAAGGTTATGAAATTTTCAAGTAATGCAAAAATTTTCTTTTAGTTTAACCTACAAAGAAATCAAACCGTAAACAAAAAATGTTTATTGTAAGCAACATTATTTTTAAATTAATTTAGAATCAAATTGGTTAAAAATCAAAACTCAAGAATAATATTTCTAATATTTCTAGTTCTAGCTACATTTTTCTTTATGTGTGCCATATTGATATCCCCAAAGATACTAAACAAATTATGCATCTTTTTTGAAAAGTATTTTTTCCAGTATTTTTCATATTGTTTCATTCTGGTGACTCATTCCTCTGTAATATATATAACTAAATAAAATATCCGAAAATATTAAAGGTTTTTTTTTCATACAAAAGAAGTTATTTTCACTAATAATTTGGTTTTTTTTAAAGCAATCTTGTAATTTATTTTTTTAAATAATACAGAAGGTATTATTCAAAAATTTTGAAAGCCAACATTCAATCATCCAATAAAGTCGCCCATCCAAGGGCTTCCGAGTTAATTCGCCCAAAGATTTATATATATAAAATATTTTCTAATTATCATGCCATCAGGTAGAGCAGATGGCAGGTACTGATGATCATATTCAGATGTTCGAGGATTCGATTCTTCATCGGGCCAAGTTTTTTATTTATTTATTTTCTTGTCAATTTATAAATAAACTCAATATTAAATATTATTTAATAATTTTATAATAGTTTTAATTTAATTTTAAGATATAATCCAAAGAATTAGAAAATTTTTTTCTGTGTTTCAATGTTAATTGTAATTTTGAATATTTACAAACATTCTTTTTCAAATACTCAAAAAACAATCGGAATAAATTACCAGTGCTGCACAATAGAAGCATTTAGGTGAAAATCAAATAAGGGTAGCCATACACTATTATTGACAGCTTTTCTTTAAATTTTTCTTTCTAATATTAAAATTATTTGTTTTGTTAGTTGTTAGCTGCTAGTTAAAAAATAGGGTTTCGGGGACTCTATGAAGAGTATATCAAGAAAAATGTATTATTTTGAAATAAATTTTCTATCTTAACAATATCAATGTCGATCTGCTTAGATCGTAGTGCTTTCACTTCACTTCCAGTAGAATAGTAATACTAATAAAATCATATTGATGTGCAAATTTTTCATTACGGATATTAGCCAATGGGCCAAAAAATTTGGGAGAGTAAGTTCACTTCACGTTGATTTTAAGAAAAAACATTTAATTACGAGATACATCATGCAAACATTATAAACTTAAATGTGAACTTTTTAACTTTTTTAAAATTAGTATTAACTATAATAGTGATGTGAATTTTTAAAGAAACTTTTGATAACCAATGAAATTATTTTTAAATATAAGCATTTTTATAATATTAAATTTTCAAAGCTAATCGGAAATTCTACCTCGAACTCTTTTCGTGTTGCAAGTAATGCAATATCTTCAGTTGTAAAACATTTCTTTTCATTTTTACTTCCACTAAAAAGATTTGAACCAACAAAATCTTGTGTTGAAATTTTAGCAATTGACCCTAATTTTTGATTGCTCTCCTGTTGATCAATACAATCATAATCATAATATACATCTTGCATGCCACTGTTTATAAACAACGCTAATATATATATATAAATATAAGTATTCATGTTTTAGGGATTTGTTTTGTTTTTTTTACTACAATAATTGACGCATTATTCATTGCTAACTTGATTGATTTATAATTACAGCCAGGGATCCAGCTGCAATAGAACGTAGTAATTTGGTGAATATATGTAAACTAGTTGTTAAAGAATTACTCGAGCAATCGCTTCGTTTTGGACGAATGCTGGATTCAGATTATTTACCATTGCAACATTTTTTTATAGTTTTAGAACATGTGTTAAGACATGGATTACGTCCAAAAAAGGTGTATTTTCTTTTAATCAATAATAGTAAAACCATATAAAAGTAGCAAGTTTTTTTGCTTATATTTTAGGGATTACTTGGACCAAAGAAAGAACTATGGGATATATTACAAATAGTTGAAAAATATTGCTTAGAGGCACAAGATATTACGGCAACTGTACGTGATTTGCCAACAGTTAAAACTTATACTGGTCGTGCAAGAGCTTGGCTTAGAATTGCTTTAATGCAAAAGAAACTAGCTGATTATTTGCATGTACTTATAGAACAAAGAGATGAAGCTTTAGCAGAATATTATGAACCACATGCATTGATAATGAGTGATGAGGTAATTTTTTTTGAATGATTTAATTTGTTATGTGAATTCACATTTGAGTATAATGCAAAAATTGATTTAAGCTAGTTAAAATAAAATCAAATTCAATCCAAACGAAAAGTATTATTAAGAAGAAGAACTTTGTATAAGTTTTTTACAGTTAATTAAATTAAGCAAAGAAAAACAATTATTTTCACAAATATCAGTACATGAGCGATACTTATCTGATCTTTATGTTTGTGTTGCAACTTATACATTAAGTGTAACACTTGTCCGCATGAAGAAAATTCGTCATTTCACAATCAATCATCAATAGCCAAATGACGAAAATTCGTCATTTGTATATTGCAGTAAGTAATTCTACGAAAAAATTGATTTCAGCTTTAGTTGCGTCGTATGACGGTGTAAGCGCAAAAAAAATGTTAAACGAAATAATCGGTACTATGTAAGAATTTTGTTTATAGTTCGTGTTGCTTCTACAAAAAGTGTTGAAAAGAGCCGGCATTTGGTAAATGGCGGTGCAAAAAATTGCCGGACAAATATCTGTTAAGTCTTAATTAGGGCGTACGACACCTCAAATGTTTTATTTATGTTAAATCTCGGCGTTTAATAGTAGAATTTTCATTAAAAGAAGAAATATAATAAAAATAAAATTAAAAATATTTGAATATTAAAAAATTTTTTACAGCTTGATTTGCATTAACTAAGTCAATTAATTAATTTAACCTCGTTCAAAAAAAGATTTAACTAAAAATAATTAAAGTATTACCAATTAAAAAAGGTTTTGGAGCACTAACTATAGCTTTTTTTGATATTCTCTCCGTAATTGGAACACTATAAACTTGTATAAACTATAACTATGTTTACAAAACAAAAAATTCAGTTTTGTTATGTGGTGATACTTAATCAGTAACTCATTGTATCTATTCTTATATTCCTACTATTAGCTTGCATAATGTACAAATTTTCAAACGTTAATAAAATCTTTACTATTTATCCAATCAAGTTCAAATAAATTTTTTTTGAGCTGGCAGTAGATGATAATTGATGTTTATACAGTTAAAATTCTATGTCTACTGTTAGCTCATAATGTCCAATATCCTTTTGTAATTTTTAATCGTTAATAAAACCCTTTTTTACTCATCCAATCAAGTTCAAATAAGTTTTGTTGGCAGTGCATGACAATTTATGTTAATACAGTTAGTCAAATATGATTCTTATTGTTAGCTCATAATGTCCAATATCTTTTTCAAATTTTCAGTTGCTAATAAAATCTTTTGTATTTTTTTTTATTAATCTTTTTTATTATGATGTTAATATAGTTAGTTCAATTATTATTTCATTAATTATATTTCATAAACTACTTTTTAATTTTATACGAGGAAAAAACTTCAGAAAAATCAATAAAATGAATTCCGAATTTAGAAAAAAGAAAAAACAATCTAACTGAATGGGAATGGATGAGAAATATAAGTTGAAATATACTTTAAAAAATTTTTTTTTATATTACTTCTTAATTTGATAATTTCAGCAGCCTGAAGAAATAGTTTTTTTGTAAAACTTATTTCCCCGAACTATTCGTGTTACTTATAAAAACGGAAATAATGTAAAATTACAAAAAAAAACCACACTTGATGACACTATTTTATAGTTTTTAATTCTTACAATATTTAAAAATGATTTTTATTTAAACTTACAGGTAATGATTATAACCGGCATATTAGTAGGCTTAAATGTTATAGATTGCAATTTGTGTGTAAAAGAAGAAGATTTAGATTCACAACAGGGAGTAATAGATTTTTCATTATATTTACGATCAAGCTCTAGAAATAGTCCTGATGATGACATAAATGCTATAGAAGGACCTAAAGGAAGCATGACAGCAGTGTTAGATCAAAAAAACTACATTGAAGAACTCAATAGACATTTAAAGTAAATTTGCATTCAAGGCCGTGTCTAGTTTAGCGATTAGATAATGGCTATAAAAACGCAGTTGAAAGTGCTAATCTAGGGTGTCATCATAAACTCAAATACAATTTTATTTTTAAATTTTAGGATTACCCTGAGTTTCAGGTTTTCAATAGAGTAAAAAAAGCAATTATTTTCCCTGTTGATATTTATAGTCGAAGAGCCAGCGACGTTTTTGATGAAGTGATAGTATAATGAAAAATGTTTGTACGAATACCTGTATAGAAGTAACGTTAACCAAAATTCACTTTACCTGGCGCCCCTCCCCCCTGCATTTCAAGTAGGCAATTGATTAAAGGTACAAAAAGAAGGACGATTTTGAAGTGAGAGTATAAGAGCGGGGATTTTTATATTAGCAAAATATAGAATGTATGTAATGCAGTTGTAAAAATGCCCGCTCAAAATGTTGCTGCAAACACTTTAAAAAAAGTATTTAAAAAATCGTGTTTTTTGGGTGTATTTTCTTTTATTGGTTTATATCTCAGGAAATCCTTACTTGATTGACTAAAAATTGCTTGCTTTAAAAAGTTATCATATTTTTCTTTAATTTGATATATAAAACAAATAAATTAATTAATATTTAATGAAGTTACTGCAGATCAAATTTAAAAAAAAGTGATTTTTTTCACCTTTTTTAAAAATGACCCATTTTTATTTGTTTTTTTTTCGGTTCAAAAAACTATTAACCAGAATTTTCAAGACTTCGTGTAAAAGAAAAATTTGTTACAAAAATTTTAAAGGTAAAATCTTTAAGATCAAAAGAAAAATAAAAAAGGTAATGGGGGGACGTGATTTTTTCATTTATCAGGTGTGCTACAGAGGCTCACAAAGTTCTGCCAACTTATTAAATGAAGTTAGCTCATGGAAATTGAAAAATAAATTAAATGTTTTACTTTTATGTAATTTTTACAATTTATGTAAATAAAACTGTGAAATAATGAAATAACAGAAATTATGCCTTCGTGAATTTGAGTTATTTACTATCAAAAATACCGAAAATTGTTTTACTTACAAATTTTAGAAATACTTTTCTTTGAATTATTTGAATGTAAAATAAATAGGCTCGATAAACTTGATATATAGATATATTTATTCCTTATTCATAAAAGTTATCAAAGATAAACAGATTTTTTACATAATACATTCATAAAATTCTTTTGCATTATTTCAACACTTTCTACGTTTTATTCGTCGTCTTCGCTCTCGAAATCGAGCGAAATTGATATAAGTCCGAAGGTTTTTGGAACATCTCTCATCAAATGTAAAATGAAAAAACCGTCCAAGACTATGTAATCGAATTCTGGTGGTATTCCTACGGTAATTTTTTCTTCCAAGATTTTTACCAATACCGATTTATCGGTTTTACAAATTTGTCCGTCACCGTGGCACATAGAAGTAGGCATCGGAGTTAGTGGATAAGTATATATTTTTGGGATATCAATTTTATTTTCAATTGACACCGCTAACATACGTCCAAATAGATCTCGTTGCATTCGGATTTCTTGGACTTTGCCGCCAACTTTGATTTTTTTTTTTCTAGTGAGAACGAAAAATTTTTAAAAACATTTTTTTTAATAGGTTGCTCGAATATTGCACTATCTTGATTGCATTCGGTGATAAATTGATTTCTTAATTCCGCACCATTCCTTTCAATATTCAACAAAAAATTAGCAACGAATTCAGGTGCGGCTTTTCCGGTAGCAATGTTATATAAATAACTTTTCTGCACTTGTTCTTTAAAAGGATCCATATTCTGTTTTAAGGCAGCCATCAATTTTTGAACACTAAGAGCACTTTTTTCCATTTTGTTTGGTTCAAGATCAGCAGTAACATCTTGTTGTTTTTTTATTTTCATTTCTTCATTAATATGTGAAATAAAACTCGATCGAATATGATGATTTCTTGCCCAACGTTGTCTACCAGATATCGAGTTAGTATAATGAATAAGTCCCAACTTTCTGTTTGCAGTATCAGCATTAATAGTTTGTTCTAATGTGATGTCGATCGGTTGTCTTGAAAATGATTTATCTGTTCTTTTGATACCAAACGAACCTTTTTTAAACTCTTCAGTCAACCCGGGATGTGTAACATCAACGTTTACTAAGTTCTCATAATATTTTACAATCCAACGAGCATAATTTTGTTGGTTGCATATGAAGAATAAATTGGCAATCTTAGTTAATATATTTTTATACAGTTCAAAATCCGCTGTTCGAATACTTCTAGATAAGATTTGATAATAATGAATGAAATTAACGTAAACCATGTAAAATTGAGGAGTTTTGCCATGGACTCCTCTCAATGTTTCCTCTTTGTAGGCCATATATAATTACAATAATTCGGCCAAAGATTTATCTTGTTCTTTCACAGTTATTGTATATTTTCAGATTCATCTTTGTTATTTCTAGAGCCATGTTTATTAGAATAATATTGTGAACAAAGTTGTAATAAATCTGACAGAATATCCATTCGATCATTTTGATTAAGTTCCTTGTTTGTAATAGTTCGAATTTCATTTTCAGCTTTATCCAAAATAGTGATATTTTTATACTCTAAAAAGGCTTCAAAGTGCATAATCGGTAACGCTAGTGACACGATTGGATGTAATCGTATACATCTATTAAAATGCTTTCCAGTAATGAACCCATTGACAGAACCATTAGCTAATAGATTGCAATCAACCATAACATTAGTCAAACCACAGTCACTTATGAATTTTCCTACAGCTTTAAAAAATGCCATTTGAATGTGAAATGGTCCCAGATCAATAAAAACTCTATCAAACGTTGGCTTCTCCATTGATTGTAATTGGTATGCTATTTTTGCGATTGCTAAATCATAGGTAACTTGGATATATCTTTGTGAACATTCCCCAGCAATTTTTAGGCTTTCTTCTAAAGTAGTCACAACGGAAAAAATGAAAATTAGAATATTCACAAACACTAAAATTCAAACGAACGAAAAACGCAATTTAAAATTTAGTGATCAGATAACAACTAGACTACTATTTTGTTAACACGCAAAATAAACTTTTGTAGGGATAGAGTTTTCCAAAGTTATAAATGTTTATGTAAAACGTGGAAATATAATAGTAAAAATATTTCAATGACAATATTTAAGATTCGAAGTCTTGAAAATTCCACATAAAAATGGGTCATTTTTAAAAAAGGCGAAAAAATCACTTTTTTTAAAATTTGATTTGCAGTAACTTCATTAAATATTAATTAATTTGCTTGTTTTAAATATCAAATTAAAGAAAAATGTGATAACTTTTTAAAGCAAGCAATTCTTAGTCAATCAAGAAAGGATTTCCTGAGATATAAACCAATAAAAGAAAATACACCCAAAAAACACGATTTTTTTAATACTTTTTTTAAAGTGTTTGCAGCAACATTTTGAGCGGGCATTTTTACAACTGCATTACATACATTCTATATTTTGCTAATATAAAAATCCCCGCTCTTATACTCTCACTTCAAAATCGTCCTTCTTTTTGTACCTTTAATCAATTGCCTACTTGAAATGCAGGGGGGAGGGGCGCCAGGTATAGTGAATTTTGGTTAACGTTACTTCTATACAGGTATTCGTACAAACATTTTTCATTATACTATCACTTCATCAAAAACGTCGCTGGCTCTCCGACTATGACATTTCTATTTAAACGGATTAGAGAATTGCTTCAAACAACTGTTAACTCCTTTTTGATTTGAGTTTATGAAAACACTTCTAGACACCAAGCGAGGCACTGTTCTACTGATTGTCAATAGTATATTGACTTCAATAATTATTTTACATATTGATTGGAAATATATAATTTATGCTTTCTAAATAATTTTATTATATTAAATTGACTTTCCATCAATAATTATGCATTATAAATATGATAAAATTAGCTGAAAAGTAAAAATCATATTTTTCTAAAAAAGCTTAAATCTAACTATCGCATTCACTATTAAGTGGAAACGCCTCAAAAACGCCAATAAAAACGTTGTTTAGCACGCTAATCTAGACACGTACTAAAAATCGAATAATACAAAAATTAAAATAAATTTTAGTGCAACAGTAACAAATTTACAAGCAAAAGTAGAAACTTTAACAACAACAAATGCGTTGATGAAAGAAGATCTCGCAATTGCACGAAACAGTGTAATTGCTTTACAAGCAGAAAATGTTTTATTAAAGAAGGACATTCCCCGAAATAGTAAAATAATTTAAGCAAAAATTAAATAATCTAAATATAATTTTTTGATTTGTTAACAGTACAACAAAGTAATTTATCTCATTCATCTGATAATGGCAGTATAAATACAATAGACACTGACAATATAGTATTAACAGATGAACGTCGCAAAATTTTAGAACTAGAAAAAGAACTTAAATTACAAATATCTTTGAAAGCTGAATCTGATATGGCAATGAAACTGTTAGAAAAGGATATTCATGAAAAACAGGACACAATAATTTCATTAAGACGGCAGCTAGAGGATATTAAACAAATCAATTTAGAGATGTATAAAAAATTACAGGTTTGTGCAAAATGAAAAATTCTTTTATTTATGTTAAAAACAGCGTTATCTGTGCTACATATCCTTTATCATTTAAATTTATAATTAAATTCTAGTTTCATAAAATTTAATTGATGGATTTAGTGTTATAATATGTACGGATTTATTATGAAAATTTTACTTACAAATTATGAAGCACTCCCTACAGAGATTCAGTGAAAATACATTAAAACAAAAGAAAAGAGAAAAATTAGCTGCGCCGGGCTCTTTTGAAAAAATGTTTTGCAAATTAAGCTAAATATTAATTTGATTTTACAAATGATACAAGCTAAAAATTTTGTATTTTATAATATTTGCTTAACTCTAAGCTTTTAGCTGTATTATATATGCGGATTGGTAGTTTGATTTTACTGCCTTTTCTTTTCTAGAGGTAAAAATAGAAATTATTTTCACAGCTGTTTTAAATGACAGCTGAAAAATCTTTAGGGCATGTTTTTTAACTTGACATCAGGGGAGATTCAAGCACTGATCCGATACAGGAAATTGTTTAAATTTAATCCCTAAAAAATTTCATGTAATATAAAGATAGAATATAATGTATTGATAAAACCGCCCGTGAAATGAAACTGATTTCTGCATTCTATTTTTGCTCTAAATTTTCCGTGTTTGTTTTTTTTTTTTGTTACTACCTTTTGGCAAAAAGAGCTAACAAGGAAGGGTTCCTAACCCGAACTCACTAATTTTTTTCAAACTCAGATATATTATAGTACCTCAAAAACTTAGATACCGTATTTTGTTTTAATATTCCTAATATGGAATCTTTAATACCCGCTGAACAATAAAATTGACTTCTTGCTACCCTCTTCGGGCGGGGTGTACTACCCTTAATTTTCAAAGAGGGGATGAAATAAGAATAATTTTAGTAAAGGTATCAGTCATAAAATTTTTAACAGTTACTTTTTACACTATTTTTGACTCTTAAAAAAATTTTGGTCACTCCTAATTGTTAACAGAATTTTATAAATGTTTATAAAAAAAAGAAGCATTTTGGTTATTTCAGTAGGTTTGAAATTTTTACACAATCAAGAATATATATACAGAATACATAATATAAAATGCCAGAAAAAAATTCCATTACTAACTATTTGCTAGAGCGAAAAATGTTTCCATGTGAGTGCGAGCCAGATGGTTGAATAGTAATGTGCGGGCAAAAGAGAGAACGTATTTTAGAGAAGCATATTATGGACTTTATTGACCGTAAATTTTAAAATGAGTAAAATATAATAATGGCTCTTCCTTAACCTTATTGAAACTTCATACTTATACTTATTGGCTGTTTCCAATGTGCGGGCAAAAGAGAGAACGTATTTTAGAGAAGCATATTATGGACTTTATTGACCGTAAATTTTAAAATGAGTAAAATATAATAATGGCTCTTCCTTAACCTTATTGAAACTTCATACTTATACTTATTGGCTGTTTCCACACGAGGAAACAAGTTTCCGAAAACATTTTTGTTTTTAGGATAGAGTGGCAAAAAGTAAGGGGTAAAATTCGGAAAATTCGAAATTAAATTTGTTTCCAGAAAAATTTGGGTATCACGAGAAACATTCCAACACATACAAGAAGTAATTTATTTACTGGGAGGGAGACACACACAAACATTTATATTGCTCTGTCTGCACATGAAATGTTTCCAGGAAACTTGTATACCCGTGTGAACGATCAAAATTTGTTCGAAAAAAAAGCAGTTTGTTAGTGGAAACACCAATTTTAGAAAATGTTATTCATGTGTTATTTTTCAAGTTTCATTCTATAAAATAATAAACTCGTGCACTAAAAACATTTTATTTATTTATATCTAGTGGTACTTTTGTAATTATTGAAATGATTTGTGCAATCTGTAAGGAAACAACTGGTAAAATTTTACTTTTTAATAAACAAGAAAAATTAGAGATATGCAAGACAATATTGTTATAAGAGACATACAATGAAATTTTGTGACGTTGTTTTACCTGAATGTATTAATAGTGATATCGGTTATAGCAAGTGCTATCAACATTTTATGGGAGTTGCTCAAAAATATCTAAAGGAAGAAGAAAATTCCGAAATCGTTTTTACAGACCGTCCGTTGTCACCTCAACCATCGACTTCTCGAGCAACAGTCGAAATCGACCAAGACGAAACAAATGATGGAGAAAATGATGAAGTCGACATGAATGATCAAGAAACACTAAATGCTGAATGTTTTTTTTGTCAAAAAAAAAAGAAAACCACATCGTGGTGAAGAGCAAAAACAAAAGGTAACGTAGACAAGCTAATTGAAAAATACTGTACAGCAAACAATGATAAAGATATATGGAAACGGTTTCAAAATTTAAATGTAAATTAATTTTTTTATCATAATATTTACAAAATAGTCATTGTTAATAAATGTACATCTATTGAAAAAGAGACTCCAATAACTGATTGGTATTTTTATCACCGCTACCACGAATTAGCATTTACTGAATTAATTGATGTGATTGAGCAAAATATTCTAAAAGAAAAGAAAATCTACTTCTTATCACACCTCCATTCTCTATATATGACTTCTCTTAAAACAATAGTTGCTGAGCAGTTGACACAATACAAAGGTGAATACACACCCCATCATACAAATGAAAACTGAAAAAAATTATGCAAAAGATTTCAGAATTGTTAATATCCATAATAGAATTATTATCATGCCAAAAGCGTCGACAGTACCACACTTCATATTTAAACAATTAAAAGAATCTGAACTTTTACAAAAAGCTGCACTTTGAGAAAAAAAATTTTAAAAATTAACAAGAAACCCTTTTCAAACGAAGTTTCTGTCGAAGACCTAATTGCAGGCGAGTGCTCACTTCCTGAAAACTATTAACGATGATTACTTATGCTTATAGACGATATAGAGCCACAAATCGATTTAACCGAGGATTCAAATGATTCAATGTTCATTGAAAATAATATCTACCAGAATTATCATGAAGAGGATGATGAAGATAAAAATGAAGACTAATAAAAAACAATATTTTATACGTTTCATAAATGTGCCCATAATCATGAAAGTGGTCTAAGTCAATTCTAACTTTAAAAAGATTTTCGTTTGAAACTCACACAAAATAAATAAAAAAATATTTTTTCTTAATTTTTATAATAAACTTTTTTTCACATTAATTATTATTAATTAATTCGCAAGATAAAATAAAACGAATGCAAATAATATTACTAAAATAATGAAACAAATTGAAAAATCAGAATATTCAGAATGGGCACACTCTACATTTTTCGCTTTGGCTAATGGAATTTTTTTCTGGCATTTGATATTTTGTATTCTGTATATATATTCTTGATTGTGTAAAAATTTCTGACTACTGAAATAACCAAAATGCTTCGTTTTTTTATAAACATTTATAAAATTCTGTTAACAATTAGGAGTGACCAAAATGTTTTTAAGAGTCAAAAATAGTGTAAAAAGTAACTGTTTAAAATTTTATGACTGATACCTTTGCTAAAATTAATCTTATTTCATCCCCTCTTTGAAAATTAAGGGTAGTACACCCCGCCCGAAGACGGTAGCAAGAAGTCAATTTTATTGTTCAGCTGGTATTAAAGATTCAGTAGGTAAATTTTCATGACTTTTGAAATGACAAATCAAAATACGTTGCTGGCTCTTGATCTATAACCCAAGTTGTAAATAATATTTTTTAATCAAGTAAAATTATTACAACTTTTATTAAAAAATAAAGTTTTTCACTGAATATTAATTTCATAGAGGTTGCATCCTTAAATTTTTATAAGGGAAACTCAATATTTTTCTTGTTTCTTTGGAACTGTAAGTAATTTTCGGTTTTTATAAAGTTAATAATGAAATATAATCGACGTTGTTTTCTGATTTTTACGAAAAAAATCATCGGGGTGTAAACTACCCCTAATACAAAAAAAAGCCAGTAGTTCGACTTTAAAATGTTTTCATGTGAAACGCTTCTTTTCATTTTATAGATGATAAATAATTAACTTTTCCTGTGCATATTTATAAATAATAACTACCCTCAAAAACCACCCTCAAAAACAAATTTTTTTCCTATCTCTATATACTATGTAAATATTTTTCGTAGTATTCCATTTTGATTACTTGGTTTGGAAATATACATATATAACCCAGTTATATTTACTTTCTATTATTTACAAAAAATATTACTGATTCAGAAAAGGAAACATCCTTGATTAACTACAGCTTCTTATCTTTGTATAGATATTTTGTAAATTTTGTTCAATGTTTCATATATGATCATCATAATTAACTTTTATGTTGAATTCAAAACAAAGTATATATTTATTTTTTTGTAATTCATAGATACATAAAAATTACTTAAGGACATTATGACTCATAATTTTTAGTTTCTAAATATAATAATAAAAGCTTTGATACAATACTCTTATACTAGTAATTTATATAAGTAATATAAATCTAGGAGTGTGAAGATGAATTAACACAAAAAGGTGAAATGGTTTCACGTTTACAAGTTAAAGCATCGCAAATAGGTGAAATCCTTCAAAGGCTAGAAATGAAAGAAGAGACAAAACTGAATCAAGGTGATTTACAATTGGAAAAAAGTGATAATCGTCGTACACAAGGAAATCCACATAAAACAGATTTTAAAAAATTTAAGCCTGATATTGTTCCTCCATTAATTAATAAACATTTAATAAAAGTCGATCCTATTCCGCCTTTTAATGCGAACAAAATTCGTAAACCTACTGGTGTCATAGAAAAGGCATCAGATAATATAAAAATAAAAGAGGAGGAAAAAAGTTCAACTAAATGAATTTTATATTAGATTTTTTAAATACATATTAAAAATAAAATACAATGCAAAATAAAAATGTGAAAAAAAACAAATTTTAGGAATGCGAATCATCTTTAGAGCATAAAACAAATCTAGTTTCAAAGCTTGAAATTCAAAAAGATGAAATGGCAAATGCGCTAACAAAAATTGAAAAAGAGTAAGCGATTTATAAAATTGATTTTAATCTATATTCTTTATAACTCAATCATTAATTTAAAAACAAAAATAAATAGAAATTGGCAAACGTATTTTTTATAAAATAAATATCTTAAAATTGATATTTTATATCAAATTTTACATTCTATTTTGCTAAATGTTATCTAAATACAAAAAAAAATAATTTTCAAATTAAATAATAGATTGTAATAATAATTATTTATATTTGACTCAATTTTTATTCTAGTTATTTTGTTTTGAATTAGGAATAAAAAAGCAACAACAAATTTAGTTTGCAGTAAAAAAAAAATAGTAAAACTATTCTTAATTTTTTGTTTAAATTTTAGAGTTATAATTTTGATGCTTAAGCCATACTAATTTTCCTTTTCGATGGGAGCATTATTTCAGTAAAAAAGTTTTTCAGGTCTTCAAATTAAAATACAGTTTAAACAATTAAAATATTATTCCAATCAAATTTCTCAATCCCATATTTATACAATCTCATCCTAAAGCCGTCAAAAAGTCATTTGAAATCGCATGAAAAAAACGGAATGTTTGCGGTCCGTATTTACTGAGGTACAATCATTAAACATGAGCGCAATTAACTTCACAATTATTTTTAAAAATTAACAATATTTTGTAATAAAAATATGTCGCGAACAATTTAAATATCTTAGTTTTGGAATTATTAAAAACTGAAAAAATATTGAGCTAATCAATAAAGCATAAATAAAGAATTTTAAAGAATTTTCCTAATTCTAAGTTCCTAAGTGGAATGCCTGCATATGTGCGCTTATGATGCAAATGGGTTAATTAAATTTTAAACATAATTGAAATAACTATAAATACTTTTCGCGATTTTGAAAAGCAAAAATTTCGTTACTTTAACTTGTAATAAAGCACATTTACAATATTTTCTCTTTTTCTTTATATCCGTGAAATATGGGATTTTCGAATGCCCCACAAAATATTCGCATGAAAAATTTATGTATACAGAAAAGGATTCAAAGGCATTTGCTCCTTTTTTCTTAGTTATAGTAATAAAAATATGTCAAAACTCATTTTAGTCATATTGATTTCTTTTATATGTAAGTTTTAATTTAGAGAAAAAATACAATATATTTTGATGTAGAAACTTTTGTGCAAATTTAATTTCCATAAAGAAGTAAAAGAGATAATTGAAAAACTTCATTTATCTTTTCATTTATGTCTTCGTTTTATTCGTATAATGCTTTCCATTTACTTAAATTTTTATATGATCTCTTTGATTTTAAAAAATCTTGAGTCACATCTGGGTATTACTTTGACTGTTTATTGCCTATCAAAGAAAATGTCACTAGTAACAAGCGGCTAATAAATATAATAAATGGTCAATATACATGAATAAAATTACCAATGTTAAAGAATCCATTTAATCTTTAAAATATTTAATTTCAGTAAATATAATATTATTTGATTTTCAATAAAAATAACTACGTATCGTTGATAATGTTTTACACCAATAACTAAATGAATGATGACATTAGAATAAATATTGTTTTTTCTAAAGGATATTATGTCAAGCATTTTTACTTTATGCTGAAAAATATGTGGTTATCAAATGGTCTTATAAATATCAATGGAATTTTGGTGTTAATATTTAAGCAATTTCATACTTCTGATTATTAAAAAAGTATAATTATGATTTTTAACATAGGTTTTCAATTTGCTGAATAATCAAGCTAAAATTTATAAACAAGCCTGTACTTATAAACTCTAATGTTATAATGTCTTATTTTCAATAATTAACATAATTTAATAAATATAAATATTTATTCATATAAAAACGCCTTTTTAATTAAAATTAATTTATTTTAAATACATTTGCCGATTTCTATTTTTTTTAAGTGTTTTTTTTTTTTCATTAATTTTTTATTAAACAAGATTTTCTTGATATTAAAATACTTTTCAATCGTATTTCCCAAGCAAATTTTTTTTGGTTTTTGCTATTTTTATCTATCCTATTTAATCATAAAAGGCGATAATTATCACGTTAGTTAGTTAATTGGTAAAGGTATGTGCCGAAACTTATCAAAAATTCTGCGGGTTAAATTTCGTTACCTGTCCTGTCCTCTCTCAACAAAATCATAATTTCAATGCTTAAGTCATGCTAATGTTCATTTTCAATGGGAGCACTATTTCAGAAAAAAGTTTTTCAGGTCTTCAAATTAAAATACAGTTTAAACAATTAAAATATTATTCCAATCAAATTTCTCAATCCCAAATTTATACCATCTCATCCTAAAATCGTCAAAAAGTCATCTGAAATCGCATGAAAAAAAAGGAATATTTGCGGTCCGTATTTACTGACATACAATCGTTAAACATGAGTGCAATTAACTTCAAAATTATTTTTAAAAATTAACAATATTTTGTAATAAAAATATATTACGAACAATTTAAATTTCTTACTTTTGGGATTATTAAAAACTGCAAAAAAATTTAAGCTAATCAATAAAGCATTCTAATATATTCCTCCTTAACCTTTTTACATCACACGGAAAAGTGGAAAGTTCGTCCTTATCAAAATTTTTTGATTGCATTTGAATGAAAATGTTTCACAATATGCAAAATAAAAACAATTTTGCATAAATAAAGAATTTTGAATTATACCACAATTTGGTAGTATATTATGCCCGGAACTATTTATGTGTACGTTATTCAAACTCCGATTTAATGCGCACTTTTTCAACTTCGAAAATGAAATAGACAGTACTGACTACTATCAGTTATTGCGTATTTGTTAAGTAAGTTTATAGTTAAGAAATATTCAATTAGAAATGCAACACATTTTTGTGAATAATATTTATGTAAGATGGGTCGTTAATGACCCGTTGGACATAAATGGGTTAAGAGATAGATTTAATACATATAAAGTATGAAATTCAGGATAAGGAATTTTCATTAATAAGTGAATCGTGAAAATTTTGAATTACATAAGTTCATTGTTATCGCGTAAAAAAATTATGAAACTCAGAGAATAATGCAATAGCAGGTAATCGGCCGCTTCTGCAAGAAATCCTTCAATTGTTTTGAAAATTCATTTATTCCACCCAGTGGAATAGAACCACAACTAAGCATAGAAATAACAAAATTCTGCACAAAATTGCGGAATTCAC
The DNA here is from genome assembly GCA_947359355.1 of Acrocera orbiculus. NCBI lineage: Eukaryota > Metazoa > Arthropoda > Insecta > Diptera > Acroceridae > Acrocera > Acrocera orbiculus. The sequence continues at coordinate 44,148,427 of OX375756.1, read as the reverse complement.
TATCTATTCTTTTTAGTGTTTCTAGTTCTTAACAATTCAATTCATTGTGTTTTCTTAAAAGTCTTGAAAACGAAATTTTCACCTTGTTTAATTACCAAATTTATTCATTTTCGTAAGCTTTCGCTTTTGCAATTTAAACGTTTATTCTGACTATAGTTGAATTTTTTATAATTTTTCTAAATAAAATCCACGCCAGCTATGTTCAGCCTAGAACTGTATAAAAGCTTTTGTACTGCAATGTTTTGAATAATGTAGCATTGAAAGAAAGCGTTTTAGCAAGATTGTTCTATTATTTTTTGAACTGCTAAGCGGGGTATTCACTATAAATGGGAATTAATGATTCGGCTCTTAGTTCCCATATAAAATATATGGAAAGCATGAATAAGAGAGAAAATATCCAATATCCGCTTTAGAGAAACTGCAATGGCTAATGATTATTTTATTAAACGTTTCACAATGTTTGCGTTTTGTTCATAAATAAAATAATGTGATAAGCCTGTGTTATATATTTCAAATTCAGCTATATCTAAAATACACAGTAGATGACTGCAAATTCTATAGCAAAATTTCTATCCAAACGAAGCTATCAATTTCAACATAAAAATTAAAAAGGAATCAACAATTTATTTTTATTTTATTATCTAATTATTTTGATTTTTAATTAATTATATATAATTATAAAATATCAATTACTTGTAAAAAAAGAAAGAAAAAACCAAATTTTAAATAAATTTTAGTTGGCTGGCAGAGAAATCTGCTTCTAAAAACCTACAACATACACAAATTAAAAAACTATCTGAATGTGAAGAGCGGGCTGCAAGAGCAGAAGCAGATTCGCGTGTTGAAAAAGAATGGCGAATATCACTTCAAAATAAGGAAGTGAAGTTAAAGGAACAAGTTAGTAATCTTCAAACATTTATTCAACAGTTAAAGGAAGAAACAAAAAAAACTGATAATATAAAGAATGAATTATGGAAAGTACGTAAGCAATGGCATGAAGCCCAAACTACACTTGAAGAGCTAGGAATCCAATTAAGTTTAAGTAAGCTTCAAGTTTCAGAACTACAAGAAAAAGTCCTTGAACATGAAAAATCTTCCACATCCGAAAATTCAAGTCCATGGACACCAGATAATGAAATAACTAATTGTAAAAGCTGTAATCGTGAATTTAGTATAACTAGACGTAAACATCATTGTCGTAATTGTGGAGAAATATTTTGTAAAACTTGTTCAGAGCAAGTAGCAACACTACCTACAGAGACTGGACAGCTTGGCAAGCCAGTTCGAGTCTGTAACGATTGTTGGAAAAATATAACTAAAAGCAAAAAATAATTAAAACTTAATTTAAAATAAATAAAAATATATTTTATAAGAATATTATAACAAAATTTATATTTTAAATATATATTAGACATTAATTATTTAGTGTTTTAATTTAAAAAAAAAATAAAGGAAAAAAGTTCTTTTCCTTATTAAAGAATGTTGAAATGATCCCCAGAAAATTTGTTATTTAAAAAAGAAGATTTTTTCGGTAAAAATGGTTTTATTGCTTTTCAAAGTATTCCCCAGTATGATCTATATACACTTTTGCATACGCTAAAACTAACTGGTGAAGCATTTTTCCCACAGTAAATTCGGTACCCAGTGTTTGAACGCTTCAACTGCTTCTTCTGGCGATGAAAATCATTTTCCGCGTAGCTTGTCCTTGATGTACGGGAGAAAAAAATAATCATTAGGTGCTAAGTCAAGTCTCTACGGCGGATGACCCATCAATTTATTATTTTGAGTGCTTATATAGGCAGTTGTTTGAGCTGAAGTGTGAGAGCTCGCATTGTCTTGATTTGACCATTGACCATTTATCGTCTTTCGTTGTTTTTCTTCCATTCATCCAAAACTATTGGTAAACAAATGGTTATGTACCACTCAGAATTTACTGTTCTACCTTCCTGTAACGGCACTGTAGCCATATGACCCGTTCTTGCAAAAAAACAAGTGACCATTTGTTTGGAAGTACTCCTTGCCCGAACAATTTTTGTTGGTTTCTTCTTCGGGCACATATGCATATATCCAAGATTCATTACCTTTTACAATGTGATTCAACTTTTTGGATGAGGCGTGTTTGTAGTTTTTCGTGTCTGCCTTTTTTCTGACGCGAGCCTTTTTTTGAAAAATTGTCAAATTATGTGATATCCAACGCGCACATAGCTTTCTAACGGTCAAATGTTCATGCCATTATCATCCTATGCACAGTGTCGATGTTTTCTGGCGTACAAACCGATTTTTGACGACCTTTTCGATGTTCATCGGTGAGCAAAATACGACCTCGCTTGAATTCATTATACGAATTATAAACCCTGGTCCTTGATGGTGCTTCATCACCATAAGTCAAAATAACTTGAACCTTTAAAATGACTGTAAACAACTCAAAGCGTACTTATACTGTAAAGCTATCTGAGTACGTATATGCTAAAAACTGTCATATTTTACGATGCGAATGTCAGATCGATGTATATGACATTAGTACTGCCAAATCTTAAGACTTTTTTAGTGCCCTACCTATTAGCTACATAATTAATTATTTTCATATAAATGAAACAAATAAAACCTACTTAAACAATATATTTCGAGTTAATTACACAATTAAATCAATTCAAAAAAGTTTTTAAATCATAAGAACTCTACAATACATAAATTTACTTAATTTAATTTATTTACATAAAATTGCACAAATTCAATGCAATTAATATACAGAATGTGTTTCACTCAGCAAACAAGTTGGTTAAATTTAACCAACTTGGTTAAAGTGCTCATTTCGTGAGAGAGATAAGAGTAAGAGTAATGCGTTCAGAAACTCAACCAAAATTATTTCAAATTTAAAGTTGGAATTTACTGCAGTTATATTAGCTACATATATGAAATGACGATATTTCTTTACTTTATATTCTATATAAACTTTTTTGATAGTAAAAGCTAATAAATATATTACTAAATTGTAAAATAATTTTTAATCGAAACGAAAAAAGTGCAAGTGGCAGCTAACTTTACTATTGTCATAATTTATTTCAGTGTCTGAACGCACTACTCTTACTTAAGGCCCAAACACAATAAACGCGGCGCGCAAACGCAGTTTTTTGTGAAGTTGTGCACAAAACCAGAGCGCGGTTACTTAACACAATGCACGCGGTGCGGTTGACATATATTAGCGACTTTTATAGCAAAAAAAGAGATGAGTCTGCTATCTAGCTGGTGTATTTTATCAAAAGCGAACAGATGGCCTTAAGATCGCTTTTCAATAAACATCCAATTAGTCCACTTAAAACACTGTATTACACTTTTTAATGAAAAAAGCATCGAAAATATTCTCTTAAACACAACATTAAAACTAAACAACAAATATGTTGGCATAAAAGTAATTATCTTTCAACAATGAGCGATCCTGTTAGAAAATTTTCAAAGCTACACAAGCAGAGCCATCTAATTAAATTTTTCTCAAAGAAACCGCGTGTCAAAGTAGAAATTAGGTCTACTTTTAACGCGGTTAAAAGTTGTTTCTTCGTTTAATAGCGGGATTTTAACTCTAGCTAAACGATGGCAAATGAAAAGCAAGGAAGCTATACTCCAAACTAATATTGAAATTCTGTCACAACTCTATACAAAATCCATTAAAACAGAAGTTGATTTCACTATAAGCAACAAGTCAGAACCCTATGTCACCTCAATCCTAAGTAACTCAAGGTTCATAGATCATTTATCGAAGATTGAAAAATTAAATATGACCATACAAAAAATTAAGGAAGTATTAGATCAGTTGGAGGATCTTCAGTCACGCGACATTCACCAATTTGTAATTAGTTATACAGCCATTGTCCTAATATTGATGACAATAACATACTGCACATTCAAGTACGAATGTTGCCTTGAATGTTCTCATGATAATTGTAACATGAGAATATTCTCATAAGAGTTTGAATTTGTTATATTTATAACTTGCTCTACTTATCAGTTCATGGTGCAGCACTTAATAGTTCAGTGGACTACAGATGGTTGTCGATTCCTACCTGGAAGAGATTACCTGAATCTTTGCAAATTGCGTATAAATGCTTTACCAAAAAAATCATGATCTACAAAGTCAGGGTAGTAGATTGGAGCTTTCGAGGTGGTTACTCCAATGCGGAAATGCAAAATCAGATTCAACAGAACTGTCATGGGACCCATGCTTAACGAATAAGGCATAACGCAGCTGTGACGCTTGTCACAAAGTGACTACAAACACGAGGCTATCAAGTGGTTGAAGAGTCTAATCTCCAAATTGCTGATAGCATTCGTAATCCTGACATCGTTGCGTGGAACAATGATGAAGCTTTGGTCCTGGACGCCCAAGTCGTTGGAGAAGAGGTAAACAAGGATAGTAAGTACAGAATGATATTGCGAACTAAGCCATGTTTATTTTGGCTATATCACTCTAAATTGGCGCGGTATTTGGTCCTTCAAATCAGCTCGTGACCTCATTGCTGGAAAGATACTATAGCTGAGTGACTTGAAGATTATATGGAGAAGGGCGCTCTCGTAGCTATCGTATCTTTCTAGCCACAACATCAGTCAAAAGGTTTCGGCCTCGAGCTGGAGTAGGTTGAAAGTTAACTAAACCGAGAGAGCGAGGGTGCTGCCACTGCGAGTTAAGTGACATAAAGAGTGTGAAGTTTTTGGTTGGTGAGAGTCCAACAGTACTATTTGTTCAGTGTCAACGTTGTGAGCATTGGTCCGCATAATGCATTTTCTTCACTTGGATTCTAAAAAAAAAAAAAAAAAACCAAAAGCCTCGTCATCTAATTAGTGACGGCAGGAACGGATTAACGAGATTCCTACTGTCCGTATCTACTACCTAGTGAAACCACGGCCAAGGAGACGGTCTTGGGATAATTAGTGGAGAAAAAAGACCCTGTTAAACTTGACTTTAGTTTGGCAGTGTCTCAAAAGTTTCAAAAATTCACTTTAGACTTATTTAATTGGTCCTCTCTACGGAAATCTTTAGTAAAAGGTGAAAGATTTATTCGGCACTGAAGAGAGGCCAGAATTCTTCTGACTAAGCATCATCTGTAGGATTTACACTTATACTCTGATATCTTCGGAAGTGGTCTTCCAACGCTTTGATGTCCATCAAGACTATCCGGTAATTATGTTGATTGATAGTGTCTAGGAATTGTGTGTGACGCGGGCGTGGACATGGCAATTGCTGATGTTAGTAAAGGCATACCACATAACTGAATACAGGGGTTATGGCTACTTGCATTAAAAATTCATTTTGGACTCATTTAATTGCTCTTCTCAACGAAAATCTTCAGCAAAAGGCGAAAAAACTGCACCCACGAGTTGCCCACATTAAGGGCAATCGAGGAGGTCAACTCAGTAGAAGTGCAATGACCAAGCATCGCTCTGGGGGAACTTCCTTGCTATCAAGGTAACCTCTGTGCCGGGTATTTTAATTGAAATTCTTAATTCAATTGTTTTGGGTATTAATTAATTTTATGATCTAGTCCAGATTACGATTTCTAAACGCTCAAAGAACATGAATTGATATATGTATACATACACACAAGTTACGTCAGCGAATTCTAAAACCAAGGTTTCTGCAGACGGAAATAAGATACTTCCCGTCCCGTTCCCGTTGTTAGAGGAATTCAACTGAAATAAAATATTTCTGTTTGTACGACAAATTGCACATCAGCAGAAATAAAATATTTCTGTTTGTGCAATAAATTGCGCACTAAATAAAATATAATTTTTGTCGAAGATTGAATAATAATAGCTAGTCTGAAGACCAAATTCGAATCAGAAGGTTTGAATAAAGTTAAAATAAAATTATAATTTTGAATTGTTTTAGACAAAAATAAATAATTGTTATTAGTAAAAGTAGACATAAAAATGAACCAAAATATAGGAAACTTAAGTTAGAAAATATTCACCCCATAAATGTTAAACGAAGAAAAAATTTTTCAGGTGAAGTGGATACTAATGACTATTACGATATTACTGCTACAAATGACGAAAGGATTTCTTTTAATCGAGAAAATTGACAATAACCACGGTTTTGCGGAAATTACGCCAGAGAATGTAAATATCATACAAAATTACAACCTACTTTTACATATAATAGACCCAACAGAAATTGAAAAAATAGTTAGTACCCTAGCAACCAGCATAATGCTAATGGAACCTTGTATACTAAAAGCATTATTATAAATTTCCATAATTAAATTTAAAAAATTAGTAAATTCTTACCATTAAATTTTAATCCCCTAAAAAGCTGTAAATCAATTTATGTTATAACTTTAAAAATTGTTTTTGTTTAAAGCCCGTAAGTATGCAAGAGCATTATTATTGTACTTGGCCCTTATTGCAGCAAAATTTTATTCACACGAAATCTGATCAGCACAGAATTTTGTTATCAGACTTTGAAAATAATAATTCTAGAAGAGATAAAGATTTTGCAAAATAATGAAATTGCTATGTCTGAAAATTAGAGTAGTTTGTTTTGTAAAGGAATTTAAATTTTATTTCTCACGGGCATATCCAGATAAAAATTAGTATATAAGGGATAAGATTTTGTATGCAAATTCAGTCTTGATCAAACAGTTGCATTGGATATATGTTGCCGTTTTAGGCAGAGTATATTTTTGCAACGAATGGTAAGATGCCATTATAGGCACACCTCATTAATTTAAAACTATGTATTTGTTTTATTGGCCATAACTTGCAAAAGTAAATAAATTTTAAATATAAAATTATATTGTAATCAAAACAACTTCGGCGTAAAAGCCATTTCATTGAGCCCTCCAGGGCACATATGATAGATATTAGATCTATCATCTTTGTAATAAACAATATATCTTTTAATATAATATTCTGCATCATGGCAGATGTGATAGAATCATGGAAAGCAACATCATTGATTGGTACACACCTTACAACCTGACGAAAATAGACAACTCCTACAAAATTAACTTTTAACAAAACTAGACCCAAATTAGAGACAATACTACTCCACAGACATAAACGAGGTCTTATTAACATTGTGGGAACTGCCATGAAATGGTTGTACGGGACAATGAACGACGACAGACAGGAAATAGAAGAATATTTAAAAGTCATTGATGAAAATAATCATGCAATCATCAACAACCTTAACAAAAATATTCAAATTAATGATCACTTTAACAAAACTTTTGAGACACTAAGCAAAACCATTGAATCTGATAGGTCTAAAATCTCCGAAAAATTTAACGATATTAGAGAAAATAAGGCTAAAGTATACCAACAGCTTCTTTTCCTAAACTTTTTAATGAAAATAAGGATAATAGGAGACAGTATAGAAAAAATTGAAAATAACATTGCGTCTGATAGATTAGCAATAGACAAATTAGGTTCAAATACATATCAGGATTGAAAAATCTTATTTATTTTAAAAATACCTAGAGAAACTTTTTCGGCTAAAAGATCGTTAATCACTACAATTACGAATAAAAGTCATGAAGAACTCGAGAAATTTTAAAAATAAACAATTCAATTTATGATTATAAGGAGATGGAGAAACCTAGAAATAAGTGATTTATGTATTTACAAAAATAAATGTAAAACAATAAAAGCAAACAATCAGAAACTATGGAAATAGACTCTGGATTAATACTTTTAAAAAACCAAAACAATGTATCCATTAAAAGTAATTATGATGAAAAGGAATTAAGCTCAGAAGGAAATTATTTGTTAAACTTTCACAGCTGTAATGTTAAAGTTGAGAAAAAAATATTTTATAATAGAGAAGAAAAATTTAAAGCGAACTTTTGATACCTTTTCAAGCCTTTAAAATAAATAAATTAGATAAAAATATATCATTTAATGAATTAAAAACTAAGCAAATTAATAATGAAGAAATCAAAGAACTTAAATTTCATAAAAAAATAATACTATTGTGGTAGTATTGTCTTTACCACATTGTAGAGAATTTCCACATCAATTTAACATTAACAGTTATTATAATTTATTTAACATTAACAATTATTATTATTTTTTTAACATTAACAGTTATTATAATTTATTTAACATTAACAGTTATTATAATTTATTTTATTAAAGACACGCCAGTGCCTCACACTGGAGTTTAAAGGCTTTGTCCCGTGTCAATATAATTTATTATTTAGTTTTGTCTGTTAATGGCAGGTCTTTAGCTTTTTTATTCGAATTAACACTGAACTTCTGTACAAATTAATTCTTATTTATATCTATAATTTAAACCTTGAATTAAACTTCCTCTTAATCAAAGTATGTATTACTTAATTAAATTTAAATAAAATTATTACACAAAAATGCTTATTCTATTATTCTTTAATTTTATATTACCTAATATACTGTTATGCTTATTATTTAAAATATATTTTGTTCTTAACCTAATTAATAATATATTAATTTTGGATGATTGGTCCATTACAAGATACTTCCCGTCAACAGAGACTTTGTTAGAGGAATTCAACTGAAATAAAATATTTCTGTTGGTGCAACAAATTGCACATCAGCAAAAATAAAGTATTTTTTTTTGTGCAATAAATTGCACACTAAATAAAATATAATTTTTGTAGAAGATTAAATAATAACAGTTAGTCTGAAGACCAAATTCGAACCAGAAGGTTTGAATAAACTTAAAATAAAAAGTATAACTTTGAATTGTTATAAAAAGAAAATCTGAATAATGACAAAATCGAAACTTAAGGAAATACATGAAACAAAAATATAAAGCCTGCAGTGAAAGCGAAAAATTAAATTACTGCATGATCTATTGCTCTTTCTTTAATATTTTTTTCATTTTTATTATGTTTTTCATGAAATAAACGCTTCACAGTATATCCGCGAACACAAATGTCCAAAATGTCGCTATATTGTTTGCTTCAAAAGTTCACAATGTATCCTTCGCATTTTCGTAATGCATATACATATATGTATATAAACGACAAGCAAACTTTTGGGTTTTACATTACAAACTATGTAAAATTACTATGTAAAATGAGTGTTATGCGATAAATTGTTATGTAAATCAAAAAAATATTAAATGAAAGTATCAATTCATTATGTAATAAAGAAAAAAAATGATTAATTTATCCTTCTTAATTATTGTATCATTCAATTAGTCATAAGAACTTTTATGAAATCAGTCCTTTTCTTCACTGTATTGAAATATTTTGTATTAAACTATGCTTGTACCGAAATTTGTAACTAATAGGGCAATTTATTGGTATTTCTTTAAAATTAAAAATTGTTTTTCAAGAACATAATTTACAATATTTAAAATTTGTTGAAATTTTTCATAAATAACATCCTTTATAGGTTATGTATAGTACAATTTTAATTGAATAATAGGTAGGTAATAATAGGTATATACTAAATATATAGGTATATAATTAAATATAAGAAGGTTCCTAAGGCACTTTCCTGCAGAACTCCCGCTCTTGTTTGATAAAACCCCCAAAAACAGCTTCATTTATAACCCTAGCAATCGACAATAAATTTGAACTAGGATCTTGCTTATCCTAAAAATATATATCTCTCTATTATATAAAAAGGTTTTTTGACGTACTATATTTAACATTTTGACTGCCATGTTCAAACATGTTGAGAAATGTTGAAACATGTTTAGTCATGTTGAATATGTAACACATAATTTTTTTTGTGTTGCGTTTTATTACTTCGTTAGATGTGATAGCGTTAGTTAGATGCAGGAGGTTAAGCAGTGAGGACTTCCAATTAAGTTGAATTATTTTCAAATTGAGTTATATTCTTGGACTTTACTCCTTAAGAAACGATATATAAGGCCTACGGTATGAAAAAATATGGGGAGTGAAATTTTGCGTAACCCTAGCGCTGGCTTTAAAATCTATATTATATAAAGACTATATTTTTTTTTTTATTATATATATATAAGAGAAAAGGGGTGAGGTTTGGTGAGCGAAGCGAGCAGGAGGCGAAGCCCCCTAGTTATATATATATATTTCTATAATAATTCTTCTTAACACTTAATAACCATGTACATAGGACCTCACAATCAATATGAAATCTTTCCACAAAATCGAGGTCTAGGAAAATACGTAAACACGCCTAAAATTTTAAATATAATAATAAATTTTTTTACACATAAAAAGCGTCACTAGAAATGGATATCAATAATTTTCTAGTTATGATTCAAATAATTGCGTCACTCTTTTCTTTACTGCGCAGAAGTGTTTTTTATAGGATGTCAGATGTTTTGACAGTACCATTTGTGCTTGCATCTGCTTTTATGGCATCTAAAATCTAAGCATAATAGTTATTATTAAATTTATAAATCATAAATCAAAAACTTGCTGATCAATGAAATAAATTTATTTCAGTCGCTATCAGGCTCTTGATTCTCCTATTTTCATTTTGAGACTTTAGTATGGTAAAAAAAAAAATAAAAATTTGCGAGCACAGTTATTTTAATAAAATTATTTCTAACGAAGGCTATCTCCGATCATTTTACATGAGTATATTTGGTTTTGCATAGTTTGAGGCAGTAACCAATTAAAATAATTCTCTATTCTGAAACTATTTTCCGCAAACCGAAAATCTTATCTCTTACATTGACAATATGGAAGTATACAAACAAGTGATATCACAAATTTCAAAAGCAAATAAAACTAAAACGCGAATTTTGCCAGATATAAGCTATATGCTTAATAATTTATTGTAATGTCCTCTAAAAAATATCTGTTTTTTAAGAAACTCGATCAAGCCGTTTTCTAATAGCATTAGGACAAGTGGTGAATTTTGATGTTTTTTTTGGCTAAATTTCACAAAAGTTCAAATATCTTAGTTGTTAAAAATGATAGAGAGTATATTGAGAATTTTTTTGAAAGGTAAAATTTTATGCTTTAAAATGAAATATATTTCTTCAATGTTTCACAAATATTACTTCAGGTTTGGGCTTGGAAGTATAACCAAATTTTTAACGTTTATTGACCCTTACGAGACCCTAGCGAAAAAAAATTGATTTGTTTGCAAACTGATTTTTATCCGCATTTACTTTTTTAGAAAATTTTGTGGAAAATTACCAAATTACCAAGTAAAAAGAAGTCTTGTACTCATAAAATTACAAAATAATTTCTAATTCTTAATTGCTTTCAAAGTATCTCAGCTCTTATGGTCCAACAGTTAAAGTTTCGGACAGAATCAGCCGGTCTTAATTGTTTTCGTAGTAACCGATAAGAGAAATGAACACACAAGAAGGCTTTGAGCTAAACAAGCTTCTTTTTTTTTAATTTCATTTAAAATTATTCTAAATCTTTTTTTAACACTTTTACTTTAAAATTATTCTAATTCTTGTGATCATGTGTGCCATTCACACGTGGTAGAAGTGAAAACTCAGATAACTCTGCTTCGAAACAAAGAGACGAATGTGGAGTATTGGAAAGAGAAGGATTGAAGGGTTTACTCATTATAATATTGAAACTAATGTTAATAAAAGTGAGTGTGTCACCTCCGACACGTGACTGGAGTTTACTCTTTTAAAATAATTTTCATTTCCTATATCCATACAACTATATATGATCGAGAGAGAAAGATATATGTAAAATGATATATGTATGTATGAGTGTGTATGACTCACATTCTCAGATAATTTTTAGCACAAATATATTATATATATATAGCACACACATACACACACACACACATATATATATATCAAGAGATGCTATATATACTAGTGGGCTCCGCTCCCTGCTCGCTTCGCTAACCAACTCCCGCTTCGCTTCGCTCAGCACGACACAGGCATATATATATATATATCTAACTATATATATATTTATCCATATGACCATATATATATATATCACCATAACCATATATATATATATATCCATTAACCATATATATACATTAGGGTGTCCCAAGTCATAAAGGAAATTTTTTTTTTTAGGAAATCTAACATGCATACCCCCTAATTTTTTTCTATTCGGCTTTAACTATTGGGAAAAAAAATATTTTTGCTGTGGAATTATGATAACCCGTGCCGACTTGACGTTAAACTTGACATAGGGAGTTTGATTGAGGTTCATTATAAAATCTTATTAAAATTCGTATAGCTGTTATGAAAAAAGCATGAAAATGCTTAAATTGTTTAATTGCTATTTGACATTAGGATAAAAGCTATTCCAAATATTTTCTTTTCAATGTTTTCTTGTTGCAGTCAGGATAAAGCTTCCTATGTTCTTGCACACAGCGTAATAAAAACTGTCTTTGCTCCTCTTCAACCGTAACTAGACCATAAAAATCCTGCGTTAACTTTACTGCTCTTTTAGCAGTATCATTTACTGCTCTAAATTCCCAAACTTTTTTTTTTGCATTTAGAAACGAATCATTTTTCGACCATAAAGCTGGAGGTTCATGGAGGAAAGATTCATCAATTTTCAAACGAGTGAAGAGCGATTTGCTTTTAAGTGATATGAAGTCTTCGATATTTTTCTCTGAAAAAAAAATTATTTGCTAAAAATTAAATAAATAATTACGTTAATTTGTGAAACTAACCATACAATAAACCACTAAGCTCTTCATTAGAAGGGATGTATGGTTTTGCAAGAGTCGATGATTTTTTTCTTTTAAAGCTTTCCACCATTTTTATTTTAGTTTTTAAGTCTATATCGTTATCAAATAAGGACAAACCAGCTACTTCTTCAGTCAGATACCATAAATGCTGAGTAAATTTCTGTAGAGCTGCTTTTGAAATATTTTTGTCAACATTTTCCTATACTTTCAATACTTTCAAAAAGCACAAGTCTTGATATGGCGCTTTAACTGCCAAAGGCATTGTATCCATGGCTTGACGTAAGAAGTCACAATAAACAAGCAAACATCTAACAGCCCTGCCTTATCGCTATCCTTCATTTTAAGCTGATAGCTAAATAATGATATTTTTAAAGAATAAATGGATCTCGCCATCCATCGAGCTTGATGCATAGCACCTGGAAGCTTGATTTTCAGGATCACTGCCCAAAAATATGACAGAGAGCTCTATTAATTCTCGATAGTCATCTCGAATTATTATTTTAGTTAATTCGGCATTGTAAAATTCAAGCAAGTTTTCAATTTTTTGATCTGTTAAACATGATTTTATTTTCTCTTCATAACACTGTCTTTTGGTGGGATTGATGTGCTTCCAGTTATTTTTCAATTCTTTAAAAAGTGGAATATCGGGATTTGAAGCAACATTTCTGACTTTTGCTTCAAATACAGATTTTAACACAAGTTCATAAATGTGATGGCGACAAGTAAAAATAATCATTTCTCTATCAAATTTCTGCTCTAAAAGCAAACAAGTCCCCTTGATACGACCTGTATTTGAAGCTGTAGTATCACAACAGAGAATTTGCACCTTATCTTCAATATTCCAGTCTACAACTGCGTTCCAAATTGCCTGTGCCTGAGATTTGCTCGTAGAATCGACCAACCTTGGCACGGCAATAAGTTGTTCTTTATTTCCGAATGAAATCACAATTGGAAGACGTTCTTCTTTTAAGTTGTGAACATTCAAGGCAGGCAAAAGTTTTCCATCCCAGTGAAGCATAATGATGTCTGTAACTTCATTTTGAAAACGTAATTTTATGTCTATAGCATGTTCTTTTCGTTTTTCCATACGTATTATTTGAATCGTAGACTTACTTATGGAAAAATCATCAACATTGTATCCAAGAGCCTCAACAGTAGCTCCAATAATAAATACAGAGTCTCTTACACTCAGCTGACACCTATCTAATGCAGCTACTAATTTAGGCGTAATGATCTCCTTTTCAACTGCGGCTTTGGTAGGTGTTGGGTGTTTATCTATAATTAAAGTTTCAAAATCTGTATGCTCAATAGAACTTGAAGATGAATCTTCTTCTAGAGATTCGTATGATATCAAAGAATTAGAACCAGAAGCATTTTTAATTCGACGATTTTCTTCATTAATTGCTCTAATCCGCACTCTTCCTTCTTTAAGAGTCAGCTTTTTATCCACTCCAGCTAAAGAGCCTGGCCGACCTGGTTCTCTTTGACGCTTTAGAAATATTTTATCTTCATCTATTTTAATTAAATGAAGTGCATCAGCGTGGGCAATGGGTTTGATTTTCTCATCAAGAACTGACAAGTTTCAGTACAAGTCGGCACGTGTTCCCGTAGTCCGAAGTCCATAAAATTTTTTTTACATTTGTTTTGTTATTATATAAACAAAATTAGCGGGTATGCATTAAAAAAAAATAACTTCAATTTTTTTGGGACACCCTAGTGTTCATACTCGCGGCTGGTTGCTGGCTGGTACTTGTTGCCAACATTTTAATGTCACTAACTTGTAGCGGGGCTAGTTTGTAAACATTAATTTGTGTATAGCAACCTATTAAATGTCAATTCATTTCTCAATAGAAAGAAAGGGAGGGATGACAGCCATTTTATTATTTTTATTTTTCAATTTAATTAATAAATAATTCGATTTGGACTAAAATTATTTTTGATATGTAATGATTTTTGTATTCATAGTTAAATAATAATTACTATATAAACTGAAAACTTGTAGTTATTAACACCGGAAGCAAAAACTTTTGACTTAAACTACGGTTAATACTTAAATAAATTTGAAAATTATCCCAAATTGTTTTATATTCTCAAAAATGCAATCTCACCTTGAAAGAATTATATTTTAAATATAGGTTGCAGAGTTTTTGTATGTATAATATCCTAAGGAAACGTTTATAGTAGGTTTTGCAGTGAATTTTAATTTAATAATCATTAAATATCATAAATAATTTTAATGCAGATCAAGTTATTTATTATCTAAGGAATATTATAATCTTTTCAAGCCAAAATTGAAATTGCTTAAAAGAATTCTCAAAAATACAATTTCTTCAAAAAGATTAAATTTTACAAATAGGCTGCATAGTTTTTGTATAATATTCTTAGAAAACATTTCAATAGATTTTGCAATGAAATTTTATGGTTATGCATACATATATTTTGTTGCTTAAATTAAAATATATGGGTTAAATTTCATTTGAAAATTATCCTAAAATTGTTTTATATTTCTAAAATGCAATTCCTTCAAAATCTCACCTTGAAAAGATTATACTATTCTTTAGATAATAAATAACTTGATCTGCATTAAAATTATTTATGATATTTAATGATTATTAAATCAAAATTCACTGCAAAACCTACTATAAACGTTTCCTTAGGATATTATACATACAAAAACTCTGCAACCTATATGTAAAATATAATTCTTTCAAGGTGAGATTGCATTTTTGAGAATATAAAACAATTTGGGATAATTTTCAAATTTATTTAAGTATTAACCGTAGTTTAAGTCAAAAGTTTTTGCTTCCGGTGTTAATAACTACAAGTTTTCAGTTTATATAGTAATTATTATTTAACTATGAATACAAAAATCATTACATATCAAAAATAATTTTAGTCCAAATCGAATTATTTATTAATTAAATTGAAAAATAAAAATAATAAAATGGCTGTCATCCCTCCCTTTCTTTCTATTGAGAAATGAATTGACATTTAATAGGTTGCTATACACAAATTAATGTTTACAAACTAGCCCCACTACAAGCTCGTGACATTAAAATGTTGGCAACAAGTACCAGCCAGCAACCAGTCGCGAGTATGAACACGGTCTAAGAATTTAAAAATTTAATGTTAAATAAAGATAAATAAATAAATTTAATGACTCAATAAATTAAAAAAGGTGCTTTGGAGAACAAATTTAATTTGAATCACGTTAACCACTCTTAACTGGCGCAGTCGGTAGGATACTACAAAGTATCCTTAACAAAAACTAATAAAATATTTTAATCAAATAATATAGTGAGTAAGATAAAGTGATCATTTCCCGAAGGAACATCGGAAAATAAATTATAAAAGGACAAATTGACATCGAGAAGACATCGCTGGAAATTAGAACACGAAAACAACATCTTCAAAGAAGTTGAATTCGGAAGGTTTCAACTCTTTAGTCCAGCGAACCTACAGATCCAAAACAGGATGAAAATTTCTATACAAATAAAGTAAGTTAAATATTGAATATAATTTCTTCTTTATAATATTCATTTCATTAATTTTTTTTTCTCTCTTCCTTTTTGTTTTAAAATTATAAATTATATTGACATTTTTTTATTAATAAAAATATTTAAAAAATTACTGTGCAAATTTTTTTATAAGTGATAAAATTAAAATATATTGTATGCCTTTACAAATTAAGAGAAAATCTTTAAGACTAAGCCCATATGAAAAGAATTACCACTCTGAATTAAAACTAGGAGGTGATACATTTATTGAAGACAATACTTTAAAAATTAGTGATAATTTAGAACGCTCAATAGTGGAACCCATTGAATTGCAAAATAGTGAAGAAAAATTAAATACTATGGAAGCAGAACATACTCCCCTTACTAGTGTAAAGATAACGTCGATAGACATTTATAATTCACTAAGAATTCCGGATACCATTAAAGATTTACCTAAGTTTGAAGGTAGCCAGAGATTATTCTTTGATTTCATTCAGAATGTTGAAGAAATCCTTAGTTTAGTCGCACCAACAGCCGGTACCCCATATGGTCAACTACAACTGCAAGCTATCTGAAATAAAATTACAGGACCAGCTAACGAAGTAATTAACATATATGGGACTCCATTGGAATGGAAAGCCATTAAAAATAACCTTATACTTCACTACTCTGACAAGCGTAACGAAACATCACTTATACGAGATTTACATAATCTAAGACAAAATTCTAAAACAGTTGAGGTTTTCTATAGTGAGGTAATTGAAATGCTCTCTAGCATAACAAATCTAGTGTAAATACACGAAAATGAACAAAATGTTATACTTGCAAAGAAGACACTATATTCCGAAATGTATCTAAATACTTTTTTAACTGTATTAAGAGAACCCCTTGGATCCCCGTGCAATGCGACCAGAAAGCTTAGCAACTGCATTTTCCTAGTGTATTAAAGAACAGAATATGTACTACCTCAAATCAGAATATAATTCAAACAAATTACAAACAAGTAAGGCACCATTTCAGCGTATTAATACCCATCTCTATCCACGAACATATGCAAATTATCCAACTAATTTTAACTCACATATAAATAACTCCAACTCTAAGGGATCTCTCCCAAATAATTTTAAAGAATATTCACAACCTTCTACTTGGAACAATAATAAACAATTTGGTCAAAAAATAAATATACCCAGATTTAATAAATCAGAACCTATGGATACGAGTTTGGGAAATAGCAGATTCATGCCTACCAACCGTTATCAAGCTCAACCATATAAATCAGCGGGAAGTAACTTTTGTAAGCAATCTGGGCCACCAAATTTTACATCCAAAGAAGTATTTAATGTGAATGAACAGATAGGATGTAAGCCCGAAAAACTCGAAATCAAGGAACTCTCACCAAATAAAAACTACCAACAAAACTTAGACGAATGCTATGAATACAATTACGAAGAAGATCAAGCAAATTTTTATACAACAGCCTCAACTCTAGATTCAGGTACATAAACATTAATAACCATGGATCTATTTTACCGTACATAAATATCTCATCGCCACCCGGTAAATCACTCAAATTCTTAATAGATACAGGAGTATCTACCTCATTTATTAACCCGGAATATATTGATCCTAATGACCTTCTTAAAACTAAGCCGTCAATCATTACTACTATATTATCAAAACATGTACTGGATGAAGAAGTAATCATCCCATATTTCACCGAATTGAAAAAACCAGGAAAATTTCGCTTCCTTGCATTCCAATTTCACAAAAAAATATACTCACTCACTAAAAGCAAAAGTGGATATCGCAAATAAATTATTAATTACCGAGAATGCTTCTCTACCAATTCAACAATAAAACATAACATTCGTACAACAGACGAAATTCCTATATTCACCAAATCTTATCGCTACCCTTTCATTCATAAAACTGAAGTTCAAAACCAAATTTCTGAAATGTTGATACAAATGAAGGAGTATAACCTGATTCAGACAAAATTTCCTGTTCCTCAAACACAAAAACAAATTAATTCCTTCCTTGGATTATTAGGATATTACCGGAAGCTTATTCAAGATTTTGCGAAAATCACCAAACCATTAACGAACTGTTTAAAAAAGGGTAATACAGGAAAATTAACTAATGAGTACATAAAAGCATTCGAGTTTTGTAAAGATCTTCTAACAAACGAACCAATCTTACAATACCCAGATTTCTCAAAACCATTTGTCCTAACCACTGATGCTAGCAGCTTCGCAATTGGAGCAATACTGTCACAGGGTACTATTGGTAGTGATAAACTAATATGTTACGCCAGTCGCACACTTACAAGTTCAGAAATTAATTATTCAACAATTGAAAAGGAACTCCTAGCAATTGTGTGGGCAACCAAATATTTTCGACGGCGTCTTTTCGACAACAAATTCAAAATAATTACAGATCATAAACCATTAACATGGCTTATGAGTCTAAAGGATCCAAATTCAAAGTTAGTAAGGTGGCGTCTTAAGCTAGAGGAGTTTGATTACGAGTTAGTTTATAAAAAAAGTAAACAAAATTCCAATGCCGACGCACTTAGTAGAATACTACCGCATCAGAACATCTCGAGTAATGAACTAAATACAAATGAAACAGCTTCGATTTTCGTAGAATCCAGTTCATCTACCATTCATTCAGCAGAAGAAAATCTGGAGGATGGAATTCGTATTTCAGAACGTCCACTTAATGAATTTTCAAACCAAATAATATTAGAGATATCAAACAAACACCCTAAATTTGCCCTGAAAATATTATTTAAGACTAAACAAAGACGTATTATTGGACAACCCATATTTTCTGAAAAAGAAATTATAAAGACCTTAAAAGAAAACTTAACACCCAATCATCTAACTGCAATAAAAACAGATGAAGAAACCTTTCACCTTATACAACACTGTTATACCAAATTCTTCTCTCAGTCAAAAATCTTTAAATTAATAAGATGTATCGATATCTTAACAGATATTATTTATAATGACGAACAAGATGAATTAATAAGAAATTATCATAATGATAATAATCACAGAGGAATTAATGAAGCCGTAGCCCACTTTAAAAGAGAGTATTACTTCCTTACATGAAGGCAAAAATTACTAAAATAATTATAAATTGTGAAATATGTCTAAGCCTTAAATACGATAGAAGCCCAGCAAAAATTAAATTTCAAGTTTCCGAAACTCCGCTGAAGCCACTGGATATCATCCACATTGACATTTATACAGTAATCATTATCGACGAATTCTCCAAAATCGCCACCGCTTCCACATTAGTTGAAAAAACAGTCTATTAATTATTAAAGCGTTAAAGAATTTTTTA
The DNA here is from genome assembly GCA_947359355.1 of Acrocera orbiculus. Classification (NCBI taxonomy): domain Eukaryota; kingdom Metazoa; phylum Arthropoda; class Insecta; order Diptera; family Acroceridae; genus Acrocera; species Acrocera orbiculus. Next base: position 44,128,970 of record OX375756.1, on the reverse strand, counting down.
AGTACTCACGGTATTCCACGAAAATATATCACCGATCAAGGAGTAGAATTTTCTTTAATAATATTCAAGGACTTCTGTAAATAATATAATATCATTCATCATATAACTTCCTTTCAACAAAGTTCTAGTAATTCGCTCAATCACAATCATCAAAACAATCATAACTGCTAAATTAACTAAAATGTAAATTTTTTCAAAATTATAAAAAGCTAAACGATCGTAAAAATAATTTAAAAAAAAAATATTAACTACACCATGAGCATTGTCTTTATTTATAAATGCTTCTTATCCATAGAATGATAGATGTTAGAGTTTAACTCTGCGATGTTTCAATACCGACCATTTCTCAATGATTTCACGCAGGCTGATTTCTTCGACTTTATCTTTCGAAGAATGAAGCAACATCAACGCATTCAAACGATCATCGCCCATTATTGTACGTAAATAATTCAAAACTAGTTTTAATTTACTAAGTGAGCGTTCACAAGAAGCTGATGTCACTGGAGCAGTCAAAATAAAACGAACAAGCCTATGTGCCAACGGAATCACCTTACGCAATTTGAACACTATTTTAGAAATATCTCAAAAATTAGAACATTCTGTACATGAATCCAAAAGAATTTCTAATTCAGCAAGCAAGCATTCTGGTTCTTCTGTGAAAAATGTTGGGTCTATACAATAGATTTGATTAATTTAGTCATGACGTTGCTTTTGTTACCTGGAAACTTGAAATTTTTTTGAAATATTAAATAAATATATATAAATATATATTTATTGGTACATATACTAAAAATTGGTATATGTGCCTACAAGAAAATCATATCATTAAGATTTTGTCTAGACTTAAGATCTATTGAAAGTTTGGGTTTAATTTAGGTTTAAGTCTAGGGTTAAGTATAAAAATTTACAAGGTAAAAAGTCTCATGAACTGAAACAAAATTGCATACTACAGAAAACTTAGAGGAAATTAATAATTGACAATAAATTTTGGCCAACACAAGCAAAAATTAAAAGTATAAAAGAAAGGCTTGTGCAAAACAAACGTGGAGTTGTGTTTTAATTTTTGGTATATGAGATTGTTTTTGCGAGAAGGTTAAGACCGGCCGATCCTGGCCAAAACTTCAACTTTTTCGCAAATCAGAAAAAATCTTTTCAAGTACGATCGGCCGATACTGGCCAAAACTGTGCTTGAAAAATTTTGAAGAATTTTTTCATATTTTAATTAATGACTTAGTTTTTTTTATAAAAGGACTTTTCAAGTCCTTTTCATTTCAAAATTGAAATTGCTTAAAAGAATTCTCAAAAATACAATTTCTTCAAAAAGATTAAATTTTACAAATAGGCTGCATAGTTTTTGTATAATATTCTTAGAAAACATTTCAATAGATTTTGCAATGAAATTTTATGGTTATGCATACATATATTTTGTTGCTTAAATTAAAATATATGGGTTAAATTTCATTTGAAAATTATCCTAAAATTGTTTTATATTTCTAAAATGCAATTCCTTCAAAATCTCACCTTGAAAAGATTATACTATTCTTTAGATAATAAATAACTTGATCTGCATTAAAATTATTTATGATATTTAATGATTATTAAATCAAAATTCACTGCAAAACCTACTATAAACGTTTCCTTAGGTTATTATACATACAAAAACTCTGCAACCTATATGTAAAATATAATTCTTTCAAGGTGAGATTGCATTTTTGAGAATATAAAACAATTTGGGATAATTTTCAAATTTATTTAAGTATTAACCGTAGTTTAAGTCAAAAGTTTTTGCTTCCGGTGTTAATAACTACAAGTTTTCAGTTTATATAGTAATTATTATTTAACTATGAATACAAAAATCATTACATATCAAAAATAATTTTAGTCCAAATCGAATTATTTATTAATTAAATTGAAAAATAAAAATAATAAAATGGCTGTCATCCCTCCCTTTCTTTCTATTGAGAAATGAATTGACATTTAATAGGTTGCTATACACAAATTAATGTTTACAAACTAGCCCCACTACAAGCTCGTGACATTAAAATGTTGGCAACAAGTACCAGCCAGCAACCAGTCGCGAGTATGAACACGGTCTAAGAATTTAAAAATTTAATGTTAAATAAAGATAAATAAATAAATTTAATGACTCAATAAATTAAAAAAGGTGCTTTGGAGAACAAATTTAATTTGAATCACGTTAACCACTCTTAACTGGCGCAGTCGGTAGGATACTACAAAGTATCCTTAACAAAAACTAATAAAATATTTTAATCAAATAATATAGTGAGTAAGATAAAGTGATCATTTCCCGAAGGAACATCGGAAAATAAATTATAAAAGGACAAATTGACATCGAGAAGACATCGCTGGAAATTAGAACACGAAAACAACATCTTCAAAGAAGTTGAATTCCGAAGGTTTCAACTCTTTAGTCCAGCGAACCTACAGATCCAAAACAGGATGAAAATTTCTATACAAATAAAGTAAGTTAAATATTGAATATAATTTCTTCTTTATAATATTCATTTCATTAATTTTTTTTTCTCTCTTCCTTTTTGTTTTAAAATTATAAATTATATTGACATTTTTTTATTAATAAAAATATTTAAAAAATTACTGTGCAAATTTTTTTATAAGTGATAAAATTAAAATATATTGTATGCCTTTACAAATTAAGAGAAAATCTTTAAGACTAAGCCCATATGAAAAGAATTACCACTCTGAATTAAAACTAGGAGGTGATACATTTATTGAAGACAATACTTTAAAAATTAGTGATAATTTAGAACGCTCAATAGTGGAACCCATTGAATTGCAAAATAGTGAAGAAAAATTAAATACTATGGAAGCAGAACATACTCCCGTTACTAGTGTAAAGATAACGTCGATAGACATTTATAATTCACTAAGAATTCCGGATACCATTAAAGATTTACCTAAGTTTGAAGGTAGCCAGAGATTATTCTTTGATTTCATTCAGAATGTTGAAGAAATCCTTAGTTTAGTCGCACCAACAGCCGGTACCCCATATGGTCAACTACAACTGCAAGCTATCTGAAATAAAATTACAGGACCAGCTAACGAAGTAATTAACATATATGGGACTCCATTGGAATGGAAAGCCATTAAAAATAACCTTATACTTCACTACTCTGACAAGCGTAACGAAACATCACTTATACGAGATTTACATAATCTAAGACAAAATTCTAAAACAGTTGAGGTTTTCTATAGTGAGGTAATTGAAATGCTCTCTAGCATAACAAATCTAGTGTAAATACACGAAAATTAACAAAATGTTATACTTGCAAAGAAGACACTATATTCCGAAATGTGTCTAAATACTTTTTTAACTGTATTAAGAGAACCCCTTGGATCCCCGTGCAATGCGACCAGAAAGCTTAGCAACTGCATTTTCCTAGTGTATTAAAGAACAGAATATGTACTACCTCAAATCAGAATATAATTCAAACAAATTACAAACAAGTAAGGCACCATTTCAGCGTATTAATACCCATCTCTATCCACGAACATATGCAAATTATCCAACTAATTTTAACTCACATATAAATAACTCCAACTCTAAGGGATCTCTCCCAAATAATTTTAAAGAATATTCACAACCTTCTACTTGGAACAATAATAAACAATTTGGTCAAAAAATAAATATACCCAGATTTAATAAATCAGAACCTATGGATACGAGTTTGGGAAATAGCAGATTCATGCCTACCAACCGTTATCAAGCTCAACCATATAAATCAGCGGGAAGTAACTTTTGTAAGCAATCTGGGCCACCAAATTTTACATCCAAAGAAGTATTTAATGTGAATGAACAGATAGGATGTAAGCCCGAAAAACTCGAAATCAAGGAACTCTCACCAAATAAAAACTACCAACAAAACTTAGACGAATGCTATGAATACAATTACGAAGAAGATCAAGCAAATTTTTATACAACAGCCTCAACTCTAGATTCAGGTACATAAACATTAATAACCATGGATCTATTTTACCGTACATAAATATCTCATCGCCACCCGGTAAATCACTCAAATTCTTAATAGATACAGGAGTATCTACCTCATTTATTAACCCGGAATATATTGATCCTAATGACCTTCTTAAAACTAAGCCGTCAATCATTACTACTATATTATCAAAACATGTACTGGATGAAGAAGTAATCATCCCATATTTCACCGAATTGAAAAAACCAGGAAAATTTCGCTTCCTTGCATTCCAATTTCACAAAAAAATATACTCACTCACTAAAAGCAAAAGTGGATATCGCAAATAAATTATTAATTACCGAGAATGCTTCTCTACCAATTCAACAATAAAACATAACATTCGTACAACAGACGAAATTCCTATATTCACCAAATCTTATCGCTACCCTTTCATTCATAAAACTGAAGTTCAAAACCAAATTTCTGAAATGTTGATACAAATGAAGGAGTAAAACCTGATTCAGACAAAATTTCCTGTTCCTCAAACACAAAAACAAATTAATTCCTTCCTTGGATTATTAGGATATTACCGGAAGCTTATTCAAGATTTTGCGAAAATCACCAAACCATTAACGAACTGTTTAAAAAAGGGTAATACAGGAAAATTAACTGATGAGTACATAAAAGCATTCGAGTTTTGTAAAGATCTTCTAACAAACGAACCAATCTTACAATACCCAGATTTCTCAAAACCATTTGTCCTAACCACTGATGCTAGCAGCTTCGCAATTGGAGCAATACTGTCACAGGGTACTATTGGTAGTGATAAACTAATATGTTACGCCAGTCGCACACTTACAAGTTCAGAAATTAATTATTCAACAATTGAAAAGGAACTCCTAGCAATTGTGTGGGCAACCAAATATTTTCGACGGCGTCTTTTCGACAACAAATTCAAAATAATTACAGATCATAAACCATTAACATGGCTTATGAGTCTAAAGGATCCAAATTCAAAGTTAGTAAGGTGGCGTCTTAAGCTAGAGGAGTTTGATTACGAGTTAGTTTATAAAAAAAGTAAACAAAATTCCAATGCCGACGCACTTAGTAGAATACTACCGCATCAGAACATCTCGAGTAATGAACTAAATACAAATGAAACAGCTTCGATTTTCGTAGAATCCAGTTCATCTACCATTCATTCAGCAGAAGAAAATCTAGAGGATGGAATTCGTATTTCAGAACGTCCACTTAATGAATTTTCAAACCAAATAATATTAGAGATATCAAACAAACACCCTAAATTTGCCCTGAAAATATTATTTAAGACTAAACAAAGACGTATTATTGGACAACCCATATTTTCTGAAAAAGAAATTATAAAGACCTTAAAAGAAAACTTAACACCCAATCATCTAACTGCAATAAAAACAGATGAAGAAACCTTTCACCTTATACAACACTGTTATACCAAATTCTTCTCTCAGTCAAAAATCTTTAAATTAATAAGATGTATCGATATCTTAACAGATATTATTTATAATGACGAACAAGATGAATTAATAAGAAATTATCATAATGATAATAATCACAGAGGAATTAATGAAGCCGTAGCCCACTTTAAAAGAGAGTATTACTTCCTTACATGAAGGCAAAAATTACTAAAATAATTATAAATTGTGAAATATGTCTAAGCCTTAAATACGATAGAAGCCCAGCAAAAATTAAATTTCAAGTTTCCGAAACTCCGCTGAAGCCACTGGATATCATCCACATTGACATTTATACAGTAATCATTATCGACGAATTCTCCAAAATCGCCACCGCTTCCACATTAGTTGGAAAAACAGTCTATTAATTATTAAAGCGTTAAAGAATTTTTTAAGTACTCACGGTATTCCACGAAAATATATCACCGATCAAGGAGTAGAATTTTCTTTAATAATATTCAAGGACTTCTGTAAATAATATAATATCATTCATCATATAACTTCCTTTCAACAAAGTTCTAGTAATTCGCTCAATCACAATCATCAAAACAATCATAACTGCTAAATTAACTAAAATGTAAATTTTTTCAAAATTATAAAAAGCTAAACGATCGTAAAAATAATTTAAAAAAAAAATATTAACTACACCATGAGCATTGTCTTTATTTATAAATGCTTCTTATCCATAGAATGATAGATGTTAGAGTTTAACTCTGCGATGTTTCAATACCGACCATTTCTCAATGATTTCACGCAGGCTGATTTCTTCGACTTTATCTTTCGAAGAATGAAGCAACATCAACGCATTCAAACGATCATCGCCCATTATTGTACGTAAATAATTCAAAACTAGTTTTAATTTACTAAGTGAGCGTTCACAAGAAGCTGATGTCACTGGAGCAGTCAAAATAAAACGAACAAGCCTATGTGCCAACGGAATCACCTTACGCAATTTGAACACTATTTTAGAAATATCTCAAAAATTAGAACATTCTGTACATGAATCCAAAAGAATTTCTAATTCAGCAAGCAAGCATTCTGGTTCTTCTGTGAAAAATGTTGGGTCTATACAATAGATTTGATTAATTTAGTCATGACGTTGCTTTTGTTACCTGGAAACTTGAAATTTTTTTGAAATATTAAATAAATATATATAAATATATATTTATTGGTACATATACTAAAAATTGGTATATGTGCCTACAAGAAAATCATATCATTAAGATTTTGTCTAGACTTAAGATCTATTGAAAGTTTGGGTTTAATTTAGGTTTAAGTCTAGGGTTAAGTATAAAAATTTACAAGGTAAAAAGTCTCATGAACTGAAACAAAATTGCATACTACAGAAAACTTAGAGGAAATTAATAATTGACAATAAATTTTGGCCAACACAAGCAAAAATTAAAAGTATAAAAGAAAGGCTTGTGCAAAGAAAACGTGGAGTTGTGTTTTAATTTTTGGTATATGAGATTGTTTTTGCGAGAAGGTTAAGACCGGCCGATCCTGGCCAAAACTTCAACTTTTTCGCAAATCAGAAAAAATCTTTTCAAGTACGATCAGCCGATACTGGCCAAAACTGTGCTTGAAAAATTTTGAAGAATTTTTTCATATTTTAATTAATGACTTAGTTTTTTTTATAAAAGGACTTAGAATATTTTTGAAGTGAATAACTTCTTTAGGCGCACTTTGGAATTTGGAGGGTAAATTTGAAATCGATGTAACGAAAAAGCGACAGATTTTTACAGGCAGCGGGCAAAGCAAGGTATATATATATAGCATGTGTTGATATATATATATATATATGTATATTAGGGTGTCCCAAAAAAATTGAAGTTATTTTTTTTTAATGCATACCCGCTAATTTTGTTTATATAAAAACAAAACAAATGTAAAAAAAAGATTATAATATTCCTTAGATAATAAATAACTTGATCTGCATTAAAATTATTTATGATATTTAATGATTATTAAATTAAAATTCACTGCAAAACCTACTATAAAGGTTTCCTTAGGATATTATACATACAAAAACTCTGCAACCTATATGTAAAATATAATTCTTTCAAGGTGAGATTGCATTTTTGAGAATATAAAACAATTTGGGATAATTTTCAAATTTATTTAAGTATTAACCGTAGTTTAAGTCAAAAGTTTTTGCTTCCGGTGTTAATAACTACAAGTTTTCAGTTTATATAGTAATTATTATTTAACTATGAATACAAAAATCATTACATATCAAAAATAATTTTAGTCCAAATCGAATTATTTATTAATTAAATTGAAAAATAAAAATAATAAAATGGCTGTCATCCCTCCCTTTCTTTCTATTGAGAAATGAATTGACATTTAATAGGTTGCTATACACAAATTAATGTTTACAAACTAGCCCCGCTACTAGTTTGTGACATTGAAATGTTTGGCAACAAGTACCAGCCAGCAATCAGCCGCGAGTATGAACATGGCCTAATACGTGAATAGTACACTGCCCTTGATTTTCCGGTCATACCTCTATTTATTTAATTTTCAGCGGATGTTTCGTTTTATAATTATTCAGCATAATTTATTGGTTAAAGTTTTGATAAGCATTTGTTTATTCAAGTTTAAGTTTTGATAATTGTTTATTTAATCAAATTACAGTCGACTAATGTCTGGCTGTAATTTGATCAACATCCGTTGGTTGTTGTGGAATTCCATAACTGGCGTTTTCGACAGCGGTTTTACTTGGTGTCTCCATTTTGTTTTGGGTAGCAGTATAATAGGCGCTTTTATAGTAGTTCTGAGGCGCGGTTTTACTCAATAGTTTTCTCAAATTGATATTTTGATTGAAAATATATAACTTTCGTTTTCTAACTAGTTTTGTTATATTAAAATGACTTACCGTAAATAATAATGCATTATAAATGCAATAAAATTAGTTTGAAGGTACAAATTATATTTTTCGAAAGATTTGTAATTTAGGCTGTGTCTCGATTAACAATTCTGACATCAATTTTATAAGCAATCTGAGGCACATTTTGATACATTTTAATAGATTTACTGCAATAAATACATAATAAATCTTTTCAAAAAGTACAATTTGTGCCTTTCAACTTATTTTATTGCATTGATGATACATTATTATTATTATAATTTAATATAATAAAACTAGTTAAAAAGCAAAAGTTATATTTTTTCAATAAAACTATCAAATAATTATTGTAGTCACTATACTTCTAATCGTAAGTATAACCGCGCTTCAGAGCTATTATAAAATCGCCTATAATACTGCTGCCCAAAACGCTAATGGAGATAGCCTGACAGCGGTTTTATAAAAGTTTTTGAGGCAAGTTTACACTCAGAAATATATTGACTGCAATAATTACATTACAAAACTCTTAGAAAAGTATAATTTGTACCTCTCAAATTATTTTAGTCTATCTATAAAGCATAATTATTTATAACAAGTCAATTTGTATGTTAAAACTAGGAAGAAAGCATAAATTATATATTTCCAATAAAACTGTCAAATAATTATTGTACTTCTAAGTGTAAATTTGCCTCAAACACTCAACCAGATATTCTTTAAGTTTGTAAAACACGTAAAAATTACGTGTACTTTAGAATTATATTTAAGCTATTAAAGCTTAAAATATAAAAATGAAACATATAAGAAATAATTCCAAATTAACCTTTCATATTTAACACACTATAGTTAACTAGTAGTGGTCTTTCTCGCAGAGGAATCTAATATGCTGAAGGATCACATATCTCTAACTTTCCATTCTAACAACGGTGAAGAAAAAGCAGATTTTGCTATAACAAAACGAAGCTTCCGTCGGGTACGTATAATTATAATAAGTATATATATATATATTATTTAATATATTTCACTTTAGTATTGGAACCAACTCCCTCGTTGTCAAAAGAATTTAATAATTATTGCAGTATTTAGTGCTTTTTTAACACTTTTATTTTATTTACCTGGAAATGAAATAATTTTAAAAGATACTAAGCGCTTAGATCACATCGAAATATCATCGTTTCAGGAAAATGTGAGTATATATTAAAAATAATTTTGTCATAATTTTGATAGTTTGAATATTATGAATATAACTTTAGAATAAAATATGGATATTTTTTTTATGTTAACTATAATTTTTTTATTGATATTTTTAATAGAATTTGGTTGGTTCATCATATAGAAACGTTAATAATTTTCCAAAAATTATCAAACCACCAAAAACAAACCTAGATTATTTAGGATATATTGAACATAATGCATTAAACTATATTGATAATACTGATAAAAATTCTGCCGTATTCGATAGTCCAAATGTACAAAAAAGTATAGTAGAAACCTCAGAAAATTTACGATATAGTTTTAAAGGACCGAAAAATAACAGACAAAATGCCGTCGTCGAGGCATTTAAACATTCTTGGAAAGGCTACAAAGAATTTGCTTGGGGACATGATTATCTTCTACCAATTTCAAAAGGATATAGTGACTGGTTTGAACTTGGATTAACTTTAGTTGATTCTCTTGATACAATGTTAATTATGAACTTGCAAAATGGTATATATAAACATGAAAGTCGAATATTCGTATTCAAAAATTTTCATTTAATAGAATTCGAGGAAGCACGAGATTGGGTTAAAAACCAATTAGTCTTTAATGTTGATCGTGATGTCAATTTATTTGAAGTAACAATTCGTGTACTTGGAGGACTTTTAAGTGCATACCATTTAAGTGGCGATACGATGTTTTTAAAAAAATCTGTAAATAAAAGCTTCTAAATTATATATATATATATATATATACATATAAGCAATTCAAATTATATTTTTTTTAGTATGATCTAGGCTTACGTTTATTACCATGTTTTAATTCCAAATCTGGTATACCATATTCAGATGTTAATTTAAAAACTAAAAATGCACATTCTCCAAAATGGTCTTTAGATAGTTCAACGAGTGAAGTTACTACATTACAATTGGAATTTAGGGATCTTTCTCGAAGTCTATCACAACCGATATTTGAACAGGTATGATTTAATGTTATATTCATAGAAAAATTTTAAGAGTATTAAATTTATTGTACTTAGTTATAATAATTAAAGAGAAAATATTCGACAAGCATTCAATATGGAAATCGAAATTAAAATAGTAAAGTTGTATTATAGAAGACTCAATACATTAACTACTCAAATATTGGGTCAAAATTTAAAATTTTATTATTTTGTGTTATAACATTGAACCTTTTTAATTGTTGTTGCAGAGATATATTATAAATAATAAAAAACTGCTTTTCAATGGCTACTTTACAGTGAAAAAGATCAATTTTTGTTGACTTTTTTCTTGAATGAATTTTTTCCTACCGTTTACAGTGGGCAGAGATACTAGACAAATGTAATAGCATTTTAAAATTCTTATGGGAAATCTCTAGTTTATTTCTAAAATAAACTATTCTAAATCTAGTTTATTTTTCTTGTTTATTTTGCTATTGTACTCATGGCAGCATCGAGAGGAAATTTTGAGTAATTCGAACTCTCTTTCGGCAATAGTTTCCACAACTAGTTGTGACGTAAAACATTTTAAACACATTATAAGTTTTGCATAGATGAATTCTCCATACGCTTCTTGTGGTAAATTTTGGTCTAATAACCAAGCGATTGATTTTTATTCCTATAACTGTTTTCTACTTTATTAGTATTAATTTCTCTTTTTATTATCATATTTCAAGTGAATTCAAAACAAAGAAATGACTATGAATATTTCGATTCCAAATTGGCTAGCATATATGTACACAAATACACAGTTTTTTCACATTTTTCCTTTAAAATTTGACCATTCTTCTACTATGTGATGAACAACATTTTTTTTTCTTAAAGGTTAGCAGTAGAGTTAATAAAATAATTCATTATTCGCCCAAACTGGATGGACTAGTTCGAATATTTATCAATGCAAATACTGGAAATTTTCAAAATTTCTCCACTATTTCACTAGGAGCAAGAGGTGATTCTTATTACGAATATCTTCTTAAACAATGGATTCAGACTGGTATGAAAGATGGTGACTTGTAAGTATTTAAATACATTTGTATTGCAATAAAAAATTCATAATTATATATCAATTACAGTTTAATTGAAGATTATAAAACAGCAATTGACGGTGTTAACCATTGGTTAGTACGTAAAACGCCAAGAGAACACTTAACATATATTGGTGAGCTCCTGAGTGACAGAAAATTTCGTCCAAAAATGGATCATCTAACTTGCTATCTACCAGGCACTTTACTGCTTGGATATGAGTATTTAAAAATCGAATCTCACTTAAAGTTAGCAGAAGAATTATTAGAAACTTGTTATCAAACTTACATGAAACAAGAAACAAAACTTGCACCAGAAATTACTCATTTCCAAATTGGTGATGAAGGCGGAAATGATATTTATGTTAAATCGAATGATGCTCATAATTTATTGCGTCCTGAATTTATTGAAAGCTTATATTATTTCTATGCATTGACTGGGAATCAAATTTATCAGGATATGGGCTGGACAATATTTCAAGCTTTTGAAAACTATACTAAAGTAAATCATGGCTATACTGCGATTGGCAATGTTAAAAATAAATTCAATACATTACCACGTGATAAAATGGAAAGTTTTTGGTTAGGAGAAACTCTTAAATATTTTTATTTGTTATTTAGTGATGATCCAAATGAAATCGATTTAAAAAAGTTTGTATTTAATACCGAAGCACATCCTTTACCAGTTAGGGATGGTTAATTTATTTTTTATTGATAAGTACGCGTTTAAAAAATGATATAGTTATAATTTAGTTGTTAAAATGTAAAAACCAAAATTCAATTTAGTACCCTTGATATAACATAAATAGAGAACATTCCAAAATTACAAGGAATGTGCCACAACTGCTACGTATTCAATCTGCATTCCTTTATGATACCCATTGACTGATCATAAATAAAAAAATAGTATTTATAACTTAATTCATATCTTGATATAATCGAAATAGTTTCATAAATTCTCCAAAAAATAGTGTAAAAATATAGAGTAGATATTTGTATGCCTCCAATTTGGACAATTGTTTTTTGGTTTGTATTTGTGTGATAATTGTTTATGATTAAAAGAAATTTTAAATAATATTTCTTTTGTTTTTATAAACACCTCATTCCCTTTATATTTAGTACAGGTATTATTATTTAAAGTTACGATATTGATTTTAAAAAGCGTTAGATCCTAGCGGTAGAAATCCACTACAATTAGAAACCATATGATCAGTCAGCCATTTTTAATTTTGTTTTTACTTAAACCAAAATCAGGCATATTCATTCTAAAACCATTTTACCGCCGGGATTGTTCTAAACTGACATGCTATGATTATAATTTTCGTAGATGTATCCATCAATCAGTTAAAAAGTTTCGTTGTATTAAAAAGAAATTATGATATTAAAGTGGAAAACTATTAAAATTCTCATGGCTAAGCAAACATTCATAATACCGTAGAATTGTAGGGCTCATGTTTGCAAAATCTCAGATTATGAATATACCTTAAAAAATATGCGAAGATCGAAAGAAATATATTCAGAATTCCGAGCGACAACAATGGCCCAGTTATTGGTAAGTAGTATTATTAAAATAAAAACATAATAGTATTCTTAAGTTTTAAATTACAAAAAAAATAAAGTTATAAAAGTTGAGAGAAGATACGAAATCCTTTAATTTGAATGTTTAACTCTATTTCATAGTTTTAGCAAAAATATGGAACTACCAATTCCACTTGTCCATTTATGCTTTGCTTCTTTTTGTAAAGGTTTGAGAATAAATTTGGTACTTAGCAATGGAAATATTGGAAAATATTGTTTTTAAAAAAAAGTATAAGCAAAATAATAAGCACCTGTTAGCTTTATCCTCTATTTGGTGGATATAGTCTTCGTTTGCAATTAAATTAAATCGGGCGAAATGTGTTAGAATGTTATAAAAACTAAATTATAGCAATGCAAAAAAATAATTCATTTTCTGTTCAAAGTAAAGCTGCACCCGATGGTGCAATCAAATTATCAATTACTGTATTTGATCAATCAACTCTATCAATCCAATTATCAATTACTGCATTTGGTGTCAAGAAAAGAAGGAAAAAAATGGTACTAAAACTTTGAAGTTAAGTCTCGAATTTGGGTTTAGTTAAGTTAAGATCTTTGGGATTGGGGCAATAAAAAGGTATTCAAACAAATAGTTGTTTTTTCAAGCCCAACTTCTTGCAGTTTAACTCTTACACTCAAATACTCAAACTCTTTACACTCCAAATTCAAATTTAGCTATACTAATTTGACAATCCCTTCAATTGTAATTAAGGTCCGATCGAGAACTCGGTCTCGGCCTACTTTCGGCCGAAATCCAGGCCGAGATCTCGGTTCTCGTTCTCGGCTTTAATTTGCCGAGGTTCTCGGCCATAGCCGAGACTGCACACGTACCAGTCTATCAGTAAGCTATCATAAGCCAGCAAAGTTTTATCAGCTCCACTGACTAGTATTGCGACTTTTTAGTAGAGCTGAGCAGCTATATGATGAGAGGCGACACAACTTAAAAGGCGAAAATCTAGAAAAATTACTGTTTTTGTGTCATAATATTAGCTTATTTAATTTTGAGTATTAAAAATTAAGGTCCGACCGAGAATGATTTTTTATTCTCGGCCGAGACCGAGAACGAGACTAAAAACATAGCAGCTAAAATGGGTAATACCCATTCTCCACCGAAGCTTATACTTATACTTATACGCTTATCAGAAAATATAACAATTTATTGCATTTTTTGCACTTTTAACTTTTAACTATCTTACCCATTTTAGCTGCTTTATAGTCTCGTTCTCGGTCTCGGCCGAGAATAAAAAATCATTCTCGGTCGGACCTTAATTTTTAATACTCAAAATTAAATAAGCTAATATTATGACACAAAAACAGTAATTTTTCTAGATTTTCGCCTTTTAAGTTGTGTCGCCTCTCATCATATAGCTGCCCAGCTCTACTAAAAAGTCGCAATACTAGTCAGTGGAGCTGATAAAACTTTGCTGGTTTATGATAGCTTACTGATAGACTGGTACGTGTGCAGTCTCGGCTATGGCCGAGAACCTCGGCAAATTAAAGCCGAGAACGAGAACCGAGATCTCGGCCTGGATTTCGGCCGAAAGTAGGCCGAGACCGAGAACCGAGATCTCGGCCTGGATTTCGATCATCTAACTTGCTATCTACCAGGCACTTTACTGCTTGGATATGAGTATTTAAAAATCGAATCTCACTTAAAGTTAGCAGAAGAATTATTAGAAACTTGTTATCAAACTTACATGAAACAAGAAACAAAACTTGCACCAGAAATTACTCATTTCCAAATTGGTGATGAAGGCGGAAATGATATTTATGTTAAATCGAATGATGCTCATAATTTATTGCGTCCTGAATTTATTGAAAGCTTATATTATTTCTATGCATTGACTGGGAATCAAATTTATCAGGATATGGGCTGGACAATATTTCAAGCTTTTGAAAACTATACTAAAGTAAATCATGGCTATACTGCGATTGGCAATGTTAAAAATAAATTCAATACATTACCACGTGATAAAATGGAAAGTTTTTGGTTAGGAGAAACTCTTAAATATTTTTATTTGTTATTTAGTGATGATCCAAATGAAATCGATTTAAAAAAGTTTGTATTTAATACCGAAGCACATCCTTTACCAGTTAGGGATGGTTAATTTATTTTTTATTGATAAGTACGCGTTTAAAAAATGATATAGTTATAATTTAGTTGTTAAAATGTAAAAACCAAAATTCAATTTAGTACCCTTGATATAACATAAATAGAGAACATTCCAAAATTACAAGGAATGTGCCACAACTGCTACGTATTCAATCTGCATTCCTTTATGATACCCATTGACTGATCGTAAATAAAAAAATAGTATTTATAACTTAATTCATATCTTGATATAATCGAAATAGTTTCATAAATTCTCCAAAAAATAGTGTAAAAATATAGAGTAGATATTTATATGCCTCCAATTTGGACAATTGTTTTTTGGTTTGTATTTGTGTGATAATTGTTTATGATTAAAAGAAATTTTAAATAATATTTCTTTTGTTTTTATAAACACCTCATTCCCTTTATATTTAGTACAGGTATTATTATTTAAAGTTACGATATTGATTTTAAAAAGCGTTAGATCCTAGCGGTAGAAATCCACTACAATTAGAAACCATATGATCAGTCAGCCATTTTTAATTTTGTTTTTACTTAAACCAAAATCAGGCATATTCATTCTAAAACCATTTTACCGCCGGGATTGTTCTAAACTGACATGCTATGATTATAATTTTCGTAGATGTATCCATCAATCAGTTAAAAAGTTTCGTTGTATTAAAAAGAAATTATGATATTAAAGTGGAAAACTATTAAAATTCTCATGGCTAAGCAAACATTCATAATACCGTAGAATTGTAGGGCTCATGTTTGCAAAATCTCAGATTATGAATATACCTTAAAAAATATGCGAAGATCGAAAGAAATATATTCAGAATTCCGAGCGACAACAATGGCCCAGTTATTGGTAAGTAGTATTATTAAAATAAAAACATAATAGTATTCTTAAGTTTTAAATTACAAAAAATATAAAGTTATAAAAGTTGAGAGAAGATACGAAATCCTTTAATTTGAATGTTTAACTCTATTTCATAGTTTTAGCAAAAATATGGAACTACCAATTCCACTTGTCCATTTATGCTTTGCTTCTTTTTGTAAAGGTTTGAGAATAAATTTGGTACTTAGCAATGGAAATATTGGAAAATATTGTTTTTAAAAAAAAGTATAAGCAAAATAATAAGCACCTGTTAGCTTTATCCTCTATTTGGTGGATATAGTCTTCGTTTGCAATTAAATTAAATCGGGCGAAATGTGTTAGAATGTTATAAAAACTAAATTATAGCAATGCAAAAAAATAATTCATTTTCTGTTCAAAGTAAAGCTGCACCCGATGGTGCAATCAAATTATCAATTACTGTATTTGATCAATCAACTCTATCAATCCAATTATCAATTACTGCATTTGGTGTCAAGAAAAGAAGGAAAAAAATGGTACTAAAACTTTGAAGTTAAGTCTCGAATTTGGGTTTAGTTAAGTTAAGATCTTTGGGATTGGGGCAATAAAAAGGTATTCAAACAAATAGTTGTTTTTTCAAGCCCAACTTCTTGCAGTTTAACTCTTACACTCAAATACTCAAACTCTTTACACTCCAAACTCAAATTTAGCTATACTAATTTGACAATCCCTTCAATTGTAATTAAGGTCCGATTGAGAACTCGGTCTCGGCCTACTTTCGGCCGAAATCCAGGCCGAGATCTCGGTTCTCGTTCTCGGCTTTAATTTGCCGAGGTTCTCGGCCATAGCCGAGACTGCACACGTACCAGTCTATCAGTAAGCTATCATAAGCCAGCAAAGTTTTATCAGCTCCACTGACTAGTATTGCGACTTTTTAGTAGAGCTGAGCAGCTATATGATGAGAGGCGACACAACTTAAAAGGCGAAAATCTAGAAAAATTACTGTTTTTGTGTCATAATATTAGCTTATTTAATTTTGAGTATTAAAAATTAAGGTCCGACCGAGAATGATTTTTTATTCTCGGCCGAGACCGAGAACGAGACTAAAAACATAGCAGCTAAAATGGGTAATACCCATTCTCCACCGAAGCTTATACTTATACTTATACGCTTATCAGAAAATATAACAATTTATTGCATTTTTTGCACTATTAACTTTTAACTATCTTACCCATTTTACCCAATAAGTAGTGTTTTACTTGTGAAAGTAAACGAAAAATGAACAAAAAAAGTCTATTATTGGCTAGACATATGAACATCTTACTACGGTTACGCAAAAAGATTTAGATCAAAGAAATATCAAAGGAAAAAGACTCAGAACCAGTTCCAATATATCTGTTGTCTAGACAAAAATTGTGACCAGTCAAAAAAATTTTTAATAGTTGGTAAAAAAAAAAAGGCGCTTAGTATGTTTTGCTGAATTTTCGCGGACCGGCAAAAAAAATAATACGGACAGGCACCGGTCCGCAGACCAGCGGCTGAGATACAGTGGTTTAATCTATAATATGGTTGGTGTTTATGTCTCAAGCGTTTATAATTTCGAATGTGCCCTTGTGATCTATTCTCCTTGTATGTAACTTTCTCTATTTATATTTCTTTTGTTTTTAATTCGGAACTTAGTTTTTGTATTCTCTTTTGAACTTGGATCCTTTCCTGCGCTTATTTAGGGGTGCACTTTATCGTTGAATGATACCGATTATTACAATTTTCTATTACTAACTCTATTTGCATCTCCACTGAAAGTTCCTTATCATCGATTCTTGTTAATTTCTCCAACATAGTTGAATGTAAACGCTCTATATCAGCATTACCTGTATGATTATTGGGTTTAGTTAAATGAATTATTTTGCTTTCCTTGCTTAGGTATTCTATTAATTGTTCTGCTCTGAATTCGTTATCCATTATTAGTTTATTAGGTTTGCCAAATTTTGCAAATGCTCCATTAATATTATTTTCTTTGCTCTCCAATTTCAGTCTACTATTCTGTATCCTGCAGCAAATTTTGTAAGCTTATCTATTATTGTCACAAATGCTTGTTTCTGAAAATGAAAAATATCGATAGATGGATAGTGTCATTTTTATCTTTTGGAGTTTCCGTATATAAAAATTTTGGCTTGATTGGTTTTCTATCGTACTTGATTGCTTTACATTATCGCAAGTTGTATATGTTCTCGTAATTTTGGATAATATAATTTATTTTTTAAATTATAATAACATTCATTGATGCCACTGTACATTGATTCCTTTACATGGTAGAGAGATAGTTGCTTATGCAATATATTTTCCTCTTTTATTTCTGTAGCCCTTTTTGTAGTTCGAACATATTTTATTTTACTATTATTAGAAAACATTGATATTAAAATTAGTTGAATTTTATTATAATCCGTATCAGCCACTTCTGAATAGATTCCTATATATCCCTTTTGTAAGTGATTTCGAAATTTTTCTTTTGTTTTTTCCTCATTTTCCAATGGGTTTATTTCTAATATTTTTCTTTTATGTAACACAATTATTTCATTTTTTGGATTGTAAATTAGTATGATTTGTGTTCTGTATTTATTAACGGTATCTTCTTTTATTTTTATATAGTCTTGTCCTTGACTGTCTCCAGAATGTATTGCGCCTGATAGTTCTAAATTTGATTCATTATCATTTTCATTATTTATTTTTTCGGAATTACTTAATCTGTTTAAATAATCAGCTACTTTATTCTATTTTCCTTGTAGATATTGAAGTTTAAGTATCCATCTTTGATGGCGTTGAGAAAATTCTTTTTCTTTGTATTTATTATTCATATATTTAATAGGCGCATGATCAGTAACTATTTTAAATTTATTTCCATACAAATATGGTCGATACCATATTTGTAATTTACAGCATAAACTA
The DNA here is from genome assembly GCA_947359355.1 of Acrocera orbiculus. Lineage (NCBI taxonomy): Eukaryota > Metazoa > Arthropoda > Insecta > Diptera > Acroceridae > Acrocera > Acrocera orbiculus. The sequence goes on along the minus strand of OX375756.1, from coordinate 44,109,994 downwards.
TTGCTAAGAATTCTTTGTCTGTAGTACAATAATTCTGCTTGTGGTTATTCAAAGTTCTTGATACATAGCACACTGGATGTTCTTGTTGGGATAAAATTGCGCCAATAGCATAATTACTTGCATCTGTTGTACAATAAATTGTTTGTCATATTCCGGGTATTTTAAAATTGGATGCGAAATAATTAAACTTTTCAAATTTTCAAAAGTTGTTAAATACTGGGGAACATTTAAATTTATTTTATTACCTTTTTTCAAATATTTGGTCATTGGATATGCAACTTTAGAATAATCCTTTATAAACTTCCGGTAATACCCCGTAACGCCTAAAAATCCCTTTAATTGTTTTTCCGTTTTTGGCACTTCGATTTGTTGAATTGTCTTTATTTTTTCCGGATTTGGTATTATACCTTCTCTCGTTAGAATGTGTCCAAGAAATTCTGTATTTCTTTTTTCTGACTAATTGGAGCCAATATACTTCTGAATGTAACCGCGCCTCAGATCGCTTTCCAGTTCGCTGTCCAAATCGCTAATGTAGTCACAAGGTAAACTGCTAATAATACGAACCATTCTCAGCTTATCTGATATTTTTTCTCCTTGCTGTTTTTTTTCGTACGCTAGCCGATTTATTTTTGAAACAAACTCATCATCCTTAATTTTAACTGAGAAAAATTCCTCATACAATGTTATAATTTGAATATCAGAATTTTGTTCATATAAATTATTTAATTTATTCATCATCTCTTTTGCTGTGGTACATGACAATACAAAATTTGCTCGTTCAACATCTAGGGATATGATAATAGCATTCATAGCTTTTTCTTCGTTTTTTTCATACAGCTCTTTAGCGCTTGCTGACGCTTCTTCCGCTGGCAATTTTCCTTCAATATTATCGATTAAACTATGCGCTTTAATATACAAACTTATTTGAAACTATTTTTAAACTTTTCAAGCGCAATTTCTGTTTTTTGATTATTAACGCTGAAAGGGGATACATTCCATTTTTTAATATTATGCTTCGAATTAATTTGCCATTTATTAATTATTTGCCATTTAATTTTACGTTTAATTCACAAATAAATACAAAGTTGACCGAAAAAATAATAAGTTTGACATTTATTAAAATGAAATGGTTTATCATATTATGTTCAATGTGAAACCAGTGCTAATATCACGTTGTTTCCGAGATCATGATATGGCTCAATATGAAAAGGCTATTAGCCAATTTCTAAAGGCCCAAACACAATGAATGTGGTTCGCGGCGCGCAAGCGGTTTTCATTCAGAATTACGAAATTCAGCTATATAAGATCCCATAGTTGTGACAGCTGTCACCGTTTGCGCGCCGCGAACCGCGTTGATTGTGTTTGGGCCTTAATAATTTAGACCACATTTAATGACGTAATTGACAATTCGCAATTTAAGGCCCCTGTAGATGTCGGACATTGTCCGTGTCCAAGGTAATTTAACTCGTCTACAGCAATGTCCGTGGACCAATTTGAAGGTCCGCTACAATGTCCGAGTTAATTATGTGTTTACGCGGACATTAATGACGGCTTCATAAATTTTTAATAGCATGAAGATAGCAACGAAAGATTACAGCATTAAATAACAGTGCTATTCATTATGATATCAAAAGTTTAAAGTTCTCATAATTAATCATTTTTTATTAAAAGTTCAACTTCATGCTATTATTACTATAAATTATATATTTAGTAAAAACTGGTACAAGTACGGGCAAATGAATGTCCGACGTCTACAGGGGCCTTAAATTATTGAACATGTTTAATATTTTACTCACAAAATATTCAGCCATATATTATATGGCTGAATCTTTTTATTCCGCACATAGTGAATACTTCGCTTTACCAATCACTTGGTGTCTACATTAGCAATTTTATGGGCAATCTGAGGTTACATTATTGACTGCAATGAATGCTTAACAGTTTTATTGAAAATATATAACTTATGCTTTTTAACCAGTTTTATTATATTAAATTGACTTACCTTAAATAATAATATGCATCATAAAAGCAATAAAATTAGTTGAAATTGTATTTTTTGAAAAGACTAGTAATTTAATTATTGCAGTCAATATGTTTATTATCCTGAAAGGAAGGATCTGCTTTTTAAAATAAATATTGTAATGTGATAGTTTATATTAAACTTCTTTATTGTGTAGTTGTATATAAGCATGATTTCGTATTGTGGTAATTTGTACACTGATTAAGTTTTGAGTGTAGCCGTGCCTCAGATTGCCTATAAAATTGCTGTCCAAATTGCTAATCACAGCCTATAAACTGATAGTTAAGAAATTTGCACTACCCTCAAAATATGAATTACTAACTTTATTAGTAAACATGAAGTTTTATCTTCTTTTTTGTAATATAACCCTCAGTTCAATTGAAAGTTAAAAAAATTTCAAAGTTTAAACACAATTTGCTTTTTGGTAAGGCTGTACACTAAACTTAACCTGCTAATGTCACTGGCAAAGTTTTCTCCTTGCTTTTTTGGTATTTTCAGTGTAAAAATTAAATTATGAACAGATATTTATTAAACATATCATATATTGGCACAAATTTCCGGTATCATTTAATGCTAAAGTTTTTAATAAGGGTGTAATACAAAATTTTCATTTATAGTGGCATACAGAAGGTGACTTGCAAAGCTAAACGGCATCTCCAAGACAGTTCAACAGTTCAAGGTTGTTTAGAAACTGCTTTAGAGTTATTGAAGCCCGCAAATCCAATATTTATCCATTTATCTAGCAGGTAAAAAGAAAATTTTCATATAATTTGTTATATATTATTAATCAGCTGCAAGTAAAAATTACGTAAACTCCATAGTACTTATTTAAAAAAAATTTTCATAAATTTCCATACATATATTATTAATCAGCTGCAAATACTTATGTAAAAACTACGTAAACGTATTAAATATTTCTGGCTAAGTATAAGCTGTTAACTATGCACATGAAATGAATATTTGATAGTCTGCCTAGTTTTTAAAAATAAAGCCTGTCAATTTTTATAGAACAGATGCAGGCGTACATGCTTTACATTCTACAGTCCACGTTGATTTGGTACGCCCAAATGGACAGCTTTACTCTTGTTCAGATATAACAGGGCTTTTAAATATATATTTTGATAGAAATAATATTCCGATTCGAATATTAAGCTCTATTCATGTTCCCAATGATTTTCATTGCCGATACAATGCGAAAGCACGAACATATATCTACCGACTTGCCGTAGCCAAAAGAGGTGCTCCGAAACCACAGTTAAATGCTTTTAAAAGAATTTGTTATATTCCAATTGAAGAAATGGAACGTTGTTTTTTTCTACAGTAAGTAAACAGTTACACATTGATATGGGAAAGACACTTTACTATTTTTCAGAGATAGTAAATTTGATTTGGATATAGCAAAAAAAACGTTGAATATGTTTAAAGGTTTTCATGACTTTCGCACTTTTATGGGAGTTCAGCCTGATAATGAAAAACAGGTAAAACAAAATCGTAATTAAATTAAAAAATTTATTGATTTTAGGCGCGACCTAGGTTTACGTTAAGGTATATCAATGAAATTCATATAGCGGCTAGTTCACCCACTACGATCGCATTTGAGAAACCGAAAGCTAATAGTTTTTATAATTACTGGGATATAACAGTTACAGGAAGATCATTTTTAAACAGACAGGTAGTGAAATAAGTTTTTATTAGTATTAATATTTAGGTAATAATATGTACTAGTAGGTCTACGAATATTTCACCTCGTTCTACATTAAAAATTTACTAATTCTCAGGTTCGTCGTATGGTTGGCTGTCTCATAGCTGCTGCCTCTGGTAGAATATCACATAAAGATGTATACGAAATGATAACAATTCCTTCTAAATATTCCTGGAATCCAAGAATTATGGTGGTGCCTCCCTTTGCACTATATTTATGTAAAGTTCATTACGACGAAGCTGATTTTAGAAATACACAAAATATTTTAGAAAACTAAAACAATTTAAAAATGAGTTTATTAGAAGAACTTCAAAAGAAAAAAAATTTACTTAATCCATCTAACACAACAGTTACTTATCCTGATGGCAGAAGATTTTTAGAAACAAAAAATAATAAAAAAGAGTTGATTTCTGTAAGTCCTGGATTTATTATTGACACGAAGCCAGATTTTATTCCGGCTAATATTTTAGAAAATAAACTATTTTTGGGATCACAGGACTGCGTTAATGATGAGAACATTAAGAAATACAAATTAAGTCATGTCCTCAGTGTTGGTGTAGATTGTCCTACAACTAAGTCTTCAATATCTCAAAAAAAGTTCATAAAATGTATGGATTTGCCTGAAACAAATATTTTGGATGTATGTAAAGAGTCAAACGAATTTATTTCAAATGCAATTGAAAATGGTGGACGAATTTTAGTTCATTGCAACGCTGGTGTATCACGTTCAGCCTCAATAGTAATAGCGTATTTAATGTTTAGCAGGAGATTAAGCTTTGATGACGCTTATTCACTCTGTAAAACAAAAAGGCCAAATATACAACCAAATTCAGGCTTTTTTAAGCAGCTACAAAGTTTGTCCCTGCAAATAAAATAAAATATTTTTAACCACATTTAAATTCAAAAATTTAGAAATATATGGAGTTCAAATCTTTATAAAAACTTAAAATAATTTAATTGAAAGTGTTATAAGTTTTAGTTTTGTTAGTATTAATGTTTTCTATGTTTGTAATATCTAAACACTATCTAACAACATCTTTATTATTCAGCTTATATAACATCATTTAAGGAGTAATATAAAAAAAATGTTTAAAGTCAATGCCCACTTATAATTTCTCATTCTATTCATCTCTTGTAATGATTGCAACGAACCTTTTTAGTGAGTTTCGAGCAGTCAATTAATAGTCCATCTAATAATTTCACATTACTCAAGGTACTTGACCTGCTACGAAGGTCAATCCTAGATATATTACTGCATAATCTAGTGTTAACTTGCATTTTATGTCCTGTTGAAAAATTCTCAAATTAGAGATTTTCAGGTTCTTTTTTTCATTCTCAAATTTGAATTCATTTCATTTATTTGAGATTTTCTGAATTGCTAACACTTAATTCAAAGTATTAAAAATTATTTGAAAATCAAATCAGAAAATTTTATGCTTCGAAGAGATTCGATCTGAAGCACCCCTGCACATTAAACAGACGTCAGATGAAGTAAACTAAGAACTAAGGAAAAGTCTGATATACGGTATCAGACTACTAAATAAGTGAGTTGTTAATGTATTGTATGTAAAAATGTGAAATTATCTTTATTTTTCACTTCAATGTTTAGATATAACTATAACTAAAACTACTGTAAGATTCAAAGCAATTAATTTGATTGCGGTGTATTTATTACACCACCTTAAAAGAGAACAAAAAAAAATTATATTATAAATATATGTTTTATTATTCTAATTGCTGAAATACGGCTCAATCAGTAGCGTACTGAATATTATCCGCATTTACGTTGTCTTACAGAGTACCTAATTTTTGAAATATTAATTGATTGAACAAAAGTAAACTGAAAGATATCATATCTCAAAAGTTTTCAAAGCCGTGTATCTTTTCTGTTAATTAACAGATTAATTATTCCAGCAGAATAATTGACCACTTAACAGCTATTTACAAAAAGCAAGCTCCTTAGCACAATAGTTTATTTTTTATTTATTTATATTAAACATGTCGAAAATATAAAAACAGAAAAACTGACGAGCCATAATTTGGTTATTTCAAAAACACGTTTTGTAACCAATATTATAGTCCTTCAAAATTGCATCATTACTTTGGATCTAGCTCTTACAGTTTCTGATATCACAAATCTGCTGTGTATAAAGTAGTGTCGCTTTTTCACTTTTCGATGGTTGTTATGTAAAATAATTGCGCATTATTAATTTACTTATTTTAATCTACGCATTTTTAACCAAATTTAATTCAATTCACTTATCTTCATCTATTCCACCCGTTTTCACATCAATTTTACCACATTTTAAGTCAATTTCAATAAATTGATGCGAAATAGCTCAAGAAACGTAAAAAATCTAAAAATACTCAGATTTTTACAATTCAAATTTGTTTTCGATTTATTCTAAGTTACCTTATATAAAAATTAGAAAAAAATCAAAAGTTTTCACGATTTAACCCGAAAAATTATTCAAAAATTAATTAAAGAAAAAAAAATAATAACCCAAAAAAAAGTTAATACACTTACCTATTTTTGTTATGGTTTGCAAGTTTGTTGCAAACAATTTTAATCCCAACGGAAATGCTGACGAATGTATCGACTCATAATTCGATAACATAAACATTCCTCTAAGCAATTTTTAGCTGGAATTGTTTTTGTTTGCGTTTTTCTTTTCTGCTTATATGATTGACACTTGAGTCGATCATGTAAGCAGAAAAATATTTTTGCAATTTTTATGACCGGGGTCAAAAAGTTGGGTGGCCGCTATCAAGGGCATACATAAATATATATATATATATATATATATATAGAATTGTATATAGGAAAAAAATTAAATTAATTGAAATAAAAAAAAAAGATAGAAGAAAGAGTTCTAGAGACATTGGCAGTTGGGTGCTAACATTCGCGTGAGTAACATCGTCAATATCAAAGTGTTGACAAAATTTATAATTGTGACCACGAAATTACATTCCATAAATAAGAAATCATTTTTATTTTTAAAATTAATTAAGTTCTAATTAATTTATATGATGAACTAAATAAGTTTTGAGAACAAACTTGATGTGAAAAATTGTGATTTCTTTTATTATAATCAAATGTAATTTAATCAGATAAACAAAAAAAATAAATAAATTTCTTAAGATATAGCAACAGTTGATGTTAAAATAATAATAATTGAAAATTGATTTTTATATTAATATATAGTAGAATTATATATGAAAACAGTTTTTACATAATGAAATTTATTTTGGAGATAGTGTGTTTGAGATTGATCTTTTTTTTAATTCAATGTTAGCATATAAATTTGTAAAAATACACCGATAGACATTCAGCTGATTTAAATTATTAAATGTGTTAGTAAACGATCTCGACCGGGGGCATTCCTTTACAATTAACTTGAAGTTCATTTGTTTATGCAGTGTGATATATATTTTTGTTTAATATTTATTATGAATATATATATATTTATATATTATTCATAATTGCAAACTTATAATAGTTCACTTGTGAGAGAGATTCATCAATTTTTGACATTTTTTAAAATATTAAATTAAAATATAGTATTGAAGTGTATTTTGTAAATATTACATCCAATGTGAAATTATAAATTGATATAATATTAAATGATAATAATTATATAAAATTGAGCTCATCTGAAAAACAAAGAAAATATAACTTTCACAACAAAAAAAACAAATAGTAAAACGAAGAAGTTCAAAATATATACAACATGGTTACACTACACTACGGAGACTGTCTCCCGTGATATGTAATCCAAGCTTAATTAAAAGCTGACAAGATATCAAAATTGAGGATTTCCAATAAAAAGCTTTAAACCAGTAATAAAAAGAAGTTCACTCATTATCATTTATGAAGTCCATCAAAAAACGGAACGATTGGAAAACTGTTTTAAAAATATTTTTCCATTGTTAAGTTAACTGAATCTTACCTTAGTAACAGTTTTATGGGATATGCCAGACTGTGCAATTTTTTGAACTCATATTTTAATTATTAGAAAAGTGCGTAAGTATTAATAACAGCAGCACTCGAATGCTAAAATTATTGGTCTGATTAGGAACCTTAGTCATTTGAGGAAATTGAAATAGAAGTAGTAAAAATCGATGGTTAGTATTCCAGATCCGTTTTAATGTTCACAGTTTGTAATAAAATCTCAAGAGATTTTTTTTGAGTGTCTGTTGTGAGTTATTTTATATATTTGGATTAAAATTTCAAACTTAATTAATAGAAAATTACCAATTTTTTCGATTTAAATATAATATAAGAATAAATAATACTTATAGAATTCTGTCCTAAAAAAACTTAATTTAAATTATTGTAGATTAAATATGCAATGCTTAAAAATCAAAGATGATTCAATTTGAGTTAATAAATTAATGTAACAACTATTATAACATAAGCGATTTAAAAATAAATACCGCTACATTTAGAATACTTTCCTAAAAAACCACACTTAACATTTATATTCATTTAATGAATCACTAAGGTTTTGAAGTAAACTTAAAAACTCCTTTGCTTTGGTTTTGATTTTCATTCTAAAAAGAAAAAAAATTTAACATTATCAAAGAATAAAGCGCTTTTGAAGAAAAAAAATACAGTAATTAACTACTGTAAAGAAGTTTTTACTATTAATTATTACTTACTGCATGTCGATTTCCAAATAACATTTTCGCTTTATCTGCGTCTTGAGGTGACGATCGCTCCGCCAGTAAAGACAAAGGCTGCCTGCGTTGTATATGTAGTTTTTGTTTAATTGCCTGAGATAGTATAACTCAACGACTAACGGATTTCACCGCTAATAGTAAATCAATCTATGTCCATGTAACATTGAGGTATTCCAAAGTAGGGATAACCAAGGAAAAATCAGTAAAAAAAAAAAGAAAAAAAAACAGAAAAATCTTCTAAATTTTTTTCTTTATTTCCTTTTATTTCTAACAAGAACTTCTGGTATTTTTATGCAAATAAATAATTTGTTGTTTTCAGCACGTTCTTTCATTTTCTCCATATCATCTTTTTTAATTTTCACATAAAATTTCGTATCTTTGACAGTTTTCTTAGACTTCAAATGTTTTTTGGTAGATTTAGAACTTGCGCCTGAACTTTCTTCAATTTCATCAACCACATCCGCATCTTTATCTCTATCGGGAAAACAAAATTTTAACATTGTACTGTAAAATTTTTATTTAATCGCTATCGTAATTGGAGCAATATTTATTTTGAAATGCTCTTTAACTGATATCCTACCGACAGGGAGTTTTTCCCTGCAAAATATTCTTAAAACTCTTTTGCGAGCATCAACTGGCACCCTATTTGTCACACAAGAGCATGTTAACACATGTCAAGAGCGTATTTTAACCACTGGGTCGCGCATGCTCATTTATTTCTCTTTTGTTTTACCTTTTCATTGGTCGATAATTTGTTTGAGTTTGAAATGGCGGTATAATTTTAAACTTCACGATTTTATTTCCGTTGGATCTGCCCTGGAGGTAAGAGGTACATTTATTTTTGTCTTTCATCTGTTTGTGAGTAGAATATTTTTTTGGTATTTTCTTAGCTTATATTATTGCTAAATGCTTGATTTCACTATGGAATTAGCTCTTGCTGAAGTTTTGAATGCGAAAAATAAATATTCAATTGGCTATTTTAGTGTTTTAGTGTTTGCCGCTTTTTCAAGTTTTTCTTTGTGTCTTAATGTTCGTTCTTCATGTTTCATTTAATTATTTGATATTTTTTGTAGCCCAAAATGCCCAAAAAAAGGAAGTATGATGAAAATTATGTAAAATATGGATTCTGCTGCATGAAGGAATAGGACGGTGTTGAAAAGCCACAATGTTTTCTGTGTGGAAAAAATTTGGCAAACGCCAGTATGAAACCGGCAAATCTCTTCATCCTGAAAATGCATCTAAAGATCTAGAATTTTTTACAAAGAAGAAAGCCGAGTTTTTGAAATGTGGAACATTAACCAAACTTGGATTTGGTATTCCACAAAAACCTTTGGTTGAGGCATCCTTTAGAGTTGCATATCGTATTACCAAAAGTAAGAAACCGTATACTATTGGAGAGAATTTAATAAGCCATGTGCGCTGGAACAGAAAAAAAAACTTGAGGCTATTCCATTGTCCAAGGATGTGATACATCCAAGAATAGTTGAAATTTCTTGCAATATACAGATAGTTTGTTATTGAATAACTTGAAAAATGAAATCTGTGAACACCTGGAAGTACTTCAAGTTTCATTTGAAAAATATTTCAATTCGGATGGAATAAATATAAAAGATGAGTTGTGGATTCGTAATCCTTTTCTTTGTGATATTGACTGTATCGATGACATGAACCTTGCCAAAGATGAGCTAATTGATTTGAAAACAAAGTCCTTGTTAAAAATGGATTTCGATTTTAAAACTCTTGGAGAGTTTTGGTCTTCTTTAAGAGAAGCCTTCCCATTGCTTGTAAAACGAGCTATGGCAGCCATTATTCCATTTACTACAGTATATCTTTGCGAAGCGGGATTTTCCACACTTGTCACAATAAAAACGAAACATCGAAATCGACTGAATTTCGAATATGATATGCGCGTTGTATTGTCGAAAACTATCCCTAAATTCAATCTGTCAATCAAGGAAAAGCGGCAACAGTCTTCACAGTAAAAATTTTAATTTCTTCAAATTTTTTATACTATTGCAAGAATGCAAAAATAGAAGAAGTTTAGATTTGGCCGACCCATATTTGTACGGCGGCGGTACGCAAAAGCAGAAAGAAGTTACATGCCAAGAATTTGTTAAGCTAGAATTAGTTCACTATTGTATGTCAAAGAATGTACGATCAATTCTAAGTGTGAAAGATATCTTTAAGCCAACCGAAAGAAAAGTGATTTTTACGCTTTTTAAGAAATATGTGGGAAAAATTAGGTAGGTGGCACAACTTGTGGGGTCTACAGGCTAACAGACAGCATACTGGCACAGTGAGGAAATATTATATCAAATAATTATAAGTTTAGCCCAAAAACTCCCCGGGTCAAACAATCTCAACCTGTTAGATCCAAAAGGTCAATTTGGTACCCGCTTAGAAGGAGGGAAGGATAGCGCTCGTGCAAATTACATACATACGGCGTTGTCTTCGTTAACACGTTATATTCTTTGTCCCGAAGATGATCCCTTATTGGAAAACATGTACGAAGATGGTCAAGAAGTTGAAACATCTTCTTTTTTCCCGATAATCCCTGCAGGACTAGCTAGTAGAACGTAAGGTATTGGAGCAGGTTGGTTGTTGGATATCCTCAACTTTAATCCAGAGGAAATAATCGAAAATATAAGAAAAATGACCAAAGGAGAAGAATCTGTTATAATGACCCCATGGTACAATAATTACAATCACAATCTGTTATTTTCTAAATTTAAATATATGCATTTGTTTCTAACTTCAAAAATTGAAATATTGCATCACTCTGTTTATTACTGTGCTGAAAGCTTTTTATAGGATTCAAAGATATCCTAAGATTAGCAATTTAAAATTTCCAATAAAATCAAATATTCGAAATTGGAAAAAGTATATATTTCAAATAGCTGTATTTTTAGGGTAATTATTTCTTTTATGAAAAAATAGACCACAAAACAATTTAGTAGAACTGTGAAGATTTTCCAGAACTGCGAAGTTTAAATATGGATTGTAAATCGATTTTATTTTCAAACTATAGTCTAATGCCTGGTTTCACAGTTGACACTTAAGTTTTACCTCAGTTGAGTTTCTTAAGCAGTTAACTGTTGCTTTGTGTTACGCCATATTTTGAAAAATATTATACAACAATATCTGAGTAATATGTGTTACATTTTATTTCCTTTTAAATATATTTTATTTTGTTATAATAAAATAAATATATTGTATGAAAATGATAAACGTTTATTTTTGTAACAAATTGCTATTCATAAAAATTTGTAACTTTACAGAAAATAAAGCACTATACATACATTTAATTTCATATATAAAAATAAGAAACTCAAAAGAAATCATCTTTCATAATTTTCCGGAAAAAATTTATATTATATTTGCTCTACGTTTTACGTGTATAACTATAAATATTTTTTTCATATTTTTGTTTTTTATGGCTAGGACTCACTAGCGTTTGGTAAGTTTGGTGACTTGGCGCGTTAAAAATGGAGATTTTTGCTTAAAACGAATCGGAGTGGACTTACTAACATTCTTGTGTTTATGGCAAAAAGTAAATTATAACAATTCCAACAGTAAAGTGTTATTAAAATTGTGACTCACCATCACTCACGTCAGATTTTTTGTATACCAATTTCTGTTGATCTCTGAAAAAACGAGAAGCTGCTGATATCTAGACGCCAATTCATGCTATCTACCAATTTAATGAAGCTTTGTAGACTCATAAGCATTTAGTAACAAATTTGGAACCAAGCGCCAACCATTATAAAATGATGAGAAATTCTTCTAATCCAAATAACTTTCTATTACACAAGATTTTTAATTAAATTAAATTACTTTATTTTCTCATAATAATTAATTTATCTTAAATTTATTAATTACAATTTGCATTAGACTAAAAATTAAATTATTTATAAGTAATTTTTTGAATACAGCAATATTTTTATTTAAATCAGTGTTTTTCCCTTTCTTGTTGTAAAATTTAGGTAAATTTATATATATACATAATTTGTGTGTTGTTTTTTCGTTTTTGTAGACTTTGTCGTTATTACTAATCCTTAAAATACATTTCAGTTTTGTTTATATTGTAAAATTCATTTAAGATGTCCTATTCAATTCTGTTTTTTAACTTCTTTTTTTATCAATTTACGAAACAATTATTTACACCCTTAAATTTAATAAACAACGCATTCACTAAATTGTTGAACACTGACAAAATTTACAGTAAAAAAATCTATGTCTATGAAAGAAATTATTAACCAAAGAAAAATAGTAGTTTTACTATTGGAACCTATAATGACAGAAGAAATATTTTTAACTAATTTAAAAATCCCATCATGATGTTATTATCGATTTGACAGCATCTTCAATACTAGCAATACAACTAAAATCTGTTATTCCACTACTTGTTGTATTTGACATAACTGAAGTTGGAGAATCACCCATCATACTACCATTGGAAGTATTAACAATAGTCGCACTACTGCTACCATTAATTAGACAATCATTTAAACCATCTATACGTTCATGAGGTCCACGTATTTTTCCCATTGTTACATAACTACCAGCATTTGATGTTTGTATAATTGAGCCAGCAACACAGCTATTATGTCCTTGATCCAATGGACTATCAGCTAAAAATGATCCCATTGAATGATCAAGTGAAAAACTTAATGAATCACTTTCACTATTTTGTAAATTTAAAATACTATCAATAGCATTTTGAACATGACGATTAATATCTTCATCGAAATTTGATGATAAACTTCCAGTTGCACTACTATTAGCACTTAGATTAGCATTAATAGAATGAGAATTCAAACTATTATCAAATATATTTGAGTTTGATGTAGATCCCACTATATTATTGGTTGGGATATGATGATTATGGTGATGGTGATGATGATGATGTATATTAGCTGATTGCATTTGCATTAAGACATTAGCTTGCATTTGTGCTAAATTTGTATGATGGGAATTATTTTCTTGTATATTTATATTACCACTCATAGATATATTATGCTGTTGTATAGCATGACGCATAATTTCATTAGCTAATGTTTCATTATGAACTGTTGTATCTAAACCAAGAAATTCATTATCTAATTCTGTATTGTGTTTATTACTAAAACATATTTTTTTATTTGGTAAATTTTCAATTGAATTTGATATAATATCACCAGCCCATGGTCTTTTTCGAACTTCATCAATATCACTAGCTGTATCATTTGTAGGTTGTTGATGATGGTGATTATTCTGTGGTATATAATCATATTGTTGCTCAATCATCCATCGTGGATGATGGGATGTTACATGTGTTTCATCAATATACGAATTAAGCATACATGAACGTTTTGAATACATTGGTGATGATGTTGCATTTGGTGATATTAATTCATTATTATCATTATTCCATGATCTTTTATTTTCGTTTGATGTTATATGATAACTAGAATTGATACCAATTGTATTTGTATTTAATCCACTATTGTTATCATTAGTTGTTTCATGAAAAAGTTCTTCTAAATGTGATTCAACTGTATCTCTTTCTGATTTTTGTACAGGTGATTCACCAAACATTGACTCTAAACGATTTTCTACAGATTTTTCATTAACTGAATTATCATGATTAAATAATTCATTGAGTGGTATACTATTTGTTGTTAAATGGTGTTGTTCGGTTTTTGAACAATTATTATGATTTTCAGCAGGTGAATTATTAAATAGTTCATTTAAATGATGATTATTATTTTTTTGTGTAGCTGTTTCAAATATTTCTGAGAATTGTTTATCAATTGTCTTATCATTTAAATTTGGATTATGTGTATTTGTATTAGTATTACGACTATGATGATTTAATGTTAAATTAATATCAGACTTCTTTTCAGACATAAAACTAAGTTCTTTTTGTATGCACAGCCATTCATCGTATGGTTCGTTTTTATTATTTATTTCATTATCATCACGTTTTTTCATAACATCGATATTTTCACTAAATGGTAATGATGTTGGAAGTGTATTTTTTGTTGTTGTTACACGTGTTTCATTTGATGTTATATTGACAAAATAATCTAAAGGATAATCAGTTGTCGCTGTATCTCTTGTATTACTAGGAGTATCAGTTGTATTTATAAGCTTTTCTTTACCGGATGATATACCAAAACTATCTAATTCTTTTTTAACACCTGTTGAATTTATTTGTTCTGATTTTGATATATCTGATAAAAGATTTGTTTGTAAAGTTGGTGTTTTCTTAAAAAGAATATTTTCTTTTTTTTCATCTTTAATTATCATATTTGTTATTAAGTAATTTTCATTAAAGTTTATATTGGAATTTTGTTCATTTATTGTTAAATTCAAATTACTGACAAATGTTGGTGGGGCAACATTTGTTTCATTTATTTTTGAAAATGATGGCTCATTCTTATTAAGAAATCCATCGGAAGGTTCAGATTTAATTTCATTTTTAATATTAAAATTATTTTCTACCTGAAACTTTGAATTATTTGTTGTTTGTGAATGATTATTTATACTTGGTCGATTATTTGAATATTGTATGTTTTGATAATTTGTACAAATTTTTTGAGGATAGCTATAATCCGATGATGATTGAGTCTTTTTCATAGATTTATTAAAACTATTTCCATTGTTTTGATAATTTGAGTTGGTGTTTATATCAGATTTTATTTGTACCAACTCTTTTTGTATATCAGAGACTAAAAATCTATTGATAAGATTCAATTCGGATGTATTATGAAGACGCTGAAAATTAAAGATATCAATTAATTTTATCTTAGTTAATCAAAAAATTCTTACCATAGATTCTTGAAGTTGTAAATATTGGAATTTATTCAAAATAGTTTGAAATTTATTTTGTAAGCCTACAGCCACTTTTTCAAAATGTTCCTCTTCATCAGAATTATCCGCCTCGTCATGTTGATACATACAATGATATCTAACAAATGGATTTTAAAATTTTACAGATTTAATAAGTTTCTTATATAATTTTTGAATACATAAATAAAAAGGAATATAAACAAAACTAATTAAAGGGGAGCTTCAATACTTTTTGAGATGTTTCAAAATATAACACATAGTCCTCGGCAATTTTAACACATAAATTAATATTAATGAGTATTGTAAAAAAAAACAAAATCTTTTCACTTCACTAATTTCAGAAAAACAACTAAAATGTTCTGTTGCTGCCGAAGCTTAAATTAAGTTCAGATAAATAATTTTTTTTAAAAATATCATTAAAATTTAGTTTTAGACTATTGTAGCTAACAGATAAGATAAAAATCAAAGAAAAATTTATAGTGTCAAAAAGAAATTATTTAAAATGCCTCTTCTTTTGACTTTCCAACTGGGCATATCTTCTTAAGTGCTTAGTTGGTAGCATCAAGGCGCAGCCCTCGAAAAAAATCATCGAAACAACTACTCAGCTTATTCGAGATTGAGAGTGAAGTAATAAACACAACTATGCATTCAGCGCAAGCCGCAATTTGTTTCCCAAGTTCCACTGAATTCGTGATTAGAAGTGAGAGTGAGTTAAGTATTCTACATCAACTTTTCAATGAATTGAAACGTACCCAAGTAGTTAAGAATCGAAACATATTGTTGGGTAATGGCAGCAGAAAATGTGTTAGATATTTTTACTTAAGTTGTGACATAAAGCGTTTGCATAATTATAGAACATGTAGCTGGATGCCGATTTTAGCGTTTGTTAAGGCCAAAATCTAAAATTTTATACTTCTATACTCAACCGCGAGTACAAATTAAAATAAAAGCCAACAATTCCTTCTGCGTACCTCGATTAGTACGTATACCACTGAAAGCGAAACACAGGTTTAGATTGCCTCTTCCTAAAACTTACGCAAACGTCCTGTCATATAATATAATCCGTCTAAAAGTAAGTTTCCTCTTATCATCACGTGCGAGTTACATATGATAATACTATCACATATGATAACAATAAAGGAATATTTTGGTAAATATATAAGATAAGTTAAGTATTTAAATTGATAATTAATTCTAAGTCCAAATACATTGATATTGATAACTAAGAATTCTAAATGATAAGAATAAATATAAAAGACGAATAATTTAGAGAACAGGCAGTTGATTGTGGATTGTCAAATAAGTGGTTTAGTTAAAATATATTTGTTAAAACAGTAATCCAGTGAGTTTTATTTTTTTTAAATAATATTCCAAAGTGAATATAAAAGTTGAGCATCTGCTTTCAGATATAGTAGACGGCAGACTACGTAATAAACTCGCTTAGTAGTAGTACCGCCACGATTAAAGTATTTGTAATTAAGGTCCGACCGAGAATGATTTTTTAATCTCAGCCGAGACCGAGACCGAGAACGAGAAAAAATTCATTCTCGGCCGAGACCGAGACCGAGAACGAGACCAAAAATATAGCAGCTAAAATGGGTAAAGCCCTGTTCAAACCAATGAGTTTTTCATTCGCACGACGGACAAGGTTGTAAAACGGGTGATGCATTTGCTCTAGCTATAGCTAGAACAAAAATTTTTGTTTCATAAAGTGTCCTTTTACCATGGGCACTTTATGGGCCTTCAAAATTTTTGCTGCAAATGAAATTTTTGTTGTATTTGAAATTCCAGTTCTACTTGAAATTTTTGTTTTACTTTTGTTGTTGTTGTACTTATTCTAAAAGGGATAGGAAATGATTTTATTACCTTTAGAGAAGAATTTTGTGGCCTTCAAAATTTTTGGTGTGCCTCTAAAAGTAATAAAATCATTATTTCCTATCCCTTTTAATATAAATACAACAAAAATTTCCGTAGAACTGAAATTACAAATACAACAAAAATTTCATTTGCAACAAAAATTTTGAAGGCCATAAAGTGTCCTTTTACCATTAAAGGATCTTTATGAAACAAAAATTTTTGTGCTAGCTATAGCTATAGACCAAATGCATCACCCGTTTTACAACCTTGTCCGTCGTGCGAATGAAAAACGCATTGGTTTGAACAGGGCTTAAGATAGTTAAAAATTAAGAGTGCAAAAATGCAATAAATTGTTATATTTTCTGTGTATGAGTATATGGACATTTTTAATACTCAAAATTAAATAAGCTAATATTATGACACAAAAACAGTAATTTTTCTGGATTTTCGCCTTTTAAGTTGTGCCGCCTACTAAAAAGTCGCAACGCTAGTCATAGGCGTTTCACACAGAATTGATATTACAATTTCAACTCCGCCATTTTGTAAATTTGTATGGAAAATTCAATCACCTCTAATGTATTGTAATATTTCAATTGCAATATGAGAGCCTGTGTGAAACGCCTATCAGTGGAGCTGATAAAACTTTGCTGGCTTATGATAGCTTACTGATAGACTGGCACGTGTGCAGTCTCGGCTATGGCCGAGAATCTCGGCAAATTTAAGCCGACAACGAGAACCGAGATCTCGGCCTGGATTTCGGCCGAGAGTAGGCCGAGACCGAGTTCTCGGTCGGACCTTATTTGTAATACTTCTTTGGTTTACTTATTTTTATGCAGATATTTTTTTAAGCTAAGAATTAGGCTGGGAAGGAACTATCATATATGGAAAATTGTTATAGTGATTGAAATTGATAATTCTTTTTTATTTTAAATTACCTAATTAATCTTTTGACTGCTTCTTCTTTATTTTGGAATGGTGTCATATAGTCTGGATTAGTACAACTCTCTTGGTCAACTTTAACTTGTCTTTCGAATCTAAAATTTTAAAGATATAATTAAAAAAATATAATCTTCTTTTAATGATATAAAACATACAAAAAATGGCGAGGTATTGTGGGCTTAGCGGTTGATACTGACGGCGGTAAAGATGTCGGTAAAAGTGGCATAGAACTTTGAATATCTTTAGCTTTAGTTGTTTCAATATTTTCAATTTTTTTATTCCTTTGTAATGACTGATTTTCACCTGTAGCAGAATTTTGTATTTGTACCGTTGATGTTATCAGTTTTAAATTCTGCGGTTGTTGTTTTTGTTGTTCTTGTTGTTGCTGCAGCTGACATTGTTTAGTTTGTAATTGCTGCTGCGTGTGTGATGGTGGTATTTGAGAAGATTGCACAACTGTTTGTTGTGTCATTTTATTTCCATCATTTGTTGTTAAAATTTTCGACTGATATGACGACGTCGGTGATATTAAACTTGTCGATATTTGTTTTAGTACTTGATGACTTTGTATCTGATGTTGCATAGGACATACTTGGGCACGTTGAGCATTATTATTGGGTTGATTATGATTTTTAGTTGGTACAATATTAGCTGTTGTCACAGGTGGTTTAATTTGATTTGTTGTAAGTGTTGTTGTTTTATTATTTGCTGCTGATTGTGTATATATTGTTTGATTTTGTAATGTTATAGGTGCTACAGTCTGTGTTAAATTTGTTGTAGAAAATGAAGATGGTACGAATGATTGTGATTGCTGTGCTGGTATTGTTGGTATTACTTTACCCAATGCTAGAATTTTTTGTTGTTCAATAAATAGTAATTGTAATGCTAAATGTATATCAGTATCAGACATATTTTGTATATTATTTAATGGTGGTAGTGGTTTATTATAAATTGGATTTGTTGGATCAAAATCTGGTGGTATATTTAATGTTGATAACAAATTTTTGTTTTGCAATTTCGAAGACAACTGTTGGATTTGTAATTGTACAGTTTTTAATAGTTGCTGTTGTTGTGGTGTTAAATGTATCGTTTGAACCCTTGGGGCAGCTGGTTGTGGAGTGGCTATATTTATTGATGGTGTTATTTGATGAGAATTTACTTTTAATATATTTTCTGCAGTAACATTTTGTTGTGTTGCTATTGTTGCTGCTGATGACACTGTTTGTACATTTGACGTTTGTGGAATTGTAGTTGTTAATGGACTTACTGATACAACAACACCATTTGTGGTTGAATTATTTGCTTGACTACCACCAATTATAATATTATTTTGTTGTATATTATAATTTCTTTGTGCCGTTGATATTGTTTGCTGCATTGGTGCTGTAACCCCAATTAATTTCGTAGTACCCGTTTGACTTTGAAATGTATGTAAGTTAGTTGTTATTGATGTTGTTAAATTATTCATTGTTTGTTTAGAAAAGTTAATACGTTCTTTATTTGCAATATTTGGTTGAACTATTTGAATCGGGTTTGTATTTAATTTTGCTGTCGTTGTCATATTATTATTAGTTTTTTGTATTGGTTTTGATATTTTATTAACATTTTCATTACATTTTTGTTTACGTGGTTTTGATTTTTTTGGTTTCGATTCAAAACGTGCCTTACTAGCATCAATGATTGGTGCTACATTTGCTATTTGTTTAATCTGTTGAATTTGTTGTAATGGTTGTTGTGGCTGTTGTTGTTGCTGTTGTATTAACTGATTATTTTGATTTATTTGTTGTTGTTGTTGTTGTGTTTTAATAATCGATGATGTATCAGTTGTTGTCTGTGGTACTTGTCCAATATTATTGAAATGTATTTGACCTTGTGACCAACACTGAGCCAATTGTTGTGCATTTATACCAGCTGGTACAATTAATAATCTTTCCATTGGTCCTAATGATGCTGTTGTTTGTAAAGGATTTATATGTGTTATTTCATTAGTTATTGTATTTAATGAAAATAATTGTTGATTGGCATCAATTTTTGGCAATGCTAACAATTTTGGAGCGTTTGAATCAACAATAACAGCTGTTTGATTTTGTGATTGTTGCTGTTGTTGTGATTGGTATTGTGATGTTGGTATATCAAGTTTTTTACTACTACTATTGTCAATTTGTCTTTTGACTTGTTGTTGTAATGTTTCTTTGCTAATATTTGTTAATGCATTCGAAAAATTCATTTGGACAGCTGCTGTTGGTAATGAATTTTGAGTTATATTAGTATTATTATTACTGCCAATAATATTATTAATTAACTGTTTATTATTATGTATTGGATTACCAAATGATTGTGTTGAACAATTTTTAATAGTAGTTTGTACAATATTATTATTTTGTTGTTGAGTTTTGATTTTATTTTTATCTAATGGCTCATTTATAATTGTTACATTACATAAAGCACCACTTAATATAGCTTGTAATATAATTTGTGATTGAGCATCTTGTGGACTATTTGCATCATGTCGTAGTAATAATCTACCACCATCATCAGCAAATGCAAGACTTAAGCTACCCGTTAATTGTGAGAATATATTCGTAACTGGTGATGTTAACGGCTGTTGTGTTATATTCTGTCCCTGTAAAGCTAATGTATTTCTTTGTGGTATATTATTATCTGTTTGTATTTTATTGTTATTTATATTAATATTATTTTGTTCATTTATATAATTATTTGACACATTTGTAGGAATTTTCGTTGTACAAATACGTTGATCATTTTTATTTTCTATAATTGGAGTTATTTGTATTTTATTTTCAACAACATTACTAACTGGTGTAGTTTGATTAGCAATTTTAGTTGTATCAACTTGTGATATTTGTATATTACCAATTTGACTAGGAACATTACAAACTGTTGTAGGAATTATTAATTCAGATTTTTTGCAATTCTTTTTTGTATTTGGTTTACGTCTTGGTTTTACAGCGGCAGTTATTGCTGTATTGTTTTGATTAGTTAAATAATTTTGTTTATTAGTGGTGGTTGCTTCTGTTGTTGTTGTTGTTGTAGGTAAAGTTGTTACTACTGTTGTTGATACACCAATTAATTGATTTTGTATTTCATTTATTTGGCTCTGTAGTGTTGGTGTAAACTGGCTTTTATTAATATTTGTATTAGTTATTATTGATGGACTTGAAATTATATTACTTGAAGAACTTGAACAAACAATCGAAGTTGAAACTGTTTTAAATGGTTGAGCTTGTGATATAATTGGATTATGTTGCTGTTGTTGATTTTGGGAATTTTGTAATCCTGCTGAATGCATTCTTGGAATGGATATTGTATATGGTGAGCCTAAGTCATTTTGATCAATTTTAATAACAATATTTTGACCATCTGTTAACGTATTTGCTGTTGTGTTAATTGTATTTATATTATTACTATCCATTTTCCGTATACCACTTTCATTAGCTGGTATTGTAAATGTAAATGGTCTATCATTATTTTGTCCGGGAATTGTTATAGTTACATCATTATTAGTTGATATATCATGTGTAGTATTAACCGCCTTTTGCTCTTCATTATTTTGTACTTGTGTTTCAATATCATTGTCTGCATAATCATCATCTTCCATAATACCACACAATTTCATAACATTAGCTAAATCAAGTTTGCCAGTACTTGTTGTACTTGTTTTACACTTTTGCGTATTAATATTATTAACTATGTCATTATTTGTTTGCTGAATTTTCTTTTTTCTAGTTTTTTTCTTTGGAGTTTTACTTATTTGTATATCAGTAATATCATTTTGTTGTTGTTTAATAGAATTCTGTTTAACAACACTAGCAATATTATTAGTATTATTATCTGGTTGCACCAAAACTGTAGTTGCTGGTGTTGTATTTCGTATTGGTTCTGGTGTAACTGCTAAACTAAGTCCCTGTGTAACATTGCCACTTATTTGATTTGTATTAGAAAAATGTAAATTTTGTGTGTTCATTTGTATTTCATTAGATTGATGTTGTTGTTGTTGTTGTTGTTGTGATAATGATGGAGGTGGAGGTGATTGAAACGCAGCCCCAGCTGCCGCTGCAGCGGCAGCAATTTGCTGTAAATTCGTACTATTTAAACTAGCTAAATTTATATTTTGATTTAAATGATTAAATCCAGTTAAACTTTGCTGAAATTGTGTTGGTAATTGTGATAGAATTGATGTATTTAAACCATTTGGCATTTGTATTTGTGCTAAATTACTATTTATATGTAAATTTTGTAATTGTGCCACACTTTGGCCAAGTAAATGACTATTAATAGCAGCTGCAATTTGCTGTTGTTGTGATCTTGGTGTTGCCTGTAATATTGATTGATTTTGTGTATTTGCTTTAATTGCTTGTAAATTTTGTTGTATCAAATTAGCTTGTGATGATACAATAAATGTTGGAGCTGCAGCTAATTGCATAGTACCATTTGTATTTACAATACGTAAAAGTTGTTGTGCTTGTGGCTGTTGCATTTGCGGCCTTGTATTATGTATAACTAATGGTGCTGTTAATTGAGGTGTTGATGGCCTTAATATTAATTGTACACCGTGTGGAGTATTCTGTTGTACAATAACTGGCATTTGATTCAATAATAATGGTTGTGAATTTAAATTTCCAGTTGGTAATATAATTTGACCACCTAAAATTTAAAAAAAAATTATTTACTTACTGATCTTTGTAATATTCTTAAAAATTAAAAAAATGTTTTTGAATAAACTAGTTAATTTTAAATAGAGCCTGATGTAAGGGAATGATGTATTTAAAATAATATTAGAAGACATATTGTCATATAACTGGCATCATAGTCAGCCAGTTTCGTATGAAACACTACTAGTCTTGTTGGTCGATTTCATAACAAACAGAAAAAAAGATAATGTACCCATTTAAATTGTTATAACTCCTAAACCAAATTTGCTTCATAAATATTCTTAATATTATAATATTCGCTTCGTAATCTAGGAAAACAGTCTTGGAAGCCTTACTGCTCCAAAAGTTTCGAGTGCCCATGTGAGGAATTTGAAACAAAAATTTTATTTTTTGGAAGTATTTGCATTGCAAATGTCAAAAATGGAGTTAGAAATAATTCCAAAAAAAACTTCGACAGTTCATATTTCGAAAAATACTGTGAATAAATAAATTTTCTAGTAGATACTACTTTTAAAATGTTAAATGTTTTAAGAACTGTAATGCACAATTTGAGAAATCATAAATTTGTGGACTATAATATAATAGTGTCGTTTTCCCATTGTTTAAGTAAGCCAATTTCCTAATTCATGTATCATAATCAAAAAGCTTTCTGCTTTCAAATACCACACACGCAGTTGTTTTAATTTTGGTCCTTGGAACAGGTAATAAAATTTTCAAATATAGAATTATATTAATGATATAAATTGTAGCAATTCTTAGTATTGTTCAATTATTGGCTTTAAAATTTAAGTAAATTTCTTAAAATATTGAAATTTGAACTTTTACGTTAAAGGCCTCTCATAGTCATCAATTCTGACGTTGAAAGTAAAAGAAGTCTAGTGTAAGATTTCCTTGAGATTTTGAAAAACACTCTTTGTCGCAAGAAAAATTCTCCTCGCTGCAGCTGCTTCTTTGGTGCACTCGACTTTTGTTAAATTTTCTTACTGTCACATTTATATTTAATTGGTTTTTTAGGTAAAAAGTTTTTACTTTTAGTATTAGGATAATATTTACCAAACTACTTTTTCATTTAAAAACATCTTCTTTCTATTTTAAAAAATAAAAAAGTTTCACTTGATCAGAATGAAAAAAAAAATTTATATTTTGAGAGTAATAAGTGATAAGAAATAGAATGCAATAAATTAGTTTTTACAAAAAATATAAAAAAATAAAATTTAATTAAATAAAATTGAATTTTGCGAATTATAATTTTAGACCACCAGACTATATTTTTAAACTTTTAATATTTTAGAATTATTTCTTCAAACATTATATTTCGTAGCAGTTTAATTTACTTAAATAAATGTAAAAAACAAAACCAAATTTGAAAGCTGAACTGGATAAAATTGTGCGTCACTTTGCCTATTTAATTTAATTTTTAAAAAAATTATTTATAAAAATTTCATTTCTGCACTGGGACGGATCAATGCATCTTTTTTCTTTTGTTTACTGTACCAATTGATATTTAAATATTAAGTAAATTGAAAATTTATAACAAATTTTTATCAAAGTCGCATACATATATATGATTAAAACATTAATATATTTTTATTTTTGTTTTTATCAAGCTCACCTTGTGTCTGAGCAGTTGATGTGTTGACAACTGTTTGAGCCTGAGGTGATTGTGATACTTGTACGGTATTTGGTTTTGTTTGTATTGTAATTGTTTTATCAACAGATACATTAGTAGATACAGAATGTTGCGGCTTAGGTAATATTTGTTGAGGTCCTTTAGTTGATTTATTAACATTACATGCTGTTGAATTTGAATTTTGCGATATAACTGATATTGGTGCTGAATTAGTAAATTGTGTTCGTTGATGATTTGATGCTGTACTACAAGTTGTTATTATTTGAGATCCTTGAATGAATTGTAATAAATGATTTCCAACTGGAAATTGCTGTAACACTGGTGGCTGTGGTGTTGAAGGCTTAATACCTATACTACAACTATTAGGGCTTGAAATTGGACTATCATTTGTGATTGGACTGCTAACATTATTGAACATCATGGTTGGTATTGCTGTTACCGCGGCTGTTGCAGCTGCTTTTTTCTGCGACCCTTTTGATACATTAACCATATTCGTTGTCGCCAACGCTGATGATGCTGTAATTGAAGGTCCATATCCATAGTTCACATATGATTGTGTTATCCGTTTATTGCCGGATTTCTTAAATTATTTTAAATTAAGCATAAATTTTAGCTAAAAGGAATAAAATATATACCTTATTTAGCGAAATATTATTTGAGCCTACTAAAGTAGTATTAAATTCATTTCCCGCAATACCAATAACTGTAGTTGCTGCTGCTGGAGATTGTGATGGACTTGGCTGAAAAACAACAGTTCCTGCGTTAGGACTGCTACTTAATTGATGGATGGACGGCCTTCTGCTAGGCGTCGCCGCCTTGCGTTCCTAATCAAAACAAGAATAATAATTTACACAATATCAAAAAATATCAGAACTGATTATAACTATTACAATTCTTTTCAGTAAATTCTACTTATATGTCAAAATATTTGGTTTTGAATTATTTCGATGATAAAGATAAAGAACATTAAGTCTATTTAATATCTATTTTATGCCAAAAAAAATATTTTAGAAAGAATCTTCTTCACAGGCTTGATGTAAAATATTAACTTAAAAAATCGTATTATAAGGGGTTTTTTATTGATGGTTGAAAAACAACAGTTCCTGCGTTAGGACTGCTGGATGGATGGACAGCCTTCTGCTAGGCGTCGCTACCTTGCGTTCCTAATTAAAACAAGAATAATGTTTGTAATAATGATTTTCTAATTCAAATGTTTGCAGCATTAATACAAAATTTATTATGAAAAATTTTTCCTTTTATATAAGAAACTAAATACAAAAAAATTTCCATTAAAGAAAAACTGGGTATTTTTTAAAAGCTTGAAATGCGTTTTAAAATAGAGATTTTTCACTTTTAAATTTAAGAGATAGATAAAATTGTTTTGCTTAAAATTAATCCCAGGATATCTTTGGATATCCATTCATTTTGTGTACAAACTTAAATTCAAATTTCAGCAAAATTCTAAATATCCATTTTTAATAACTTCAATCACTTCAGATCTCAGTCATGAAACATTAGATTTATTTAACATTTAAACAGCTGTGTAATTTATGCTTTTGCCCCCATAGAAGATTTAACTATTGTAGCTATTTTATAAAAATTGAGAACTAAAAACAAATAAGTTAAATTTACCTGCTCCTGAGTCGTGTTGGTAATTGTACTATTTGTAACTAAGAACACATCCTGTTGAAATGGTGACTGAGATGGTGAGCTTAGTAATCTAGGGCTAGCTGGAATTGATGATGGACTTGGTGTCAAAAATGGACCCGAAGGAGATATGATTCCTAAAAAAATGTTTAAATTTAGTTTTAAAGTAATTTGCTTTTGCACTTTTGTTACTAAACTGAATAATATGTAAGATAATGTTTTACACATGAAAGAGTAATTCTAATGAATATTTGAACTTAATTTAAAAAATAGGCTGTGAAATAAAAACTTTTTGTTTTGTTATGCTATCCTATTTTACAATAACAAAAATTATAAATTATTCAGTTTTTCCTTTGAAAGATAAAATAATTATCTCTTGTATATAAGCTGTGCAAATAATTAAATTCAACAATATTTTAGGCATTGAATTTCTCTAATTATCTTTTAAGCATTAAAATTAAATTTGTTATCAACACTTTCTACATTTTCAATCATGTTCAAAAGATTTGAAAAAATCCTTTCAATAAATTACTTAAATCGATTTAAAAAATAAATAAATATGAAATCTTGAAAATTTTTGGCACTCGTTGCGGCCTATTTTTGAATGTAGATAGAATATTTTCAAATTTGAATATGTTTAGATTTGATTTGATTTGAGACCATATCGGAATAAAGCAAAAATATTAAAAATATGAAAAACTATGAATGAAAAATATGAAATTGAAAATATGATACATGTCATCGTTCGAATTTCGCCGCACAAATTTGTATGCATTTTGTAAACGGCACAGATAACTGGTTAATAACAATTATAAACATTAATAAAAATAATAAACGATTCATAAGAATTATAAAAATTAATAAGGGTTATTAACAATAATAAACAATATTTATAATAAAGAAAAAAACAATAATTAAGAAAAACTAATAACAGAAAGCTAAAATTAACAATAAACACAACTATTAAAAATAACTAACAATAGTTAATAAAACTGACAAAAATAAACAATTGAGTAAAATACGAAATTTTCATGAAAAAATTTAAAGGATTTAAGAAATATTTTATTTTAGGAATCCAAGAGCTAGTGAACTTTTCAGAAGGTTGTTTCTAAACTTTAAAAATCTACAAAATTGTAGTTTTAAATAATTTGATAACGTGTGTAGTTCGCGGGAAATAGTTTCTCAAATTTTCCAAGTGGAATGAAAAAAAAAGTTATTTTTTTACTGATAGCCCAATAAAAAATCAAATCCGTTTTCACTATTCAGGTTGCAAAATTATAAGTTTACAATGAATTTAAATGATATGATGCATCGAAGTTAGTGCTTTCTATCTTTCGCTTTATATTTATAAACTTTGGTGCCTAAAGACGCCTATTTATTGTAGAAAACAAAGCCGAACAGATTTGAAAATGACGGCGCCATTTGCCATTGACAATAAAGTACGACAAAATCATCTTCAAAAAACATACTAGTAAAGTAAACTATCTATTATTTTAAAGGTCAAAGACTAACCTTTTATCATCTAGCTAGAATGTAATAAAATATGAATTAGAATGACAATACGGTGTCAAGATTTTATAACAAATCATTAGGAGATTTGCCATTGGAGGATTACGAGAGTGTATGGCCTAACAGAAGCTTCTAGTTTCAGTCAGAATTTCATTCCCGGTTTGCGAAAATGGTCGCATGAGTGGATAAAGACCTACCTTTTGTATATACAGAACACTGTTCACATTTGTGCTAGACTTAAAATTTTTCTAAAGGCTATATGTATAAATAGTGTGAAAGTAGTGTTCTTAAGTTTGCGAATTGGAATATTGAATGGTAAGTATTGTAATTAAGTTTGCGAATTGGAATATTGAATGGTAAGTATTGAAATAGCTTTAAATTTTTATTTAGTATAAGAAATTTCTTTGCTTTTGTAAAAAAATAAGTACAAATTAAATTTAAAACATCTTATAATAATTCTTTTGTGTTGACAGGTTTAATAATATATTGTTTTTCGCTATCAACATGTATATTAAAAAAGTCATATATGACTAAAAATATGAGCATAAGAAAGAAGAAGATTTTTAAAATGTCAAATTTTTAGGAGTTTGTTTACCTTATTTTTAAGCCATTTTAGGTTAGATTGTAAGGAAAATTTTGCAAATAAATATTAAATTAAAAAAACTATTTTGCATTTAATCGTTTATATATGAGTGATTGCAAGCCATTGGGTTTAATAATGCAATATTAGTTGAAGTGCTCTCTATTTTGCCACACCTAAACTAAAAAAGTTGCTTAAGATTGAAATCTTTTGCTAAAACCCTTTTAAGCACTGACATCAACTAAAAAGAATATACCTTGTTTTCTTCTCAAATTTATTGTATTTAAATATGGATTGGGAAGTTAGATTTAAGACCTTCTGATAGAATTTATAAAGTTTTGACTTGACTATTTTGCTCTAGAAGGTATTTATTCACATGATCTTTGCCAATTACAAACCACGCCAAGATCTTAAGATACATGTAGTTTACTTAACTTGTTCCCTTAAATTATTTATCCTGCACAGCTAATTTAATCTTCTAGATCAGGGGTCGCCAAACTTTTTCGAACATCGACCCCTATATAATTTAAAAAACCTTAATATTTATTAAATAATGAGTAATTATAAATAAGTAGAAATAATAAGTAAAGTAACTACAGATTTATTGCTTCTTAATCAATGAGATGGGTGTGCCTGGTGTATTTTTGCAAGGTTCACTATATTTGGTTCAAAATTAGTCAATTTTAATCTTAAATCCCTTCGAAGCTCCACACTTAATTTATTTCTGTACTTGGTTAAGATTGAATTCACGTGACTGAAGCCGGCTTCAACCATATAGGAACTTGGAAATGCTAGCATAAACGGTTCAGCTATTTCACAAGGTTTTACATATTTTTGCATTATATTTATATTTGTCCAAAATTTGCTTATTGTTAAATTTCTAGGAAGTGTCTTTGCTTCAAGATCCGATAATAATTCAACAAGCTCATCTTGCAGGCTGATGTCCACGTTTTCAATTTGAGCAGAAAATAGCACAATAATTCAATCAGGGATGTCAATGTTTTCCAAATCAACAAAGCGCAGTTTAAAATCGTCGCTCAATTTTTGAAGATGATCCGTATATATTTCCAAGTCTTCTTCTTTTATTTCTAATTGTCGCAGATTTGTAAAATACTGATAATCCTTACGTAGCAATGAAGATATAAATGCATTTAATTTGTGATATATGTGTGATTTTCGTATTAAGAACTGTTTTTGTTCGACCCCCAATCGACCCCTTGGCTCAGATCGACCCCCGCTTTTGTTAAATAGACCCCTGGGGGTCTATATAGACCACTTTGCAACCTCTGTTCTAGATAGAACTTGGCATTTAAACTATTTTAAGTTTTTTTAAAGGTAAATTATGACATTTATTACTTCGCACCATAATAATTTGCTTAGTTCAGCAAGTTATAAATTTAAACTAATTATTTTCATTTATTTTTAGGTAAATATAACAGTTTTAATCAAAATCATGAAGCTCGAGTTGAAATATTGAATTGATACTGTTCATCCTACCACTTTACCAGTACAACCAGTATCAATTCAGTATCATCTTTTACATTTACTATTATTTCAAAAAATGATGTTGAATTGATACCGGAGAGTATGCAAATTACGCGTTTCTATGGTATCAGTATCAATTCAACATCAACTTTTATTTACTCTTTAATGCCAATAATGACAATATACTAAATTGATATTGATGATATTGAAAAGTTTGTATCTTTTCATACTAAATTGATACTGATACCATAGAAACGCGTAATTTGAATACTTGCCGGTATCAATTCAACATAAAATTTTAACATAAGAGTAAATGTAAAAGATGATACTGAATTGATACTGGTTGTACTGGTAAAGTGGTAGGATGAACAGTATCAATTAATCATCAAATATTTCGACTCGGGTGGGTTTTAAGTGTTTGACTCTACTCAACACTACATTGAAGTTGAGTGAATATCAAAAAAACAATTCATGCAGATTAATATGATATAAGTTAAGCCTTGAGCAAACCTTAGAACAACTATAAACAGTAATTAACAACAACTAACAAAAACAAAAACGACTATTAACAAAAACTAACACTACACTAATGACAATTCTAAAGTTTAATTCATAACATTAGGCATCATCTACCCGTTAGTCTCGTTTCTGCCACACAGATGTGTTCAGGGTTTCAATCCAACCATTTTACGTAAATTTAAAATAAGGTTGATTATTGTTATTTGAATATGGAATAATATTTCTACAATTTTATATTTAGATAATTTAACAATTGTTTTTAATCCAGGACTACGTTCAAAAACGTCGTTTCGAGGAAAACGTGCTTAAGGTTTCTGTTGTAAATTTTTTTTTGTAGAAAATATTTTGCTCTGGAGAATAATTCCCAAACATACGGGCATACATTTTAGAATACAAGCTATTTACGTTGGTATAAAAGTAACTCGAGGGATAAGGCGACGGCAGGTTCTGTACGACTGAATTATGCATCTATGAGGTGTTCTTATATAACTATTTAAGGTTCTTTAATTTCGTGCTTTACAGTACAGCCTGTACACATTCTCCTTTTAAATTAATTATAAAAAATCGATTTATTGAAAGTCGAACATACCAGAAGGACAAATTTTAAAAATGTATACAAATATATGTCAAATGTAAGATTTTGAGATGAGAAAATGATGGAAGACAATTGCGTTTTTCTTGTTCGAGAAACTAGTGAAGAACTCCAGCGGCAAAGCACATCAGACTTAAATCGTTTTTAAGTAAATACATTGATTAAACAATAGTTTCCACAATAAAAAAATCAGAATATAATGGACAATTGGGCCTTAGTTGTTTTTTTACTAAAACAACTGTATTTAGAAAAGCCTCCTCTACATCATCGGCTATGATGAGTGAAAACAGGCAATCAAGGTTGTATCAAGAGTATAATCGCCTGTATCCACCATGATTCTAAATATTTCTGCATGTGGCTCCAAAATCATCAAGTGCTCACATTGATTGCGGTAATGGTTGCCGGTTTTTTATTCACCCATTATGACCGATGTGTAGACGAGGCATATCCGATCTCAAGTTTTAATTAATTGAACTTTGCTATAATATAGTAAAACCAAGTCAAAAAAATGTTTTTATTTTATTTTAATTTAAATTTGCAATAAATGATTTGCTAAATGGCAAATCTAATGAGAAAATAATGTATCAATGAATGGTAACTTTAGTTACTTATAAATTGATATAGAAACTCTGAAAATTCAGTAATCACAAAGAAAATAATTGTGTCAGCAAAAACCGGTTTTTTGGAAATGCAGAAAAAGGGTTTAGCACGTTATGGCGAAAGCTGCTCTACTTTAAATTATTTAAACTAGTAATTGTATTAAGATCCCTGGGCAGCCGGATTTTACTTATTTTCGATGTAATAAGGAATTTAAAGAAGGAATAGTAGTATATACATTAAAGAATTTACATATGCGTATTGGTTAGCTTGGCTAGGCGACCCTTTTACATTTATCAGGGAAGAAAGGTGTGTAAAAACACTGCCAGTGTTTTCTCTCTTATTTTCGTAGTGCCAATATTGAATATTGGCAGACACTTTCCGTCTGGAAAAGATACACACAAAACATTCTACTGTAATTATGAGCGCGAACGAGATAATTAGATTATGCTATATTTTTTATTCTTATTGCGTATAATGTATAAAATTTTGAATATTAAAACAATTTTCAATTAAATTATCTATATGCTGATAACATATGACACTACTATATGATAAAATTAATAATCAAAATATTTTAAGTTCATTTTTCAAAGAAATTAATTTTGTTGCAATATAAATAGCCTTTTTGTTGAAATAAAGGAGTCATATCGTTACAAATTGTTTTGCCATTTTCATAGAAGCAAAAGAACTACTTTGGACATTAAATTCTAATATAAATCTTTAATGCCAAATGCCAACAATAATAGACTTGCAGCTGCTACAACCGCTTACAACCGAGTATCTCCCACTTCGAACATGCTTCCGACACATTCCTAATTTCAAGCTTAACGCTTTATCCTTTTTCTTATTAAAGGACCAGTTTTTTCGGTTGCAAGAACTATTTCGCTAATGCTACCGTATAGAAAACTTACTAGAACGCCAAATTAAGGCACATCCTGTTAACTGTGCTTATATTTTTGTTCTTAAGGAGTATGAACCCTTGCAAAAACATATGGTCACGAAACAGATTCTTAAAAATATTGGTAAGTAACTTAAAAATATTGGTAAGAATTAATAGATATATTTTTGGTGTTTTGACTACAAATCAGATAATGCAAGTTTATAATCAAATAGTGTTTACAGTGCTGAGTACAAAAAGTAAGAGTTTAATTATATCTAAATGGACTTGCCTCACTTTCAAAATTAATGAACTATTGTAATCGTTCATTTAATTGGGAATTTTTTCAGTTGTATCAGCCTTTTTTTAATTATAGAAACAAAATACTATTCAAATTTTTATAAATATTTATTCATTTGATAAAAAGCGAAACAAAGCAAAGAAAATAACATAATTACAAGAAAAAAATATTCAGTTACTGTTAAGTTAGTCTTGAAAGTATAATTT
Organism: Acrocera orbiculus; assembly: GCA_947359355.1. Classification (NCBI taxonomy): domain Eukaryota; kingdom Metazoa; phylum Arthropoda; class Insecta; order Diptera; family Acroceridae; genus Acrocera; species Acrocera orbiculus. The sequence continues at coordinate 44,077,340 of OX375756.1, read as the reverse complement.
AAAATCCGGAAATTTTTGAGGATCATTTCTTAAAAAACTTGAATAAGTGGAAAAAATTACCCACAGTGATTTAATACTTTAACTCACATTTTATGAGTTAAACATTTTATGAGCCAACAAATATTTAAGGAATTTTCTCAATGTTTACTGGAAACTTTTTTTGTTTCAGAAAATCATTTTTATTTATGTACCTAAATTTTGTTGCTCCTAATTAAATTGTTTAACAAAAATGAAAAAGTAAAGTTTTTTTTAAGTCAGTAATTCTTTGATAGAATAAATAAAAATTAAAAGTTTATGTAAAAATGAAAACTAATATTAGAATTAGTTGATTACATTAAAACTTTGACTTATAAATTTATTTTTATCAATCTAACCAGACCAGAAAATTAATAATTTAATAGAGCATATATATACCTGCCTTCATAATGACATCAATAAATATAAATTTCACTAAGCTTGAAAACAGTAAAATTTAAAAAACTGAAATTGTTTATTTCTATTTCTGCAATAATGAACACTGCAATACGCTTTTGAAAGTTCATTTTTTTGGTTGTGAATTCATAATGTCCCGCTAATTAGATGATCAAATCGGGTAAGTTGTTTATTTTACTTGTAGGGAGTTTTTAAGGTCAAGAGTTACAAGAAACGATTTAAGGGTAATTGAAAGAAATTAAAATTTAGTTTGTGAATAGACTTAGTTACAAATACCAAGGAAATAACCGCCAAAGTGATCAACAACAATCACAGATATCAGTAACTATTAAATAATACAATTCGGGCTACAACCACATTCCACCCTAACATTACAAATGAACCACCAAAACACGAAGACTCTCGCCAGAAAAACGTAAAATAGTAAAAATATATTTTGATTATCTTATGAAGAAAGGAATCTGCCGTCTAACTATAAACTATTGATTTTCAGAACTTCATATAGTCCCCAAAAAAGTAAGATGCGGTGATTATAGAGCTCTGGATGGAAAAATGCATTTTACTTTGGTCTTAAAAATGGCAAAAAGTTCCCGATGAGTTGGTCACAGAGCAAAAATCACTCAATAACGAAAGTAAATTTATACAAAAGTTATTTTAAACCATGCAGGAGTTTGACCAAAACAAACAGCCCCTCGGAAAGCTAACTAATCGTTTATACGAAAATACTCCCACTAGCGAAAAACGTTTTCCTGCGGATTAATACAGTGTAAGAACTTCTTCAAAAATATTATGGCAAGTTTTAAAAGTTTATTGTTGAACAACAAACCAAAAAACGTATCGAATTATCGACTTAAAGTAGTAGATTCACTCAGCCACAGATGACTGGCTTAAGTGTCAAATTAGTCGACAGCCAAAAACAGACTCCAAATCCGTCTTTCAAGATGATTGAGTCATTAAAAAGCACAGTCTCCGAGACTAATGTTGTAGCGACTGTGCCTAACCTGAATTAGGTTAGCCAAAAGTGAATAACCCGACTTAGGAAATAAGAAGATTTCTGATAGTGATGACCGATTCACGGAAAAAGAAAAAAGAATACGAGTAAAATTATGTCAAGTTTATACTTGTTTTATTGTTGGAGTAGCTTTTAATTATATAATCTCTTATATAATGGGAATAAATTAGAATTTAAATAGCGATATATACATTAGGGTGGGTCACTAATGTATGGGAAAAAATAAAAGTTGTTTGATCATATTCTAATAGTAATATTATGTTGTCTTATACCCATTCTCCATTTCCATTTCCATTTTTCTTCATTCTCCATTTGTATGGAGAATCCATACAAAATTTCCGTCGTTGTATTGTAATAATGAGTATAAGCTTCGGTGGAGAGTGGGTATTAGGCCCCAAAAATAAGAATTCAATAAAAAGTTAAATTATATGAAATCTTTAGTCCGCCCATGTTATTAAATGCTTCGGGAATTTTCGAAAAAACGACGTTTGGCTAGACCTATATATTTTTTAAGAATCAATTTTATATTAATAGGAAGTATAAAATATTATATAAAATGCATGAATAATTAACATAGTATAAAAATTGTTAATAGAAAACATTAATATATTGTAAAAAAATCTAACTTTACTCGTTTACTCTCAAATCGGTGCATAAGTTTACGTTTTTCAAGTTTCGCTCGTATTCAGCTTTCTCTTGATTTTCTATCGCATAAGGACATAGATGCTTCCATTATTGTTTTCACAGAACATTCAACCACCTGCATATGTAATGGTATCTTTGAAAAAATCAAGTTTTCGTCGCACCGAGACATATTTTCACTACTACAAATTTATTTGAGAAAAAATACTTTTTTGACCCACCCTAATATACAACTATCCTCCATTTTACACAGTACTTTTTTTACACGCTTTCACTTTCAGAAGGCTTTTAAAAAAACCATTGGTAAAAATGAACATTTTGCTGCATACTGTGTTTTTTAATAAGTTTGTCAGCTGACACATAGATGTGTTTAAAGTTTTAGCGGATAAACAATGCCAAAACAAGTTAAAAAAGTACGTCCGGCAGCAGGTACCGCACAAGCAACCACTCTTGAAAAAAAAAATTTTTTTTTAATGTTCCGATACCTTGAATATTAAACGAAATTTCAAAATTCATTTGAAATTTGGCATATTCCTGAATTTTTATTGAAACTTCCGCATTTCGCGGACGGGATCATAAAATTCTTACTGGATAATTACGGTTAAATGTGTATCTATTTCCTTTTCTGCAGTTGAATCGAAATCCACACGCACGAAAACCACCATCTACCCTGCAAACATTTTATCGAGCCTTTGCTTGAAGTGAATCCAAGCAAAGGCTAAATTGAGAAAGTGAGAAAGAGAAATCTCAATTCTGAGCTCTATTTGAGTGAGGAACTTAAAATTTCTCAAATTTCACTACTACGCGCTTATAATTTTCGTTTTATTTGACAATTTGTCATGCGATTTTATCGCGTACGTGAAAAAAACCTGTTTTTATAGTTTTTGTTTTATTAAATAGTGCAGTGTAGTTTAAATAACATGTGTTTAAATTAATTGATAATAATTCATTAGGTAATTTATATATCAGGTAAGTACAATGGATATCTTTCATTTATTTATATATATATATACATAACAAATATTCGTATATCATTCCAAGAAAAATTTAATTTTTCTGATTTTTCTAAAGGATCACTTCGAAATGTAAGTCTCTTTAAAATTATCTTGCAAAATTAAATGAATTTTGCGAAGAATAGTGTTTACAGTTTTTAGTGTACTAATCCTTGCAAATTCGTTTTTTCTTCCAGATAACTTCATTGTTTTGTTTTCTTTGAAGTAAATATTTTAGCTCCCATATTATATATATATTTCGAGGCAAAATTAAATGATTTTTGCAAAGGATAGTGTTTACAATTTCTAGCGTAGTAATCCTTGCAATTTTAATTTTTTTTCCAGATAACTTCATTATTTAATTGTTTTGAGGTAAATATTTTAGGTCCCATATCATATGTATGTATATACACATTAAGTTTTAACAAAGAACTTATTATAAAAAAATAAATAAAAATACAAAAATTAATTATTTATAAATAATTTTAAGTTTTAGTTAAAAATCCTGTAAATTAAATTTAATAAAAATTTTTTATTATATAAAGTGAAGTTGTAATTAACTTTTTAAAAATATTTATGAATTTTTATAAAATATTTTAATTATTATAGCCTTGGATAATCAATTAACAGGTAAGTTAACGAAAATATGTTTTATTTTACAGCAAACAGTACCATTCGCTTATTCATTCACCTTAATTCACTTCACGTGAACCCTCAAACATAGCGATTCGCTTATGCATTCACCCTAATTCACTTCACGTGAACCCTCAAACATAGCGATTCGCTTATGCATTCACCCTAATTCACTTCACGTGAACCCTCAAACATAGCGATTCGCTTATGCATTCACCCTAATTCACTTCACGTGAACCCTCAAACATAGCGATTCGCTTATGCATTCACCCTAATTCACTCCAAGTGAACCCTCAAACATAGCGATTCGCTTATGTATTCACACTAATTCACCTCAAGTGAATAAGCTTCACCACCATAAAAATAGTACGATTTGTTAATGAGCTCACTAGCAATTCACTTCAAGTGAATCAGGCCTCGTTTGTGAACTCTTTAGCAACTCCCTAGCAAGTTGCCAAGTCTTTTAGAGACGAAATATATGCAACATCATTAGCAATTCACTTCAAGTGAATCATAGGTGAGTCTTTTGTGTCAAAATCGTTTGAGATTTTCAGAGCACATCCCATAGTACCAACACATTCAAAAGCCTCACCTATTATTCACTTGAAGTGAATTGCTAATGATGTTGCATATATCTCGTCTCTAGAAGACTTGGCAACTTGCTAGGGAGTTGCTAAAGAGTTCACAAACGAGGTCTGATTCACTTGAAGTGAATTGCTAGTAAACTCATTAGCAAATCGCAATGTTTGCAGGGTACCCCTCAATACTTAAAATTACGCTCACACGCATACACACACTGACATACATCACTCTAAAGTTGGCTGCAAATGATGCTCCAGGTCTTGAAACGTAAAGAAATTACAAAAAACTAACTATTTCGATTTGCGGAACAATTATCATAACTTTGAAACGAAGCTTAAAATTGAAAAAAAAACAACAAATTTTCAACATTACACAATATTTTATAATTATCTACTTAAAACCCAGCTTAAAACTAAGATGCATCCAATTTGAAAAATTTTTACAAAAAAAAAAAATTACGTCATATTGGGTCCACCATCTTGAATTTTAAAAAACTCATAAAAGATTCAAAATCAGCACCTTCGAAAACCCCCGTGGTTAGAATATGATGGTTACATAAAAATTGTTGTTCCATGCTTGAGAACGTTAGTTTTTTATTCATAAAAAACGAACCGCTGGACCGACTTCGCTCAAACTCCTTTCAGATCTAAGTCATGATGTGGCCTATCGATTGATATATTAATTGGTCCAGTAATTTTTGAGAAAACGAATCTCATAAAAAAGCTCACATACATACATACATACATACACACACACACACAAACACACACGGACAGACACCACTCTAAAAATAATTGCAAATGATTCTCTAGATTTTGAAACGTAAAGAAAACACAAAATTATTGATTTCGATTTTCGGACCTAATATAGTAACTTCCCAAGAGAAGTTAAAAAAAATGTTGCTAAACTTGACTCCTTGAATGATTCCACAATAAGAAATAATGAAGACTGTATTAAAGAAAGTGTAGCTGGAGGATCGTTTACAAGTATGATCATAAGATCATATATAAGAGATGCTTCAATGAAAAATATTGAAACGGCATTGATATTTGACTAGCTGACTTTTAGTTGATATTAGTGCTTTAAAGATTTATAAAACAATTAAGAATCAGTTACTATCTGTTTCTGTAACTGGCAGCAGGCAGTCTTTGTTCGTGCGCCTATGTTGGTCCGAAATATTTAAGCAAATAAAACCCGATTCGAATTACTTCATACTGTTCATCCTGCCAATTTAACTTTACAACCAGATTCAAATTAGTATAATCTTGTACATTCACTCTTATGTTAATAGTTCGTACTGAATTCATACATGAAAGTTAAAAACTTTTCAGTACGCAAAGTATGAAATCAGTATGAAAAATTCCGAATCGGATAGATTACAAGATTAAATTATTTATAAATAAATGGTAGAGACAGACACTACTTAAGGTGGTGGAATCGTCTTTACGCATGAAATTTAATACAGTCCTCGAAATGATAAATATGACTAGTTTTTCCAACAAAAACAAAGTCTTCGGAACATCAAAAAGTTTGTATGGCCTTAGGAACTATATTTTCATTTTCATCCCTTATTTTTTTATGGCTAAACTCAACCTCAACAATTTTATCGCTATCAAAAGAGAAAACGAGCTCATTGTACTACCAGAAAAATTCGTTTACAATGTGGCTGTCAAACGTTTGGTATTAATTTTGAAGCTTTGAAAAGTACATATGATCGTTTTCATAGGACTTAGGTCAAACCGTATTTTACAGACTGTATTTATTATCCTTCTTTCTGAATTATTTATGACTATTAGTTAAAATGTGTCTCTGAATCATTACTAAAAAAAACAAATTGTGTGCATATGCTATGGAAATTTTTATTTAATTTTTGTAATATTAATGTTTAATTATGCCTTATCAAAAAAAAACTACAAAAATAATTCGATAAACTAATTTATAACCAAAAAAGTTTGATTATTCAAGTTAGATACGAGTGGTGATAATTATTTTTACAACTAAATACTTTTCCATCTTCTCAATAGTATTGTAAATGAAAAAGTTACATTTATACTTTAAATTAAACAAGAAAATAATTTATTTAAGTTTAATTTTATTAACACACCATTTTTAAATTAATCTTTACTTTTATATATATGTATATATTGTATATATATATTATAATATTAATTATATTATTTTAGTTATATATTATAATCAAAAATCTTAAAAAAACTCTTTTCACTGCACCCATGATATTAATTAAACAAGTTGTCCCTTTGCGATATATTTATTTCCATGCAAGGGAGGTTTTATTTCATTCTCAAAGTAGAAGAAAATTAAATAAAATACAAACTAATGTTGATGTTGATTTTATACTGGTCATCCTGAACATGAAAAGTTTGAATTTTTTATTATATTAATTATGAAATCAGATTCAATTCAGTACATTAAGTATTAAATCAGAAGAAAAATTTCGACTCGGGAGCTTGCGAGAATTCAAGATTGAAAAGTTAACAAGCATCTGTGTGATTCGTATGCAGCGCAACAATATACAAACAAAATTTGCTAAAATTTTTGCCACCGGTTCCTATACTGATCAGAACTTCAATGCAGACAGGCTCGGATTATTTTAAGAAAAAGCAAATCCTTTTAACTAAAACTAATAAATTAGCCAGCTGTCGTAAAACGGCAAAAGGCCGTATAGCAGTTCTTTACTGAAACAAAACTTAATGCGATCATATAATAAAACTATTAGTTATTAACAAAACAACAAATGACACCTTTATTCAAAATGTCCATTGAATGTCCAACAAGGAGGCATTGGTTATTGCCACACTTTTTAGTAAAAGGTTTCATAAAATGTTTGTACTAAATGTTAAAAGGTATATAATCAAAAAAGAGCCTTTTAAGGCTCTTCTTCTATTTGATAATGCGCCAAACCGTTCTCAAGTCTTCTGGCTTATAAATTCGAAAAATCAATTTTTTTTTGCTTAACTCTTTAAAACTTTAAACGCATTTTTCTCGAAACTGCTTTTTTCGAAACGGCGTGCATGATACCTCAAGTTTTACTCAACCGTTTCAATTAAAATTGGCACAGAGCCCTGAGTCAGCTATGGCACAACGAAGTTTTTTCCTATTTTTTTTTCTTTTAAATTCCGAAAGGTGAAAAATGCAGGAGAAAAACGTAACTTTTTTTCAAACTGCCGCTATTTTGTGCAAAAAAACTTTTTTTAAAAAAATCTTCGTAGTGCCATAGCTATATTCCTCTTGTTGAAGAATTAAGAAAAATTTTTTTCTTCAAATTACCGGGACACGTGCACACCAGGACACACCGTTTTTGCAAGAGCTCTAATTTTGCTGGCCTGTAGTAGTTTCAATGGTGATTTTTTTTTAATATATTAATTTTTTATATTCTCAACACATTAATAAGCAAAAAATAAAAAAAATTTATTTGAAAATATTTATTGGTTCTTTTTTATGGCGTCCGAAAGTTCGAGCGTCTACACCAGAAAACCTCCTTAAATGATAAAAACTTACAAATTGTTTTTCTACTTAAAAATAGGACATCTTAATTACAGCCTTTATAGAGATCAAGTGATACTTTTAAGGCTGCCTGCAGAGTGCCAGCTTACAGCCGAGCTGACGCCGATTTCGATACCGAAGATTATAAAGTCGTTATGGGTAAATCAATACGAATATTCTCAAAGTGTTCAGAGTGCAAGCTTACCAAAGATTAGATTATCACAATGGGAATCGGTGTCAGCTCGGCTGTAAGCCGGCAGTCTGCAGGCAGCCTAAGGCCCTGTATATCAAGCAAAAGGAAAAAAATGATTAACTTTTTAGTGAGTTTCTGTTCCCAATTATAAATAAAGAACACAGAGGTATTGAAAATTGGAGTAGATATATTAAGTATAAAAAAAAGATCAACTCCAACGAGGAGAGGCCAAATCAAAAAGAAGCCATTAATACCAATTAGAAGCTTTAACTAAAAAAAATTCTTTTAGCAAATAACTGCAATCAACTAAGAATTGAATGTAGTAACTGTAAAAAACTGTGTCATGTAACCAGTGAATGTACAAAAAAATGTAAGCAATTACAGTGAAAAAAAAATTTACTTGAAAAATTATTTTCTTGATTCAAACATCAAAAATCACGTAAATGGGTTTACTTGAAAACCAAACTCTTTTTGTGTTGCCAGACGCATTTTTGACGTAATATTTTTAGCCCTAGAAAGACTGAAATTTTGTATATACCTATATTGCCAAAAGCAGTCAAAATGACTTCTTGCGAAAATTAAAAGAATCAAATTTAATTGAGTAAATTTTTTTTATGATCAGTTTGGCTCTGTATTAGATTCATATTTTTCATTTTTTTTGATTAGCGTTACATGATAACATACAAGTACACGCCCGCTATTAGATTAGATTTACATACATAGTTTATAAATGTAATCTTAGGGTATTTTATCTGCTACAATGCCTTTGGAGCAATTAGGGTGTCATAAGTAAATGTCTCTATACCTTACTTAGTATTTCCGAGAAACATGTAATCCTTGTAACGAGTCTTTTTCGGATTTTTTTTTGAAATCTGAAGTTGGGGAGAACGCCTGTACACGCACCCTCTAAACCTACCAACCTATCCTCCACCTAGCCCTGGCCTTCCTACTAAATTAGTACTTATTATTCGTGTCTTTATGAAGTAATACTTTTTCTAACAAATTGTTTAGTTGATATCATTTACGTCGTAAATTCATGTAAGAAATGTCGAATAGAAGTGAGTTATTGGAAAAGCTAACGAGCATTTATAGTGTAGAGTGCTCAAATATAGAATCAGATTCCATAAATTCTGAACCATCATTTGAAGCTAAAACGGTTCATATTCAAAGTGAAATATGTGAAACTGAAGATACCGATGAAAAGCCGATCACCAATGTTTAAAATCCACCGAATACAGAACTGCAAGATAGATTAACTCACTAGAAAATGAATGCCCATAAAGATTAGCTGCAACATCATCAAACGCAACCCATTCTGACAAACGCGAGATTTGTCAAGGAAGACTTTGCAATAAAAACAAAACAAATAATATATGTGGAAAACGCCAAAACTATCTTTGCGGAAGATGTACACATAAAAAGATTTCCACTTTTATTTGCATAAAATGTAAAAATGATAACGAATAAACAATTTTTTTTCCAACTAAGGTACATTTTTTTTATTGTTAAAGACCAATAACCTGTTTTATAACAGTAAATATTATAACAAAAATATTAAAAATTAATTTTAAATAAATTTCTTTACAAATTAGTTTTTTTTTCACTGTAGAGTCATTTTAACGGCTTTTGGGCAATATAGGTATAACATACATATATGTATGTATACCGGAAATGAAGGAGGGTGGGAGGTAACTACAATTATTAATAAACGCATTTACATATACATATGTTGTACAAAAGTCACCAAGTTCTAACAAATTGTATTATTATATACATAATTTTTTTTCCAATTGAAACTAAAAAGCAGTCAAAATGACATCTTGGGCAATCTAGTATTAATTCAATTTTCCATGGGGCAAATTTCGATAAAATATTCATGCTCTTATCTATTGTTTTATATTTTTTATGTACCAACATATCATTCTTCCTAACCATAAAACGAAAAACAAAAAAGAAATTTTAAAGTCACCAAGACACACCTGCATAATAAGCATGCCATCCATAATGGTTGCTTAAAACAAGGACTTAAATCAATAACTAATTGAATTAAAAATTTTAAATCAAAATAAATGAAATAAAATTTTTAAAATATAAAAAATTTAGTCATTTAAATTTTAATTCATGGTTAATTTATCAATAAACAAAAAAACTACTGGAAATATTTAAAAATTAAATTAGAAATATTGAAGGTAAAGAAAAGCTTTTCATCTCATTACGACCACCATATTATCATCTTACATCTTCCCCTTTTTATTACAAGAGCCATCATTAGAGTTCTGGAATTAAACTAAACGGCATATAAAAAGTATCCAGTTGAGAAAAGTCAAAGAAAAATCAATTTCTTCTTACGTTTCTCCTCATACAAACATAATGTATTTGCTTGTTATATAGCCTCAGCATCCGATAAAAAAAAATTTCTCATCTCAACTCATTTAATTTTATTATATATATATATATGTCTATTTCAATATCCCTTTTGTATAGTTTATGGATAGTATATATACAAAATGTGACTATTGGAAATGTGAAATGTTAAATGTAAACAGGACGCGCGCGGTCACGTAAAAATTCGCGTCGATCATTTTAAAACAAAGGACAATGAAGGAGAACATTTTAAGCTTTTTACTCTCGATTCATGTGCATAAAAAAATGTATATTTATATCTATATATACATGGATAAGGATATTTAATGTGAATGTTCAACAGTATCCGTTAAAAGATGTTCCCCATTTTTCTCACCTGAATTTATGAACTTAAAGAATTAAGTTTTTTTGTTCTTCAATTAATCCAATTTTGATAATAGTAGATAATTAATTTTTAAACCAACGATATAATTGATTTAATATAATTAAATGAAAATTAACAAACTTTATATCATTTTATTTATTTTTGACTTCACCTTCACGCTGAGAAAGCATTTATTTATTATTAACATTATTCATATTTTTTTTTAACTTAAAATAAATAACAAAATTACTTTTATTTTTATGCCACTTAATAACTCTCATTCACTTAAAATAACACAATAAACTAAGGAAAAGTTAATACCATTGTTTAATTGCAGGCATTGTGATGTCTACTTGCTAAAAACAAGACATAAAAAAACACATTTCTATATTTAAATATCACATTTTAAAAATATGAAAAAATCAAAACAATAAGTTATAAACTACTAAAACGATAACAGTTAAAATTAATTAGTTTTATTTAACAAATTTATAGATGTAATCATATTTCAATTTAAATAACATTTGTGTTATTTTTTTTGCGCCCTGACGAAAATTATCTTTCACGAAAAATCACTTTAGTGAGTCGATAAAAACTTTTGCGTGCACACACAATAATACAAACAGCAAAATATTTAAACATCAAATCTAGCCTAGCGTACACATCAGACAACTTCTAGCTCTATCTCTTTTTTATGCATTAAAATTAGGGTTGAGTAATGAAGCGCGAGCGCTGTGACAAATTGTACCTGTATGTATAAGGATATATAGATTCATATGTTTGTATGCGGAAAATATAAATATAATTATATATGTACATATATGTAATACAAGAATCTACATTTTAATTTTATTTCACGTAGCACCTCGCTCTGTACCAAATGCTTACGTGTATAAACTTACATATACAGTTGATAAGAAAGATGAATAGTAAAAAAGAGAATAATACACAATCAAACAAAAAGTCAGCCAAAAAGTTGAGTATGCAGAAGTCTTTCCTTTGGATTCTTCTAATCCAGGGCGCGAATAAAGTATAACATTACAGCACTGCCAGATGGAATCAGATCTTTTACAATGTGTGAAGTTTTTACTGGATGATGTGGTTTTTTCTTGCTTTTTTATATATTAAAATGTTATTATACACTTTTGTAGGTAATTAATAATAAATTATATTTTAGTTAATAGTGTTTTATATAATTTTGACTTGAGCTTTATTAATCGAGAATTAATATTTAGATTTAATTAGAAATAATGGGTTTGAAGAAAAAATTATGATATTTTTAACTGCGGTTTATTAACACTTCCCGCTATTGAATTTTTTTAGTACATTTTTAGTACATATTTGTATTGTTTTTTGATTTCTCCCCAAGGAAATTTTGTGTTTATACAAATAAATAAAATAAATTTGGTGAAGTTATAAACATCAACGTCAGTTGCTTTTTTTAAAACTTAAAATTAAAAGACAAATATCAAATTATTACTTTTACAGATTTAAGATAGCTCTAAGTAAGTTAGGCAAAATGCACATTTGCATTAACTAATTTGTTTTTTTATTTATTTTTTAATTGCTGGATGCAGATCTTACATAATAGGTTTCACCCCAATATGTATCACTCCTAAGGCCTCGTTCATAAGGCCGGCTAAAAGTAGAGCTGGCGCGAATCCGATCTTGTTACGATAAATGTGGTTTGTACGAAAATCAAAGCAAGCAGTAAGAGATTATTCCACTTTTCAGGATGATAGATACTAGATAGAGGAATATACTATATATGGACATTTATAAATGGGTATTTGAGATTATTTACTCATTTGTGGTGATATTAGTATTAATATTAAAATTAATATCTATATATTATATATGATGTATTATAAACAGCTCGTGATGTGTGCTGCAAGATGCATTTTCGGTGTATTTTTATTAAAACATAATTCAAAATGCTCGGTGAAACAAATTTCAACCAGTAAAAAGAAAATTATTTTAGTTATCGTATTTAGGGTTAGTGTCCGTTTTGTTTTACCTTTATTGGTAAGCGAAACAAAAAATGAAAATACTTTTGGCGTACAGGATTGAAAACTTTTTTTAAATTACAACGAAGAAAAAAAGAAGGAAAGCTAAGTAATAGATTTTAAAATAAAAGGTAAGGACCTGGAACAGATAGTGTTTTTACATAATGAAATGTGATTTAATATCATTTGATTGCACAAACTGCAAATTGTAATATTAGTTGTTTTCACATATATTTTGAGTAAACTGCGTTCATATTACGCTTTTTAGCTATATAATATAAGATAGTGGAATAATATTTACCGAATTTTTGATACATACATTTTAAACGATTTAAAAAATTGTTTCCTGATCGGTCCTTTGTGTAAACGATATAACCTAACTGCCATTGAATCATCATCATCAGATGACCGTGGTTTTTACAGGAGCGACTTTCAACAACCTAATACATTTCCGTGACTTCAAGAGGGAAGCATTTTGTCGATTTGTATGAGATTTATCCACACTTGTCTCTCAAATGTATGAAGTTAACAAGTTACACGATCGAAAGTCACTAGAAGTAAGTTTTCAAACATGAGGGTTATTTCAAACAGAAATAACCTTCATAGGAGCAACAATATCACGCAATAAAAAATGGATTTTTATCGTCACCGAAATTCCAGTAACCAACTTTAGTTGATGCTGAATTCATTCGTGAAAAGTATAATTTATAAAAAAATAAGTTTTTAGAAAAAAAATGACATTTTGCGCACTGCAGCTTTGTAAAACCTGTAATTGTTGTGTGCGTGATGCACGTTGCGTTGAGGTAAAGTTGCGTTTACCTTTTACATGTTTTTAAAACAATGCAATCATAAAAATTTGAACATACACATACAAATGTGCACAAAAATTCTATACAAAAATCTTTACGGTGTTTACCAAGCAACGATTGAAAGATGAATGCATGTACGCAACGGGTTGGTAAGGCAATTATGGAATGCGGTAGCAATTGAATTGTTTACTACATTGCGACCAGAAATACGAAGAATAATTGTTCCGGAAGACTTTTGAAATATACAAGAGATAAATGGAAAGGTCTCAAAATCTAAGTAAAGTTAAAGACGTTTTATTTAAATTTCCCAAAATCGCCAGTATTTTTCATTTACTTTGTTCTAACTTTTAAATAAATTTTTGAAAAATCTTGCAAAAATAACACTGTCGAGATTTTTCATATTTAAGGCCTATTAGGCAGAACTATCAAATCCAGATAATAAGGTGTAAGCTTAAACATACATTCCGAAAGAGTGGGTAAGTTTCAAAGCTTCAAAGCTATTTGAAGTATGAAACTAAGCATTTTCCGCTTTTCGTTTGCGTCTTCATTGATTTACCACTTTAAATCTATGAACATACCTAATTAAATTTCCTTAGCGTAATATCTTTTTAAGAAAATAATAATGTGGAAGTGCTCGAAAATGAAAAATCTAAAATTACTTCCCTTAACCTTAACCTTAAGGATACTTTTATGCCACGATGCTAGATTTCACATATTAACTTTCCATTTGTTCACATCCGCAGATCTCCATTTCTTGAGAACATTTTTTTAAATTAATCACAACCTTCATGCAATTTTACAGAGTCAAAGAAGATTGTTATTTTTAAAAAAGTTTACTAACACCTAAACTCCCGGTCGAGTAACATATCTTGTTTCGAAAACATAACAAGTTCTTAAGTTTAAATGGCAATCGTCATTTTTAGTACACAAACGGTTGAGAGTTTTAATTAAATCAAGCTTATAAACCATTAAGAGAACTATACCAATTTTCTGTAATTTTTCAATATAAGATTTTAAAGGTTTGAATGACTTAAATTAGACATATATTTACGATGAATACTTCTTTTTATTATCTGAGAGCACACATCCAATATAATGCCCACGACTAAACTGAAATTAATTTTTTAGGACCTTTCACGATTTCTAAATAGAATTGAAGATGTCTCAATCTTTCTCAACAATCCCATAAAATCAAAAATAATATCTACATATGTCTCTTCAGTCTCTTAATAGAACCTCCAACTATCTCTTGTTTCCTTACATATCTTATATATGTAATCCTTGATCTATGATAAATCATGTAAGAATGTTAAGTGACTTACGGTCCAGTATACACGCTTCATTAGAAATTCACATTTTGTATTTCAAGAACGTTTTCATTTGGAGTACGCGTATAGAATTGGGCCTTGGGATATACTTCTAAGGTATATCCTGCCAGTCATTTGGTTGAGCCAAGTTGTCTGAGAGCATGTATAGCTCACTTCCTTCATGATAATCGAGAGATTTTGATTGCCATAAAGAACTAGAGAAGCAAGAAAAAAAGCTCTGACCGTTTATCAAAGCTCTCTTATTAGAATCAATTTTGAAAGCATAGGTGTAGTAGATAAGAAATGCCATTTTCCCGCTAATATTTTCATATTGGCTCTCAAAATAAAAATACACGCACTAAAATTTAAATATTGTATGTATAAACAGACCATTATAATTTTCCATATTATCCTAAAGGTAAAAATTGTAATTATGACAACAAAGCGCCCCGAATAAATTCCACTTTTTGTATGGGAACCGATATCCTAGATTGGTAAAAGAGAATTCCATTCCTTCAATTTATAGTGTTTTTCCTCATTTAAACCTTAGTAATAATTTTAATTTACTTTTCCCCTGTGAATATGAGCAAAAATTTTTTTTTATTGAAAATGGAAAATGCGATTAATTATAATTAGCATTGAAACTAAGAACTTCGTATATTTTATAAATTATTTGAATTTCCACCAAAAAGGTAAACATAACAAAAGGCTTAAAAAGTTTTTTTCCTCTTTGGATAATATTTTCGATTTATTGAAAGGAAAATGGTATCTCCTTTAATGACACAACTGAACAAAGAAAAGAGAGAAAATGCTTAAAAATTAAAAGACAAATAATTACTAGTAATTGTACATTTGCTTTACAATTTTAAGCATTCATAAATTTTTACTTTGATTTTTTTTAAAAATTTATCATATCATTAATTGCTAGTTTATTATTTGAATGAATATAAAAAAAAAGGTTTTTTAAAAATTCATAAAATTGTTCCCTGCCGAAAACAAATTTAATGATTTGTTTACGTCTGGAGCTGCATGCTGGATACGAAACACCTAAAATCAAATCATTATGGACGACATTTTCTTATGTTGGTGAAAATTTCTTGTTATTGTTAAGACATTATTCTATATTTTTCCATACATATACATTTTACCATACATTAAATACTATTTATAGTAATTATTCCATTTTTTCAGCAAATTTCATTAATTGATGATATTATCAAATAATAAGTAATTAAATAAAATTATTTTCACATTAAAAAAGTGAAAACTCAATAACTTTCATTATAAATTTGGTAGCACTACATTTTCAAACACATATAACCATATGAGAGAACACTGGTATGCGAGTGTATATAAACGCACCAAACGCGTTTATTTTTAGCACACAAGAGACTAAACTTTTTATTTTTCAATATGACACTTTCTAAATGCATCGCATTTTATGTATAAAACCACTTGTATTTCCGTATGAAAATTTAATATAAGACTATAAAAACCAACCTTGTCGGTCTAATGACTGGCGACGACTCATTAGCGTTGATATTTCAGCGCCAAACCTTTATTTTTTGATTTAAGGTATAAAGAGGCACATTTTACACAAAAAATTTGCTTGCATTTTTCTAAATGCTTTTATATTAAATAAATAACATTTCACTTGGAAAAAAATAACACTAAAATATGACTAACACCTTCATAATTATATTATTTAATTCATAAATATTAAAAATACTCGTTAAACTAGGATATTTGCTATAATATCGTGATGTTGTGGCAGACTTATCTGTCAAACGACATTTTTTGTTTTCTATCGAGTAACTATAAGAAAATATATGTTCTGAGCGTTGGTAGAACTGTTTTTCTTATAAATTATTGATAGAACTGGTTCTACCTTCAGGATTCATATTTTCATATGAAAATATGGTATTTTAATGAAAAATTATGATTTTCGCGCAGTTGTATTAATTTTTTTAACCAGTAATAACCAGTATAAAAGAAATTGACAAATTATACTAAAATGTGCCAAAAAGAGACCAAAAAACGGCAAAAAACGTGTAAATAATTGTTTTATTTCCAAGAGAATATTGAGGAAAAAATAATTTCGGATTGAAACGAAATCAGACAAGGTAATTATATTAATTCCTAAAATTGTAATTCCCGAAATAGGCTTCACAATTGGCAATAAAATAAAGAAACTTTATTAAGCATCAATTAATAATAGGATTTAGATGTTTTTTCAGTATCTTCAACATATTCATCACAGAACATTCTGTATAAAATAAATTTCTTTTGGTTATACATTTAAATTTCTAATTTTCAAAAATCACACAAAATATTTGCAAATCAGAGTAATTCTTTTATTTTCTTGCAATTTTTTTAATTTTGCAGCTAAAAGTTTTACATACAAATCGCATTCATCATTTCCTTCTTTTGAAAATCTCTCATTCATTCCATCTCATTTTACTTCTTATGCCTGGGACTCACTAGGGCTTAGCGTGTGGAGACGACTTAGCACAGTAAAAATGGAGAGTTTTTTTTATATACCAGTGGAGCGGAAAATCAGTGGAGACTAATGGACTCATTAACCTTTAGCACTAAATTTTGTGCCGCTAAGCGCTAGTGAGTCCCAGGCATTACTGTAGGTGTGTCGTTCTAACTATAACTATATTCTAACTCGAATATATATGTGTAGAGAAATTACATAACACGTTTCACCTAATAAAGAAAAGTTTTATATTGTAAATAGCAAAAATTTACATACTATTAATGAAGGTAAAAATAATCAGATAGATGTTAAAATATGTATTTAGATCATTAAAAAACTGCTTTTCCTAAGTTTTTATGAACCATAATTTACTTTGATACAGATTGTTTGCTTGTCTTCGAATTTCATTACTTCATAAGGTTCTAAATAGTTAGATGCTAATCTCTTTGCTAACAAAGTTTCCTTGTTTTTCAAGCAGACATGGTCTCAGGTTTTTTATGCTGGATCGTTAATTTTGTCTCATAATACTTTAAATTTTATTTTAGCGCTTACTCGTATTATGCAATTTCCCAAAGCCAAGAATCAATTCCTTAGGAGAACAATTTGTAAATGTGGGATTAGTAGTGTTAGTACTCATTCAATCTTTTCGTAGATGGCTTTAAATAAGGTTTTGAGGTTGAATGGGTCTAGAGCAGTGGTGCGCAAAGTGTGGGTCACCAAAGATTCACAAATTTATTTTGTTATTTAACAAATATAAGACTTTTCTCAGGTAATATGAAAAAATAGTAGTAATTATAAAAATAGAGCTTGAATTTTTACGAAAGAAATTTGGTATATCAGTATCTAACAGCAATCGGTAAGCCAACAGAAGCAGTGATGCATTTATCGATCAACTATCGAAAATTGAATACTTATTTTTATACACTAATAATGCTTATAGTCCGGGAAATATAACAGTTCAGATTTTTAAAGACATTGATGGAATCAGGTAATCAATTGAACTCATTGAATAATTAGCTAATTCTTTTGCTTTCGTTTGAATTCTTTGAATAGTTAAAAAACTATGAACTATTTTAAAATAAATGAATTCGGCCCACTTTAAAAACAGCTCATATACAGATGTCTTGAAGCTTGCAAAAAATAATTAGAACCCATCTAATAATAATTGTTCACTCTTTAATTTTAAATTTTGAAAATCATAACAAAATTAATAATTTTAAATCACGTTAATTATTGGCTTTAACACAAATGCCAACAAACGAAATATGTACTGATGTACAGGAATCTCAAGAAATTTCGGCGACTTTTAGTCGAGACAAAACAAAAATTGAAAAGGCTGACAAGCGCGTGTCTGATAAAATAGCAGGAAGCACCGAGAAATCATAACACTAGTCTACAAAAAAAATTAAGCTCAACAAAAATATGTCTTTTAGGGTAATTTTGGGTCGCTAAATCCAAAAATCACAATCATTTTTTTATTCAAAGAATCGTTTTCGAGATATTCTCCAAAAACATGTTTTTTGGGCCAATTTTCGTTTATTCGTCTGTATCTCAAAAAATATTTTTTCGATTTAATAAAATTGGATAGTTTTAAAAAGCAATTATCTTATGCTTTTAATTGATATATAAAACGTGAAAATCAAGAAATATTTAACGAAGTTATAGAAGATCAAATTTAAAAAAAAGTGATTTTTTTAACCTTTTTTAAAAATGGCGCTTTTTTATATGCTTTTTTTAGTTGAAAAAAGTTCTTAAGTAAAATTTTTAAGACTTTAAATGAAAGATAATTTTGTTACAAAAATTTTAAGGGTAAAATATTTCAGATTGAAAGAAAAATAAAAAAGTTATAGATCAATAAGTGGGGACGTGATTCTTTCATTTTTCGGGTCTGCTACGGACGTTCACGAAATGCACACATAAAATTATTTATTAACATTTTCCCACTAAATGCCACACTGCTGTTAAAAATTTCCCTGTATTGTTTAGTCCTAATTAGATATCAATTCCCTGAGGATTATGTAATATTTGATTTTGTATGAGCTTTATTGGGTCGAAAATACGTTTTATCTTTCATACTTCTTCGTTTTTGATGTGATACATCTTCCCGCATCTGCATCCAGCAGTAATCAGCCATCATTCCTTCATCCCATTGACCCTCATATCGCCTTTCCATTGCTGATATATCCTGGTGAAATCTTTCGCCTTGCTCATCGCTCTCAGCTCCTAAGTTCGCATTGAAATTATCAAAATGGCTGAATAGAAAGTACATTTTTAATGACATGCGTGCACCAATTACTTGAAATTTTTTCATCATATCTAAAATCAACTGATGGCTATCACTCGTCCTCCTATTCCCTAAAAATCCACGAACAACATTTTGAAAAGCATTCCAAGCTTCTGCTTCATTATGGCTTAATGATTTTCTAAATCTTACGTCTAAAAAAGTCTTAAGGTTTATACTAACTTCCCTAAACACAAACTACTTGTAACACTATTTATTTCTAAAAAAAGTTAAATCTTTTTAACTGAAATTAATAAATGCAAAATACACAATTATTATAAATTATAATATTTTTGAGATTTCAAATTATTTTCGCAAAATATAAACTCGCAGTTAACAACATGAAAGTATATTTCCAAATGCAGTTAAGAAAATCAAAGGAGTTACATGTCCATCAAAGTTCTCCTTTGACCTCTAATAAAGTAAATCTACGTTAATCCTGATATTGTGATATGATTCTAAGAAGGATGAAATAAAATTCTGTAGAAAATATCTTTGGCATTATGGCAAAAAAGCAATTTATATATAAAAAGAATTTGATAGTTTTGCTAATTTACCCGTAATAATTTAAATATATGATCTGCTTAACTACTTTAACTATACCACTTTGGCTATACTACTTTAACAAAATACAACAGGTATAGTTTTTTAATAAAACTATACATTTATAAAATTTTATTTCTTAAACAAAAAAAAAATAATAAGGCACTCTCCCAAATAACCATCAAATGTTAATAAATAATTTTATGTGTGCATTTCGTGAACGTCCGTAGCAGACCCGAAAAATGAAAGAATCACGTCCCCACTTATTGATCTATAACTTTTTTATTTTTCTTTCAATCTAAAATATTTTACCCTTAAAATTTTTGTAACAAAATTATCTTTCATTTAAAGTCTTAAAAATTTTACTTAAGAACTTTTTTCAACTAAAAAAAGCATATAAAAAAGCGCCATTTTTAAAAAAGGTGAAAAAAATCACTTTTTTTTAAATTTGATCTTCTATAACTTCGTTAAATATTTCTTGATTTTCACGTTTTATATATCAATTAAAAGCATAAGATAATGGCTTTTTAAAACTATCCAATTTTATTAAATCGAAAAAATATTTTTTGAGATACAGACGAATAAACGAAAATTGGCCCAAAAAACATGTTTTTGGAGAATATCTCGAAAACGATTCTTTGAATAAAAAAATGATTGTGATTTTCAGATTCAGCGACCCCAAATTACCCTAAAAAATATCTTTTTGTTGAGCTTAACGACAAAAGTTGAAAATTTGTAGACTAGTGTAATCCACGTGTCTTACAATTTTAGCGAAAACCTACGAGCAACTAAAGTTAGAGAAAATTGTTTGTTTGGTATTTAGGTTTCAGTGCACGAGTATAGTTGCAGAGTTACAAAAACAAAGTAGCAGTGGCTGTAGCTAAGTAAGGATAGTAAAACGATGGTTGCTAGGAATTGAGACGGAAGTCTTCACTATATTTAATTATTCTTTATACAGTCGCATTCGTGCTTTAGAAAAGTAGTTCGAAAAAGAAGGAAAGTGATGGCCCAACATCCAATAAAATAAAAAACCTGAAGATGAAAATCCAAATAAAACTGCTTCTACTTCTAAAACTATTGAAGAAGATCTTTATAAGAAACTAAGGAACTATCAAAAGGAGTACATTAAATACAGGTTTACATTTTGCTTTGTTAATGGTGAAGAGCACCCATTGTGTGTTATTTGCTCGAATAAACTGGCAAATGAAAGTATGAAACCTGCCAAACTAAAGCAGCATTTGCAAACTAAACATAGTGAATTTTCAAAGAAGCCTGAAAGTTTTTTCAAAAAACGATCGGAAAGTGTGAAAAACCAAAATTTTTTATGAAAAAATACACAACAGTGCCTGAAAAAGCTTTACAGGCATCCTTAGAAGTTCCTTATTTAATTGGAAAAAATATGAAAGCACATACAATCGGAGAATGACCTACGGCTGGCGATTTCCAATATAGAAGAAATCATGAGCAGCTTACAATCGCATACCTCGCATTAATAAAATTATTATTATTTTATAAGATTAAAATATTTTATTCAAAGCTCTAATTAATCGTTATTATAAGCCAAAATAGCAAAATGAATTTTAGTTTAGCTGCATTGAAGATTTAAAAAAAATCAATGTCGTCAAAACAATTAATGCTTAGGGAAACGTTTCAATTTCAAAAAAAATTTAGAGGAACGCTTCAAAATTTCAAAAACAATTAATGCTTAGGAAAACGGGTTAAATAGCTTATAAAGTTTGAGAGCAGCTAAGTAAATGTCATACTTGAGACAAAATTCATTAATTTTCAACTTGTAAAAATTATAATATTGGAGTTTATAATGTTAATTAATTTAAGTTTTTTGATAATAAAGTAAATACATACCTACAAAACAATAAAAAATAATTAAAGCTTTTGGAATGGATGATTTTAACTCAATAATATATGGTTTAGAATTTCAGGTAATGTAATTTAAACAAAATTTTATAAATGAATGAGTTTTTTAAAAAAAAAATATTCCAGGCTAGAGCACTTGCTCCACAATTAGCAGAAAATAATGAAATCCGGTTTTTTATTGCCACTCAATCCTTTAAACCTAATAATCAAGTTCATTTGATTGAATTTAATGAAGAGAAGTCATCGTTAACAGCCAAGGTACAAGTCCAAAAAAGAGTTTTCTTATTTAATTATAAAAAAAACAAGGTTGTAGGTGTTTTCACATCCATTAGGTGAAATCTGGAAACTTAATAGCAGTCCTTATGATCCTCATCAGATTATAACTTGCTTTAATTTATTGAAAGGCTCTCAAGTTTTAACACAGGCTGCAATTCTTAATATACCGGAAAACTATAATGAAAATCAAGATACACAAAATTTTTTAAACTTTGAAAATGTCGAAATTCTTCCTTTAGAAGTCAGTTAAGTTAAAATATATATATATGTATTTATATTCTATTTACTAACAAATATTTTTAAGGATATTGGTAATGAAATCCGTACAACAGAATTTCATCCGACAGACAAAAATACTTTAGCTACTGTTATAGATGATAAAATTGTTATATTTAATCGTACAGAATCTAAAACCCGAATTGTAGGTGAAATGTTTGGTAAAAATTCTCAAAAATTTACAACAGGTAAATGGTCTCAACATCATCAAGGCAATCAATTTATTGCTATTCAAGATTGTAATATTCGTTCTTATGATATCAGAGATATAAATCGTATTACTTGGAGTATAGAAGATGCTCATGGAATTCTTGTTAGAGATCTTGATTGTAATCCAAATAAACAATGTCATTTAGTAACTGGAGGCGATGATGGTTGCTTAAAAATTTGGGATTGGCGTATGCCAAAAGAGCCAGTATTTATACGCGATGATCACTCCCATTGGATATGGAATGTTCGTTTTAATACATTTCATGATCAGTTAATACTATCAAGTAGTAGCGATTGTAAAGTTTTACTTACTTGTGCTGGTAGTGTAAGTTCTGAAAATAATTATGATGAAGGCGAAACTAAAAAAAGGTATATATATATATATGTATATATAGCATAGTTCTTACAGAAAATTATTTATTTTTCTACTAGACTACCAGATGGCTTGCTGCAAATGTTCGATCAGCATGAAGATTCTGTCTATTGTGTCGAATGGAGCAGTGTTGATCCTTGGATATTTGCTTCCTTAAGTTATGACGGTCGAGTTATTATTTCAAAAATATCAAAACAATACAAATATCAAATATTGTTTTAAAAAATTAATTTCCAAAAATTTTTAGAAACTCCAAAATATGTTATGAATATTTCTTACTTTATTGTAATTTAATGATAGATAAACATTAAAATAAATCACAAAAAAAGGTACTTCATTAATATTTTTAAATAAATTTTTTAATTCAACGAAGAAGAGAATCAATGGTCTGAAGTGTCGACTAACTTATTACTTTTCTTTTACAAATCTAAACCTTTCATTTAACCAATGTCATTATTAATCAAAAATAAATTGCTATTAAAAATTATCCTGTATCTTCGGAAGTATAATCAGATGAATCATTTCCAGTATTTGCATTTTCTACAGAAAAAATATAATTACACCAGTAATATCCTTTACCTAATTACTTCCAAGTTATTTAAATGATTTATTTTTTTCTCTTGTTTTTTACAACAATCCAATTTAAAAGTTGTTTATTAATTAACTCAATACAAAGTTCATATTTTAGTTGGAAGAAAAAAATATTGCTTAATAAATTTTTATAATATTTAATTATATATTTTTTTATAATATGTTTGACCTTTAGCTGACATCTCAATTAATTAAGTAAACAATACGCAAAATATATTACAAAATTTACTTTATAAAATAGCTCAAGGAATTTACGACACGTAGGCAAGTGTGTAAAATAGAACTTAATTAATTTTCTTTTTTAAATTAATAAATTACATGAAACTATTTAAAAGGGTAAATTAAATATATATTCTCTTCATGCGCTCTAATATTGTTCGACCTTGACTTCTTAACCTTATATGGTGATCTAAAGAGAAAAATTAATATTACTGCTTTTTCTAAAAATTAAATATTATCCATAAAAACTTATAGATTCTTAAATTTTTAAAATGTTTTCTGTTACTAATGTGACCTATAAAATCACTAAAAGCTATAAATTAAATTTCTTCATAATTCTATAGATAATCTATGTTGTAACTAGAAAATTATATTTATTTTAAATATAGATTACATAGTCGATTATTAAAATTTAGTATTTTCTTTTTAAAAAGCAAAATATATATCGATAAAGTTTTTTGGTTGTATTATTATTTAACAATTTTAGTTAACAGCTTTGTTATTATTTTTTATAAATTCGATTATATCGTAATTCAATTCAAGTAAATATAAGAATGAAACTTAGATATCAAATCTTATGTTTACTTAAATATAATTTTCACTTGATAAATATATTGACATATATTACCCCAAGAGGTTAAATTTTATTTTTATTTTATTTTTTTTTTGGATTTAGAACACTTAAACAAATTGTTAACAGTTACCTTAATATTTAATTAAGATTTATTACTTTATAAAAATTAATATATAAAGTTGTTTAAAATTTGCTAGAAAATGGGAATCTGTAAATTGTACTTTTGAAGTTTTTACAAAACATTTTGTTTAGGTGTTTAAAAAGTGAGAGTGTAAACTGATGTATATATTCAGTATTTCTTTATTCATTATTTTTGAATTTAATTTAAAGTAAAATATTCCTTATCTGCAAATAGGCGTCCAGTTTGTAAAGATTGTATTTCATTTTTCTTAGCTTTCGGTATCACTTTATCAGTTTCATTGTTCTTGTTTATTTTAAATAAATTAAATAAAAATCCTTTTATATGAAATTTGCAGTAACATATTAAAATTTTAATTTACTTTTGCAAATTATTTTATATATTTTTTTAACAAATAAACTTATGTGCAAAGTTTAATATAAATTATAAAATATGTTTTCTAATTTTGAAACGAAAAATATTAATTTGTCCAAATAAAAGAGGATTTTTTGAATAAATTGATGGAATGACCATGCACTAACTACCTTATTTACACTATTTTATTTGGAAGTCAAATATCTTGGCAAATTATAAGTTTGCTAACAAAAAATTAATTTCTTCCATTCGAAATATTTTTTTTGAAAAAAAAAAACAACAATTTCTTTCTCATTTATTAGCCCCTTGGAGACAAATTGGCGTATGATCTACCAAACATTTATTGTTCATGATGTAGGCATAAATAATTTTTTAACAGTAAATTTTAAAACAAACAAAATAATTGTAAGTTTTTTATTTCTTTTCTGCAAGTAGTAACATTTTTAAAAATTTATTGCTACAATTCTATGAGACAGTCTTATTCATTTTAGATGATATTCAAATATTCAAAAATAATATATATTAAAGTTTAAATTTATGTTATTAATTATTTTTTTTTATTGTAGAATGCCGATACAGGCGCCCCAATGGACAGAATTTTAATCCTGTCCAGTGTGCTGTCACGAATTCGCGGCCAATCAACGTCCACCAATTAGTTTGGGCTGTGGACATACCATAGATAGGACACTTTTTTAAAAATTTCTTAAGTTGATTTTAATATCAAAATGAAAAGAAAGAAGAAATTGATATTTTTTAATGCAATTTGCGCGCTTACATAGCTTAGAAAAGGAGGATTGTCCTTCCCAAAGGAGGACGGTTGGTTACCTTACTTATGGTATGTTATAAAGATTTGTCTCAATAAAAATTAAGCTAGGTTATAATTCTATTAGTATTAGGGAAACTACTGTGACAATTATTTCTAAAGGAAATAATTTTGAATTTTCACTCTGTACTCTGAAGTAAATTTAAAACATTATTTTCTTTGTTAATTAATATAACTTCCGACAGCATTCCGGCAGTTATTATAAAAAAATCTTTCTTTTGCTATTTGAAACCCTTTTGGTGTTTGATGGGTGATATTTTATTCAAACACTCTTTGATTTATAATGATGTTCTTTTATTTACAGAAATTAATAACTTATTTTATTAGATGTTCACAATATTCACCGATTTAATTTTATGTTGACTGTATGTATCTTGAGTTGAGTCTTGATAGCTGTCACACAAACATGTGGATGTGTTCTTTTTTGTTGGTAGCACTGCCGCTTCGATAGGGCTGGTACTGCTGCCACAACAGTCCCCCCGAAGAGTGTGTCGCTTTTAACGACGCGGTCTTCTTGGTGGAAGCTTCTGGTATTCTTGTGATAGCGAGCGTAGTCGGCTGGGGAAACGCACGGTGCGTCCTGACCTGGTGGTTACTGCTGGCTTTACGTTGTCATCTGGTACGTGGTGGTCAGATGATGGAGGTATGTCAGTAGTAAAAGCTGCTTTTAACCTGTCGATGGAAATATTTTGTGGTTTGTTGTTGATTAGAACCTTGTAGTATTTCGGTGTTCGTTTGATGATTTGATATGGGCCATCGTACGGTTGCTGCAAAGGCTTTAGTACTGAGTCGTTTCGGACGAACACTTTTTCGCATTTGTTTAATTCTTTTTGAATGAATGGTTTCTCATTCATATGACGGGATGTTTGAATTGGGCGTATTTCGTTCATTATTTCTCGGAATTGTTTTATAAATTCCGTTTCCTGGTTGTATGGTTTTTGTTCTAGAAAAAATTCCGAAGGTAATCTGAGATGTTTTCCATAGACCATTTCGGCTGTTGTAGCTTGGATATCGGTTTTAAATACTGATCTTAATCCCAGTAGGACTAGTGGTAATTCTCTGGACCAATTTTGGCTGTTTCGACATTTGATAGCTGTTTTTAAAGTTCTGTGGAAGCGTTCGATGATTCCGTTTGCTTGCGGGTGGTAAGCAGTTGTTCTTAAGTGCTGGATGCCTAGCCTATTGTTTAATTGTGCGAAAAGTTGGCTTTCAAATTGACGTCCTTGGTCTGTTGTGATTCTGAGCGGTACTCCGAATCGTGATATCCAATGGTCGATGATAGTGGTAGCAATAGTTTCCGCTGTTATATTAGTCACAGGTATGGCCTCCGGCCAGCGTGTGTAACGATCTATCATTGTTACCAAATATCGGTTATCGTTGGAAGGTGGTAACGGTCCCACTATGTCGATATTCACGTGGTCGAAACGATTCTCCGGGATGTTATAATTCCCTAAAGGTGTTTTGTTGTGTCGATTTATCTTAGATTTTTGGCATTGTATACAATGTTTAGTCCAACATGCGATATCTTTTTCCATCATGGGCCATACAAATCTTTCCTTGATGAGCTTACATGATGCTCTTTTTCCTGGGTGTGATATTCCATGAAGTGCTTGAAAAATTAACTTTCGGTGAGATTTAGGTACGAAAGGTCTCGTTTTGTTGTTGTGTATATTGCAATACAAATTTGTGTCTGAGTTAGGGAGCGGTATTTTGATCAATTGTATCGTTGCCTTTGAGTTTCTTCCTTGTAGGATATTTTGGAGCTCCTCGTCATGGTCCTGGTCTTTGGCCATGAGGTTATAATTTATAGTATTTTGGGGAGATTCGCCCATTTCGTTGAGTGTTATGGTTTCGATGCGTGATAAAAAATCCGCTACCACGTTCTCCTTTCCCTTTACATAGCGTATATCTGTTGTGTGTTCACTGATATATAGTAGTTGACGTAGTTGTGTATGTTCCGGTTTCGAAATTTTGGTAGATTTTTTATTAAATGCAAAGACGATGGGCTTGTGGTCTGTGTATATTACGCATTTCCTGCCTTCAATTTGTTCTTCGAAATGTTTGACGGTTTTATAAATAGCTAAGAGTTCACGTTTATATGTGCTCCAGGAACGCTGTGCGTCAGATAATTTTTTTGAAAAAAACCCTAATGGTTCCAATTTGTTGTGGTTCCATTGATGTAGACATTCTCCTAATGCTGTGTCGGATGCGTCGGTTGTTATGATTAAAGTTGCGTTTTCTTTTGGGAATGCGAGGGTGAGTGAGTTGACCAATTTCTGTTTGAAAGTTTCAAATGCTATTTCCGCCTCCTGTGTCCACTGTATCTCTCGTTTGTCGTTTTTTATGTTTCCGGGCATCAGTTTCTGCAGTACCTCCTGTATTTCGGCTACGCCTTCTATGAACCGTCTATAGAAATTGACCATCGCTACGAAACGGCGGAGATCTTTTATGATAGTTGGCTTTTTGAATTGTTGTATTAGCTGTATCTTTTCAGGCAATGGAGATATTCCCTGTGGTGTTATGAGATGCCCCAGGAATTTCACTTGGGATTTCCCAAAGGTGCATTTGTTAATATTTATAGACATTCCATAACGCTGAAGTCGTGTGAGGACTATTTTTAGATGTTTTTGGTGTTGATGCTCGTTGTCCGATGCGATGCAGATATCGTCTATATATGGGATTGCGAAATCTAAACCTCTTAATATTTGATTGATGTGGCGCTGGAATGTTTGACCGGCATTGCATAGTCCAAAAGGCATGTAAAGGAACTCATAAAGTCCAAATGGTGTTATTATAGCTGTTTTGGGAACATCTGTTGGATTTACTGGTATCTGGTAGTAAGCTTTTTCCAAATCAATGGTCGAAAAAATTTTCTTTCCATATAATATGTTGTGAAAGGTTTGTATGTTCGGAATGGGGTATCTGTCGTTTTCTGTTATGGCATTTAAGGCTCTGTAGTCGCCGCATGAACGCCAAGAATTTCCTGTTTTGGATACCATGTGGAGTGGAGATGCCCACGGGCTTTTGGATGGGCGGATGATCCCTTTTTTTAATAGGTATTCGAAATCTGTTTTTGCTGTTTTTAGCTTTTCTGGTGTTAGCCTTCGGGCTTTCGCGGTTACTGGTGGGCCGTGTGTGTTTATGTAGTGTAGTGTAGTGGTTGGCGTGGTGGCTTTGTTCTCTGCTGGTTTAAACAAATTTTTGTGCATTTGGAGTAACTCCTGGTATCTGTCATTTTTGTTTATGACTTTTACTGTTGTATTTGTGGTTTGGTGCTTGGCGATGCAACTTGCAGTAAGTTTAGTTATTTTGTCGCGTAGGGCACCTTCCCTGAGATCGACCAATAAGTTATAATGAGTTAAAAAATCTGCTCCTAGTATACGTGACTGGACCTGTGCAATGGTGAACGTCCAGTTGAATTCGCGTCGTAGTCCTAAATCTAGGGTGAGCGTTTTTTTCCCAAATATTTTTATTGGTGTGCCATTTGCGGCGAAGAGTTGTCCCATAGAGTTATCTCGGTGTGTTATTTTGTCGTTTGGCATTGGGGGTATAACAGAGATATCTGCGCCGGTGTCGATTAAATATCGATGTTGTGTTCGTTTGTCAGTGACAAAAAGACGTAGATTAGTAGTTTGTTGGTTGGGTTGCTTGACTTCCAGCTTGGTATTATAGTTGTGGTTACCGAGCTCGCCAACTGTGTGGGGAGCCCGGTGAGCTAGTTTTTTGGTTGAAAATTGCACGGTGATTTACAGTTGCGAGCTTTATCCCCAAACTTATGGTGCCACCAACAAGTATTGAAACGTGGTGTTGGTGTGGTTGTGTTGTTTAAGGGAGTGTGTACTGTGCGTGTAGGTGTGTTACCTCTGCGCTGGTAGATTGGTCGATCTCGTGAATTGGACCGCCTGTCTGGAAACCTTTGGATACATTTTAGAATTTTATTCATCTGGGTTTGCAGATCATGCAAAACGGGTGTTAAGCTCTGCTGGTCGATGCTGCTCATTGAAGGTGATGAGCTTCGTACTTCACTAGCATGTGTAAATGTTGAACTGGTTGCTTCTAAAACTCGATCGGCGATGTTTGCGGCTTGAGTTAATGTAATATCGTCGTTGGTAGATACAATCGCTCTAATTTGCTCAGGTAGGTTTCGTAACCATAAAGATTTAAGTAGCTCGTCCGTGACTGGCGTGTCTGCTGCTTTTCCTCGCATTTCTGCCAGGAGTTGGGATGGTTTTCTATCTCCGATAGAGATGTCCCCTAGCAATTTGGTTATTTTCACCTGAGTGCTGTCGGCAAATTCGCTGATGACTCGGCTTTTTAAAGTCTCGTACATTTTACCTTGAGGTGGTGGCGATGCTTTCAAATCGGCTAGTTTATACATTACCCTCGTGGGTAATTGACCAATGATGGTGTAGTAACGTTTTTTGTCGGATGTCAAACCCGATGCTTCGAATGCTGCCTCAACTTGCCAAAACCACAGGTCTGTGTATTCCTCCACAAAATCTGGGAGTTTAATTTTGCAAACGTCCACCTTGTCAATGTCAGCGCTTTTATTCGAGGATTCGTTGTCAGCGTTGTTGTTAGCCATTTGGTGTGTTTTTATATGCAGCTTTATTTTATATATATATGAATACCTATACAAATGCATACATTTACTTATATGTATATATACATTATATGTTTTAATATATTATTTTATTTTTTTTTTAAAATGTATATGACTTAATTCTTCGAGCTGTAGCTATTGTCTTGATCTTGATCCTAAATGAAAGCTAAGATTATTAGAGGCCAGGATTATGAAACACTGATGAATTTATTATCATTAAAGTTTATTTTGTTGCCGTATTATCTTGTCAGTAGTTTTGCGTCTTGGCATTCAGGATGATATAAATATTAATTACAAACAGTTTTTATTTTAGTTTTAAATTGTTTTTTATTGCAGAAAGGAATGTCACTTTATTTATGTACACCAAATTTGGGTGTTTGTTCAGTCACTTTTTCACGGTAATGGCTGTTAATTATTTGAACGAGTTTAAAGTTTCAATATTAATATATGAATTCAATATTTTTCTTTTCACGTAACTGCTAAAACCAAATTTTATACTTAACAATTGTTTTTTTATATTCTTTATATAAAAACTTAAAGTAATTAAAACCAATTTTACAAAATAGTTTATTTAGATATTTATATACTATAAGTAGAAGCAAAAGTTTTCAATTTTTTGTTAAAATAAATTGTTCTGTTCAAATCTAATGAGCTGATGATATTTGAAATGATTGTGTGAAGATTTTTTCCTTCTTTTTCCGTCGGGGTCACCAGTTTGGTGTTTGATGGGTGATATTTTATTCAAACACTCTTTGATTTATAATGATGTTCTTTTATTTACAGAAATTAATAACTTATTTTATTAGATGTTCACAATATTCACCGATTTAATTTTAGATTGGTAAAAGCAACGCGCCGACCATGTTGACTGTATGTATCTTGAGTTGAGTCTTGATAGCTGTCACACAAACATGTGGATGTGTTCTTTTTTGTTGGTAGCACTGCCGCTTCGATAGGGCTGGTACTGCTGCCACACCCTCATATAATATCCTGATTTCTTAAATGAAAGTTTTCCAGCGAATTAGAAAAACAGCAGTCCAAAGGTGCAATATCATCACTATTATCACTAATCATACTAAATATTTATAAATGATTTGCAACCATTTCAGACTGCATTTTATATTATTTCTAAGATTTCTCATACTATGCGTTCAGGTGTATTATTTATAATACACTACCAAATTTTCTCGCTTTTCTCTAATTGTACATAATTTTAATGAAACCAAAGTTATAATAATTGCTAAATTAATCATTCTAAATATTTATAAATGATTTGCAACCATTTCTAAGATTTCTTCATCTCCAATTACTAATGGTAGCCATTCTTTGTAAGTTATATGCTGTAGTTCAGCGATAACTATCCTACGGGCTTCTTAAAAAATATCTTCATCACTGTAATCAAGATTATAAGATGTTAGAGTGTCAGCAATACGATTATGTTCTCGCATAAAAAGAAGTGCAGTCAAAGATATAATTTGGTTAACACGGACATCATCTGTAAATTTGAAAAAATTTAAAAGATAATGTGAAATTATTTACACATCTCGAAAGATTTTCATTTGAAGCTTATTTTGGTAAAACGTCCACAAAATTCAAATAGGAAGGACAAAAGCCCAAAACAGTCTTTAAAAGCGTTTCAAAAAAACAATCAGCTTAGGATCTTGCTTCCCTAAAATCAAATTCGCAAAAAGCGAAAAAACAGGTAAGGTAAGCTTTTGTATTCCTCGAGCTAGTTTTTTAAGAGATGTATTTAAAAGAGCTTGAAAAGTTTATAATTTTAGCGCTAGTTAGCTTTGTCCTATTTAAAAAAGCAAATAAAAATATGGAAAGTTAATTTATTAACTCGTTCAAATAATCCTCTGTAAAGAGAAAACAAAATGAAATTGGGGCTGTAAAGCTATTTTCTTTAATCAGGAAAGCATTTTGAAATTTGAATTCTGTTCTTTGCAGAATATTGTAACATTGAAATAACAATCAAAGCTTACCTGCCTTAAAACAGACATTTACCTTTTTAAGTATAAACGTTAATGCTGAATATTTTTATTCAAAGCTTTAGATCGCAAGTTGAGCATTATGCTTTTTGTTATTTTATTTAGTTTTACAAAGAACACAGTAAAAGCTTTTCCTCAATTTGAAAAATGCATGTAAATACTCAAATGGAATAAATACGTAGATGTCTGAAAATGCAGTTAAAATATTGCCAGATTTAAGAAACTAGGAAAATGAACAGCATTTTGAAATATTTTGAAATGAGGAAATTTTCAGGGCCATAAAGTGTTCTTTAACCATAAATGATCCTCATTAAACAAAAATTGTTGTTCTAGCTATGGCTAGAGAAAATGCATCACCCATTGAAAAACGCATTGATCTGAAGAAAGCTTTAATAGGAATTGGTTTAATTCTGGCTTAAACTAATGGCCTGCGGTATTATATTGTCTTGTTTCCCTATTATAGCTTTAAGCTTGATTTACACGTTGACTTTTTTAAACCTAGAAAGTTTTTCATGACTCAAAGTCGAGAAACTTAAGCCTAACCTTTTTAAAGTAGACTTCGACAAAGGCAGATATTAGATTAGACACAGGCTTTAGGATAAAATAGTGAAAATGAAACAAGATTCAAAACAAAAATTCGGATATTTTGGTAAACTCTGAGGAACAATTACTACTACTTGAATTGTTTTATTGGAAATCTGAGTATCTTGAAATTCTTATAAATTTAAATTAAGTTATAGAACTAGGAAAAAACCATTCCTTAATTTCTCAACTTATTAATTGCCTACTAAAGGTTTAAGTATTTTACTCGTACTTTCAATTTAAAACTAAAATATAATTAAAAAGTTGGACTAAATTTTGGAAAACTTTTTGTAAATTTATTCTATTTCAGGCATAGTGATTAACCACCAACTAACCACACGTGATACTCATTTTTCATATAAATTCACAAAGCTGACTTAGAAATCTCTTCAAAAAATTTTTCCTTCACGAGAACAGTGTGGTAAATTTGAAATTTTAATATCGACATTTGGTATCATGGGATATTTTGGATTGCAAACAAAAAAATATTTGTTGATTTATGACATTTTCATTAAAAAGTATTCAATTAGAAGAAAGTGACACTAAAACCATAAGCTATTGCCTTATATAGAGAGCTTACCTTAAGCTATGGTCTTATAGACCCATTATATTTATCTTTGGGTCTGTTTGTCAAGTGAAATATCTCAAGAAAGTTAAAGTAAAAGAAAAAAACTCAATTTAAATATATTATTAGTCCATTCGCTACTAGTCATTACTTTTGTGCAACCTATTGGTTGGCTATCAAAGTTAATCTGCCTTTTTACATGCCAGATATTAGGGGTTTATTTATTTAGAAATGTTAAAATATATTGGATTTTCAAAGAATATTTCAGCTAACATTGCAAATATAGGTTCTTGGTCTTACAGTGGAACTTTACACCCATTTGATATGTATAAACGAGTTCTTAATTTGTTTTTATAAACCTGTGTATATTTGTGGTTTTTCTTTTAGTATTCTTGTTAAAAGTAGATATAACTGCGTGGTGTTTGCTTTTTTGTTTGTAATATTCCAAAAGTTGTATAAAATATATTGTGCGCTAAAGTTTATTGATAAGAAAAAGGATAATGATAATTCTTTGGATAAAATTTGTATGTTACTTCACTATTACAGTTATTTGTAAAATTGTAATAAAGTGAAAATCATTTATCTGCATCAAAAGTTATTTTGAGCTTTTGAAATTTGGTCTTATTGTTCATCCTCCGGATTTAAATAAAAAACAGCTTGATAGTGCTGCCTGAATTGTAGACATATAAAAATTTCGCTTGAAGACATGCTTGAAAAACAAAAAATGTATATCTTTTATGAATAAATAGTGTAAGATTTCGCATGATCATTGGAAACTTTCTTAGTTAATCCATAAAATAAAATCTAATGGTAATAACTGTAATGATTTTCTTACAATGGAAAAGAAAACATTTATGTTCTCTTTGTACAAAGCAAATAATTCGTGGCTGATCGAAGAATTTTTTTTTTTAAATTTCGATTTTTTAGGAACAATTAACTGTTGTTTTTTCCCGATTTTAGATGAATTTTCAAGGATTTGTGGTGATCACCGCAAGGAACTTTTGGCAGTATTGAGATGGTGTTTTGCCATTTCATTGTACCCCAGGCACGTTCTTTACAGATTGTCTTAGGTTTATAAAAATATACCTAGTAACTTAGGTTCAAAAAGCGCTTACCAAAGACCTCAAATTTGATCCTTATCATAAAAAACCGGGAAAGCAAGATGTTCAGATCGATTTTTATTGCACAAATACAATGATGGAGAGATTAAGGATTGGAGTAAATCAACAACTACGATTGCTGCAAACATATAAACCTAGCTATCCATGGTTCTAATCAAAAAATCTACAGAAAACACATTAAATTTCTTTAATGCTAATGATAACCTCAAGAGTCAGTTAAAAAAAACGTAATGGTGGATCTAAACATTATTTGTGTTTTTCAGATAGCTGATCATTGTTAATATTTTCAAGAGAATCAGGATATATTTGTTCGATTGACGTTTGTTTTACCACCGCCAACATTTGAATCAGATAAAATAATATTATATGATCTTTCTCTTAATCTTTAAATTATATATATTTCAAATAATTCATTTAATTCTTAGTAAAAGTTAAATAATTAAATGATGATTTGACAAGAAATTTTTAATAGTATTTTAAATAAAAATATAATTAAAGATAATTAATCATTAAATCCATGTTACGATAAATAATAAAATGTGGGAAAGGTAAAATTAATTGTATAGAAAAGAATGATTTTAAGTAATTTGAAAACTTTAAAGTTTGTTAAGCTTAATCACGAATATAGTTTTTATTGCAGTTTACTCCTTAAGAAACGATATTTTATAAACCACGGGAGTGGAGTAAGCGAAAATAAACGCCTAGAAAAACGCGTAACCAAAACACCATATATGCGCATATGAATAAATATATATATGTAGTTAGATATGGTGAATTTAGATATGGTGAATTTCCCCTCGATTGGTACAGAAGCTAAGCGCCCACTATACTGAAATTACATAGAATATACATAAACTTTTTTGAATTTACATAAATTTAATAAATTTTCATACTTTTCCTGGAGCTGTTGCAAAATAAAGCCCGACAAAGTTAGGTGTGAATAAACATACAAAAAAGGTCAAAATCTTTTAAATATAATATAATAGCAGAAAATTAGTCTATATTTAACATTTAACGAATTACAAAGAATTTTTTGCATGTAGTGTAGACTTACCTTAAGTAAGTTTCTTTAGACTTAAGCATATTTATATCGGTACTAAAATTATAAACTCCCGCGTTTTTCAATACTAAATAATATAATACTGTCAATATTACAGCATAAATAAATAGTATGAATTTAGTAATTATAGCTATATCTCCAGATGTTTACCCAAGGTATGTACATTAAATTAATATATTTCCTATAATTTGTCTAAGACAGGGATGGCGAACCTTTTTTTATGTCCGTGCCACAAAGTAATAAAATTTTTTTTTTAAATTGGTAACGTGCCACAATAAAATTTCATTCGAAATCTTGGTGAAATCTTGGTGGCGTGGTGAAACTATACGTAAGTATAGTTAAATAAACAAATAAAAGCAATTCTTCTTTCAAAAATTTTTTATTAATCAATGTTTTAGCAATGTGCTAAAAACTAAATTCACGTTAAAAACAATAGTTTTTAATGTGATTTTTGTTGCTGTACACAGGATGATAAAGATTTAATATCTGGTTCATATTTAGTTAATTTCTACAGTACCCATGCAGAGCTCGACTCATCCGTCATTTTATTCCTATATTTATTTTTTATAAAATTTAATTCTGAAAATAGGAGAATGAATATCGTATTCAGAGATATAATTTTCATAAAAACTTCATTTTAGGAAAAATCTCACAACACATGCTAAGCATTTTTTAATTAATGTTTGCGGCTACTTAGTGAATATAACGGCGGAAACGTTTGTATGATTGCAACTATAGTTTTTTTTATAAAATACAGCATTTTTATAATAATAAACATTTAGTGTTTATTGTTTATTATTATTGTAACATTACAATACAATAATTGTTTAAGCCAGTTAAACAAACAATAATTAAATATGTATACATAACTTTTACTTAGTTATGCTTTAAAGTTCAAGTAGTTTCGGCTAAAATAATACAAATACAATGAAATAAAATTAAATAACTAAACTTCATTAAATAGATTTGAAATATACCAAAAATATCTAATGTACATCAGGATTAAGTTTACTTGCTGCATTTCCCTAAATCAAAAGATTGTAGATGGGATTTATTGGAAAAAGTTACAAATACAATGTTTCTTATTTCTGACTTCTAAAAGATTGTACATATATACATATATCTATTAAGAATAACCCGAATTTAATAAGTACACAAAATTCAAGGAGGCTGGAAGGTAGAAATAGTTTTACAGAAACTTATTCACTGGAACATTTTTCATTCAAAAATTTTTAATTTTTATAAAGGTAATTTATTGTATTTTACATTAAATTTGTAACTGCCAAATGAATTATTTTATGCCGCCTCCAGACATTCGTGACATCCGCCAAATCTCAAATTCGTTCTATTTGCCGCATTTGTATCCATCCATCCACACATTCGCGTATTTGATCAGAATCGCAATATTATTTATAATTATATTATAGAAAAATTTTACAAAAATGCCTTATTAATTTTTTTAAAGAAAAATTTTCACCAAACAATTCTTTTGCTTTTGGAATTTAATTTACAAAATATTACCTCATAAGTGCTTTACTTTTTAATAATTATGTTTAATAATCTTGCTTTAGATTAAAACATTAATAGGTTCAATTATATTCCAAAATAAAAACTAGTATTCAAAAAAGTTCTATGATTTTATATACAGGGTGTCCCGAGATTGGACGATCAAACGCTTAGAGTAGAAATTAGATGAAATTTCATTGACAAAAAACACAAGACTAATCTAGTCTAATCTTTTTCGTTTTCGAGTTGCAGTCTCTTGAATTTTGGAGACTTCGTTTTTACCCCCACGCACTCGATCAGTTATAACTTTTGAATCTATTTAATAATGAGTAAGAAAAACCATTTTTTAATAACTTAAATATTGCTTTATTATTAAGCAAAAATTTAAAAATATTAACAAATGGTGGTGAAAAAAATTTTTAAGTAGAACCGTAAAAATCTCTTAAAATAAAGGGTCATCCAAATGTGACGCCTAGATGTCAGCACTATATAATTTTTACACGTGACATCTTTTCAAATGACATAAGCCATTTTGTTTTAGTAGAAGGTAGTACAGTGTACACCATGGACAGGTACACATTGCAACCACGCGTTTATACCATTCAAACTTATTATGAAAATGGGCGTTCTTTGAAAAATACCCATCGCAAAATTCGTGATTTTTTTGGTGTAAATAATCGGCCAAATCAATCTTCAATTCAGAGATTAGTGAAAAAATACGAAGAAACTGGTTGTGTTACTGATAAACCAAAAAGTGGAAGACCAAAAACTCTACGCACAAATGAAAATATTGCTGCTGTTAGTGAAAGTGTTGAAAATGAACCGACAACATCAATTTCACGTCGTTCGCAAGAATTGGGCATATCTTATAGCTCCTTATGGAGGATTTTGCATAAAGATTTGCATTTACACGCTTGCAAAATTCAATTAACCCAGGAATTGAAAGAAAGAGACCATTTACAACGTCGTAATTTCGCTGGTTGGATTATTGACCAATGAACAACAGATCCATTGTTTTCAAGCAAAATTTTGTTTAGTGATGAAGCTCATTTCACAATGGATGGATTCGTCAATAAGCAAAATTGTCGCATCTGGGGTGGTGAAAATCCTCGTGTTATTCATGAAAAATCTCTACACCCACAAAAAGTTACTGTTTGGTGTGCATTTTGGGCAAATGGAATCATTGGGCCATTTTTCTTCGAAGATGATGCTGGAAATGCTGTTACTGTGAATGCTGAGCGATACCAATCAATGTTGAGTGACTTTTTATGGCCACAGCTGAGTCATATTGATGTGCCTGACGTCTATTTCCAGCAAGAGGGTGCTACATGTCACACAACTCGAGGAAACATTACGTTTTTGCGATCAAAATTTCCTCAACGTATAATCGCACGAAATGCAGCTTTCAATTGGCCTCCAAGGTCATGTGATCTAACACCATTAGATTATTTTTTGTGGGGTTTTTTAAAAAATCGAGTGTATGCTTACAAGCCACAAACAATTAATGCTCTAAAGAACAATATTCAAGTTGCAATTCGTGAAATAACACCAGCAACATGTCGAAAAGTCATTGAAAATTTCGATATTCGGATTGATGCCTGCAGACGCAGTCGTGGTGGACATTTGAATGATATTCTATTCCTTTTATAATTGTAATGGATCATACTTTTAATAAAAAAAAACAGCATGAAAAAATTGCAAATAGTTTGTGTTTTATTTAAAAGAAACATGTAGGCGCGTTTTTTGGATGACCTTTTATTTGCCAATTCAAAAAAATAGTCTACAAGAATTGAGCTGAAAAGTGAAGTTTTAGAAATTTGATTTACTAAATAACAATAATGGATTTAATTAAATTAAAATGTATTTCTTTCTACGAGATTTATTTCACATTAGTTTGATTTTGGTTGTGACCAACAATTTCATTTATTTGAAAGATTCAATAAAATAAGAATTCTCTAAAAAGCAGTAATTCACAGCAGTAATTTATGTGTGACTATTTTTTCTTTAGTCGATTTTAGTCTTGACAGCACTTATTAAAATATTGCAATGCCTATACATTCACAGGAAAAATGATCCATTTGCCTTTGAATTCGCTGTGATACCAAGTGGATTAGCAATATATAATACAAAAACAAATGATTTATTGAAAGTTAATCATTCATTACATCTTAATTGTGCTGTTAAAAATTAAAAAATTTCCAAACTGCTGACGTTTACATGGTAAACTATTTATAGTTGTTACCAAAAAAAAGAAATATCTTAAAATGTAAAAAGAGGTTACTGAGAGTTTGTTAAAGGTTGGAGTAATATTAATTTAAAAAAATAACAAAATATTTTAACTAGAGTTTTTGTTCAAAGTTTGGAATTAATGTTAATTTGAAATAGTTGATCAATGAAAAACTTGATCAATTTTTCTTGAAGTATTTTTGATTAGTAAAAAATTTTTTCATAAAATTTTATAAAATCACTCAAAGCTCATACAAAAGAAATAAAAACTTCAAAAAATTATTTTCTTCCAGTTTTTTGTGGACGTTTGGAGATGCTAAAATTACAGTCATTTATTATATTTATATTTAAAAGCCTGTCAGTTGTAAAGAATGCTAAAAATTCTTACTTAATTAAATATTATAAAAATTATGCCCAGCCGAAATTCATTCCAATCATTTATTATTAAAAGGTTTATAAAATTCTCTAAGACGTTTTAATGCAGCTTACTTTAAATGAAAAGGATGCTTTCATCTTTCTACTTAATATCAAAAAGATGTTCTCATCTTTCTATTTTAAATGAAAAAGATAATCTCATTTAATTTTTAAGTTTTAAATGTTTAATTATTTTATTATTGAGATCCTTTAATCTTATTATTAGTGGGAACCTTCAATACTTCAGTCAATGTTATTATTGTTTAACATTTATTTCTAACATTAAATAATATTACTTATAAGTCAAGTTTTCTGAAATCAGCCACTAAAAATCGATTGGTCGAATTGCATATTTTTTTTTGCGGATTTCTGAAGGTTTGTATGCCCATATGAACATCCTAAAATATTATTAAAAAATTTCAATTATTGTAAAAGTTATAAACAAATTAATTTTTAAGATTTTTAGAATTAGAGTTTTTTCAAACGGGGATTACTCGGAGAGTATTTGATAAAAGTTAACAAAATTTTGGTGGTAATTATAAAAACCATGAGAGAAGAATATAACTTTATAAAAAAAAATTATTTATTTATAAATAATTAATATTTTTATAAACAATAGGAAATTTATTTAACTTCTCATATGCGTAGCGTAATTTTATTAACATCATTTTATTTGTTGAACGATTAGCTATCAGTATGTGGGAAAAAATTTCTTTGCTTTTCATAAGGAAAAAAGTTATGAATTTTTAAACATCGTCGTGCGGACGCTGACCAGGCGCTTATCCACATTACGCTACGCCCAACGAGCTTGCTACCATCTTCCATACTTCGAATCTCTTGGAATTGAGCCTCATTTAAATTTAAATAAACTTAGGCTTAATTATAAAATATTAATCATGATCATATTTTGTATGTGTGTCTACCATGTTGTCATGATACTATAATAACTCCAATTCGATGTTTTTACAAAAATAGGTACCAAACCCAGTGGCGTAACTACAGCTTTTGCCACCTGGGGCGGTCTCCAATTTTGACGCCCCCCCGAATTTAACAAAAATCAATATAGGGTTGTAAATAGTTACTGAACATAAATAAAGAAAAAATACTATTTCTTTGTTTTAAAACATAACACATAATTATGAAATTTATGCGTGTTTATATATTTATTTTTTTCACATTTCTATTCGAGAAGTCTTCAATGACATTATCAAAATTGGTATTATCAATTAACGGTATTACTATGTTTGGAACAGAGTTTTCCAACCTATATTGTTGAATGAATATTGAAAGTTCAAGAGGCCCTTGCTCGTTTTTCAAACGGTTTGATTGTTGTTGTAGAGTAAGTACAGATATAAAGTTTTGAAACCTTTTCCTTTCCATATAAAACTGTTCTTCATCATTATCAACAAAATTATGAACTAGACATTCAAAACTTTCATTTAATAGATTAGCTGATAGTATGCAGGAATATTTCGCTACAAGAACACGCAAATGTTCAAATCCTACTTTAATTTCCTGGACAACTCTATCCAATGATAAAAACATTTCGTATTTCTTCTTCTAAAGTTAGCACCACATCTCGTGAGTTTTGCATTAAATAGGACCAATTTTTAAATCGAAATAAATCAATTCATGCTAAAAGAAACCATTTTCCTCTGAAATTAGCCTGTTTGTTGACAATTCACAAATCGCAAGGCGGGACATTCGAAGAAATTGTATATAAGTACGATAAAAAACATTCTTAATCTCACCATTTGTTAATATTTTTAAGTTTTTTTTTTTATAATATTGTAAGCTATAAAAAAATATTTTTTTTACTCATTATTACATAGGCTCAAAAGTTATAAGTGATCGAGTGCGTGGGGGTAAAAACGAAGCCTGAAAAATTCAAAAGGCTGTAACTCGAAAACGAAAAAAGCTAGACCCCCACTTTTTGTGTTTTTTGCCGATGAAATTTACTTAGATATTTATTTACTTAGATATTAAGAATTATTATGTCCGAAGAGATGGGATTGGATAGCTCAAGCTGGATCAAATAGAGGGAGGGACAAAAAAACTTTAGAACATGAATGAATAAAAGCAACGATTGTGTTAGAACCTTTTATAGTATTTCTGGCAAAACAGGAAGACCGTACTTTAATGATACATTTAAAAAAATATATTAATGGCAATCTGATATAGGCTGAGAATTATAAAGCATGGAAGAAGGTAGATAATTGCAACTTTTATATGTAAATGGTTTTTTTCCTAAACTGCATTATTTAGATGGGATCCCCCATGAATTCTATTCATGATTTGGAAAAGGTAGAGGTAGATGCTTATAGCGAAAATAACGGTAATATATTATTATAATACATAATTAAATTATTCTAGAAGATTTTAATGAGGACGAACAAAATGAAAATTTGGATCCAAGTGCAGGAAATTAAATTCCTGATATCAAAATGATGATAATGATTTTCCAGCATTAGTAGAAGAAAATTCATTAACAACTTGTTAAGCAAATAATCCTAGACGTTATAACAAGATTTTTTTTTTAACTAATTGACTTGAAATTTCTCCAGAAGGGATTGTCAGAATAGATAAAAATTTAATGTTTTTTTATTGCTTTTACTTTGGCTGTATGCTGTATGAATTGAGAAAATCAAAAGAAGTGAAAAATAAAAGAGAATATCATATTCTTGATAGCCTTTTGTTAAAATTTCATCTTTTTTCGGAAAGGTGTTATCAATCATCAATGTATCAACCTATTAACTGCGCTCCGACCACTAGACCAATAGAAAAATAAATAATAGAAGAAGCTGAGTACAAAAATTTAAGTAAAGTACACGTTTCATTACAGAAATAAGAAGAAATTTGTTTAGAAAATAATTTAAATTTTAAATGATCTTCCTGATTGAAAATTGAATTGAAGCAATATTCTGATAACTTTTATGCAATCACTATTTTCAGCCTTACATGGAAGATATCAAACATGATCTCCAATATTAATATTTTCAAATTTTCTTGCTATAGATATATCAAAAATAAAATTTTTATCTATTAAAACGTGATTACTGGTAATTAATCCGTAAAAAATAGGTAATATTAAATTTTTTTAACTTTTATTTTATCTGAAAAAATTTAGAAACTGTATGAAAATAATTGTATGAATGCCCATTTTTATAGATACAATTAAAAAAGTAATTGCCAAAATTTAAAAATGATGACCGCTAAATTTTCACAGCAATAAAATGTCAGAAGAAATCGTTTTAAGCGTTTCTTTTCGTAGTGCAATGAAATTTTATGATGCTATTATTGAAAATTCAGATAAACTGGTAAATAACTAGACTTGAATAAGATTTCAGAATTAATGATAGTCTTAAATGAAGAATCTACATGACATAGGCTATATATAATTTTCTGTCAGTGTAATAAATGTATTAAAAGTGCTGTGGAGATTTCCATATCTTGGGCCACCAAATAACTTTCATTTTCTCTTATGGAGACTGACCCGTAAATTTTAAAAAAATAATTAAAAATGAAAAGCTTATAAGAAATACTTTAGCCCTATAATTACTGGCATCACTGTATTTAGCTAGATTTTTTTTAAAACGTGATACGTTTGTTGGTTTGCAGGCAAGATTTCCATATCATGGTGCCCCAAATAATTTTCAGCTTTTCTTGCGGATACTGATTCCCTGAATTCGTAACAAAATTTTGAAATATTAAAATTAAATAAAATTAAAAATTGAAAATTATTACTTTTTATTTTTTTTTAAGTTGAGGGGCCATGCTGCACTACGAGCGCAATCGGTCTATTATGCTCCCCGCAAGCTATATTATGTAGGAAACTTGCTAACAAGCTCCCTTGCCAGAGCCAAAACATCTTCTAGTCTCAAATCACCCTTCCCTGTGCAGGGCATGTAGCGAACAAGAAGATGCTTGAGTCTTTTTGTCATCAAACTCCACTACTCGAATAACAAGTGGGTAGGTGTCTCCGTCACCTCCTGACAGAATCTGCAGCGTATAGTCGCTGATTTCCCCAGCTTATAGGGGAATTTAAGAGAAGGACCATGCCCCGTGGTAAACCAGGTCAACATTTTAAGTGACGCTCTGTTCAATTTCACTTGTTCAATTCCTTGATGAAATTCAAGACTCAGCCCACATTCTGGCTTTGTAG
The DNA here is from genome assembly GCA_947359355.1 of Acrocera orbiculus. NCBI lineage: Eukaryota > Metazoa > Arthropoda > Insecta > Diptera > Acroceridae > Acrocera > Acrocera orbiculus. Next base: position 44,033,254 of record OX375756.1, on the reverse strand, counting down.
TCTTTGGACCAATCGTTCAGATACTGCTTCAGTATACAAGCTGATAGGCACCCTTAACTATCAAAGTTCTTTAATCAAAGATCCTTGATGAACTTTAAACAAAACTAGCTCAAATATTTACTTAAAGTAGTTCCCCTAACTATCAAGTTTATTTGATCAAAGAAAGTGAAGTTTTAATTAGGTTGGTTGAATTACAAACAATTTTTGTTACGCGTTTAGTTAATTGTTGTTTTCTTGTCATCAAATGTGCTTAATAATTTATAATTTTAGCAATGCCGAAAAATACAAGAAATGCGTTTGCTGCCTTTGATATAACGTTATCGGCAATAGAGCTACAAAACAAAAAAAAGCGTTTCAGTAAAGAGTGTTATAGGGAAAGGTGCAAATACTCTCATTAAAGACTCTTAAAGGAGCTTGAAATTACTGGGAATCGGGATTATAAAAATTTCCTCAGAGTGGATAGTGAAATGTTTAAGGTGTTTGTATTTGGTGCGTCCACTTATTATCGAAAAAAAGAACACTCACTTACGGGAGGCCATCCCCGTAATCCAAAGAGTTTCTGCAACTCCTCGATTTTTAGCAAGCGGGAACTACTTTGAGGATCTAAAATTTTTAATTGGCATTGAACCACAAACTTTAAGTTCCATAATTATGGAAACTTGTGGTGCTATTTGCAAAGTTTTGCAAGGATATATAGTGGTAAGTAGAAAATTTTTAAACTTGAACTCAATTATTTATTATAATTTTTTTAAACTAGTAATCCGTTTTTTACATTGATTTATTTAAGTATTAGAACTGGAACTTGGTGTTGTATTCATTGCAAATGCCTTCTTGGTTGGGGGAATTACAATATTCGATAATATTCTTAAAGGTGTATGTGTAGCACTCATGCATAAACATTTTTCGTTCACTTTAACTGAATCTTTTTTTAAAAGTCTCCGTTGGGCTTCAAAATATATTTTCCAAATACTTTCTTGAGCAAATATTTGTTGTTCTGGTGTTCTTAGTCACTTCTATTCCCCAAGCCTTTCAATAATTTCATTTTTCTCTTCTGGCTTATCTAAATAATTACAAGCTAATTACAAGCTCTAAACAATTACATTTCGTTGTCTCTTGTTCTTTTTTAGCGATTCCTGAATATAATTTGCAATAATTTGATAAAAATATAATATATTATGTGATGAGAAGCTGCTTAAAAGCTAATTATTAAACTTCTTCGGACTCCCAGCACAGAATGGGAGGACTAGCTTCCCACACTGATGCGGGATGGAAAACACGTCCTCATAAAAAAACCTACAAGCAGTGGGTCTTATTATTTAAATTATAAAAACACATATAGTATTCTGTTGATGATAGCCGCCACGGCAGGCTATAGGATAATTATGGCTGATGTAGGAGCAAACGGAAGAGTGTCTGATGGAGTTCTGGTAAATTCTCAATTTGGTAATATACTGAAAAACCAAGAGTTAAATTTGCCCTGTAGTAGTCGAATTTTAACAAAGAATTGCCATATGTTTATATTGGTGATGAGGCTTTCGCTTTCACTGATAATTTTTTTGCGGCCGTACAGCCAAGCATCCCTAAACGATGAAAGAGGGGTTTTCAAAAATAGAAATTTTCAAAAATTTCAGAAAATTTCAAGCACACGCCGAATTGTAGAAATCGTGTTTGGTGTTTTATCTTCTAGGTTTCAGGTTTTGGGCAAGTCAGTACAACAAGGGCCTGAAAAAGCGAGTAGAATTGTACTAAAGTGCTGCTACTTGCATAATTTTTAATTAAATAATAATAACAATGCAGAGTTCATTAGAGATGAACAAACAAATCTGATAGACCTTCAACCAAGCAGAGTAAGACGGTTAGTAAAATGGTTAGAGAGAAGCTCTGTCGGTATGTCGGTATGTGTTTACGTCAGTGTGAAAATATTGATAAGCCCTTAAAGATAGTTAGGTAGAAAATTCTTATGAAATTATCGGGAAAAGCTGAATTTGTAACGGACCCCTGTTCCAACAAATGGATTGTTGGCCCCGGAGCAACTTGTTTGTTGCAAAGATACATTTTTGTCAACGGGATTTTTTTCAGTTTCTCGTTGGCAGAAATCTAGTTTGTAAACTTGGGAAATAAAGTAGTCAGTTGGCGTCAGATTTGAGTAGAAGGCAGAGCCCTGGTGGTTTGGGGCTCTGACCTTAATGTAGTCTTTTGAAATTAGATTTTTTTTTTTAAATAAATAAATCACTTTGGCAAGCGAAATTTTGTATCAGTTTTATGAGATGTTGGAATTTTTATTTTATATTATTATGAAAAATTATGCGGTTAAGAAATAATTTAAATATTAATTTGCGTGAATTTTGGTTTAATTTAAGTGAAATTTATAATTTTTTGTGATTATACATAGTAACATATCATAAAACATGTGGAGATTGAAGAAACAGACAAGGAAAAGAAATATCAACAATGAATCCTTCCATTATAAATCATTGTATCAAGTTTATAGTTGCTATTTTTTCGGTCCTATCGTCATTGTCGTTGTTGGAAGAAAATGGCGTCAGGTACGAATGTGGTATTAGATGAAGCACTTAATATTGATACGAATTCAAGTGAAGTTAACGCTATTGTTGGTACATTTGAAAAACATTTGAATGAACAAAAATTCAAATATATATTGAAGATAGTATTGATAATAGTAAAAATGATACGAGTATTGCTATATCTAAGAGTGAAATAAAGTTGAATGTACAGGAAAATGGTGGGAATAGCGAGTTTATAGTAAATAATAATAATAAATCTAGTTTTGTTAACAACAATGGTGGTAATCAGCTTGTAATCAGCCTCAAATAATGCGTACTGTGTCCGCAAGTAGTATACCAAGTACACCAACTATGATACCAGCTAATGTCCAACTAGTAAGAATGCGACCAGGACCACCATCAGGAATACCAGTTTCATCTACTTCTGGACATTAGACGATTAGATTACAAACCTTACCAGCTTCGGTCTGCTACGTCTGCTACGAAAGTTTGTTTTTTTCTTAATCTAATTAATCATATTTAACCGAACAAAGTAAACAATATAGTAAACAAAGCAAAGAGAAAAGTAAAAAGGAAAAGGAGAGAAAAGATAAATTTTAATTTTTTTTGGTTTTTCTAATAAAATAATATTTTGAATTTTTTTTTTTTTTGTAAACGAATTTAGAGAAGGAGTTGCTAGGCCCATCAACACCACCAAAGAGAAAAAAGGAATTCACGTATGTCTGTTTTTTATTAAATTTTTCATTTTTTTCTTAAATTATCATAGTTTTTTTAATTTTTTTATTATGTATACATCTTTTATTTTTGTTTCTTTGAATATATATATATATATACTCCTTTTTTTAGACATAGTTTGTGAATAAAAATAGTTATAAGATTAGTTTCAATAATTCTTGTATTCGATTAAGTTTTGCTTATGGTTGGTTTATTTAATAATTTTTTTCTAAACTTTCCTTATTTGTATTTAAATAGTTTTAAGGTTATTTTGATTCCCTTTTAATATGTTTATATATGGTTATTCTTCTTTTAAATTGTAATTATTTTCGGTTAGTAAGTCAAAGTATTTTTTTTTTTTATCATAATCTCTATATAGATTAATTCTTTTGAATTTAATTAAAAAAGTAATGTTTGAGTAATTATTTTTTTTGAGATGTCCTAATCTCCCTCCCTAAAGTTTTTTTATGTTTTCAGGTCAGCCAGTCCGGTCATAGAATGGATGAGCAAAGGGGCTTAACTTCTTTGTCTCGAAATCCTTTTTTTCTCCTCCTGTTTAGTTTTTCTCTTTCTGCGGCATGCAGTCCCCCTTTTATTCGAGCCTAGTGCTCTCGTCTTTGGAATTTCCTTTTCAAGTAGCGAGAGTAAGGATCAGATTGTCGTCGGCAAGAACCACCCCTCTAATTTTACCGCAATAGCCGGTTAGTGAGCTCGCTATGACCACCACACAAACGAAACCTGGTAAATCATGCCTATGTTTGGTCCTCAGGGGTATGGACCCCTGCATAAAAACATGGTCACGTAACAAATTTGTTGAATTTTTATTACACTATGGAAAAGAGTAACGCTATTACAATATACCAATTTATCATTGGAAAACGTTTGTAGTTTACGAAAATAAATATAACACATTAACCTATGCTGGGACTTAAGAAAAAAGCAAAAAACCTCAAAAAATGCCCGGGCTTTTTTCCAACTTTTTCTGCTTAAAAATGTTTTTCTCCGTCATTTGTTATTATTTTTCAATTATTGCTACTTTAATAATAAAACAATATTGCTAGCTATCAAAAAATATTTTTTGTACACATTATTGCATAGATTCAAAAGTCATAAGTGATAGAGTACGTGGGGGTAAAAACGACGCCTGCAAAATTCAAGAAGCCGTAACTCGAAAACGAAAAAAGTTAGACCCCCACTTTTTCTGTGTTTTGTCCATGAAATTTCACCTACTTTCTATCCTAAGCATTTAATAATACATTTTTGGGTCACCCTGTATAAGTATAAAAAATTATTGTTTGAAAAATATAAATAATTCCGTCCCCACTCCAAAATGTTTCTGATTTCAAATAATATAAAAATAGTAGTTTTACAAAAAAAAAATCATCAAAATCGGAGCTGTTCTTTAGAAGTTCGAGGTTAAATTTTCTATTGACTCCACAAGATCACCAATATCCCAATAATTTTGTCTGTGATTCACAAATCCAAAAACACTTTGATGTGTTTAGCAAGACATTTCCTACTGGGTTAATATTGAGTTTAAAAAAGATTCTGCATTTGCAGAATAAGGAAATAATTCCGACGGCTGAATTAAGATTGTGGCAGTACTAAAGCATGGGTGTAGAGCACCGATTGACAAGAATAAAGAGACACCGATTGACAGTTGACTTCGTTTTTAAGTGATAATAACAAATCGAAAGTTTTATTAAATTTAATATAGTAAATTCCTTAAATAGAAAAGTATGAACTTAATGACTTGTTATTCCTTCATATCAAATACAATTTGATCAATGTGTAACTAAGCGAATTATAAATTCTAAAGCTATTGTTTGTTTGATATTTTGTCTACTTGAGCTATCATAATTTTGTATATAATTATATAATTTTTAAAAATATTACTGTAAATTATTATATAAAAAACTATATAAAAGACTGATTTCATAATGAAGTTTTAGTTTTGCTATTGGAATTACATTGGCAGCAAATTCAGTGCAAACAACTTTTAATTTTTAACTTTTTATATTATTTTAATTTTATACTAATAAATAAAATTAATTTTTAGGCTTTGCTGCAAGTAAACTTTGTACCAGCAGAACCAAATTAGTAATTGAGCTAAGTGTGATAAATTTTTAATTTTTATAAAGGGAATTTATTGTATTTGAGACTAAATGTGTAGCCGCTTAGCAAAGTATGGGTATCTCAGCCGTCGGGAGACATTATTTTTACTTTGTGATGTCCAAGAACGCTTTCGTAGTGCAATGAAATTTTATGATGCTATTATTAAAAATTCAGATAAACTGGTAAATAACTAGACTTGAATAAGATTTCAGAAATAATGATAGTCTTAAATGAAGAATCTACATGATATAGGCTTTATATAATTTTCTGTCAGTGTAATAAATGTATTAAAAGTGCTGTGGAGATTTCCATATCTTGGGCCACCAAATAACTTTCATTTTCTCTTATGGAGACCGACCCCTAAATCTGTAAAAAAATATTTAAAAATGAAAAGCCCATAAGAAATACTTTAGCCCTATAATTACTGGAATCACTGTATTTAGCTAGATTTTTTTTAAAACGTGATACGTTTGTTGGTTTGCCGGCAAGCTTTCCATATCATGGTCTCCGAAATAATTTTGACCTCTTCTTGCGGATACTGATTCCCTAAATTTGTAACAAATTTTTTAAATATTAAAATTAAATAATTAAAAATTAAAAATTATTTAGTGCCCCTGAATGTGGAAATCTGGCGATTAGTTTTTCGATGTCAAAGATTTGACTGACAAGTATAGAAAATTGCAATAAATATTGAAAAAGCATGAGCTAATCTTAGTCACTTCCACTATGATCAAAGTTATTAAAGCTTTGCCAAAGCTTGCCAGCACACGGGATATTCTGATCCACTTGTTGCAGTTCCGAGAAGTGAAAGTAAAGACTAATCTAGGGAAATTTGATGCAGCTCTAGTGGAAAGCTGATTTTTTGCATTTCTCTCGACATTCACCAATACGTTTTTATTGATCTTAAGTTGAAAGAGCTTTATAGTATAGCTTTACCGTACACTATTAGCTAAATTTACATATCAACATATATAATATAATTTCCCAGCTTACATATTACATAAGATAAACTTTGTCCATTACTTGAAGTGTAGTTATTTTTAGCTAAAATCACATTTTTTACATAATCTTATTTAATAACATAAATGTCATCAACATAAAATAATTTCTATAATTTTATATATTAAACAATATTTTACTTTAATTAAATTTTTAAAACCCTAAACAAAAATGAAAACATAGAATTGTTGTACTTAACTTTCTACCGCCAGCACTTACCTTTCACTAAGAAACATTATTATTTTTTGGAATATATTCAAATATCATACTCTCCACATCCTTCTTTTTTAGTTATATTATTATGTAAAACCGATACATGCCATTATGTGTTTTGTTTGATATAAGTTTATAATTTCGAAATACTGAATTATTTGCTTTGTACAAAGAGAACATAAATGTTTTCTTTTCCATTGTAAGAAAATCATTACAGTTATTATCATTAGATTTTATTTTATGGATTAACTAAGAAAGTTTGCAATGATCATGCGAAATCTTATACTATTTATTCATAAAAGATATACATTTTTTGTTTTTCAAGCATGTCTTCTTATAGAGGACTACATTTTCAAATTTCTGCTGTAACAAATTTCAAAGTTAGCTTAAAAATTCCCTAAAAACACCATTATTGTCGCTTAAAGTAGCCATACAACACAAAATAAAGGTCGACGACCATTTTCCTTTTTCCTGTTTCTTTTAATATTTCTTGTTATTATTAAACGCGATTGAAATCTTTTAATAACTTAACTCGGATTTTTCCTTGAGCAGTACATATTCCATGTAATTTTTATTTCATCTTCATCCAGAATCGATGTGCAAAATTGCAGTTTTAAAAAAATTTTTTCAGATTTATATTAATATTAAATAATAGGTTTATTTTTAAATATTCTAAAATATGGTTTGACGAAACGTACATTTGAAATTTGAACCATTTTCAGGTTTTATTCTCTTATGATACTTATGTTAGTGCTTTAATATTTAATCAATTTATATATGATTTTATAATTATGTTATAATTTTAGATAAAAGCTGGTAAAAAACTGGAAGTGCCTTTAATAGCAACCGAACATTATCCTGAAAAGCTTGGAAATATTGTTAAAGAGTTGGATATATCCCACGCAAAGGCAGTTTTTTCAAAAACTTTATTTAGCATGATGATTCCAGAAATGAAAAATAAAATAGAGCAAATTTTTGATGATCAATTACGTAGTGTTGTTCTTTTTGGAATTGAAGTAATAAGTTTTCACATTAAGGTGAATATTTTTATGTTTATTTATGTTATTTAGACTCATATTTGTGTTGAACAAACTGCAATGGATTTTATTACTGAGGGTTACACTGTTCATATTGCCGCTGATTGCTGTATGTCACGTTTATTGCAAGATAGAAGTATTGCACTTAAGCGGCTGGAAAAAATAGGTTGTATTGTTACAACTAGCGAAAGTATTATTTTTAAACTAATGAAAAATAAAAATCATTCATGTTTTGATGAAATTAGAAAATTAGTAACAGAGCCTTCAGATGAAATACCTCTTTCTTAATAATATTAATAAAAATATTGTTTTTTAATGTTCTCATTTATATCTTAAGAAATTAAATTTTCATTGCTATTTTTATTTTAGACATAAACAGGAGAAGTAAGAACTGTAATATATTAAAGTTTTTTTTGAAATAGTCTATTGAAAGTCTTAAAAATGTCTTAGTGTACTAAAACTGAAATTACTGAGAAAGTTGGGTACAAAATTTGAAAAGAGAAAACAGAAGTAGACGGTAATTTTTACTTTAAATAATGTATTGTTATCGAAGCAACTCACGATTTTCTAATTAAAATCTCAGTAAGTTATTACAATTTATGTTTTCCTAATTTAATTTGTTGACAAAACCTTTTGCATCGGATTATACTTTTATACAAGCTGTTTATGTACAGTTTTGAAAAAAGCAAGTTTTATAAATACGTCCGGTAGCAGGTAACGCTCAAGCAACTTCCCTTTTAAGAAAATAATTTTTTGTTATTACTAATGGCACTATCTATTCAGACTCCTTAGACAAATACATAAGCATTTTGATAAATATCTATTTTAACTCTACGAATTTATACTTTTATTAGCTTACAGTGTAAAACAACGGATTGGAAAAAACAGTTTAGCTTTTGTTCATCGTCTATAAATTCTCGTTGCTTTTAAAAATTTATAATTACTCAGAACAATTTGAATCATACAGTTATTAGACGATTCGAAAGAAATGACAATAAACAAAACAATTAAATATAAAACGTGTCCTGCATAATTTGCTTGCTAACTAGAAATTTTTGGACCGTTTTCATAATATCAGAACGACATAAATTTAGTTCGAAGTCTGAGGTACACGAAAATGGTCAAATATACACGTGAAGAACGCAGGGCAAAACTGAAAAATTACTTTCAAAGTGATTGTAAAGGAAAGGATTTAGTGAAAAATGAAACTCATTTTTTATAATGCCTTAGAGGAAAAATATTATTAAAAAAATGGTTAGGTTTTTGTTTTAACTAGGGATGGAAGATATACATCGATTTAATAAAAACATTCGATGCATCGAAGAAACCGATGTATTTTATGACGCTTGATTGATTCGATTCATCGATGTTTTTAATACGATACATCGAAAAAGCCAGCAATGTTAAAAGTTAAATATGATAGGTGGAAGCACTGGAATGACTGATGTCACTTTGACAACCCAGGAGCTTTGGGATTTTAAATTTGATTTAACCTTTAATCTTAATCTTTTAGCTTCCCTGGGCCACATTGAAAGTGGACGAATTGTTTTGGGCCACACTAAAATATACCTACCATTAAAATTAATTGAAGAGCAAAAAAGTATAATATATAGTTAACATATATATTTTATTGTAAAATAATATACAGTTATAAAGATAACCATAGGGGTTATGAAGTTAGTGTGATATTTGACATTGAATTTTCGAAACTAATGCATCAATATCTGGGTCGATTGAAATATTATCAAACATTTTTAAACCTGTTTTGGCACATAACGCTTGTTGATGAAAAGCAAGAATTGTGTGTCCAATACGTTTTGTAAATAAATTTATAAATCCATTTTCCCGTCCAGTTAAGTTGCGGGTACCGTCAGTTGTAACTGACACAATTTTAGAAAGACATATTTCTCTTTTTCCAATGCATCTATGACTGCATTACAAATGTCTAATCCCTTTGTTGTTGTTGTTAATGTTGATAAGCTTATTACCTTTTCTTTAATATTGTTTTGAACAAAATAACGTACAAAAATTGCTAAGCGAGCAGAGCCTGTTACGTCGGTAGACTCGTCAAGGCAAATGGATATAAAATCACAAGACTTTATAAGAATTTTTTGTTGAAAATTTACATTTTCTGCCATACCCAAAATTCTCTCTTTTACTGTATTCCTAGCTATTGGCATGTCTTTAATTCTTTGGATAATTTTTTCTTTATTTTCGAAATCATCGAATAAGTATGGTGCACATTGAAGCCAAGCATCCTTTAAAAACTCGCCTTCATTAAAAGGTTTTGCATATTGAGCAATAGTTTTTGAATTTTGATAACTAGCAGCAGTGGTGTTTGATTGAGTTCCAATATATTTCATTAAAGAAGTAGTTTGAGCATTTTTATTTTTTAAGGCACGTGATATATAATCCTTTTGCTCTTCTACACTATAATCGAGAAGAAATTTATGGTTGGTTTCATAATGCCGCTTTACTGAAGATGTTCTACAGACTACATTTTTAGAACATAAAATACAAATTGCTTTACTGTCCTTTTCAATCATACCGTATCTATCGGTCCACCAAGCTTGAAATTCTCTGCTACTGCATGTTTCGGATAATTTCGATTTTTTCATTGAAATAGCTATAATAGGAAATTCTAAAAAATATATATTTTAATAATATTGTTATATAATATTGTGAATGCAGAATATAAAATATGAAATAATACTTTAAAATATTCACCTAAAAACAACACCTTAACGGGAAAAATTCGTTCGATAGGTTCCGCGTAGAAGGGAAGTTTGCACGCTTCAACACGTTTAAAACACGTAATTAAAACAAGCACTTGCGACTTAAGCAAACAAAACTACACTAACAAATGTCAAAGAGAGATCATGCATAGAGGGAACAATGAGAGTTGAATAAAAATTTTCTTGTTCTTTAGGACTATTATTATTTAGGAATATTTTTGTTACTATAAATTAAGTGTAGATTAATAATTTCATTTCTATCAAAAAAGATAATATATAAAAAAAATAACTTTCTTTTTGTGCGTGCCATCAAAATTTTCAAACGTGCCACTTGTGGCACGCGTGCCATAGGTTCGCCACCCCTGGTATAGGCTATGTACAACGTACAAAAAAACAGAAAAAGTATGTTTAATTAAAGCACATTACATATAAAATTTTACATATTAATGTAAGAAGAATGCTACGATTTTGAAAAAATTATTACAAAATAAGACCTCGATATAAATACTGTCATTAAACTGCCAGTAGAGTTAGTACATCGTTTCGATTTTTGGCATGCTAAAGCAATTCCTTAGTTGTCAAACATAACAAACTTCTTTTTATGTAATTTTTAATGAAATTTGAAATAAGGTGGCTGCATACCATATAATAGCTTTTTATTCTTTTGGTGTCCGTCTATATGCTTTTATATTTTATCGCTGGTCGGTTAAGAGGCTATTTTAATTATTCCAAACGATTTGTAATAATCAAAGTTATATTAAAAGTTTCATACTTGAAGCAAGTATTTTGCATTTGTTTGATGATAGCTCATGTTATGGACTTGTATAAAGTAATAAAACTTGGTGCCAAGATTTTGTTTCCTTGTCTTTTTTCCGCCATGTAAAATGACTTGAGCAAAAGTTCTTCACTTCGTATTCTCGTTCTCCTTCGAACAGGTAAATCATGGATGGATCTGTTATTAAAAATAAATTTCTAAATTAGATTTTCTGTTAAATTCAAATAGTTTTTATTATTGAAATGAACAATTTTTATAACTTATTTAAACAGACTGAAAACATTTTCTTTTGATATACACCCTATTTAAATATGAACATATATGTTAAATAATAAGAAAAATATGAAATTAAAATTATGACCACCGTTGACGTTTCTAAAATATTGTGAATGGATAAGATTTTATTGCTCCGCAGGTGGATAAGCCTATAGGTGACTTGCAAATAAATCACATCTTTGGCTTACTTATTGTATATTAAAAACAATAAAAATCCAATAGAAATTTCTTCTTGTCATGATATACAATTTTTTTTAAACTCATTTACTAAAAGAATATAAGTCAAGACTGGTGGCTTATATTAAATCTAGTTATTTTTGATTGTAACAAATGATTAATGAGAAGAATGGTGATTTTGTATTTATTCCAATAATTAAGGAAATGATAAGATAATTTAGAAAATATCTTATGATCGATTTCATTCAGGATAAATTTTCGTATTATAAAATTTTTAACTGTTAATTGATCAAAATCATTTTCCAACTATTTCTCTAACATGATTTGGGTAACTGGCTTCAATGTCTATATCCAATTGAAATTTAGAATATATTTTTCATTGAGTTTATGATTCTACTACTTTTACAACGTGAAATGGTAGCGAAAAACAAGCTTACTCTAATATTTTAAGATAATTTTTAAGCTACTAACAATTAAACACTCGATTCAAATAGTGCAACTGATTTAGTATTAAAAGAAACTTTCATGCAATTGGATTGATTTATAATTTTATTGGTTTTCAAAACCAAAATTAATACGTCTTCTTAAAAAAAGTTCAAAATTTAGTAGGAAAATTACAAATCAAAAGTTTTAAGGCCTGTTGTCCCATGAAAAACATAAATTAATTTTGTATACAAATGGCTACAAAAATAACCATTTTTTAATGACAATATGATTAAAAAGCAACTAATGATGCTTTTTTACAAATAAAAAGTTTTAAGGCCTGTTGTCCCATGAAAAACATAAATTAATTTTGTATACAAATGGCTACAAAAATAACCATTTTTTAATGACAATATGATTAAAAAGCAACTAATGATGCTTTTTTATTGCTTTCATTCGAAAAAAAAATTTTGTGATAATATCAAACATGGTAAAATGATTTGTTTTCAAAATTATTGAATCCATATCAATTGGAAAATTATTGAACCCATTTAACATTGGAAAGAGTTGTTGAAAGGGAATAATGTACATTGAAAAAAGTTATTGAAAATTTGTATTTGCGGTTGTTTACACTTGAGTAACATTTTGATGTGATGCGTAAACTTCATATATTATTACCATCAGCTTGTGATGTATGTCACTAGATGCGTTTCTGTTTTTTTTTGCTTAAAAAACAAAATTATTAATAGATTTAACATTTTTGTGTATTAAGGATTTTTGGAACAAATTGAAAAATCGCGTTTTATTGGACCGAAGTTCCTTATCGCGGGTTTCTACATAAGGGCTAAATTTTAAATGGCGTACAAGAATGCTAACATGAAATTTTGTAGCAAATTTTCTAAAAGAATCAGGGTATTCACATTGAGTCCGGTAACATTTAATTTCACGGTAAGCGGAGGTGAAAGGTAAGACGGAGTTTCGCAAATTTCGAAAAAGCTTTTACCCCTTCCTGAGGCATAAATATTTCTGCCTCTTCTTACTAATACACATTTATATATACACGTTATCTGTAATATTTTACCAACACATATTCCATGTTTTAGTGGACTGAGAATTGTAGGGTAACATTTCCGATTTGACACCAGCCTCAATGTGAATACCCCCAATGGCTAACACAAACTTTTATGATAAAATTTTAATTGTTCCTTATTATTGTTAATTTTGTTCTCTTTTTTTTTGGTTAATTTTATTGGTGTTACAAGGAAACTTTAACTTTCATCAAAATCCTGTTAATTTAATTTTTTGCAAAAAATCATATTCCTCTTGTTTTTTATTCAAGTTCATACATAATTTGGCATATCTTAATAGTATTCGAAAAGTTAATAAGATAGTATTACCTAAATTATTTTGGCCTGCTTTATCTTGGCAAACAAGCAAGAAATCTCATTATGCTAAAAATCCCGTTAACTCACGTTTTCTTGTTAATAACAAATTTTTGTTGCTAATTTTTTTTCTTTTGGTTAATTTTTATTTTCAATGTTAACTATTGTTTTTTTTTTGTTAATAATTACTTATTTTGTTAATTTTTTTTCTTTTAGTTAATTGTTGCTTTTAGTGTTAGTTATTATCTGTAGGTGTTTAGTAATTAGTATCATCAAACTCATAACGAGGTTGAAGGATTTGTGATCAAATCAAAATTATATAGATTTGAATAATAGCTCATATGTTAGTTTAACCTTATGAATATTCTTGAATCAACTACAGGGTGGGGTTGAGTGCGGTGTTTTTTACATGGGAAAATTAAACTTCATATAATTCGCGCTTTTGCAATAAAAGAAGGATATAAATACTTTTGAATTTTTTCAAAAGTTTTAACCTATATCACGGAAATAGGTTAAAGGTAATTATATAAATTTTATGTATTTTATTTGGATTTTAGTTGGAGTAAGTATTTTTTCTTTTGTTTACTTCATTGTTTGTTGTTTATTGTCTGTTTGTTTCGTTGTGTGTATGTATACATATATCAATTCATGTTCTGTGATCGTTTAGAAATCGTAATCTGAACTAGATTATAAAATTTTATCTATCTTTTGGATTTATATATTCGATTCAGGTTGGATCAGAAAATTGAAATTATATATATTTAATGAATAAAATATTGTGTTAAAAGAAATGTACAGTTTTCCGTTCAACTACATAGGTAAGGTTGAGCCAACCCCGCCGTAAGGTTGAGCCACTCTCAAGAGCCGATTTGAATTTTAACTATAATCTATGCCTTTTCCAGTGAATATGCGAAAATTCCAAATATAGCCAGATTAGCTTTCACAGAGTACAAAAAAACTAATTCAAATCGGCTTCTTTTAGCAAGAGCATACATCAACACATTTATATTGCATTGAAATTAATAAAACCTAATATTGTGACATTTTTCACATTTTAAATTTTAGAAATTTTGCTTCTAGAAATTACATTTATTATATCTTCCAAATGTATAAATTTGTAAAGTAAAAAAACCTTTTCTACGGGCATTACTTTGGCGAATAATATAGTGAATATACTATCCCTTTTCATGAAATAAATTTGAAGTTTATATTTTCTAATAATGCCTTGCAATACCAAGGCTACCTTCAAATTGTGTGTTTCTCTTCTAAACTATAATATCCACAATTACGGATAAGGGTTGGTTATCTAGAATTTTTTCAAAATAAAGAAAACATTTTTTTGTATTGGAATTTCAACAAAAATTAAATAAAGCGTTGAGTTCGGAAATGCATTGATGCATTGCAGTGTAATTTTCTAGATACTTTTAACATTGCATCAACAAAAAATTTGATACACTTATTGCGTGATTCATGTGCATCTAATAAAATCGGAAAAGTTTTCGAACTCATGACATTGTATCAGATTTGCATTTTGACATTTACGAACTCATGACATTGCATTGTTGCGGCATTGATGCATTTCCGAACTCAGACAAGCTTTCATGTTTTCTTGTATGTCCCATTTAGAACAGTTCCATTTCTGTATGACCATTTTTGCTTTCATTAGAAGATAAAAAACAAGGAACATTTCTTCGCCTTCTGATATGTAAAATGTTGATATTAACGCTGTTTAGAAAAAAAGCAATTTATTATATCATTGTTTTTAATACATGTATAATAAACTAATTTAGATATTTTTCATACCTTATAATTTATTTTGAAAATGACTGTAAAAATACACAGTTTCCTTTAGACAATTCATTAGTAAAAAAAGAGATCTTTTGGATCGAGTTCTTCGGATCATTTTATTTATAATATGCTTCGTTATAATCACTGCAAGTACTTTTCTGAAATCCCTAGGGGCTTTTCAAATTACGGAGAATTTGCTCCCCTTCATGTATACATTATCTAGTTAACTAGAGACACAAGAGTTTTTACAAGTAATTGAATTTTATTAAAATTTTGACTTTTTATAGTTAATCCATCCAGCCCACCATAATGCAGATTTACTTGTTTGTTTTGATTTTCTATTGTTCTTCTTGATTTTCTATTATCTTGACTTCCTATTGTTTCTTTTATTTACTACTTGTTGTCTTATATTTTTTTCGAATAAAACATTTAAATCCTTCCAATTTAATTATTAAATTATTTTGTTTTCAATAAAATTTCAATAAATTTTTTATTTTATTAAATTTTATTGATTTATAGCTATTAATCAATTATCTTTTATTATATTCTATTTTTGTTCTAATTCTAATACTTAAATTAACTTTGTTCAATTGGTTAAAATTAACTATCAATAATCAATAATCAATTCTCTCTACACAAAATTTGACAACTAAAAAAAAACAATAATAGTAATTTTCCAACCCTACTCAACTTCAAAGTATACTTCTTTAATAAGTTATTTTTCTTCAAAATTTAGATGTATACAAAATTTCTTAAAATTAAAAAGTACAATAATCATTTATTTACATTTTAAATATCTTAAATTTATCATTGTTCAGAAAAACTATCCCTAAATTATATGCCAAACGCCAAACAGCTTATAAAAATATCTAATATGAAATTGTATCCATAAGCTATCTAACATTTTGTTAAATATAAAAACTTTTTGCTAATCAAAAGCAATAGTAAAATTTTCCCTGAAAACAAATTGCAGATATAAACAATACAAGAGAGTAACACAAAAAATTTTAAAATTTTATGATCTTCACATCATTCCCCTTTATTAGTTCCTGATTACCTCAAATGAGGCGGAAGCAAGGGTAGATAATTAAGCCACATTAGAACAGAATCTAATATTATGTTTTATTATAAATAACTTAAGGCCTGTCAAACAGGATTATAAATCAAAACTGTATTGAAAATATGGGCACGATTCCACTAACTCATTATTTTATTATTTAGTTTAAGGAAGATGAAAAATATTTATACAAGGGCATCGTTGGCTGGTGGTCAACCGCATATATACATATATACTATTTTATTCAGTAATTTTTTATACTTCGATTTTTTTAGTATGAACATTATGTTATAAAGATGTTATTTTCCTCATGCGGTTTTGACACGGAATCCAATGGATATATACACAAAATATCTACTATTAAAACATATGCAGGCGCCAGTTTTAGCGGCATCATCTAATGATTTCTACATAGCCGGAAAATGATAATAATATCTCAAATATAAATTCGATAGTAATTTTGCATTACTCATAGGTCATGTAAAAATGCCTATAAAATAATTGAAATAATGAAAAAAAAAACAAAAACAGTAGGAAATTAATTTAGGGCGTTAACATTATTTTATATGCAATTTAGCTCAGATTTTAAATGCGATTGCTAAATTGTTATTTTATTTTACATTTAGCTCTAACTAATTTTACAGCAAAACATGTGTAATTTTAGTATTAATGCATTTTTCTAGTGCTTAAAAACTAAAATTGCTATTTGAAAATTTATGGTTCCACTAAATTATATTAAAACATAACTAAATAAAGTCTACTTTGAAATGAATGCAGCACATACAAGAACTTTGAATAAATAATTAAAAAAGCAAATATGAACTTGATGAGTTCAATTATTCCACAAGCTTTTAATGAAAATTAATATTCAAATGTAGAGAAATATTTAATCTTATACATAATAAATCACTCAAACATTTTTGGCTCGCAGACAGGTAAAGCTCCAAAAAAAATTTTTAGTGTTTAGTAATTGCTTAATAGAATACTAAAAAAAACCAAAAAAAACGATAATTACAAAAGCACATATTTACCTAAAGTTTAAAATTGATTAATAACACACATATTTTTAAAATTTATGATTTATTTAAAAAATAATAAAAATATTTAAAAAGTAATAAAAATGTCTGTTGGATTTGTACTTCTATTGCACTAAATAAATTAATAAAATTCCAATTTGAAAAAATTGCAAACTTTACAGTACCCATATATTATAATTTATAATAAATGATTAGAAATTATTATAACTGATACGAAATAATCGGGAAATTTCTCACAAAAGTAAATAAAATTTTAATCAGCATTTACAGTATTCTTTCAAAGATTTTGTTATTTTTCTACATTTTTATCATATTCAGCAGTTGTAAAATAGGACTTCTAACTTCATGAGTTAGAAGAAAAATAAAATTTGATTAAAATAAAGTAATGATTATTAGTCCAAGAGCCAGCGACGTTTTTGATGAAGTGATAGTATAATGAAAAATGTTTGTACGAATACCTGTATAGAAGTAACGTTAACCGAAATTCACTATACCTGGCGCCCCTCCCCCCTGCATTTCAAGTAGGCAATTGATTAAAGGTACAAAAAGAAGGACGATTTTGAAGTGAGAGTATAAGAGCGGGGATTTTTATATTAGCAAAATATAGAATGTATGTAATGCAGTTGTAAAAATGCCCGCTCAAAATGTTGCTGCAAACACTTTAAAAAAAGTATTTAAAAAATCGTGTTTTTTGGGTGTATTTTCTTTTATTGGTTTATATCTCAGGAAATCCTTTCTTGAATGACTAAGAATTGCTTGCTTTAAAAAGTTATCATATTTTTCTTTAATTTGATATATAAAACAAGCAAATTAATTAATATTTAATGAAGTTACTGCAGATCAAATTTAAAAAAAGGGATTTTTTTCACCTTTTTTAAAAATGACCCATTTTTATGTGGAATTTTCAAGACTTCGAATCTTAAATATTATCATTGAAATATTTTTACTATTATATTTCCACGTTTTACATAAACATTTATAACTTTGGAAAACTCTATCCCTACAAAAGTTTATTTTGCGTGTTAACAAAATAGTAGTCTAGTTGTTATCTGATCACTAAATTTTAAATTGCGTTTTTCGTTCGTTTGAATTTTAGTGTTTGTGAATATTCTAATTTTCATTTTTTACGTTGTGACTACTTTAGAAGAAAGCCTAAAAATTGCTGGGGAATAGTAACCTAACCTATGTAACCTAGTAACCTATGATTTAGCAATCGCAAAAATAGCATACCATATAATCAATGGAGAAGCCAACGTTTGATAGAGTTTTTATTGATCTGGAACCATTTCACATTCAAATGGCATTTTTTAAAGCTGTAGGAAAATTCATAAGTGACTGTGGTTTGACTAATGTTATGGTTGATTGCAATCTATTAGCTAATGGTTCTGTCAATGGGTTCATTACTGGAAAGCAATTTAATAGATGTAAACGATTACATCCAATCGTGTCACTAGCGTTACCGATTATGCACTTTGAAGCCTTTTTAGAGTATAAAAATATCACTATTTTGGATAAAGCTGAAAATGAAATTCGAACTATTACAAACAAGGAACTTAATCAAAATGATCGAATGGATATTCTGTCAGATTTATTACAACTTTGTTCACAATATTATTCTAATAAACATGGCTCTAGAAATAACAAAGATGAATCTGAAAATATAACTGTGAAAGAACAAGATAAATCTTTGGCTGAATTATTGTCATTATATATGGCCTACAAAGAGGAAACATTGAGAGGAGTCCATGGCAAAACTCCTCAATTTTACAGCGGATTTTGAACTGTATAAAAATATATTACCTAAGATTGCCAATTTATTCTTAACCAACAAAATTATGCTCGTTGGATTGTAAAATATTATGAGAACTTAGTAAACGTTGATGTTACACATCCCGGGTTGACTGAAGAGTTTAAAAAAGGTTCGTTTGGTATCAAAAGAACAGGTAAATCATTTTCAAGACAACCGATCGACATCACATTAGAACAAACTATTAATGCTGATACTGCAAACAGAAAGTCGGGACTTATTCATTATACTAACTCGATATCTGGTAGACAACGTTGGGCAAGAAATCATCATATTCGATCGAGTTTTATTTCACATATTAATGAAGAAATAAAAATAAAAAAACAACAAGATGTTACTGCTGATCTTGAACAAAACAAAATGGAAAAAAGTGCTCTTAGTGTTCAAAAATTGATGGCTGCCTTAAAACAGAATATGGATCCTTTTAAAGAACAAGTGCAGAAAAGTTATTTATATAACATTGCTACCGGAAAAGCCGCACCTGAATTCGTTGCTAATTTTTTGTTGAATATTGAAAGGAATGGTGCGGAATTAAGAAATCAATTTATCACCGAATGCAATCAAGATAGTGCAATATTCGAGCAACCTATTAAAAAAAATGTTTTTAAAAATTTTTCGTTCTCACTAGAAAAAAAAAAATCAAAGTTGGCGGCAAAGTCCAAGAAATCCGAATGCAACGAGATCTATTTGGACGTATGTTAGCGGTGTCAATTGAAAATAAAATTGATATCCCAAAAATATATACTTATCCACTAACTCCGATGCCTACTTCTATGTGCCACGGTGACGGACAAATTTGTAAAACCGATAAATCGGTATTGGTAAAAATCTTGGAAGAAAAAATTACCGTAGGAATACCACCAGAATTCGGTGGTATTCCTACGGTGGTATTCCTACGGACCTTCGGACTTATATCAATTTCGCTCGATTTCGAGAGCGAAGACGACGAATAAAACGTAGAAAGTGTTGAAATAATGCAAAAGAATTTTATGAATGTATTATGTAAAAAATCTGTTTATCTTTGATAACTTTTATGAATAAGGAATAAATATATCTATATATATCGAGTTTATCGAGCCTATTTATTTTACATTCAAATAATTCAAAGAAAAGTATTAATAAAATTTGTAAGTAAAACAATTTTCGGTATTTTTGATAGTAAATAACTCAAATTCACGCCCTGGTAGAAAATTAGCCAGGTTAGCCCTGTCCCCGACTAGCACCTGATCTGGCACGAGCCGGGCAGCCCCGATTTGGCAAATTTGCTCGGGAGCCCGATTTGGTGCCCTATTAGGCTTTCCTACTCTGGCCACAATATATAGTCTGGTAAAAAAAAATGGGCGCCTATTTTGGCTTTGATTTGGCCCCAAGATAAGAGCCACGTTATATATTTATATAGGAAAGTGCTTTTTAGTCTGCGAACTATGAATTTCAACTAAAAGTGTATATTTTATTTTATATATTTTATTTTAATGTAATTGATAGATATTCAGATGTTTTGAGATTTCCAGATATTGCAAGAAATCTGTCGCCTTTCTGCCTGTCGGTTGTAATTTTTTTCCAGATAATTTAATAAAAGAATTTATTAGGGGTTAGATACACTCGAAAATATTTTTAAAATCATATAATAATATAAGAAAAATTTGAAGGAACTTTACAGTTTTACGAAAATTTAAATTCTATGGCATATCTAAGGAAATCAATTTTATTAGTTTACAGGCACTCACTTGCCTATTAAACTAATACATATATCTCCAAGCGTGAAATACCTATAAGTGTTGGTAAGAGTGAGTTTACACAGGACAGCTTACAGTGATTCTGTGAGTTTTGTTTGAAAAATAACCGGTTTCTCTGTGATTTGTTCTGTGTAAACTCACTTTAATTGTAAGAAAGAAATTTTAGTTGACATATTGCTTCCTAAAAGTGCGCGTTATTTAGAAGTTATGTGCATAGTGTTATTTAGGTTAATATAAAATTAAATATATTTAAGAAGCTATTATTATATTATTTATTTTAAGATAATTATTGTTAACCATAACTTAATTCATTTTTAATAAAATAAAACAAAGTTGTGTTTTTGTTTTAGATATTAAGTCTTTTTTTGTAAATTTAAGTTATTTATAAATTAAATATTCAATTGTGAATTTATATTAATGGTGTTCAATAAATGAAATGTTTTATCATAAATCTCTTAAGTTTATTCCCTTTTCAAATATTTTAAAAATCCATTATTTATTTTCAGGCTTACACTTAAGTAAAAGAAAGATGGATATATAACATATGATCACCATATGTCCTATATCCAACCCTTTTTTTCTTATATGGTATAAGGTATGTAAATATATATACTCTAGCATGATTACTAGTGCATATGTATTGTACCTTAGAAACAGGGCATTGCCATACATGCCAAGTCAGGTGTCAAATCAGGTGCCAATTCGGGGCCAAATCGGGTGCCAAGTTAGGGCCCCTGTACTGACAAAGCGTCACACACCCAGTATGACACCAGGTCGGGCATGCCACTCTGGCGCCTACTTTGTATACGGGCAAATTAACTGGCACCCGGTCTGGAGCCCGGCTAGATTTTCTACCAGGGCGAAGGCATAATTTCTGTTATTTCATTATTTCACAGTTTTATTTACATAAATTGTAAAAATTCATTTAATAAGTTGGCAGAACTTTGTGAGCCTCTGTAGCACACCTGATAAATGAAAAAATCACGTCCCCACTATACCTTTTTTATTTTTCTTTTGATCTTAAAGATTTTACCTTTAAAATTTTTGTAACAAATTTTTCTTTTACACGAAGTCTTGAAAATTCTGGTTAATAGTTTTTTGAACCGAAAAAAAAAACAAATAAAAATGGGTCATTTTTAAAAAAGGCGAAAAAAATCACTTTTTTTAAAATTTGATCTGCAGTAACTTCATTAAATATTAATTAATTTGCTTGTTTTAAATATCAAATTAAAGAAAAATATGATAACTTTTTAAAGCAAGCAATTCTTAGTCAATCAAGAAAGGATTTCCTGAGATATAAACCAATAAAAGAAAATACACCCAAAAAACACGATTTTTTAAATACTTTTTTTAAAGTGTTTGCAGCAACATTTTGAGCGGGCATTTTTACAACTGCATTACATACATTCTATATTTTGCTAATATAAAAATCCCCGCTCTTATACTCTCACTTCAAAATCGTCCTTCTTTTTGTACCTTTAATCAATTGCCTACTTGAAATGCAGGGGGGAGGGGCGCCAGGTATAGTGAATTTTGGTTAACGTTACTTCTATACAGGTATTCGTACAAACATTTTTCATTATACTAT
Organism: Acrocera orbiculus; assembly: GCA_947359355.1. Taxonomy (NCBI): domain Eukaryota; kingdom Metazoa; phylum Arthropoda; class Insecta; order Diptera; family Acroceridae; genus Acrocera; species Acrocera orbiculus. Next base: position 44,010,870 of record OX375756.1, on the reverse strand, counting down.
CACTTCATCAAAAACGTCGCTGGCTCTCCGACTATATATATTAAACTACAGCCTTAAGAAATCTAAATATTAGGTCTACCGGAAAGTTCTGTCTGTTTTTATCGCAGTAAGTCTCAACACGTAAGCACATGCTTATTTGGTGCATGTGTGCCCCTCTACATTTACCACTTAATGTATACATTCCCAGCAAACATTTATGCGGACTCTCAGAAATACGGATTTTACGCGGATTTAGAGAATCCGTGTAAAATACGTGAGGCCGGATTTTCACGGAATGTCAAAATTTTAGTGTCGTGTGAAAGTGATTTTCATATGTAAGTTATTTTTTAATAGTTTAAATAGTTTTAAATTTAAAAAAAAAACCAATTTGGTAAGTAAATAGACATTAGTATACATAATATATCCATATTTTTGGAATTTTATACGTAATATATTCATATTTTTGAAATTTCGATAATAAGCAAAACAAGGTTTTATTTTTACCAATTCTAAAAACAAAGTGTGTGATATTAATTTAGTATTTGTTTTATAATAGTGAAGTTTTAAAAAAATATTAACTCAAAGCCGACTTATTTTTAAAAATTAAAAATTAAAAGGTAAGATTATTTAACATTATTAAAAAAAATAAAGTGAATGACACAAAAAATTAAGGTAATTAATTGTTTAATTTTTTAAAAAATACATAATTCACATATTAATATATTTCAGGTGAAAACAAGGAAATTTTTAGATTAAGAAATATAATGTATTAAAATTAAGTTATTTGTAAAAAAATTATTTAAATCTAAGATTTTTTTATATAAACACTTTATATGCCAACAATTAAATAAAACTATTTTAATTAACTGGACATTGTTTGTATTTATATTATAAATTTTTTAAACACTTTCCTTTCCAAATCAACTTTTAGATGGCTTGACACTTCAAGGAATTGCTTGCGATAAGTATAAAATATCACGCAAGCATGAAAAAAGTATATAGAACTAATACATAAACAAACTCCGTGCAAAATCCGTAAAATCGGAACCTCTACGGTCCGTTTAAAAGTTCCGATTTCGGATGACGTTTCATCCGCTGAGACAGTCGAGACAGTCCTTTTACGGATCCGTATACGGAAAATTCACGGATTTTACCGGTCCGAAATTGGAACCTAGACGGACCATAATGTTTACTGGGTTCTGAAGTAGCAAATTTATTAAAGCAAAGTCGACTCATGTTAATCTTATGTGTGCAGCTTGTGCGCATGGCTTGGTCCTTCTTGGAACGAATGATAATTGGGGATTAAAAGTGTACTACTTACGAAAACATAGTAAGAAAAAATGAATATTGTGAACCCGGAAAACCTAGTCCTTCCACCTCTAAACCAAAATTGACTCTGAATAAGAGAATGTTGTGTAAATGGTGGGAGCTTCGAGGACCAATACTTTATGAGCCATTAAAACTGAGCGAAAAGCTTAATTCAGAGAAGTATTGTCAGCAATTGGATAATTTAAATACAGCAGTCCGAGGAAAGAGACCGGAAATGTTCAAAAAGAAGAATATCATACTGCAGCATGATAATGCCAGGCCACATGCTGCTTTGGGCACTCGTTAAAAACTTGTAGAACTAGGCTGGGAAATTCTCTCGCATTCACCATATTCCCCGAAGTTAGCGCCCTCAGACTATATTTATTTACGTCCTTTCGTCAGTAATATTTTCAATAGATCCATTGAACGTTGCTTTATACATATATAAATTAGACTTATATATTAACATAAAAAGAAAGCAATAAAAAATATTTATTTATGCTGACTATATTCTCACATATATGTCATGCGTTTAAATAACTTGCACATAATAAACCACTAGTTGAAGTAATCAGTCATTTACCTGCAATATATACATATATGGTAAATATATATAAATCCTCACCATTTATTATTAGCTAAGAAACTATTATAACAAGTGTTGGTATTGTTGTAAAATTTATCACTTATACAAATTTTTTAATGGAATAACCAATCCCATAACATAACATAATTTTTGTATGTTCCCAAGTTAAAATAACAAAGTAAAGATTTTATTTAGCAACAATGTGCAACAATTTTACTAAAAAAATTTTATCTGACCCAGAAAACAAAACCAGGATTTATTAAGTAAAATGTTTACTGATTGCTATTTTATATGTCTTATAGCTATCAATAAAAATAAATTTTAATAAAACCATAATTCAATAAGAATTCAATGTAAATGAAAAAATCGCAAAAAATAATATTAGAATGCAAATATCTTACTGCGGCATTCCAGAGTAATATAAAATAATGAAGCCAGAATATTTAGATGAACTCTATCAAGGTGAATTTTGCAACTTGTTGAAAGAAATAAATTATTTTAATTATTTATGAAAAACAGATTGGTGTTAACGAAGTTATTTCATCGTATAATTAAGCATTTAAAGCTAGCAGTAAGTTTATTGGTTAGCTCAGTAGAACTAAAGTGTAATATTGTAAGCAAAAAGTTCTTGGACAGAGATAAGTTTTTGGAATAAAATTTATAAAGTTGAATATTTCTTTGATTCGAAGAATGATTATTTTAACTTAAGTTAAAAAATAAGGTTGAAATACTTTTGTTATAAATGTTATCATAAAATATCATTGCTTTAAATTGATTTGCGATATAAAGAAAAAAAGAAAAGTTGAAAAAAACTGAAATGAAATAAGGTTAAGAGCAAAAGTTAGAGAAAAATCTAGGGAAAGTATCATTTGGCACTGTAAATTTTTAATTTAGCTTATTTTGACATTTCATTTTCAGGAAAAGTCAAATTCACTAAGAATTTTACATGGAAGAAATGAATCATGAGTATTTTTAAAAATTTTTTTAAACTTTATTGAAATTATTTTTCCATGTTTTGCTTTTCAAAAAGACTTTATAGTTTACAAAAGGCTATAACCCTGAACTGACGAAAATCCCGCAATAACAGTCGGCATTTAAAAGTTGTAGACACATCGATTATCCGTGCTAGCCACCTATTATTCACTTTAATGATTTTCTTAATATAAGATTATATCATGTATAGAGTGTAGCTATAACTAATCATTTCAAACATCAAAAGTTAGTTTTCTTCAATTGTATTTTCTGTTCGCACTATCAAGTAATAATTGGACTGGGTACACTGGAGTAAACATAAGGAAGTGCGTTTCATAAAAAACCAGTAGCCTAACTATAATGAGATTTTCTTATAACGTAGTCAGTTTCTCATCTTCGTTTTTCTTTTTTTAGTTTTTGTTTTTATTTGTTCATTGTTAACAATGGATATGAAGTTCAATTGTTGTTCAGCAAACACCTATAGCAAAATGTTAATAGTATCATAGCATCTTGGATAAATAAAACTAATAATTGTTTTTTGCAAAAGTGGTAGACACTTGAGAGTTAGCACTGTGAAAATTATATAATAGAATTAAAGAAGCAGTTAGCCCTCAGTAGAACTAGACTGAAAAAATAACTTTTTTTTCAAGAAGAAGAATACTATAAATTATTAATAGTGAGAAATTTACAGATAATTCAATTAATTTTGCTAAGCTAACGGCTAGTGACTGATTTTGATTGATTGTCGAATAAAGTTCATCGAACAATTATAATAAATTCAATTGAAAAAAATAATACTTAACCATTTAAAGAATAAATGTTAATCAAGGTACCAAAATATTTCATGGTTCTTTTGGAAAAGCAAGAAAAGGGGAATTCCCAAGCTTGTTTTTAAATTCTTCCAAAGCTTTTTGTGCTTCTGCCGGTCATTGAATTATGTGTTTATTAATTTTCGCATATCTCGGGATCAGTGACTTCAACATGTATATTTAGTTTCTGCTGCTACTTTATCCTTTGATGGGATTAGATGACCTGAAAATTTGACTTAAACTCAATAAAATATTTGTCGAGATTGATTGATGGCATCTGTTTGAGACGTTTAAATTCTCTTGGAGATGTTTTTGAGTTTGTTGTTAATTTCTCAAAGCAATGAAAATATCATCCAAATATGGTAGAATGAATTCTAAACAACTAAGAGCTTGGTCTATGGGTTCGTATAAGTTTGTTCTGCATTGCATAGACCGAATAATACTCGAAAAGCCCAAATGAGCTTACATGGAATATTATCCGGATTGACTGGTATTTGATAGTATGATAGTATATCAGTCACATACAAAAGATAATAGTTTGCATGAAAATATTTTAAAATGGTAATATAAATTGGATTTATTCAATAAAGTCTTTAATAAGGGGCAGCTCACACCTTAATGATGTTTCCGAAAATCCAAAAGCATATCGATTTTTATTTATTAGCTTTGTTAAAATCATTAACTTATCAATACATTTGAATTTGCGAAAAATTTAAAACGTATAATAGGTCAAAAATAATGCCCTTTCCCCATAAACTCTGATGAACTCAAGATATAAAGCTTTTAGTTTTTAATAAAAGGAATTTATGTTAGTTGGATTGAAAAATATTAATTTTTATTACAATTTGAGAAAAAAATTTTGGGAATAGTATTAAGTAAATGTTAGTCATTAAAAAAATATAGATTTCTTATTTTTTGACAAATTATAACATTACATGTCTGAGTTTCAAGAAAATCGATGAGCTTGGGCTTACGAGACTTTCTTGTTAGTAAAAGCTTTTTATTAACTTCTCTTGAGAAGTTACTGTAATAGGTCCGAAAATCGAAATCAATAATTTTGTGTTTTCTTTACGATTCAAGACCTGGAGAATCATTTGCAATCATTTTTAGTGTGATGTCTGTGTGTGTGTGTGTGTGTGTGTGTGTGTGTGCGTATGTATGTAGGGATGTGAGCTTTTTTATGAGATTCGTTTTCTCAAAAACTACTGAACCAAATTACGTGATATATGTATATATCAATCGATACGCCGCATCATGACTTAGATCTGAAAGGAGTTTGAGCGAAATCGGTCCAGCGGTTCATTTTTTATTGATAAAAAACTGACTTTTTAAGCCCGCAAAAGTGAGATTCGATTACTAAAGAACTACTCTGGACCAAATTACGTTTTTGACCATATCAATCAATACGCCATATCATGACTTAGATCTGAAAAGAGTCTGAGCGAAATCGGCCCAGCGGTTGGTTTTTTATGAATAAAAAACTAACGTTCTCAAGCATGCAACAAAAATTTTTATGTAACCCTCATAATCTAAGTATCGAGGGGTACATGGGGGTTTTCGAAGGTGTTGATTTTGAATCTTTTATGAGTTTTTAAAAATTCAAGATGACGGACCCGATATGACGTCATATGACGTTTTTTTGGAGAAATTCTTCAAATTGGAGGAAATTTGATTTTAAGCGGGGTTTCAGGTAGATGATTATAAATGTTGAATGTAATGTTGAAAAGTTGTTTTTTTTTCTAATCTTGAGCTTTGTTTCAAAGTTACTATAATATGTCCGAAAATTGAAATAGTTAATTTTTTGTAATCTCTTACGTTTCAAGATCTGGAGCATCATTTGCAGCCAATTCGAGGTATCGGAACATTAAAAAAATAATTTTTTCTCAAGAGAAGTTGCTTGTGCGGTAACTACTGCCGGACGTATTTTTATCACTGCATCAGGTCAACCTGGCCAACCAGGCCGGCCCAACTATAACATGGTGGAGCAAAGGGGCTTAACTCTTTCGTCTCGAGATTTTTTTTCACTTCGTTTTCTCTCTTCTGCGGCCTTTAACCTCCTCATTTTGAGCATAATGTTTTAATTTTTGTAATCTTTCTAGTAGCGAGAAAAGATAGTGTTGTTAGTGGCCAGAACCTCCCTCAAATACCATTTCTTCCGCAATAGGCGCGCATAGCGAGTTCGCTACAATATCACATTAATGATACCTGGTCAGCCATGCCTATGTTTTGGTCTGAAACGAGCAAAAGTATTTACAAAAAATTGTTTAAATCTATACTTGAAAATAATTTGTAAGGAGCATAATTTTCTTCGACACGCATCCACTAGCCCTTTAACTGTTCAGTTATTTAGATGTTTTGAGTACCCAAATTGTTCATTTTTTTTATTACAGAAATCAAATATTTAGTATAGAATAAAATATACTAACAGTTAAAAATTGATATTTTTTATTACATGCATAAAAAAAGATAATAAATTAATTTAATTAATAAAAATGAATAAATAAAAATGAATGTCTATTAGTAGTTCAGTTTTGTGTGGTATAACTGGAAACACTTTTCCAAGCATAAACCAACTCCACAGTCACACCAGAACCGTGTTTCCTTTCTTATCCTTTTCCCTTTTTTATCCTTTTTGGAACAACAAACTTTACACGGCCTTGCAGGCTCACGCTTTGCAGGAGTAGGAGGAATATGAAATATAAAGTGTCCTTCAGTAAGGCGGGCAGGGTTATCTACTGTAGATGGTCTGCCAAGATTCTTTTGTCCAGAAGCTGTATCATCATATTTATGGAAAAGCTCTTCTACAAGTTGGATTCGAAATTCTAAAAATGTAATTCGTTTCCCAACTATATTTTTATACAGCAAAATTGAGTTCCAGAGTACTTTGTCTAATAAATGTAAAAATATCTTTTTATAGTATTTTTTCTGACGTTTTCGGATTGTCGGATGAAAGGATATATCCTGATCACAGCGATCTACACCACCCATAGTTAGATTGTAGTCAGAAACAATCTTTGGCTTGAATATATCTAAATTTTTTTTATTTTTGAGGCAATAATACCTCAGCCTTTTGAAAAGAATTATAAAACCAACCCTATAATCCTTAAATATCTCTACAAGTAAGGGATGAGAAGCAGAAGATAACTGATTATTCCTGGCGGAAAAAGGCAGAGACATCTACTTTAGAAGATTAATAAAGTTTTTTCTCTTTCATTAACTGTCGTCAGGAAGGGGGGGGGGGGGGTTATATGGGACTGATAGATATTCTGGTTAGGAAACGGGAACTGACTATTTTTTCATAAACTTTTCATCATTTTTATTATATTATGATTTATCAGCAGGTAATAAAAACTATCAAAATCCCGGTCTTTAATTAGGCCATATTTAATTTTATTGAATTTTTTTTTACTTAAAAATAAATTCCTTAAAATATGATTTTGTTATAAAAAATATTATTGTACCATGTGAGTTATAATTTCATATTTTGAAGATTATTAATGTTAATATGCTCCGAGGAATTACATGCTCTACAAAATAAATTAACCTGATAGCAATGACACAACGCATGGTTGAACATGGAGCTCCTTTTCATTTAAGACCTCTGCGATGACGCCAATGATTACAAATCAACTGACTAAAATTTATCTTATAAAAATACATATGTATATCGGTATATATGGTTATATATGTGTAAATAGGATACTCAACATTGATTATCTAGACAGAATCTGTAAATTAAGAAAATACGACTATTAATTTATATATACACATATATATATATATATATATATATATATATAATATAATATATATATATATATAATATAATATATATATATATGTAATATAATATATATATATATATAATATAATATATATATATATATATATATATATGTATGTATATATATATGTATATATACATATGTAAATAAGGTGTTCTAATTAAAAAAGAGAGACACAAGTGGTACAGAAATCATATTGGGTTTCAAAGTATATATCCGATCATAGTTGATGGAAATTTAAGTATTATTAATGCACAATGAATATGTATTCTAAAGTTTTTTGTTCGTTTGCTTGTGATCTGGTTTAATAAATGTTGTCCTAAAAGTATGATACCTATTCGAGGTTAATTTTAAAAGATTTAAAGAGGTTGAATATGTTTCAGCAATTTAACAACTAAACAAATAATTTCTAACTAAATATCTAAGACATTCTATCTGGTAATTATATATATGAGCTTGAATATATAAAATATATGCAGTAAATTCCACATAAAACTATTCGAAAGATTCCAAAGCGGATTAAATGTTACTACAAACTTTGTGAATATGCAAATAATTGGTTTTTCTGATTATTTTTTTTCTTGTTGTTTTAGGAATGTTTAGAATGAATTTTCAATCATGATGAACAAAAAAAAAGCATTCCTGTTTTTATATGCCTTTTTTAATTGGCTTTGCCAGTTTGTGTGTGGAACTTACACTTAATTTTAATGCCCTTATACACTTTCCACACCGGCGACTTATACACTGTGTTAGTTTCCATATACAAAAAAGCGTCTACAGAGGCTAATACACTGTATTACTACAAATGATGGAAATGTCAATAAAAGTGTCATAAATATATGTGATATATGAATAAATATGGAATCATCTAATTTTGCAGAAATAGAATTTCGAAAGAGTTTAAATTAATTACTTAAACAAGGTAAAGACAAAATAGAAACAAATAATACTTTAAATAATTAAATAAATAATATATTTAAAGACAAAATAATGTGGGACCTAAATTTTTTTTGTTTGACAGCATGTAAGTTCACAATAAACGCCTAAATTTCCCCGTATATATAGGGGGTATTAAAATATATGAATAGTCTATGTATATTGTTCTTCAAACTAAATTTTTTTCGGTACATTCTAAAACAGTGTATTCGCATCCATGTAGAAAGGATGTTAAAAATAATAAAGAAAGTAAAACCAAAATTCATTTTGGCTCAGCTAAAATATTTTATAACCAGTTTCGGATTTTTAATCTATAATGAAATTCTCAAATTCTAGACTTATTTATGACAGTTTGATTGGGTATATATTTACAATTTTTGGATTTATTTAGCTCATCAAATAGAGAATGCTTTATATAGGCATAAGTACTAGAAATCCAAACAGCAATCACCAAGCCTAAAATAATTCTTTTTGAATTGTAAAAAATTGTATTGAAAGTATTTTTACTAACATTTAAAAGTCTCCTAAATGATACGATTTTAAAATATGTATGTTTAAAGTTTAGGAAAATGAGGAAAATATTTATAAAAAAATTCATTTTTAAGGTAATTCACATTATTTTCTTCTTTTCTAAAACAATAAAAATTTTCATAAATCCTCTTTTTAAGTAATAAACATGATTAAATTGATAAAATTGATAATGATAAAATTTACAATATTGTATTTAACAAAATTAAGTTTTTTAGAAAACTTCATAACAATTTTCTGATTTCTAGGACAAAACTTAACTCAAAACCCTTCAAAAGGTTACAAGTAAATTCGAAATGAGTAAAATATTCGTCATTGCGTTTTCTTGCACTACTGAAAGTATTATTCAAGAAAATCTGTGTTACTTGGCAAGTAACCAAGATGAAAAGCATATACGAGGGGTGATCAAAAAGTAATGATTCTGAATAAGAAATAAAAGCGATACGAATAAAATTAACATTTATTTTTCTACATAGTCTCCTTTCAAGTCAATACATTTCATCCACCTTTTCTCTAAACCTAAAATCCCTTTTTTATAAAATTCTTTATTTTGCTCTTCAAAAAAGGCCTCAACAGCAGCCATCACTTCATTGTCGTCCTCAAATTTTTTTCCCCGAATTTCTTCCTTTAATTTTGGGAATAGATAAAAGTCACTCGGGGCCAGGTCTGGAGAATATGGTGGGTGATTCATCAATTAGAAGCCTGCATCACGGATTGCAGCCATCGCAAACTCGAACTTGCTTTGCTTTGAGGAAACAAAACTATTGGCGCAAGTTTGCCTCGCCTTTTTCCTTTGATATTTTCTCGCAGCTTCCAAATTTGTTCTGCATATATTTGACCCATCATTGTGCTGCTATGTTCCAAATAATCGATTATGATAATTCCTTCTGCATTCCAAAATACTGATAGGGTTGATGTTGATGGGCGACCAGAGCGATGTTCATCTTCTGTTGTCAATCTCTCCAGCTTAAACTCTCGACACCATCTGATGACTGTTGAATATGGTGGAGCAGACTCTCCTAATGTTTCCTGTAAATCCGTATGAACTTCCGTAGGCGACATCTCTTTCAAACAAAGATATTTAATCACGGCTCTAATCTCGTTTTTCTCCATTTCGTATTATCGCTTCAGCTGCTTCAAATGAATGCAGCTCATAGAAATGCACCGGTATTTATACCAAATTTATATGATCGGCTTTGTACAGGGTAAGGATTAAAAACTTATCAGCACTTATGGTCTACACCTATTAGTCATAACTCAGAATCATTACTTTTTGATCACCCCTCGTATAAGCCATAAGCAGCCTGGAAACAGCTAGATTATAAATTGCATACAATTCATAATATTTGTACAGGACTAAATTGTAAATCGAAAGTTGTTGACCATTCACAACAGTATAGATTAATTCAAAAATCAATATGAACGGGACAGTTCGAAAAGAAAAAGGGTTAAAAAAGAAAAAGGATTAAATAGTTCAAATGGCATTACTTAGTGTGATTCTTAACCCTTTGAGGCACGGAATTTTAGAAAATAAAAATACCGATGTTGCACAGCAATTTTATACTGTTCAAACTTCAACAAAATTGGTGTTTTTATTAATTAGGATATACATAGGTAAAAAAAGAAAAAAATAAATAAATAATTTAATTCTCTGATTGGTTATAAGGTGGGACTCAAATAGTCCCACCGTGCAATATGAGATACCTGGATTGAAATTTTTCTTGAAATTTTCTTGTCCAAAAATGGACGAATTTTATACAATTTGGCATAGTTAATACTATCTCTTTTCTGGAGTTAACATATTATCATTCATATGAATATAACTTAGAAGTCAACCGAAACGATTTACAGTCATTATCTGACTTACGTATTCATTGCGTAAGTGAGGTATAGTGCTCCAAGCGTCGCTATAACTGGGGAGTGGTTTTATTCCCATTATTAAATTTATACCAATAAATGCGCGAATTTCTTGTTCATTAGTTGGAGTGTATCTATTATTTTTTTTTTCTGCATATAAATTGGTTTGGAAAACGATGATGTCAATAATGTCGTCAGTTATAAATTTGCAGATCACGTCATAAGGTGTTGGATCTGGCAAGTCTGCAATATATTGAGTCGGGCCAACATTTGAAGAAAATGCCCCCTCTGGAATTGTGTTTCCGTTATGAGTACATTTTGGAGACTTTTCGGCAAAGGTTTTCCTACGGCGAACTGGTTCATTTCTTTGTCACTACTTTCAGACTCATCTGAAATAGAAAGTAGTAGGATTCTTTCTTTCAGTGGGGTAAACAATTTTTCCTCGTCAGATTCAGAATCAATTATAGAATTTTTATCTGAAGGTATTTCTTCAAAATGCAGGGTATTTTTGTTCATCTTGAATCAGAAGGGTCAAAAATTACATATATCAAAATAAAAATTATAGTTTTAATTATAAAAAGTAAATAATAAATAAAAACGCGTTTTCATTTATTATTCCCTAAGTTGCATGGTGGGATAAATAAAGTCCCACCTCACTTTCATCATTTACAAAAAAAATAAAACGATAAAGTTTTTATTTTTCTTACGAATAACTCTAGTTGCTTATATAGAAGTAATTCAAAATAAAAAAAAAAACCTATTTTTAATATTTTTCGCGTCAAATCACAAAAAAAGTTGCAATATTCAAAATTTTTGGTTTCAATAGTTGTTGGACCTGCTATATGATAATAAACCTTGTCAACGCAATCTAATAAATTTCTGGCAGTTACTAAAAACTTGGTCAACTACTTTAAATAAGAAGGTTCAGAAAAAAATGTATGAGGGTGCAGCTATTCCAATATTTCGAGGTGGGATCAAAAATGTCCCACCATGCATTATTATGCATCAAAAAGGTGGGACATTTTTAATACCACCATGCCATTGTACTTTCATTTTTTGAAAATTATGCTGGTAATGCCATTAATCGAAATATAAAAGGAGCGTTATTATTGACAGCTCATTGAAGTAGAGCTTTTCTAAATATTTGAGGATAACAAATCATACTATATAATTTTTTATTCATTGATACAAAAAAACAAGTAAACTAAATTAAAAACAAAACAAATGAATTTTTAAATATTTAGTATTACCATTGTTATCGGGCTTCAAATAAGATCAAATTCATGATCATAAGATAATTTCCATTGAATTGTCTTTTTTAAATATGATTATCATGAGGATTGTAATGTTGTAGGAAACTAATATTTTCTTAGTTAGTATCTTTAAGTTTTATTTGATATGATTCTTTATGACTTAGAGTAATTCTAATATTCTCTGAGGTTCCTTTTTGGTCTTGTTTATGAGTAACCTACCTATCCATTTGAGTTTTATGAGATTAACCAAAGCCATTGTATACCATAATGGATATTACGATGAAAGTGACTTTTCTTTTACTGTCCCTTAAAATTCCTCGATTTCTTTAAAGAGTTTATCATATAAAAAGAAATGTAAGAAAGAGAGCAAAATAAAACCCAACAAAAATGAAAGAAAAAAAGTTAAAGAACAATAATAAATACAATTACTATAGATATGAGATTCAGGAACGCATAGTCTTCTTAAACCACCTTCAAATCTTTGAATTCGTAATACAAATGAGAGGATATTATACCACGAAGTACCACTCTTATTGTTTATCTAGCTACTGGCGTTTATATTGACGATATACCTTATTGTAGGAGCACACTATAGGACAATAAATTCCGTCAGGTATCAGCTTTAGGAAATCGGTTAAAGAACATCCAATTAAACTTTTATTGCAATCGGATTTTGTTGCATTTTGCCAACTTTTGTTGTAAACTGATATTAATTTAGATGGTTATCAATAGTATAGCCATAGAACGTGGTTATAAATTTTATTAATATCCATCAGAAATTTTATTTTTTTCCTTTATGTTTTTGATTTTGCTTTTTTAGTGTTAAGCCCTCTATATGGTTTATTTTAGTAATGTATTTTATATTAATTGAAATTTAATAAAAAAAGAAATCGACAAAAACCTTAATTATTGTAAAATAGGTAAATAACGAAGTTTATTTTAAATATTGAACACTTAAGGCTAAAAAGAAACACTCTGCATTTAACTGTTAGGTAAAATTAAAGTTATTCTTTCTATAAGTTTTAAAAATAGATTCCTACTGCTCTCAACTACTGAAAATTTTGACTTTTTTTATAAAGCAATTTGAAGAAGAGACATTTTATTTTAAAGAAGAAAAATGTGGAGTGAGTACTAATATTCTTGCGATCTCAACACCAAGAGGAAGTGGATTACTTGTAAAAGGCACTGATGCTGTAAAGGCCTTGAACAAAAGTCATATAACCTAGTTCTAAGTCTAAGTCTGACCAGGAAAATGGGAAATCTAGAAATTATAATAGGGACCGAAATTTATATTAGAAAGAATAGACAAAACAAATAATTACCTTCAAGAAGAAAAATAATTATGGACTTTGCAACTAATTTGGTTATTTCACTTGATAAGTTTGGTTGTTTTGAATCATTCACCAAAGAAAAAAATTCGGAATGTGACGTAAAAAATTCAAGCTCACGCATGGCATTAATTACCACCGTGTCATCAGTCTAGCTGAATGGGAATGACACCTTTAAAGCTGAAGCTTTTTTTCCCATAGTTGACAAACTAAGCGTTCGTCTAATACAACGATTGAGTTCTTATACCCTTTCTTAACAGGCGGAACTACACACTTTCTAACTACACAGAAAGCCATTTTTGTATGGAGAACTGTGTACATAACTGGTTGGAATCGTGTAGTAACTACAGCCTTTTAAACCCTGCAGTCACAGAAAATTGACATCTATAGTGAATTTTTTCTTATTGGATCCTCCTGTTTTGCGTATCTCTAGCTCGGTTTACTTCACTAATATTCATTATTTAACTTTATAAAACAATTTACATGAATAAAGTTAAAAACTCCTAACTTTTCTTTAATTTTTTTAGTTAAAACACTTTTCAAACATTAAACAATCTGCGACATCTGATTTGACATTTCAGATCATATGTTTTCAGATTTAGACGCCATGTTTCTTTTGTCGTCACTACAGACTTTGCCTGTTAAGAACTGATTTTTTTGTATGGAGGACTACAACGTTGTACATAGCGCCTGTTAAGAATAGGTATTAGGAGGTAGTCATAGAGGGTATTTGCAATTGAGGCCGGCATCTGTCAAATCTGATTCGAAAATTTTCCCCTATAAATCTCTCTCCACTAAAATATGTGAATATGTGTTGGTAAAATATTACAGAAACGTCAGTTATTCATTCAAGATTCAAATTTCAAGACTCTGTCTTAACTTCAACCTCTGCTTACCATAGAAATTGAAAGATGTCGGCGTCAATGTAAATACCCTCATATTCGTTTACAAAGTTTGATACAATTCGCTAAATTCTATTATAAGCATGTTAGCGAGAAAGAGTTAGAGGTGGAATGCTTATATTCGGCAGAACACTTGAAAAGTCTATTGAAAAGGGAGTAAACAATAATATTTCAGGAAAAAATTCTAAAAGATGAACTTTGGAAAATCTCTATTCATATTTTAAGGTTTTATGTTTATTTTTCAAAAGCTAACAAATTGCAAGTGCCTTTTTTTAGTTTCTAAAACAGCAAAAATGATTTTATGAAATATTAGCACATTTTAAAATCTTTACTCATTTATTAACTATTAAAATTCAACTATTAAAAAACGATAATTTAATTTAACAAAATTTTATTAGAAGTAACATTGATGACAGGTATTATAGAATTAATTTGAAATACCTTTATCAGTCCACATTGTTTTACTAGGTTAATTGGGAGTTGTTCTTCATCATCTTCAAAATTCATTAACAACAAATGGTGCGTTTTTAAAAATTCAGCTTTTTTGAATATTGCAACATACGAAAACGAGTACGCTTAATTGAATTAAAAATCAATTTTTTTAAATAGATAAACTTCTAAATATTTTGATAATCTTCAATTACATTGCTAATAATAATAAATCTCAAAATTTAACTTTTTGATCGCACATTATATAAAATTTATTTTAAAAAATTAACAATTGAAGAATTTTCATGAGTAAAAGTCAATCAAACGCATAATTGCCTTAGATTTCCATATTTAAAAAGGAGTAAACCACGAATTAATATGAAAATTGTCAATCACTACGCTCAAAGTCAATAACTAACTAACTGGGTTGGCTAAATGTCTATCAAAAGAAATTGAAAGACATAGAGCCAAGTGACAAGTCTATGGCTTTTGAAATGAAACCTAGCTTGAATCGTGTGCATTTTACTATCAATGGCTTATACGCTATTGGAATGTAAATATCTTCACGATGCAACAAATTAATGTTGTATAGTGGTTATCTAACTAATTGTAAAGCAGCTATTTAAATGTCAAGAATTTTTTTAAATTCAAGAGACTTCTTTTTCTTGATGGGTGATTTAGAATCGATACATGGAAAACATTTATTCTATGGTGGTATTTCAATATTTCAACTTTTGAACTAAATTTGATAGATGGACAAAAAATGAAATTAAACCATGAAATTAATAATGATAATATACCATTATAGCAATTGTTTTTTAGTTTATAACTTTATTTGCAATGAATATTTTAGTACGAGAAACCATAAAAGGTTGCAGCAAGTAGTCATCAAAATTTTATTTTACTTTTATTTTATTAATTTGATATGAAATATATAAAAATTTAGCTTAAGGTATTCAAGAGTTTTCAGAAAAATCTTAAATACCAAGGAAAAGGGGAAAGTGACGTAAGTCTAGAGAATTTTTAAAACATTCAATTTTGAAGAGTTTTCTTGAAAACATGAAAATTTAGTATTTTCATTTCATAACCCTTATATAAAGCATCCCTAAAGAAAAGTATTGTGCCATTATCCATCACCAGCAAATAATATAAGCAAAACCAAAAACAAAATCTTAAATTATTAAAAATTAAGTTTCATTTTATGGTAGTTTTTAAAAGCTGGAATTAGTTCCAGATTAACAAGTACTCTGTTAAACAAACTTTCGGAGGTAACCAACTATAGGAAATGCTTTTTGCAAGTCTCCACAAAACATATTCTTGACCATCCAATATTGCCATTAGGTTTGACAGATTTGAATAAAAAATATTGCTACAGAACCAAAAAACCATGTGTATTATAAAAATAGACCTTTTGGCGTAAAGTTTTTAATTATGAATTAAAAATGTTCAAATTCCAACCAAACTGAAATTTCAACTTATGATTTAACAATAACTAAAATAAAAGGAGTGTGTCCAAAATGCTTGTAAAATGATGCAATTTTAGAAAACTGCTCTTGATATTTATTTGATACAAAATATTTTTCAACCAGTATTAGAAAAGTTGTGCTCAGGAAAACATTGATTTTACAATGTGCTATTATCTTTTCTAATAAAAAATACTAAAAAAGAAAAATAAATCATAAGATGATTTTTGGAGTTTTCTTTAATAATAAATAAAGTAATCTTAATGCATGTTAGAGCAAACACCGATTTTTTTAAAAGATGGGCGTCGCGGAAAAATTAAAGTATGTAATGGCCATGACACAATGAACGTGTTGCGTTTGCGTTGCGTGTTTTCAATCAGAATTCTGCTTTGCTGTCATAGCTGAATTTGAACTTGAGCAATTCCTTGCCAAGTTCCTTTGCATTCGTGACTTGAAGTGGGAGTGGGTCGAATGCTCTACAACACTTTTGTTAATGATCTCAAATGTTTATTTAAGCAGTTTGTGTACTTTTAAATTATTACTGTCATCAAAACAGAGTCAGATTATATAATTCAAATCTGAAAAGCTTATCACAATGATATTGAGAATCCGGTCACAAGATTTCAGTTTTTTCGTGGCCAAAACAAGGAAGGGTTATATTTTTGGCAAATTTTTTTAAAAATAAAAAAAAATATAAAAGTATAAAAGTTATACGAATGTGGCCAGCAAAACACTTATGAGTGGCTATTTGGCCCGGTTGGTAGGTAAAATAAGTCATTGTCTCCCAATGAAGTTCAACTAAGGCTAAAGCAATTAAAAGATGCGTGATCATGCAGTGTTATAGCTTGTGCCTTGTAAAGCCCTGTGTTCACGAGATTAAAAATAAAATGAACAGATAAATTTTTGGTTTAATCAATAAATTCATACATCTCAGCTTTTTTCCAAACAGTAAGAAACGTAAAAATTACATTTTGTGTGAATAAATAAATTTTTAAGAAAACTATTACTTACAAAACAATCAAAAGTTTGGTTAACTCAAATGAAATTGATATTAGATAACTTGTAATCACTCTTTTTCAAAGGAGTAAATTATTATTTATTAAATATTAAAATTTATTTCTTATGCTCACAAAAGAAACTGGATTCCTTGTAATTGATTGCTTATTTACAGTTTGAAGAAACAGTTTCATTCTTAAAGTAAGGTTAATAAGGTTCTTAAAAGTATAATTTAAAAAAGGTCCACACAATGTCAAAGTAAAAAATTATAAAACATTATTTGGGCTTAAATTCTAAAAAATTGTGTGTCCCAAAAACAGTTTGTTACAAATTTATATTTCCTTGTCATATATTCTAAAGAAATATCCTTTTAATAATTGCTTACATGTATGGAATACCTTTTCATAATTGTAATTAACTTTCTTAGAGGTTGTTATATTATTGTTCTTGTTGTAATATTATCTGGATGAAGAGTAATTATCCATAAAATTTCTGCAAGCATCAAAGAAATCACCCACTCATGCCAAATAAAATAGAATCTTATATTATTCAAAAAAAAATTATATTTAATAATATATATATATATATATTTCTATATTTCAGTTAGCTGGCTTCAAGAAAACACAAAAATAAACAAAAAAGGATGTTTTTTAGTAGTAGTTTTAATGAGTCGCGTGTACATTATACAACTGTGCGTGCATAAATGAAATGCGGAAATACAGGTTAATAACATTTCAACTTAGCTACGTAACCAGTGACGATAATTGGTGGTCTTTTGTATTACCGCACGTTTAATATGACACCAACCACCGCAAGCGTATACCGCCCTAACTGACTTCATTGCAAGTGCATTTACATATATTAAATTTTTACAATCATAACATTTGTACTAAACATTGTACCTTATATCTCGAATTTCTTTAACTAAACTAAGTTAAATGAATATACCATCAGCGTAGGATGTGAATTTTCTGCATAACCACATTCGTAATGACTTTTGGTATCGGTTTATTGTTTATTTTACAAAAGACAACATTAGAATGAATTAGAAGGTCAGAAGGGTGACAAAGAACTTTCTTGTATAAAAGTAATAAATGTATGTCGAAGTTTATGAATGCATGTTTTAACTAACTTTAATAGATCCCGAGGGAGATTTCTCTATTTTATCGATGTGTCGTATGCAGCTCCAAATATATAAGTTAAGTTATCGAGAATAATTTTGTATTTAAATTGTTAAATTTTTGTTAAAATTCTTAGAGAAAACTATAAGAAATTATTATTAAAAATTTAAATGTTCCTTGGATATTTACCACTTTAATTTTGGGTTTATATTCTTATTTCTATCTATCTCCTTTTTAGAAAATTTTCATGGCTTGCTTGTTAAATTATTTTTAAATAAAAAACTACTACCAAAAAAATTAAAATTATATTTCCGCTACAATACAACTAAAAAATAAGTTTTAATTATTTAAATACCATAGTTTAGACTAAATGGAACTTAAGCCCTTGTGAAGAAGTCAGTAATGAACAGTGGGAAATTAAGTAGGCGAGTGGTATTATTTTATCCATCGTTTGCGTAAGTTTTCGAAATTGGTAATTTCACTTGATGATCCACTGTTAAGCATTGACTTTTACTGTAAACATTGCTACATATTTTGAAACAGCTGTGTTTTATATTATTACAAAATTTAACTTCTTGCTTTTGACACTATAAAATAAGTAAAAGTTTCATTAACCCCTTGCCTTACGATTTAATTTCGAAGAAACATACGTGTGTAGATTATTTTAATGCAACTCTGTGCGGGTTTTATCAGAAAATAAAACTAAAATATTTTAATTTTAATGAATATATTTATAAAAATATGGATTCTATTCCATCTGTAGTAAAACATATCTATGAAATAATGACAAAAATGAACAACAAAAATTCAAAAATATCCTCTTCGAATAACAATGAAACTAAAAATCATCTTGCAATACTTCTTGCAGGACAGATAGGGCATCTAGGTCACTTCTTAATTTACGTAAGGTTTTATAACTGGAACTTCACTGAATTGTGATACTTCGAGAATATTGTCCTTATCCTCTTTAATCTATTCTTCGAAAAGATTACTTAAAGTATCAACAACAACACTGTCACTGCATGTGTTTTGCACGTTTTCTATTTCTAGAAACCATAATGGTATCTTCGCTATCTATATCACTATCACTTTCAGTTTCTCATGGATTATCAACTTTCAAATCGCAGCCATCATCACTTTCGTCTGATAAGTTTTCTATTTTTTGGAGCATTTTTTTAGAATTATATTAAATATGTATAAGCAAAAACTGCTAAGGTTAATTTCATGTTTTATTTATTTGTTATATTTAGTTATATAAACTAAAAAAAAGAACCTCCCAAAAATAGCAGAATATATTGCTAAACAACTACAGTATATAAACTTACTGAAGAACTGAATAAGGAAAAGTTACAATTGTTTTCTTTTACCAAACGACTGCTACTGTTATCTGAAATGAGAAAATTTTAGAGTGTAAGGAAGCCAAGAAAATGTATAAATATTATAACCGTTGTTTTCAAGTTTAATAAATTTACTACTACTACCTTTGGAGCATTTAAATATGCGGCGGGCATAGCCCGTCAATATCGAATCTTACAAGGAAAATGTTTGGGGGCGACACTCGTCATTTCCACTTAAGACGCAAATAGTTAATTATTTTATTTTAATTAGTCAAACCTAGACTTGTACACAAAACTTCTTGAGTTAAAAACAGGTTGCTTAAAGCGATTAAAATTCAATTTTTTTGGTAGTAACTCTAACACCAAATATACACCAGTCAAATCAAACTGGTATATAAATACTAAATATAAGTAATTAAAAACTGGTGAATTCCTTGTTATGAAATTTTGTTCACCACATTTTTAATGAGTAAACTCCATTTATATATTTCGATCAAAATTCTACATTTTCATTGTAAAAATAATAATTTTCTTTTTGAATTACTAGAATTAATTCATTAACTATCTAAATGATTATATAAATAAGTACTACTAAAATATTCACATCACATTCCAGCATCTATACCTTAAACCTGCTACTTACAATTACAATTAAATTTAGCTCTACAAGCTTCTTGCGGCCTGAATAGAGCTTGTTGAATTCGCCTCTAATGTCTAAATTAGACAAACATAGAAGTAAAATTCTAGTCGGGAAGAAGATCATATGAAGAAAAGCTTCTTCAGGTCCTTTAACCTTAATTTATATTATTTTTAATTTATTTCAAATTTATTTTACGACTTTAGTTAAGAAGATTAATAGTTTTATAATAGTATTAATATTATAGTATTAATAGTTTCTAATAAAAAACCTAAAGGAACTAGTGGTTTAATGATAAGTAATAACATTATCTTTTAAACTCACATTTATTTTGTTAATTACAACTTCAATATAACAAGTAAATTTAACCTATGCTCTAAACACTAAAATAAACACTAAAAACTAAATATGAATTCTCAATATGTCAAGTAAGTAAACTTTCTTGGCCTAACAGAAATACATATTTAGCCTGCTGCATTTTATTTTAATTATTCATCATTTAATCGAGAAATAAAAAACCTTCCTCCACAAAATAAAAGGATTTGAGGTATTTCTTTGTA
The DNA here is from genome assembly GCA_947359355.1 of Acrocera orbiculus. Classification (NCBI taxonomy): domain Eukaryota; kingdom Metazoa; phylum Arthropoda; class Insecta; order Diptera; family Acroceridae; genus Acrocera; species Acrocera orbiculus. The sequence goes on along the minus strand of OX375756.1, from coordinate 43,990,084 downwards.
CCTTATTTACTAAAATTTATTTAACTTACATATATTGTAGTTTGAATGGGGTTAATTTCTTTTATTTCATCTTTTTTCCTATACGATATTTACACATTTAAGCACTAGGCAGGTATTTCAAATCAGTGAAATATATCTTTTTTAAAGTGAATAAATAAAAAAATTTGCAAAAAATTTTTCATGTGGTGGCAAAATCGAAGACACCTATTTTTGACTGTCTTCTTTTGGTATGGCTATTTAGTAACATGAAAAAGTAATACTTAAGTTGTTTGAGAAGCAGAAAATATATTGGGAAAAACGACAAACAAAGAGACACAAAAGAAAAAACATTAAAATGTCACCTATATTTATATTAATATACATGTATATGTAATGGAAAAACCTTATGAAACTGAGCTTAAATCATCGAGATTAACTGATCCAAGCATAATGGTTTAAATTGGCTCATTGTCCAAAAAAAGTGCATTATAAAGCTTTCAATTTAAAAACAAACAAAACTGTAAATAATTGACGGCAATTTGTACGAATTGAATTGTTGAACATATATAAAAAGTATTTTCACAAAACCTACTATGCCGTAAAATATTTTGAGTACATCAAAAGACCTAATAACTAGCATAAAATTCACTTTGAAGTTAATTATATTTAGAATCTAAATTCCTTATTGGATTATAAAAAACAAAACAAAAAAAAAAAATCAATGAATAATGCCCATTGAATTTTTAAGCATACTTTAACTTGCCAAGATCCTTTTTTAAAATATAAAATAGTGAGTACTTTGAAGGTTAAAATTTCCTTTTGTGTTAGTAAAAAAACAAAAAAAATATAGGCTATAATTATCAGAATTAGTTTCTTCTTCGCAGAGGACAACGTATTTCAATGAAATTAATTCTTTACTCCATCGAATCAATTAACACATCAATCTAAGAAACGAAGAAACAAAACACGAATCATTTAAACAGATCTAGGTAATTATATGCATGTATCTGTGAAATTAAACCTGTAGGTGATTTAAATAAGATTTATAACATAGAGATTACAAACAAGTAAAGTAGGATTTTATTTGAGCTTAATTCAATAATACGAGATACAATGCTAAAAAATTATTCTCTTGGATCATCATCTACAACAGTCAGAATCAATGGAAAACATAAAAAAAATTAAATTTTAAGTAAAAGTATAGCAAAGTCTTTCCCAAACCATAACTTAAAAGAAATTGGATCTACTGTCATTTAAAATTTGAAAATTACTTCCTGGCAAGCTTAGAGCGCTGATATTATTATTGCGAGAGTGAACCTCTTTAAAACCAAACAAGACAATCAATTTTAATCTATTGGTTCAAGACCCTACTATACAATAAATATACGGATAGGCTTGAATGTTAAATGAAGCGTGCCTTGTCTTTAAGATAATCTGCTGTTAGTTTTGCTAAAATTTCATGCAATTTAAATAGTATACATGTGATCCATAACTTTTATAATATTATTATGTAATGGCATTTCAGTAAAGAAATATACACCCTCTATATAGTATTAAGATGCAATCGCTTCTTGCATAGTTACTGCACAATTTACTGAGCAAAAAGCGTTATTTACTATAGGTGAACATCAATATTCTTTTATCATTTCAAGAGCGATAAACCTGTTAATTCTACCTTTTCGTGTTATTTCACTTTGATTATGCTTATTATTGAAATACTAAAGCAAAAGATTACTTATTTTATTGTTTAAATTGAGGGCATCTACCCCTTTTTAATAAAATTTTTGTTCTTTTTGTATTTTTCTTATTGTAGCTTTATTCCAAATTTTTTATTCTTCTTTACCTTATTAATTTTTCAACCTATCATAATTTTTGGCGAAATTGAAGTTGTAAAGTTGTCAGATATAATAATAATGAGTTTTAATTTATCTGGCCGTTCTGATTGATGGAAATGTAATTTGGACATAATTATGATACTCACATATAAGTGAAATTAAAAACCATGTAATTATTTGACGTTCTTTGAAAGATTTTTTAAAAATAAGAGAAAATTTACTCATAAATGCACGAAACACTGTTTCGTAAGTAAGAAAAAGTTGAAGGTTTTAGTTTTTGCAGTTTTTACAGTTATAATTATTTAGTTATTTAAAGAACTTATATTTTTTTGTATTTGCTACTATACCTAAGATAGCATTGTGCATATGGAGAAAATGTCAAAAAGCACCAAGAAAAGCAACCAAACGAGCTGAATAGAAATATCCTGAGTTGAGTAACTCCTGAAGATGTTTTAAAGCTCAAATAAGTTTTTTGATATATTCATTATGACTCATTCAGTCAATTGAAATATCAGTCATTTTAAGTTTTTTCAAAGATTCCCAAAGTCTGAGATTTAGTGGTTTGGAAATGACAATTTTAAAATTGAAATATTAAATTCAAGTAACATAAATTAACATATGTATATAAATCTGCGCCATCATGTAAATTAATTTTTTTATATTCTGTTAAATAAAATTTTTGATTTTTTATTTTAAATATAGCGTGTTACTATTTTTTTGTTTTAAACAAGATTAATTGTCATTAGGATAACATGGTATGCTTACATATATAGTTGAATGTTGGATGTGTTTCTGAATCTAAATCTGTCTATTTTAAAGTAAGACTTTGCAATGTCCTCAAAGAACAGTCAAATACATAGGGGACCCAACGTTTCATAGTTTTTATATTTATAATTTACATATGTACTTACATATAAAAGAATATAATATATAATTTAATTTTTAAAAAACTTAAAAGTAATAAAAAAGTTCTTAAGTGTTATGTATCCAAGCCCATTTACTGATATTTAAGTTATCTTTGATTGCGCATGATAAATGGTTAGGCTTATCTATTCATATTAGAAAGTTCATAATAAATTATCTGGTTATTTCTAGTATTTTATTATTAATTATCAGTAAGTTGGTAAATTAGGCTATATTTTAGTTGCATAGGCCCCTATTTAACCACCTTCAAATGCGTTGATATTTGACAGTCACTAAGGAAATAGCTAGTAGAACCCAATAATATCCTAATTTTGCTAGCTTTGGAACTTTTTAAAGGTTTTCTTATTACTGCCAACTTCTATGTTTTTACACATTTTTCTACAACTTTTTAGAAGGTTTATATTGATTATTACTTAATTGTACACATGGTATACTTTCCATTTTGAATTAAATTTACTTGCAATCAGCCTTCACAAACTTTGTAATCTTTAATGAAAAATTACTCTTTCTGAACTTTAAGACTTAAGTTAGAATGTTTTTTTGCTTTGGTTTAAATGTTTCAGTATACTATGAAATTGAAGACAAATTTTAATAGAAAGAAGTGAAAGAACATTTCAAATTTACGCATTTTTAAAAGACGAAGCAAAATGTGTATTTATGTATTTACATATTCCATTCTGGAAGTAGTTAAAGTTTTCTAACTAAAAATTAAAAATTAAGCTTTCGCTATATGGAGCGATACATCACATTTACCATAGGGATAAGATTGAAAAGTCACCGATTGGGAATTTCAACTGGCTGTGATATTTAAGAAATTTTTTTAATTTGTATGGTTTTGATGTGTTACAATGTTATTTTGAATTTTATTTCTAAAGTGGACTTTATTTGAAAATCATACTAACGCATTTATTAATTTCACGATTTATTATTTTTATATTTTAAGTTAAAAACTAACTTTCGAAGAAAGTTTTAAGCCCAAATTCACTTTAGTCGAACAGAACAAAAATATTATATGGCATTGACTGAATCATCGAAGGAAGTGATGTTATAACAAGCCAATTAAAACGTAAAATCGATGTGTCTTTGGATTTTCGCAAAAAGCGTCCACAGAGAGTAAGCTACTCCTTATCCAGGACAACGACTAAATCCAATTTCTATAAGAGCTTCAGAATATTTTCATCCAAATTATTATCTTCAGAATACGAGTGATACATACTCCTGAGTTTGAGAGATATAAAATACCTCTATAAGCGAGGAGATACAATTCGAGTTATAAAGAAAAGTTTGTTTGAAGTGGTAAGATTTAGGGGTAGTTTCTACTTTTAAAGCCTTTATCAGCCGATAAAAAAACAGTGGCCTAAGTTTGTGATAAACTATAACAGATCTGAATTTCAAGAAAATCGGTGATTTCGGGTATGAATCGAATTTTCAGGAAAGAAGTCTAAATGTGAATGTAGTAACTGTATTGTCAAGGACATGTTTGAACTCAAATCCTTATAAGCCATTAAAAGTCTCCGACAATATTTAGTTATTTGATCGGTGATTCCCAAGAAAATTTGAAGTTACATTTATAAAAGATTCTTAAGCTGATTTTTCCAGATCATTAAGTTTTTCTTTAAATATTTCGTCTTTTATCAATTTTCTCTATTGAGGGCCTACAAAATGCCTTCTTTAATTTGACGTCAGTCTTTTTAGGGAGTTTTTCTTTTAAATATGGGCTCCGTTCAAATCATAGGGATTTTAAAGGCATAGATCTAGATCTTTTAGCTCATCTAGTAATTTGGCCTACATTATAAATTATAAAACCTTTTAAAATTTTGCCGATATTGCCTTTATTGAGTTATAAAATTTGTTTACTTAAAAAAAAAGTGTTTTATATTTAAATATGGTACACATTTATTGTCAAATCCTATAAACTTATACTTTGTAAAATTAACTTGGAAAACTAAGTTTGTTAAAAGTTTAGTACGAAAAAATATTATTTCGACAAAAAAATAACCATTGAACTAAATGATTTCTTCAATACTTTTAGAATGTTTATGCATATAAAACTCTTACCACTGTATCTAACTTTTAATGTCCTCTATTACATAATCGACTCTAGAACTAATATTTTTGACGTAGGTAGAAGACTTGTCTGAAAGCTTATTCCAAGTAATTTTCAATTCATTTATAAAAAGCCTTAAAGCTCATTTGTAAAATCTGTACAAAATATGATTTATTATACGATTGAAAGTACATAAGTCTAACTAGAACATAATATATTTCTTTGGTTTATATGCATAAATAATTTCCATGAAAATATAGAATATTTTCAACTTATTTTTGAATGCTAGATAACATTTCCCGTTAAACTATTTTTACTATTAAAAAAAGGTGTGGGCTTCAAAAAGAAGCGAAGGAGTTTTGTGGTCTTAAATGTTAATTAGTAACATCTACCTAGAAAATTATCTACATTAATAAAAATATAAATATATATATATATATATATATATGTATATAATTATATTTTGCCTGAAAGAATATACAACCAATTCAGTTAAAAAAAGTGACACCTCTGTCTTAATGGTGGTCGGTATAGATTTTAGATATTTCCCAATATAAAATTATCCGTCAACCCACCTAATGTTATTCGCGATGAATGCAAAAGCGTGACTGTACTATGTTCGATTTAGTATACACATTGAACATTTTATCATATAGAATTGTTGCACGTTTATTTCCATACAAGTCCGGCATTTCTGTTGAACATAAACAACAACGATTTCCCTAATAGTTCAATTGATGCAATTTAATCGCATCAGGTGACCCAATTTGATTAAGTGAGTGACATAACAAAATACGTTGATTCTCACAGTATTTAATTCTATTATTCGTATGAAGGAATAAGAAATTTTTGATATATAAATTTAAAAATTTTTACAAAAATAATAAGGTTATCGCTATATGTGATGTAATATGTGGCGTAGATTATGTGAGAATTGCAAATCAGAACACTTAAAACTTGGATAGCATGAGTAACTTTCACATTCGAAGCTCTAGGTGTATAACGAATTTGAGATTCATTAAATAAGTCTGAATAAGTACATTAAAATAGTTCCTCTTAGGTTAAATTTATTTATATAAAAAATAGATTTAAAAAAGGTTTAAACATTTCTTAGCGCTGCACTTTTCTATGATGCAGCACTAGTCACATGTAATAAAATTCGCAAGTTTCAGAACAACAAATTTTTAGGTTTTTTTCTGATTTTTGAGCTTTTGGAACTTTTTTAAAGCATTTCATTAGTTTAGCATTTTTGAATCTGACGAATGTTGTAAATATACAACACTGAAAAGTACCCTCGGTGGATTAAAGTTACTCGGTCTTATAACAACGGAGTTGTATATTTACAACATTCCTCCAATGATGTGCCTATTTTAGTAAAAAAGTATAGCCAGTTGGGCTTGCTTAGTGAGAGAAAAATCCGTACATTAAAGGTTAAGTGTGAAAGTGACTTTATTTTAGCTATTGTAATAGTTTTTTAGGTTTATAATTTTAAGTATCAGATCTTTAACTAAAATGGTGGATTTCAAAGACGTTGCTTAGACATAAAAGATGATATTGTTAAAAATAAAATACCGCACGAAAAGGGAATGCGAAATTTATACTTATAAACAGTAAATTTCATCTTTCATTACTTAATTTCAGTGAACTAATCCATTTCTATTGTAAGCATTTTATACTTGTCTTTAGCTCTCCATTGAAAAAACATCGTGCTGAAATATGGATAAGTTATTTGAACACTTAAACGTAAGGAACTTAATTCTTTAATTCTTAAGTAAGAAAAGTTAGATTATGTACGACAAGATTGTTTAAAATTATGAAAATATCTGTGTAAATTATTTATATTTTTCTATTAGTGTACTTTTCTCGCATTTTTGTTGTTTACTGTTTCAATTAAAAATTGCTACCTCTTTAGAATTTCAGTGTGAAATACTACCTACTTATTTGTCCATTGAAAATTTTTTTGTCTATTACAAGTAAACCTACAAATCTTCATTTCAAAATTGAAATAAAAATAAGCTAAAAAGTTTTTTTCTGAGTTGAGTAAGTCCAACATAATAATCCATACTAAAAAATTGAATTTACTTTAGTTTTTATACAAATCTAAACATAAAGCTTTATATTACAAAAGAATTGGAATAAGTGAAATATTGCTTAATTTTGTCCAAAAAAATATAATAAAAATTTATCCTTGCTTAGTCTGAAAATACTTTTGCAATGCAATTTTTAAATTTATTCATGAAATGTGGAAATTATTTTCATTTTTAGAAGCCGAAGTTAGAACTTAAAATTGCATGAAATTATGTCTATGTAATTGAGATAGCATAATGAGAATAATCGGGGCAAAAACAGAGTTCCGATTGTGAATAATTTCACAAGAGCGAAACGGTAAGGTGGGGAAAGTCTTTGAAGAGTAAAATGTGCAAAGAGGGGAGGTATATATACCAGCTTTGATTCTCTTACGAAAATTATAGAGATTCTCAGCGCTGAACTAAAATCCTCTGATTACTAAAGTTAAAATTATAATTGCAGTTATAGGAACAAAAGCTTGCAGAAATTTAAATTTCGTTGGGGTATTCGAAGTTCGGTATAAAAATCTGCAAGTCATATATTTTTAAATTGACATTTCAACAAATCTTACTGAAAATAAATCTTTTTATTTGAAATTTAATCTTTTTGGTCATTTTATTTTATCAATTGCGAAGTGATGTGCTTTAAAGTATCTGCACATGAAATGGGTAGTGTTATTATATCGTAATTGTAACAAAATTTACATGAAATGCTTACAACTAAAGCAAAATTTCCCTTTGTGTGTTATGTGGATTTGGCCACTTCTATTGGCCAAAGTGTGTGGCCATACACTTATGGTAATCGAATCATACGACACAGTTCACCAGTTGCTTTAGCTGTCACTTGTTCGCAAGTTTCCTACGAGCGGCTAGAGCGGCAGAGAGTAGGGGTGGGTCTTGTCACAGAAATTGGGAAACATGCAGGGTGAGAGAAAGTAAATAGAAATGGAAAAGACATTAATGGGGGAGCGAGCCATCGACCACGAATGCACGTACAATATAACACAGAAGGGATAAATCATAAGTAGTTCTTTTAAAAACAATTTTTAAGTAATAGTTATTTAAAAGTAAGATTATGTCTTGTTTGCATTCGCTTTTCGAAGGAAAAGCTACTGAATTTACTAGGAATTATTAAGTGAAATTTTTACAATATAATTTATTCTGAATAAAATTGATTATTTGAAATTTGAACTTCTTAAATACTTTGTTTCATAATTTATATAAATAAAATTTATTTTACTTGAGTTAAGTGTGAAATTTTCTTAAGTAGAAGCTCAGTTGCGCTAAGGTATACTTAAGACTCTACTATGAAATCAGACGTAAATGATTATAGGACTACAACTGGTGTTATCCAACAAAATTCACAATGGCTAAAACATCAAACTAGTCAATAATATGACGTAAGTATGCACTGAACTAATGCTTTTTGTTCAGCTTCTAGTTTTAAAAAGTTACAAATTGCGGTTTTGTGAAAGGTATCAATTTCAAACAAATAATTTGTAAGTATTTTTGAGTGGAGGCCACATTTTCAACGCATCGATTTTATATCAGCATGGCATATACTGAATTGTATTTAAAATTTTTTTTAGCTATTAATAAGACAACTGGGTCGAAAACATGACTAAAAAGGAACACAGATATTAGATAGATATATTATTTTTTTGAATTTAAGGACTGCTTGGGATTCTCTCAAGCTAGTAGTAGGCTATCAGGCACAGATTAACATTTATCTGAATTTATGAAGCAATGATTTAATACTGCTCAAGGCTGTGGATTTAATGAAAACCAGTTCAAGTTACTTTTGATTGTTCGACTATTTGAATTTATGCATGGAACAATATTTGAATTTTATATAGCTAATATTAAAACTGAGATAGTTACCTGAAATCCTACAACTACAACTTGAGAAACTACTACAACTTGAGAATTTGCTTTATTTATTAAATTGAATGTGTTATTAACAAGTTATATATTAAACTAAAAATTTGTATAGAAAGTTGTTAGTAGACATAGAATATAACTATAAGTTGCAAAAATAGCTGAAAAATTTCTGGAAGTAAAATATTCCGATATTAATTATTCGATTCTATTTGAAAAATTTTACATTTGCAGCTTACTAAAATAACTTTGTTACCAATAAGTATAAATACCTAAAACATTAAATGGATTTGTAGTAACGTAAATGATTAGAATTTTCTTGCATTATTAAATGTAACATATTGGGAAACTAATTATTTGCCTGCACGCGTCTCTTATCTTTTAAGTCAAGTCAATACTTTTGAATTGTTCTTTTTTTGATCATATGTATAGTATAGGACCTTATGTCCACTCTTTATGTTATATAGCTTTGTTTTATTTCTTCTTTGATTGTTTTTAGCATTTCTTAGATAAATTCTTTTAACACGTTTGTCGAGGCAATAGTTGCACGTTTTCGATTCACGTCGACACCAAATTTACCTATTCGATCAGAAATATCTTCAAGTAAGTCACTATGATTTCATGAGTGCCTATATATATATATATATATATTTATTTGTTTAAAATTGAATCCTGCTATGGTTGCATACAAAGACTACGATGAACAAATTTAATTGCTTTCTCGCCAAGAGTTTGTTATCGGTATACTGCTTTAACTTATTCTATGGACTCTCTATAGAATTCTGTTGAACCAGGGAAAGAACACTGTAGATGTGTTATTCTTTTACTTTTCTAAAAGTTGGTTTCCTACCCGATAAGTGGTTTCAGCTTCACTGATTTTCAATAAAGATAGCCCAAGGAGGTGTCAAAAGGTTTTTTTACAGAACTGGTAGAAAGCTTGTTTTTTATTTTTATATAAATTGTTAGCATACATTATTTGTTATCAACTTTATAAAGGACATCTTAAAATATTTCAATTAATTTAATTTTCTTTTTATTGATGTTTATCGGAATATTCTGTAACATGAAAATTATCAAAGGCATGCATTGGTTTTGTTTATCATGTTTCTTTTTCCATCATGAAATGAAGTCATCATTGGAATGAAACCAATTTAACACGGCGTACTACAAACTTTTAATACTAAAATCTAATTAGTTGAAAAGGTAGCATGTTAACTGACACTAACCCTTTCTAATCCACTTGAAATTTTAAACTTGTACTTTCATATATCAAAGAATCACGCGATTTTATTTTCAAAGATCATATTTATTATGGATATATTTGAAGTAATATGATTATAGCTTTGCATACGGTTATCCTTTAGCAAGCGAGATGTTTTTAGCTAAAAACTTTTGTTCTTTATTTCAACAATCAATGTTTATAGAGTTTTGACTATTACAAAAAGTACTCTAATCTTACTAACATAAGCTTAGAGAGAGTTGAAACTCTTTTCTACTTTATCGGTTTCCCTAGTAAACAGTTCAAAGAGGATGAATTGAGGCTAAAAATTTCGCCTAGGGATAAATATAAAACCTTTTATCTTGAAATTAGAATTGATTTTTTCTTTGTGCTTATAGTATTTTGAGTATAAATTATTTATTTTCAGACTTAAGCTCAAAGTATGAAAGTGGTAGCCATATAAAACTAATTAAATGTTGACGACTTTTTCTCTTTTTACCTTGAAAAACCTGATTCGCTTTATTTTTCTTTTTGTTCTTAAATATGACTGATATCTTTCTTTCTTTGTATTTGCTTTTTACTAATATATTTACATCCATTTTTCTATTTTCCTTCGAGTAGTACACATCAGTGCTTTACCATGTGATTTGTATTTAATCATCTCTAAGAAGATTCAATACTCACAAGCTTTTTCTAGCCTTGAGATATCATTGCTTAGCAGTAACTTTTTTCCAAGGATTTTTCTTGTCGTAGTCGACTTACCACTGTTAAGTTTTTGTGTAATTAAATAACTTTAAAGATAGGGTAAAACTTGTTTTAATATAGAGGTTTCCCTTTTTCAAATTCCAAAAATATTTAACTTAAATGTGTTAATAAGAAGTGTCAACTATATGAATTCTTTGAATTTAACTTAAGTTGCGTATTCTCTGCAAAATAAAATATATAAGAGGCTATAATTATTATAAAATCTATAATCATATTTTCACTTGATACGACACATTTACTTGGGTGATATATTTCTTAGAATGTTCAGTTTACCACTAGAAATACTTCTTTGTTGTTTATATCCTTGAATTGAACTTATGATTGTTAGCAAAGAAAACCTGTCCTTACTAGATATTCTTCAAATATTTAAGTATACTTGTGATATAGCTGAATTGTGACCAGCCAAATGGAATTTTCAAAAATACCATACAATATCTGAATTACTAAAAGCAAGGAGCTAAAGTATAATTGAATGACTGTAAAATAGCAGACAAGTACTTTATAGTTATTTATTCTTTTCTTCTATATATAGAATGTCATCAGTAGCAGTGAAAAGAAATTTAATATAGTTCAATGAGCGTTCTGGTATTCGCTTAAAGAAAATCTGCCGCCCTCATTGTATTCTTTGGAATTTAAGGCTATCTAAAGGGGGATAGTAATCATTTAAGGATATGCTGTTGCTTTGAAAAGTTTTAAAGAAAATAAAAAAGATTATTATAAAAATCAAAACAAAAAAGGTTTCATTAGTTTGAAACTGATTTATAAAAGTCAAATCTTACATGCATAGCTAACTAAATAGGCAATAAGATGTGAAATATGCAATCCCTCAGGGAAAACTAGTTCAAATTTTCTTATAATAAATGCTGAGTATGAACTGCTGTTAAGTATATGATTAAGGCTTTTTTTATTTTTCAAATTCTAAACAATTTGATATTTTTTTTTGTATAATATTATTTGAAGGAATGAAAGTTGTATACAATAAACTGGAAGGTGTGGTCTAAATTCAGTGATAGAAAATTTTACGAGTTTTTAGCAAAAAATATGATTGTTATAGTTATTTTTATTTAATGCTTTTAATCAATATTTTCTTACACTTATTTTCAATAGCCTCTTTGAATCTATTCTTTCAGGTAAACATTTCTATTGCGTACATAGCATCAGTTTATGTCAAATTTAAAATAATTAAAGTATTTTTCTTGATTACAAATGCCTTTATCTATTTGTTAATTTCATGATTAGAAGCATTTCTAGCTATACAATTGTGGGGTGGTAGATGTTGACGAAAATAACTATAAACATTTTTCCGTCAATAAACTGCAAATCAAAAGCAAGGTTTATCATGGCATTTTTTTGAAATAAAGGATAACATCGTTTATCCATTTGAAGTCACCACAATAAGTCATGAGCATTTGAAGTGATTTTTACTAACTGAAAGCAAAAATCAATGCTAGCGCTCTATTCACCACCCAACACGCAGTACAGATATGCTAAGCAGGATCATTTTCTTGTAGGCTTGAACGTTTAGTTTCTAAAACTCTCTGGTGCCTAAACAGTAAAAGGCTGAGTTTTTATATACCTTTGAAGAGTTCTTCTTGGAACAATAAATTGTACTTTACATACTTACTAGGCACTGTATTTATCTTTAATTAAAATATCTCTATTCCTTGTAAAAGTGCAGGCAGCCTTTTTAATTATTATAGGTCACAAATATCAGATTGTGAACCTACTTGGAACACTACAACTTGGGTTTTCTTTTTAAATAGAAAAGCTGCCCATTAACTTATTATGAATTTTTTAAAGTATTCATCCAAAAATTCATAAATTACGGTCTGCGGTACTTATGGTATGGAAATAATTCCGCTGTAAATTGTAATATTTAGAACGAACCCGTTAGAAGTCTATAGTTCATATATATTCATTCTATTTTTAACTTTAGTTGCTAGAATATTTCCTTTTTATGTGAATAAAAACTTTTAATAATAATAAGCTCTTATAAATTTATAAGTTCATAGTAGAATAATAAACGTTTTGAATGTCATAAAGTACATAAATCTATGTATATCTGACCATGAAAATGAGTTTTTTGTCATCTTTTTCACCTATTTTTGGTGTAGTTTTTCCAAATGAGGGATAAATATAGAGTAAGTATATTTGTGCTTTAAATGCCTTAATGATAAAAAATAAAAGAAAAATTATCATTTGTATTCAGAATATCTTTATAAGGCTCCATGTCTTCATTAATGGATTAAATTATAAATCTATTCTTCATTTGTAGTTTCTTGCAAAAATTCAACATTTTGTTGAGAGACATGATATAATAACACCTATGAATTGTAGTAAGAAATGCATAGTTTACATATTTCTAGCTTCCTAAATAGCAATAAATAATTTCGCTTACAAAATGTATTCGGCTTTAATTTGAAGTAATTGCCTGTTGTTGACAATTGCTCTGTAAAATTGACCTTTTTAATTTTTGTATAAACTCCAAATAAACTAATAATTTTTTATTTTATAATTATAAATTTTCATTAAAACACAGCATGCCTTAGTAAATTATCCAAAAACGGTTATCACATGTATTATAATATATTACTTTTTGATCAATAATATTTTTGATCAAGATATCCAACCACTGACATTTAACTAATTTCAATTATTTATATATTATACATTGCTATTGTAAAAAAACTCTTCTTATGCTGTTTTGAACTGAGGAAAATGATACCAATTGAAAAAATGATTATCAACACAAAAATAAAACAAAAGAACGAAACTTTTATTCCTAAAATTCTTGACCGTATTGAAATTATAAGTGCATTTAATGAAGGTTTTAAATATCGTGCCTACATGTGTAATAAATTTCAAATATTTAATGTATTTGAAGCAAAAGTTTGCTAAGTTTTGTAAATTAATAAGTTTATTACTAATAATTTTGTACATAGAAATACATATGTAAAAAAAGAAAAAGTCATGAAAAACTCTCACCTTCTATAAAACTCTTTTGACAGAAAAAAAGCCTGATATACTTGAATAAAAATTTGCTAAAACTTTTAATACATATTCTCCCATAAATTGTAAAGAGCCTTAGAAATATAATTATAACTTTTTTAGGCTCTTACAAGAACATAATTAATTTTTATGGTAATTGATTATTAAAATTTATTTTGTTTTCATAGTCCTAAGTAAAGATTATTTTTACATGAATTAAAAATAAAGGCAAAATAGTTGGCTCACAATGTACATAAAAATAGAATCTGAACAAAAAGACTCTCCCACAATTACTTAAGCCATTAAATTGACGATCTTGAATATGTATAACCACACATCATCTTTGTTTGCTCTATTACAATATTCTCATGAGGTATAAATTATTCAATTCTAATTTGACAGAAGTCTATAATTTTTGTTAAAGGTGAGATTGAATCTAATTTTCAAAGCACTGTTAGTTTATATAAAGAAACAATTCTAACCATATCTTTCATATACATATAAATGACTTTACCATTAAATATAAATGTAATAGGTGATGTCTTCAAGTTCACATAAAACTTAAATCTAACTACGATAGAAACCGATAAGCTAATTTAGATTTAGTAACTAGAAAAACTCACATTCGATTCCTGATAAAATCTTTAAGAAAATTCATTCGTGAAAAGAGGAAAAGTGAAACATGCTACCCATTATAAATTGTATAAAATTCCGTTTTTATGGAATAGAAACGAAGGTCACGATGAACGTAGCTCAAAAGGCTAGGAGTATAATTAAAAAATTCACAGGTAAAGTAGAGGAAGTTGAATAGTAACGTTGGTAATTGCTTGCTTAGATCAATTACAACTGTACCATTTTCTTGATAATAGATTAGTATAAACATACCAAGCACAAATGAAAAGATGACTGAAAATTTTTTTATGAGTATTTTTTAACTAAAAAGATCTTTTACCAAAAGAGATCCGACATTTAAGAACTACTAGGAAGCTAAATATAAGCTGATTAAATTGCCTTAAAGAAAATCTTATCGCAAGTGTATGACCTCTAGTTATGTGGGAGTTAACGCTTGGAAGCACATAAGAGATATTTATCTTCATTTTTACATTCAAAAATAATTTTATTTTAGGTTTGCTCTATTGGTGGTACAAACAATTACACAAATCATTGTTGCCTATTGTTTTGGTCATAAAATTTTCGATATAATATGTTTGTCTCAACTGTAAAATTTTTTAAGTTTAAATCAGGCTTTTTTTTGTGGTGTTTAATATGGGCAAAAGTATTTCTAGAAAGTTTATCCTGTATGTTTCTTTACTATAGAAATTTGCTAAGCTGAACTAAATATTTTAGGCCTCGTAATAGATTTAAAAAAATCTAAGTTTTATTTATTCTTTCCTAGTAATTTGAATAGTTGCATCCACCGTATGGTTTCAATGCTATTTAATTTACTCGACAAGAAAAATGCACCTCAAAATAAAAATATTTTCTAGACCTACTTTGGGTCGCTGAATCCGAAAATGATAACAGCTTTTATTTTCAAAGAAGCGTTTTCGAGATATTTCCAAAAAATGCGTTTTTGGGTGTATTTTCCTTTATTGGCCTATATCTCAGAAAATAATTCTTTGATTATCTCAAAATGGCTTGTTTTAAAAAGTTATCATATTTTTCTTTCATTTAATATATAAAACATGCTAATCAATTAATATATAGCGAAGTTAAAGGAAATCAAACTTAAAAAAGAGTGATTTTTTTCACTTCTCTTAAAAATGACCTATTTTTGCTTGCTTCGTTTTGCTTCAAGAAAATTATAAACTAAAGTTTTTAAGACTTTAGATAAAAGAAAAAATTGTTACAAACATTGTAAAAACAAAACCCTTAAGATCGAAAGAAAAATAAAAAAGCTATAGATCCTTAAGTGGGGACGGAGTTTTTTCATTTTTCAGGTCTGCTACGGACGCTCACAAAATTCTGCGAATTTAAAAAATGAAGTTAGCTCATGGAAATTGAAAAATAAATTAAATGATTCAATGTTACGTAATTTTTTACAATTTGTGTACATAAAAGTGTGGAATAAATAAAAACGGTTATCATTTTCGGAATCAGCGACCTAAAATTAGTTTCCAAAAAATTTTTATTTTGAGGTACATTAAATTAGCCCAAAATTTGTAGACTAGTGTTATCATTGAATAGCTATTAAGTAGCTATTGTCATTTAATTATATTATTAAGTATTATAGCATTAGGGCAGGGGTTCTTAAACTTTTTTCATTCACGACCACGACGACCTCCTTGTAGTATGGTCTTCCATAGCACGACAAAATATTTTTCATTAACGGTTATAAATTTTTAAAAGGATTTTTTTTCTTTATTTAAAGATTTATACAGTCTTTCAAAATATTCTTTTGGTTTATTGACATACGAAACATGTTTTGATTCAATATGTCTTTTTAATTTTGATAGTTTCATACTCTCTGGAGCCAATAATTCATTGCATATCAAACAAAGAGGTTGTTCATTACCCTTACAATTTTGAAATGTAAAGCCAAATTGAAGAAAAGACTCATCATATTTAACTTTTCGCACATTAGATGCTTTTATTTCAATATTTTGTCCTGCCTGAGGAGAGTTTGTAGCATTATCATCTGTGTCATTACCATTTTTATTTAAGTCCAGCCATGGCCAAAAATTATTTTGATCCTAAAATACAATAAATATATAAAAATAACATATTGCATATATATAAATGATTTATTAATTACCGAATAAATAAAGAAAACTAAAATCTCGTTACGGCAGAATACTACACTAGTTCACATTAAGTTGGGCACCCACTTAGTGCGCATATCTCCACGGGTAAATTTTTTGCGTCATAGATTCAAGCTATTTCTTAAATTCTGTTCCCACTCAAATCTGGATATTTCAGCGTGAAATTCATGTGTACATACACTTTGTGGTTATTGTTTTTTTTGCTTTAGCAATGCCTTTCCGTTTGCAAAAATATATTTTCACTATTTACATTTTGTTGTTGTTGTAAAACTTCCTAGCGGTGAATTTCTCCTCCATCAGTGACAAAAAGAAACCAAGTGGTCACCGAACACTGATAATCTATAAGTTCCACGCACTGATGACATTTCAATACGAAATGAGTATAGAAATGTCCGCAGTCCGTTGGGTGTGTGCGTGCATTTCGGTTTTATATATAGGGGGTATTCACATTGAGGCTTGTAACATTTCGGAAATGTTCCCCTACAATTCTCAGTCCACTAAAATATGTGAATATGTGTTGGAAAATATTACAGAAAACATGTGTATATAAATGTGTATTAGTAAGATACCAAGCATGATAGTGCGTTTTCACTGACCGTATGTACTAATTTAGTACATATATGTACTAGGTACATATGGAATTTTGTATGAGAAATTCCTAGTACATTCGCGATTAGTACTAACCTAAATCTAGTTCTATTTTCCTAGTACATAGCTTATGTACTAGGTAACTCATGGCAGTACCGAGGGGAAATTTTGAGCAATTTTTCGAACTCTCTCCTTCGGGAATAGTTTGACAGTGATTTAATGTGAAAGTTAGGTTAAGTTTTATTCTTTTATTGGATAAACGTAAGAACATTTTTATATTAATTAGTTTAATTCTAATGTTTTGTTTGTGTTGCAGCTATAATATAGATCTAAATATATTTTTTACATGATCTTAGCGTCACTAAAGGTTCTTTGCACCTAAAATGAAAAATATTTATTAATATCTTCTCATTATCTAATAATATAATTACTCACATCAGACCATGTTTTTTTAGTCTCCAGCAGAACTAAGTTTTGTAGGTTTCTTGTACGGCATTGCACCAGTAAAGAAATTTCATCATCATCCGAGTCATCTGACAGTAAACAACTCCAAATGATACCACGTGCTTCCATTGGATCAGTCGTCCTGGTCTATAAAATATTACTTTAATGATTAAATCACGTTTAAATAATTCGTGACATGTTCACTTTTGATTATAATATAAATAAGTTGGAGTATTACTTACACTTCTCAAGAAATTAAATCCTCCAATTATTTCCAAAATTAACAAATTGACAAAATTAACACGATTCACAACAAAATTAATTCAAGCACAAAAATAACCAAGAAAACCAAATGTCAAATTAGTACCAATCAAATTAGAACTACGTTTCAGTGAAAACACTTCTTTTTATATATGGAGAAAATGTTAGTACTAATGTCTAGTACATACAGTCAGTGAAAACGCACTATGAGGCAGAAATATTTCTGCCTCAGTAAGGGGTAAAAGCTATTTCGAAATTTGCAAAACTCCGTCTTACCTTTCACCTCCGCTTACCCTGAAATTAAATGTTACCGGACTCAATGTGAATACCCTGATAGGCTGGCATTTCTAAAGGGGTTAATATATATTTTTTTCTCTGTCACACTTACTGCAAATTAAATTGAGGGTTTTAAAATAGGAATAAAGGGAATAGAAGCTCATATTTATATAAGTATATTTATTTTTCTTTAACACATAAATTAAATAAATTATTCAATTAAATATAAATTATTTGATTTTTTTAAACATTAAAACACTACACAAAATACACTAGAAACTACGTAATTTTCACAAACTAAACAAAACACTAACAATGTCAAAGAGTGTACGTGAACATTGAGAGTTGAGCAGAAATTTTCTAAGTCTTTATAAGAATATTTCGTAAGCAAAACTCTATACATTTGAACAGGGGACAAGCAAGACATATGGTCACTAATCCACGTTTAAGGGGAAATTCACTGCTGGGTTTGTTTTGATTTTGGCAAAACAGGCAAGGGCATTCTTTTTTTGGTTTAAAAGAAGGTGAATTTACACACATTTAGAGATAAAAAAATTAAAAAGAAAGTAAAAAAATAGAAAAGTTTTAGGAAGGTGTGTGAGTGTGACTCGGCACAAATACACATCTACATATTATAACATCGTGTATTTAAATATTTGACATTAAAATCTCTCGCGACCCTAAAATTTTGCTACGCGACCCCATTTGGGGAAAATAAATATTCATTAAATAATAAATGGAAGTTATAATTAATTGTAGTCAAAAGTAATAAAGTTTTGTAAATTAATTTTGTAAAAACCATTATTTATCCTTCTCTTCCCCGGTCAACGGCATTCAAAATTATTTGTCTTTTCTTAGTTCATTAATTATATGAAATGATCATAAATAAAAGTTTATCTTTTTAATGTTATATTTATTGTATCCTTTTTAGTCATATTTATTCTCTACTTTATATATTTTTGATATAGTAACCATAAAAGGGTTATTGCATATTATAGCGCAATTCTCGCCAAGTATGCATGCGAGTAGAAGTGGGAGTGGGTTGAATATTGTACAGCAATTTTGCATTTAGCCCCATGATGCCATTGCATTTGTGATTAAATTAGGGGAGAGCTCAACCGCAAGATTTGTCTACTTTCATGACTGTAATCAGAAAATCAGAAGGTTTTTAGCAAATTTTTAATACAGTAGTTTCAAACCTTAATAGCTCGGTGTGAGATTGCGAGTGAGATTGCAATCGCAAGACTTTCCTATATTGGTGTCCAGAACTGAGAATTGGTTAATTTTTGATAAAATTAATTGGACCAGTGTAATGGAATTCACATATTCTATTTTTTTAAAAAACTAATTTTTTATATATTCTTTCACTATGGCAGCTCATTTTTTTTATTATTATAAGCCATGCCCACTTTTATTTATACTTATAAATATATTAAAAATACATATTATTATAATTAAACTATAGCAATTAATAAAGTGGTCATAGTATTAGTATTATATTCTGGGCGTAATTTGTTCTACATAAAAATTTTTCATTAATTAAAAAGTATGTATAATAGTTCATTAACTCTAAGTCATAATGTTCTACATTATGAAATTGCTAATTCTACAATTTTATAACGTCGAGCATTGGCATGGGAATTACTGTCTCAGCAGTAATTACTCATCAATGAACTACTAGCATGGGAATTGCAATCTCATGCCATAAATCCCTTCAATATATATTAGTAGAAATATTGTTATAGAAAGTACTCAAGGGTCATTAGTTATTAGAAGCTCCATTAAGTTAGAGCTTAAGTTAATTAAAGCTCCATTTAGATTGAGCTTATGTGAATAAAGAAAATATAATTAATAAATCTTCTTGTTAAAGAGAAACCATCTTTTCTTTCTTTAAGCTAGGCTTGTGGCCTTTCTGGCCATACCAAATTCTATCTAAACCTTTAATTTTTGATATTTAACATGAGCAGCAACCGTTTACTTTGTCCGCATCGACACACGTCGGCCTGCTCAGGCATCTAACAATAAGAAAGGATTATTACACCAGATTATAATCTAAGACAAGCAGTTTATATAAAAAAATTAAGGTAAATAGGCCATTGGGAAGTCCTTCAAACATAGATCACAAGCCACAAAAAAGCAAGTTAAAACAAAGTCAAAAAAATATATATAAATAAAAATAATTTTAGGAAATCATTTTCCTTACCACGTAAATATTTTTATGTAATTTACTAGAAACATGTTGAAATTATTTTTTCTCAGGGTATATTTTTCATTAACGACTGACATTGTATAGAAGCGTATGCAAAAGGAGTGGAAAGAATTAACTTCAATCGAAGGCTCACAATTTCGAATTTTTGTCAAAATGGTCTATATCTTTGCCAATGGCTACCTCTTTGTAGCCATTGTGGATACCACTTTAAGCCTTGCACACACCGAATATGCAGGTACTGAAGCCATTATTTTTGCTTAACGGGTTAAATCAAATTCTGACTGAAAAATTGTTTTTAAGAAATGTTTTAAATTCCTTTGAAAGCTAAAAAAAAGAATATAATAACTATGAATATTTGATTTATAATTAAATTTAATCTGTTGTGGTTGTGCATTTAGACCTCCCACCCGCTCCTAAATCTGGGGCTGTAAGAATTATAAACAATAATAGAAAAAAAATGAATAATTAAAATAGAAATATAACAGTAAACAGTAAACAGTTAAAAATTACCAAAAATTAAGAAAAACTAGCAACCATTAAAACAAGTCCAACCTATTTCTTTGAAATCTAGTCTCTTTTTGAAAATTCAAGTTCTTTTAAGACATCATACCCAGACAATTTACGTATTGCACAGTTGACACAAAATAGCATTTATTGAGAATACTAGCTACAAATTTCGTTTTTAAATTTTGGGAGAATATTCTAGGCATATTTTATTAATAAATATGCCAAAAAAAACTGTTTTTTTTTTTAATTTTGAACCCGCCTAACATGATAGGCACACAGCGCTCTTATACAATATTATTTTATTGCAATAAAGTGTAAGTCATGCTAAATCAGCTGGTTTCATTTTGTACATTATACATTATATAAGTTGTGAGTGGAATAAAGTAAACCATTTTGAGATTTTTACCATATTTAAAAAATGAATCGTTATTTGTGGAAATATAAAGTGTTGCATTTTGCAAATTATACAATATTTTACTCAAATAAAATGTAAACCCTCATATAAATAGGTTACGTTTGTGTATAATAAGTAAAATATTGTATAAGAGTGTAAATATTACGCTGGAGAATCTAATTTTATTCTATTACGTAAAAATTTCAGAGGATGTGTAAATACATAAAAGTTCTTTATGCACATACACACTCCGTAATAAAATTTTATTATAATATTTTTCTGTGTGCCTACCATATTACGCTTGTTTTCTAAACACTATACAAAATTTTAGCAAAATCTGTCAACCAGTATGTTTACAACAGCTGTCAATATCGTTCGAACATAAAACTCATCTAAGATTTTTTGTTTAATTTCATTTTTGTCGAATTTATATTCAAATTTTATGCACTTAATTTTATTTAACTCTAAGAAAGTATAAAATTTTGGTCTTTGCTTAAGTAAAAATAGAAATTGGAATTTTAAGACAAAGTGAAAAATTGCAGAAGATAAAAAAAATTGAACCTTATCAAATTTTAGATAAAAAATTTTAAAATTTAGTATTTTAAGTGATAATTTAAAAATAGAAGATTTCTTAAAACACTCACAATTTGGGTTCAATAAGCTCTAATCAAGGCTTAAAATTTGAGAAATTGATAACACAAGAATTCAGTTTACTTGATTATTGGAATTCTTCATGTATCCACAAATTATTATTTTCTTTGCTGTAGCGGTTTTAATTGTAACAGCACAAAGATATCAACAAAATGGTCTATTGAAATTAGAAATCGTTGGAGGAGTACATAAAGATATATCGCATGCTCCTTGGCATGCAGCGATTGAACGTGAAAAATTTCCTACATGGCTGTATGGTAAAAATTTTAGTGGAGGTTCAATAATTTCAAAAAGGGTCGTTCTAACGGCAGCACACTGTATTGAAAATTCGAAATCAATGAATATAATTGTTCGTGTTGAATCCAATTTTAAATTAAATGGTGGTCAAACTTATGAACCTCATTCCTTAGGAATCCATCCAAAATATAATGCAGAACTAAATATAAGACTTGGAGACTCAAGATTTGATATTGGAATAATTTGGCTCAATAAAGATATTATCATTGGTTCCAGTGTTGATTTTATTTCAATTCCGGGTCTGGATTATAATATTTCAAATAATGCTGTAAGACAAGTATGTGGATTTGGAAATAGGGGTTATAGAATGTCATCATCTGAAAATTTTCATTGTGTAAACTTAACAATTGAGCCTTGCACAAGTCAAAATGGGATAATATGTGCTGGTAATGGTAACGGGAATATATGTTTTGGTGATTCTGGTAGTGGTTTGGTTATCGGAAATATTTTAATTGGGATGGCATCTTGAAGTTGATGGCCGTGTTTATCTAATACAGGGTCATGCCTTAAGTATTCATATCTATCCTCACTAGTCCTAAAGATTTTGTCAGAAGCCTTGGATATACAAGATACGTCCATATAAGTGGAAAATTGTGAAGTAGTTGAAGAGTTGCTTTGTTTTGGTATATTACTTCTTCGACCCGTTGTATATTCAGGTCTACATGCAGCTCCTCGTTTGTCACGTATCTGTACACATTTAAGATGAGGCGAAGAACCTTATTCTGACTTCTTTGAATTATTGCTCGGTTCGACTTTCTGGTGCAACCCCAGAGTTGGATTCCATAGGTCCATATTGCTTTAATGATTGTTAAGTATATTGTTCTTTTGTAACTGAGGTTCAATTTGGAGTACTTCCCTATGAGCCAGTAGATTTTGTATGTTAATTGTTTTATCTGCTTAGCTTTTGGTTTTACGTGATGTTTCCAGTTTAGCCTTTTATCCAAGTGTAGCCCAAGGTATTTAGCTGAGTCGGCTTGTGGGATTTTTTCACCATTCAGATATGTGAACATGCCCGCATCGGTTTTGCCCAGAGAGTATGTTACATGTATTAATTTGCCTCTGTTTAGTTTTATTTTCCAGTCTTTTTTCCATTTGCTGACTTTGCTAAGAATTAGTTGAAGCTTTTCAGTTGCCTTTACTTGAGATTTGTCCGTTGCAAGTATTGCAGTGTCGTTTGCAAAGGTGCCTTTAGCAATCTTTAGCATTTGGTTGTCTTTTGATAACGTTTAACCAATTATTTCCTCTAAAGTAATGTCAAAAGCTCATTGGTGTGTCCCACACATCAGTGTGCCAAGTAACTGATTTTTTTGAAGTGTGTTCAAAGGTTCAAAAATTTGTGATTATATTAGTAACATTCTTTCTAACGGACAACAAAAAGAACTTAGTTTCTAATACTATTTCAAAAAATTCTGTTTCAAAATAAAATAATAATGCAACTTACTTCAATATCTTTTTGGAAATTTCCATCGTTAATTTGACCCTTTTTTTTATCCAATCAAGTTCAAATAAATTTTGTTGTGTTGGGAGTGCATGACAATTGATGTTTACACAGTTGGTTCAAATATTATTTTTACGGTTAGCTCATAATGTCCAATATCTTTTACAAATTTTCAGTCGTTAAAAAACCCCTTTTTAGACATCCAATCAAGTTCAAATAAATTTTGTTGTGTTGGGAGTGCATGACAATTGATGCTAATACAGTTAGTTCAAATATTAATTCATTAATTATATTTAATAAACTAATTTTAATTTTATATGAGATAAAAACTTCAGAAAACTGACTACAATGAATTACGAATTCTGAATTCAGAAAAAAGAAAAAACAATCTCAGGTAGGAATATACTTTAAAAAATTTCTTTTTATATTACTTGTTTTAATGTAAAAACCGTAAAAAAAATTCAGGTAAATCAAAAATTTGTCGGCCAATTCGAGTATAAATTTAATTTGAGATAGATATAAAAACAGATTTTTTGTATTCTTTTAAATCTGAGCCCAAAGTTTGTGACTTAGATCCTTGCTTACTAATTCGTTATAATAGATAAAATAAAAAAAGAACAAGGAATACTTATGTGAGTGACAAAATAATTGTTCTGAAATTTCATTTTAACAGAAAAATTTTAAAGTTAAATACTGTCAAAACTATTTTGAAACTTAAAAATACAATTGGAGACGGTATAAAAAATAGATTTGGCTAGCCAAATTGATGCTGATTTTGCTGGAGATAGTGAAAAGAGAATGCTTTTCCTGTTGATTCTAGTTTCATTAAAAACTATTCAATTGAATGTAAGTGTATTTTAAGCCTATTATATAGGCTTAGTATTAACTTTATTAGTTCTCACATAACACTAACTAACTAACGCTTCTAATAATAATTTCACTAAATACATATTTATTATGGATATGAAATACTACTAGTGATTACATGCTTTTTTTGTTTTTTGATTTTGAATCTCATACCTTTTTAATGGACTAAAAGTACGAACACTTCGTGTTGTGAAATTAGTTTTTGATGAATGTTCTTCATGTTTCGCATCTAGTTCTGTTAGATAATTACCAGAGTCTTGCGAGTATTGATCAACTTATCAACTTATCAATAATACAGTTACTAGCTCATTCTTTTCACTATCACATCCGACTATATCTGCATTCAATAATATATCACCTGATTTATATTAATTATTTGTACTCCTAACAATAAAATATCTATTTCTTCGAAAATGATTTTAAAAATTGTCAACAATTATATAGGATCGATTAGTGACATTTTTCACAATTTCGCTATATGCCATTCTTTTCCATTTTAAAGAATCTAGCTTTAAAATTTTATTTTATCTATCTAAAATTTTGTTTAATATGAGGATTTTATTTAAATGAAAGTAATCTTTTATTTTTTTTATCACTAAATATTCCCACAAGAACTCCAAAGTATTCATTTTAATAACAAATCGTATTACAGTTTTTTAAGAATGAATATACATTGTACCCAGTTGGATACAACAAAACAGCTAATAAAATATAGTGGACTTCAGATTTCACCACAAAGTAATAAATTCTTAGTAGACTTTAACTGCTCTTGTAATTACATTAAATATAACTGATGTAAAAATTAAATCAGTTTATACAGAAAATCACCGGAAATATTAAAGGAAGTACACGTATCAAATTCATGCCATTAGAGAAAGCCTAAAAATCTGAACACTGGATAAAATAATTAACTCGTTTAATAAATGTTATGATTGCCTTTCTTAAAAAAGAACTGCTTTAAATTAAAAGGGAAAATTATTAAATCCATTCATGTGTAAAGTATGACTGAAAAGTTTTATAATTCAAAAGCCCTTTTGTTTTTTTTCTGTACTTCTCTTGTATTCTAAAGCTTTGTCCAAGATTACCTTTTAGCGCATAACTTGCTAAAACTCTTGTAATTGTAGGTTAGATCATGGACCTTTGGGTTAAGCATATGTTTTCAACAGTTTCATAAATTTGATTTGCTCTCAATGCTCTCTTTAGTGAGCCTAAAGTGAAAATGGTTTTTGTAGCTTGTTTTATGTATAACATTCAATTATATAAATTTGGAAAATGGTGAAGACTCTTTACTGGTTTCGTTTCTTATTTTTAAAAAATTCTTAATTATACTTTTCTTTTTTAAAAATACATGGCTTTTACCAAGTTGAATTTAGTTTTCTAAAATATATTCAGAATGATATCTAATGATTAGAGCGGAAATTTGAATTTGAACAAAAACAAAATGCAAGTTAACTTTAATGCTTTAGTAACTTTTGGAAAGTCTCACCTTGTGTTTTGTGCTTAATTTTATTATTTTTCTTCAAATTAAAGTTGTTTTGACTGCTTCGTATAATGGCTGATAAAAGCAGATCTGGACTATAAATGGTTTTTAGTTATTTAATTTTATTTTGAAGAATCATACTTCTCCTTCAATAAAAATCAATTTTTCGTCCAAGTACTTTTACTCTTACGAGTAATTTGTTGATAAGCAAGTTTCTTTTATCTTATCTAAAACTCCTGGGACTGATTATGCTGATCAGACTAGTGACTTCCCAACATTTATATTTCTCACTATATGTATGACAATTCTACACAGAAAACGAAAATTTAAACGATAAAAAAATTAAGATTTTTCAAAATATCTGAGCTCAAATCTATATCCCTTTTATTTGAATGAGATAAAAATTAAATGATCTCTGCTTTTTGATAATTGCATCAACAAAGTTTTTAATCCATTTTTGGTATTAGAACATTAAACAATAAAATAGTTGCATATGCATTTGCTAAAATGATAGTAAGGAAGCGAGTCATATATACAAATTATACAAATAGTATATATGACTCGGCATACATACTGCAACAACATCTGCTAAAATGCATAAAAAATCATACTAAGAATAGTTCAATAATAAATTATTACCAGTGTACCTGACGATGTAGGATGTTTCACCTGCTCAAACAAATTAACTATAATATGTTGAATTTCCATAAGATTGGATAAGATAATTAATATTAGAATGCTAGAGCTTTTTCTTTAGGTAATTGAAAACTTGCATTTCCATATAAAAAGGTGCGAATACTGGCCATTTCGACATTGAATGTCTGTTTCCTCTTATAATGGACATAAATCACAAAATCCAAGTGTATTCAACGTGGTGTCCACTAAACAGGATACTAGTTTTATAATTTATAAAAGAGAAAATCAAAAAAAAAAAGAATAGACACAAAAACTACAGCAAGTTTATCAAAGTAATATACTGCCTATTTAATCGGATTATTTTTGCGTTTTATAAGGGAAATAGACTCATCTGGGTTAAGTATCTAACGTAAGGTAAGCCAAAATACAGAATTTCCAATATTTTTTCAACTGGTCTAATGCTTATCAACTCTAACACAAAGAGTGTAATATATTTGACTATGCCTTAGGCTAAGGCTTAGGCTAAGGTAAAGGATTCTTATCCTTCTTATTATGTATTCATTACGTTGAATATAATGATCATAAATATAAAAATCTATTTAGCAATTAGTAATACACAAGATCAATTATAAAAGATAAATTAGAAA
This sequence comes from Acrocera orbiculus, assembly GCA_947359355.1. Classification (NCBI taxonomy): domain Eukaryota; kingdom Metazoa; phylum Arthropoda; class Insecta; order Diptera; family Acroceridae; genus Acrocera; species Acrocera orbiculus. The sequence goes on along the minus strand of OX375756.1, from coordinate 43,962,926 downwards.
GAAGACGGCTAACTTATCATTCGATGTCTTCAGGCGAAGAGGATAGAGGAAACTGTAATATTGTTGTTTCAAAAATTTTATACCTTTAAGGGATTTTTTCTTTGTAATAATTTATTGTTTTATGATTACAGTTACAGATACTTATAATATTATCAAAAATCTAAAGCTTAAATTGTAGCATGAAATAAATGTTAAAAGCCCAAAGCATAATTTGGCGGATCTATAAAACTTGGTTTCATTTTTTTTTTTATTAATTTATTTAAAAAGAAAGTTTTAGTTAGATTTCCTAGGTCTTCTGTTTATTGGAGTGCAGTTAGACACAAAAAAACTATAAGTTTGCGAAAAATTGATTTCATTTTGTTTTTACCTTACAGATGGTTTGCAATAATTATGTATGGACATTTGCACTGACACAGACTTACTTAAATTTTGAGCAGCTTGTTAGACATTTCATTTCGTTAACAAGAAACTGAAGAGTATTACGTTACAATGAATAGTGGATTGTGTTGTGTTGTGTTGAATTTTCAGAAAATGAAGGAAGTGCCCTAACCTGGACATTCTTCATTCAAAAACCTTTTTACGCGATAATTTTGCACCCTGAAATCCTGAGCTTATCCGCTAGTATTAAATGTTTCCCTTTGGTATAGCCAAGCATTTAATATTAAAAAACAAGATAATAAATAACTTTACTGTTATCATTTATGTTTTTGATTCATAAAGGCGTAATTTGACTTTTTATGTTACTAATATAATATTGCTTGTAATGATTGCTAATTGTTAATGTTCGTTAATTGTAAGTTTTAATTAAAGTTGCTTATAATCATTAATAATTGTTAAAGGTCGTTAAATATAAGTTATTATTTTTAATAGATGTTACAATTGTTTATTTATTCCTGTGAATAAGTGACTACGATGCCAATTCTTTGGCGCCTAAAAATTTGTATATATTCATTGCTAGGCTAAATCTCAATTTGATTGACATTACTAGTAAATTTATATTTCCATTTATATGTATTTTGTAGTATCAATCCTTACTCTTTAACCTTATATACATTTAATAATTCACAAAAGATGTAAAGGATACGTAAAAATAAATTTTGAGGTGCAAACAGAAGATAAATACTATTGGAGCTCTTCAGCAATCAGTATAATATACATATGTAGTAATATAGCAGTGTCATATATAGTACAACGTAAATTTTTGCACATATATATATAGGTACTACTGTGTGTGTGTTCTTATACCCATTCTCCATTGAGGTTTGTACAGTGTATTAGCCTCCCGTACAAAAAAATTATTTCTCCATTGGCAATTGTTTGTATTAGGGAAGTTTAGGGAATTTGTTGGAAATGTAAAAAAGGCGTCGTAAAACTAAACATTGAATCATTGAATCTGTGAAAATACGCAAAATAATTTCAATGTGCTTACTCACAAAACAAGTATTAAACTATCTTCTAAATATTATATTAAAAATAATTATTTTTAAATACACAAAATAATTTTTATATACTTACAAAAATGTCACCATTTACTTCCTTTTTGACACATAAATAGGGGACTTTTTAATGTCAATTCACAATAAATGGCGAAATTCCCTTTATGCAGCCTTTCAAAGGCTGTATTTTATGCACGATTGTGACATTCTTAATACCCGTGTGAATTACACATTTCTCCATACAAAATTTCCTTCTGTGTATTGTAATAATGTGTATAAGCCTCAATGGAGAATGCGTATTAACTGCAAATTACAATAACAAACAGTTAAATCAATAATAATCAAAAATAATAAACATTTTTCAACAGAAAATAACAATAACAATCTATTCAACAATTAAGGATAATAAACAATTTTTACGTAAAAATAATAATAGCAATTAAGTAAACAATTTTTACCAGTAATAAAATGATCGCTGAATTCGTGTAATATCTTTGGAAACTGAAAAATCAATGAATCCAAATTGGTTAGCAATTCAAGTGATGAACCTAATAAATCTATCCTCTTATGTTACGTAAGATTTACTGATTTTGAATTAAATTTTTTAAAAGAAGAATTATTGTGTTGAATTGTATCCCCATCTGGAAATAGTAACGAAGTATTCAAAGCAATAACTGAATATGTAAAAATAGAAAATCATAATTAAAAGTAGCTTATGAAGGAATACTATGTACTCATTGCTTTATCAATCGGTTGCTTACAGTTTTATGTGAAAAAAAGGGTTAAGGATATAAACATTTGTTGCTTTTTACGGAAGTGAGGTCGTTGTCAAAGGGTTGGATTTTGAAAAGATTTTTCGAATTCATGCTGAAAGTCTCACTTTTTAAAAGGAAAAAGTCAACGAAAGGTATGCAATTGTTTTTAACAGAAATGAATGGATCACTATGTTTGTATATTCATCTGATATTTTTATGCAATAAATTTAAGCTTAAAAGGTTTACGAGTACTGTTATTAATTCAAGCAATAAAATTGATTCATTTAAAAAAAAAATTGAAATAATGAAAGGATCGAATAAAAGAAAATAATTTCAGCATATTTTCGTCATACTCAGATTATATAATTTTTGAGAAAGATTTGAACTAGCACTAGTAATATATAAAATGCAATAAGTGAAGCTCTTTCAAAACTGCATTCTACATTTTTTAAACGAAAAATCAAATATCCTTACCCAATCGTAAATAATTATATATTGAGTAATTGACAATTGTGCAGGCACACATAGTCATGGCAAAGATTTTTAAAAGATCCCTAACATAGTTATCGAGCAGAATCATTAACAATCATGACCGATTACAGACGATTATACCCTCTAAACATTCGTGATTGCTAACATTCGTTCATATCATGGTTGATTGTGCAGAGGATACATCTGAAATATTTTGGACTTCAGTTTAGATCTAGTACTGTTTTATTTGATTTGAATATTTCCTCTTCTTTGGCACATGACTGCATAGTGTTCAATTGTCAAACGTTCTCACATATTTTTATATGAGTTACTTGACTAGCGTGTCCCTTCGGAAAGCTTATATTTAGAGTTTTAATGAAACTTTTGATATTTCAGTTAGGTTTTTACTTATAATTCATGGAAAAACTTGAAATTTTATAAACACCAAAACAACAGGAAAACTGTATCAAATAATAATACGCCTGTTTTCAAAATATTCTCACATATTTCCAAATAAAAACAGCATCAAATCTCATTTTTAAAAATTTAATTGAATTTAATTAGCTTATAGTTCTCTGTACTCTATTTAGCTTGATATGTGTGTGCTGTATATAGTCTACCAGCTTTACTTACATATAAGCATTAATAATCCCAAACAAATATTAATTAAATCGAATTAGAATCTTTTACCGTAAATAATCGCCTTGTAAAAGTATGAAAATGCTAGACACGCATACGTTCCAGGATTAACAGTTATTGGTAAGAATTCCAAAATAATATACGCATTCTCATATTATAGGTTTTATTTCTAGAGCCTAAAAGCAAATAAAAAAGGCAAAAGTCCTGAATATCTAATAAATTTAGGTCAATCAACTCCAAATGATCACATCTGTAAGTGATTTTATAGATTTGACCTTATTTTTGAAGGTCACTGCACTAAACGCTTAAGTAACGTCTGAGTTATAAAAGACAGCTGGAAATTCACTTTAACAGGTTAGGTATTATTAATAAGTGCCACAAGTACCGGAAATAAGTAAGAAAATAATATAAAAAAAAAAGAAAACAAGATTTAATGATTGCCCAATAATTGTTTTTGAATTAGGTACCAACTGTCTTTCACACTTATATGTATGGATGCTAGACTCATATTATACCTAGTGAAAATCACTTGATTTAAAAAAAAACGTATTGTTTTTTGATTTGTAATAGTACTCTTTGAATGGCCTATTTTTTATAGTTTTTTTCTTTTATACTTTCATATATTTATCTAAAAAAAAATGTTTGCTAGTCATTAAAACAAGACTACGAAAATTTTTTAGTGTGGCCTAAAACCCAAAAGAAAAATAGACTAAACAGACAGTTCTAGTAACTCTACTAATTAATTGTTCATAGCAAGCTCCATTCCTATTTATATTAATTCAAACATTTTTCAGGCTAATTGTAATTAACAATTATTCTGAAATTTACAATTTATTTGAACTTAAAGCTCTATTGGTGAAAATAAACACTGATAATTTCTTAAAACCAGTTTGCTTTTGGAGCTATTTTTCAACAAAATATTTTACTCCTGATTTTAATTCTTGTGTACACTTTTTTAGGACGCACGTTTTTCCAAATATTGTTTTCTAATACTTAAGTAGTCTGAAACGCAATGTCGTAGAAATGATTGTTCAAGCCCTTAAGGGAAAAAATCTCAAGGTCTTAAAGCTATTGAAAATACTGGCAGCTGTATTTTGATATATTAACAAAGAAGTCTTTTTTACGCCTTCTTTTGATTAAAAGTCTAATTTTTAGCTTAAAAGCTGCTTAAATCTATTTCTATTTCTATTTATCTCAATGAAAGAGGCATCTAATATTTGTGCTACACATACCCTTTAAGCACATTTTTCAAAGTACATTTGATAATTAGGATCTCGCAACAGTTTAGAAGGTGGTTTCTTAGCTTTCTCGATATTTCCCTAATGCATTCCGAAGGAAGATGGGTAAGTTAGCTCAACCTTGAGCTAGAGTTCACAATTGACAACCTGGAAGTTTTTAGTATTCCTTCATTAGGTGGCATGAGTTTCCTTTTACAATTGTACAAATGTACAGTTGAAGTGTACGAGAATTTTTAAAATTTTACAAACTAAAACAAATTTTAAACATTTCATAAAGAATATTTTTTATTTGAAAGAATATTGTTTTCATTAGTTTCACTTTTTGAAGGGATACTACTAATATTTTAAGGTTCTTAAACTACATTCAAAATAATTCTGTTTCGTCCCGCTGACACCTTTTCATTGCTTTTATGATATATTCATCACGAAAAATCTTAGCGCAATATAGAAAACACAGATCAAACACGAATTTTTTACTTCTTAAATATTAAAGAACGAATTGATATTGTTATACGTCTCACACTTTTTTTTTTGTTCACTTTGAATAAAAACCGAAAAAAAATATTTTTGTTAATTTTTTTATATACGGTTGTGAGCAATCCTTTTTGTTATATTTTGAAGTCTATTAAAAGCGTTTATTGTTGCAATTAAACACTTGTTTACATCTACAACATGCGAATTTAAATAACCTAAAACTACATGCTTTTCTAGCATGTACTCGACACCATCAAGAAAAATTATATTTTACCAAGTCTGATTTATTTATAGTTATTAGATTATCCATTAGTTTTATGTCGCTATGGCCTAGTTTGTAAAATTAGCAAACAATTTGGCTTTTGTGTAGAATCTAAAATTTAGATAAATGTTACCTAGAATTTAAACCTAAGCTAATACTTATAATATAATTGCTGGTAAATATTTATTTCTAAATACAAACATTTATTTAAAATATTTCAAAAAATGATGAGATTTTCAAAGCTACTTACAATATTCTTTCGTTTCTATTCTTTTTATCGTAATTATTTGAGTGACTATATGTCTCATAAATATTTTTCCTGCCCTCTTGAATTACAGAAAAACCCAAATCTATTCTGAGAAAGAAATTTTTTGGAAAGCTCTCGATGTATACAACAAAATTTTAATTTTAATTCATTTGAAATTACATAATCAAAGAGAAATTTCTGATCATGTATGGCCTAGCTGGTCATAAAATTCAGTAAAATATTATATAATTGCTTTTGAACGTTGTTGCATGTCAATGAAACCATCCAACAGAAAACAGTAAAAATTGCTTATATCTTAAGGCAAAATTTATTCAAATTAATTATAAATTATTAACGAAGCTATGCTGTTTTAAGTAATTAGATCATATAAAGAAATTCAGGAAAATAATTTATTTAACTTGTTTAATGTAATCATAAAATAATAACTATCATAGTTAAATTATACTTAGATGATACATTTGTGGAGTATTTTTAAATTTATTATTTATTTACTCTTAAGCACTTTTGTATTTAATTAACTTCATTACATTTACTTACATGTAAACAGTAGGAAATATTAATAACGATACTATTGATTTATTACAAAACAAAATATTTACTATCAATTTTATAAAGGAAAAATAAATTACAAGCATATTTCTAGTTAAAAAGGATAGTTAATGAAACAAGGAATTTCAAGGGTCTTAATAATTTTTTACATTTCCTTTAATTATCTAATTATATTGCCAATTACATGGTTATTACTTTTTAATGGTCTTTGAGCCCAATTAATTAAGACCTTAGAGCTTATTAAAATTGTTCTTCTTTTACTTATACGAACAAAAAGGTTACTATTAAGAAATTTGAGGATAAAATAGTTCTAAGACGAACCAAGCTACATTTAAAATTATATCGGCTGAAATAACAAAGACTGCCTGAAAATACAGCCTATATATTTTGAAGCTAACTTAAAATTGAATAATTTACAAAAAATCAGACTTAGTATGACCTACAAGGATTTTATGTGATCAGTATTCAGGATTGCATGGTACTGATTGTTTTTCGTTTGACTGTATAAGATAGTAGTCTGGTTTGGAATTTGGATATTGAATGAAAAAAGAAAGAAAGAAAGAAGAAAGTAAAGAAGATTTTCAGTGTAGGTACCTGAATAGAACATTTTCAAAAAAAAAACTGTCCGAAGATATTTGAACTGTTCAATATTTATTTTCATCAATATAAAGATGGCAATCAATGTAGTAATAAACCCAATTTTTTTATTGGTTACCAGTTGCACTTGCTTAAATGATCATTTCTTTATTCATCTACTTAACTTAAATGACAAAAGAAACATATAATCTTTATCTTCTTTACTTGTTTGAGTTTTTGTACTTAAACTTTGATTAAAAACAATTAAAAAATAATAAATACAAATTTAATAATAATAGTTGATACTTATCAATATATCATATAATAACCAAACTCAGGTAAGTAAAATATTTGAAAATCAATACAAAAGGGATGTTTTACTAATTTCTAAAAATTTACTTTAAGCAAGTCAAAAAGTTCAAGAAATGGATAGGTGGTTTTACAATAATCTTACCTTTGATTAGCTAAAAGAATATTAAAACTAGTGTAAACAAGATGGTATTAAAATTATAAAGTTTTTCACTAAAGTTCCCTCCTTACATGAGGCCAATTATAGCTTCGAGGGAATAGCCCCTTTCATGTTTGTTGAAATATTAAAAAAATTTTATGATACACAGGTTTGTAGTCATTTGAAGTACAGGTTACAAAGGAATACTTTTATTATAGTCTAAATTTCGTTCAATTACTTTAAATGGTTCACGTTCTACGAAAAATCCTTATTTGTTCCGCTGATTATAAAAATACTTGAAATTACTAGTTATCCATTTTTGCATTCTTAATTGGTTTTATAATTAAGGGATAAATTATTTTATTATGTAATAGCAAAATATTTTAGAAAGTATTAGGTGTTATTTTGGGGTTTGAAAAACCTTAAATAATATTCATAATCAATAGAATGCTTAATAATAAATTTAGGACATTGGACATTTTTTAAATAATATTTGTTTACATTTTATAATCATTACAAAGTTTTCTTCATAACGCAGTGTTGTCAACACCTCGCAGTCTCAAATGAGACAATATCAAAATTCCTTAGTTAATGAAGTTAATTATTCACTTTTTGTGAAAAGTAAGAATAAGGCTAAAAGCCTAGAATGAAAATGAAAATGAACTTTCCATTCTCATTTCTCACGAAGACATAATCTCGCCTCCGTAAGCAAAATTTATGTAATTTGACTATCGTTTTTAACAGTTTGTGATGACATGCAATAGTCGGGTGGGTGGTGTGTTTATTTTGGAAACACATGAGTAATGAACAGTCACTTAGGTCAGCCACAACTGCAAATTCATTTTCGAAAATCATTTGATTAAACGTCTATTTAAATAAAAAATTTAGCAAAAAATTATTGATTTTCGCAAGAATTGATCTCGCATTCTTCACCTTCACGTGAAAAACACTTAAGTTTTCTGTTTTTCACTAATTGAGTTACTGCTTGTTGATTTCAATTTTCATTACAAACTGCTAAAACTATGTTTAAAATATTAGAGCTTACTTGAAAATCAAAAAAAAAAATTTTATGCTTCGACGAGATTCGATACGAAGTCATGAAGATTCTACGCCACCGCCCTGCCAACGCAATACAATCGGAATCTGAAGAATTTTCTGACTTTTTTTCTACAATATAAAACTAAAATTAATTAATTGTATTTAATTACTGATTTAATATTTGAAGAAACCTTAATAGTATCAAATGTTATCCACTACAAATTTAAAAAAAATTAATTTGAACTTGAGTGAATGAATAAAGAGAACTTTATTAACGATTGAACATTTGAACAAGATATATATAAAGAACTAATAGTAGGAATTTAAAAAAAAAAAGAATTTACCATACATAATAATTTGTTTCCTTTTTCTTTATGGACGTGTAACAAGATATAAATATTCAAACAGTTAAAGTTATGAAAAATAATAAAACGGTTGTTTCAAAGCAATAGAATAAAAAATGTTTTGCAGAAATGATGTTTTTGCATTTTAACATCCTGCGCAGTCCAATAACGCAATGTTAAAAAACATTTCATCAATTGAATTTTTTTCTCTCTTAAAAACGCATTTGCTAGGATAGATGTGTGAGAACAAGCCACAAGGCTAGCAGGTTTAAAAAGAATCTTCGGAATTCTAGCTAGCTATATAGCTAGTTTCACAAATCTAGCAAGTTGCTAAATTTTAGCAACTTTCCAGCCGTGAAAATTCTTTCTTCCGTAGACGATGGGATGTATAAAGTATAAAGATATTTTCTCTAATTATTTTTGAAAAAAAAAATAGAAATGAAGAAGAAATCAAAGTAAAATTCAAAAGTTCATATACATCGCAGAGATGGTACGAAGACATGCATTAAATTAAGAGTTTCACCGCTGATTTGCTAGATTTGTGAAATAAACCCTTTATTGCATATTTTAAAAGAGCTCGAATGTTTTAAAAAAGACTAGATTTTAAGGAATAAGATCACGGAAGCAAATTATAATTCGGTATTATTAAAAGAATCTTGTAAATTAATTTCCTAAATTATCTACAAGTCTAAATTCCAAATTGCCTACAATTTATAAACACTACAATCAACAAAGTTGAAAATATGGAATAATTTTGATTTGAGTTTTTAAATTAATCATAGACTGAACTAAGATTTATGAAATCAACCTGCGTTATTTAATAATAGTCAGTAGCCATATTATCAGTTATTGTACTCATCAAAATAAAATCTTTTATGTTACGTATTTTTATCAACAGAATTCATGTTTTAATATTGAAATGTGAGCTCATAGAAGTAATAAACCATTAGTTATTGAATTTTATTCATATAGAACGCCTACTTAATGTTTTATAGCAACTTGACCGTCTATTTTGAATTCATCAAGTACGCATTGGTTATCGGAATTATTTGAAAAGTTGATTTGAGTTATTGATGCTCTGGGTCAATGTAGTTTAAATTCAATCTACGGAAAGTTATTGATTTATTGGTTCTATATGAATAAAATAATATCACGTTGTGGGTGGCTACTAACTTGTTTTAACAATCTAATAAAAATTGCAAGGAAACATTTAAATAAATATATCGGATGCATCCGCAAAATCGATAATATCTTCAAGTTTTATATACATATGTATATCCTATCACTTTGATCAATTGCGGTAAATATTTAGTGGCAACTGCCAATATAACTTATTGCATTTTAATAATTTAATGTATTAGATGAAAAGTAATAACTGTATAAAAAGCAGAGCACAAAAATTAAACAGTATCAATTTTTATTACTAATATGTATATGTTAATCAAATACAAAAAATAAAGGTTTGATCTTTTTATATATTTTGATCACTTTCTATTTAAGAGCTTATTTTAAAATTTCACAAAAGCTACTATAAAAAAATTAGAATTTAGCAAAAACCATTAGTCTATACTATTTTTGTAGGGAAACTGACAACAATTAGGGCCTTTTAACTATAAAAAGACTTGAATCCTTTATTTTGAATGTAGCACTAACATTATTTAAATTATTACTATATGGAAATTAACATTTCCAAGAGTAAAAAATAAAATAAAACTATATAACATATATCATATATGATCACTAGTGTGTAATGTATCTATCCCTTTTCTACTAAGCGTAAAATAAAAAAATGAAAATAACCATAAAATTGTACATTTAATTGATAAAATAAACACATAATATGTTTTCAATTTATTTATAGTGATACTATAACAAACTAGAGCACAAGATAAACCAAAAATTAAGATCAACCATTTTGTTAATCGATATTTGTATATATTTACGATAGATTTTTGGTTTTCTTTGCCCTTTTTACTTTTCTTACTACCACACTTTGCCGTTCAACATTTTATTAAATTACTTCAAATCCAGGATGAAGTAATCAATAAAATCAAGGAAAAATGTAGACTGAATTTTATGTTATTTTTTCTCTGAATAAGCAAAAAGTAGAAAATAATTTTTTCAATTAAATAACTTAATTTTTGTTGTAATAAAAAATATATACTCATATAAATCACAAGAAACATGTGGTGTTAATGACGTGAACCAAATCCTTTGCTTACCAAGGGTCTGCCATTTTGGTCCAATAATTTTTTTATTTGGCTTATTTGATCTAACAGTAGAAGCGAAAAATATATTTTTCACTGGATTTTTCCAATTATAAAATTACATAATATTGATACTTATCGAAAAACTCCTTTTAAATTGAAAACAAAAAAAAAAAAAAAAAAAAAACTCTATAAAGACCCACAACCATTTAGATCTATGAATTAGATCTTTTATAATTTATCAAGTTATATAACCAAGGCCAATACCCCAAACATAGACTGATTCTACAAGAAAGGTAAAAAACTATCCAAATGATATCCAACAATGCTACCTGTCTGATCTTATTACACTGGCTTTACATTAACGAACTTAATGGAAGAAAATGCTATTGTAATAATAGGAAAATAGAATAACTTTAGCACTGTATAACGGAAGACAACAAACAATAGCCTTATGGTCGTATCACAAAATGATATTCTCTGCAGATTATATTTGGTATAAGCACGTGTTCCAATTCTGGAATGAAATTTTCATACCCTAAACGTATTCACATACAAGATACATTCCATAGATTAGTCTAACATATCATAACACCAAACTCACATGACTTGAGGATGGTAATGTAATTCTATAGTTTTTATATTTATACTATTGGCCTAAAAGCCAATTGGTTTCTGTTATATGTTTTGAATGCTAGTTCAACTAGAAACATTTTTATGATACTTCAACAATATATTTAAAGCAGTGTTTTTATATTATATAGAAAACAAATGATTAAGAAAACACAAAAAACAACTATAAGAGTTTTAAAATGAACTTCCTAAAATGACTAACTATGCGAATATATTGTAGCTAGTGTTATCTATTGGGAACACCTTACTATGGGAGTGTATTTTTAACGGGAGGCACTGAGCACACTTATGGTTAAGCAATTCCAATTCACAAAAGAGAACTTCTACAGTAAGATTTTGATCAGTTTTCTGTTGATTGAATATATTAAAATTCCTTAAAGACTTCCTCATTGGAAATGTAAAAAGTTATGAACAAAATTTGAAGTCTCTGCTTCTTTAGCTAATTTAATTTGAAGGATAGTGGAGGTATGAATGTTATTTTTCTAATTTTTCTCTTTTGTATAGCTAAAATATTCAAAATCAGTAAAAATGAATAAGGTAAGGAAAAATTAAGCATTTTTTAATGGTACCAATAAAGAAGTAATTGTGCACATTAAGATTCACACGAAAAACGTGACTTGAAATTTAATGGTTTTAACATCTATATTTAAAAATGAAAATTTAGTTATTATTTTACGGGTGTATGAATATAATAATGATCTCTTTTCATCCTTAATTTTTTGAATAAAAAGTATAGATAATTACTCAACAGGCTATCAAAAATTAATATACTATTGTAAAATTCATAACAAATAATAGCATTGAGTTGAAAAAGAAGTGAGTTTTATTGTATTTATTGCAGGGTTGTTCCTCTACGCGTAGACATTAATTGTCTACACTACAGCGTAAGCAATGCGTAGACCATGGGTGTCAAACTGAAAGGCTAATATGGGCCAAAACTAAAAGATTTACGTCAAGGCGGGCCGCAGAAGAAAACTTAAAATGCACAGAAATTGAGTATATTTCTAAACGTTACATGTATTAATAAAAACTAAAAATGAAAATTTAATGTTTTCTTCCTGAAACTTGACATCTTTTCTGTGCTACAATTTTCTCTACATCAGGATGAATATTGCTCGCTGTTATTACTTTTAAAACAGACCCGAGGTGGGTTTCATTAATTCTGGATCTGACAGGAGACTTATTTCCTTTCATAAGAGTATATAACTGCTCACATCGATAAGTACTTCCAAACATTGAGATAATTTCACATGCGAATCGTTTTGTATTTTCTAGTTTGTTTGGTAAGTGCTTGTAAATTTCAGGTATGCCCACTTCAATATATTTAGCTTTTAAATTTGAATCACACTGAATTTCAATCACCTCCATTTGCATATGATTAGGTACTGATTCTATGTTCATTGAAAAAACTGAAGAAAATAAAGAAAATTTGTCTTCCAAACAATTAAAATCTTCAAATCTTGTTTCAAATTCAGTTCTTAGACTTGAAATATTTTCTGCGTATTTCTGATATGATGCAATTTTACCTGAACTTGATTTGTGCATTTTACATGTGGGGAAATGCGTTAAATCTTCATTTTTCAACTGATGTTCCCAAAGAACTAGCTTACATTTGAATGCTTTAACTTTGTCATACATGTTCGTAATGATCTGGTCTTTTCCTTGCAGCATTAAATTTAAATCTAATAAGTGTTTTGTGATATCAACCATGAAAGATAAATCTTCTAACCACATTTGATTAAAAAACAAACTTGTATCTTGATTTTTAGTTACTAAAAACTGACATATTTCTTTTTTCAAATCCCAAAATTGTTTAAGAATTTTGGAGCAAGATAACCAGCGTATTTCAGTATAATAACACAAACCGGAGTGCTCGCAATCTAATTCATTTAAGAAAGCGGAAAATTGCCGTTGATTTAATGCTCGAGATCTTATAAAATTTATGACTTTTTTGATATATAACAACACATGGTCCATGTTTATTACTTTCGTACATAGTACTTCTTGATGTATAATACAATGTGTATGATGAATGTGAGATGCGCCATAAATTTCGCTTAGTTTTTTTTTCATCAATGCAACGAAGCCTTTGTCTTTTCCGGTCATAGAAGGAGCGCCATCTGTAGCTATAGAAGTTAATTTAGTCAGAGGCAGATTGTATTTTTGCAGAAGTTCATAAATACAATCAAATATATCTTGTCCTCTAGTAGTACCATACATGGGTATTAGCTCCAGCAGTTCCTCAAAAATATTAAAATCTGTATCACAAGCACGCAGAAAAACAGCTAATTGTGCTACGCCCCCAATGTCTATACTTTCATCACAGGCAATGGAAAATCTTTCGAAACTAGGTGCTTTTGCCTTTATCTGATCACTTAAATTGGATGCCAACTCAGTAATTCTTTCTGAAACTGTATTTCGAGACAAAGAAATCGCTTGAAAAGGCTTCACAGCTCCCGGAGAAACTATTTCTGCTGCCTTAATAAGGCATTCTTTGATGAAATCACCTTCGGTAAAAGGTTTCGAATGTTTGGCTATTAGCTCCGACAAGACGTAGCTTGCATGCACTACCGCTTCATTTTCTTGGGGTACTTTGGTGAACATTATTTGTTGTGTTTTCAGTTTTAATTTTAGTTCTTTCAACTTTTGTTGTCTTATTATCCCTTTGAAACTATCATATTTTGATTTGTGTTGTTCGTAGTGGCGTTTAATGTTATACAATTTTACTACATTAATAGAATTATTACATATCAAGCAGACTATTTTATCTTTCACTTGGTAGCAAAAAAATTCCAATTCCCACTCTTCTTGAAAAGTTCGATTTTCATCAGCAATTTTTCGTTTATTTTTGCTACAACTTGGTTTCACTAAAGACATCCTGAATTGTAATAAAAATTAATTATATTTTCTTAATAATTTAAAAAATTATACTAACATATAAGATTGTCCACTGAATATAAAAAAAATTAAAATCACTCAAAAACTGTCGATATAATTTGCTAACTCTTTAACGTGTGTAGTGTACTATGATATAGTTATATAAATTACAAACCTATTCTACACTTACTGAACAGAAGTCTGAAATTCGCATAAAATATCTATTTATAGAATTATAGCTACAATACAGTTCATTAGAATTTCGATGTAGTACGTGCCGATCGAAGCATAATGACACATAAGTTAACATTATTTTTGTGTGTTGCACAACTATAAGTGTGTTTTGCCTGCGTAGACTTCCTATGTTATGTGTGTGAGCTATAATTTTTTAAGTTTTTTTTGGCTATTAGTGAAAAAATGTTTTCATTTTCTGGGGTAAGAACTTTAGGCTAAACATGTTGGCGGGCCGCAGAAATACTGATTGTGGGCCGCATGCGGCCCGCGGGCCGCGAGTTTGACACCCATGGCGTAGACAATAAATTTTGGCGTAGAAAATGTCAACTATGTCGACAATAACGTATACAATGTAGACAATGTAATTTTTTAGGTTAGGAGAACATTTTATCATTATCGTCATACAAATTGAAATATCAAATATGGTTGTGATCGTTCTTTTGATAGTTCTTTACTAAGAGAAACTGTTCACATTAACTTTATGATTCTAATTTTGGCAAATTTGGATGTCATAAAAAATTTTGAAACATTCGGGCCGAAATTAAAATAAAGGCTTTAAAGAGCTAGGATTCCAGTTGCTAAAAGTTCAAAATACATATATATCTCTGTTTGTCACCTATATGTAACAAAACATATGTAGAGAAAATTCCCGAAAGGAAAGCATTTTATCGACCACTTTACTTAATAAGGCATATGAAAAGTGTATTTCATCAATTAAGTCATGTATTAGCACGGATTTATTTAGTATATTTACAACAAAACTTCGCCTTCATTGTCTACGCGTAGAGAATGTAGACAATAAATTATTGTCTACATCGAATTTGTGACGTGTAAAGAATGGTGTAGTCTACATGATGTAGATTACGTCGCACAACGCTGATTTATTGTATGATATAAGATTTTTCGCTTCAAAAGCAACCCATTAACCATAGGGTCTATTACAGAAATAACGCCATATGGTACCACAACAGGACACAAATTCATGACAACTATTACCTTTCGCCATTCGAAATGTTGTATTAGAACGTTCTACCTCCATTAAATCTTGACTCACTCAATGAAAGTTTCTCTCTGATCCCTCTCTTCTACCTGACGAATTCTCGCTCTTCACCCTTGCTTAGATTACTCTTATGTCTTGAGCTCCAAATCATTTTTCTCGACTTCTTGCTTGTTTTTTCTGGCCTTTAGCCCTTTTATTTCAAGCTTTGCATTCTTCTTTTTTAAATTCCACCTTTCAGTAGTGAAAATAAATCAGTGCTGTTAATTGCAAGAACCACCCCTCGAATTCTAACGCAAAATGCAAAAATGTAAAGCGCACGCCCAAAATTTAACCAACACTAATACTTAGTAATTATCAATTAAAAACTTAAATAAATTTTAAGAGAAACAATGAAAATTCATGGGCGTGAAGTTTTTTCTCTTTGACATAAAAAAAAAGTAGAACAATGAAAGTGAACTTGTGCTGGAAAAAAATGCGGAAATTGCAAATCCAAACATTTTGATTATGGACTTATTGCAAATTTTTTGAAACCAAAAATCAAAAAAAAGACGGAAAATAACATTAAAAATTTACTATAAAAATAAGATAAGAGTTCAAAGAAAATTCAGTCCGTGTTTTAAGTTTAGTAATAAATAAGGAATCGGGAAATGTCCCTTATCTATGGAGACTTCACAACAAACATATGGTCACGTAACAAAATAGTGTTCATTATGTGCAGTAAAGAATGGCGTAAATATCTTTTGATGAGGTTGAGATTATATGATTTTTGTTGTCAACTTTATTAGATGTCTTGGAAGGTGTTTGACCCCCTTACCCCACACTTATTTACTTAACAAAATGTCATAAATTTTCAGTCTACGATAAAGGTATGCCCTTTAGCTCATTTTGGGAAACAGAAATAAATCACACTGTACAAAATCAAGCAAATTCGGAATGGTTGATGTTTTCAATTGAATTTTTGGCTTTATATTATGTTGAAACAAGAAAGTTTGTGTCCAATTTATCTATAGTAAAATATACAGAACACTTTTGAGCAGGACTGGTTCTGATAACTACTGTAAGCACAGAAATTGGCTGATCTCGTTCAAATTATGAATTATAGCTAGAAAAAAGAGGAGGAAAAAAAAGTTTTACCAATTTCTCTAAAGAAACTCATTGAAACAAACACAAGTTCGAGATAATTTTCTGCATGTATTACTGCTTATAGTGTTACTGTTTGTTCTTAATGTTTATATTGGTTATTTTTGCTTTACCATTTTTTATCCATTTTTTCTTTCTTCTTCTAAGCATATTGCAGTAAACGCATATGGTAGAATGACTACATTGCAATTGACATCTGAAAACTGTCTAACGGGTGTGAATTCTTGTAAACACATAAGGTAAAGCAACGTATTGCTCAGATATAACTGCTAATAGAAAAATAAAAATATTAATAGAAAAGTTAAAAATTTGCTTTTATATTTATGGAGAAGACATTTATAATTTTAATAGATTAAAATCTTTTAAAAATACCTTCTGAAACGGGTTGGATAAATATAAAAGTAAAACCACATAGTTTTTAGTTATTTCTTATCAATATACTTTCAGCTTTAGTACATGAATCCAAATTAGCAGTTTTACATATCTGAAAGCTTGGAAAATTGATAGGCTAAAGCAATACTATGCTTCACCTCTCTCACTCAATAAGTTAATCAAATTAATCTTAATTTGTTGCTAAGCTTACAGATAATGAAGAATACACAAAATTATAAAAGTTCCTAAAATTTTCTTAGTGCTCTCGAAATGGAGTTTGAAAATTTCAAAGAACTATTTTTCTTGCGTTTTTACTAAAAGAAGTATAATTGCAGTTTTTAGATGCTTAGATGTCACTAAATATGTTGAAATTGAGATTGAATGACACAGAAAAAAAAACAGACAAAGCAAAATGCTAAGCTAAAAATGTTAACTCCAACACCATAATATTCTTGGCAAACATCATTTGAAACGAATGTGGACTCCATCATCTAATTAGTACACGTCAGGCATACATATATATTAAATCTCAAAACTCCAATTATGTAGATATTTCAGAGTTAAATCATATGGCGGGTGATTTTAAAATTAAGTTTAAATCAGTATTTTTTAGTTTAATTAAAGCATAAAACTCCCTTGTATATTTTATATAAAATATAAAATGTATTTTATAATATAAAATTATTGACTTTAATGTAAATGGTCTTGACATGAGAAGGAGGGCTGGTTAAGGGTGTAATTGGCAAATGGCAATCCTTTTATCTCGAATAGAAAAGAGCACTAGTTCACTAGTAGTAACTGTAATTTTTATAGAGTTTTTATTCAAAATGTTTTAATAATTAAAAAACTGTCATTGTATTGTTATTATTAAAATGTATATAAATGTGGCATTAAGTTTCTTTTGAGCTTTATATATTAATTGCTAATTATTAATTACAATTAATTAACTTATTAATTTTTCCTCCACAATTAAAAAATTGGAGGTATAATAAAATATATTTATATGTGGATAAGTTTATTGAGAGATTGGAAGCTCAATTTGAGCTTGCCGGCATTACTACACAAAGAACAAAATTCAATTACGTTCTTTTAGTTTTAGACGGAGACATAATTAAAGTCATTAGTGACATTTTTAGTAGCCCACACGAACCTAACCATATAACACTCTCAAAACTAACCTCATTGAACGTCTTTCGGAAAGTGAAGATCAAACTTAAGTAGTTTGTTAAGCGATTTATATTTGGGAGACCGTAAACCTTCTCAGCTCCTTCGCGAAATGAAAGAGTTAGGAGGGGAAAACATTACAGAAGGACTCTTACATACGCTTTGGTTACAATGTCTTCTGGAAAATGTCCAAGCGATTCTTTCATGTAATCTGGGTACTTTAGACAATTTAGCTAACTGTGCGGACAAAATTTTAGAGGTATATAATAAACCTCAGGTTTTATCGTACACTGCACCTTATGAAGATACTTCAATGATTGCAGTTATATCAAAACAATTAGAATACTTAACGCAACAAGTTGAAAATCTGAAATCCAAAATGGAATCAAAACATAATACTAGATATTCGAGATCTCGATCTAGAAATCAGTTCAAAAGTCCTAGTAGATCTAATTACGAGGCAAATAAATCAGACTTGTGCTGGTATCACCATCATTTTGCTCATAAAGCTTCTAAATGTAACCAGCCATGTTCATTTACAAGTAAGCCAGAATCAAAGAACTAAATCGTTCATCGATTCAAACGGCGGTCGATAAAGGGAAGTTTACAAGCAGTTAACACATTTTTGATAAAATTTCGGGATATCATTTTTTAATCGACACAGGTGCTGATGTGTCAGTAATTCCTGCTCCTTCAATTGGAAAACCTCCACCGTCTGACTTTAAACTCTTATCAGCGAATTATTCAAATATACATACTTATGACCGAAAAGCTTTAATATTGAATTTAGGACTTCGGCGAGATTTTAATTGGAATTTTAGAGTGGCAGATGTTATTAAGCCTATTTTAGGAGCAGATTTTCTTTCTTATTACGGTTTGCTAGCCAACTTATCAGAAAATTGATCCATTGACTTCTACTCAATCAGTTTGCAAAATTTCTAGAAGCCCTAGCTCAACATTATCAGTAATTATCGACAAAACGCTCAATCCGCGAATTCATAAATTGCTTAAAACCTACAGTGATATAACCACTGACATAGGTTTTACAAAACCCACTAAACTTTGTATACTGACACTGACACGTTACTGACGCGTGGTAATCCTGTAGTTTCTAAAGTAAGACAACTTTCGATAGAAAAGTTGGCAATTGCTAAAAAGGAATTCAACCTTTTGCTTAAACAAGGTATCTGTAGACCCCCTAACAGTCCTTGGTACTCTCCTCTCCACCTAGTTAAAAAACATATTGGTAATTGGCGTCCTTGTGGGGATTATAGACGTTTAAACTCAATAACAGTTCCAGATCGATATCCGATTCCTTTGATCCATGATTTTTCACATAATCTTATAGGTTGCTGTATTTCTCAAAATTAGATCTAACAAAGGCATATCACCAAATAGCGATTGAACCCGAAGATGTTCTGACAACAGCGATTTGTACGTCATTCGGACTCTTCGAGCTCACGCGTATGACCTTTGGCTTATGCAACGCAGCGCAAACTTTTCAAAGATTTATGCATTGAGTGCTCAGTCGATTATCATTCTGTTTTGTTTATTTAGATGACATTTTAATTGCGCCTCATTCTGAGACAGAAAACTTATCTCATTTAGAACAAATTTTTAAAAAATTACAGGAATATGGTATTGTAATTAATTTAGATAAGTGCAGTTTTATGAGACCTAATGTTGACTTTCTAGGACATTTTATCAGTGTTAAACCATCGCCTGGTAAAGTTGAGGTTATTAATAACTTTAAACGGTCCGAAAAAATTAAAGACTTGGTCGTTTCTTAGGTATGTTAAATTTTTATCCTCGTTTTTTGCGGAATGCAGCACAACATCAATTAATCCTTAACGAATTCTTGAAAGGAAATAAAAAAGAAGGAAATAAGAAAGTGTCTTGGAATGAAGATTCAATTAAAGTCCTTGAGGCAGTTAAAACCCTTTTGTCTTTTTCGAATTTTTCGGCCGATTTAGCTCTATTTGTGCCTTACAACAAAAAGTTAACAATATTTGGCAACCTTTAGGGTTTTATTCAGTTAAGTTAAGTACAGCACAAAAGAGCTATAGTACCTATGATCGCCAACTTCTAGCTATTTATAAAGCAATTAAATATTTTAGATATCAAGGAGAGGGACGATTATTTTCAATTTTCACAGATCACAAACCGTTAATTTTTGCTTTTAGGCAAAAGTCAGATAAAGCATCTCCTCGTCAATTACGTTACTTAGATTACATTGGCCAGTTTTCTACCAATATTAAGCATATAGCTGGGGCGAAAAACACAGTGGCTGACACCCTCTCTAGAATTAACGAAATTGAATGTACTTCGGCTCTGGATTTTGTTGCTATTGCAAAAGCTCAACAATCGGATAAAATTTTTAACAGTTAGCTTTAAAATAGCACATATAAATTTATAAAAATTCCTGTTTGTGGAACAGATCCTGAAATCTTCTGTGAAACATCCACAAAACACAGGCGACCTTATATTCCACCCAATTTTCGATTCAAAGTTTTTAAGTCAATTCATGATCTTACACACCCAGGGATCAAAGCTACTAATAGAATGATTACAACAAAATTCTTTTGGCCGTTTATGAACAAGGACAGTAATAATTGGGCTCAAGCATGTTTCAAGTGTCAACAAAATAAAATATTACGATATTTTAAAAAACCTGTAAGCAAATTCTTGGTTAAAAGCTGTACCTCTTATTCTATTAGGTCTAAGGACAGTTTATAGAGAGGAGTTTCTAACCACTCCTGCTGAATTAGTCTACGGAG
The DNA here is from genome assembly GCA_947359355.1 of Acrocera orbiculus. NCBI lineage: Eukaryota > Metazoa > Arthropoda > Insecta > Diptera > Acroceridae > Acrocera > Acrocera orbiculus. The sequence goes on along the minus strand of OX375756.1, from coordinate 43,942,024 downwards.
AAAGCATAAGTTTACCCGGAGATTTCTTTCAAGAGATATCATCTGATATATCACAGGCAGACTATGTAATTAATTTACGCATTCAATTATTCAGTGGCAAGTGGAAGCTTTGAATTATTCGTCTGGGAAACTTTTTCAGTTCAAGGAGCTTAATTCTTGCTCGCATGTTTTTGTCAGAGTATTTAATAAAACGTCATTCCATTCTCCGTACGATTGACCTTTCCCAATCTTAACAAGAAGTAAGGACTACTATACTCTTTAGATTAAAGAAAAGGAAGTCAATATTTCAATTGAACGCTTAAGACCATATTTTTCTTATAGTACCAACTTGCCGAACGATACTCCTTCAACCCACACGCCACACCAAACACATCACAAAATTAAATTGACACAAAGTAAAAGATATTGTAAGTGATGGAAGGAAACGAAGTTTCGATGAACTTGTGGTTCTTCTGGTAGGGGAGTTATGTGGCGGTTAAATTTAAAAAACAACAGTTTTTTAGAAAGTAGGCTGTATGAGTAAAAGTAGTCTATGAAAATTAATTTATAAATGTCAATGTAATTGTAATTTTTAGAGAGTTTTGATTTAAAATGTTTTAATAATTAAAAAACTGTCATTGTATTGTTATTATTAAAAAATGTAAATAAATGTGGCATTAAGTTTCTTTTGAGTTTTATATATTATTTGCTAATTATTTATAGATGAGTTATATAATTAGTTAAATTTATTTCATCTATTTATTTCATACAATATGTGTATTTGGACCGGAATGTTGTAAAAACTAGGATGACAAGTAGGCGTAATAAAACTAAGATGATAAGTAGGTATGACTTTACTTGTCAATAGATAATTTTTAAGATAGTAGTTAAAAAAATATTGTAAAAAGTCAAAATAAAGTTTAATATTATAATAGTAAGTTTGCATACTTATTGCAAACATTACTATTCTCCTGATGTTTTTGGTTACCAAGCTCACCAATTTTTCTGGGAGCTCGGTGAATTAGTTTTTTTGCTTAAAATTGCAAGGAGATTTGCATTTTCTAGCATTCGCATCAAATTTAAAATGCCACCAACAGGTATCAAAACGTTGATTTTTATTGTCTGGATATGCTACAGGATTACTTCGTTCTTTGTTTGGTCCATTCCAAGAACGTGATCGCTGATTCTTTATTAAATATCAAAAAATTTGTTCGATTTGCCCTTCCAATTTTTTTATTGGGTTCGCAAGCTGATTATCTGCATTCACATTTGAGGCTTGAACAGCATTAACGTTCGGTGAATTGGTTTGAAAGACTTCCATAACTCTGTCTGCAATGGCTGCGACTTGAGTTAATGGAACCTCCTCAGATGTTGATAAAATGGCTCCTATTTGACTCGGCAAATTTCGTATCCATAAACACCTCAACAAGTCTTCCGTGACTGGCGTATCAGTTGCTATTGAACGCATTTCTGCCAACAACTGTGATGGCTTCCGATCTCTAATTGATATATCGTTGAGTAGCTTAGTTATTCTGGTTGTTGTGTTATCAGAGAATTTGCTGATTATGCGCTCCTTCAAACTGCTATATATACTACCAATAGGAGGTGGATGAGATTTAAAATCAGCCAGCTTATACATTATACGTGCCGGTAGCTGCCCGATAATTGTATTATATTTCTTTCTATCAGCTGACACTCCAGCTGCTTCAAAAGCTGATTCCACCTACCATAATCAAAAATCGGTGTATTCTTCCACGAACTTGGGTAATTGTACCTTAAAATGGTCCATACTGCCAATGGATGACGTTCCTGCTGAACAATCATCAGTAGCCATGGCTACTTTTTATTAACTAGATAACACGTCTGATGCAGCCTCACACCAGAAAATATTATGGCTTAGTCCCATGTTATCTTTAGTTCAGCTGAGTCAAGGTCACCACTATAGATGATTTACATAAATAGTTTAGTTTATATCATCTATTTATTTCATACAATATGTGTATTTGTTAAATACAAAACTCAGCTGAAACTCAACTAAACTGACTGATTTAAGTTCACCCTATTTATAGGCATATATATATCAATGCCTACTTTATTTCAGCGCCAACTATTTTAAAGGTTTGCTGTCACCACATATTAATTAACTTATTAATTTTTCCTCCACAATTTAAAAATTGGAGGTATAATAATATTTATATGTGGATAAGTTTGTTGAAGTATTTTACTATCAAGAATCGATTTATGACGTAATGACGCTTAAGGTGAGTGGAGATGGTTACTAGGATCTGATAATAACTTACAAGTATTCCATTAATATTCTCTCTGGCCAGGAATTTAGACTTAATGTTATTGACATCAAAAGCCTTAAGACCAATGAGCACTTCAATGGTGCCATTTGTAAGCTGTTTTAAGCCTGAAAAGTAGAGAAATGGGATAGTGATAAAAAATGTGTTTTGATATCTTAAATTCAAATGTTCCGAGCATGATATAGTTTGAAATTGGCTATGGTTTAACTCAAAAAATAAATTTTGTTGATCAGCTATATGATGTACCACGTTTACTTCTGGGTATTCCTGAATAGCGTTATTCTTAAAAGACTTGAAGAACGAAAATTAGATCGGTGTGATTTCACTTTTTAGCTTACAAAATCCATGATGTGTCCAGCCAATCGGATAGTACTTGAATTGATTCAAGGCTGACCTCAGAAGTTATTGTTTTGTAGCAGGAAAGAGTTCGGGTTACAGCACGTTTCAAGTTCAAGTTTAACTTTATTAGTATTTATTATTTTTCACTTGGTTTTTTTACCCCACACTATAACTTGAGTAATACCATGTAGTCAAGGGTTTGATTTGGCCTCTTATCAAACTTTCATGTAATATCCGGCACAAAGCACCAACTTTTCCTTTATAAAATATCAAAATATATGCAAATATATGTATATATGGTATATATGTATGTTATATATACATGTATACCCATGTGGCTTTCAATATTGTAACACTTTTCTTAAAAAAAACTAGCAAAAAGTATATGTATTTGAATATTGTAATACGTTATGAAAAAACACCAAAAGAATGATTTTTTTTGGTGAACTACGATTAGCGAAAAGCAACCAAACTAACGACTTGTTTATGGTACTTCATTTTTATCAACACTTTATGTGAGAGCTAAACATAAAACCTTATCTGAAGTTCGCAGTTCTTAATTAACCAAATAGTGTTTTCCAAACCCTTTGTATTTTACAATACTCAAAACAATGGATTTGTGTGGGGGATCAAAATAACCCATCTCAAACTAAGAAACACATGAAATCTAGTAATAGACAGCAAAATCTCAACAGTCAATATTCAGGGGCACCACAGTTACCCTTCACATAGTCGGTTATAATTCTCTTCTACAATTTTAATTTAAGTTTACCATGGTTTACAATGGAATGCAATTCAATTTTTGGAAGTATTGTTAATATGACTTGCATGATCAGTACAAGTGTTTGTAATTTATTTCTTTTTATTTCTATTAATGTTTAATAAGCTTCAGAAATTCTATTATGAAAAATTGCTTGGAAAAATAAACATAGTTATGCACAATCAATATTTTCACACATAATATTTGTGTAAAACGCAAGGGGGTTGACATAAGATGATCATAGTTTGATGATCCACGCAACAGAGCACACCCGAGTCAAAATTTTGGCCCTCCTTTGAACCTCCTTGCCCTGAAAAATGCATATTTTCGTATACTTTGGTATACTTTTGTATACTTTTGTATACTTTCGTAAACTTTGGTCCCCCTTTCAATATCTTTAATCTGAAAAATGCCAGCTTTCGTATACTTTTGTATACTTTCGTAAACTTTGGCAAGAATCTCTCTCGTGTATTGAAATATCTCTCATGAAAAGCTTAAAGTGACCGTTCTAATAAATGAATATCATGTATCATGTGTCATGGGTCAAAGTGTTATGTTTTTTTAAAATAAATTAAATTGAACTAAAAATGTTTAGTCAAATTATGTTTATTATATATTTTTTATTATAAATTTACATTTAAAAATAAGTGAAATATTTTTTTAGTATAAAATTCTGTTTAATCAGGGCGGATTTATGTATAGGCTAAGTAGGCTGCAGCCAAGGGCGCCAGCTGCAATCTAGGGCGCCAAATATTAGAATTTTCAATTTTTATCACGGTGAAAATTATAGAATTGATATATTTCATTGATAAAGTCCTTTTGATCGTAACTTTTTTAAACATGAAAACACGATTTTTGAACAGAAAAACACCGGAGTTTTTAGCTGGCTGCTAAGAATTGCCTTTTTTCCCAAAAAGATTAAAATAATTATCCGATAAATTAGGCTAATTGGATGAACTGACGATTCTGAAGATTGAAGATTTTTCTGCATCAATTCTGTAAACAAAAAATTACCGGTATACTGTACCTGTACGATATACCTACTGTCATTCAATTATATGACTCACTTATATCACTTATTGTTGAAACTCGAGGAACTTTTAATTATTTCGAAAAAAAAGCAATGAATTTGTCCGAAGTAAAAGAATATGAAAAATATGTGAAGCGAAAAAGAAAGCAAAATCTCTATGCCGATGAGACTACAGGAGGGGTAGAAATGACTGGTCAAGAAAATCTGAGAGTCAATACTTTTTTTAATTACTATTGACAATCTTTACTGCGAGCTTTGTAAACGACGCTAGGCCTACAAACGATTTCATAAAAACTTTCTTTTCTTGTCCACTTAACCACTATGACCTTATCTGAAATTGAAGAACAAGCTAAAGCTTTGAGGCTCAACTATCTTAACGATAACGAAAAATCGTTTGCCGATAAGTGTATTCATTTTCGTTCACACTGCTCTTCAAGTGAAAATAAATGGAATACGACTTTGGAATTATTAAAATGGATTCAAAAAGAAGATCTTAAAACTATTTATCCGAACGTTGAAATCGCACTTCAGATGTGTGCATGTAATCCGATCTCCAACTGTTCAGGTGAACGTAGTTTTTCATGTTTGCGAAGAGTTAAAAATTATTTGCGTTCATAAATGAAAGAGCAGAGATTAAAAGCTCTAGCTTTACTGAATATTGAATCAGATTTGTTGAGATCATTATAATAAATGAAAAATTGTTTCTATAATTTCCTAAGTATTCTTGATTCTTACGTCAGTTTTATTTTATGTTAAAGGCGGTATGAGCTCTAAAGCCTAGGGCGCCAAAATCCTAAATCCGCCCCTGTGTTTAATGTTATATGTTTCTGTTTACTTAATTAAATTCACACAGTGAAGTGAAATACTTTATATAGTTTAAGAATTAAAATATAAGAAAAAAAAAGTACATTTATAATTAATAATAATAAATTAAATAAATGATTTTTTATCATTCTTAGTATTGTATTTTACCTATTAAATTATTTACTTCTTTCGTTTATATAAATTATTCACTTACTTATTTCATGAACTAATACTTTTCTTTTATTCATTTTTCAGGTTAAAGAGGCTGAAAGGATTCTCAATATATATATATATTATATATGTAAAAAATATATATATTAATGCATTGATCCTCCTTTCATCCTTAAAAATTCGTACTCTCATTAAACTCCTTTCATTCTCGTGATGCAGAATTGGGACTTTTGTACGCATAAGAGTTTGAAAGGAGGCCCAACTTTTACATAAACGTATATGAGAGACTTGAACCTCTTTTCGTCTTCTTGGGCCTTCTTAGTAAGGAGGTCAAAGAGGATGAAAGGAGGATCAAAATTTTGACTCGGACATCGACAGAGTATAGTTTTTACTTGTGACGTTCTTTGCAAACGTTTTGTGGCCCTAGCTCTGCAGCCAAAACTTCAAGGGTTTAAAGTTATAAACCTTTTTCTATACAAACCGATAAGTGTTAGTTATCGTAAATATATAGTGAAAAAATTATATAAAAATTATTGGTTTTTCTAATTGTGGAATTATTTAGTATTATTTAAAATCAAATAATCTTATCAACTGGGGTGTAACATTTTCGTCTTTTTCGAAATTATTCTTACATCATTTTCTTATTTATTATCAAAATTTGAGTTCGTTCAAGCAATATAAGAATGTCGTCATTCCCAAATGCAAAGATATCATAAATACTAAGATATTTTAAATGAACCTATACAGTGGTTATAAGTGCTAAAATTTTTTCCCTCTACTGCAAGGGAAATCACGTATTCTTTTACCTTGTATGACCTTTTACTGCCTTGAAATATTCTTTGTATTATCATTACAGCTGAGATGAGTTGCTCTTCTGTTGCATTTAGTGTTTTCAATTATTAAAAAGCTCAATTAGCTATTTTTTTGTTTTAAGAATTTTTGTTTTAGTAAATTTAGGCGTCTTAGTAAAATCTGAAGTTTTTTGTCAGATTTTATAGTTTGGGCTAATTTATTTGAAAGTTTTTTTTACAATGACAGAAATCTTAATTAAAAAATAAAACAAGGAAAATCGATAAATTAATTAGAAAAATCAGACAATTTTGTATATATACGAAAATTGAACCTAAGAAAAGAAAAATGCTAAATAGTATCAAGAGAAACTTATGACATATTAATTACAAGTTCATCCGGACACAAATCCAAGATTTTTGCTGAAAAGTTAAAAATTATATGATGAAATTTTAGTTTTAATTTTCATATTTGCATAGTTTTAACAAAAAAGTATTGAAATAAACAAATTCCAAATTACTCACATTGACTGTTTTAAGTTGTTGCGGTCAACGAATTCTTACACAAAAATTGGATGATTTTGTCATGTTATGATGTGCTTTTTGCTTAACGCTATTCCTGAATTAAATTTTAAGCTACGCAACTATATAAGTAAACTCAACAAGTTAATATTTCATGTAACTGAGATATAAGTTATTATTACACTCAACCACTGAATTTTCAGGTCAAGTTATCATTTTGATTGTAGTAATTTAGTGAAAAATACCTGAAATATCTGACATACATATGTATGATCTATTGCTGTTACCTTAGATTTGAAGCTTTTATACTTGTTTTTTTGAATGGACGTTAAATGGAATTTGAACGTTTTTTGCATTGAATTCGAATTTATATTAAAAATGCATAAGAAAAAAACAAGAACTTAAAGAAGTAACTAGATCCGATTAAAGGTAAAGTGAAATGAAAAACAATTCAGTGTTTAAATTCGTGAAAATTATCCAGTGTACGACTCCCGTGATAAATTTTTTTTGGGTGTTATGGACAATATCTAGCGCTATGCTTATAGAGAAACTATAATTGCATAATGAGTAGTACTCCAAGGGGACTCGAAAATTGTTAAGATTTAGATTTTGTGTTGTATTTATTATTTTTGAAATTAACTTAATAATTTCAGTTCTTGAAAAGCAAAAATGCGCAAATCAAATAAAAAGATATATTTTCGTTAAATTTATAGAAATAAATTATTTCTCACGATGTGGTTATCTTACTGTGCTTACTGGTAAAATCATCGTCTTGAAGACATTAATTATTTGTACATAGTACATGACTAATGTCGGAACATAACAAAATTCATGCTATTGGAAATTACTTTTATGACATGCAAATTTTTCAATGATCTTGGTTCACAAAAATTAAGAAAAACTTTTTTGCCTAAGATCTTTGATATTAAAAACTGCATTTTTAATAATATATTATGTGCAGGATGGTTTTGCTGAGATCTTTTTAGATTGAATGCACAGCCTCAGCTGTATCAGGTAATGAATATGAACATGTTCAAAATCCAATAACTTATTTGTAGTTGCGCCTCGCTGCCACCAACACCATGACTCCGATCCAGATGGGCACTTTTTTTGTTTAAAATTTTTACCATTGTAACAGTAATGGCAGAATGTCGCTTTTATTTTTTGCATTTGTGAATACAATATGACAATACGTATTTGGAGTTCTGAGTAATAATGGCTTTAAATAGAAGTGAAAATTTAAATTCTCGTTGAAATCTTTGCATGTTCAAGCAAAGTTGCCATTTTCTTTTAACGTCCTTTCCAAAGATATCCAGTTTTATCTGTCAAAAAATTCTACAAAAAAGTCGCATTAAAAATTAAGTAGAAAACAATGCAATGCTCGACTCTATATGAACAATTTCAGTTACTAATCGTGATATCTAACCAGAAACAAGAAATATGGTAAAACTGGGAGCTTCACTAGTAGTTGTGAGTAAATATTTAGATGTTCATTATTAAGTTTTTTGACAAAAAAATTCCGTCTAATTAATATTAACTTAATATCTACATGTGCGCAGGCAATGTCGACAAAATTAAGGCATTTTTTTCGTAATTTGCCAGCAAAAGTTGGGCCCTGGGAATAAAATTGTTCGAACTTTGGCAAAGGATCTTGGAATGAATTTTACAGCTTAGTATGTCTGTTGGGAGGGGAAATAAATCTATCCAAAATTTCATGTATCATTTTCGTCAATACATAAAAATAGCCAGTGACTTGGCTTTTCTTTGGGGCTAGCATATATCAGATTTTTCTTTATCTAAATAAATTTGATAAAAATCGTATAATCTAAGGTTTTTTCTGTAATAACTTTGTAGATACGAAATTAGTTGAATCCTTTTGCTCTTTTTAGCTGTTATGCATTAAAAAATTCAAATATTGTTTTTGTTACTTCCTACTAAGGTTATAATTGAAACTATTGAAAAATTGCTTAAAATTGCAATGTATAAGCAATATATAGAATTATTTAAGAATTCATATTTGCCAAATGTAACCTGTGCAGCAAATATAATCATCTCATTTATTTAAATCCGTTGAGTTCAAGGAATAAACAACTAATGATGTTGATATAGACAGTATGACAATCTATTAATACCAAATGGTCACGCATACAATTCATAGGGAGTTATCTATCTACACCTTGTAAAAATAAGTAGATACTTATAGAAAACATAAACTTGAAATTTCTTAGAATCGTAAAAGATGTTTAATAAGTGTTACGATTCTCAGCAGTAGAGAAGTATGATATTTATGGATACAAGTTGAACATTTGTTCATATAATCCTTTCTAATGATGAAAAATTTCATGGTGCGCACTTGAACACATTTAAAAATTTATTTTCCAATAATTTAATTCATAGCCTGAAGCTATATCATCACTTTATACAATAAATGGAACAAAAAAAATAAGAATAAAAATAATATTAAAAAGAGCAAAAATTATTTGATCTTTGTTATGTGTGTTCAGTAGATTTTGCATGACTCACCATATAATAATATATGAATGTCGAAAGTCACTGAACATACAGAAATGGACTGAAGATATAATGGTAAAAGCCATGCAATTCCTCCATTAATTAGTGCTTTAATGTGTCATGCTGTAGAAGTTACGGAATGCATAAATGCGAATTTTAAAAATATAAAAAATTCCGAAACAATAAAAATCCTTCGAAATTTTTTCGAGACAAAACGAATTGAAAATAGTTAAGTAATCAAAATTTTATATCTGTCATTGTTTTATTAGAAGTATCTGATGAAATTAATTATTAAATTTCAAAATCTTTTGAAATTGAAAATGAAGAAGCCTTAAGGTTCGAATTAATTTTTTTGTGTTTACATTTTTTCGTCCTTTTGTACACAAATTTTAATTATACTTTGTATTTTTTGTGTAATATAATATTAAAAAAAGTAAATATAAATATTACATAAATAAACACAAATAATATATAGTGATTAATAAATATAAATATAAAACTTGGGTGAATTTTTTATCACCCACGTTCATATCTTTAATGCAAAAGAAATAGTCGGTACGAATATATATGGGAAATTTTAAAAAAATTTTTTGAAGCAGTTTTCTTACTACTGATACATTAGATTAGTGATTCTCAACCATTTTTTGTTCCGGCACACATTTAACGATTTCATAATTTGACGGCACACAATGGAAAAGATAAGTTTAAAAATTATTTAGTTACCTATAACACACTGCGTCAATTAGTTTATGATAATAATTTTAAATGTGCGAAATATAATAATATGTAGGTACTACAAAAATAGCAGTACGTTTATTAACGTTTTAAACACAAATTAATCTAAGAATACTTTTAATGCGAAATTTCAGCTTGATGTTTTTTTACATTTGCCAATTTTAACGAAAAAAAATGTGCAGTAATTGCTATGCAACTATAAACGCATGCATTTATTCCTATTGGTTTGATTAAAACGTTATGCTGGCCGCTTCACTATAATCTGGCACTAAGGAAGAAAGCGTTGCAAAACAAATAATGAAATAATATAAAAATTTTTTATTTAAATATCTATTGGTAATTAAAGGAGAATTAAATGAAAAAAAAACTTCTCAATCTCACTTCTCACCGAAACAGAATCCCAGCCCAGATCATCGCAAATGCAAGAATACTTTTAATGGGCTACAAATAAAAAAAATAATGTCGATGAAAAAGGAACTGCTACCCTGAAATGTATTTAAATGTATTTAGTGACTCCATACCTTCCGTAGAGATATGAAACTAGTAGTTTGCACAAGGACTAAAAGCTAGGTATTGCGGCAGCTCTCAAAAAATGCTGCATTTTACAAATTGAAAGCATAGTGTTCGATTCACAACAGTGCTGTGATATTTGTACTCAAGAGGTCGAAAATAAAAATTGATTTCAATTTTGCAAACATTAAAAACAATACTTCTTTTGAAAATTTGAAATATAACTTTCTTAAAGAACAACTGATGAATAATACAAACCATTAACAATTGAAAGTTACATTTTGTTCCTTCATAAAGTACTTGTCAACAAAGTATTTTTATAACCATTTTCTAGTTATGTGTGGGTGTTTTTAGCTATACAATAACAATAATAAACATTATTGCTTGATCACACACACATACACACACACAAATATATGTATTTATTTATATAACATTGCAGGTAGCTTCGGTAACTTTTGGTTATTCAACTCGTTAAGTCAAAAGAAATTTATGGGCCACATCTTATGCACAATAGTGAGTGCATGTCCCACCGTTATATAAGTAACATTGGGTCATATATTTTGCATTCATTTAACAAAATAAAATAACCAAATCGAAATAGTTTTCTAAGCTAACATATCATCATGCTCTTTTCTATAATTCTTCTTTGTTTGTTACCTTCACTTGTCGATACTGGAGTAACATTGCTGTAAATAGCAAAATGTCCACTATATTCTTTTTAGACCACACGCTTCTTGTTCAATATATACAACTTGTTATTTTAAAATGATTACAAACTCTACCCACTCGTATGAAACTTTTTTTCAATGCCCAGGTTACGGGTGCAATGAAAGCTAACAAATTGGATAGCGCTGCGTACCATGTTTGACTTCAGGTGTATATTTCACTAAAAGCTAACTACGCGACATATTTGAAGCAATGCAGAGTTAGTTTTTGTTTCAGTATTTTGTAGCCATAGAAAAATTTTTCTTAGAAGTAACTGTGTACTAATTGTACAACAAATATGTTCAATTTCATTCAAATTTCATCGATGTCTAGAAACTTTCAGCATATATGAATATTAAAATAATTTTAATAATTTCTGGAAACACGTGGATCTCAGCATAAGTATGATTCGACAGATCTAAAGGTAGCTGAACCACACAGGTGTAATCATAAATCTTCTGTATTAAAGATTGCATTCAGGGAAATATCTATAACATTGGTATGCTACAGAGGAATGCAGTAAACAGCCATCGAACATGCACAAAAATGCAAACGTAAAGCTTTGTAAGAAGAATTGGTTATAATGCGATAAAAAATGCCGCAAATACTTTTTTCTCCACTTTATTCTAGAATATTTCTGGATGACAAGCAAACTAAAAATTTTGCTTTAGGTGGGGAATGATAAGAATTGTTATGCAAGTAGACAAATTTAGTTTAAGATATGCAAAACGATTCATAATTGCTTGAAGTAATAATACAAATGAATTTTTGATCCTTAAAACTTTATTTCTGGTTAATATTTGATTGTTTGATTATAATGTGATTTAAAATTTTTTGAAAAATTTCAGTAGGCAAATAATAATCTATAATTATTTAATTTTTACAAAATATGCTTGTTTGGAAATTTTGTTTCTAAAAACCTTAAGCAAGTAAAATTGCATGAATTGTGATAGAGCACTTAAATACACAATTATTTGATCTACTCACAACTACTACACTCGTATATATGAATAACTTAACATCTTCATGTCCTTGGCCAAATATGTTGACGTTTAGTTTTTTATAATTATAGCTACTGTCAACAAAAACTTGAACAAAAATTTGCTAACAATTTATATGTTTGGCTAAACTAATAAAGGTTATATTGCGATGATATGAAAAAAGCGTGAATTAAGTTTTTGGCAGTCGTTATTGTTAAAATTATAATAACAACATGTATATTAAATATATCAGGTTTTAATAATTTGTGAAAAAGTAAGAAGGAAATTTCGCATAGTTTTTTTATTTTACAAAAACTTTAGCTAAGGTCCAAATTATTACATATAAGAAAAATAACGAAAACTAAGACACTGAAGATTTGGAAATATTATCTGATCAGGAGCCTGATGTATATAAAAATGCCAATGAATGCCTGGGCTCCGATGGAAGTGTTCTATTTGTGGGTAATTTATTAAAAATTTATGAATGAAGCTCAATTATTAAAAAGCCAATTATTTTAAAATTTAATATTATTTTCTACTAACAAATCTATATAATCAGTCATCATAAAATAAATCTGCGAAAAATGTTTAAAAACAGCATTCCTGAATGTATGAAATCATTTCACTCATAAATTATCAATACCATTCAGGAGCCATAAATGTGGTTTTCTCCATTTATTTGATTTCCCATTAATATAAAATGAATTAATCTTAACAAAAAAACAAATCAAGTTATTTTATTCTCACCATAAAAAAGTCGTCACTAACGAGTTTAATTCCTAATTTAAATTATCCTCATTTTCGTAGAAAGCGTTATTTTCTTACAGGATTTTTTGTTGAAAATTCCCTCAATACTACTTTCTCTTTAGTCTGGTAGTAATTATAGCAAATCAATTTAAGAACGCTTGGCATCATAACCAATAAAAATGGTTCATCTTTTTTAAAAATGGCCCATTTTTATTAGCTTTTCTTCGGATGAAAAAAACTTTTAAGTAACTTTGTCAAATATTGCGTCAAAATGCGTCAAAAAATGAGTTGTAACTCCGGAAATTATTTAAATTTCGAAAAATCCTCTTTGGAACATTTTTTCATGGGGTTAAGCTGTGCTGATATTCAAAAAAAAAAAAAAAAAAATCGGTCGGCATATCATTTTATTTTCTTATATTAAACTAAGTTCAAAAACAAACTTAAAACATGTAAGTTTATTAAGTTGTTCTATTTTAGTCTGGATATTAAGTTTATTGCCCTCCACACTTACTATTTATTAAATCAGTTTTAAAAGCGTAAAGAAAATCTTCAAAGAGCAACGAATTTTTTTTCAAATATTACAATGTTTGATCAAGGTTTATTGCCCTTTTACTATAATAACAAGTATCATAAAATATTTTGAAAAAATTGCAGTAATATAATTAAAGAGATTATTAGCAGCCAAGGATATACCTGTCGACTTCTATTCTATGAGACGATTGTAAGGAGGTAGTTTATTTTAAATTATATGATGCAACTGAACTCCCTATAGACAAATGTTCGCTCAGGAACCTTATATATACATATGTCTGTATTTATATGTTGTCCATTTTAAGATGGATTTGAATTTTTCCCTGCGTACATGAATATATATACATAGGCAAAATTCATTCCCATCTTAAAATGGACGGCGCCGCTAACACTAGCAATTACCATCATTTTAAGTAATTTAGAAGCATTCTAAGTAAAATTGTTATGACATGCAAACGAAAATGAAATGTTTAATGACTTTCTTTATTTTATGCAACTCTATACCTGATTATTGTATTTGTAATCAGGAAAGTGTTCACGTATTATTTTAGAGACAGAAAAAATATACTCTCAAAAAAGAAAACATTTTTTTTTCGAAACACAAAAAAACCTTGCTTTTGCATATATGCTTTGAAATCTTCATTGTAACATCCAATTATCTTGTGAAGCAACTTCCTCAAAGTAATAATAAATATATATATATATATATATATATATATATATATATATATATATATATATATATAAACAAAATATGAAGAATGACCAATAACTCACCAGGGTAGGATTTAGTCAATTAACTTGTAAAATATCATTTGCAAAGCATGACGTCTACGAATTGATATAACACCACTTGTGTTTGTCAGGACATCAATTAGTTAGATCTTTTCTAAACGGCTTAGAATCACATCTATCTTAAATCTTTTGCAATAACTTTTATCGTAATAGATGTAATACCCTAGGCAGTGATTGATGGATTGAGCGCAGTTTCAAGAGCTTATCGGCTACATAATCATATCTTACTCCATTAAGAGCAACTGTTGTAACTATAATAATTATAAATAAATAATAAAAAATATCTTGACAGGTAAATTTTATATCTCTATCAAAATAGTTATTATACATCGTATATTTAACATAAATTGTTTTTAACTTTAATATCAATGAGGGTTTCTTTATCTGGATAAAGAAATTTTTATAAATTTGATAATATTGTTGATACCATTTATTTCTGCTATGGAATTATTCTAACAATAAGTATTCCATTAGGAAAAAGATTCTTTGCAATGGAATTGTTCAACTATATTTTATTGACTGGCAGTTGTGTACGTAATTAATTTTTAGAAGTGGTTTTGCAAAAATTTTAGGAAAAAATATATAATTTCTATTTTTTTTCTCTAGTCCCTATTTTTACTGAAAATTGATAATGTTCAATTCAAAGGAGTGCCAAGTGAATTTTTACATTGCTATTGAAGTTTTTCCCCATGCGAAAATTCTCACATGGAAAGGACATCGACTTGTTTAAATAGATTTACCGTTCCAATAAAGAATAAAGTACATCGCTAAAGTTATTAAGTTTTTCACGAGATGCCTTCGGAGATTTGCTGTCAATGGCTTATTGATAGAGGTTTTCCATTAAAAATTGAATATATGATGTATGATTGTGTTATAATTTATTAAAAATATCAGCATTACCTGTAGCGATCATAGAAAATCTTTAAAATATTTTTTAACTGAATTAACCTTACATTGTTGGCTTGAATAAAAAATTATTGGCTTAGTTTTGTATGCATATTATTGCATATGTATTGTCAAAAAACAAAGAGTTGGGCATTACTAAATAAGCTGATCTATTTTCTGATGCCGCAAAGAAATGTTTCACCTCCCACCTCTTACTTAAAATGCATAATCTAGGGGTTTTGATAAAAAACTCTAATTTTTTGATTTAGTGAAAAGGAAGCAATCTATAGACAGTGTTTTAAATAGTCGTTCTATCTTACCTTGAATTTGTATTTCCCTTAGTGTTTTAAAAGTAATGGTAAGAGCAAAAAAAAAAAAAATATTAATATCGCTTCTTTTTCACCTCTCAAAGCGGTTAAGATCTTTTTTGTCCTTTCATCTTTTAAATGTTGACGTTGACCTGGCTTTTCATGGTATTCCAAGTAGATTTGTTTTCCTGATTTCTAATAAGTACCTACTATCTTTTTTTTCTTCACTTTCTTATTGTTTGTTGTGAAGAGAATCCAAGCATTCTTCAAGATACATATATTAACTTTATAATGTATAACGTATAACTTTAGCAATTTTAATTTCAACAATGCAGAAGTTACATTGAATGCAATTTCAAACTTTAGAATTAATCAATGTTTTGTTGATTTGTTATCTAATCTGCATTAAATCCAAATCTGTGTTACAAGTTTGATATTTGTAACCTATGGAATGCACACTTTTAAATTGTAATTGACGCGAATTTCAGCTTTTATGCACATATAAAAATCCAAATATCCATAATTTTTTTGATAATCTACAATCCCATTTCTTTTGTTTTATTAATAATTTAACTTTTGCTTGTTGTATTAACTACATTCAGCTTAAAGTTTTATACAATAGTTTCTAATATCAAAACTGTTAATAACTTTATTATTATTTTTCCGCCAAAAATTATCCAAAAAAAAATCTTTAATAAATATATTCGCGTACCAAGCACTAGTGCCTAAGTTTTTGATAACTTTTTCCAATGGTAACCCTCTTACAAATTCCGTCAATCAAAGAATGCTATCTATCCTGCTGATAAAATTCATCCTTTCCATGTTTTTGTATATCAAATTTGCATGCAAAAATGTTAAATCACACCTTCCCAATATAGGTAATTAATATCAGATTAGAAAAAACACGCATAGGGTGAATTTTGGGCGTCATCGGGGTACATAAATTGAAAGCGAATATGTTGTTTTGGTAATCATGCCAATAGGAGATCAAACCATCGGGACCATCAAGATTAAGCTCTTTTTTGTCACTAAAAATGACTCTTGACCACAATAAATTTCGTTGAATGCATTTTTTTGTAAATTGCAGCCAGTTAGATTTTAAAGTTAGAGTTATGATTCTTTAAGTTTAAAGCTAGATGAATTTAAAATTTTTGTGTTATATGAAAAGGTCAAATTTTTTATTAAAATTAAAAGAAAATAAAAACTAATCAAAATATAAGTATAATTATCAAACGAATTAATAACAAAACTATCTGAACTACTTACGAGCTCGAAAAGAAATTGTAACTAGGTGGACTAATAATTATTTCGAGGTTTAGAATACGAGCCTAGTCATAAAAAATGTAACCCACGTAAAAGGCGATATTAATCTGATGAAATATTTTTACTTCAAAATCAAATATATGGAAAAATCCAGAAAAAATACCTTTCGTCTTTAGTTTAGGTTACTGTAATTAAACAGCAATGGGTATAATTTTACTTCACAATTTAAGGCAAAAACAGTGGAAAGATTTTCATTGGATTTGTTTTTTAAAAGTACTATATGATTTATAAAAATTTTTGATATTTTGTCATACTCGACTTTAGTTATGCTTTTACTACAGCCAGGGCAGTGAAATAAAATAACTGCTGCCTAAAGCATTAAAAAATAATTCTCTACTAATCTGAACTTACCACGATTTGGCACACATTGATACACTCAGCAGGCTTAAATTCTTTTCATTGTGAATAGGTGTTGTCGATTTCCCGTAGATTTTGTATTTTCCTTCTGAAATAAGGACTGATAAATAGTGAAAAAAAAAATAAAAAGTTTTTGAAAATAAACGATAGTTAAATATTTACTAACAATAAGAAGGTTGACAGCTAATTAGGTACTCAATAAGCACAATATTTTAATTGCACTATAAATATAAAACAAAATTAATCATCAAAAAAGCATCTTAAGTTCTGTTTTTCTTTAATATGTAAAAGAAGTTTGGCCCTGTGCTTGTTTAATTGAATCAATGTATGACCACAATGACAAACCATTTTGTTGAAATTGTTGGTTTCACAGTCAGTCTATTACTTACATAAAATCCGACTTTAAATTTTTATTTATTTATGTTGGAGTTTGTAATTAGTGCAACATCATCTGATGTTGATTAAGAGCAACTTGTCAGTATTAAAAATTTTTATGATGCTTTTAATATCTTCAATTCTTATTTTTAAAGTTTTTTTGCTTTCGCATAATATTTTTTAAAAGGAACTACAGACTAATTTTACACATTATATAAAGTTGTTAAGCTACATTCATGACTATAAAATTGGATACGTGAGTTGCTCATTAAAGTCCTTTAACTATAGTTATAAAGAATTTAGTATAATTTTTTATGTCAGTTAAATAACCAACGTGATTTTATGCCAAGTTTAATTAAAAAGTCTGTTAATATACATTTATGGAAGCATCCTGCCTTTGATCCTTTACTAGTGATTAAGCAAGCAGTTGTTAATAAATGTGTGTAGATATAAACAAAACAACAATTTTCTTTTTCGAGTTTTTAAATAAAAATGAAAAGAGTGTTGTTTGTTATATTGTATTAATAAATAATAGTTTTTTGTCTCTTCACATATGAAAAACATATTTGAGAAAAGCATTGTCCGGGACACAGTACTAAGAGACTGGCTCAGAAAATAAATTACACTCTTTTTGGTAAAGCTTTTATTTAAATTCAAAATAAAAATGAATTAAGATTTAAGCTACAGACCAGATTGCAGAAGTGAAAACTTAGCGTTGTAGGTAGTGTTTTGGTATTTTCTAGACATTCACATTAAAAACATAATTTTGAGGCATATAAGTATGTTTTTACTATCAAATAAAACTTTAGGTGAAAGCAGAATGAAATTGTTAAGTTTCCCTTATCTAATGGTTGAGCCTTTTTTATCAGATACAAGTAGGGTTATGGGTGGTTTAAACCAGTACGCCAGAAGTTCTCACTTAATATACTTATTCAATAGTTTTTAAAAACAAAACATATCCAATTCCATCTCATCTTACGTATCTTTTCATTTAAATTTAAAATGTTAGAAATTCAAGTTTAATTAAAATATGTGATTTAAAAGCAGGTATCTTCTGAAAATTATATTATTATAAAATTTCTTTTTTGGATTTTTCGATACGAGGGGCACTAAATAAGTCTTGAGATTGAGAAAAAAAAAGATTTTTTCGGTAAAAATGGTTTTATTGTTTTTCAAAGTATTCCCCGGTATGATCTATATACTTCTGCATACGCTCAAACCAACTAGTGAAGCATTTTTCTCAAAGTAAATTTGGTACCTCAGAAACATGGTTTTTGAACGATTCAACTGCTTCTTCTGGCGATGAAAATCATCTTCCACGCCGTTTGTCCTTGATGTATGGGAGCAAAAAGGAATCATTAGGTATGTATGGTAGGGGCGTGAATGTGTAGGGTTGCCTATATCTCAGTACATGTCCCAAGGCGATCTTTTATTATCATCCTGTGCACAGTGTCGATGTTTTCTAGCCTCCTTGATGGTGCTACATCATCAAAAGTCGAAATAAGTTCAAGTTGCTGTGTTAATCCACGTCGAAAGTTGTATAAAATCATTAAAGAATCATTTTCAAAATTTCTCCAGATGGACTAGTCACCCTTTTCACCAGCACAGAAGGAGTAAGAGCTAATGATTACAATTTTAATTACATTACTGAAGAGCCTCCTAAAGGAATTTCTGGAACTTCCCCAGCTAGACCAAAAGGAGCCGATCAGGTAACAGAAGTTGCAAGAAGACAAAAATGTTTGAGATACAGAAAAATTATAACTAATTTATTGAAATTTCCATTTAAAAAATTTTTTACTACCAAAAAAATCTTTCTTGATCAGAAAAGAATCCGCTGTTTATTTTAAGGACTCTTCATTAGTATATTCATTAGGTATATAATTTATTTGTATAATTAATTTTTCAAATAATTTTGCTTACGTCTACTTTTACACACCGTGCCTTAATACCGACACCAATTCGATTTGCAACTGATTTGTCAGGAAAATGTTATTCTCATTTACTTGAAAGTTGTAATATTTTAAGTTATGCATGAAAATTTCCATATTCATAAAGTACCAAATTATAATTAGCAGTTCTTTATCAATTTCATTTGGTGTTTTTCCCGCTTACAGCCTTATAAGGTCTGAGTGCAGTTCTTTAATAACACGTAAGACAAATTTAACGTCATTCATCAATTTTAAAGTGTGCTTTTAACTGCTTATTTTTAAATAAGAGTATCATCATTTTATAAATTTCAAAGGATCTTACAAGCACCTCCCTTTATCTACTTAAACCATCATTGTCATTATTTGCTCCAACTCATTAGTGAAATGAGCATTTGTATTAAATTAATGACACCTTTAAAAACCTAAATGAAATTAATTAAATTATACTATAGGTTAGATTAGATTGGTAGATTACATCATTAACACTTACCTCCAAATAGTTTTAAAGTCAATAAAATTGTAAACGAAAATTAAAAATATTGACAGATAAAATAAAGTTGAGCTTATATTTTTATTCCATTTTTATATCCCTTCAAAAACCTTATGAAAAAGAAGAAATTCTACATATCTGAGATGAGTAAAGAAACAAGAAGTTTTTATACGGAGCGCTGCAAAAAAACTTTGAAATTTCGGGTTTTTCAGAAACATATAAAGTAATGAGTGTTTTTTTTTTTTATTTTACGGTCTTTAAACTAATTTCGCAAAATAAAGACTTGCAGTGTACAAAATGGAAGTATATTCAAAAAGCAATTAAGAAAATCAAAGGAGTTATGTGGAGATTTTTTGACTTGTTCTTCGGGTGTATTTTCGTTTTTTGGTCTATATCTCAGGAAATAATATTTTGATTGACCAAAAATGGCTTGCTTTAAAAATTTATAATGTTTCTCTTTTATTTGATATATAAAACGTGCAATTCAATAGTTATTTGACAAAGAGTCAGGGGATCAAATTTAAAAAAAAGTGATTTTTTTCACCTTTTTTAAAAATTACCCATTTAGATTTGCTTCTCTTTGGTTGAAAAGAACTTTTAAGTAGAAGACTCAAGATGAAAGATGAAAGATAAATTTGTGTAAAAAGGTTTTAATGCTAAAATCTTTAAGATCGAAAGGAAAATCAAAAAGTTATAGATTATTAAGTGGGGACATGATTTTTTCATTTTTCTGCTACAGACGCTCACAAAATGCTGCCAAATAGTTAACTGAAGTTAACTAATGGAAACTGCAAAATAAGTTAAATGTTTAACTATATATTATGCAACTTTCATAATTTGTGTAAATTAAAATGCGAAGTTGTGGTTCCAATGGAAAAAAACACAAACTATTAAAAATAAAATAAAGGGAGATACAAAATTTTGCACAACACATCTACTTGTGAGTGACTTGTTAGCTCTAGATTAATTCATATACATACTTAAAGACACTAACAATTATAAATGTAGACAGAATGATTAATTAGTAGAATTTTAATGTCAATATTTTCTTAGTGTAAATAGTTTAGCAACCTGCAGTGGTAATAATTCTCAGTTGAGATCACAGCACATCTTTTAGCCTCTGTTAAATTCTTTAAATGCCTACTATCCGGAAAATGTATACACTTCACTGACTTCAGCTACCTTAATTGAGAACTAATTTGATCAGGTGGCAAACGGAGTATCTATATGGTGCTACCTTTGTAAGAGATGATATTCTTAAAGTTATAGTATTTTTGTTGTAGCAAGTGCATAACTTTCCTAATTGCATAAATGATTTACATTAGATTTATTGCATAACAACATTTGTTCAAGGATCTAGCCAGTATTATACAAAATATAACTTTAATAGTAGACATAAAACTAAGTTAATTTCATGAAATGTTAATGAATAATTTATGCCTTGTTTGATGAACAAAAAAAACTTTGAATACAAAGTATGTTAAGTACATAAAATTAGTAGAAATTACTGATTGCAAGTACATTGATGAGTGTACTAAACATATAAATAATTTATTATTATTAGAAGGAAGAAGGAGGTCTTGAATATCTTTGAATAGAAAAAATGTAATTAAATACTCTCTCATTAGGAAGGAACAGGGAAAGGCTTGTAATTAAGATAAAAGATATTTCAAATCATCTTAAATCTTCTATACACATTTTGCCACATAATGAATTAGATCTTGAATACTTGAGGTCATCAATAGCTTTACTTTAGAATAATGGCTTTATCAACTGAAATCTAACAGTAGAATTTAGTTTAAGTTACAGAAAACCAACCTATATTTTAAACTCCTTGGTTTTGTCTGATTTTTAGTGCAATACCAATAAATATACTAAAATATTAAACTAATGGAAAAATGTTGATTGAAAATATATTGTATAAGCTAAGGCTTAGGAATTATTTTATTCCCTAAAGTATGCATCAATCTTTAATTTGTTGCTTAGGTCAGAGATATAAAAGCCGGAAGAACAGAAGAATTACAATAAATAAAATTCCACTTTAAATCAAAATTTTTATCCGTAAAAGATATTGGCCCTTTTTGACATACTTTCTATACCAGTGTAATAAATGCATATTTAAAAAATTCTACTGCAATAAAAGGACATATATATTTAGTAAACTTATATTATTATTATTAAGTGTTTGCAAGTTTGCAGTATCTATACCCATTAACTTAATGTTTCTGGTTAATTAGTAATTCCTAAGATTTTATAAATAAAGTAATTTTTGGAAGCTTATTTGCATTTAATTTTTTGGCTTCTCTTAATATAGTCAAAATAATAACAGGGCAAAGTTTGTATACAGTCAAAAATTTCATTTCAAGAATTTTGATTTTTTTAAAGAAATCTTTGCCTTTTTCTAAAGAATTCTTACACAGTATATTCTCCCTAAGCTTTAAAGAAACAGGAAAAAATTCGCCATCGATCTATAAAAGTAGTTTTCTGTAACAATTTATTTCTAATGTGCGTTTGAACAGCAAAGTTTAATCTAAGAAAAACAGGAATTTAAAAAAATTTTTTTAAGGAAGTATACAAACCTGAAACAAATAGCCAGTAAAATTCAATAATAAACTCTTAAAACAACAAAATTATTATAATAATTTTCGTGAAAAATAGTTTTACACATATTGAGAAAATTAACTACAGTTTCTTTTTTACTAAGCAAGCACGAATAGTTTCTCAATTACCACTCAACAGTCAGCTTTAGTTAAAATTAACCAATTCAAGTAAAACAATAAGACATATGTCATTCAAAATAAAGAAATTAATTTGAATTACTGTCAAACCATATAAAGGAACATATGTTAGATTTTATTCCATAACAATAATAAAACGAGAAAAAAATTAGAAACATCTGGAATATCTAGAAAATTTGAGTTAGGTAATAGCAACCAACCGCAAAGAAGCTTAAAATATTTTTTACTATACGTGCTTTTTTCGTTAGAAAAAGTCTATTACCAAAATAATATTTACAAAATTTTTGGTTAAGAAAAATTTACGTCAAGCTATTAAAATCACAGAACAAATACCACCTGTCTAAACTCTGTGTGATAGAAAGGAATGAATCCCTAAGCTGACATTGCATGTGATCGAATTGTTATAAATTTTAGTAGCCCTTTTATATAATGATCAAAATGTTATTTAACATGTAACTTAGCAATGGGTGTCCTCCATTGGATATTTCTCAATGAAACGAAAATGACTGTCTTTAGTACATTAGTCATTTTTCAAGCTCACGTAGAGACAATTGATGTTTTTAGTGAATGGATTTCGCTTCATTATCAAAGACATTAATGTTGTAATATTTTGAATCTCATATGTGATTTTAAGACAAGCAAACCAATCGCAAAATTTTATTATTTGTGGCAAACTTAAGTAAAACCTAATCGATCTGCTCAACAGAATGTAAGAATTTTATTTTTTGTTTTAATATTTTAATAAAATCAAAAAAATACGTGTGAAAATTTTCTGTTTAAATTTTTCTTATGTAAAGGAAAGGTAAGAATATTAAATTAGTTAATTAGCGGAATGGTTCATTTCAGGCTACGAATAAAATTTTAATCCAAATAAATAGCTTTAGTTCAGATAAAAAGAAAAGAAAAAAGTTTTTTTTTAATTAATATTAATTAAAATTCTTTTGAGTAAAACGGTATTCATAACAAACTTATTAGTACATATGAGGTTGAGACTAATATTTAGGAACTACCTAAGCTTCTTGAGAATTCTTATCGTTATCGATAAACTTTTGAAAACATAAAAAAACTAATATACCGCTTGCATCTTTCAGAAAGCCCAATCTATTGTATTTTTCTAATCTAATGAAGTTTTGATATAAATGCAAGCCACAAACCAAGATGCTGTTGGATGTTACAAAGCAAAACTTCCATAACTGAGGAAAATTTTGTTGGAAAGTAAGTGGCTGTTTCTGATCAATTGTTCTTGATTTTTCAAATAAATGTAATTTAAATTAGTTGAACAACATTTCCTTATTATATCAAATGACCAAGCAATGAGTTTTGCCGATCATTTTTGAAGCTCATAATACATCGCTAAATATCTAAATTAAAAGTGAATGAGGTAGCTGAGATTACAGGAATGATAATTATGTAAACGCAAAATTCAATTTTAAAATTGGTATATAGAAATACTCCATACTATGTGAATGCCACACTTTTTAATGCTTGATCAAAAACGTTTTTTGTTTTTAGTAATATGTACATACATCAGATCTTCAAGATATGTGATCTTTCTTGAGGTATGTGCGAGAAGATATCTTGAATTTAACAAAGCATGCTACTACTATAATTATAGCAGAAAATTGAGTGAAATCTTTTCATATTAATATATTCATATTATCATATTAGTCATATTACTTATCTCTGCAAAAGTTTTTGAACGGAAACGGTTCACTTCAAATCAAGACGTCAAATATCACTTGGAACAATTTTTCACTAGCAATGATCAGAAGTTTTACGAGCATGGAATCAATCTCCTGACTGAAATATGGCAAAAGGTATTGGACCAAATTAGAGAATATACAAATAATAAAACCTTAATACACTCTAAGAAAATCGTGTTTCATTTTCACAAAAAAAAAAACGAAATGACTTTCCGAACAACTGAATAATTAAAAAAATATTAAGGTAAATTTTTTATAAATTCTGTAATTTAATTAGTTTGTAACAGTATTTCAGGAATACATACATTACGTGTTAAAGCGAAGCTTTAGTGCCATAATTTAAGGAGGCCGTATGCGATTCATCTAGGGTATTACTAACGTCTTTGATCAAAACCTTCACAGGGTACTTAATAATTAAAAAATATGCGGATGCTCTTTAAAAGTAGATAAATTGCTCACCAAACTACCTGTGTGCTACATTCGTATAGATGTTGCACATTTCATGTAGTCCTATGGAAATTTCTCACATGAAAAAGATTGGTGAAACAGTCCTATTTAGGTAAGGTAGGACAACTTATTTTATGCCGCAATGAAGAAAGTGTAAAAAGTAATAAAAAATAGTAAAAAAAAAATAATAATAAAGTGAGACGGACAGCAAATTTTTAAGAAATAAATGGCAAGATTCACCTTGTGAAGAAAACAAACAATTTTTATTTTCTTTACTCTCAGGAAAAGTTATTTACACAACGGACTAAAGAATATAATTATAAAAATTTAAAAGGAATAGAAAGATGATGAAATCGAAAAAATATGCAAGAGATTATGGACAGAATGGGGTAGTAAAATTATTATGAAAGTTGGAACTCTTCTCCATGAGGAAACACGATTTAATTCATACTATTTTTGGAAACGTTGATTCTCTGATATCCATGTTCTTCCTCTGTGTTCTTGTATTTGCAAGACATATATCTGGACATGGTGGAGTTGCTGCCTCAAGTTTTGTTGATCGCAAATATAATAAACTAAAAACTGTATTTCTCACACAAGAAACGAGTCATTCAAAAGTCATATATTAATAATTTAAATGGACAAGTGATATTTGCAAATGATATGGATAAAATTAAAAAAAAAAGACAGATAAAGATGTGCAAAGCTTGAAGATATACTTAACTTTAATAGATTTCAATAAATTTAAATAGTTATAGAGAGGAAAAAAATCAAAGCGAAGCAAGTGTTTTGGCATAAGTCCTCTTTTAAATGCATTTTATTTAAAAAAATGCAAAACATTATCAATTATGAAAAATGGTAGTACCGGTACTGGGATTTCGGTTATTAAAAGAAATCTTCTATCTTCTAACAAACATTTGTGCTTTACGACTGATCATATGTGATTTTGAACATAATCGAGCGAAGCGTTTTGATTTTCGGGTAACTGGCCGTTAAATAAACTAAAACAAGTATTTCAAAAGAACAAAGTGAGTATTCAATTCAATCTTGGCATTTATTTAGTTAGTATTGCTTACCAACTTAATATGGCAAGAGTCTTCTCACTAGTTTTTGAGATATGACTCTTCGGGCAAGGATCTATTTTTAGCATTTTCGTAAAAATCATACACATTTTTAATTTTTGTTTCTTAATTTCCAGAGCACTTAATTCATTCTTGATCGTAGGTGAGTCTAACCAAAATATATAAACGGGCTTGTATTTTTTAAAAATCAATTTTTTTTTTTAAATTCTTCTTTATATTTCTAGAGTATTTAATTTACGTTTCACTAATATAAATTTCGAACATGATCTGGCGACGTGCTTAAATTTTCGGAAGTTCTCCTTTAATTTAATATTTTGAGAGAACGGACCAAGCACAAAATTTCATCTTCTGCATTATTAACCTAGTTTGAGGTAGGTCTGCTAGCTTTACATTCTTGTAAAACCGTGCTTCTAAGCCATATGCTTTTGAAGTTAGTAGTTTTATAGCATAAAGCTTGTGTACGCATATAACTCTTTCTGTCTATTCGATATATAAATATAAATAAAAGTTGTTTGTTTTCTGCAATTCCATTAAATTTTTAAAAATAACATATGTCTAAAATTTTTCCTTGTGAAATTATGCTGAACTCGTGAAATAATATTAGCCATATAAGTTTTCTATCAATGAAATCTTCATACCATATTTTCCTTAAATTATTTCATATATAGCTAGAATAGTAAGTATTGGAATTAATTTAAAAATAAAAAAATAATAACATACCTAACGTACTTAGTTTTAAAAATTAAAAAGTAGCACGTGTCAGCTACAGCAACATTTTTTTAATCAATTTATTTGTAGTGTTTAAAATGTATGTTAGAAAACATAATTTTTTATTTTAGAGTTTTTTTTCGGTTTATCATTAATTTTTTTGTAACTGCGATTATATGAAAACGACAAAATAAGTTCAAAATGAACAACGGCTTAGGAGATTAGCAAAACGAACAAAATGGTTAGAGCGAGCTTGCTTTGTATTTTACATTAAGTTTAATATTTTGTAGGTGGAACAAGTTTTGCTTCTTAATTATTATAAATCGAATTTTTGTAATTATTTTAAATAATGAAAAGCTAAATAGGTATAAAAATATTCCAGAAATGTCTTAAAAAAAAATTTTACTTAAGACTTTTACTCTTTTTTCCAAAACTTTCATCATAAAAGACTTTTTTTTAAAATATTTTAAAAAGAACCAAAATAAGACAAACGACCTATTGCTACTTAATATCTTTATAACCAAGAAAAATGCAGTACCCAAAATAAAACTGAAATGGTTTTGCATGTAAATTTTATTCTTTGACTATACTAAAAGATAAAATCGTAGTCATTCTACGCAAAATTCTTAATACTTTACCAGAATAATTACTAGAGAACTACCTGCTTAGTTATTCACTTTTAATTACGCAATGAATAAAGCGCAATGTGTTATCTGTTAGCAAGGATTAAGGGAGTCCATTGAACAAAAATGTAAAATTTTGTTTGAACTCAAAGTGTTTACATAACACAAAATTTCCATTAGTGTTCGGTAAGGTTTTACCTTGGAGGTGACTTTTGTCACATTATGTTTCCCTTTTTAGTTTTTATTGTTATAATTTTGTAAAACTACGTGATGGCAGACCCTTATGTGTAAAATATTTCAAATATCCGCAGTGAGATAATTTCCGTATAAGTTATTGCTCTCTCTATCATCAAAAATGCCTAAAGAAGGAGATATATAGTTATTTATATACATATATATATATTTCAGGCATTTAGGAGAATCTTTTGCTTTTATCGGTTTTCTTTAATTGGTAAGAAACATGATGACGCCTTGACTAGAAAAAGAAGATAGACAAATTTGTTAAGAAAATTAAATTTTAAAACTTTTAATTTTCTTTTGGCACTAGTTACTAAGGAATCCTGTCAGTGGGTGTTTTATGGAAAAGTGTTAAAATTGAAAGAACATGTCTCATTAGTAAAGTTCTCACTAATGTTTATATTCTTATTTTTATATCTTGGAAACCTTCTTAAGAAATTTTACGAATTAACATCTGTAAAGGTGATTTGAAGTGCTGTTTTCCATATAAACTACACCTGAATTAAATTTATTTCATTGTCTGCCAGTAATTGAAAATATTTATGGTTATTGTTAAAAAAGAGAAAAGATTTTCTATTCCTCTTATTTGATACCCTTTAAGTATTTAATGCAAGAAAGTTACATATATAGTCATTTATATATATATATATTTCAGAAATATATACATATATATACATAAAATAGCATCGTTATTGGAGCTATTTTCTTATAATATATAATACTCTGACACTAGAGCTTCTAACAAGTTGATGGAAATTTTAAATGATATGGAATTATTTATGCCTGCATATAAATTTATGTGAAGGTTGGAAGGTTTAAATTTGTTTAACTAATGACCTTTTACTTCAAGGCATGCCTTCACTTTTATTGCTAAACATAAGCCTTAGAATGATATTTTCAAATGATTTCTACAGAAATTAAGTATTTAATTAAATTTTGATAGTTTCAGAAAAATCTCAGATATGAGATTAGCTAAGTTTTTCAGGAAATCAAAAAAAATATTTAATTGTAGAACAATGTTACTGACATTTCCCAGACAAATGGCGTTTCTTGTAAAATGTATTTGAGCTTTGTCCTAAAACAAAAAATCAAAGTTTACCCGAGTCGACATATTTTATGATAATTTTATACCGAATGTACCGAAAAGTTTGTAACTTCAATACTGATTTGATACTAGTACTGTTAAATCGTCCACTTATCTAAACCTATCACTGTCAATTCAGTATGAACTTTTAGCATAAGATTATATGTAAATGATTATACTGATTTGAGTCCGAAGTAGCAGAATGAAATCATCATCAAACATTTCGACTAGGGTAAATTTTCAAATTAAACATAAAGTTTTTGTGTTAAACAAATATTATCAAAGGCATGGTTCCAAAGCATAAACAGAGTTTAATGTAATTTATGAGGTTTAATTGCTCATTGTGGTAAAATAATATTTAATAGCTGCAATTATCCTTAACTTAATGTAGTACTTAGTTTGTGAATTGTTCTTACCATACCTTTTATAATTAATTTTGATAAACGATAAGATGCAGTTAATCCATATTTGCTTGTTACATATAATTTTTTAAATGGTTTCATTATTAATAAACCATTTTTAACATTTTTTTAATATATTCAATGGGTTTATCTCTATCTTTTGAATGTGTATGGTAAGATGCTCTCTCAAAAGGCTTGGATTCATTGTTTCATTGATACTGTGGGTGACTTCTGAAATGCAGGGATACATTGCAGTGTAATTTTCTAGATACTTTTTACATTGTTTCAACAAAAAATTTGATACACTTATTGCGTGATTCATGTGCATCTAATACAATCGTAAAAGTTTTCGAACTCATGACATTGTATAACAAGTGTAGTTTGACATTTATGAACTCATGACAATGCATCTCTGCGGTAGTACTGCATTTCAGAACTCACCCTGTCTTATGCTATCGTAAACACAGGAGAATCTGTTTATTTGCAACAGATTCAATGAAACCCAAATTTAAAGAGTTTGATTTGAAAACGCGAGCGTTTTTTTTTGTTGTGATTATGTAAAGTGCAAACTATTACATTTATTTGCACATTTTTAGTTAGAATCGTCATGGTTACTTTAATAAATGGGACAAAGTTTTTTAAAATATTCTTAAATGATTTACTTGCCAATAAAGCTGACATTAGCCACATCCAAATTTTGAGCTGCAGACCTGCAGTTATTATAATAAAAAAAGTATATAAATACATATTAGATTATTTAAATGAAAATAGTTAGGCTCCATGATGAGCAAACAGTTTTTCTGACGAGACTGTATCCCCATTTAAATAGCAATATGTAAATACCAACAAACGATTGTTATGATTGTGAAATTAACTTTTAACCAGTTAGTCATTAAATCAATTCTTCACTTAAATAATTTCTTTAAATATTTTTAATTAAAGAAAAACCATTTATATTTATAGTTTCTCCCAAATCCATTAAAAGAGTTCAATAAAATTATTATTTTTTGTGAGACATTTAAAATAGTTATTCGAACCTTAACCAGTAAAACCTTATCATTGTTAGAAAGCTTATGCACTCTTTTATTTGAAAAATACAGAATTTTTTCGATGGGATTAGGAGCTGGTGAACCCAATATATGAAAAATTTCGTGTTCTTTTGCTTCCCAGAAAGCTTTTTATAATTTTTGTGGTGTATTTTTTCTGGGTTTTTCCATATATTTGATTTCGAAGTAAGAATATTTTATCAGGTCATATTGCCTTTTACCTGAGTTCCATTTTGCATTAGTTGTTGCTAAAGGAAGAGATTATGTAGTTTTTGTGCTTTTGTGAATATCACAATTATTTTAAGTGTCACGAGTTAAAATTGAATATGATCGATAAAATAAGTTTTGCAGCTACCTCCTAATGTCATGAAGAAATATTATTACTTAAAAGTTGTGTATTTCTCATAAAGACTCCGCGTTAATTCAATGTCAATGAGAAATTTATTTAGTTTTTCCTGTATTATTAGAAATTTTATTTATACTAAGCAAAATTGAAACCATAAGCTATTTACAAAATAGGGTTAAGAGGTGCTGATATCAGTAGTGTAACTATCATGATTAACGTAGTACTAAATTGATTCTATCACTTTAAGAATGAAAGCAGTTATTAATAAAATTCTAATAACTGCTAAATCTGATTTTAATAAAAACACCGACTTCATAGAAAGTGAAAAGTCTTTGCCTTTGTCTGATATAATTTCGTGTTTAGACATTCAAAATCTTTCTTTTTAATAGTTGGTAGTTCTAAATTTAGAAATCATATCTTAAAATTTTATAATTTTCCATTCTATTGGTATAAATACGTGATAAGAGCTCGTACGAACTTATGTGTGATTTTTCTATGATTACAAAAACTCACAAATGCCAATCAAATTGGCGATTTTCAAAAAAATTGGATAAACCTCCAAATGGATGAAAACCAGTGTCTACGCTACCCACATTGCTCCTTGGCCAAAGATAATGATAAATGTAGTTGAAAAGTCTTTTGAAATTTGGGCACCAAAAATTCATAAAAAAAACTTTGTTAGCCTTAAAAGCAAATTGGAGTTTTTAAGCATTATGACTGCAATATGTATGATTGTTAATATTTTTTAAGCGCGACGTTATTTTGCCAATGGCACTGTAATTTCTAACCTCCTTTAATTTTCTATTTTGAATTAAAGAAAAAATTGGCGCATTTTATTAATAAATATATTTGATATATAAAAGATTTCGATTAGAGGTCTCTTAAGCTTCATAACTAAACGAAGTTCAAAGCAACAACTCTAAGAAAAAGTAAGTCAAAAAGTTTTCTAAGCAGAGTAGTACATAAATTTAGCACTTTAGTAAGCCAAAATCAAAAGAAAATTACTAAGAAAATTGCATAGAGCAATTGATGGTGAAAAACGTTATATGAAATAAAACGTGTCTCCAGGTCAATGAGATTTAAAATGAATACTGA
The DNA here is from genome assembly GCA_947359355.1 of Acrocera orbiculus. Lineage (NCBI taxonomy): Eukaryota > Metazoa > Arthropoda > Insecta > Diptera > Acroceridae > Acrocera > Acrocera orbiculus. Next base: position 43,910,632 of record OX375756.1, on the reverse strand, counting down.
GGATGGCAAATAGTTTAAAACTTCAACACATTTTCAATTGTCACGACATTTCCTTATTTAGTCGCAAGAAAGTTAACTTAACAGTTTTTCATTGAGTTTGTCTTGTTTAGTTTTTTTTCATTCCTCTCGTTACTACTTTCTGTGCTTATCTTCGCACGGTGTTCACAAGTTCATTAGTACAAAATATTATGCATAGATACTACTACGACATTAAATTTTGTGATCACAATTTAATTGTAATTTTGTAATTGATTTTTTTTTTTTTTATATCAACCACATTTTAGTAATAAGTAAATATGTTTTAATAGGATCAAAGATAGTTTACATTATTTCGAAAGTTGATTTACTTAATAATAAGAAGAAAAGCAATTGTTGATGATTATGATTGATTATGTAATTATGTATTATGTGTAAGAAATTATATATATAGTGTAAGAAAGTGCAACGGAAAAAATTTTTTGGATTTGGGTTTTGCTAAGCCATAAAATACTTGGAAACATAAAACTAGTAAAAATGTGTTTCTGTTTTATGGCTTAGAAAAACCCAAATCCAAAAAATTTTTTCCTTTTTACTTTTCTGCAATATATGAGTAATAAAGTAATAAAGGATTATTTCTTGCGGGACTTTCTTTGAAAATACATAACTTACCTGACAAACAAGAACATCTTGATAGGTCCAATCAAAATCTTTACATAATTTTTCTAATAAATGCGTTTGATTTATTTTACTTTTCAATTATTTATTATTATGATAAAAACAAACTGAAAATTATTTTTACGTTGAAGTGTAGCATCCCGTTTACATAATTCAATAAAACAATAGCATTTCAAGCGGATCAGCAAATAAGAAATTATTTGGCTATAAATAAGATAAAAAGATAAAAAAAATTTACCTTTTTTTTATCATAATTGAACTTATAATTTGTTAGATAATTAATTGTTTGATGTCCATTTTCCATTTCTTTATCAAAATAGCTCAAAGAAGATTCTGGATTTGAATCCGTTAATAGCATTGTTAAAGCATCTTCACAATATTGAAGAAAATTAATTAATAAAATAATATTTAGAATTTAAGTCTTATTTAGAAAAAGAAAAGATCTATAAAAAAAAATAAATTCAACAATTGCTACAAATCATAGCAATTATTAGCAAAAATAAAAAAAAAACTTAATAGCAAGAGGCATAAATAAACACTAAATATCAACTGTAAACAGTAATAACAAAAATTAGCAATATTTAAGTAAGTTTCACAATAATAATCAAACAAAACTAATATAGTCAATAATAATAGAGAATATTCCACTAAAAATAGCAACCTACATCAAGAAAAACTTGTCAACCAGATTTTGATACACCCATTCATCGGCGTCTGTAGCCGCTACTGTAGCAGCTACAAACGCCGCTACTGTAGCGGCTACAAACGCCGCTACTGTAGCGGCTACAGACGCCTTGGTCTGCGCAAGGCTTTAGATGCTGTAATGCGAGCATATCGTAGTTCATTCCACAAAGGGCTCTTATGCTGGTTTTTAGTTGCTTTTTCAATCAAATCCAGAGCATTTTTATTTAGTTTCTTCTTTAGTGATTCTTCTAATTTACCGATATCATACTTTACTTCATCACCTGCTTGCATAAGAAAATAATGGAGAGAAAACTGTCGAACATCACTGTATTTAAAATCGTTTTGGTACTTTAAAAGTTCGCAGTTTGTCACTTTCTTTTTTTTTGCCTCTTGAAGAAAATCCATGAAAAGATCAGTGTTCGATTTATGCTGTGGAGCTTTATAGTAGTTCCTACTGTAGAAAGTTTAGAGAATAAATTCAAAAGTAATCCTACCTGCCGGTTTTTGATATCTTTCTAGAGTATTCCAAACCAAAATACTTTCCTATTGATACAAATGGTAAAAATTTTTTTTAAATAACTGACTTCACTGTTATTTTCAGTCGACTCTTTTTAGTTCATTCTACTTTGTCTTTAATTCATTTTGCGACAAAGACATTTCGGGAAGTAAATTGGAGTCCTTTTTAATTTAATTTCTATTTGTTCTTTCAAATTGTATGACAAAGAATTTTCCGTACAAATATGCAGGCTTATGAACACCAATATAAATGGCTATTGGATATCTTTACTTCACGAGTACACTGTCTATTGACATGTTTTACGTTTTTGAACCCTTCTGTATGGTGAAGATCTTTTCTATTTTAGTGATTACTTCGAAGGGGCCAGTGTAGGGTGGATTTAATTTTCCTTGTTGTATTTCTTCCTTGGAAAAACGTGTGAGCAGGTTTTTAAAAGTTGTGGTTTGAAAAATTTTGGCTGCGAATGGTTATGTAAAGGTTTTAGTGATATATTTTGAAAAACGGCTTGTAAATCTTTCGCAGCTGTTGTAGTGAGTTGAAAATTTTTTGTTGTGTCAGACGCCACGAGCTCACCTGGTAGTCTTAAAAGTTGTCCTAAACAAGTTGGGCTGATGCGATGTTGATGTCTTCGATTAAAGCTGATCTCAGGTCTAGTAGTATACATGGTAAATTGTAAAACCATCTCTTGGGCTCTGTGCTGGTTCGAATCACATTTTTCAACTGACCGTGGAACTTCCGACACAGCCAATTCGCCTGCGGGTGATATGCAGTGGTTCTTATTCTATGGCAGCCTAATAGATAGTTGATCTCTTTCAAAAGGAGTGACTTGAATTGGGTTCCTTGGTCGGTTGTTATGGTTCTTGGTACGTCAAAGCGTGCTATCCAGCTGTGGAGGAAGGCAATTGCAATGGCTTCGGCGTTGATATTTCTTAGCGGAATGGCTTTGGGCCAGTGTGAGTCTGACCGGTATTTTATGGTCAGAATGTAGAAGGATTCGTTTGATGGGGGCAGTGGTCCCACTATGTCCATGTGAATGTGCTTGAATTGTGAGATATAGGGTTCAAAGCTTACGTGTTTATGTGTTTTCTGTTTTTGACAATGCAAACAAGTTTTTGACCAATTGCTCACGTCTTTGTTCATTTTTGGCCAAAAGTATTTTGTGTTTATTAGTTTGCGAGTGGTTCGTATGCTGGGGTGTGATAGATTATGTATTGTGTTGAAAATTGAGCGTGGTAGATTTTCTGCTACATATGGTCTTTTGATGTTAGTGTAGGTTCGCACCAAATTTTTCTGTTTTTGAGAGGTGCGAACACGTATTCCAATATGAAATCGGTTTTGTTTACGTTGGCTGAAATGTTCTTTAATTCGTCGTCTTGCTTCTGGGCTGATGCCATGGCTTCAAGACTAAGCTTTAGTGTATGGCCTGCAAGGTGGATTTCTAATCTGGAAAGCGTGTCTGCAACTATATTTTCCGAACCTTTTATGTGGCGGATGTCATTTGTGAATTGAGAAATATATTGGAGGTGATTTGTTTGACGTGGTGATTTTTCTGTTGACGTCGACAATGCTGTGGTGAGGGGTTTTTAGTTTTATTTGTTAGACAAAATGTAATTAACAACTTTATAAAATCTCATGAAAAAAATAATATGCTTCACCAAGAATAACTGCACTTTTATTATTATTGTTTATATTTTAATATTTTCAAAATTTTAATTGCACTACTATTTTCACTAAAGGCGTCTTGACTTTTTGTTACACTTGTTTTTTCGGTGTCGGGGTCACCATTTATGAAGTCATGCACTCGGGAAGTAAAGACATCCAATAATGCCATGTAAGTCCAATTTGAGCTATTTGATTTGTTGTTTAAATACAATGAATTAGAATATGAACAAGCATCCGAACGAAATATTGATCGTCTTCCTTGTGCTCTGGACAGATATAGGCCCACTTTAAGGACAAGATATAGAAAACCAATTGAGAGCAAATCAATAAAAGCTCTTAAGCATCATTGGAAAAAATATTTTAAATGTGCTTTGAAATAATATACATAGGCAAAAGCATTACATGACCTAAGCTTATGACACTACAGAAAACAAAAATTTACTTTTATTACCGCTAGCATTTTGACTAATGTTAGGAAGCATTAATGAAAATGACAAAAAATAAAATATATTCTTGTATCTTATTGCATTATATATGTATGTTTCTTGCTTTCATATTAAGTAACTAAATAACATCAACATAACTCAGCTCATTTGCTTCAAACATATCTAAAATCAAATTTCTGTAACAGCATATGTAGATACAATATTTTGTGTCTAAAGTAATTTTGATCTAAATTGCGACTCTACACTTTTTCGATGATATCACAAATACTTGTAACATATTGTACATATTGGAAGACAACTTCTGCATCCAACCTAATGATACTTCAATACAAATGTTTCCCTGTGGGCTTAGACGGATTGAAGTTCATTTCCGAAAAATTTTGAACTTTCTTTGCAGTGCCGTCTTATGAAACTTCGGGGCCCTTGGGCACACAAAATTATGGGGCCCTATTTTAAAGTAAAAAGGGAATGACAAGAAAAAAAACAATTTTCTGTTCTGTTCTATAATTATTTTATACTTATTATAGTTCATTCGTACAAATCAAAAACATTTTCTTAATACTTTTTAAAAAAAGAACTTAATAAACTAGATAAGCTAGTTAATGAAATATTGCTGGTTTCATAAATTTTGATAAGAGTTTCTTTCAGGATTTTCGCTGTGCAAAATCTTCAATTATATCCTCAAAGTCAATTTTTTGAAGGATATCACTTTCTATACACATGGTAGACGAATCGGTTAGACGTTTTTGTGACATTGTTTTTCGCAACTCATTTTTTATTCGCTTAAGTTGCGCGTTCTCCACTGCAATTGGTTACCATTAAGCAAAGAAATATTCTTGTAGCAACATCAACATTTGGGAATGTTTTTTCTAATTTATCGGACTTTATTAGTTTGTGTAAATTTGAAATACTAGAATCCGTCGATTATGTGGCTATGTTCTTCAAGTACTGCTTTAAATGAAAATATTCTGACTTGAACTTATAAGCATTTATATATCTTCGTAATAGAAGTCTGCCAATTTTCTGCATTTTTTGTTCAACTGATCTGAATCAATTATTTTCAACTAAGAAAGAAAATTAAAACGTTTGTTGATTTCTTGGTATGCTGCTGAACGATTTTTCAAATGCATACACAATGTGTCAATCATAGGAATAAACGTAGCTACAAGAAATTTTTCTTAGCCATTCAACTGTACATTTTCTGATGATCCTTCTAAAGAAGTAATGCGTGAATTTTCTTTTTCTTATAAAGTTATTTTTATATTCAGAATATGGATGCATATTTTCGCAGCCGATTCATACTGATTTAAATTATTCCGTGCATTACTTACATAATCGATCAGGGATACAAAAAGCTTTGCTGCCACATCCATAGTCAAAGTATCATTCTGTAAACTTATATTTGTTTTATTAATAATCTCTATGAGATCAATCCATATTTTCGTTAGAAGAATAATCCCTAATTTTTCCATTTTTTTAGCTACGCTCTTCATTTACAATTGTCATTTATAATTGATATCAATGCGTTAGAAATGAGAAAATAACTATTTTGCATGCAATAAAATAAATAAAAAAAAAATCAACTGCAACAAAAGTGATCGGAAATACTTCAACTGAACCCTTGAAGTGAGTTACATCACCTTAGCACTCCGAAAAATAGATTTGAAAATAAAAATAAGATTTTCACATGAAATAAGTGATAATGCCACAGATTTAAGCTATTAAATAGGACCTTGTTAAAAATTTTTACTGATGACATCGTGTACGTATTTTCCCAGTTAGACATTGGTAGGCATAGTAGCTATAAAGTAACCAAAACCCATACAAGCTTTTGCGAAAACTTAATACCTAAACAACAAACAGAGTAGTTAATGACTACAAAGTGTGCTCCATACATGTCATCGCATAAATTTCTGAAATCGATGATAAAAAGGATTTAATTTTACTTTTTGTGTAAACGATAATGTTTTCCTCCCGGGGGTTCCTAAAAATCGGGGGCCCTGGGCACAGGCCCTGTGTGCCCTTATTGTAAAGATGGCGCTGTTTCTTTGGTATGCATATTTTGAATGTTTTCAAAAAACTACCTCTAAATTGTTTGTTATTTCCTTTATTCTCTTTATGCAAGTTTTGCTATTGGTAATATTTACTAGAACAAAATTTGTATAGACCAGAAAAAAGTCTCGAAAAAATCCAAGGCAGCCTTTCTACAAGAAATAAATAAATAATTATTCATTTAAAAGTAAAATTGTTTTTAGTAATAAGGAATATAAAAAGAAAAAAAAATGCAAGATCACACCTAAAAGAAGTGGAAAACTTTAATTTAGAACATAAATCAAGTTTTTATTTAATCAACTAGAATGGAAGTAAATTGGCTTAATATCCTAAAGCAGTTATCTTGACCAAATCTTACAAAATGGGAAAAATATTCTATTAGTAAGTGAAAGGAGCATATAAAACTATTGGATTAAAAATTAGATTGTCAAAACATAAATTCTTCATTAAAGTCAATTAAATATTAGATAAATATTTAGATAAGATAATTAGAACTTGAAAAACTATTCGAAGTTATACATAAGAAAATGGATCTCTCAATAACTTCATGTCAAAGGTCTTAGATGTATGTATACCCCTTCTTTGATTAATATTTCCTTATCACCTCAAGATAATTAATTTGATTTTATTTCAGAAAACAAAATTTAAATTCAAAATTAATGTGGCAACCACATTGAAAAACATTATTTGACACCTTAAATGACAAGTATAAAAAATTTACTCTCCTTATAATGTAAAAGTTATATGACTGATAATATTTTTTGGTTCATTTTCATATATATATATTTTAGGGAATATTCTAGTAAAAATATTTAATTAAATTAAATTCATAGGTAAAAGAGAGCAACAATTGAAGCTTTAAAATTCTTACGAATTGAGTTACTGTAATATTTTACATTTTACATTTTACAAATTGATATTGGTTGTACTTATGACAAAGCCTGTTAAGAAATGTGTTCTAATTTTGTAACACATCATTGATAAAGGACTTAACCTTATGTTTTTTCTAAAAAAGAATAGATAACCCTTACATTGAAAAATGAATTATAATATAAATCGAAGAAATTTTCGAGAGCATTTCAAAGTCTCAAATCTAATAAGAGTAAATGGCTTATCACACCTCAAAAAATTTTAAATGGCAGTCAGAAATATTTAATTGTGCCCATAATTATGAAAGTGGTCTAAGTCAAAATTCAAGTAATTTTTAAGATATCATGCAATTTCAACATTATATGGAATTCATTTAGTGTTAATTATGAAAGTGCTCTAAGTCAAAAATTTAAAGAAATTATTACAAAGATGAATCTGCAGGAAAGTATTTAATACTGAATTTAACTTAATTTTCAATGTTCCTCAAAAAGACGCATGGAAAAATGCGATCTACTGAAGGGAAAAATCGGAGCATGCAATAATGAGGAAGAGAAATTATATCCTAGAGAAGGTCATGATGTACATTTACAAAGTGCTGAACGAGGTATCAACTGTCTTGCAGAGGAAGAGAATAAAGCAAAAGAAAATTCCAGGGAATATTATGGATTCTCATTTGTTTTGCAGAAAGCACTTCCGTGTCCTATGTACGTCTGCAAATTGGTTTTCAAAATTTCTATGAAGACAATGTCAAAATACATGTATGGGATAAAACGACAGCTTCAAGAGGTGCACAGGAAGTAGCATCATGTATTTTAGTACATATGGAGGATGTAACTACTCAAAAACATGTAAGAGTTTACAGGGATGCTTGTTGAGGCCAAAATCATAACATTAAGGTAGGATTGACATGGATGAAAATTGCTCAGTCATCAAATAATAATATTGAAACAATAGACCACAAATTTTTGGTATCCAGTCACTCCTTTCTACCAAATGACCGTGATTTTGGGTTGATAAAAAAAAGAAGCTACTTATATAACCCTGAGCATTATTATGAATTGATAGAAAAGTGTAGAAGACGAAATACATTTTCAACAAAATGAATGTCGCAGCCGGATTTTATTTCAACGAAATCACTGGAAGAGTCAACAACATAATTATTACGTCAATTATTCGACAGCAACCAGAAGTTAAATGAAAGTTCTACATCAAAAAAAATCATCAACAAGATGGTGTTTCGTTTTTGTCCCTGCTTTTGCTGAGATTGTTAGTTTTTCTTAATCGAAGGATACATTGAAAGTTTTGTTTTTCAATTATCCAAAAGCTTGAAAGAAAGTTAAAAAGTAATGGAGTTTACTTCGCATTAATTGATTGTTCTGTAGATGTAGTCATCTAAGTGTTAGTTACATCTGATTGTTCCGTATACGCACTTTAATAAAAAAGTAACAAAAAATGCTGTCAAAACGGGTACTTAAAACATAGCTAACAAACTGTACCCAAGCTACTTTCATTAACATTATTTTGAAAATTGTAAAATTGATTTTGCCTAGCTAACTTGTTCTAGTTGAGACATTATGCGTTATGATAGATGCATAAAACGCACTGTGAACGAAGCTTCATACGAAGAAATTTATTCATGTATAGAGAAACGCTTAATGATACATTCTACTTAAACCAAAAATAATACGTAATAAAAAGCGGATGATTTTAAAAGGAGATTTCGGTAAAATATTCCCATCCACTTATTAATTGACTTATCAAAAGTCGAGTAGCGCTTAGCTCTTCCCAATAATCGAAAAACTAAAAACAAATCTTTTGCTGGTAAATGCTGGTTTTTCAAGAAATTTTTATAGGCTTTACTCTAAAATAATCATATTGTATTTTAGTTATCATAAACCTATTCTATTAATTTCAGATTATGCTGATATGGAAATATTAATAAAAAAAGCTGTAAATATTATTAAACTGCATAAAGGAAATGTAAATATTTAAATTTATTAAATTTATATTTTAATTATTTTATTTTATTTTATTTAAATAGAACACAGTAAATTTTCGAAAATTCACGCTTATGAATGATATGACCTAGGATGCTTTTCGTAAATTGCAATGTTTACATAGGAGATTGTACTCTCTGATATTATATTAACACTTTTAATTTTTTACAGAAAAAACTGAATAAAGTAATTTTTTAATTGAAACAATTCATTAAATCTCATTATAATTTATCTTCACATGAGCAAAGTAAGTGCAAGAAGAGTACTGAAACTTGGTTCTTATGTGTAGAAACAAGGGCATGCACTTTATGAGGACGCTTTTGGGGAAATCTGTGGTTAAAGTCCAGCAGATGTAATTGGGCGAATATTTTCATAAAGGTATAGAGTTGTTAAATATAGATGTAAAAAGTGTGTAGAAATAAAGGGAAGCTAAATTGAAAAATAATAAATGTTTCCATTGATTATCATTAACAGAACCATGTTAGGCCAAATTATTATGTGACCACCCTCGTATATATCCATGTTTTGAGTTTTGAGCTCATGTTAAACTCTGATTTGATATATAAAATTGCTTCTCACTTTTTTGTAGTTTTAGTACTTTTCACACATTTTGCTCGTTTCAGGCTCACTAATCAATTTAAAATTTACAAATGTTTTGTAAATTTTATATACATATATACATATGTATATTTAATTTCGCTATAATTTTTGTAACTATGTATACTGAGAAATAGTAAAAATATTCAAAAACCTGTAAAATCTAACATAAAGCCTGCCATACTTTGAGTGCTATCCCCATAGTTTAATGTTATTTCTTGTTCAATTTTAATTCATTACATTACATAAAAAAAACTTTCTAAATGGAAAACGGAAAAGCTTAAGCATCAATTTATCAGTTCAATTCATATGGAATGAATTTGTTCATTAATCATTTTTGGTCATTGCTTGTTTATGTATTTATGATTCTTTCTTGCTCAAAATTGTTTTTAATTTCAGAAACACAAACTATTATTAATTTGTGAAAATCACTCCACGATATTTTGATCTTCATCATACTTCTGGAAAGATTCAGGTCGGATAAAGTTCTACTTTCGTGGCACAGGTGTTATAATATAAAATCAAACTAATTTTTAATTTATATCTTTAGGCATTCAATTAAAAGTTACGCAATTGAAAAAAACTATAATTAAATTATTAAGACATTAAAACTATTTCTAAAAGTAAAATTTGTAATTTTAAATGGCCAATATAAAATTTTTTTTATTGGTCATTAAATATTTGAGATTTTCTAAAATACTTTACTATCTATCTAAATATCTAAATTTAAAAATTTCAGTACTTCTCCTTGTTTGTAACAATATTAAACAAGTTTTTCTGATTTGATTTGTTCTCGTTTAAATTTTAATATCTGCGTAAACCGTCAACTGATGATTAGCAACTATTTTCATCCAGCTCATTCGTCCAAATGGTAATCATATATAAACCAAATAATAAATTTTATTTTAAAAATTTTATTAAGTCCTTTTTACAAAAAACGACAGTAATTTAAACTTTCAAAAATCCATTCCTCGTAAAAGAAAAATTTTTAGCTCCAAAGAAGTTTCTCTATTGAACTATTATCCATAAAACAAATAAATAAATAATAAAAAAAAGATCAAATGGCAGAATAAGACTGATTCATAATGACCATAGAACTTTTTGCATTACATAGCATGAAACGTATGCTGAATGAATTTACAAGTACCTACATGGATTTGTAAATATTAAGGTCAAATGAGAAAGTTTTCTCTGGCTATATAAAATTTACCTTGAAAAATATTGTAGTCAATGCAAAATAAATAAATTATTAAAATGAAATGAAAAAAAAGAGAAAAATAAATTCGAGAATCTTAATTTAATCATTGATCTTAATCCTAATTTTATTTTATTAATTTTTGCCATTCCAGCATATAAGATATAGCTCATATAAGACTTAGCCCAGAACATATGAATGCGGATATTTGTTGAAAGTGTTAATTTTTCAACTTGTCTCCATCAATATGATAGCTTGAAACATGCATTATTTTCATCTGCACCCATTACTCTCTGAATTATAAGAAGAGTTTGATGAAAATTTTTCAACCATTTTGTTTCCTTTTCCCCCGTGTCTTGCAGAGTTCTATCCAAAGGTTCGAAAGATTCTTTATGTGCCCATACATTTATGTCAAATGTTGGCTCTGCATATTTTCAGAGATCCCGTTTGTCCAGAGTTATTTGGTATATTGCATATTGGAGTGTTAGATGCCGAAAAATTGTGGTTAGTTTAAGAACGGTGGACTGAGCAGATCTTCTTCTTCCCAAAAATGTTGCATTAAATCAAGATGATGTAAAACTAATGCAATAATGCCCATTTTCCTTACAAATGAATACTGCTTTCCTTTTTCTTCCCGTATCTGTTGGGAAGGAAAGCTTTGCTTGCTCTTCCTGGTGAACCAAGAAAATACCTCCTTTATCACCTGAAGTTCAATCAATTAAGATTCAAATGCTTTTTTCTGATATTTCGTCATAGATATTCTCCCAATTAATCGGAATACGTGGTTGCAGCTGTAATTGATCTCACATGAAACATCAGTATCTACAATATTTATATCGTCTCGTAATAGTGAAGAAAGTCCGAGTTAGTTAAGTAGTTTCTGCACATCCACATCTGTATATTATTATTTTTGCTAGCATATTTTTATTATAATTATAATTCAGTATGTCAATTTTAGAAAATATGTACCGAAAGATAGAAGGGTTATTTATTTTCTTAGCTTCAGGTCTGAAATTGTTAATCATTTACCTTTTGGCTCTCAAATATGCAATTAGTACATATAAAAAAATATGTATTTATTTTAGATTTAATAGAAGCCAATAATAAGACAATTACAGTCAACATTCTTATTTTTATTTACTTTAGTTTAGAATAATAGCTATTAGCGTACTTTCATAGAAATCGGGCTATTTTTGGAAAATTTTTTTCTCTGTGATACAGCGAGTTTTCTATGTTAATATCAAGAACGCTTAAAATCATTGTAGAAATTTAACTACATTTTGAATACTTTTACTAAAAGAAAAATTAATTTTTTTAATACATATATTAAATAATATTTTATATTACTTTTATTACATGTTCCAGTATATAACGTAATTATAAATAAATAGTTATCACATCGATATTAACATATTGCTTATATGTTTAATCGATGACATATAAAAATTAAATTTTAAGAAAGATGTATATACATAAAGGATAATTTTTAAGTGCAAAAAATTACAGTTTTTCAAGCTAAAACTATTAACTTATACTATATAATTTAAATTTACACTTAAATAAAATCAGAATAAAAATAAAATAATCAAAATAAGTAATAATCACGTTATTTTGATTTTATTTTTTTATAATATTTAATTCAGCGAATGTAATTTAAAAACCACTATTTCACTAAAAAATCACTAAAAATCAACACAATTTTTGTTGTATTTTAAATTTTAGTTCTACTTGAAATTTTGTCTTACTTTAAATTTTTGTTGTATCTGAAATTTTTGTTGTCCTTATATTAAAAGGGATAGGAAATAATGATTTTATTACTTTTCTATTACTACTCTTCTACTAATCTGACACTTTCCCGAAGAAGTTCAAGAAGAATGAAGTAAAGGCAATGGAAGAGTCCAAGAGCATATTACTCGGAAAACATTTCGTGATGCATATAATGTCGATCAAAACCCTTAATCCATACCCTAAAAAAGTCAGATAAGTTCCACTAAAAAATACTAGACCTGAGAGTAAAAATACGCATATATGTAAATTAAGGTATAGATGATGGAAGCCATAACCTGAGCGTGGAAGACTATACTGTAGATAGGAATCAGCAAAAAATGCCAAAACTTTAACTTGTAGTTAAAAATATTGTGCCTAGAACTCAATAATTTAAATACTTAATTCTAGTGAATTCATGTAAATTATATATGTACTCAATAATAAAATACATTTACTTGCCTCCATGTTGAGAACATATTTACTTGCCACCCGTATATATTTTTTTCGGTTTATATTTGGTGAATTTTTTAATTAGTTTTGCAAGTGGTTGTTTGATCATCTTTAATGTTTTTGATTATTGGTGCTAATTTTATTTTACACAGTCTACTGGAGGTTTGTTGAATATTGCTTTGAACTCCCTAATAATTATTTTGACAGATTAGTGGTTTTGCAATTATTAGAGAGGTGGCTCTAATAGGTTAGGTGATTTTAATAGATAGACATCAGAAAAAAAGTTCAAAAATTATTTCCTACTTACAGCAAGATAACTCAAAATCTACTAAATCGATCGGTTTCAAATTATGCACACTACTTTTTCTTATATTTTATAGGGTAATGGACCAGAGTTTTTTTTGTTTTGTTTAATAATTATTAATTTTACAATAACATTAATTCGATTTTTTAGGCGAAAATTTGTATTTTGACTTTCAAAGGCTACCAAAAATTGAAAAACCAAAAAAAATATAAATAAATAAAGATAACCCTTGTCACTACCTTGAGAAACATCTTCTTTAATAAATAAATACTGATCTTTTTGTTTTAGATGATTCTTTTGCGAGTTATGATGAACTGCAATATTATTGGATGACAAAAATTGCATGATTAACGCGACCTTCTTATCCATATGCTGCAATGGCGATTATGTAAAATTCTTCAAGGTCTTTAAAGAAACATTTTCAATATAAATTAACGAAATCCATGAGGGAAAACACCCCGTGCCATAGGTATTATATTAGAAAAAGAAGAAAATTAATTAAAATTAATATTTTCTTATACATATACACAAGTTGTTTTGGGTTGAGTTTAAAGGTGCTTTTAAGCGTTTCATCAGCAGAAAAAACTTATGCAGGAACTCATTTTGACGTAGAGCTAATAAATTGAACTAGCATTCTTCACGTTCAAGTGAAAAATTCCGAAATTCTTGCACTTTACCGATTGAGCTACTGCCTGTTGATTTCCATTTTTATTACAAACACTTTATTTAAAATATTAAAAATTTTTTAAAAATCAATATTAAAATTATATGCTCTAATAAATAGTTGACAATAGTGAACTTTGGTTTATTGTTTTGTTGAAAAATTATAAAAATAATAATTTGTTACGATGAACACACATGTTAAAAATCACACAATAGTTGTTATGTAAACCTTGACTGCAGCCTTTCTTCTGCAGCCTTTCAAACCATTTTTCTGCAGTAATCTCTGTAGTCGATAACTCAAAAATTTTGCTATAAAATTTCATTTAGAGTGTGTAGACCTGCATGAAGATATTTGATGTGTAAATAAAAAACAAAGCCCTTAATAAATGGGGTTTTCTTAGGAATTAAAAAGTGACTTACAATTAGTATAATAGAGCAGGTTTGAACCCTGGAAGAATTCTCTAACCCTTGAGAGATTTGAAGTGTCAAAGCATAGGTTCAAACCCATCACACCTTCATTTGGATTTATTCGTCTTTTTCCTCAGATTCAACTTGTTGAACTATTTTTACGATTTTCATAAAAGATGTTTCTAGTTACGTGACGGTTCCTTATTCCACAACTTATGTGGAGCTTGACCAAATCATAGAGCATAAGCACTGATGCACTAAATTTTTGCCAAACTTGAGTGCTTATAAATATAGTCCTGCATTGGTGATTGCACGGGAGTCAAAGTTAAGTACTTGTGAATCTTCTAGATTACTTTTTTCATTTATGGCTAGAAATTTTTTCAAATAATGAATCATATCATACTAAAAATAAAAGCCATGATATTTTGAGACCATTTTTGTGACAGAAGCGACGCTTTCTGCCACTGTGGTAATTTTTGACTAATCTTTATTTAGCTAGTCTAAAATCAATAACTATTCAGAGCACTATACTTGCCATATATACATTGTTTTAATGATGCTTCTATACCAAATGCTCTAATAAGGAAATGAACACAATATTGTTGCCTCAATACTAGTGCCCTCGACGTAATTCTTGCTTTACAATAAACACACTTGAATGGATCCATGATAAATAATATCAGAAGAGATTGACGTTTAAGAACTTCAAAGCCAATAGTCGTTCAACTAATTTGATAATATGGTTTCCAATTATTAAAACCTATCAAACAATCTACGTGATGAATCTTTTTTTCTAACTCGGCTAAATGAAATATTTCAAAAATTAGATTAAATTGTAAGGAAGTCAAAGTTGTCCTTGTGAATCGTAAAACTGTGGACAGGACGACACTATACCTTCAAAGATTACTATTTGAAATCCAGAAAACCTCTAAAGCTAATTCTCTCTTTTAGGTTTGATATTTTTAAAAAACTAAGAATGAAGTTAATTCTAAAACAAACAAAAGTATGTAATTTATACTTCTTTAACTTGTCAAACAAAATTTATCAAGCTACTATCTTTGATTAGGAAAACGTTCTAAATATTATTATAGAAAAGATATGCTCCATCATATACTCTGGCCAACGTGTAATTCTTAGTCACCTATATCAATTCCCATCAATACCCGTGAGATATTTTAAATGATAGGTTTTTCTTCATTTGAGAAAGTAAAAAATCTTAAAACAGAAGAGTAAAATAAGGTGTCTGATGAACACAAAATACAAATGCAAGAAAATACTTGAATAAAGTTTATGGGATAAATGAGATCATTCAATTGTAGTATATTTCGTCTGTAACAAGAACATCATATTAGTCAATGCTAGGATTTAGTTTTGCCGATATGTTAAGCAGAACATCAAAATGAGAGAGTTGATTAGTGGTCTTTCATAGTTGAAATAATCTGAAAACTGAATTGGCATATAGCTAAATTAACTCAAATAATAAAATCAATCTATAATCTTCGCCGTCCCTACAAAGAATAATTCCTTTTTCCATTTATTTCATCAAAATAAAAATAGATCTATTTTATTTTGCTATCACTAGGTTTGTGTTGTATTCATAGGTAAAAGAGATTTCACAAAAGCACAAATTGATTATTCAATACACACAAAAAATAATTTCAAACACCGTTAATAGCATCTTGCTAACCGTTTAAAACTACCCAATTACATGATTCTTATCGTTTTGAAAACAATTTTTGTGACAAATAATTTTTTTCACAAACGATTAACTTTTTATATAAGAAGGTGCCCTCAAAAAAATTTAAAAAGAAAAATCCGCTAGAATCATAATTGTAATACTATTATCAATTCAAAACAAAGCACAAAGTCTCAGTTAAACGTTTAAGCAATCATTTAAAGCGCAAGTAATTTATTACTTCCCGTGCGGTGCAAGTCAAGATTTTTGTATAAAATATAGATACCAGAGTCTCGAGTCGTATAATGCAATTAGGTCAACCTTTTCCCATAATCAAAAACAATCTGAAGACCACTATTCTCTTCCAAAGGGTATACAAAAGATTATATTAATTTAAGATCATTTAAAATGATACCGGACTTAAGACAATGGGTATTTTACTGTAAATTGAAAAATTTTCGTGACAGATTTCTACTATATACCAAAACAGCAGCAGTTGCTTAAAGCCAATGATTCTATCCGTCATATTGGGTTAGCTCATTAAGGGCTAAATATTAAGTAACTTGCCTTAAGAATTGTAAGAACTGAAATATAAAAAAACTATCAACAGTTATAAACATAAAATCCCACGAATTTCAGATGACACTTTTTTTTATGTAATTATAATTACTCTCGTATGATTTTCAACAAATTAAAATATTTATTTTACGAAAGCTATAAATTTGATTAGAAATTTTAGATAGTTCTTTTGCTATTTCTAAGGACTTGCAATATTGTTTCCCTGAGCTAGTTACGTTTTAGTTTTGAAGCAAAAGAAAGATACATAGCAAGTAAATTCAAAATGATTACATAATAACTATTGTTGGCTTTGCACAAAATCGCAAATTAACTCCAATAATGTCAAAGCTACCCTTTATTTTACATTTGAGACCCGAAGAGTGAATACAAAATGCAAAATAATGTTCAAACATTAGAATTTATTTTATATATTCCCGTGAAATTTTTTTCCATACTCAATGAAAAGGCCTCTATCATAGTCCCGAGTAGCAGCGCCAATCCGGCACGGATCCGATTCGCCCTAAAGTCGATCCGGCACGGATATGGAAATCGGATAGGGCTCGGATAGGTCTTGTAACGCTAGGTTATGTCCGGGCCGGATCAGGCAAATGTGTCCGGCCCGGATCAGGCTGCCTGATGCTGCCCTGATTGCAGATACCATATGCCTTTTTTTGTTTTAACTTAAATAGAAAGAATTTCATCATATGAATAGCATGTTTTATTAAATTATATTAAAAATTACAAAAAAATTATAATTTTATATATTTAAATTAAAATATTAAATTTACATTAAAAATTTTTATATTATAAAATAACATTAATTATTACTTTAAAACACAAAAAAACTTCTAAGTAAAAGACTTCGCATACGTAATACAGAACATTTATTTAAACAATGATTTCATAACTTATACATTAAATCCTTTTATTTATATTTAATAAAATGAATAATCTGAAAATTAAATTAATTATAAGCAAATATACAACAAATCAAATAAATTTATTGAATGAAACAAATGCACACGGCAACTGTCAAAGACTTAGATTTTTGATATTAAAGAGTATGCAATTTTTGAATTAAAATTATTTTGAAATATATATATATCTAAACATATTCATATAAATAGCATAACACTAAATATTTCTTTAAAAAACAAAAAAATTTAAAGTAAAATAACATTCATAGAGTATGCAAAGTACAGTACGAAAAGATTCATAAAGAATTTCAACGTTTATATAAGTTATATTTTGTATTAAATTTATCTAAATTAGATATTATAATTTACAATGAAAATTGAAACTAACAAAAACACTAAATAACACTATTAACTAAATTAAACCCTAAATGAAAAAAATCACTTTGACAAATGAACGTCATCGCCAAGAAAACTAAATTGACAACTGTCAAAGACTTAGAAAATTTTTGTAATAAAAGAGTATGATGCATAGATCGCGTATACTATACGAAAAGATTTATATTATTTGAAGGCATTTTTATCTAAAAAAAGGAAATAGCTTTAATTTTTAATTAAAACTTATCATAAATCTTATTTCTATTAATTATTTCTAACGTTCGACTTAAAATATTTTTTGTCCTGATAACATTTTCACAGCATCCGGGACTGTTCCGGTAAACTGATCCGGCCCGGATAGAAAAGATTAGGGTTTTCCATATTAGGGCTTTATTCAGGCTGCCCAAGTCCGGCCCTGATTGGGAAAGCCCTGATAGGTATTTACCTATCCGGCCCTGATTGGGAATGCCCTGATAGGTATTTACCTATCCGGCCCTGATCAGGGCCAAATTGGGTTTTCCATATCCGGCATGCCGGATAGGGGCCCAATTGGGCCCGAATTAGGTTAGGGCTCGCCGGATAGGCGCTTCTACTCGGGGTGTAAAATGAAAATGGAGCTTGCAGAAATACGAGGTTCTTACAAAAAATATAAGGGGGCAAATGATATTATATTACGTTATAACTATACCGAGCTTTCTTCAAAAATGTCAGGTGGCACCTGATGTTTTTTATTGGTTATTGTCAATAACTGCATAATAAAAATTAAAATCTTTAATAATCATTTGAAATATACAATAGTGACAGCAATACTGGAAAAAAAATTTGGCCTCCTGGACAACACAAAAAAATTGTCTTTGAAGTATATTGGTATGAAGTCGAAAAACTTACAGTTTCAAAAAGAATATTCGAGATCTTCAACGCTTTAGAAATTTCTCTTCTCTGATCGAAAATATCGGTATACGTATATATCAAAGTAGCAGCGTAAAGCCAGCTGGCTGCAACATTGGATTTGTTTAATTATTTAATTATGTATCAATAATTCACAGCATAATAATAACCCGAGTCGAAATTTTGGTCCTTCTCTGAACCTCTTTGTCTTGAAAAATGCGTACTTCCGTATACTTTGGTATATTTTTGTATACTTTCGTAAATTTTGGTCCCTGAAAAATGCGGTATACTTCATCGTATACTTTTGTATATTTTCCTAAGCTTAGGTCCTCCTTTCATCCTCCTTGTTCTGAAAAATGCGAATTTTGGTATATGTACTTTGATGAGAGAGGCAAAAATCTTTCGTGTATTGAAATATCCCTCATGAAGAGTTTAAAGTGACAGCTCTAATAAATTAATTTCATGTGTCATCTGTCATGTTTCAAAGTGTAATGTTTTTTTAAAATAAATTTTTAGGTACTTAAAACTGTTCAGTTAAATTATGTTTATTATATATTTTTTTATTATAAATCAACATTTAAAAATAAATAAAATATTTTTTTAGTATGAAATTCTGTATAATGCTCTGTTTTATGTTATGTTTCTCTTCACTCTTCACAGTGAAGTGAAGTATTAGAATTACAATATAACAAGACAAAAAAATGCATTTGTAATTAATAATAATAAATTAAATAAATGTTTTTTTATCATCCATAGTATTTTATTAAATTATTGACTTATTTCGCTTTTATAAATTCTTCATTTACTTATTTCATGAACTAATACTTTTATTTTAAGGAGGCTGAAAGAAGGCTCAATGTATACATATATTTATTTATTAATATAAAAATATATAAAGATATATATATTTTTTTTTTTCTATATAAATTATATATGTAAATAATATATATATATATATATATATATATATATTGAGCCTCCTTTCATCCTCATTAAACTGAAAAATGCGTTCTTTCGTGAACCTCCTTTCGTCGTCGTGGGCCTGAATCGAGACTTATGTAGGCTCAAGACGATGAAATAAGGCCCAACTTTTACATAAGCTTAAATGTGATGGTTGAACCTCCTTTGAACGTCTTGGGCCTCCTTAAGTAGGGAGGACAAGTAAGTTCGAAGGAGGACCAAAATTTCGATTCGGGTTAAAGACCCGAGTCCCATTGTTTTTCCATTCTCTATATAATCTTCCGTCATAAATATCAGAAATAATGTTGTCCTCAGCTGGACGATGGTTTCGTTTTTGTAAGGAAAGAAAGAAATTCTTTCGCCTGTACATACTTTTCAGATGCTTTATTATTTATTGGTAACTCAATAAAATAAGTTTTTGAGGCTGCAGGACATTTATCACATGGTTCCTCCTCAGTTTCCTTCTTTGCTTTGCATGAAGAACAAAAAAATTGCTTTTTATAACTTTGTGCATTTATATTGAAAAATTTTTGAAGTTTGTATAAACTATTTTTGTTTAAACCATCTTGTGGACAGTGAAGTTCAATCAAATTTATTACGTCATCTATACATGTCATAGGCAAATTGTGTTTTAAACACAATGATAAAATTGCAAACATACTTTCCTTTATTGTTATTTGTGCTCCATTATAGAGAGGGATATCAGAATTTTTATTAATTTATTTTAGTGTCAAAATTTAGATCTTCGTCGTTTTCATTTTCTTCTTCTTGCAAATTCATTACAAATATATCTTCCTCCAATGAATTTTCAGCATTATCCTCATATTCGATCATTTCCTCACTTAAAATTAATTCAGTCTTTAAACTGCTTTTTATTTCGACTTCGTAAAGAAATTGAGCCCGATTGATTGTGCTTTCTATAAAATTTAATTATTGTGCCATTTAGATGATGATATGGTTTCATACTTACTCCACTTTGCTTGTTGAAGGATTATTTCTTATATCTTCCTGCTTAACCGTATTTTTTTTAACCACGTCAAATAAAGGTCTTAAGCCTTGTACAGACCAATGCGTTTTTCATTCGCACGACGGACAAGGTTGTAAAACGGGTGATGTATTTGCTCTAGCCATAGCTAGAACAAAATTGTTTTGTTTTTGTTTTTTGTCAGTAAAGGGACACTTTATGGCCTTCAAAATTTTTGTTGCATTTTAAATTTTAGTCCTAATGGAAATTTTTGTTGTATTTATATTAAAAGGGATAGGAAATAATGATTTTATTACTTTTAGAGGTACACCAAAAGTTTTGAAGGCCACAAAATGCTTCTCTAAAAGTAATAAAATCATTTCTTATCCCTTTTGGAATAAGCACAACAAAAATTTAAAGTAAAAGAAAAATTTTGAAGGCCATAAAATGATCTTTATGGAACAAAAATTTTTGTTCTAGCTATATAGCAAAAAATATAGCAAAAAAAAAATATAGTTTTGCCGCTCGCCCACATTGAACGAAAAAACCGTAAAATAGGAAGCATTTGCAATTTAAACGGTGAAAATGCTAAACTAATTGAAATAAATGGTAAGTAAAAATTAATTTATCTTAATCTATTTGGATATATTTGACTTTTGATTTAAATACTTTAGAAAATCAAGAGCATTTGTTAGTGAAAGTGAAAGATGTCCCGATTACTTCAGAATGTGAAGAAAATAACGATAAGAATGTGAAAAAAAATGAAAAAACGGTCGAGAACTTCATTGCAGAGGATACAACTATCTTTAGAAAAAAAACGGTTTCATCACCAATTCCTTCGACAAGTGGTGAAGGCTCCCATCGTCTTTTAGGAACTGCCAAAGAAATAGTTTTTTCTGGGGGAGCCGAAAAAAGTGTTAATCCCACAGACACCCTTGATCCGCCGGAACTGTCCCCAGCCTTGGATAACAGGAAGAAAACGCAGTTTCATCTGATAAAAATTTTTCTTCGGCAGATCTGGTTGAAAGTAAGTTATTGAATAAATAATAATTTAAGCTATATAAGTGACACTTTTTTGAAAACTTGTAGTAACTCTACGTGATGTTTATGTTCTGAGAACTGCTTATAAAGACTTAAAACGCCGATATATACGACAGCAAAAAGCCAAAGAGGGCATGAAGGACATAGAAGATTTTTCTAAAGTAATCTCAATTCATATTATAACTATGATATTTATATATATGTTTGCGTTTTACAGATAACGTTTCCATTCACCAGAGAGAACGAAAATTGCGTAAGCTTTTTTTAACTGATAACAAGCAATTTATGTTTATATAACGGAAACAAATTATTTCTTTATAGGAAGAGATTACGCCGGGCTGCGGCTTTTATCTGCCGAAGCACACCAAAGTATTTATCACCGCATGGTACGAGGAAAATAAGGAGTGGAAGTGTCTGATAAGGGACACTTTTATAGAAGTTTACGGCTCGAATATCGTCCATCTGTGCGCAGCGGGCAAAGGCCGAAAAGGGATAGATAAAAAGTTATTTAATGGTTTATTCAGTAATATTTACCTGAATATAATCAAGAGAAATTTATAATAAATATATTTTTAATACTTACAGATTGGGTGAAAGAAAAATATCCATCAATTGACAGGAAAACATTCATCAAATGTATCAACAATTGTACCTCAAACAAAAGGCAATATATTCTTAAGAAAACTTAACATAATTTATAAAAGCTTATAAATAATAAATAAGAATTTACATAATTTATAAAAGCTAATAAATAATAAATAAATCAATATATTTGTTGTTAAATTGATACTGTTCTTTTACTTGTTTATACTTATATTTTTTTTTATATAAATTTATATATATATATGTATATATATTTATATATATATATATATTATATTATATTATATTATATATATATATATAAATATATATATATATATATTTATATATAAATATACTCTCATTAATAACTGCGTGAGCTAAAATTTTTAGCTTCTTTTCGTCTTCTTGGGCTTCAAAATGCGAACTTTCGTGAACTTCTTTTCGTCTTCTTAGGCTTATAGTAGAGGATCCAATGTAAGTAGACCTTCACCTACCTGCTTAGTGCTTAAGAGTGATTTAATATCAATTTTAGTATGTTGACAAACATTTTTTGAAAGGGCTGTTTTAGAATTTCCTGGCCAGGCTAATTTTAATTAGCAAATAAAAAATTGATTTTTTAAATAAATTTCGACTATTAAGTAAATGAAAAAGTCATGTACTAATCGAAAGTACTAGGCGTGTAGATGATCTAGTCGTATGGTTGCCTATTTTTTACCTGGCCAAACTATGGGGTTGCCAGGTATAAACAGGTAATCATATTTAATAAAGTTCACTCATATGCTTAGTCAATGAATCTTGTATCATATTAAAGATAATTTTATTCCAAACACAATATAATAAGGTTGCCTACATAAAACTTGGCCAAAATTGCGGTTGCCGATTTCATCGCCCAAGAAGACGAAAAGAAGCTAAAAATTTTAGCTCACGCAGTTATTAATGAGAGTATATTTATATATAAATATATCTACTTCCGTTGGATCTTAGACTTACATCGGGACTTATGTAAGCCCAAGAAGATGAAGGGAAGCCCAACTTTTACATGAGCTTATATGAGAGAGTTGAACTTCTTTGAACTTCTTGGGCTTGCTTAAGTAGGGAAGACAACGAAGTTGAAAGGAAGATCAAAATTTCGACTCGGGGAGGCACATGATGTTTGTTAGTAGATTGGTTTTAATGTTTTGTATTTTTATTTATTATTATTATCATTATTTTAACATTGCATATTCCACTTATAATATTTTAATGTGTTACAAGGAAAAACATTTTCATTTTTGAATTATTTAATTATATTTTAATGTTAACAATATTTTTTAAACTAATTAACAACATTTGAATTATTAAGCAAATAATTTCACAAAGCTTGCCTGACATATTATTCGCCTGCCGCGTTGTGCTAAGTTTTAAAATTTAAATTTATTATAAAATAAAAGTTGATGGTGGAACAAATTTCACCAAATAAAGACAAAATTATTTTTGTTTTATCGCTTATTATTACATAAAATATATATATATATTGATCTTAAAATTTGAAACAAGAAAAAAGAAGAAATGAAATAACGCAGCTTTGCTGGATATCGTTAGTTCAAAAAACCTCCTTACGCGACAGCTCTCTCACCCTGAGCCCTGCCCTCTTTTCGCTCTTATTAAAGTATTTTTTTCATTAAAGCAAATTACTTCATTTTCTAAATAATTCCCAGAAAATAACTTTTCTGTCATCGTTTCATATTTTTAACCCAAAATGCTATAAAATGAATCTTGAAACTAAATTTCAGTATGCAGTCTTTTACAGGATACCTCTCTCCAACAAGCTCAACACTCCTTCCGTTAGCATTTAATTATTCTTTCTACTAAAATTAATCGATTTATATTTTAAAAAGGTCTTAATATACAACTTTTCGGTCATCACTTTATGTTTTTAATGGAAATAGGTATAAAATGACGCTGCTTGTAATGGTTAATAGCTGTTAGTTATTATTAATTATTATTGTTGGTTAAAGTTGTTAATTATGGTTGTCAATTATCGCTTATAATTATAAATAATGGTTAAAAGTTATTAAATATAGTCAATTATTTTCAATAGATGTGCTAGTTTTAGTTTTAAATAAAGGAATACGATTGCTAATTTCTTCACATTTGAAGTGCGTTTCAGTTCGAATTATAATCGCTGTGAATAAATTATTGAGTGTAAACGTGCCCCAAAAATACCTAAAAAAGTGCTCGCCAAATGCTTATCTAGACACCAAGTCACTGATAATCAATTCCAAGACTCGCTATCGACTTATAGGCTAGGGAAGTACTCGGTAATAGGAAATTCCATATGAGAAAAATATTTTGACAGTTGTTTTAAGGAGCAGTCTACGAGTATCAATGAGTAATTGTTATAAATTCTTGTTTATAATTGTTAATCATTGTTATTAATTTTTAATTAATAACGCCTAGACTAGACCAAAAAATCAATACGGAAATTGACACATGATAATACACATAAAACAGACACACGAAAATTGAAAAAAAAATAACCGAGATGATTGTTGGTGCCAATTTCAATTATTATGGTTAATTTTTGTACATTTTTATTTGTTAAAGTTATTATTCTAGCTGATTACTAAAAATATTTATTCATTATTTATTACTGTTAGTTATTGTTAATAATTGCTAATCAATAATTGCTAAAAATTCTTCATTGTTGTCAATTCCTGTAGTTAGTGTCATATTAATAAATACTTTTGCTTGTTTTTAGAATTAAGACAATTTCCCAGTAACTAACAAGCTGATTTGTGTATGCTTTGAAGGTAGCTTAGTTTCAATCACTAAAATATTAAGAACTATTGTCCTGAATACAATTAATAAAAAAGTATTGGAAAGAGAAAAGTAGTAGTGGTGATACTTAAAACGAAAAGCAAAAGGTTAAATTAAATGCCCTTGAATTTTTTTCGGGAAATAGCTTACAACTACTTTCTACTACTGAAAAACGATTTCTCACGTTAAATATAGTCTACTTTGACTCTAAACGCCCAAAAAAGGTAGCTTTTCAGTCATCTTTTAGATTTTTAATGTAAAAAATTGCAAAATGGTCATTTTTTTCGTAGGTGTTCTCTGTTATTCTAAATTTCATATAATAGGTATATGACATCTGAAACTTAATGAAATAAACTTAACTTCGTACTTAAGTTAAGTCTCCAATTTTCACGACTTAAATTCGACTTAACTGTCAGCAAAGCAGAATTCGTGTTAATTTTACTAAATTTTATGTCAAATACCTTCGAAAGGAATTTATTTAAATAATAATTTTTCAGCATAAAAATCAAATGGATTTTGAAGTTGTTGTTAATAAATAAAAGTTCAATTTCCATTTCAATAATGTTGTATAAAAAATGCATTATTTTGCAATAGAGAAATGGTGTATCATATCCAGTTGAATTGTAAAAATACATTCGAAACAATGTATTACATTACAATGTTAATACATTATAAAAGTTTCCATACAAGTTTAAAAGTAGTTATTTGTATTAATTATGAAATAGATTTTAATTATGAACTCCTTGACGAACTTAATGAAATTGAAACCGTCGATAGCTTGAGAGGTAGACCTAGAGTGACCCGCTTTCGGCCTAATCACTTTATATTATGGATCGATCAAAAATTCTACTTAAGATATAGAATAACCAAGCAAACAGCACAAAATATTTTAGAACAAATTGCTGAAAAAATTTCTAACAAAACAGACTGGTAAATATGAAATTTTGTTAAAAAATGATAATTCAATATAACCCGTGTTTTGGGAATAGGTCTCTATATCATTACGTTAACTTAAACTGTTGAGTTTGCCAACTATTTTGTTAAATTCAGTAAGAGATAAAAGATTTAATCAAGAATATGAAGTATATTTAGTAGTTTGTCTTATAGTAGATACAAGGAATATTTTTATTTTAAGAAAACTAATGATTAATTATTGTTAATTAATTAAGTAATTAGCTAACGTCTTCAAGTTTTTTCCAAAATAATTTTCTTTTATTTTTCTTTTAAATTATATTTGTTTCAATTATGTTATTGAAACTAATTTTTTAACATAAATATAAACAATAATGATTAAATTTTGCACAGATATCTTTAAAAACATACTTCATATAAAAAAAAATAATTGCCTGTTAACACAAGTTTAATTTCAAAAAGAAAAGACTTTGAATTCAAAGAAAAGGTAAGGACTTACGCGTAACATTCTTTAAAGATATCAAACAGTACTTGAGGTTTTGGCATGAATATAAAATACTAAACATGAAAATTTTTTTGTTTAACTTAGATACTATTTCAAATTCTGAAGATATGGTATCTAACGTAGCTTATTATACATAATTCTTGTAAATTTGTAACAGTAAGTAATAAGGAAGTTTAGTTTTCGGGTGTGCTCAATTTTATCTTTATGGAATTTATAATAGATTTGAAGCCATCAGAAGCATAAATGGCAAGTCTTAGAAAATACTCACGTAAAGAAGCTATTTTTTGTAAGTTAACCACTATGTTCCATTATCATGTAATTCTTTTTGAATTAATTTCCTCTGTATAATGATAAAACTGATCAAATTGAATAGTTGTAGCTCGTATTTAAATTCTCTGAATAAGCTTATTCATTTTTTTGTGTAATAAAGAAACAAAAGGATTATGTTGTCTAGTATATTGTGTCTTTTTAAAGGAAAATAAATAAAATGACATTAATGCCATAAATCAAAAGCGCCCTCTGAACCCGACAAACTTAAATCATAAATAAAAGAAATAAACCAATATATCTTTAACCAGTGAGAAAAGAAAATATGCCAGTGGTGGCAAAGATAGTATTAATAGTAATTATACAAACATTTTATGTTAAATTTTTAGACAAGACAGCCTATCTATTCTTTGTTGAAACTTAGAAATACTATCGACATATCCTCATTTGGATAGTTCTATCTCTCTGGTAATATAATAAGTGATTCTCTGTTTTAACTAGATGGTTACATACTTTCAATGATCACGTTTTTTTATCAAAAGATCGTTATGTAATTCATGTCTTAATTCATATATAAAACAAACTTAAATAAAAATATATTTATTTAATAAGACTTCTGTGCAATATTTTAATATTTTAACTCACTTTTCCAGTCTACTACAAAATACTAGTATTTTATTATATTGAAAAAAAGGCATTTAATAAGAAACCCTAACTTAAATTCAATTTAAAGCGAAAATGAAAACTGATATCTAACGTTGTCAGTTGCTTTCAAATCACAATATAAATTTAACGTTTTAATACGTTGTTTGAGATGTCTAGATTTATATAAAAATGTCCTCTTGTTGTTGTAAAACTCTTATTTGTTCTACTTAATATTATTTTTTTTTAATATATAGTTAAGCACTTTTATAAACGCTCTCTTATTATTTTATAAAAGGTATTGCGTTTGCCTCGGAAACAGCTCAAACAACATTCTGTGTCATCAATGCTGTTTTTGATCCTTGGTTAGACGTTCCATTTTAATAAATTTCACTTATCTCTATCGATTTAATCCTTAAGCGAAAATTTGATAGATTTTTAAGCTTTCTCCTAAACTGTTTAATTTGAAAATGCAGGGCGTTGCTTGTCTTTTACGTCTCTACGATACTGTTCGCTAAATGTTCAGCAAGCCACTAATGAAAAAATTTTTTCATAGTATTGTTTAAGTTATTGATAAGCTTGAAGAGTATATTTTTCATGAAAAACATCCTGGCAGCTTATGCTAGAGTTTTATTAGTACACTTATTTTGTTCTTCTAAATTAAAAATATAATAAATTTAATTTTTCTTAAAATTTTAATTAAAAAATATATCAAACTAGAACTTTGGCTTGGTACTTGTGAATTCTTATCTCTTGTACTTAATTGGGTGTATTCTAAATTACATTGCATTGGGATACATTGGATATATCT
Source organism: Acrocera orbiculus (assembly GCA_947359355.1). Lineage (NCBI taxonomy): Eukaryota > Metazoa > Arthropoda > Insecta > Diptera > Acroceridae > Acrocera > Acrocera orbiculus. The sequence goes on along the minus strand of OX375756.1, from coordinate 43,882,467 downwards.
TATAAATCAGTTATTAAATACAAAGTATTTAAGAAATTAGATCTAACAACTTTTAATAATAAACAAAGAATCTTTTATGAGCTCTACAAAAAATAGCTTTTTCAAGTTCTGGTAATGTAATGCTCATTTTCACTAACAACATTTTGTACTTCTTACCACAAATCTCCCCTTGATACTCTTTTAGGCTCGCTATTGTGTTCAAAATTTAACGTAAGTATGTTTAATAGAGTACAAAACAGAAAGAAACTTTAGAAATAATTGCAATTTTCAATATCAAGTCTTTGCAAAAGCTAAAGTCAAAATTTTCAACTTTAATGACGAACTGCATAGCTCAGTAGTAAAAGTAGAATAAAATCTATCGGAAAAATAAATACACGTACTGCTTTTCTAGGTTAGAATTTATTAAATGAAAAAAAGCAGTAAAATTTTAGTTGTATTTTTATTGTTTCTTTGTATATAAAAAAGACAAGATATCAGTCTCTATGATAGAAAAAATCAAATCAAAAACAGCTAATAAATAGGCCATGCTAATGCATTAAGCGCCTCATAGACCTCTTATTTAAAGTTTTATTGCCTTGAAAATATCAGAATTACGTTTGACTAAGAAAATTAAGCACTGAAAAAGATTTATGATTATTTAATCAACGTTGAGTGTGAATGTCCGTTACATCAAACTATTAACCTAATGCATTTACCAAATATACATAATGAAAAACTTGATTTATTCATAGTAGGATGTATTGTTTTTGGATTTCAGCAAAAAAAAAATTTGTTTACAAATATTATGAACAAATTATTTAAAATCTCGAAAAACTTGTTTCTAGTATTTTGAAGAGCATAATATGAGCCAGCCTTTTTGCAATCATTGAAATATAGCTTAAATAGTATGGGATTTTTTTACTCTATGTGTCAGTCAGAGATGAAATTTTTTGGAAACGTCTATTTTTGCATTTCTTTGAATTTCAGAATGAGTTTCAGTTTACATAACAAACTTGAAAGAAAATCCGAAAATATAAAAAAACTGGAGAATAGTGAAGTGTAAAATGAGCCAAACATAATTATGCTAAGGAACAATATATTAAATGATTTGCCTGACATTTACATAAAACTGATAAAGATTAGATCCGTGTAGATTTAGGTAATTGGTTTAAAATGGCTTAAATTCCCAAGTTTATTTCTTAATGTATATGAATATAAGATTCATTGGGTCTATTCACATTTAAGGGAAAAATATTTCTGGCATTACACATGCGGTTATTACAACAGAGTCACTTATATGTATTTGTTAGTCTTTCCAATTGAAATTTGATATAGAAAGAAAACTTAATTGACCACACCTCCTTACAATAATTGTACTTTTCAAATTGAAAATATATATTTTATTAAATGTTATTCCTTAAATATCAAAACAATGAATAAATGTGAAGTATTCAGCCGGCTGATTTATCGAATATCAAAAATCACTTTATGTGTATTGCTCAACGAGACACCTACAATGTGTTTTTTTCGTCTGAAATTTCGGAGTTTTTCCCTTGCTTTTTATCTCTTTGGTCCAAATATAGCTGTTGATGTGCTTCTCTCTAAATGTGTATTCTCAAAATAATAGCAAGACTAGGCTTAGGATCTTTTACTGTTTACTGTTTTCTACCCCTTAAAGCTGTGAGCTTCCCCCTAAATGTATTCAAACAATTTGAGAGCTACTAGATTTTTACAAAATCCTAGCTGTGATTACCACGTTCACGCCAGCACGTCCCACCGATTGTGCTCTTATACAGCACGCAACACCAAATATTGTAGGATTATATTTTTAGCTAAGTAAGAAATTTCGGGAAACTGCGGCGCCTCAAAGGATTTCTGTGAGACCAACCGTTGACGTGGTTTTTCCTTGCAGATAATTGTCTAATATGCGGCTTCTACAATGTCTAAAGCAGCTTAAAAAATAATCTTTTCTATTACACAAGGTTTTAAGTCAATACCAAGAATAACTTATCTGCTATTCTTTTTTGAAGTTAACTATTTTGTTCTCATTTTTAGAAAAAGTTTGAACAAATAAATGTTGAAATATTACTCCAAAAAATTATGCTATCTTTCTGTTCTATAAAAAAATCTGGCGTGATGCGGGGATTTTATTTTACATATCTCTCTCTCTATTATATATCTGAAAGCTTTCTGTCGCCGTGCACATATTTTATTTATATCTCTCTCTTTCTATTATGTAGAGAAAAGCTTTCTGTATACATAGATTTTGTAATATATCTTTCTCCCTCTACTTCTCTTTCTTTGTCTATGACATATAGCTTGATTTTGGACACAGCATATGTGTAAAAGGGAAAAAAATATATGGTGAATGTTTTTAAAAGCAATATTTCAAATAGGTATAAAAAGGATAATAGATCAATTACCCTACCACTAATACTCAATTAAAAATTAAAAAAACAAATGGATACATTTGAAAATGAGTTATAGGATGCAGGTAAGAATTTAATACGTATTTAAAATTAAAAGAACATATAAAAGGAAGTGTTTATTTCAAAATCCGTCATAGGCAAATATGTCGTAACAAAAAAAAGAAACACATTTGGAAATGAGTTTTAGGAAGCAGGGGGCGGAGCCCACTAGTTTTACATAAATATATTCATAAATTTTTCACTATTGCAAGTGCTTCAATTTTTGTTTGGCAGATTAAGTCTAAAAATTTTTATTCTTGAGGACAACTATTTATTATTACTATTTTTATTTTTTTTTATTTTGTTTTTTTTTTTTTTGTAAAAAAACGTAAAAGTTCTTAATCATAATTATTTACAAAGATTTTTTTTTTCAAAAGATTTTTGCATCCAGACATCTGGGTATGTAAATGAAAGTCATCTCCTAAAATGCCTAAATAGCATTTACCAATAATAAATTCAAATAATCATTAAAATCCTTAACTCGTAGCTATTGTATTTTTCAATACATTGTCATGACGCAAGAATCTTAAAAAATTAAATTTTCGCAGTCAACATTTAATCTTTTTGTGCTTATCCTGCCCTTTAGTATTGTATGCTTTTTTAGTATTGGATCTTTTATATTGCTATTTTACTTTGTCTATAAAAAGGACCCTCCATATTTGTTTTCTCAAAAAATAACAATCGATAAGGCCGCCGCCCCACAGCGAAAAACATGAATGTCGGTGCCGGCGTGAACGTGTTAAAGAAAATAATAAGTCATCAAAGGAAATGACATCTACGTCACTAGTCTTATCTAGGTGATGGAGATTAAAACTAAATATAACACTAAAAATAATATCAGCAATAATTTCTATTGTATTAAAAAATAGGAAAATTTAAAATAATTGTTTTTGATTGTTTTATTTTGTTGCAATAAACAGTAAAAAATCTGATACCTACTTTTGCTATTACTCCCAGAATATACCTGTGAGCTGTTTGACTCCCGTACTTAGTTAAATGATTATATTGAACTCCCATTTGCATTTAGGCTTCAAAAAACTTCGCCACGGTACAGAAAAAAATAATTTTTGGATTTTTTAATATAATATATACTGTAAAGTTATTATAACAAAAATGTCTAGAAATAGCTCATTGTCAGCAGAGGTGCATTTTCGCGAACATTGTGCTTTTGTTATTAATCATATCTACTTTCAGCCTAATTTCCTTTACAAAGAAACAATATTTTTTACAAAGAAACAAAGAAACTTCGCGAGCCCGAACTCATCGATTTTCTTGAACCTCTGATATGTTATAATTTGCCAAAAATTAAAAGATCTGTACTTTTTTATTTGGTTTGAAACTACCTCCCAGCTTACACCCTAAAACAACTTTTTTTATAACTCAAACTCTATTTAATATTTTTAAACGAAACTAAAATAATACTGTTTTTATTAATTATTAAAAGCTTTTGTTGTATCTTGAGTTCTTCAGAGCTAAATTTCCTAATTTTTTAGGGGAAAATCATTACTTTTTGACTCTTACACCTTTACATTTTTGCAACTATGAAAATATTTATTGATTTGTACAAAGCGAATAATTATATAAAATCGATATGTTATTTAGTTATAATACCTAATTAAACTAAAAATGTAACTAAGATAAAAGGCCATATAGCCCGAAAAAATATTTTTGAATTAAAATTAAAATTATGGAAAAACCCAAAAGAAATACCTTGAGTTTATAGTTATTTTCAGCACTATATATGAAAAACATATTTTAGTCCAACATTTCGGTGGGTAGCAATGGCTAAGTAGGTTAAATTAAGTGAACTTAAATCAACGATATTATTACAGGATAAACATTAAACAATTTTCCATATACACGTGGACTATATTTTTCAACCGGGAGAAAAAGTGTAAACTCGGAATAAATTTTGTTATAAAAAATTTTTTTTTGATTTTCCCTAAAAATTCAATTCAGCTAATTTGTTTTTAAAAAATTAGGCCTATCCTTATTTAAGAAGTTATTAACATACCTGTATGTCCAAAGGCTACTACATAAAAGGAACCTCACATATTCATATAATTTTATAAAACTAAGTTTATTACGAACCATGTAGTTTCACATTATTTTGAGAAAATGCAGTGGTTTTTGGGTAACTACATTTTTACTTTCAATACAATGGCTTTAAGTAATTTTATATATTGATTTATTTTTGCATTTTGATAGGATAAAATGCCTTCACAGTAAAAGCTCAACTTGATTGTTTATTTTATTGAAAACAGCAAAACTTACTTAATGCACAGATTATTTGATTGACCAAAGATGCAAAATTGCGGAAAAACAACCACCGTGTCATAAACCGTTGGAAAATAAATCATTCAAAATCAGAAACCATGGGATATAATTTTTGGAATTATAATATATTGCAGTTGTCATAACTGTATTTGTTTTGGCTTTTGCTTTTGTGGACTTCCTGGTGAAGCGAAAGCGAAGAGTTTGTGGTTAGTATAAGCTATGCATTGCCTGCTGCTTACTAGATCTTAAAAATATAGGAATCGCCGGGAGCACTTGCCTATAAGAACTTTGGGCTCGTTGGTTCAAATTGGTCTTGGTGAAGCCGACATCCTCCGATTCGCGTTTCTTATTCATCAGTTGTCGCGACAGATATTGCTTTATCTTTTCAAAATGCAAAAAGTGTAGCGTTTGCCAGTTGGCTTTTGAATAGATTAAATGTCTGTATCATTTATCCTATCCATTGGACTATTTCTTTGTGATTTTTTTCGGTTTTTTTACAGAATTTTGTAAAAATATATGCATATATATTGGGATCTATATATGTAAATTTAGATGTTAGTAAATCCTTCAATTAAATGTACGTATTAATTAACCCATTTATAATAATTGAATTTATCCCACCTATCTTTTCGATTGTGCCAACTGTTGTACAGGAGAACTATAGTAATGCTATCCCTGATAGATTGCAGGCGTCTGGAGGTCAGCTATGTTAATTTTGTCGGAATTAAAGCATCACAAAAACAAAACACATTCCTTTTCGTTTAAAATAAAGCAAAGCGTATTTGAATGAGTTCGTTTGCTGTTACTATATAAATAATTTATTTATTAAAGATCTTATAGATTTTTCAAAATTCCGGTCACCGTAAACATAAATAAAACATCTACAAGATTTTGAAGTCTAAATTAACTTAACGCAAACCATCTGTAGTAATAAAACCGAACTTATCATTTCCGAATTTAAAATCCAAAAGATACTACAACATGACTAAAAATATAATAAATAATATTTTCAGAAATATTTCTTATACCTCAGGTGGTTAATAAATTAAAATTCTTATTTTAATAAAATTCAGCTAAATTCCAACAAATACAATTGTTTTTATTAAAACAATTGACCTGTAGCACTTGTTTAAATATGAAGGAAATATGTATATATGTATGTACGTACAGTTACTGAAATCAAAGCTAAGAAATAAAATATATTCTATAGATAAAATAATAGAGCTGCAATATTTTCGGTTATTTTAACTATATAACCCTTATATATGAGGCTATTATTAGTGAACTTGAGGCCAGTTCGTTATTTAGGCTTTCACAAAAAATTCAGCTACACCAGTAGACGATTTACAAGAATATGAGTTTATCGTATTACACTAAGGTTTCTGTAATAAAACTTTATGTCTTTATTACTTATCGAATGATAATTATTTATAGGTGTATGTCTTAGTTAAAGACTTTTCAATTTTAATATTCTTTAGCAGTTTACTACTAGAGTGCGTTTTTAATCATTTTAAGTACACAATTATTCACTGCTTAAAGCATTAATAAAAACCAAGGCTATTTTAATTTTGATTAAACAAAAAGCTGTTTGTTTGTTAAGTTTTCCCTCTTTATAAATAAATATTTATGTTATGCCAGAACGTTCTCCCTTACCTTCAAATTGTTTTTATTACTAGGAAAATATATTTAACTTGATAAATATTTAATTTTTCTATCGATACCTAATAATTAACTAAAAACTATTGGTGCATTTCCCATATCTAATTGTAAATAGCCAGTAACGTCAAATACCCTTCAAACCAGTACATAAATTATTACAGCAAAAGCTTTACCAAAATATTTTATTTGCAGATACTTTAAGCATAAAACTAAGAACTATGGTTCAATTTTCTTCAAAAATCTGCATCAAAAATTTTCTAGCATATGCAGCCAGTAATGATATTTACAAGGATTTGTAGGTGGAAATGGTCGATAGTGTTATTATGAAATATGGTAAAAAACACGAGCAACGGTAACAAAATCACATCAACATTGAGTCTCTCAAGCTCCTGGATAACGATAGGATAATAAGACGACTCAAGAGAGTAAAACCATTTGAACTAGCGTATGGTGGAACATAGATAGTAAAATATGTAATGAGTCAACATAGCGACCCAGAAATAAAATTGAAAAACAAAGTGACTATTATAGGATCAAGCACTTTGGAGCCTTGGACCGTAGCAAATTAAGTTAGAAGCAAATAGCTTATTAGTATGTATTTACTAGATTGTTATGAATAAAAAAAACAAAACAGTTATTTGCAGTACAGCGTAATGAAATTAATTTTTCTTACTTGAAAGCATTAGTTTTTAATAATTTTTATACGTTTTGCTGAACCAGATATTAGTTTTCTGTTGGAAATATTTTACGTAAAAATATGTTATTTACTCTAACGGTAACATCATAGCCTCATCCAGTAACCTCACCATACAATTTAACACGTGACAAATAATGCCTATACATAAGTCATCAAAGTGTATGGACCTGCATTAATTTAATATTTTAAGCTAATATCTTGTTTTCAAAGAAATATTGTACCCTACGTAGGTCAAAAGCTTGCCCTTCGCATTTGTTCTGTACTTCTAAACAGAAAAGTTTTTACAATCTCTCTACACATGTTATTTTCTTAATATTTGACTATCTATTACAATGATTCTAAGCGAAAAAATAGAAACATAACATGCGTGTGATTGTGCAAACAAAGGAGAAGTACTATAATTGCCTTGTGTCAAATTAAATAATAGTTTTACCTATATCGTTTTAATGGTTGCGTGTTTACTTTTCTTGTCAAAAAATACCAAGATTCTTGCTAACGATTTGATAAGGGACAAAATTGAATGACAAAATTAATGGCTAAGTAGAATGGATAATTACCAATTTTTTGGGATAATTTGGGTTCAAGTTTTTTTACTCTAGAAGAGTTTTTGATTTTTGTTGCATGTCATCAAATTAAAGGTACGCATTGATATATCGGGACATTCTTTTAAAACTTTAATATTTTTAGCAAATTTCTTAAGAGATTTTTATCAATAAAACGAAAACTTACGAAGAAAACTTAATATTTGTTACAATTCTCCTACAATTTCCTGTAGAATAAATTGATAACAGTAGCTAGAAATTATAGCATTTATTTATATACTGCTACAACAAAAAACTTGTCTTAAATAAAAGCAAAATGCCATATTCACTATTACAATTTATACAAAGTTTACTATAATTTTAAAAATGGTAATATGATTATTATATTTTTTACTTCCGTTTCTTCTTGTCAACAAGGCTAATATCTTCATATTGATGACATTTTTATGTAAGCTTAATTATGAAAAATATTCTTAGCACACTAAAAGAATTTACAAGGTTTCTCATAAAACTAACAGTATTTAATATCGAAGTAAATTCGTACTTACGTTACTTATTTTTCAAAAGCTTTTTATGATTTTCAAATATGAAGCATCAAAGAATATTTGTTTTAAAAAAGTTTTAAACATGAGGACCGATTTTATAAATTTTTAAAATATGTAGAAAGAAAAATCATCTATTTAAACTGTCGGGTTTACAGTTGGTAGTCGGTTGGGACAGTAGAATTTCAAGATGCTCTTTGAGTATCTATGGAAGATTTTTATCATATTGAGCGAGTTTGCACAATGGTTCATTAGTTACATCATTGAAATTATTTTGTCTATATCTTGATACAATAATCTAGAAAATGACTTTAATGAAATAAAACCTGCGTCTTGATCCAAATACTAGCTTGGAATACTTTGGAAAAATGTATGGCTTAGCTCAAAAGAAAAAACATCTATTTGTGGTTAATTGCTTTGTGTAAACTGACATTTTTGAAATTTCAATTTCCTTGTTTAAAAAATTAAAGGCGAATTCAATAATAGATCCGTTTTATTTAAAGCTTGAAAAAATATACATAAGTAAATCAAACTAAGTACATTTGAAAATTTAAAAATTATTAAAAAAAATTAAAGGCGAAAATGTAAGCTGATATACACTATAAAAATAACCAAAGATAAATTACACTTCATCATATGTGTTTTTCGAACAGGCGAGCCAGCAAACAGGAGCTCCAATCGAAATCCAAGGGTTCTTTAGGGATGCTAAAAGTTACATAATGTTTTTGTTTTACTAACAATAAACCTTACGAACCTGAATACATAAATTTCTTTGGAAACTCGGATATCTGCTAGTTCATAAAAAACTAAGATGAAATTTTATAAGAATGAAAACAAGCCCCAAACTTTACCCATAATCAATTTTTATATATAAGTGGAGCAGAAAATTTGAACTTCCGTTTCAAATACAAAAAAGTATATACCTACAATTCTTTTGATTTCTGAAATTTGAATTTTATAAATAAAATATTGCTGGAAATTGTTAGTTTAAGTTTTAAATTATAATTGTTAATTATCGTTTATAATTATTAATAATGGTTAAAAGCTGTTAAATATTAGTTTTAATAGATGTTATGATTGCTTGATTATAGCAGTAAATAAAGGATTACGATTGTTAATTAGTTGGCGTCTAGTGGTATGTTCATAAGTTTTGTTCGAGTTTTAATATGAATTTCTAGGGCTATTCTGAGTGTAGGGTTGTATCTGGTAAGGTCGGTTGGATATACTCTAAAATTAATCCTTCCATTTATATGTTTTGTAATTTTGTAACATGCATATTATATTTAAAGTATTTTGTAATCTATTTAACCCGTCTGTTTTTCTAGAGTATTAGCCAAATATTTGGTAACTTAAGGAGGTCTTCTCGTTTAGAAATTTGAAAAAATCAATTTTAGTTTTTTTTTGCACTTTTTTATAGCTTAACTCCTTAGAAAAATATTCTCAAGAAGACTTTTCGAAACTCGAATTATTTTCGGAGTTACAGCTCATTTTGTGACGCACTTGGTGCTTAGTTCAGTTCAGTCTTTAAAACTATACATAAACCCTTTTTTCGAAACTACTTTTTTCGAAACTACTTTTCTCGAAACGGTGTAAATGATATCTCAAGTTTTACCAAACCGATTCACTTGAAATTTGGCACAGAAATTCTTTATAGATCAGGCTACTGCATTACGAAGAGTTTTTATAAATTTTTTTTTTTCTTTTTAAAATATTCCGAAAAGCGAAGAAAATCAGGAAAATTTCCTTTTCTCCTTTCCTCAAACTGCCACCATTTTGTGAAAAAAAAATTTTTTTAAAAAAACTCTTCGAAATGCCATAACTAAATGCTTCTAGTTGAATAATTAAGAAAGATTTTTACTTCAGATTACTGGAAAGACAGGAATCGTGCATACCAAAACACAACCTTTTTTCAAGAGCCCCCACATTGCCGGCCTGTCGTATTTTCAATTTTGACTTTTTTTTTTAATATTAATCAACTTTTATATTTTCAATACATTAGTAAACAAAAAAGAAATTGTTTTGCTAAAAATTGTTATTGGATTTTATTTTATGTCAGACCCCCTTAAATTGAAATTAAAATAACACCTTGGACGTTCATTCTAAATTGTATATAGATTGCGATTGAGAAAATAATAATTTGTACTCTCTAAGTAATTTAATAATATTTATAATGAATAATTATTTATTGCAAGCCAATTTGTAATGGTACCGATCTTTTAAGCCCAGATTGTTTAGCAGTAGTTGAAGCTTTGGTTTTTTCCTATTTGACATATTATTATTATTTTGAAACAACATAATTCTTTGAATAAAAAAAATAAATCTTAAAAGTTAATATAATAGAGAGATAAAATTAAAATGTTAAATTAAACAATGAATTTAAAATAAAATTTTTTATTTCAAAAAGGAAATAATAATCAGTAAATAAATAGCATAAATGTGGGAATTATTTTAAAGAAATAAACCAATACAAAGATTAAAGCGGTATATTATAAAGTGATGTATGACTTTCATTAATTACTTGTTATTATTCTTATTCCTTATAGACCGGGAGCCGGTGACACAAAGTTTGCACCCATCGAGTTAAAGAAAAATTCATGTTTTTAGCGATAGTTCATAATTAGGACATAAAAAAAAGTTTGGTCGGCCGGGCCTTATCCTGGTGGGATTCGAGCAGGGGGGTTATTTCTACACCGAAAAAACCGAGGCTAAACACCCATCGAGTTAAAGAATGAAATTGGGTTTTTTCAATCATATTTATATAGCAGATTAATTTAAGAAAGGTCGGCCTCGCGATATCTTGGTGGGATTAGCGGTATGACCGGATCATGTGTTATAAAAATAGGAGGCCTTGCACCCATCGAGTTAAAGAATGAAACTCATGCCAAATTAAAGATTAAATATTCAGCTTTAATATTTTTTTGGTCGGCCGAGTGTTATCTTGGTGGTTTTTTTTTGCCGAGCAAATTTATAAGGAAAAGTCAGGAGGCGCGTGGCTTTAGCTATGCTCAAAATTTGAGTGCCTTTAGTGTGCTGTAAAAGAAAAAGTGTTTTTTATAATATATTTTAGTTGCTGAATGCGAATATGAAAACCATTTTTTTTTTCTAAAATAAAATGTTTGAAATTTTCGCTAAAAACGTTTTTTTTTAGTTTTTTTTGATATAATAACATATATCTCCAAAACTAAATCACATTATAAACAAAACCAGCCTTTTAATTAAAGGTTTTGTTATTTCCTTTCTAATAGTATATAATTTGTTTGAATTAATGTAAAATTGTCACCGTTGCTTCCAAAGAAAGTAGAGAAAACTTCATTTTTACACTTGCTCTAATATTACACATTTGCATTTGTTTTTTTTTTTTTCAAATAAGAAAGTTTAAAATGAAAGATTTTAATAAAATAAAACTCAAAAAATTATTTTTATAATAAAATGATTGATTTTTTTTAAACATTAAAATGGCTTTTATTTAACAAATTTAAGCTTAATATGGATTTATACTATTTAAATATATTAATTTCTACAATACATACAAATTTAATGTGAATTATCAACCCAGAATAATTCTGAAATTATTCATAAAGATATTTCCTCTACAATTGAAATAATTGAACCACTCAATATAAACAATAAAAATAAATCAAATGGGGACTTTTTAATACATAAATGTGAGCACCTTTTAAGCTTACGTTGTAGAAATTGAAAATGCTAGGTTTGTGCTTGTACTCAATACTCCATAAAGTTTTTATTTTTCGTCCGATTGTAGAAATTTTGGGCTCAAAATTTTTATAAACAATTTTTCTTTCATTTTAAACTTTCTTATTTGAAAAAAAAAAACAAATGCAAATGTGTAATATTAGAGCAAGTGTAAAAATGAAGTTTTCTCGACTTTCTTTGGAAGCAACGGCGACAATTTTACATTAATTCAAACAAATTATATACTATTAGAAAGGAAATAACAAAACCTTTAATTAAAAGGCTGGTTTTGCTTATAATGTGATTTAGTTTTGGAGATATATGTTATTATATCAAAAAGAGCTAAAAAAAAAGTTTTTAGCGAAAATTTCAAACATTTTATTTTAGAAAAAAAAAAATGGTTTTCATATTCGCATTCAGCAACTAAAATATATTATAAAAAACACTTTTTCTTTTACAGCACACTAAAGGCACTCAAATTTTGAGCATAGCTAAAGCCACGTGCCTCCTGACTTTTCCTTATAAATTTGCTTGGCAAAAAAAAACCACCAAGATAACACTCGGCCGACCAAAAAAATATTAAAGCTGAATATTTAACCTTTAATTTGGCATGAGTTTCATTCTTTAACTCGATGGGTGCAAGGCCTCCTATTTTTATAACACATGATCCGGTCATACCGCTAATCCCACCAAGATATCGCGAGGCCGACCTTTCTTAAATTAATCTGCTATATAAATATGATTGAAAAAACCCAATTTCATTCTTTAACTCGATGGGTGTTTAGCCTCGGTTTTTTCGGTGTAGAAATAACCCCCCTGCTCGAATCCCACCAGGATAAGGCCCGGCCGACCAAACTTTTTTTTATGTCCTAATTATGAACTATCGCTAAAAACATGAATTTTTCTTTAACTCGATGGGTGCACACTTTGTGTCACCGGCTCCCAGTCTATTAGTTTCTTGAATCAAAAATGTTGATATTGTTGTAGAAAAAGGTATAAATAGAGGCCTTGGCCATAATGCCTAGGACTCACTAGCGCATTAGCGGCACAAAATTTAGCACTAAATGCTAATAAGTCTATTAGTCTCCACTGAATTGGTATATACCCTGAATTTGCGACTAGTTAGAGCTAGCTTGTCAGTTTTTCAAAGAAGATCAAAGAAATATTTTAATTCGGGAAGAATTGATTTCACTACATATCTTTATTTAAACTTTTTTTAATGTTGTTGAAATTTATTAAATTATAAATTTATTAGCTAATTTTTATATATTATTTTTGAATGAATGTCAATGAAAACATTAATATCCTAGTTAGTCCACTCTGATTGGTATTTAGGAAAACTCTCCATTTTTACTGTGCTAAGCGCTAAGCGCTAGTGAGTCCTATAGGCATAATGCCTGGGACTCACTAGCGCTTAGCGTGTGGAGACGACTTAGCACAGTAAAAATGGAGAGTTTTTTTTATATACCATTGGAGTGGAACATCAGTGGAGACTAATGGACCCATTAGCATTTAGCACTAAATTTTGTGCCGCTAAGCGCTAGTGAGTCCCAGGCATAAGAGAAATAACTGCATTTGTACACCAGGAAAATGCTTTTATATGTTGATGTTGGAGTACTAATTAGCGATTGTACCATAGCGGGAATATTGATAATTGATTTTGTGGTTGGTGAAATTTTTTACCTAAATTCGGGTTTGGATTCTTATTTTTCGGTTTGTAAAATTATTGATTCTCTTGATGCAACCTCACATCAAGAGCATTATAGTTTTATTTCGTGTCACTTTTCAATTTGATTCCTTATGTTGACTGGTCCTTATGCAGGACTGGGCTCAGCTGTTAAGTTTGATACATTAACATTTGTTTGCTGTATATAGTGTCACTGTTTGCTGGTATTACCCTTAGCAATTCTGACATTGGTTTTAATTTTCTATCGATAATCCAATCTTATATTTGAATGTCGGAGTCACCAATTGGGGTATTAAATAGTTTTATATATTTATCTTTACCCCTTTATATTCATTTTATTTATTTATCACTGATAATTTCTTTGTTCATTACTTCTGTGATTATTTATTCTTCATAAAATTATTATTTGTTTTTCTATTACAATCGATAAGTATGGTTTCGCGAAACTTTCTTAACTTATCATCTTTCATAAAAGTAATATTTTTTTCCTTTTTTGATCAGGTAGTACCAATGGTGATAGCTTCGTATTTTACTATGGCCATTTGACAATCCCGATAAATTAATTATGAGGCTATTTTCCTGAAGTGTAGAGCGCAAAATAAAAGGGAACCAAGCAGGTACTTTTTCTACATACTTTCAATTCAGTAAATACAATTTACTTATCTAATAGGTTCTCTAAACTGTATTTTGTTAATAATAATTACGTAAGAATTAAAGTTTATTTATGATGTTTGTTTGTAAATTAAAGTAAAAATACTAAAGTGAAGTAATTGTATTTATTATTAAAATTATTCACAAATAGGTTCTATATACTCTAGATAAATATAAAATATGCATTCACACAAACAATTACAAAATTGATCTGTGCTTTAATTAACATTTATACAATATCCGCAAATGAAAAGGGAATTTAACTGGGTAGTACAATTAAAGACCAGAAAGGATAGCAATAAAAAATTATGTCTATAAAAAATAAACTTAGAAAAAAGTGGGTAGGAAATTATGTAGAAAAATCTTATTTTTGTTTGTTTTTGAGTTAAGATGATTCAAAATTGACTAAAGTTTCTTTTATTAACTAAGCTGATGATTAATCAAAAACAAATTTTTGATCAAAATTTTTGGCTGGGAAAAGGCGATTTTTCAATTAATTACATTAAAACTAAATTTAATTAAAACAGATAAAATTTACACTTGTTAAATTTTAATCGATAACAAAATTTTTCTTAACAATTGTTAATTATTTATACAAATTTAAATAAACCGTCTAAGCAAAAAATATAAGTACCTACTACTAAACTTTGATAAAGGAATTTTTTTTTGTTAACATTTTTTCCTTGCAAAATTTAAGCTTGGGTTACGATTGCAAAACTTGAGTTGATTTGAGTTGAGAGGAAATATTAAAAGTTCTTTTAAAAGTTTAACTCTACAATAATTCAAAGAAAAGAGATATTTTAAGCATTTCAAATTTTTTAAAAAAAGCTTTTATTTACGTTATTGTCAACTACACATATTAAAAAATAATTTTTTATTTGAGTACAATTTCAGATCTTATCATCATATCACACCTAATATTTCTTAATTATTAAAAGTTGATAAAGTGTTGCAAATTTAAAATTTTCTCTTGTAAATCTGTGTTAAATATACCCTCTATCATTTCAAATAATTGATCAATTTAATTTTTTGTGGAATTAGGCCATGGTAAACATCTTACAAGCTAATTCACCTAATTAATAATAAGAAATTCACCTAAAAATATCAGAATTCCGGAGCTCCGATGTACTTTCCCCATCAATAAAGTAAAGTTGGTTAGTAATGAGCCTAAAATAAGAAACATTAGAATACCAAAAAAATGTTGCGGAACTTTCTTATCCACATAAATGAACACACAGTTTTCCTTGTATTCTTTGTAATGTATTAATTCAGCTAATTAAATGCTTTTTTTTCAGAGCAAGTGAATAAATAACATCTTTGTGCAGAAACAAACCGCACGGAAATTGTAATTTTGTAAGGCCTAAAGTGGAATCTGAAGGAATTATTGGAATGTGTGGAGTTGGTACATCTTCTCCTTTGCACTCACCACTAATTGTTGCTTCAATCACAACTCGGCATTTAATTTTTAATAGAAAACTTTGTTCTATTACGTAATTTTGGGGAGCTAAAAAGATGTAACTGAGTTTGATTATTTATTTCATTTACATTTTAATTTTTGGAGCCAAAATTTACAAAATGTTTGAGGAAACTTTATTTCAACATCTTAAATTGAAGGATGTACTTGACAAAAGCCAAAGGGCACTGATATCTCAGTTTTTGCAGGATCAATCAGAATATTGTTACTATCCATATCCAAAAGCTCTTTTGCAAATACACACATTAATAAAAAATGTAAATTTTTTACATTCTTCCAAAGTTAATAAAACTTTCACCATTAATCGCCATTAAGTAGAGTTGACACAATTCCCTACAATGCAAGAACCAGTGCGATCGAATTTCAGTTGCATTAAACTAAGAACAAATGTTTTACTAGTACTTACGGGCGCAACTAGAAAATAGGTCCTCCGTTTCTATTTGCTTTATATTCTATGACTGTTTAATAAGTATGTCATTGCTCATGGTTTAAGACTCTCTTTTGAATACCCACAAATACTCGCAGCTGATAAATGTTGTAGAGTTTTTCTTGGTTTTGGATAAAGATTTTATTATTGATATACTTATCCTTTATATATCCTCTTTTATATGAGTACCTGCTAGAAAATATCGACAAAAAACTGAAAAGCTCTTGCAAATTTATCTATAACACAAATGAGACAAAGTGATTTGGAAGAAGTGACCCAATCTGAAGATAAATTGTGCTTGAATTTTAAATGTAGGCATAAAACCATTTCTAACAATATTTTTTGCTCCAAATCAAAGAAAAATTAACCAAGTTTTTATTTTTTTTATTTGATTATAAATTATAGTTTTTTATTTATTCAAAAAAATAATTTATGTATTAACCTTCAATGAAGCGATATTTGGTTGCTTTAAATTAAGTGAAGCGTCATGTAATTATTATTCTAATACATTATCTTCTAATATTGCAACTCACATATGAGTTGCTTTTTTCCCATATTTTCGACCTAGAATTTAGTTGTTCCTAAGGTAAAGTAAAGGAATCTTTAAGAAAAATTCATAATGGGTAAAACGATTTTTCTATTTCTATTTCACGATTTAAGAAATAAACTCTCTGTGCCGCTGATAAAGTAATTATCATTATTAGATTATACACCTCAAGTAGCATATGTTCAAAAACATTTTGCGTAAATTTTTAATACCATAATTAACTTAAATGTAATAATAAGGTTATTGACGACTAATAACCTCAAATGAAAAATTATTGACCAAACTCTCGCGCTATAAAATTTGCTGATTAATACTTTTGCAAAATTAAGATGTAAGGTTTACAATGATTTTTGGAAAAGAACAAATGTTTGCTATTAATCAAGTATTCGATTAAATTTATTTAGAGTTGCTTATTCATGTTTTTAAGAAAATAACATCGATAAATATGCTACAAAAAAATGCTTTCTTTCGGTAGTTGATTTGCATTTTCTTTTAATCAGAGCTTTGTTGCTTTTTTGTTCGTGTTAATTAAAGGGAACACGTGTCTATAAAATGATTTCTTATTAATTTTGCCAGCTTTTTATAAGCTATCATAATTCTTGCTTTAGATTTTTATGGATAAGTTGAATTTTTCAAAATTTTTCTGAAATAGAAAATAGTCTTTAGATAATTTCTTTTGTTAACAACTAGGTAGTAGCTTAAAAATTTTGTTTACTTTTACTAAATTTGCTGAATTCTGCTCTATTTTATTATTGAATTCATGTAATAAAACAAGTTTTTACCTTTTTTTTACAAATTTCAATCTCTAAACCTCTAACTTTTCGAAAATTCACATAAATATTGCGATAAGTTTAAATTTAAGCACTTAATTTTTCCTTGTTTGCTTAAGAATTATCTTCATGTCACTAATAATTGATTTTGAATATTTTGTCAAAATTCATGTAATTCTAATAAAAGAACAACAAAAATCTAACAAAGTAGAAAGTAAAGCTATATACATCCTGTAAAAATGTAGACTTCTTGCAAGAATTTTTAATTTTGCCAGAAAAACACGTATATCAACGTTTATCATTTAATAACCTCTACGTTAAGTTTGATTATAACCAAAATTTTTTAAAACCGAAAAGTATTTCTTTACTAACCATACTGCCATATAAACAAAATTCAACAGGATTCATTTATCATGGTTAAAAATTTTTGCACACAAATATTTTTGCTAACGGCCATTAAATTGGCAATTAGTTGAATTTTTGTACTAGGATCTCAGTGATTAATCTCACCCCAAAGTACTAATTTGCCAGACATTGCATTGTGAGCTAATTGCACTTCTGTCTTTTTTAGCGATTAATATTTGATTGATTATTTCAATGGATTGCCATTAGTTTCTTATGGAATAGATTGAGTAATGAACTATAAAATCATAGAAACTAATCGATCACCTTATGTCAAATGTGAATGACCGCATTAATCTAAATTCTGTTTTTGCTATAATATATCGCAATTACATTACCAACATTGGTTTATTTAATCCTAATTTAAATTAACAAATCAATCCAAGCTATTGCTATAGTGTGATTGTTATGCACAATAATTTTTCTAGTAATCCACTTCAAGACGGGCGTTTTTTCGCATGCAACTTTTATCATGAAGCTGTTTTGTGATATATTTATTGCGTAAAATTTGCTACGAAACTTATAAATATTAGTAATAAAAATTATGATATGATTTTCTTAACTTAAAGGCGATAAAAAATGCAAATAAAGTATTTTGTAATTTTCATGTTTGAGACTCTTTTAAGCCCTTGGAAAAAGCATATTTTCAGGATTTTTTCCAATCAATACTACCTGCTATGCTGATTTATTTTATTAATTACTACACAGCATTTGAACTATTTTTCATTAAGTTTTCACAGTGAAATCTCTATAAAAAAATGTTGGCAGCAAATAGTGAAACGAAACTCCTCAAACCCAAATTTTAACAAAAAGTTCTAATATATCCATATTTAAGATTCTGTCAAATATGTTAACTTGTCCTCTACCAACGCTTTTTATGGAACACTTGAGTAATTAAAAGCATAAATTATATAGAACTAAATGAAAGTGAATTGAAATTATAAGTTATAAGTTTACTTCATTTAATTTTGTATGAAAACTCTGCAATAATGATTTTTTAATTGTTATGCATACGGATGCATGGTGTCTTTTAATAATATTTATCCTGTCAATAAATAACTGCTAGAAATTGTGTTAATTTTTCAGCTTACATATTATTAGATTACTGCATGCCAGAAAATGTTTATGAAATAATTTAAGAAGTTACCCAGACATAAATCTTTTTGCGTGCAGCTAAGTGTGAAATAGGTTCCATAAATTGTGATTAAAATCTATCTTATCAAGAATTCAAATCGATTGTTGAACAAATAAGGTGTTTGCAATCACCTTAAATTATCTGCTTTACTTTTTCCATATAATTTTTTATTCCGTTCGCCTTAAATCATATTGAGCTAAAGCAATGAAAATTTATTAAGTATCTGAGCCAGATAAAATTTATGGAGTCGAAGCCATGCTATAGATGCGCTCCTGCCTATACAGTTTAAATAAATAGCTTCTTAAAAACAACACGAAAGTAACATATCAGAATATTAGGTGCGTGGGAGTTTTTTAGATAATTTGAGATTGCAAAAATATTTGAAAAGAAAAGAAATAAATAAATAGACTAAAGTTATACATTTATCTTTGAAATATAATAAATATCTGAAGTGATTTTATTGAACGGCAGATAGTATTTTGAATTAGAAAATTTTGCTTCTATATTATTGTATTGTTCTTCATAAGCAAATTCTATAGTTATTTGTATATTTAATTTTTTTAAGAGCCAAGGTCTAACAGCATGACAAGTGCATTTACCATAAAAATTTTTGTATTAACTTTTCCACTGATATTTAAGTATCTTTAAGAAATTTCTGTCGTTTCCAGATAGTTCTGTCAAGTAGGACACCGAACTTTGTAGTTATTTTATGTGTATTGTATTCTTTCTCTCTTTAAGATATATATGTATTATATATATGAATGGATATATATATAGACCATGAAGAAGATTTGCCACAATTTTGATATGTGGCCATAAGAAGATTAACTCTATTTTGCTACCTTAAACATTGCAAAGTTTGTAATCAGTTGTTAATAAGGAATTGAAATCGTGACAAGTTACTTTTTTAGCGCAATTGTGTGCAATTTAAAACTGACTATAAAAAGCGTGCCGTATTTTTGTTAGTAACTGAAAAAAAAATTTTTAGCATTGTAAGATGAACAATTAGAGCACGTTTTTAGTTAGATCCGTGATCTTGGTTTCAATTGAAATTTATGTTTGGTACAAAAAACGTGGAATATCTTAAGAAACTATACGTTGAAACATCTTGCAATACCCCTAACTCTGACAAAAAGGTGTTCTTTAATTGAATATATCCTACTTAAATTATTTTGAATAATTGATTTATGGTATTATAGTAGCCCTACATTAAAAGGTATTCCTAAATGGGAATTTCCAAAAATATTTTCTTCATTGAATTTCAGGTTTCCTAACATAAAACAGTAGAGCGTTGAAAATTTGTTTCAATATTTTATCTACGTGTATTATTCAGCACTTTTATTTTTGTTTTATTTTTACTAGGAATTGTTTCAATAATAAAAGTGGTATTACTTTATATAAGTTTTTTTCTTGATTTCATCATGCTGAGATTACGCAATCAATGTGAAAAGTCTTCAGACACCACAATAACATCATATGGTTGTTGTTTATACCCTAAAAGCAAATAACGCATTTGACAACAAAATCTCAGATTTGTTCCGATCTACTATTAATTATTTAGAGGCTAAATAAATTATACAAAAAATCTACTTGCAGAGAAAATTCAATTTGATCTCAGTCCACACCTATCTCAATAAAAGATTTTTGTTAAAATTGCAAGTTTACAGAGTTGGAATAAATCGACTCCTATCTGTGAGTGGAAATTTAAACAAAATCTGACTGATACAGACGCTAGAGTTGTATAAATTGAAGAAATAAAGGAATTAATTTTGGATAACAATTGACCATAATTTGCTTATGAGAGTTTTGTCCAAAGGTAGATATACAAATTACATAATTATCAGAAAAAAAGAAGAGAGCACTGTGTCAAAGACTCACGTGCAGTTACTGCCTATAAAATACTCGATTTTACAAACTTACAAACTTTGACAAGATTCTGATATAACTGTAACACAATTGAGCACTGATTGCCATGGAACTAGAAGTGTGTTTCATGGAAATTATCTGAAGGATTCAGCAAGATGTCAAGTGTAGACCTATTTTTTGCCAGCCTAACCTTTATAAACGTCAAAGGATACTTGAAGAGTACAAAATCTATAGCCTGAGATGCTAAATGACCACTCTAATTTAATTAAACCACAAATATCTTCATGCAAGGCCTCATTCTAATACAATATCATATGAGCCGCTCAGAAGCCAATGTGGATAAGTCCATTTTTTCATTTTTTCTGATTTTTACAAATTTCAATAGCATAAATAATATATTTCTTAGTTTTAAAAAGATTTACTCATTTTTTCATTTTTTGTAGTTCAAACATCCCTTTTCTTTATAGCCTCTGAATGTGTAATATAATAATTTCAGAAGCCATTGAGTATAAGTCCACTTCTTTACACTATTTTCTCACATCAACTTTAAACTAAAAACAAAACTTTTCTTCTTCCTTCGATATATTTTAGTAACAATCAAACAACATAAATTTATAATAAATACTATCTGTTAATTCCACTTTCTAGAACAAAGATTTGAAAAGAACGTCATTTATTTTGAGTTTTATGTACGTACTTTCCTTTACTCCGTAATATCTAAACTTTGGTTGAAAAATAATAATAATAATTTATTGTAAGGGTAACGGAAAAAGAATCGACAATCCTAATTGAAGGAGAGTTAATCGTATTGATACTGATACATCGTCAGATAAAGAAAATAATTCACCAACCGACCGACAAGTTGGTAGAAAACGTAAGAAAAATACAGATAAATGGTCGCGGAATGCCGAAAAACGAAAAAGGATATAATATATATAACAATATCTAAATAGAAATAACAGTATAATTCCTGCAAAAAAATTTGAGAATAAGCCTTGTAATTGCTTACGGCTTTGTAACAGTAACATAACCTTTTCTCAAAGAAAGAAGGCGATGAAAAGTTTCTACAAGCTTAATGATCATCATAAGCAAAATATTTTTTTAGTGGTTTAATTTCAGAGTAAAAGCATAAAAGCTGAATCAATTGAGTAAAAATTTTCGCTAAGCGGGCACAGTTTTTTGCCCAACGACTCTGATTTTGCAGTCATAGGATCTCATGCGAAAAAACAGCAGTATATTTATAATCCTAGTGACTGGTATCACATAATTCAAAATAGTCAAAAAAAAAAACCTTTCAGCCTTGTTGAAATGAGTCACCAAGATTCTCTGTCCACAAAACCATTGGAATTGGCTATTGCCAACAGAAAAAAGACAAAAAATAGACTAACACTCAATTGGCTTAATATGCGATGGATAAAACTAGAAAGATCAAATCCAAACAGCATTAAGTTCAAATATAATTTTGACGAGGATGACACCTTCCATGAAGTTGACCAAAAAAAATATTTGTATCCTATTATTGTACCCATTATTGGATCCTAACGGTAGAAAAATTTCAAAAGCATATCATATTATGACAAATTGTTCCGACTACACCCAAAAAAAAAACAATGCGGGTGACAAGTAAATATGTTCTTAACATGATGGCATTATTTGAATTTACTGGAATTGAGTATTTAAATTATTGACTCAAGAATTATTTTCTTGAACAAGATGACTACATAAACTGCATCTATGATTTCTTTTTTAATCAAAAACTTTCAGTTTCGGCAATTATAAGAAATTTACTACCTAGAGGCTTTAAAGGCTCAAGTGACCTTTCTACTTTAAGACTTGAAATTTTGTACCCATCATAGCCTATAAATAGCTGTTTTTGTGAGCTATTTACCAATAGCAGTTCACCTGAAATTAGTGCCAGACTTCACTTCTAATAAATGTTTTTGTATCAGATCTATTTTGAACTCTCACCATATTGCTCAAGTTTCCAGTTACTAGAAAAACAGAAAAGGCAAAAGAGAAAAAGTATCAGTTTAACTATTTAAAACCAACCTACTCGCTTACTGATGAAAAAAAGATACCTGATTTTCTAGATTTCTTTATCTCAAAAGGAACTGAGACGACCAACATAGAAACAATACGAATAGAAGATCTTACATCCGATCACACTCCGGTTCTTCTTTCACTAAGTGCAAACGTCTTAAAAAAAAAAGAAAAAAAGTAATCTTACAAATAAACTAACTAACTGGAATAAATTTAGGGAAAAACTGAATGAACTAATCACATTAAAAGTAAGACTCAAAAGGAAGGACGAACTAGAATACGAAGCTGGAAACTTTATTAATAACGTTAGAATATCAGCAAAGGCTTCCACTCTTGGATTAAAAGAATATCCAGTGAATCACGTAAGTTATCCAGCAGACATTAGGGATCTAATAAAAGACAGAGGAAAGGCGAGAAGAAAATGGCAATTGTCTAGGAACATTGCTGATAAATCTACTTTCAGTTGAATTATAATGACAATCAAGTGATTAAAGACTACAAGCAGAATTGTTTAAATAATTAGTTTAAAAAGTTGACCCAATATAAGGTAGGCGAAGAAATAGACGAAAGCCTTAATCCCAAAAAGCTCCGCGAAAAGATGGGATATCCCCTGGACTATTCAAGCAATTATCGTGTAAGACAATCAAAATGTTAACATATATATACAATGGTAGAAGCCATACAACTCTTGGACATTACAAATGAACCAGGAGACTCAAACGAGTCAAGCTTCATGAATTAATGTGAAATACAAAAGTCGTAAATTAGGAGCTGAGCATTGGTTCAGCACACCTGCACACCTTTTTGCTTTATATAAAGTACATTTTAACAACTACAACTACAACTAAAGTACATTTTAACTAGTTAAGATTGAAGTAGTCATATCCAATAAAGGATGTTATTTTAAAAAATAAAAAATATACTGAATTATTGAAGGCAATAACAAATAACAAATTAAATCTAAATCAAACTCCTAATAGGAGCTAATTTACTTTCAAAACAAAAGTCTGTAATCCACAAAAAGTAATCCAAGCAAGCCCATCAAATATTCACAAGATCTTAGGTTATTTAAGCAACAAATAAACAAAAGACTTATGTTTTTGCTTTTTAAAGCTATCCCTCGTTTTTTTTGGGGTAAGGAACTTCATTACCATTTCACTGCCTAAAGGTATTTTTAAAAGATTGATTCTAATTTCTCTAAAGAAAATTATAGAAACCCAAAATTTTTAAATTTTTTTCTTACTACAATGTTTGAAGTCAACATGAAATCAAAGATACAAGATTACAAAACTTTAATTTCATTGCTAAGAACTAAATTAAATCAAAAACTCCTTATTTATACTCACACTAAATTCTTATTTATAGTTTATATACGAAATACCATTTTTTTAATTTACAATTAATTTCATTTGTTGATTGCATTTACAGGCTTTTCCCTTTATGCATTTAATGTAGTATTTAGTTGTCTAACTATTCAACAGGATAAGTTTAGAAAATGATTAAAGTGTTTTCAGCATTATTTTAATTAGAAAAAAAAATTCCTTTCTAAATATATTTATAGTAAATGTACTTTAGTATATTTATGCCAATACGAATATAAATTTGAAATAGAGTTCCTACTTTCTTATTGAGTAATATAAAATTTATAACAATCAGTAAATCTCGAAAATGAGGATTTAACTACTCATTAAACATCATTTGAAGACCAATGTCTTTTAGGTATGGTTCAAATTGGAAAACATTATTAACAAAATCATTTTAGACCTTAAGAATTCTATCTGTGTAAAATTGTTGTAGCCCAAGAAGATTCGGAAAATAAATCAAATAATAAAAAAAGAATTAATTTGAATAATTAATGATTATAAGGTTGAAGAAACAATATATAACATATATTTTATTACTTCAACATTAAAAAAAATATATCTCAATCCAAAAAAACCCAATTATTACCAATGGCTGAAACTGCTGCATCAAATATAAATATTTTTATATCTTTTAAAATAATGGTTTTCTAATTCATGCATATTAAAAACAGATTCCTCTAATATTTAAATCTATTCAGTACAACAAACAAATCATCTGATCTGAATTCTATTATTAAATATTTATAGTTCTTTTAAATAGAATTTATTGATTGAAAATAAAAAGTAATTAAATGATTTACTAAATTCAAATTTACTGTGAATTATCAACACAGAATAATTTTAAAATTATTCACTAAGATATTTCCTTTAATATATAAATGATTGAAAAAGAGCACTATAAACAATAAAAATACATCAAGTAAGGGCTATTTAATACATTAATGTGAGCATCTTTTGAGCTTCCGTGGTAGAAATTGAAAATGTTAGGTTTGTGCCTTCACTCAATGCTCTATAAAGTTTTTATTTTTCGTCCGATTATAGAAATTTTGGACTCAAAATTTTTATAAAGAACTTTTCTTTTACTTTAAATTTTTTATTTGAAAAAAAAAAAAAAAAAACAAATGCAAATATGTAATATTAAAGCAAGTGTAAAAATGAAGTTTTCATGGCTTTCTTTGGAAGCAACTGCGACAATTTTATATTAATTCAAACAAATTATATACTATTAGAAAGGAAATAACAATACCTTTAATTAAAAGGCTGGTTTTGTTTGTTTTGTGATTTAGTTTTGGAGATATATGTTATTATATTAAAAAGAGCTAAGAAACAGGTTTTTAGCAAAAATTTCAGACACTTTTTTTTTAGAAAAAAAAATGTTTTTCATATTCGCATTTAGCAACTAATATATATAAGAAAAAACACTTTTTTTTCACCACATAAAGAAATGTTTTTTAAATATTAGTGAGAAGCCACTAAGCTAACAGTTTCTAAAAGGAATTTACATTATTTTCAAAATTTTCCCTGACACTGATGTGATGTGTAGTATCGGTATAGTTACACCTAGTGTAATTTGCCATTTTGAAGAATCTGGACATGCATCTTATTACACATCTTTTATTTAAAAACTTCGGTTGAATGTTGTTCGTCTTGCGAGTAATGCGGAGCACAGATTTTTATCTTTGCAATGTTATTCTTTTGAGTGAAGCTCTTGAAAAAATCATATAGACTTTAAAATATCCAGAAGGTTCACCGATCTCGAATAAACAACAGACTTAGGTATAAACTCAAACAAATTTCTGTGGTCAGTCAAGTGTGAAACCTTAATATCTTAAGAAATTGGTAATGTATCATAAATTCTTTTCCATTCTTAAACGATGAAGAATAAAATCACTCCACTAAATTCCGAAAATTCCATTTCATTATGAAAGTCAAGGTCATCCAAGTATTGAAGCTTGTATATTCTTCAGTAATTTCGTTAGGTGTACCTGTATTAATTCATCAACCTAAACATTTAAGATAAGGAGGATTCTCATTGGCCAATATTGATTGCAAATTGATGCGGCTTTGACATTGGTAAGAACTATGTCACAGTAGTTCAAATTAAGAATGTTTTCAAAGTATATCCCTGAATTACAGTTCTATAATCTTATCTCTGAAGAATAAAATGTGGGGGTAAAACCGGCCTCTTCGGTTTACCAGGATTTGCCTATACATTATTAAACCAATGGCAATAAAATCCATCTCAAAGGAGTAAAATCCCACAATCTGTGACATAAACTCATATTCAAGTTTTTAAACAATATCACTTACAATTAGTGATAAGTCACACAATCTTGGCTTCTATGTTTAGAAAACAGATGTAGATTTGTAGTAATTTCAAATCTGCGTGATAAAGAAGTATATTTTTCCTACGGTATAAATAATAGCGGGTTTCATGTAATTAAGTCGTTTGAATTCACCCAAAATCTTTATGTACCACCTTTTTAGCTGCAGATCTTTTGAATCCACCTTTAATTTATGAATAAAGATCGAATCGTTGTTGGTTTCAGCCCATCCAGTTAAGTTTTTGTAGATTAACTAACATAATCTGTTAGTATATAGCCAAACCATGTTTCTTGTGCAAGAATCCCTTTTGTTAGTTTTATTTATATTTTTCTGTGTAAATTGAAAAATATTTCTACTCATGACAAAAAGGCTTAGTTATGCTTCTGCTAATTTAGGGCTAATAATTAGTAATTCATTTAAACTTGAACCTAAGATAAGAAAGGTAAAGATAAGAAAGTATTAACAAAATATAGTTCCGATTTTAATATTACATATGACAGGTATTATACTACGTCGTATCATATTGAACGTGTCTGTTCATGTTACTGCGTTATCATTCGGATGTGATTAGAAATGAGTACCGCATATGTGAAAAGATTTAAAGTTGTGTTTTCATTGCACCCATCCAAAAGGACCTAAAATTAGTTATCCAGCAACTGCTCGTTATATAAAAAAAATCAACAGCGTCGATGATTTTAAAGAGAAAGAAAAGAAAAGTGCTACGAGTAGTAGAATGGACAAAACGATTTTAAAGTTGTTCAAATCAAATCCTTATTTAATATTATACCAAGCTCAGGAAATTTTCTGTAAAGTCGGTCTCATGACGATAAAAAGACAACTGGAAGAAAATGAAGTCACATATCGAAGTGTATTACGAAAACCACTGTTGTCAGAAAAACACATGCAAATACGACTAAAATTAAAATTAATATCGAAGCTTTAAAATCACCTTCACAGTCACCCGATGCCAACCCTTATTTTCAACTTGTATATCCTTAATAAAAACAGAGTACCGTAGCCTAGAAATTTGTGGTGTTCCAACACCAGTAACTCAAATGTTTGCGTTTTGTCTGCTCAGAAGTAGTCACGGTTTAAAAGATCGAGATATTAATAATTTTTAAGATTTTAAACCTAATAATACAATAATAAAAGATGTAATTTTAATAAAAAGGAAAAAAGATTTTAACCTGTATTGTAGAGGAGGTAGAAGGAAAGATGAAAAAATAGAGATAAAGAAGTTTATAGATTTAACATTTTTGCATGCGAGTTTTCTTTACAGAACCATGCAAAAAGTAAATTTTAATAGCATGGTCTTTCAACTTTTAAATTTTTTGTTGTTGTACGTCAATTTCAACTATTTCCATGTTTCTAGGTTGTTAACATAAGCAATTTTAAAACTTATCAGTTGTAGTTCTTGTATTCTTTCGTATTAAATACTTACGAAGTAGCTTAAATTAGCCATAAACTAATTGATTTTATTGTTACTACTGTCATTTGTTTGATGATGGTCCATCCATCTAAATATCTTAAACAAAAATAATATAATTTTATTAAAAATAAACCCTGATACCAGTACATATTGCATTAGTTTAATCAACAATTCTAATACCTATTCGTAGTTTATCTATTTCAAATCCAAAAATCTTTTGAACTTATTATTTAAAAAATATTAATTTAATGCTATGATATATGTATGATATATATATGATGAGCTACCAAAAAATAAAAGCCAAAAGAAAATTTTTATGCCTAAAGGAATAACTTGTTTTTTTGCACTAAATATGTTATGTAAAGTTTCGTAATTTATATATAAAAAACAGAAAAAACTTTCTGAAATTTTTGCCTATGAAAGTGTTTAGGTTCTTTTATTATCTAAACTTTATTTTCCAAATTTTTGTTTTTTTGTTTCTTTGCATTTAAAAAGAAACATGCAGTTGACCTTTAAATATTTAATCAAGTTATTTGAAATTAGAGAAGAACAATACATATAGATTATACCAAAATATTTTATCAATTCATTTCAATTATATTACTCCTATTTAAATATATTGAGGGCATAACGAATAAGTAAAACACTTAGCAGCAATTATAGCTCAAACAGCCACTAATTTACCATTTATGTAATCAGCCCTGGTATTTTTGAAACCGTTGAACAAAAAAATTAGAAAAGATTATATACATATATATCCAAAATATACACACACGCTCTTCAATAGAGGTCGAATGAAAGGAAAAGCGCAAGTAAATATACTTTAGAGTTCCAAAAGTGGGCCATATAGTATAGCATAATTAGGAAAAGTGTTTACACCAAATCACCGGATATACAATAGATGAAAATTGTAATACAAAAGTCTTAAGTGAAATGAAAGAAAAAATTTGCTCCAGCCGGTATATCACTACATAACTATAATCAAAATTCGCTGCGGTAATGACATGGGAACTGCTTGTCCTACTTCAAAGTTTTCAATAATTGAACCACTACCTAGTTATAAGCTTTTTGATTGTATTTACTAAGTCCATATACATTACTATACGGTCATATTATGACCCGATTCTCATATCAAATAGCGTTATCATTCCTTGTTAACATAAATTTTTCTTCTTATTATTATTTTTTTTTTCTATTTTTATTTTCAAAAAATTATTCTTGACGAATGATTGATATTATGAACCACATACCAAGCACCCACTGACTGTGATCGTCTGAAATTGTATTTAACCTCTTGAACTGAATCATGGATGTGCTTAAGTGATCTATTGCCAGTGGCTAAATGATAAAGAAGTTATTGAAACCTAATTGAAGAGCAAGGGCAAACAAAACGAGGTCCTAAGGTATAATAAATGACTATTCATCAGCATTGGAATACCACACAAGTTTTTTAAGTGATATATGACAAGTTTTCATATAAGGAATAAATCTTTCACAGTTGGATCGAAATTTTTACTTTAAACTAGATTCAATTTTGAAATACATAATTATGGCTAAATTGGTTTTTGTTTTTTCTATTTGTCAAAAATATTTTGGTTAAAATTGAGCTTTTACCAAATTTGAAATTCATAATCTAAACCTGAAAGTAGGAAATTTTAAGATGACTTTATAAATATAAAATCAAATGCAGCAACATTGAAGCACTTTAAGCCTTCAGCACACCTGGGGTCGGATTATGGGAAAAGTGATAATGAAAAGAACTGTTTTCATTATCATAAACATTATAACTTTTCACCAAAATGCGATTCTGTCTTGATAAAATCTGCTAAGTGATAAAAAAAAGTGCTGAATTGCTGAGTGATAAATTCTTGCTGTCAAATGTGACAAAAATATTTGTAATTTAAAGTATTCTGTATTACATATTTATTTAAATCATTTTAAATTAAGGTAAGTTGTTTATTTTCTAATAGTAAACAATAAATCTCGTTATATCACAGAAAATTCATAGGATTCATAATTTTGAAAAATAGAAACCATGAGTTTGGCGGCTATATATGTGAGGCGAAATTCACAGTATAGACAAAGATGTGTATAAAATAATTTGGTTCGCTCTTTTTTAATATATTTTTCATTTCAGTAAAATAATTAAGCTATTGTGAAGGAGATTGCGAGATGCTTATGGAGTGGGTTTGAAAAATCTTTATGGAAATTTCAAAATCCTAGAACTATTCAAAATACCGATCGCCTTAATATGAAAAGCATTTATGGTTCTAGGGAAAACTTCTTAAGTAAAACATGTAACACAGCAAATTATTCTAAGAATATAATGTGATTATGAAATAAATATGAAGGATTAATAAATAAAGTTTAGAATGTAGCTTTTAATAATATTTAACCTAATCTGCTAATCCCATAATTGCAACTTCTGTGAAATGTAAAATTAAAAAAATCATGCAAGATAATAGAGCAAAAATACCATCCAAAAGCAAAATAGGATTATTTTAAGTCTAACGAAAAACAATTTAAAACAAATCTTTAATAAAGAACATAATTTTTTCTCAAATTTTAGTTGATTTTCATAATTTTAAATATTGATTTCAAAATTTTTATTCGTTTTTAATAATTTATCATTTCGTTTTCATGAAAAAAATTTCGGTGATAAAATATTTATCAAAATGAAAACTTTTTAGCAATAGTTTTCATTATCACGGCAACTTAGAATCGCTCAAGTGATAAATTACGTCAAAATGGCTATTTATCATTATCATTCTTACTTTTCCCTGAGACAGAATTCGGCCCCTGTACAGCCATCGTGTAGGCTAAAAAAAATTAGTGTCCTATTTTTACGTCAAAAGACTGAAAATGAACAGCTGGAGTTTTAATTTAAGTTCGAGCTTGAAGGAAAGATTTTAACATGATGCATTTCAATTTTGTGGCAATGAGGATTTATTGGGATAAATGTTCAAAAGAAGTCATTCTGAAAAAAAAAAATCTTGAATTAAAATCGTGTCCAAAGGTAGGAGAGGAGTCAAAGCAAAAAACGAAAACTTAAAATGAAATTTAGATCCCAAACCTGATGAAAAATTTATTCCAAAAACTGGAATAAAATTACCTAGAGTTGAGATGCAGTAGGATAAGGTTAGAGTTACAGACAAAGTTTTAAAAAAAATGATTCATTTGGATCTTACTATAGTACATGTTGTTTTGTTATCATTTATAATATAACGAAAAAGAAAAAGCCAGAAAATTCCCCCAATTTCCCTTTAAGTTACATTTAAAGTTGCAGAAATTTAAAATTAAAAACGCTTAAATAGAGTTGATGCTTGAAAGGTGTGGCTTGATTATAATTGAAACTAGCGTCTGTACAAGAATTGATAAAATTTTACTTATGATATAAATCAAAATTGAGGATATCATATTTGTACATTATGCCTTCCTATGATCTAAATGATAATTGAAGTCAGATATATAGAAAAGGTATATATTTTGAAAGAAAATCATCTCTTTTTGGACCTAAATACATATACATAATATATATAATATTAGAATATTAGAATAATTTTGCATTAGCTACTGAAAAGTTCTAATGATTGCGGCAGAAGCTCTACTTCCAAAATAGCATTCTACAATCCTACTACATAAACTTTTGATATCCAAGGAATACTAAAACTTTAATAACAAATTCTAACACGAAAACGTAATAAATATTATAATAATATTTATATATGAAGTAATATAGAAGACTCCATAATATATAGTAACTGTCAAAAGTCACTTGAAATTCTTCTTTGTATGAATTGACCGTATGCTTGAATTATTTGTTTACATTATACACAATTAATATTAATATAACTATATAACTATGGTTTCACCGTTCAATGCTCAATATGTACATATGTCATAAGGTAGCTCCTGCCTTAATACGTCGTCAATAATAATAATCAGTTGAAGCGCATTATTAGAAGTTATCATACTTGCATAAATGCTTTAATGCGTAAATGTAGATTAAAAATATTTCAATTTTATCTTTATTTTTTGCAAAATATATATAAAAAAATTTTAATATGAAGATATATATTTAATAATGCCTCCGAGATGAAAATTAAGTGTAGCAGAACGCGTGAAGCTAGTTTATGAATAAAGAAGTATTAAAAACTATATAGTGCTGTAGCACGAAAATATAAAAGTCCTGAAGGTGTTAATAAAATAATTAAAAAAGTTACCCCGTTCTGGTCGCCCAAAAATCACTTTGCAATCAACTGATCAGTATATTGTACAGCTTTGCAGAAAAAATCCTGATACAGGGTGGGACAACTGTGCGTAATTGAGGGCAAAATGAAAGCTAATATGTACTGCAATTTACTAAAAAATCATTTGTCTCAATCGGCTGAAGCTATGGGATTGAGTGGTGATTTCATTTTTCATATATATTATCGTGTTTGCTCTGGTGTGATAAAAGCCGGTATATAATAATTATTAGCCCCTTTTCTTTGTTTAAGTGCCTTCAAACGATTTTGACTTTAAGCCATTTTCATACAATTCAAGGGTTACTAACTTCTTACGTTTTCATAGAATTGATTTATACTTGTTACTCAACTACATGGCATAAAAAGCCTCAAGGACAACAATTGACCGAAGTTGTTTGCCTAAAGAAGCGGTGGCATAATCATATAATTAATTTTAAAAATTCATATCAAATTTTTTGAGAAAGAAATTCTATGATGTAATAAATCCTAATCATATAATTGAACAGCAATGTCAACAATTAGCATACCTTTCTGATTTATCATATAAAGGAAAACAAAAGCTTAAACTTGTCAATACAAATTGAATTTCTTAGTCACTTGTGGTCAATTCGTAAAATATCATAAGAAATGATGTAACTACCACAGGGATAAACATTTCATCCATTTATGGTCATGGATATATGCCGATTCATCGTACCATAATAGACATCCCTTTTTAATAAGATTAAAGGAAATTTTTGGTTGCATAAATTTCCCCTATTAAGGTTATTTGACATCTCAAAGAGCCATTAGGAGAACAAGTGCAAAGTTAATGTATGCCCAACGAAGACGCATAGTAGTCCCAAGTTAATAAATATTATTCTAGTTTCTGCAAACTATAGATAAACCCTTTACAGTATTTACATATTTAAGGCTGCTTACTAGTTTCATTTCCGGTATTTATATTTGGTGTCATTTGCAAACTATGGTAAAAAGTAATGAAATAAAATTAGTGTTGAAAAGTAGTGGCGCCATCAGTAATGAAATTTATAACATGCCAACAAATAGTCTGATGATATGTGAAATGATAAACATTTAGATGATATTTACATATTGTATTGGAGACAAAATTAAAAAACAACTAGCTTGAGTTTAATCAAAAGGAAGCAAACAAAAGCCAAAATATACATACAATCTCTATCTTTTAAAGATTATGACTGAGACTAAAAGATTAAAATTGACTACATTTTAGGCTACTTAAAAAATTTTTATATTAACACATTTTAGTTATCCTTTAATTTTAATTAAAACTTTTACAAATATGAATCACATTATAAAAGCAATTTATTAAATTTCTAGATGTGTTTGTATACACCTAAAGGGTATTTAAATACAACTTGAATCATCTATGCGTTCCTAGATTTTCATTTAATTTCATTCGATCGGTACAAATGTCTACTTTTAATTCATTTGACTACTGATTTCGATTGTATACTGGAATATTAAAACTCTCGGTTTTTTGATACTCGTAAATATGTCTTTTCTCAATTTGACAGCTAATTAAAATTTTTCATGGCAGTTTACTGTTTAACGACTTATTTTTTCTTTCACGAGAAGTCAATTGCAGGAAAACAGCTGGCCCTGGCCTTATAAAATTTACACAACTTTGTTAGATATAAATCAAACATTTTCTGAAAATTTGAGCTCAATCCACTAACTAATTTTCAATTTTGCGAAGGTAGGCATACTCAGGCTGAAAATATATATATACATCTAAATATGTATAAAGACTTAAATCTCTTCATCTTAAAATAAATATACACTACAACAGAGCTCTCCTCATTATTACTTCTATTCTATACAAGATCCTTGTTTAATTTAATTCTGTTGAACCTTATGAATATAGTTAATAAATTTTTGAAAATATGATCAAAACTGGGTTTGTATCGAAAAAAGCTGTAAAATCAGTGACTTGCACTGCTTGGGTATTGTAGCTTTTAGAATCAAATGTAATTTTTTCACTAACAAAAATGAGGGATACACAAAAGAATTTAGAAGCAGCTGCAATAGGACGTTTGTTACAGACGGAGCTATTAGCCCCATTAATCGATCAAATCAAGTGTGCTTTGATGGAATTTGTTGCTAATAATTATAAACATATAATCTTACATTAAGTAAGTTGTAATAAGTAATGACAATTTAATCTCAGTAGTTAATTGTATTAGGTTATGTTCTTTTCTAAATATATAGTATGTGACAATATTTTATGTTTGGTTTAAGCAGTTTAAACCTTATAAAAATAATATTAATAAAAAATATATAAAGTTTTATTTTCGACCTATATTTATATTACAAGAAAAGAATTTAATGACGTAGTAAACAAAATATTTTTTGTAAAAATTTGTTTGTGAAAAATTAACTGCATGCTTAAAACTATCCGGAGGTATACTTTATTATTAAATTGTTTTATTATCACGCAACAAATTTATATGTGATTGTGCTTTCTTTTTCAAACTTCGGTTTTAATATATGTAGGTTTTAAATTGAAAAAGAGTTCTGATTTTATTAAATAACTTTTTCTGACATAAAAAATAAATTATAAAAATTTATAAGATGAAGAAGGAAAACTTTCGTCTTTCAAATCATTTAATTATCTATAAAATAAAATAGGAACATTTTAAATTAGTATTGAAATTATTATTTAAAATATAAACAAACACTTACCGCTTATGATGCCTATTATATCTTTTTCAAAATTAAATCAAATCTATTGTTATGATTCAGTTGTCAAATGGCTACGACGAAAAGAAATTTTTCGCTTTAGGGTTGCAAGGTTATCATTTTCAAGCTAAACACCATAATATTGCGTTCGTGAACATCATATTTTTCGTAATATAATTGATAATATATTACGAAAATATTGCAGACACACAGAGAAATATGATCATTAAGGGCTAATGGTCAATAAAAGTATGGCCATTAGCGCCTGTGTGCCTACCATGTAAGCAGTCTTTTTATAATTTGAATTATGTTGTTATGCTCTGATATTTAATTTAAAATGGAGCACGGTTAAATTTAAAACTTGAAAAATTTTATAATATACTAAGTTCACTATCATGATATATTTTTATCTAAAATGAAAATGTGTTGGTACTAGACTTCAATCCTTTAAAAACATTTCAAATACATACATGATATAAATTTGACAAAAAATATATGTTTATTTAAATAGAAATACATTTTTCCTATTTATGTATTCAAATCGCTTCATTTGCTTTATTTAATGCTATAACCCATTATTTCAAACGCGCTATATATATTATTAAAAAAAATATCAATTAAGCTTTGTAGAAGGACGTAAAACAACGTAAAAGGATTAACTTAATTGTTTAACTGACATAAAATAAAATTAATGCTACTAACTACGCAATAAAAATTTTAACATGAAAAGACAAATATGTATAATTCAAAAAAATTCTTAATCAAGCATAGATTAGCTAATTTATTGACGTGTTTAATTTAATCAAACAGGCTCTCTTTATATCGAACTAACGTAAACAAAACGTTATTTATAAGATATAAGCCTAATGACTTAAGATGAACGTGACTTTTTTGAAAAGATAAGCCACAACCTCATTTTTTACCATCACAATCTCAAATTATGCGTAAGTTTTTCAAAAATAAAATAAAATTGCAAAGAATTTATTAGCTGACTATTATAATGGATGATGTAAAAAATAACTCAATTGCAATGGCTGACCTTGTCAACTGCTATAACTATTACATAAATATGTATTCTAGTTACCTGCTGTTATAGAAAAGTCCCATTAATAAAGTTATTTATTTCCTTAAATTATAAATAAAATTTTAAATTTTATGAATAATTATCATTATTAGTTGTTTTTAAAATTGAAAACATATGCAAAAGCACTCGATTTTCATTACTGATGAAATTCACTTGCAAAAAAATGAATTCATTTTGGAAATTGGTAAATTCAATTTGAGAAATGGAGGATGAAATTTTGCTGAGTTTTGATTTAATATGATTCCAACTCATAGCTCTAAGCAAAGTAAGAAAATTTTACTATTCGCGCTTGAAGAGATTCACTTTAAAACTCCAAATTTTGATTACTTGATAGTCAATATATCAAAGTTATGTTTATAAGTCTGTTTTCTTATTTTGAGTTTTGTTTTTCGATTTAAACTTTAATTTTAAGTTAACACTTTGGTCTGTGCTTCAATTTCAATTTAGTTTTTATAAGTTTTGTATGTTAAAATATACCTTAAACAAAACATTTAACATCCCTTTTTTTAAACTTTTGATTCAAAATTTGATCTTAAAGCTATTTTTTTAATTTAGATTCTTAATCCCTAACCTTGAAAGCGTTCAGTTAAAATAAAAGTCAATATACCTAACCCACAGGTAATATTATAAATATTCACTACAATAAAAAGTAAGTTTGAAAAATTGTTAATGATGATGTGTTAGTATGATCATAAACAAAAACGAATAATAATAATAATAAAAATAATTTAAATGTTTTGTAAAAAAAATATAACATTTGAATTTTATTATGACAATATAGGAAAATTTAAATGAATTTTTATTCAAAAGCGTTGTCAAACAACTTACAGAAAAGAAAGGAATTGTTAAATATTGAAAACCATTACTAACTGGTAGTGTAATCAAAAAATTCAAATTCTTAATACAAATTTAAACGTATTAGCACCTAATGATGGCAGCATCAACAAAACAATAACAGAATATACACCTTAAATGCCATATTGGTTTGAAAAGAAAACCAAAACTCATGCCTAGTACATAGAAACTATAAGACGTGACTCCTTGTGCATATCATTATGAATCAGCATCATCTATGCATAAATTTACACGTAACTTAACACTGGTCATGATGTGCAACCCAATAACCTTGCCTGCTTGGACTAAAGGAACTCACGAACTTTACTTTAGTAATCAAGAAACGCAAATTTTCTTCGTAGTACATTGAAGATTAGCGATAACAGATTGCAGCACCATCACTATATGCCCAGTTACCTATAAAATATCTTCAAATCGTGTCATAATAAAAACACCCAATGTTCTTTTATAAATAAAATACAGAATCTTCTTTGATTCAGTCTTAGATCGACCACTCAGCCTGAATAGTTGTCATTGTATTAAGGGTAAATACTACTAGATAATAACTATCTGTTATCAGCATTTTCTCATCTTAGCAGTAAGCGTGCGAATTATTTTCATGCTGCGATTAGACAAGATTATAGTATTCTTTATAGGATTCCTTTTAAATTCTACAGGATTCATGAAGATTCTATGCTACATAATGAAAAATGGAATAGTTTACAGTTTTGATTAATGATCAGTTTAAATCCTTCAGCAGCATCTAAACTTTAAACATGGCACAAATTTGTTAAAGTGCTTAGCAATTACTAGAAACAATTTGAGCAAAACCGACATTGAAAAATATTTTACGGGAAGCTATAAGGGAGATTTTCAAAGATTTTTAAACTTAAACTTTTCTTGGAAATTTAGTTCAGCATTTATTTTAAAAATACATAAGGAATAATAAAAGTATTTTTTAAAAAAATTTAAAATTTTATTTTTTTCTTTTTGAATAGTGAAAAAAAAGGTTATATATATATATTTTAAAGTGATCTGTGTAATAAAAATTCTAGAACAAGACAGGTTCTACATTCTTAAAAATCTTTGAAAAACTACCTGCTATTATTTTCAAATTAAAATACTTTTGTGTCTTACATCCTAACATTTTGTTTTAGATAAAAGAATCTCATATATAGTGTTTAACCCTATTATGTTAAACAAATCGTTTCCAGGGCACAATACAACAAGAAAAAACTGCTTAGCAAATAATTTCATATAAGTAAGAATGACATTTTCCATGGTAATATTTTCTCAGTAATCATTATTGTTGTACCTGGTACGGTCTGGGACACTACATTCAATGCTTAATGTAGGACCTTTTGAACCATCAATAAATAGCTATATTACAGTGAAATTTGAGCTACTGATCAATAGATGCTAGAATATTTGCACACTACTGACATAATTTCGTCATTTGATTAATTTGATTAATTTTCAACAGATGCTTCTAGAAGCTATGGGTCAGCCCGTT
This sequence comes from Acrocera orbiculus, assembly GCA_947359355.1. Lineage (NCBI taxonomy): Eukaryota > Metazoa > Arthropoda > Insecta > Diptera > Acroceridae > Acrocera > Acrocera orbiculus. Next base: position 43,844,115 of record OX375756.1, on the reverse strand, counting down.
GTAAGTTGTTACTTTCATAAATATTGAATACCAACGAAATAATGAACTTAATTACATAGATGGAAATACTGTGATAAGATAAAAAATAATTAATTGTATGATAAGATTAAGATAAATATGCGTTTCATGAAAGTATGATATGATTTTAGTTTTATATAAATTCCGACATTTGTAAGTTTGATAGTTTAAAAATAAAAATTTTTAAATTTTTTCTAATTAAACTTTAAATGGGACCGAAATTTTTTAACAGTTGAAAATTATTATTATTATCATTAAAATTTTCAATCAAAAACATACGAGGTACGCATTTCAATTTGGTTTTAGAACAGATTTGTAGGCGTAAATTTCAAAAGCTTTGAGCGAAGTGTATGTGCACACTTTTATTTTATGAGTCTTTTTTACCGATATATAACTATGAACATAAGCTTGTCTTCAACAAATTAATTGTCTTTTGTAGCGTAAACTTCTTCGGTAAAACTTACTGGGGGAAAAATCACTGAAGCTCCGTCAGCAAAATCTCATCACGCTAAAGAGATATGCCCAATATGTATTTATATATTATTCATAGGAGAAAATGCAAAAACATTATATATTTAGTCTCCATCACACTGCTCACTCCAGTTACCAACCCTCACTTCTCCATCATCGTAAATAATTATTGTCAAGAGATGAATTGTATTTCTTGTAGCCTGACCTGAAATTTACATACAATAAGGTCCTGCTTCCTTCAAATCAATATGTTAGCATTTAAGAAGACTTTTTTTTCAAACAAAATGGGAAGCTTTGAGGTTTAAAATCTGGTGAACACTTCAAAAACTTGGTGGCAGTCACTAAGCACACACTTAGGTAAAAAATATATATGATCCTTTAAACGAAAGTTATTAGAGGGTTCTATTTACTAGTAGTATTAATCTTGAAGAAGAATTCGGATTTATAAAACGAACTGCTAAACTTATTATTATGTTTATAAAAGAATTATTCTCATATGTTTCATAGCAATTGTTTTCAATTGGGATGTCAAAATAATTAAAAAAATTTCATTGATGTTTTAGCTCAACCTTCTCCACTGGGCAAGTATTAAAGTTAGGACTATTCCATGTAGCAACATATAGATCAGTTAAATGTGAATAGAGTAAAGAAGGTATTAAAAGATTGCCAAAGTTTTGCTAACAGATTTTTTGACAATATAATGAAATATGTTTGATAACATTAAAAAAATGCGATGATGATAATAACACTAGTTTACAGTGTTTTGTATCCTCAACATTATATATTCATTTCTTATGTAAAATGGCACGCTAAAGCCGAAAATGAGGTCCAAAAAATTTAAAGTAGAACGGATTTTGAGATATTTGGGAAAAACCGTTTTTGGCATTTTGAAAAAAAATGGTTTGACCTTATCGCGGTTAACTAATGTGCCACGTGGCTGATTTTTACGATTTTTAAAATTATCTGTAGGTAACTAAATTCTGCGTTTTTCATCTATATACAACTTTCCCATAAACTAAATAGGGTAGGAGTTATACATGAGTTTACGGACCATTTTCCGCTATTTTTACCAAATTTTTCAAAAAAATGTACATTTCACTAGGGATTACACTATGAAGAACTACTTTTTGATCCTGTTTTATTTTTGGACATTAAAGTTCAATTTATTACAAATAATATAAAATATAACTCATTAAAATCGGTCGAAAATTGCGGATGTAATAAGAGTTTAAGCCTAATCCAACTACAACAGGTAAAATTGACCGGTGAACATGTGATGTGACTATTTCAAAAATAATTATGTGTAGGTTTATTTTTTATATAAATAAATAAGAGCATCTCGGTTAGAAGAGCGAAATTTTTTAGCAGAGGGTGTCAAAGTGACATATTATATAGATCGTAACAAGCGCTTTTCTCAATATTATTTAAAACAAGAAAATGTTTGTTACTGCAATAACATAAAGGGATTGTTTGCGGATTTTGGTGAAAAGTATGATCCGAACGAATGGCGTTTGTTCATCAATAGTAGCAAGTTTAGCTTAAGAGCTGTTTTGCTACATCAAGGAAACAACAAGCCCTCGATTCCGTTAGCTCATGCTGTAAATATGAAAGAATCATATGCAACAAGGGCTACATTACTTAAGCTTATCAACTACAAGGATAATGAATGGAAAATTTGTGCTGACCTGAGAGTTTAGCCATGGTTACTGGCTTACAGCAGGGTTACACAAAATACTGCTGCTTTTTATGCAATTGGGACAGCAGAGCACGGAGTTAACATTATGTGCCGAAAAATTGGCCAATTCGAAGCAATTTTACAATAGGAAAAGACAATGTAAAATACAAACTAATTGCAAAGAAACATAAAATAATACTTCTAGCGTTGCATATCAAGCTTGGGCTTTTTAAGAATTTTGTAAAAGTTTTATCAAGCAATGGAAGTTCGTTAGCTTTTAAATCTTAAAAAATATTATAAAATTTTAGTAAACTATAAAAAATCTAAATATTACTAAATATTACTCTTTTCAATTAAATAATAATAAAAAAAAATAAACCTACACATAATTATTTTTGAAATAGTCACATCACATGTTCACCGGTCAATTTTACCTGTTGTAGTCGGATTGGGCTTAAACTGTTATTACATCCGCAATTTTCGACCGATTTTAATCAGTTATACCTTATATTATTTGTAATCAATTGAACTTTAATGTCCAAAAATAAAACAGGATCAGAAAGTAGTTCTTCATAGTGTAATCCCTAGTGAAATGTACATTTTTTTGAAAAATTTGGTAAAAATAGCGGAAAATGGTCCGTAAACTCATGTATAACTCCTACCCTATTTAGTTTATGGGAAAGTTGTATATATAGATGAAAAACGCAGAATTTAGTTACCTACAGATAAATTTAAAAATCGTAAAAATCAGCCACGTGCCACATAAGTTAACCGCGATAAGGTCAAACCGTTTTTTTCAAAATGCTAAAAACGGGTTTTCCCAATATCTCAAAATCCTTTCTACTTTAAATTTTTTGGACCTCATTTTTGGCTTTAGCATAAAGAATAAAGTAAACTACTTTTCATTACATTGTCTTTTTTTGATATCCTTTGCAGACAGCTCATTTCAAATGAGGTATTAATACTATTTCTTATTTACCCTGGGTTTTTCACTGAGTTAGCCGCAATTTTCCAAGTGGTCATTCCGAATAGTTTCTACAAATACTGTACACTATATATATATATGTTCTAAATGACTTACTTCAAAGATTCTTGGTATTTTCTTTTATAGATAAGCGGCACAATCTCAGACTTTCTGATAAATTTTAATATTCGAATCAGTGTCGAGCCTCTTTAGTCTGTAGCACCTTTCATAAGATATAAAATCACTGCAATATATTTAAAAATTTTTTTACATTTTTGAAGATTGGAGACCTGAAAATAACATAACATAAGAACCAAAAAGTTAAAAAAATTAATCAATCCACAAGCAATTTTAGTAAACCTTCTTTAGTAATATTCTAGTTTTATTTATTTTCTGATAAAAAATCCAATGAAAACCATATAATATTAAAATCAGAGCCCTAATTTAAGATTAATGTCACACTTGGAGTTCATTCTATCCGAATAAAATAATGGAATAATTAGCGTAAAGTGAACAAAATACATTTATCAATTTATTTTTTGTAGCCCGTTTGAATTTCTTTGTCATACCGTAACATTTGCCACTTCATCAAAACGATGGTATCACCTTTGGTGTGTTCCGAAATTTTAAAATGTTTAAGAGAATATTTTTATTAATTTTTTGTTTTTTTTATTAAGGAAAAGATAAAATTATAAAAGAAAAGCCGACATTTTTTTGTATTATTAGGAGATTAATCAAAAATTGATCTAATTTTATTTAGATAATATTTCTCAATAAAAAATTATAGGACTATATTGGGGTTTTATGTTATAATCAAATTAGATGGATTCAAAAGTTGTATTTTTGAAGTATTATGGGTTCGAGATTGATTAACAAATTTTAATTAGAAAATGATTTCCTAGACATTCTGAATAACATCATTGTTATTTTTTCAAAAAAATTTTGCCTTTCCAAAGGTGTGACGAACGTCGCCTCCTTATGCCGTTTCGGTTAGTAAAATGTGCACGATTATCAACCCGCATTTGAAAGAAAAAAATTTTTTTTAAAAATACCTGTATATAAAATTTTTTAGTCTCTGTCTAACTCTATTTTGCACTTTTTTCCAGAATTTTAATTCATCAGGATTTTAGAGGAAACTTACGAGTTTCATTGGAATTTATTATCTATAAATTCAGTATTTGATGTGGTATCTAAAGTTAACAACTCAATTATTCACAAATTTTTGAACACAAAAAATCTTAAAATTGGTATCTTTAATAATTGAAGATGATAAATAATCGATATATACATATATATATGTGTATATAAATATGTGAATGATAAATAGAAATATATAACATACATTCAATACAAGAAATAAAGAAATGTGACTCAAGCAACACCCTGAAAATACAAGAAAGTTGATTTATCAACCCACAATTTTGGAATTAAAGCACTATTTTTTACTAAATACTCCTTGTGTAATTGATTCCATTCACTTTTTCCCTGAAACCTTGATTATCTTTATTATTAAAAACCTTGTTTTAATATATTATAACTTTAAAAATTGCTTATATTAACTACATTATATACCTACATTAAAGAATATTTTTATTTTTATATAAAGTGCTAAATAAAAGTCTTTTCCACTATAAAAGCAATTTAAAAAGTGGGTTATATTAGTTAAATCATAAATTAGTGTCCAAAAATATATCATTGAATAGTCAAAATCGTGGATAAGGTCAAAAGAAGGCTAGAAGTATTTCTTATCTATGTTTGTGGCACCAGAAATATATATCAAAGGATACAGAAGAAAACAGATTTTTGCAAGTTCACATTTATAAAAATCGCCTGTTTTTCACTCTTTCACTTTTTCATATATTTTAGCTACTTCATTTAAAGACCGATATAATTAGGATAAGAATAATTTTTTACAAGCACCATTAATTTTATAACCTGAATAACATTGTTACTACACTTTAGTTACTACCATTAATGCAGTTTTTTTTTAAAATTTACTACAAATTATAAGTGGCTTGTTTTTAATTACAACGAGTACTTCATTCCTTGCTTTTTAGAATAAATTAATTGAATCGTTCCTCTATGACTGACATGAAGGTGTCACGGTTTTTATGTAGTAAGTTAAGCTACCATTATTTTAATGCAACAAAAACGAAATTTGATCTTTTGAGAAATGAGTTGAAAAGAATTATGGCAAGGCATAGGTAAATTAATGAAATAAATTGAAAGAAATATCAAAAAGAGATCTATGTTTTTCAGCTATTTTAATGTCTAATACACAAACGACCTTTCGTGCAAATTCGAGCTTCGGTTTTAATTCTTCCTTGACTCAGTTGAAAACTTAGAAAATATAATCTGTGAAGATAACTTTTATTGGAATGGGACTAGGAAAACATACAAAAGTACGAAACAAATCAATAATGGAAAATAAAATTTTTTGCAGAGATGCAGCTTAAATGAGTAATCAATGAGCTCAGGCTTACAAACTTCCAAGTTAACAAAGTAAATATAATTTTTTATGTTAAAAGCCACATGGAAGAAATCTTAAGAAAAACATTGCTTTCGAATAAAATCCTGCTGAAAGCATTTAAAAACATACAAAAATAATTTATGGAAAACAGTCAAACCAGCTGTGTTTGTTTTTTTTAAACACAGTACGAGCAAGGCTTTCATTTTCCATACAGAAATTATGCACTGGTGGCTCTATAGCGGTCAACATGGGATAAAAGTCTCAGTGTGAAGGCCTCATATTAACTCTAAAGAGCATTTATTCCGTCATTTCATTTCATCATTACATTTCTTTAAATGAACGTGAATCAAAATTTCTTTAAGGGTTCTGCAAATTTAAAATAAGCTCTACGGAAATAGCTTTAATTCAATTTGCAATTTACCAAAACTCAACAGAAGACAATACTGAATATTCGTTCTATTTGGCCAAAAATGAATCATTTCAATGCGGCCAGCATAATAAATTTGGAAAAGTTTTAGCATAAATGTATTGAAAAGAGTACATAAATGAATATAATCATGTCTTTATTGATGAATTTGTTCTATCTAGAATTTATTGTATAAAAAGAAAAAGGAGTTTAGAACCACAAATCATCATAATGAAATTTGATGGGTATTTTTAAAATAATATAAACCAGTAAGGGTATTAAAACTCAGGATTTCAGCATAAGTAGGTACTAAGTAGTTATCCGCGATTAAACAAGGTAATAATTATCTCGTTTAACCATACGCTTGGTTCGAAAATGTTTTCGTAGCAATCTTGGGAATAAACTAATTTTAATTTTCTATACCCTTAAATATAATAATAGGTATAACTCTTTGAATTAATTAATAATACTAATAGACAAATTAAATCAATAATAATTTACTTGTTAAAATTTTGCAACAAAAAATATTTTTTTATTAACTTTACTTTCTAAATTATTCCTGTTGGTATTTTTTTGCACCAATACTAAAATAATAATTTTCTTTTGTCACCTTTCTAAAATCACAATGGCTTTGTGTTTTAATTACTAAGATTCATCGGCCAATGTCCGAACAAAACAAATAATAATACTGTTTTCATAGCTTTCAGTTTTGTCGGTGTCACATTTTGTGCCATCCATTGACGCGTGTTAATTGTGCTAAAATCTTAACAAGTAAAAAAAAAAATATTTCAATAGACATGGCATTATGGGTAGAACTCAATCGGATTTTTCGAAAAAAAAAACAGAAAATAAAAAAGGCATTATACCCAAAACTAAGACAAAAACAAAGCTCATGCTTGTTTTTTATTCAAATCAATAGAAGAATTTTTGAGCAATGATTCCAGTTCATACAACAACATAAAAGGTTGTTTAACTGAATCCACCTACTTAAAAAGAGAACAAAAATCCTAAAATGAAAAATAATCATCAACTTCTTGTTGGTTTTGTATAAAAAAAGTATACTTACAGAACTTACAGTAAAATTGCGGTTCTTTGAGTTATTTCATCTTGAGGGTTTCGGTGGTTGACTACTAGGACATAAACAAGTTTTACTGTTAATAACTGCGCAAATTATTGACGGAGTTAATATGCTGCTGTGGAAATTGCATTACTGCTCAATGACTTATAGGGAACACCCACTTTTTGAAAATAAAATACCTTGTTTTAGTTTATTTTATTAACTAGCAGCTGTAGGTTTTCTATTATGGCTATTATGTCTAGTCTTAAGTCAAGTCTTAAAAGTTTAAAAAGTTTTAATTAAAGGTGACGAATCAATTCGCTACCTTTTAGGAAGAAGTTTCTTATCGTAGATTTTTACACACGGCAGACCAAAATTTTGAGGTGTATCTAAGGAGTGTAGCACGAAATTCTTAAGCGAAATTTCATCACAAAAATTGAAACTGGATTATTGTTAATACATATTTTCTTTTTATATAATTCCAAATCAAAGCTATATGACCTGTGTATAAGAACTCATGTATTGAGGTAAATTAGCAAAATTAAACTAACAAATGAAATCAACTACTTTTTAATTATTTCAAAAAATGTGTGTATGTGACTGAGAGCCACATCGTGGTATTATTTGTTATAAGAACCAGTGGTACGATAAGGGTTAAATGCTGTTTTTGTTAAAAAATTTTTAATTTCGTTTATTGTTGTTCTTAAGGTTGGCACCCACTTAGTGCGTATATCTCAGCGTATATCTCTATTTTTTGACGTCAAAATGACGTATAAATGAATTTCACGCTGAAATATCCACATCTGAGGGGGAACTTTAGCGTCAGTCTATGACGTCATAAAAGTTACCCGCTGAGATATACGCACTAAGTGGGTGCCCACCTTTAGATGTTAATTCTTTGTTAATAATTCTTGTTTTTTGTGCTGAGTTGTAGCAACAAATATTTTATTTTTACAAAATCCTTAAACTCTTTTCTATAAAAGCCCTTAAAAGCTTTATATGATGACTGAAAATATTGAAATAAAAATTTAATAAAAATATGATCAAAGAATTTCTTCCTTTTTTATTTAAATAAATATGGTACCTGCTCTTTTTATTAAAGAGTTAAATCGCTAAACAAAAAGTTACTGGGGTTAAAAAAACTTTAAAAGTGAAAAAATTCAAGCGTGTTTATCAAAGGAGATTAAATTGTCATTATTTTCCTTGATGAACAAATAAATTGCTAAGCAAGCCCTTAGGAGTGAATGATGTGATATTAGAATAGTCTGTTCTCATAAAAAGACGATTTCTACTTACAATCTAAAAAGCAGGCAAATAGCCAATAAATATCCTAACAATCTTCTTATAGCTCCTTAAGCGATATAAATGTAAAGATAAGTTAGGCTGGTGCTTTTTTTGCGAAATAAAAAAATACCTAGCATAAATGTAAATTGATTACAAATTGTGTTAGCAGAATAAAATTTTTATGATACTCAGTTCTTAACCCCACTTTATCTTATTTTGCAACAAAGTGATACGTAGTTTACATATAGCAAACTTGTTGACTAATTTGTGACTAACGTAATATGTCAACATGTCAAATCTCTTGTATTTATTACACAATAAAATCAGAAACATAAAAATCATCTTATGTGATAATTATCAGGACTAACGACAAAACTAGCAGCTTGAGGACTAAGTATTTACAATCAATCTTTAACATTGTTTTTTCTGATACTATTTTAATGACAAAGAGATGTGATATTAAAACATGATATGAACATGAAAAGTATTTTAAGGGGTGTGCAGGTTAAATTTTTAAAATCTTTTTTTGCATTGGCATCAAATCTGTTAACGGTTTCCTAATTTAAATTTCCTTATATTAAAGTAGGTGGAAATTCAATTGTAAGATTTTAGGGTAATTGTACTTAGAACTAGAAATGGGTTAATTACTTAGGACAAAAATTTTACACAGGATTAAGCTTCTGAGTTTCTGAGGCACTCTAATTCTATTAAAGTAGGAATAATAAAAATAAGGTTATAGCATAAAAAGTTGAGAATATTCTTAAAATGGTAGCCAGGAATAATGAAATTATAATAAATAAATTGATCCTAATTAACATTAAGTTAAACGAACTTTCAAAAGCTCATTAATTAGTGTAGCAGTCTAATATGTTTGTTTCATATTTAAGAAAGCGTTACTATAATTTGGAATAAAGAAAATACTACTTAAGCTTATCGATTGTATTTTAAGTGCTGCATTGAAATATAATCACTAAGCCTTCTATATGCTGATGAACTAACAATACAGAAAACAAAATAAAATCAAAAATCTACCTGTTTTTTTAGCGGCAGCAATTAATTGTATGAGAATCTTTTATTCCACATAACAGCAAATCATTAAATTTCACTTTGGCTCAATGATAGCTTTCGATCTCAATAGAAAATTCTCATATTAAATAAAAAAATGCTTTAGGAATGCCAAACCAAGAATTTAGGTCAGAGGGCAGTGAGTTAACTAATTTCCTTCTTATTTTTTACTATTATATTTCTTGTTGCTTTTCCGTTGTTTATTTCGGTTGACAGTAGAAATATCACAGTGAGTATATCGAAAAAGAGAATCTGATTAGTTTACATTGTAGGTGTAATTCATGTAAATCGTCTACTTTCACCTGATTTGATTTTTCAAAAAAAACTTTTAATAAAATCAAAATCATCTTTGTTTTTGAATTAAGTTAAACAAAGCCACAATTTAAGAAGAACAAGAGAAAACAATTATATATTTTTATTTAATTTGATAATTTCATCTTGACTGATGAAATCTTAACTATAAACTTAATCAAAACACAACAAAAAAACTGCATCGATACTTTCTTTAGTTTGTAAGCATTTTTCAGCATTTTTCTAAAGTTTGGCCATGGAATCGGTGGGAATCTTGTCAACTTTATAAAATATATAAAAAATAGAAGCTCTACAGGTATTTTTTATGACTAATTAAATAACAATTTTGTTGTATACTCTATTCGAACCAATTTCTTATATTGTGTTGGATACTTTAAATATTTGATGCTCATTGCTTGAATTTATACTTCAAAAAGATTTTGTTTTGACTTAAGAACTTTTTTCATTTTATATACTGTGTTTTCTCGGTAAATATTATTTGAAATATGTTTTCTGTTTTTGTTTACTTAAATAAGGCCATGGTAGCTATTTATAATTAATTTTTGGATTTCCGCTAGAAAGAAAAAAAAACTTTACACGAAAGCTATTATCTAAAACAAAATGAGATAATTTACATAAGCATATGTCAATGAGAATAGAAAGGATTAAATCCCGTTTCGGGAAATTAATCCTTTAATATCAAATATCATAAGATATTCAATCTTACTACAAACAAAACTTAACTAAATCCATCAAACTCTCCCATATTTAAATTTTTCTTGGTGCTAAAGTAGCAAAACTGTATTAAAAAGATGAATACAAGCTCTTTGTTGCCTTGTGTATAACTGTCATTATTTCATCTATTCTTAAGAATCTTAAAGAGTCTCCCTAATTAAATCCACCCGAGTTAAGTTAATCGAATTTTCTATACCAAACTTTCCATTAAATATTTTCCTTTCAAACACTTGGAATGAATTTTTGAATTGAATGCGGATAGTGCTTTGGTGCTAAACATTAAGTTATTCGCTTTAATTTTCAATTAAATTCAATTTAGTTTTGTGATAACTTAAGGCTAACTATATTAAATAAGCAATACAATCATATACTTTATAATTATTAGTTCACTAAATTAATTATTTATCATAATTGAATTTCGTGGTTGGATAAGAGAACTCCCAGTACGATTGAATTTATTGTTACAATTTATAGCATATAACTTTTACCTCTGTTTCCCCTATAAAAATAAAATAATTAGATGCTTTGCCAGGATTAACAAGTTTAAAATTATAGTGGCCTTATAATATTGGGTTTTAATATCGAGCTAAACTATAAATTTTCATATTTAATTAATTTATATATTAAATCCTCCTTTAGCTATTTTTTAATTTTTTATGTTATATAATTTCACTGCCGAGCAAAAACAAATAGATATAAAAAAATGAAAAAAGGAAGGAACTCTAAGACTGTGCAACAAACTATATTTGACTATTATAATATTTCAATAGTAACAATCGAATTTATATCTAAACAACAGTGCACCGAGCTTAAACGCTTTAATACGTACAATTAAGGTGCAAAATATCTTTGAAAAAAAAAAATTAAAATCAAGTATATAAGACAATGATGTTATGATAAAAAAATATTCAAACTTTCAACATCATAAAGTCATCGTAATACTCGTATTAAGTTAGAAGAGCTTGTAATAGGGCTTATATTGTTACATTAAGTTTTCGAGAAGCAAACAGCTATTACCCTGCGTTTAAAATTCAACCGTTGCATGTTTTTGTAACATGCAAATTTTATTATTGTTTATCCTTAAAAAATTGTTCTTCACAGTCGAGGTTTAACCTAGCTTTCATAATTAAATACAATCAAGAAATTATTGAAAGAGACAGTTCAAAATATTAAAATCAAAATTTTCCCTTCATGCTGCCATGCCATCTCGTATTTTTTTGCCAAAGACTAGAAAAGGAAACAAATGTTAAATTAGTTTTCTTGTGAACAATACTGGAGATCTCCCATGCGAAATTTGGAATTTTAAGAATACTAGATTAGTATTCTTAAATATTTATATATATATTTAAATACACGAAAATGTTAAAAAATTGTGTATCTATTTTGTAATATACAATACATTTTGCTTCACGTGAATGTTGCAAAAAATTGTACATATTTAATTTAAATAGAAGATTGGTAATTGTGCGTTTATATTGGCCAAAAATACTAGTTAAAGTTCTACCATTTCCTCCATATATGAAAGAAGTACTTATACTGCGCCCTAGTGCTTTTTGATAAGTACAATTTGCTTATATTTGTTGTTTTAAAAAAGTCATATTCACAGTCAAAATTAACCAAATCTCCACAATTTATCACCAAATTAAGCCCGAAAGAGAGAGTTTGAAAAATTACTCAAAATTTTCCCTCTGTGTTGCTATGTTATTTAGTACGTTTAGCAAAAGTTTAGAAAAGGAAACTAGATTTAAGAAATATGTATACTAGTGAGTTCCCATACAAAATTAAAAAATGGTACTACTTTGACTAGTATTCTTGGCCACTATAAGAAGAAAAACTTGCGTTTATTGATACAATTTATATTTTATCAAGCCCATCACTAAAATTGCACATACTTAAAAAGCAAAAGCGAGCTTAAAATGTCAAATTGACATTTGACATAAAAAAATTTGAAATTAAGCTAAGTGTTCTTCACTTCTACTTTCACCTCCTTAGAAGTATGCATACGTATTTTAAGAGAGATTAATCGCTATCTAAAAATCTGCATCTTTTGGCATTACTTAATCTCTTGACTTATAATCTTATCTGATGCTTTGTGGGAACTTTAAACAATAAAAACAAGGCTTTATATAACGTAACACACAGCATTCTGAGGGAAGTAATAAACCATATATACTATATAGAAATATATATATATATATATATGTATATATATATATATATATGTATATATATTAAGTTCTTTGATGAACTATATATCTACCTGTTTTGTGAGTCCAGTATCCATTTATGGCAAATTCATTGCTACAAAGAAACTTCAACACTTTGTGTTAAAATTCTTGGGTGCTTTAGACGCACCATCCTATTGAGTGATTTATCTATTGAACAATATTAAAATTATCATTTATTATTTAAAAACAATTGGTTTCTAAAAAATCTTTAATTCATATTTAGCTTGATTATTTAAAAGCAGGAATTTTACTTTCATTTTTTTTGTTCAATGAATAATTTTAATTAGTTTAAATAGTAACTGATATATTTTAAACGTCATGACTTATACAGAGTATTTCATTTATAAATAATTTTACTGAAATCATTTAAATTTAATTCAATACTTATCGAGCTATAATTTGAGTAACTTCAATTTATGGGTAATTTTTGTCACTGTAAACAAAAAAAGGAAAATTGATATTTCATTTTCCAAGAGCTGGTTAAACAAAAACCAAATTTTGTTAATTTTCATTGTATCATGCAAATTTATTGCCTCTGAAAACAATAAACATTATACTTTCAATGTATTATTTCTTTACCTTTGTCGTCTTTCATCTCTTATTTCAAAATTAAGTGAAGATCAGTCATATCAGACTGCGTGCAATTGGGGCCAAAGGGACTTTTTATTTACAATCAGTCCAATGATCTTGCACTGACTTTATATTGTTTTATAATTTAAAAAAAATACGTTTGGAAAAGTCATTAAAGGTGGAATCATTACACAAAAGTTATATTTAAAGCAAAAAGTTTTCTCTTTCCCCATAAAATTTGAGGAAAACAAACAATCCCTTTGTTTGAACCATTGTTATGCCTTATAAATTCTTTAAAGGAACGAATTCTGATTTATTTAGATAGCCCCCAAAGGAATTAGTTTTATTAAGCTAAGTAATATTTCTGGATCAGAATTTGACTTAATAATTTCTTTTTTGGTCTTTCTTTTCAAAAGCATTAAAATTTTTGAAAAACTGTTTTTTTTAGACAGTCCTTAACATGTATACACCGGAATAAATCTCTTGTAGGCTACGCTCAAATGCTCTTACTTACTTGAATCACCCAGGGTACCTCTCCTTAGTATGTGACTTACCAGTTTTGGCAATTAGCCATGAGATATTGTAAGGGTGCCTGCAGAGTGCCGGCTTACAGCCGAGCTGACGCTGATTCCGATACCGAAGATTATAAAGTCGTTATGGATAAATCAATAGGAATATGCTCAAAGTGTTCAGAGTGCAAGCCTACCAAAGATTAGACTATCACAATGGGAATCGGTGTCAGCTCGGCTGTAAGCCGACACTCTGCAGGCAGCCTAAGAAGTAAGAAGCCATCCTATAGAGATAGCTTTTATACAGTAGATTGAATAGTGCAGTATTTTCTAGGCTTTGAAAATAGCTCACATCCTTGGTTTACTTTTCTGGATGCACTTGATTTAAATGATTTTTTAGCATCGATAGTTTTCATACTAAATTCATAATTGAATTCGTACTAAACTAGTACGGAAAAGTAATATAATCATGTCAATAGACACAGAGTTTTAAAAATTGGTTAGAAATTTATTGCCACAAACACAGCACGAACTAAAAGGGGGAGCCAATTACTAAGATAGAAAATATAGAATTCCATTATTAGTGTTTTAGTTAGCTTAAAGCTAACTAATAAAGTACCAGATACCCAGTTTCTCCAGTAAAAATGATTAAAATACTATTTAATTAGCTAGATTTCAGCTAAATCGAATAGTACCATGATTTAAAAATTGAAATAGTTTAGAAAAATTATAAACCAGTTTCCAGCTGTTAGAAGTTAGATCTTACGTAATGCTTTTTATGGGTAGAAAGACTCAACTAAATTTTATATTAGTTTTACGTACTGAGAACTCTACGGTCTTTGTGCCTGTGTAGCTTAGAGTCAATTTTTAAGGATATACTTTCTACCACTCTTCTGAAATTTACCTGTAACCACAATGAGGCGTTATCGTTCACTTTTAGAAAGACTTTTTTTTGAATTCTGAGAGGATGCCAAAAACCATCCCAGCAGCACAAATCCAATAAAATTTATCGTATAAAAAAAATTAGAGTGTTAGATTCTACTAACCATTAGTTTTACAATATATGGAAAATAGGAATATGAATGAACTTATCAATTACTACAATTTTTCTATAGTCTTGAACAGTTTGGTATCACAAAAATTAAAATCTGTAGTTCTTTATGAAATTATGCGAAAGTTACTCAAGAAAAATAAAAAAAAAATTTTGTTTTTTGCTTGACTTGCGTCACTATTTTCTTACTTTCAAGAATAATAAATCTGCGAACTTAAACAGAATTTACTATCATCTCAATTGTTTATAAATTTCCTAAGAAAATGTGCTCTTGAAAATATACATTTTGATCTTATTTGAATCTGCCATAAAAATTTACACTTTTCAAAGAAAGTTTACCAAAGGGATTAACAGTTTCTAAATAAAATGAGAATAACATCAAATTACCTTTTACTCTCTCTGTTTTTATCGTTCCATTTATTTCAGGTATTTAGTTCTTATGAAGTTTATACTCATAAAATAAAACTGATCTTTAGTGCAACTCTTTAGCTATCTTCCAGTGTTAAAAACGCTCAATTTTATGAAATAAAGTCTAAAAGATATTATATTTTTTGAATTAGCAGCTAAATTAATAATTTAGAAAATTATGGTATATAATCAAAAATGCCACTCCAAAGCATGCGTCGTTTGACGCAGACTGTTTTCATCATCCGCGCTATGTAGTACCTTAATGTAAAGCTGAACAAAAAATAATTGAATAATTTTTATTCTAAGGTAAAAAGTAATCTTTTTAAATGAAAGCAATAAATTTTTAGGCGGAAAACTGTTTTGAAAATTATTTACTTTCTTTTAATCAGATAACCTTGAATCATTAAAATGCTTCTATTTTTAATAATTATTTTAGAAATCTACTATCTCGAGAACTAGGCATAAAAGTCAAAATGAGAGTCATTAATTTACTATCGAATAAATTTCAAACACCCGTGACTGTACGAATCTTTCAGTTTTTCAAAGGTAAAGCCGCTCAGTAATATAACTTTTAAAAAATTATGAAAGAAAATTTAGATCAGTAATTCTGATTGCACTAATAGCATTATGAAATTGTATACGATTGTATTTTAATGATAACAAGTAGCTGTTGTCTGTTTTATCAACTATCTAACTGTGTAAAGTAGAATTAATTTAAAAATGATGTGTAACCGATACCGTAATATTCCCTAGAGGTATATAAATTGCAAACACTGTTTTAATAATATCGTGATGCCATAATTTCTTCTACACAAAAATGATATAATATATTTTGATATTACACAGTGGCCATCAGATTTTCAATTAGATCGAGTACTCCGATATCTTCGTTGGACAAATTGAATTGATGAATTGAGGGGAGGTGTTATGCGTGGCTAAGGAATCAAGAGATAACCCTTAAGCAATATAAGATATTATGAAGTGCTGAAAACATATGACTTTTATGCTTATTTGTATCCACCCATTTGTGGTAATTTTTTATGGAAGGAATTTATCTGATATTTTAATTGTGATGACGTTAATTTAAGGGCACTACAAATTCTACAAAGCGTTGCACGATTTTAATTATTGCTACTTCATTGTGATTAAATAAATAAATAATAATAAATATTAGTTATAGCATTTTATAGATTATGCTTTTAAATTTATTCTATCAAACTAATCTACCTTTAAAAATCGTGATATGTTTCTAAATGTCAAGTTAAGGTAATTTATGAAATTAAAAAAATTTTTCAAAGATTATTTAAAATCGGTTGTAGCTTTTGGATTTTCATGAGATAAAAAAAAATATATCTTTATCAAATTAAGGTGACAAGGATTAAATGGCTTTGTTTCTAAGTTATCATCTTTCATTTTCATTCTCTATCTTTAGTGAAGTCAATGAAGCAAAAAACAGGCAAAACTTCAAACTTCTAAAAACCAGCTCCGATTTTGATGATTTTTTTCTTAAAAACTTACTACTTTTCTATTATTTGAAATCAGAAACGTTTTGGAGCGGGGACGGAATTATTTATATTGTTTAGGGAGTATTAGGGTATTAAGGATTCCAAAAATTCGACTTTTTTTTGCATATTTTCATAGCTTAACCCTTTAACAAAATGTTCCCAAGAGGATTTTTAGAAATTCAAATAGTTTTCGAAGTTATCGCTCATTTTGTGAAGCATTTAGTGCTTAGTTAGTTCAGTCTTTAAAGCTTTAAGCGCGTTTTTCTCAAGACTACTTTTTCGAAACGTTGTGCACGATATCTTAAGTTTTATCGAACCGATTCACTTGGAATGTGGCACAAAGATTCTTTATATATTAGAACACGGAACTGCGAAGAATTTTTTAGTAAATTTTTTTTAAATTCCGAAAGGCGAAAAAAACGTAATTTTTTTTTGAACTGCCTACTTATACAATGCATTTGAATACACTTTGGATGTTCATGAAGCATATTGAATCCAACAATTATATCGGATGGAACACTCTTATGCAAAACCTGACCACTGGTTTCAAGTATGAAAAGTCAAAAATCGTATTCTTACCATTCATTAATTCAAATCCAAGTGCTCACAATACTTTGTTTACTGCTATCAGGTTTGCAATTCACAAAGCTAGATCTGCTGTTATGAAACCTTGTGTAATTACTTTCGACCAACCGCTTTATATGAAAGCGCAAAATATAGTTTCTGCTGTAAATTTAGCCGACGGTCTTGTAGTAATAATAAAATTAGGAACATTTCATATGATGCTATCTTTCTTTGGGTGCATTGGTAGCATTATGGCAGGAAGTAGTTTGAAAGAAGTACTGGCAACTGTATATGTCGATAAAACATGTGACCAAATATTATCAGGACACAATTATTCATGAGTTGTACGTGCTCATAGTTTGGTACAACTAGCACTTTCAAAAATCATAGTTGAAGAACTTAAAAATAATACTGAGTTTGCTGCGTCCCAAGAAGGTTTTAGATATTCTTCATTATTTCGCTAACTATACTGAAATAGAAAATAATGAAACGTTTATTGAATCAAAAAACTTTTTCGAACAGAAAATACTTGAGCTTAAAAAAAGAGGCAATACATGCAAATTGTGGACTATGTACTTTTGTATGGTATCTCTTCTCAAAGATTTCATAGCTGCAGAGAGAATGGGGAATTGGGGCTTACATTTGAGAACTGTTGAATTAATGATTCCATTTTTTCACGCTGAAAGACACTTTCCTTATGATAAATCTAGTGAAATTTATTTACAGAAAATGCGTACACTTCAACAACAACTAAATGAAAAAGATTTTGAAGCATACCAACAAAACCATAGTGCTAGAAGATCTGATATGTACTTCGCAAAAATTTCCACTGGCCAGACAATAGAACAAACACTAATTAAGTTCATGAAAATAGAGGGTTGTCCTTTCAGACGTGCAGCAACACCAAGTGTCATTTTTAAATGCATAAAAGCAGCGTTATTTACAACAGATGTAGTAGATGGAATGGAAAAATATTGGAATATTTCCTTTCAATCATTTTAGCGTTATGTCAATACATCAGAAAAAAGAACTTATAATATACAACGAATTTCCACTTTTTTCCACTAAACTACTTCAAAACTTAAATATGCTCTGCTTGTATTCAAAAACAGTTATTTTACGTCAGTGTAAAAATATTGATAAGCCCTTAGAGACAGTTAGGTGGAAAATTATTATGAAATTATCGAAAAAAGCTGCCTTTGCTAAATTTTTATTGTACTACGGAAAAGAGTTACGCTATTACAATGTACCAGTTTTTTATTGGAAAACATTTTTAGTTTACGAAAATAAATATAGCACAATAACCTTTTTTAAGAAAAAAATATTTTTTTTTTACTCATTATCGCATAGATTCAAAAGTTATAAGTGATAGAGTGCGTGGGGGTAAAAACGGCGCCTGCAAAATTCAAGTAGCTGTAACTCGAATACGAAAAAAGCTAGATCCCCACTTTTCGTATTTTTTGTCCATGAAATTTCATTTACTTTCTATCCTAAGCATTTAGTTATACATTTTTGGGTCACGCTGCATAAGTATAAAAAATTATTGTTCAAGCAATATAAATAATTCCGTCCCCGCTCCAAAATGTTTCTGATTTCAAATAATATATAAAAGATAGTAATTTTTAAAAAAAAAAATTATCAAAATCAGAGCTGTTCTATAGAAGTTCGAGGTTAAATGTCACTACTTCAGAAAAATATTTTTAATACAAAAATATTTGTTCTTTGACAAGCAACGAAATATACATATTGTACGAGGTTTGTTCAGAAGAAAAGGTGAATTTTGAATTATTTCGAGAACTATTTATTTATTCATCAATATTCATTTTGTACCCTTCAAAGTAATTCCCGTCAGATATAATGCACTTATGCCAGCGCTTCTTCCAATTGTCGAAGCACTTCTGAAATGCGCTTTTCGGTATGGCCATCAGCTCGGTCTTCGATTCCGACTTTATCTCATTAATTGTGGTAAAACGCTTTCCTTTCATTGGTTTCTTCAATTTCGGGAATAGGAAAAAGTCGTAGGGAGCCAAATCTGGTGAATACGGTGGTTGAGGCATGATCACGGTGTTGTTTTTGGCCAAAAAATCACGAACAAGCAATGATGTGTGAGCTGTTGCGTTATCATGATGCAAAATCCATGATTTGTTTCACATTTCATGCCTAAAACATACGAGAAAATTGCATTGCATGAGCCTATTGATATGCCAACATCCTCTGCAACTTCCCTAATAGTGATTCAACGATTTTCCAAAACCATTTTCTTCACTGTTTCGATGTTTTCTTTGCTTGTGGACGTGGTTGCAACTCCAGGACGCTCATCGTCATCAACATCTTCTCGGCCTTCTGTAAAGCGCTTGTACCACTTATTAACATTATTTTGAGACAAATGCCACGAATGCCACAGTCAACACTTTAAGTGTGTTGGAACACTTTATTACATTTTTAACGCAAAATTTAATACAGATTTTTTAATCCATTTTTTTTTAAAGTAAAAAATCGAAGAACACACAAAAAGGTGACTAACTTTTTCAGTTGTCAAAAACAAACTACTAATCCAAAATGGCTGATAATGTCAACATATGAGAAACATATGTGTACACAGCCCGCGAAAATGTTGGTGTTCCAAAAACGAAGATGTTTTTGAAGTTTCAATCCTTTCTTTATTTTCCAAATGATAAAAAAATAGCCAAAAAGATTGTGGGCGATCGTAAAGAATAAAGATATCAAAAAGCAAAGTAGAAAAAAGTAGAAAATTTGTGCTTGATAAAACTGTTTTCAAAATGTGGGTCTCGTCTGTTCAAAACTCACCACTGTCAGGGGTTCAGAGCAGGAGTAGCAGCTATTTAAGAGCTATAAAAAGAATTTTTTTTTGACAATAAATAATAATTCATAAAGCATGAATATACTACTGTACTGACTGAGTCAAAATGGGAAAGCCATTTTAATCTGGGAAGATCATCCTTTTTGTTTTCACAGATGCAAAAATTATTCTGTTCGTCAACTACCTTAAAAAATAGAAAACTCAAATTGAAAAATCTCTTAGTGAGATCATTATACTTTCTTTCTTTCTTATTCCTTCAAAGACTATATCTTTTATCCTATCCCGGTCTTTTGTCCCAATCGATTTCCAAGTAATAATATAATATAAATCTACATTCTTCGATAAACCATCGAAAATCTAAAGAGCGCAATGACATTTTATTTATTTTATGTCGCCTAAAGAAACTTATTATCTTGAATAAACATATCCTGTCATCATAATTAAGTAATCAAAAATCGTTCAAAACGTTATTCTTTTCGTTTGGTTTTTATTTTGTTCTTAATACTTATTGGTAATCTGATACCACCCAATATATTCATTTTAATTGAAATTTTGTTTATTTTTTTTTAAACGGAAAAAAAGTCAGGAAAACATTATCAGCGATCCGATCTTGTTGTCAGCATTGAAGCTGACCATGTAGAAAAAAGATTTTTTGTATATAAATATATACATACAATGATATAACTATCAAACTCAATTTGGTTAAAATGGCAGTAGCAGTTATGTTGTCCTTTCACTTAACTTTAATTAACAACATCACAACAGTTTTATACAATTTTGCTATATAGTAATTTGGGTAGTCTTTTGCGTGAAAGAACATCATCAAATGTACTATTAGGGAATTTCTTGGATTTGTTGATTGGTTCCAATCAATGACGTCCCACATTAACGCTACAGTAATGATCTTGACATGCCTAGATATATCTATAGATTTGACTCGTTAAAATTAAATTCTTCATGAAATTAATGCAAATTGTTGAGCTTGAAATGTTTTCAAATGGTGCAACTAAGGTGTTTTGAATAATATAATAAAATTGTATTCATTTACTTTTGTTTGTTTTGAACTGCTTATTTCAAAAGGAAAATAAAATTTTATAATTGATAGAGTAAGACTTTTAAGTTATGCATAGAATTTTATGAAACTATTTATTATACGTAAATATGGAAATTGCGTTATTTAATGCTAAAAATTTTCAACAATAGAAGATTCTATCTTATTTTCTTTCGGAATTTGGGTCGTGAGAAACTATTGTAGAAGCTTTTTTTCAGCATTGACACAATTTAGATATTCTTAAAACCAACAAAACTAAACAAATAATAACTCAGATTGCTACTTTGAAATCTTTAATATAAGCAAACTAGGGTCAATTATTAAAAAAATTCCGTAATATTGAGATTTATAATGATCGTTTTCATTATAAAACTAGTAAAATTAATAAGAGTATATGTTCATCTAATTTTCCATCTTTAATTTATAGCTCAATAGCATAATTTCTCTTAAGTTTGACATACATTAGAATAGAAAAGTAACTAAACTTAATTTATAACGAATGTGTATTACCTTTATAAGCTTTGATTAACATTTTTTTTCTTTTTGAAACTAAGACTTTTTAAAGAATTATAAAGTATGCTCATGCAGACCCTTATCTTACAAAAGTCAAGCGCGAAAACTAATTATTAAAAATTTATGCTGTACCTATAAATGGAATAAAATAACACATGAGGAATATAACAGAATTGATAGAAGAATACGAATAGGCTAGGAGTAGCATATGAAAAACTTAATATTATGACTACTCAAAAAAGAAAAACACTGGCCAAAAAGTGTCTGCTTTTATTGTGTACAGCCTGTATCCATATATCTCCATTACCATTCCATTCCTTTTCTTAGAGAATATTTTTAGAAGACTATTTATAAGTCTGTTTTAATCAAATAAGATAAAACCTAATTTTAAAGAAGTTAGAAAAGTTGCTCAGCGCATAAATTATGAAAAAATGTGGTGCAGGAGACTAATGAAATTACAACCTTGGCTAAGTTAGGGGGTCAAGGATGACCCACTGATGATGTTAATGGCCAACCAATTTGATTATTAGTCCAAAGCAAAAAAAAAATACCAAACAGAAAATATGTGGTATAAGACAATTTAAAGCAGTCTTAAGGATGTTCCATTTGCATCCTAATATCAGCCTCCGAGCATTTTGCATACTATGGGGACCTTTTGGTTCTTACTTTACCTTACCTTACTTACTTAAGGTACTTAATTTACCTTGTAAAGATATTTCTTATCGTTTTTGACAACTTTAAGGAACTGTCTTCTTCTCCAGCTGCCCATAGTAATAAAATTTTATATTCTTCAGCCAAGAGTGGAAGATTTTTATGGCACCTCCATAGCAATTTTTATGTAAAAGTATGCGCTGCCAGCGGCTCCAATGAAACGTGGCAGTCTAAAAAAATATATACCTGGACACTATTATAACTTTTTTCAATACATTGGATCTCACTCTCCTTGAAAAGCATATTATGCTCTATTCTTTTACATCAGCTCCCATACGCGAGCCAATTTGATATTAATTATAGTGTACCAAGTAGATGCAAATCTTGGAAGGGATAAAATTCCCTCTTCCGTTGTCTCTCCTGAGTCCACATAAAATTTCTACTACCTTATTAACAAATTCTTCTATATTTTTCCATTCCATTCCTTTTAAATGGATATGCAACAGAGGTAGGTATTCTATTTCTTCGTGAAAGGTAGCTTCTTGAAAACATTAACCCTGTGGATTTTTCCACCGTTTTTCACCACAAAACCACTATCCTATAAGCTAATAATGATCAAATTGTGGTTATATTAAAATAATGGTCTAGTCGTGGCTATGAGAAAACTATAATATCTACATAAAAAATTTAGGCTGGAATTGATAGAATTCAAACTTATTCAAATTATTATTCTTATTTAAAAATAAAAAACGACTAAAAGCAAAAATATTCTAAATATTTTTTTTTTTTCAACAATTTTTAGAAGGCTTAAATTATGAGTAAATAGTAAATAAAATTGCTAACCAAATGTAAAAATAATATTAGAAAACAAGAAACTAAATTACTAAAGGTCAAAACATTGCCCACAAGAAAACATGCAAAAGAGCATTAGTAAATTACCTTTAAACTACTTTGGCTTTAATTTATTATAATGAGAATAGCAATTCTGCCATTTATTCTTATTTCTTTTTATCTAATCTCAAATAGTTAGAAAATTTTACTAAGTACAATGACCACTATGGCTATGCTTTTTTCTAAAGCTGCTGTATATATATACCATATATATATATCGAAAGCCCTTAATTTGGAATGTTATGATTCTCTGATGCAAAGTGCTTGAAAACGTGTCCAATTAATCAGAATTTTCTATTATTGAAACTAAAATTGATATCTTACTAAGGGCAAGATAAGGTCAAATTCTAATGTAAATCAAAATTAGCAGACAAAAAAAAATTAACATAAAAATATTTTTAAAAAGTTATATATTCATTAGGTTGCTAATAATTTCAACACCATTTTGACCATTAAAATAGTGAAAAAGTTCAGAAAAAACTTTAACTTAACTTCCTGTGATTAATTTATGGGTATTGTTTTAATTTTAGCGCAGGCGTATAATCACCTCGAACACAAATGATTTATGCTCGTAACTTAAGAGATTGATACTTATTAGAAGGACTTAGTAGTACTGATAGGTAGTTAATTATATAGCAGTTCAAGGAAATAGTTTAACTAACAACTGTCTACACTTATGAATTGATGAGTTTCTACCTAGTCTTCATAATTGCATACAGGAAAATAGAATTGATTTTTAGTTGTTTCACCTAAATTGCAAAAATAAATTTCCTAAAGAACTTTATTACCTTTGAATTAGGATTAGTTAAATTAATTTATACCTTAAATTTTTGTGTTTTATCAAATTTATAACGGTTTTATTTATTTCTCAGTTAAAAATACTATTATTACCATAAATTTTTTTTCCTTTAAGTTTAATCACTTGTTCCAATCAAACCAACTTAATAAAGGTAGAAAAATTGCTGATATTTAATTAAAATTCTTTATACATTCTTTTTTTGCATTCTTTTTCAATGAAACTCATTCAAAACTATGATTTTCTTCCACATATAGAAAATATAGCAATGAACGGAATGATATTATTACTTGCCATTAAAGCCAAAACTAATTATGTATTCTAGAATGTTTTATAGGTAATCAGTTTCTGTTGTTCTGATTAAAAGTTACACACGTGACAGACACTACAGCAAAATTTTTTTAAATAAAACCAAAAACAACAATACAAAAGAAAATGTTATAGTTACTATGCAAAAATTTTGATTAATGTTATCACATAATGTTCTGGTTGAAAGAAATTCAGTAAGAGATTAATATCAAGATATTCTAATTTTTGAATAGTTTTAAAAGTGTAAAGAAAGCTTAAGCCCTCCAGCATCTGTGAACTGGGTTAATTGTCTCAGATTATAATATTACAATAGGACTATTATTGCGAAAAACTGTTTCTTCTGAAAATATAATCATAGATAGAAATAAAGATTTTAAATTTAGATATACTGCTGTGTATTTAGAAAGGTTAAAAATGACTAGTCTTTTACTGCAAAAACTAAAAAAAAAGCAGATCGACGAAGAAAAAAATTAATTCTTGTTAGCATAACTTAAAAACTTTTATTTTTTGAAGGTGAATGCTGCCATAATTATGAGCTTTGGATTATTTCAAAGGTTAAATTAAGAAAATTGTAAAACTAAAACTAACTTGTACTACAGCTTTACAAATTACTAAAAATAAGATGTAGGTAAAGCTGGCAGAGCCATTTTAGCGGGCACACTTTAAAGTAGGTGGATAATTAAGTGCTAATTAAATGCTAATTAAATGCCCAAAAAAAAAATTTTGTGCTCTTTTGGTTTTGTGGAATTCAAGTTTCTGCTAGCTTTACGGTAAAGCTAGCAGAGCCATTTTATTCCAGCTAAATGCACCATGCCACCCTAATAAAAAGTACTACATAATTAAGTGCTAATTAAATGCTCCGGGGAAACATAATTTTTTATTAAAAAAACCCAACAGTTTACCCGCAATAAGGGAAAAAACCCTTTTGAACTGCGCGAAAACCAAAAACGTTGATATTTCACAAATACAAAGACATTTTCATTTCAAAGCAGCCAGATATTTTAATGCTAATTAAATGCTAATTAAATGCCCAAAAATAAAATTTTGTGCTCCTTTGGTTTCCGTGGAATTCAAGTTTCTGCTAGCTTTACGGTAAAGCTAGCAGAGCCATTTTATTCCAGCTAAATGCACCATGCCACCCTAATAAAAAGTACTACATAATTAAGTGCTAATTAAATGCTCCGGGAAAACACAATTTTTTGTTAAAAAAACCTACCAGTTTACCCGCAATAAGGGAAAAACCCCTTTTGAACTGCGCGAAAACCAAAAACATTGATATTTCACAAATACAAAGACATTTTCATTTCAAACCATCCAGATATTTTAATGCTAATTAAATGCCCAAAAATAAAGTTTTGTGCCCCTTTGGTTTCCGTGTAATTCAAGTTTTAACAACTAACAGTTTTTCCGCAATAAGGGGAAAATTCCTCAGAAGATATATAAAATAAATAGCAGAATTTCTCTAAAACTTGTGTGCAACTTTAAATTTATTAGTTTTATTTAAATGCGCAAATAAAAGCCAGAAAAAAACTCTTATATTATTAAAATATATTGCTAAACATAAATCCAATAGTGACATAATAATATCATTATATTTTTTAAAAAATTACCACTTTTTAGGAGCACTTATAAAACAAGCTCATAACTGCCAAAAAAATAAAACAATTTATTTTATTTTTATAGCAAACTTATAAGCTATTTATTTAATTCAAATTTAAAACCAATTAAAATTTAAAGAAAACTTAACAAATTAAATGAGTTTTCTAATATACTCGTACTATACAAAACTACTAAATTAATATAAAAAGGAACTTTATTTTTACAAACGCATATATATTAGGAGTGCAGGGCATGTAGGATCTGTATTTTGTCTTTTTATTGCCTTGGATTTCGTATCATCATATTCCATCCAAATATTTCCATTCCTTCGGCATATGGTCCCTTTTCCGGAGATACCCTTGGCTGGGCTACTTCTTGTTTTAAAAAAACATTCTTCAACTTATTGAACTCACTTTCAACCGCAGCACTTTCAACACATTGAAATTTTAAATGGACAGATGATACTTGTCGCACCTAATATAGAAAAAATTAAAGATATGCCAGTTGAAAGCATAAAAGAGCCCGAAAATGACCTAAATTTACTTGCTAGCAAAGAAGAAGAAAACTGGAGAGGGCTAAACACAAACAGCCAAAAAAGGGAAAGTAAGTATTTAGCTAATCCAAGTGAATTCTTAGATGCTTTAAATTTTGAGGGGCATAAAACGTTACCAATCATTAAAAATGGAAGCTTAGGTACTGGTATAACTAATATCAAAAAACAATCGTACCTATTGAGCAACACTTGTGCTTTTGATTCGCTTTTGCAAATCATGCTGGTAGCAATATCGGAAAATAAGAATTTAAAAGAAAAACTTCGCCAAACAAAAAATAACTTTTTCCAGTTAGTAATAAATATCCTGGATAATGGATTGAGGTCCCATTCATACAACTTAAGAACACAGATTTTACTTGCAATTTATACAAATGAAACTGAGCGATTTTCAAATATAAATAATTTTGTTTACTTTGAGTGCGAAACAAATATTGCTTATTTAGCCCAAATATTATTTCAAGATGATCCCAGCTGTAGGGAAATATCAAGCTGTGTTAATAATTGTCAAAAAAAAGAAAAAAATAGAACAATATTAGGTTTACCTTTTGAAGACATGGTGAAGGGTGACTTCGATGAAGTTATTAAGAATATATTAAACTTGAAAAGCAGAAAATGCCATGCAACAGGTTGTAACTCACAGGTCAAAACGGTAATTAGCGAAACAGGTAAAATAGTTTTATTTTAAATAAAATAGTATATACTAAAATATTTGCGTTTTTAAGGAAACTTCATGATTTTCGAAGTTTATAATGTGGAAAATCAAGCTCCCACACCATTGGCAGCTATAAAACCTGAATTCCAGCTAACAAACAACAGTGATTGCACCAGGTATAGTCTTTTGCGAGTAGTTCATTATATTCCATCCAGAATATCTCCGGAAAAGGGACCAGGAATCGGACACTATGTAGCCATATGCCGAAGGAATGGAAATATTTGGATGGAATATGATGATACGAAATCCAAGGCAATAAAAAGGCAAAATACAGATCCTTCATGCCCTGCACTGCTAATATATATGCGTTTGTAAAAATAAAGTTCCTTTTTATATTAATTTAGTAGTTTTGTATAGTACGAGTATATTAGAAAACTCATTTAATTTGTTAAGTTTTCTTTAAATTTTAATTGGTTTTAAATTTGAATTAAATAAATAGCTTATAAGTTTGCTATAAAAATAAAATAAATTGTTTTATTTTTTTGGCAGTTATGAGCTTGTTTTACAAGTGCTCCTAAAAAGTGGTAATTTTTTAAAAAATATAATGATATTATTATGTCACTATTGGATTTATGTTTAGCAATATATTTTAATAATATAAGAGTTTTCCCTGGCTTTTATTTGCGCATTTAAATAAAACTAATTAATTTGGTTTTCGCGCAGTTCAAAAGGGGTTTTTCCCTTGATTTTCATAAAAACTTAACTTTGTAATTTTATTACCAGAAATCAGTTAACAAAATGTTGAAGAACAACTTTTATTAAAAAGCAGTCAAGAAAAAATTATCGAAAATGTGTTAAGACAATGCAGTTGCATAAAGTTGAAAAACAAAAAAAAAACAGTAAATGAAACTCTCGTCATGTTCACATGCGTTAAACTGAAGGAAATATATTCGCCTAAAACCGATTACCCATATCCTATTCATATCGCATATTTGAATATAGATATATATTATATATTTCAATTAATTAGATAAGGATTAATCAAATAAAGTTTGTAGGCAACAATGTGAATCGGACCAGTATTCTTAGTGCTTAGAAAGCTGAGCATTCGTCTATCTTATTTATTGCGACATAAGTAAATTGAAGAATAGAACTTAAGCTCGTTGTGCCTTTACCGTTTATTTGTTTTGTAAATTGAATTAAAATTTTTAGTTCATTTAATCTATTGTTCCAAAAGATTCTTTACAAAACTCTTTGAAAATAATTTCAAAATAACAAATAAATCATTAAAAAAATCAAATCAGTTGTTTCAAGTTGCTAACTTTTCTTATAGGATATTCCTACCCAAAAAGTTTATCAAAGAGATTAAAATATAAAAATTCCAGTGATAAAAGCAATAAAAAGGCAATTGTTTTTCAATGGTAATGTTAGAATTAGCTTTTATACGATACTTTGGCGAAAGGTGCATTTTTATTGTATATAGTTTGTAATGATTTGACAGTTCTTTAATTTAATTTTCTAAGTATCTTGGGAATATAGAGGGAATAAATAATAAAATAAATTTTTTAAGCTAACATATTTTCTTCTTTATGATTCAAAAGTAATTAATTTTTTTTTTGTAAATTATAATGCTTAAAGTTTTAAATAAAATATAAAACTTTCATAACTTTTTACTTTGTAGACCAAATTGAAAAATTGTCAAGCTCTTTTATATTATTTGTCTAAAATGGAACCTTCAAACTTATGAGGCCAAGGCATCATAAAAACCACATCCAACAATCTAATTGATAATGCCATTTGCAAATTAGTTGCCTTTTTATTGCTTAAGCGAACACTTCCTACGCGTTTTGCTCGATAATCTATGTATGCCTTATAAATTCATAAAATTCGTAATCAATTTACTAATATCCTAATGAAAAGCTAGTATAGTAATCTTGCAAACATACTTTTCTAAAATTCATTTAACGGAATTCTCTAACTGACAACTTTTCGGGGTAATGTTGAAAGCAACAAAATTTCTTTGTAAGATTGTGAATGCTGTTGAACATATATTTGGTTTTGAAATTGTCTAACATCCTAAAATATGCTTTTCTTAGTACTTGGTACAATATAAAACAATTTTTTACTAACATAATCAAAACAAAATCAAAGATCATTTTGGAAATGTAAATTAGATAAAACAAATGAATGGGCTAAATGTAACAGAAAAAGAGAAAAAGCATCAGATTTAATGAGCTATCATAGACATAGCTGCAAGAACTCTCTAAAACATTGTAAAAAAACATATTTTGCGCTAAAGAAATAATCTTAAGTTTAAAATTAACTTTCAATAAATTTCATTTACCAATTAAAGTCACAAAATTAACATAAAAAAAGTAATATAAATAAAATCAATAAATTAAAAGACACTAAAATTTTGGACACATAATTAAATTAATTTTAGT
Source organism: Acrocera orbiculus (assembly GCA_947359355.1). Classification (NCBI taxonomy): domain Eukaryota; kingdom Metazoa; phylum Arthropoda; class Insecta; order Diptera; family Acroceridae; genus Acrocera; species Acrocera orbiculus. The sequence goes on along the minus strand of OX375756.1, from coordinate 43,814,564 downwards.
TTAAAATTTATAGTCTAATAAATATTGAAACTATTAAGGTAATTATATTATATGCGATGACATATAAACAAAATTTTGTATAACAATAATTCAAGCATTTAAGGAATACGTGACGAATTAATGAAAGAGAACTTAATAAGGAACTCATTAAAATCATATTTAACCAAAAGGAACCGCTTTTATGAGAGAAGAAATTGATATACTCGTATACTTAAACCAAAACAAAACTTAGCTTTGTGGCTATAATTGATTTCTTTTGTTTTATATATAACTACAAACCTCTACAAAAAAAACAATATCAATAAATCAATTCTAATCGTGTTCAAAAAGAAGTACATCCCCTTTTTTTAATATCTATTTTATTTCGATATTCTTTCTTTTAGAAGACTTCTGGTGCCAGAGAAAATTCTTTTTGAGAGACAAAAATACTTGAAACACCCTAAAAAATGCATAATAAAAACAAAAAAGAATAATTAAGTTAATTTGTGAAACTAACCCTTTATTTCTTCATTCGGAGGAATGTATCGCTTTCCAAGGATCAATAATTTTTCCTTAGAACATAGTGACACCATTTTTGCTTTAGTTTTTAAGTTTATATCATCATCAAAAAGGGCATACCTATGTATGTCCACACCATTAAGCTTGATTGTCTGATTGTCATACAAAAAATTACTACCAAATTTTAGATTATTGTTTATTTAAATCTAGCATTATAGCTCTTTAAAAACTGACAAAGAGTGAGTCTCCAAATTAGTGGAACCCAAGGGAAACATAATCAATTTAGTAGCTTTTTTACATTACAACATAAAATGCTATTAACAATATTAAAGTTCAATTGCAGCATATTATTAATTATTAAGCAATGATAATGGTTTACTAATTTTATTCCTAAATAGTTGTTAAATATTTACATTTATAAAAATAATAAATCCCCGACTTGTTTATTTCTATGATTTTGCACGCTCAGCGCAAATTTTCTTAAAGTTCGTGTGACATGCACGAATAATTCTAAGCTAGAATTCTGAAAATAGAAATTTCTTGGATGAATTTTAAAAGGAGGCTCGCATTCAATAGGTGTAGATTTGTTATTTAATTGTAAATAAAGGTCAAATAACGTCAAGATTACTTAGAAAATCTTAAGTATCTTAATTATATTTAGAGTTCATGGACGTTTTCAAACAATTTGTAAGGGCAATATTTTGTAAGATTTCAAGTGTAATATAAAAATAAACATAATATAAAAAGGGGTAAAAAACGTAATATAAAAAAGGGTACAACATAATCAAGCATTTAAAATTAGTACTTTTCAAAACAGTGAATGAGCAAACATACATAGGCTGTACTAAAATACTAAAATTTTCTATCCTGGTAACCGTAAAACAATATTTTGAAACTAACTTCAGAGCTATCGTAAAACTTAACATTTCAAACGTATTTTACCGCTTAAAAATATCATTTGTCATTAAGTTTTTAAAAGCATTTGTAGTTTGTGGTTTTTGAAAAAAATAAATTTAACAAAAGAAATTGTTGGGCCGTGACATACACGCGGCTGGTCCTAGCTGGTACTTGTTGCCAAACATTTAAATGTCACAAACTTGTAGCGGGGCTAGTTTGTAAACATTAATTTGTGTATAGCAGTGGTGCACAAGCTTTTTGAGAGAAGGGCCAATTTATCCATTTAAAATTTTTCGCGGGCCGCAAAGGGTAAAAGTGAAGAAAAATATTGATATATTATACTAGATGAGATATAATTTATATTTTATTTTTAATTATAATAATTACATGATTTTATTTCTGACACTGCATACTGGCAGCAAGCATTTTGATGTCGGGTTCAATGTTTGTGGTTGCTATCCTCAGTACAGCATTGAGATTAGCATTGTTCAAGCGGTTTCTGTGTTGAGACTTATTTAGTTTTAATATGGAAAATGCTTGCTCGCAAATGTAGGTGCTTCCAAAAAGACTTGCACAAAGCGCAGCCTTTTTACGTAGGCTAGGAAACTGCTCTTCGGGGAGATATTTGTAAAAACTCTGCAGATCCCCTTCCTGATATTCCGATCTCAATTGATCGTTGTTCTGCAAATCAATCAACTCTAGTTGCAATGATGAATCGGCCTCATTGATGGATACTGAGAAGGGGATGGCAAATGTCTTAAACTAGTATTGGTCACGATTAAAATCACAAAATCTTCTTTGAAAAGATTCCTGAATTCAGATTATGTGGCTAGCATACTTTTGGCTGAAATCAATGCCATGTAAAGAAAACATTTCTTTGCATTGTGGAAAGTGACACAATTTATTTTCATTCAGCTGTAAATGAAACAATTTAAGTTTTTCTTGGAAAGCTGATATATTGTTTGCCATGTCAGAAATATAATAATTTTTTCCCTGCAATCGTAGATTCAGATCATTAAGATGTGTTGTAATATCTGTCAGAAATGCTAAATCACACAGCCATTGAGGATCTTCGAAGACATCGATTGACTTTCCTTTATTGACAAGGAACATTTTGATTTCATTTAAAAGTAACATAAATCTAGTCAAAACCTTGCCTCTGCTTAGCCAACGAACTTCACAGTAGTACAACAAGTCCTTACATTCAGCATCGATTTCATCAAGAGAGGCTTTGAACTGTCGGTGATTAAGTCCGTTAGATTTAATGTAGTTAACTGTAGTGAACTGGCACTACAGTGGCCATTATATTTTCAAATCCCAGATCTTTTCCAACCAGATTTTGTTGGTGTATAATTCAGTGATATTTAATTAGTGAGTTTTCGTGGCCAAGCTCAGGCAAATGTTTTTCGAGAAGGGACACCATCCCATTATTTGCCCCAATCATTGCTGGTGCTCCATCTGTCGTTATTCCGAAAAGTTTGGATAAATCCAAATTCATTTTAGTCGTGCTTTGAAGGATACCCTGCAGCAGATCAGAACCTCTGTCCATTCATGGAATGCAGAGAGACGAGTTCTTCATAAATTTCGAATTCTGAAGTTATACCTCGAGCAAATATGCTCATTTGAGCGGTAGAAGTAATGTCAGTGGACTCATCTGCAGCCAGTGAAAAATATACGAATTTGCTGGATATTTCCGAAAACTTCACCACAATGCTGTCTGCAATATCAGTGATACGACGTTGCACAGTCATTCGAGTAAGATGCACTAACTCAAAATTCTTTACACAATTCACACAGCAAAGTTTTTGAGATGCGGTTACTAAACACTTCTTCACAAAGTCTCCATCAGTAAAAGATCTCGATGTCTTCGCTATTAACTGAGAAATATCAAAACTCAGTTCAGTTACTGCTTTTAATGTATCGGCTGATTTGATAAAAAAAGTTTGCTGAGCCGATATGGATTTTATTAAAGATGCAATTTTTTGTTTACGAAGTTCTCCCATAAACTTTTCGTCAAATTCTTTGTGCTTCCTTTGATAGTGGCGACTTAGATTATATTCCTTAGGTACTCCAATAATTTGTTCACATATCAAACATATAATTTTTTTTTTATATTCAATAAAACAGTACTTGCCCGTCCATTGTTCTTGAAAAGTTCTATTTTCTGCTTCGATTCTTCTTCGTTTTTTAGTGTTTTCTGCCATTATAAATAAATGGGGAGAAATGTAGTTCAGACACAAAAAAAATCAGTATACGATTTTTATATATTAATATTATATATTTTTAATATTTGCGGAGATTTTTTAATATCGACTAAAAAGCGTCATGCACTGACAAAGATCCTGAAGAACTAACAATAAAATCCATGTGTTAAAAACAATAATCTAAAAATAGCCTGCATATGGCTTATGAATGAAAGAAATAATTTCAGTCACAAAATATAACCATGTACTATACTATTTTTTATCATATTTAATGAAAAATTTTGTTGATGAAGTATTTGTTATTTTGGGCCGCAAAAAAATCTATTTCGGGGCCGCATTTGTGCATCACTGGTGTATAGCAACCTATTAAATGTCATTTCAATTGAAAGAAAGGGAAGGATGACAGCCATTTAATTAATAAAAAAGTGAGTGTGTCAAGCTGACGCACGTCGTAAGTGAAACTTATTCGTATGTTATCGCGAGATTTTCATTTTCATATATATCAAGGTATATACATATATCTACATATATCCCCAGCAGTTAATTTCCCCTTAAACGCGGATTAGTGACAAATGTCATTATTTGTCCCTTGAAAAATATATGGAGTTTTGTTCACAAAATATTCTAAGTCCTAAAGCCTTAGAAAATTTTTGTTCAACTCTCGCATGTTCACTCTCTTTGACATTTGTTAGTGTAGTTTCGTTTGTTTAAGTCGCGAGTGCATGTTTTAATTACGTGTTTTAATTTTTATTTTAATGTGTGAAAAAGTGAAATATTTATATTTAATTAAATAATTTATAAGTTTTTATGTGTAAAGAAAAAAAAATAGAAAAATAAATGTATTTATATAAAAAAATATGAGTTTCCTTTCCCCTATTTCATTTCAAGCAAATAAAGCATTTCATTTTCAGGGCAGTGTGAACGAGAGAGAATTATTATATTTAATATACCCCTTTTAAATATGCCAGCCTATATATAACACCGATATGCACGCACACACCCAAACGGACCGGGGACATTTCTGTACTCATTTCCTATTTAAATGTCATCAGTGCGTGGAACTTATAGATTAACATTGTTCGGTGACCACTTGGTTTCCCTTTGTCACTGATTGAGGAGAAATTAACCGCTGGGTCCATATGATCATATATGTATATATATATATTTTGCCATATGAAAAGAAAAATATATATATGTATATATCCACACGAACATATACATATATATATATATCCATACGAAAATATATATATATATATATCCATATGATCATATACATATATATATATTAGGGTTGAAAATTTGGTAACCAGTACGCCCATTTTGGTAACGCTTTGGTTTTACTCTCATATTTTCAGAACCCCGGCTATAGAAGTTTCACTTCAATAACTTCATTTGGGCTAAAATTATATTTGATATGTAATGATTTTTGTATTCATAGTTAAATAATAATTACTATATAAACTAAAAATTTGTAGTTATTATCACTGGAAGCAAAAACTTTTGACTTAAACAACGGTTAATACTTAAAAAAAATTTGAAAATTATCCCAAAATTGTTTTATATTCTCAAAAATACAATTTTTTCAAAGTCTCACCTTGAAAGAATTATATTTTACATATAGGTTGCATAGTTTTTGTATAATATTCTTAGAAAACATTTCAATAGGTTTTACAATGAAATTTTATGGTTATGCATACATATATTTTGTTGCTTAAATTAAAATATATGGGTTAAATTTCATTTGAAAATTATTACAAAATTGTTTTATATTCTCAAAAATACAATCTTTTCAAAATCTCACCTTGAAAAGATTAAATTTTTACAAATAGGCTGCATAGTTTTGTATAATATTCTTGGAAAAAATTTATAACTAGCAACTGACCCAGCAAACGTTGTTTTGCTACACTTACTGTCAGTGTGTGAAGATGTGGTATATACGGGTGAAAGAGGCATGAAGTGCTGGGAACGATGATGAAATATAAAAAATATAGTCCAAGATAGTCCAAGTTATACTTTAAAGCATCTGGCAAGGCGTTTTTGTTGTTTTTTCGCACTTTTTTCACACTTGTAGGTGTCTAGCTGAATTTTTGGCCCATAGGAAGTCAAATAATTTATATTTAAACTAACTTAAGAATAAGTTCTAAGATTGGTTATAAAAAATAAATATAATTATTAAAATTTACTTGAAATTAATCTTGTTATGAGCTTCTTTTTTTAGTAGTTCCTTTTTCTTCTTAGTCTGAAAGTTCTTTCTTTTTTATTTCTTCAAAATTAATTCAACTCAAATTGTATTGCAAGCAACTTCATTCAAGTATAATATCAATGCTTTAACGAAATTCTTGTTAATATTTTAAAGATAATCTGAAAAGCGGTAAATGCAATTTATATAATTTTTCTATTTAATTAATTTCAACATTCAACTTTCTATAAAACAAAAATATTATGCCAAAAAAAAAAAATAATCTAAAGGTGCTATTACACCTTCATATAAATATGGAAGAAATGTCACATTTGATGTATCATACAAGTGTGATAGCCATATCTATGTATATGTTAAAATTTGTATAGTGTAATAGCTCTTCTGAAAAATTTTTGTCAGAATGATATATGTATCATATTTCAAATGTCACTACCTCTCATATTTATATGAAAGTATAATAGCACCTTAAGTAACACTCACCTGTCAAAGTGATAGAAGTTAGGTTATGTGTTAAACACTATATTTTAATTAAATTAAGGAAAAGTAATTTAAGTTTTCAATATTTATTTCGTGGTAAACCTTCTTCAGATCAAAACAAATTTTGTGGTAAATTTTCATTTAAATCTGTGCAGTAGCTTTTATGTCAATTGGCTTCAAACACAAAACGTTCGAGCTTTATATATATAGATAGGTTTTGTAACCTCTATGGAAATTCATATATTTTATATGAGAAATTTTCAAAACCTGCGTACGTTGAAGCAAATATACTATATATATATATATATATATATATATATATATATATATATATATATATATATATATATATATATATATATATATATATATATATATATATACATATATGTTAAATATATAAGTGATTGACTTTTGGGTCAATTTGGTTTTTTATTAACACCTTTGCTGTTGTTAGGGTTATACTTACAAACAGATTTAAGTTTCAACTCAAATTTTTTATTATTAATTAATTTATATAATCATCCTTCCCTTTCTTTTAATTGAGAAATGAAATAACATTTAATAGGTTGCTATACACAAATTAATGTTTACAAACTATCCCCGCTACAAGTTTGTGACATTTAAATGTTTGGCAACAAGTAACAGCCAGCACCAGCCGCGAGTATGTACACGGCCTTAGAAGCATAATTTGGTATAACTTCAAGGGTTGATTAACTCGGCAACAAAGCAGAGATGAAATGTTTTCTATTTGTGATAATGATACACCGTCTCTGGCAACAATAAAAACATGATACAATGAATTCATACGTGGACGTAATTTTGTACAGAATGGATCTCGTGAAAGTCGTGCAAAAACACCTGTAGCTGAAGAAAACATCACTACAATTCGAAAACAAATTGAAAAAGACAATCAAATTACTGTGTGTTTTATTCGTTCTTCTTTAGACATTGAAATTTCCCAAATTCAAGATACTTTGGGCAATCATTCGAATGTTAAAATGTGCACGTTGGATACCGCATGATTTAACACCGACCCAAAAAGACGTACGTGTGAAATGGTGTAAAACACAATTTTATCGAGGACTCTCAAATGATATTTGCCTAATTGTTACTTGTGATAAGAGTTGGATATATGCATTCGACCCAGAAAAGAAAGCACAATCCCATCAGTGGGTGTTTGAAAATGAAACAAATCCAAAGGAAGTGCAACGTGCATAAATAAGAAAATGGTAGCTTCATTTATTCGATTAATAGACAAGTGGATACTATTTCTCTAGAGGAGAAAAATACAGTTAATTGAGAATAGCATACCAAAAATTGTTTGCCAGTTGTCTTGAATAAAGAAAAACCATACTGTTGCATCATGATAATGCATTTTCACATTCTGCTGCTGCAACAAATGCATTTTTCATTGGGAAAAAGTAGAATTATTGGGTCATTCACCTTATAGTCCTAATCTAGCATCTTGCTAGGTGTTTTTGTTCCCGAATATAAAGGATAAGTTATGTGGAATATGATTCAGCACAGCAAAAGAAGCAGAATACAAAAAGCTCGTTTCAGAGTTACGCAGATTAGAAAAATTGTTTTAAGAAATGGTTTGAACGAATGGAATTTGTGTGCAATTAAATGGAAATACTTCGAAAAACAGAAAATAAAGAAACATTACAAATATTAATTTGTTTTTTGTTTTAGGCTAGTTTAGGTTTAGTACAGCCCTAGTATTTCAAAAAAAATTTTTCTGTGCCTGTTTTTAAAAATTACTTTTCGAAAAGACCTCCAAAAAAAACTGTGCTGTCAGTGCCTAGTAAGAAATTCCTCGCAAAAGCCAAATAGCAGAACTGATGAAAGATTATTCCTTATGAAAAATTTAAAAAAAAAAATAAGAACTCAAATTAATCAAAGTAAAACCCAAAAACATATATCGATGGTGAATTTATTAAGCACTGCATAGAAAGTGTGGAAGATATTAAAAGCCTTAATAAAAAAAGAGCTTTTGCTAAAATTAGTAAGCCTCCATTACTAATTATGGTTATGAATATAACATTACTGAAGAAATGACTTTTTTATTCCGTTAAAAGTTAATACTAAATAGAGATATTTATAGAAAGCAGTAAAAGATAAATTACAACGGTTTTCTTTATCTGTAGATAAATACTATATATTTAGTAGAACTCCAGTAAGGGTGTGTTTGTCCCATTATTAAGAGAAAGTGGAATTGTTCCTCCAAAATTTGTGCACAAAGATTTAAATATTGAGGTTGAGAAGTTCATTGGATTAAATCATCGCCAATTCCAGGGATGTCTTAAGCTTGATAATGGAAATGGTTAAATGGTTAAGGGTAGTTAGAATTTTTTAACTAATGTTTTTATATTTTCTTAGACTATAATATCTTTGAAGTATTCTCGAAAAATTTAATGTAAACCAAACAACAGTTTGTGAGATATTCAGCCATTATTACCCTAAACAAAGAAAAGTTTCCTTACAAAAAATCAATTTAACGAATCAATTGATTTAGTTCAGAATGTAGTTTAAATAGTTTCTACAATTTATTTTCTGGATTCGATTCATAGCTTTATACACCGATTACAGTATCCTAGAATCATGATATTAATTTCGATACAAAATTTATTTTGATCATTTTATAAACTAAACTATTTCCTTGATAATGCTTTTTAGATTCATTATTTGGTTCTAGAGCGGTCAGAAAAATCAATAACAAAACTGTTCTTACCTTTTTACTAATTTAGTAATAATTTTTCCTCTTTTTTTTGTTTTTGTTCTAGTATTAACCGATTTCAAAAGATATACACAAATTTTAAACATTCATTTTATTACCAAAAGAATTCTTACTGACACTACTAAAACAATTAATATAAATCGTTAGAAGCATAGAAATAATTTTATCTAGGAAAACGCCTACATTACATCACCATTAAAAGGATTAATCCCTCGGTTAATTTATTATTATCATAATTATTTTAAGAGTTGTATTCTAATTTCAATAAATATACTAACAGTTTGCAAACGAAAAATTGCAGAATACTTAGTCGAGAAAAGAAGTTTAATGTTTATGGTTATTTTGAACCTGCTTTACAGAAAACTATGTTGCCCACTAGAATAAACTTGAGTACATCATTTTTCAATTAGTTAAGTAACTTATGCTAGCTCAAGATTGAAAATATTTAATGGAAAAGGAGAAAATGTTGAGAAATAGAGAAAAACAGAAAAAGTTTTCTTTTATCCGTCTCTATAGTTTTGACATAATGATAAACTTAACACCCACATAAGCAAAACTAATGTGAAAATTGTTGCGTTTTCCAAAGATCATATAATTTAATTCTAAATTTATTTTGTTTCATTCTTTTTTCAAATGTTTGATTATCTTAAAAGGCAAATTGTTAATTATACTCTACAAAGTTTCGTTTATCATATTTATTGAAATAATCAGTAAATATTTATAAATATTTAAAAATTTCATCTTTTATGCTATTCTGATTTTATCATTTTCAGATACAAACACAAATTATAGAGCTTCTGGTTTTTGTCTTTGATATCACTGGTTGTGTTCCTTTCATTTTTAGGTAGCATCAATGATCACTAAAATATTCATTAGACAAATACAAAAAGTAAAACAAACAGAAAAAAGGACAAGAAAAACAAATAGAGGTCTAATTCAGAAGCCCAGATTTATTTAATATTAAAATTTCGTTTTTGTTCTTTTTGAGTGCAAAAAAATTCAAATCTTACTAAAAGAATTTCAATGAAATCCCTTTCGATAAAATTTAATTTAATCTTAGTAAAAATTAACTTTAGGTTAGGCGAAAATTCCAACTGCTTTATATCAGCGACTTATTCTGATTTATGTATAGTATACAATTTTATGATTTCTCTAGAATTAATATGAAAATATATCCTACCTAAAGAATTATTTTATATAGAACTATTTTATCCACAATTCATGAAATTTATATTTATATCTTTATACTAACTATGTACCTATATGCATTTACTTTTGAAAGATGTAATTTAATCTACTCATTAAAAACTTATTGGATGCATGCATCTAATGTATTTCAATTCTTGTTATGCTTTCAAATGTTACTTATCGTCTTATAGTATGTGACAGATTAATGACGTGTTAACACGCCTAGCTTACGACCTTTTACTCGCATATCGATTTTGATTAGATACCTGGTTATTTATTAGGTTAAACTATTTTATCCTCTTTATTAATGCTAACCTTTGTTTCATAACATAAGTTCTCTTTAGATGACTGCTTTTACAACTAAATTAGTATAACTTTTATGGTTAGATTACTTTTTTTTTTAATGTTGAATAACTCGTTATAGGTGATGGTTTTTTCAAGTATCTAAAAAACTAAAATCAAATTCATCATCAACAAACACACTAAACAAATATAAGTTAATTTATATGACCAAAGATGGTAAAGATTTGCATAAAAAATGATCTAATTTTTAAACGGCTCAAAAAGTAACGAAAAACATAGCTTTTAACGATTTCAAAGCATAACAAACTGGGTAATAATTTACTCTTATTTCGGCTACATTTTAGTATCCTAAGTCGCCCTATTTAAACACCTTCATATACGTTGAAATTTCACATACACTAAGAAAAAAACTAATAGGACCCGATAATAATCTAATTTCATTAATTTTAGCACTTTTTTAAAAGTTTTTTTAGGCTGTTTTAATCATATGCCCATTTTTAAATTTTTGCACGTTATTCTACAACTTTTTAAAAGCTTTATATTATTGCTAGACATAATTGTATCAACATTCACAAACTGCAAAATCTTTAATTATATTATGTTGAATAAATAGTGTTTTAACTTAAAATTCAAACTCAGTGTAGCAGCTGGTTTAACGGAAATAAACAGATACACAACAAAAAAGCATAAAGTAACCGTGCAAATGCACTCGCATTTTTTGTTGACCTCAAAAAAAAAAATATTTTGGGTGGCTGAATTCGAAGATGGCAACGTTTTCTAGGTGTTCCAAACAACGTATTTCTTGGGTCTTCTAGGGCAACTTAGAATAATTTATTTTATTGTAATAAATTCTCACCTCATTGAAAATATTCTAAAGGCAAAAAAATTATTTTGAATATAAAATATAATATTAAAGTTAGCAAAAGAATTTTTTCTGCACCAAACAAGGAAGCAAACTCGTAGTGATTTATTGAATATAATTACAAATCAAAAATATAATATTAAGTTGATATCACTTTAGCAACTTTTTTTGATGAGTTAGGCCTTGCTTTTATAATTCATTTGAGAAAATAAGTCGCTTGCATGTATTCAATCTAATTTGTAACAATTTGTGGTGTAGAAATAGGGTCAATAATTAACAGTATATAGTACAAAGATTTTCAAACAACCTTCATTAGAACATGAAGAAACGAAAGATTATTAAACTATAAAATTATACTTCTATTTCCTTGTACTGACTGAAATTTGTTCGTAAAATATTGTTCTTTCATCCTTTGAATGAATATACAGAAATGTAATTTTATACCCTAACTTAGTAGGCTGGTTTAGCACATACTTTATGATATAAGAAATAACCTAAATGCGATAAATTCCGTTGCAAACTCCATTAAAAATGGGAAGCAGTTTTGCGTACCTTCTAGCTTCAGAAATCATAAACCTTGTATATATATATATAGATATGTACATACATACAGTATGTTACAATACCGCTAAGTGTTACTGTAGCAATCAGCAAGAAATTGCTACCTTGAATTTGTATAAAACTACAAAAAGCATTTGCTGTTAACGAAAATTGGCATTTCTTTACTAGTATCATTGTATGTAGACTGCCATGTTATGATATTACTGTGTCCAATGAATGACAATACAAAAGATTGTTCAGAAATAATAAAAGCGAATAACACATGTGAGTTAGATTTCACTACTAAAAATTTCAAACTTTAATGCCAATTATTGTGGTATAATTTGTTAGCAAAAATGCCACATTGTAATTTTTCAGGGGTAAAATAAGTTGAACAAGCAACTTAAAATATTGATAAGAATACCAAATAACGAAGAAAAAATGAATATGTTTTCAAAATATAAAATATGTATACCACACGAAGTAAAATCAAATGAAATAGAGCTGTGAAAACTTGATATAGGTAAAATTTATTTCAGAAGTTATAACTATAGTTATATATATATATATAGCTGTTTTTGTAAAATATAAATGTTCCTTTCATTTGGATGTGCCATGAACGGCTTTTTTGAGCACATTTTGCACTCAAAATTAATGCATTTTTTGAGGTACTTTACACAACAATATAGGCTGAGTTCTGAAATGCATTGATACATTGCAGTATAATTTTCTAGATACTTTTTATATTGCATCAACAAAAAATTTGATACACTTATTGCGTTATTCATGTGCATCTAATACAATCGTAAAAGTTTTCGAACTCATGACATTGTATCATTCTTAAAAAAGCGATTTTTCAAAAAATGTTATTGTACCTATCTTTAAGATCTATGCCATTAACATATTTTAAGAAATAACTAGGTTAAGAATATTTCAATAGTAACCTAGTTAATTAGAAATATGGAAGTTGCATTATACGCAATTTCCACTCAAGTTTACAAATGTTTTATTGATAAAGCATTTATAAGCTACTTTTGTTTAAATCGTTTAGAAGAAGCATGTAACGTAGAAAATGAAATTTGGAAATCGCACTTATTGCAATTTCCAAGTTTTATCAAGTAATTTATTAATTATTTTAATTCCGGAAGAAATACTACCAGAATAAAAAGTATTTAAGTATTAATTTAGAGTTATTTATAGTTAGTTAGTCATTTAGTTAGTTAGAATGAGCTTATAAACAATTTTTTTAGTTAAACCAGCCGAAACAAGCCAAAACTTTGTTATTAAGCACGTTCAACTTTGATACTTAAAATCTATATTTAAGAAAATTTAATCTTAAAAAAAGGAATTTAAATTTGTAGTGTCTTTGTAGTGCTTGTAATAATAATAAAGAAATAAAATATATAAATAAATAAAAAAAGAATAATAACAGTTTTTTAACTTTAGTAAAGTTCAAATCCTTACCCTCTTAACTTAATTGCCAAACTCCAGGAAACTTTATATAACTACATCGGTAATGCGCATCTGAAAAATAAATCCACAACTTAAGGCTTTTTAACATGAGCATTACACTTAATCACTCAAGGTTTCGAAACTACTATAAAAAAAACTCTTGTTACAGCAATTTTTATAAATCATTCATACACAAGAACAATCTTCAAGTCCATGTATTGGCCCTTTTACTTTCATAAAGCTTAAGCATAAAACAAGCTGATAAAAAAATGATACATCTATTTTAAAATTCTGAACCATTAGCAATGTCTGGCGAGTTACGATAATTAACAAACAAAAGTTGTTAACATTAAGATAAAAATAAAAATTATGTTTTATAAATGTTTGATTTTTAAAGTCTGGCAAAGTCTTAACTTCGATCTAATAGTCTTCAGGCCAGTCAATCAATTTTTCATATCAAACACCCAAAACAATATATATAAAACTTTTGCGATTTTTATTGTATCAAATCATAGCATCAAATTCACGTGAAATAACTCTTAATAATTTTTTATTATTTTTGCTGTAAACTCACCAAAGGTTCACCAAAGTCAAACATACCATTTTAAGTACAAATTAGATGTCATTCTGGTATCCCTTTATCAACTGGTTTTATGTAATCAAAGGTTTTTTATTGATTAAGTTTGCCGCTATACCTTTCATCCATAGTTCGACTTTGATATTATCATGTGAACCATTTTCATAACGATGAAAGTATTTCCTACACGAATTTTGTTTTGTTTTTGTAAATAGTTTTTGATTACACCCTAATTCATATAAATATTTTCAAATGAACTCAATTTGTTATTTCTCTTTTATTTATTTTAATGGACAATATTAAAAGAAAAGTTAATTAATTATAAAACCTAATAGAATAATTTTTTGTAAATTAAGACGAGAAGAGTTTGTCTAATTTCATTTTAGATAACACAATAATAATATATTAAAGTTCTCATGAGTATTTTAAATAATAAAAATAAATTTTATCTGATTTAAAACAGGTTGAATAAGATTAAAACTGTTTTCAAGTCTAGTATACAAACCGCAAGTGTTTTATTCATGTAAACAAAAAAATAGAAACGCCTACCTTTTTTTCAAAAATAAAGGTAGTTTAATAACTACGTCTGAAATCTAGGTTAAATATTCTCTCACAAGCTTCTTCAGCAGCCACAAATAATATTTTACGAATAAATGTACACAATATTTTGGAGTAAAGTTTTCATATCCATCCAAATCTAACACCTTGTTCCCGCATTTCCTAACATTAAACTTTATTGTTTCTCACAAAAAAGCAAACAAACAAACAACCATAACATAAAAATACGCAACATAAAAATAAAAATAATAAAAGAAATAAATTTATATATATATATATAAAGTATCAATTTCATCTAAACTTCAAGTGCAGTTAACTGATCTTTCTGTGTCTAAACCTAAATTTCTAATGACATAACTAGACTCCAATGATACAACGCTTCTGTGATTATTAGAGAATCACCTGAAGGCTCGTAAATTGACTTAGACCCTATTTTGCTATTTTCGTAGTAAAATCATATAATCAAAAAATTTTTTTGTTTTGTTCTAGTGGTAAAATATCTGTTGATTATAATACACAGTTAAGAAGATTTAAAATTTTTACTTTTTGGAAAATTTTTCAGTATAAAAGAATAAATCACTGTTAAGGTTTTTCTGCTGATCATATGATTTGTGAGTATTTCATTTTGCGAATAGAATTAATTGGGATCAAAGTAATTAAGTAAAAATTAATTGTATTTAACCCACAACAAATGAAACCACAAAACTATATAGTTAGGCTTAAAGATATATTAATCAACCGATGCCTTATTTGCTTACTTTTCTTATTTCTTTTTACTATGACCATAGATAATGCTATTCATTCATCGGATAAATAAACAGTAGATCTTTTTGCGTCATTAAATCAATCAATCAATCAGTCATTATTTATATATATATATATGTATATATATATATATATGACTGACGCAAATCATTCATATTTTGTCACAGTTAGGTGATAAAACACCCAATGATTTCCGATATTATTTTGTTGGTTTTTATAAATAATTAAATAAATAGCATTTTGATTGAATCTTAGTCATAGCAATAATCACAGTTCAAATAGTTGTTATTAACTGAAATGGTTAAGAAAGGGGTAAATTGAGATTGAGTTAAAAGTTTTATGGGTATTCTTTTATAATAATAATAATGTTATATTCTTTTCTTGATATAGAAAAACAGCGTCTAAAGTTAGTTTCAAATCTGAACATTGAAAATAATAAAGTATGTAGTTATAAAAATTTCAGCTTAAAGTTACTGAAATTATTAAAATATCAATTCAAAAACCAGCCAAAAAATCAAAATACAAAACATTTTACCAAAATTATTAGCTGTTGGTTACCAGACTATCGTGGAATAGTAGATTAATTGAATTTACAATATTAAATTTTAGTTAATTTTGTATGTATTTTTCTCTTTTATTGGTTAAAAAGAATACATCTCTTAAAGAATCTGCAACCAAATTAATTTTAAATAAATTTAGAAATTTTTTTGGATTGAGTGCTAAATTTTAAAAATATAGTAATGAATTTACCCAAATAAATAAGCAGATTTGAACACTAAAACAAATTAACAAACATTTTATTTGTGCAATTAAAAATAACATATCACTAAATAGCTTAAGGTAAAAAATGAATGTGGTTTTTTGTTTAGAATATATGCAAGTGTCAAAATGTGTAAAAGGAATGGATCATTGGTGTCTTCGTCAGTTAAAATGTTAACTGATGATGCTACTTTTGGGAATTCGACAAGTAAATTTTATGTAATAAAGGAAATAAACAAGTTGCAATCGTAAATAAATTATACGTTTTACAAGAGTAAAATAAAGTTTATCAAATCAAATAAACTGAATTGAATTCATTCTTTCCATTAGATATGTACTTGGTCATGGTGATCCTGATAAATAAAGCTAATATGATCAAAAGGACTGATATTCCGATTTTTAATTGTGGAATTAAAAAACAATGTATGATGTGTTTGGAAGTAAAGGAAACACGATTATTATTTTCAAATTAATCATTAACCAAATCAAAAAAAATTTTTGGCTTTGATTTATACAGACGTTTGTATATTAATAAAAATTATTTCAGCAAGTGAAAGAAAATATAAACTTATATTATATTCAAATAAGTCAAAAAATATAAATTCAGATCGAATAGGAGAATATAATGGAAAAATAATGTCGTTTTTGAAATCACACAATATACAAATCACACTCAACTGAAAAATGGTGTAGCGGGATGAAAAAATTGTATGTTAAATAAAAAGGCCCAATGCACGTTGACTTTTGGAAAATTATTCAGTTATTTTTAGCAACAGCACTTTGTTGTGAAAGATTGCACCGCTCTTTAGCAGATGTATAAACTAAGCACATCCATACGCTGCTGCATTGAACGAACCGATTAGCATTGACTTTATAAAAGTTGAAACTGTTTTTCATCTAGAACATCGGGAGTGATTTAAATATTTAGTATAATAGGTAGTAACAAATACTAATTAAGTAAATAGTAATACTAAGTAGGATAGTTGATAGTGAAGTTAATTACATAAATAACATTAAGTTTTGCTGTGATGCGACCTGTTCACCGAGATTGAGGAAATGAACAATGTTGTTAGCTATGATGAAAATCCAGAATTATACAGGTGCTAAGATTCGAGAAATCCTAAATTGATAATAAGTCGTAGTGTGGGTTTTGCAAATGCTTGTACAACTGATATGCCATCTGTTGATGAAAGTGTAGAGATATGAGTTAAAAATAATAATGCTAAGGCATATAAGGAATGAACACTAAATTAAGTTGAAAAAGAATTAAGTGATTCTCCTTGTAATAGATTTAAATAATGAAGAAATATCCGTTAAAACCGTAAACCGTACAAACTGGTAAAAAAGCTTGACATTCACAAAGGATTAATAAGAGAGAACCTTGATAGAGGGAATAAATAAATTTAAAAGACGTGATATTACCACATTCTTTTCAAAAGCAATGTAAAACAAAATCAAATCTTTAAAAAATAATGGTAAAAGGTTGTAAAGCCATTGGCTGCAGAAGGCTCTTTGAAGTAAGGACAAATTTAAATGCCGAAAATAAAACATTTAAACCGTATTTCGTTGCACAACTTATAAAATTTGGAATTTATTATAATTAAATATTTGCACTAGTAGCACAAAAACAGCTTACTACTTCATCATAGGGATTGAAAGACAGCATTTTTGATTAATCAAGTAAAGAAAATCATTTTTTATGAATTCATTAAATTTTGTAAAATTTCTTCAAAATAATTTTGTAGATTTATTAGAAGAGCTGGTGATTCCAACAAGTCTCCGGTTACACGGTTTTCCGGTTCATTTTCGCCTCATTTCTTCAGTATCTTTACAAACACCTTTATAAATGGATAAGTGAAGGAAGACCTGTAGTTTGGCCTCAAAAATCTCCAGATCTAACCGCTTTGGACTTTTTTCTAGGGTAAAAATAAAGAAAATTCTTATTAAATTATAGGGAAAGGCTCACTTTAATCGATTTTCATTGCACTATAGAAAACAGGTAGGCCATTACAATGTACAAACTTTTTATTGGAATAAATTTGTAGTTTAAGAAAATAAAATAAAAAAAACAAATTATAAGGGTGCTTTTTTGAGAATAAAGCGAAAAACATCAAAAAATGCCCTAGATTTTTACGAACGGTCCTACTTAAAAATTTTTTTCTCCACCATTTGTTACTATTTTTGAGTTTTTTTTTTTTTAATAATAAAATAATATTATTAGCTGTAAAAATTTATTTTTTTTTTTACTTCTTGTCACTTAGATTCAAAAGTTAGAAGTGATCGAGTGCGTGGGGGTAAAAACGAAGCCTGAAAAATTCAAAAGGCTGTAACTCGAAAACGAAAAAAGTTAGACCCCCACTTTTTGTATTTTTTGTCGATGAAATTTTATCTACTTTCTTACCTCAACGGATTATCCATCATTTCTGGGACACCCTGTATATAAACCATAATCATAAGACTTTGTAAAAGAAGCCAATAAATTTCATTGATATCTTAAAAAACTTTACTTGAATTTTAATGCCGATACAAATAAAATTGCAGGTGTTGGTATTAACGCCACGGAAGCGGTTTTACATGAAATAATTATAAGAAGGCTTGGTTCTCTAATTAAGTTAAAATGTGTAAAACTCTTTCGTTATTCTAATGGGTTGCTTATAAAATAAACATATATTATGTATTAGCGTTCTTATAGAAAGGAAATTATAATAAAAGAATATCTAAAACTTATGACAGAAACCTCAAAAATATTGTTATAAAAAGTGAGAACGAATTTCCTTAAGTTCTACACGGTAGAAAACCTGGTTTAAATTATGTATTAATAACAACAAAAGAAAAGAAATAACAAAAAAACCAAATCCGAAGACAAGTCTGATATCACGTCTGGTCAGATCGAGGTTTTAAGTCAATGAAAGAAATTAATTATACTAACAATTACGAAAATTAGTTTTTCATTGCCAGATGAGAACATTGTACTTTAATTTTATTATTTTGCCAAATCTGAAAATTCATAATAAAGTTGCCACTTACCTTAACACCCTGTATTATGGGCTATAAGGGCTGTATTTATATACGCCATTCCAACAGTCTATATAGAAGATTCGGCACAAAAAAGGTCGTTCCGTGTATTCTTATAAGGTAAAGTCTGGAAAGGCTAACTATTAGGATTATTTTTTGTTTGTAAGTGTAAGTAAGATCAATCCTAAAGTATTTTTTTATCTTCCTTGACAGTTTCATACGTTTTTGAATTTTTGGTATTATTATCAATGCCAAATTTCCTCTTTTTGTATTTTTATATTCACAAAGATTTTCAGATTTTCATTTTTTGGATGAGTGAAATTAAAGTAAATAGTTCAATATTAAAGTGTACTGAATAAAAACTAATTTTGAATTGAATAGCATTCTATTTTTTTTCTTTTTCATAAAAAACATAAAAGAAAGTTGATCAAAATATTAAAAGAAAAGGACCGTAAAAACAATGCCTATTAACAAAATTTATAATAAAATGCCAAACACTAAAAGGTTGTGTTTCAGCAAGGCTTACAAATATTAAAATCATTAAACTATTCTAAAATTTACAAATTGGTGTTATAATATTTTCTTTTTGCACTATTATGAATGTCAAAATGTGATGTTTTTAACAAAAAGCAAATAACAACTTAAGTGAATGACTGTAAACATTGAGTGTAGAAATTGTATTGATGGCATTTATATCGCAAAAATTCATAATATCATTCTGAAGAAAAAATGACTCCATTAATTGCTAAATTTATCTAAAAGATAGACATAAATAAATAAGTATAATAATTTTATGAATAACTTTACAAACCTTTATTTTATTTGTAAAATTATATAGCTATGCATCAGCCCATATCACACATTTTTTGGTCTTATCCACAGATGCTAAAACGGAACTAAAGAGATGCCAACTAACTGCTGTAATGGAAGCACTGCGGAGAAAAAAACCACCAGACCTTAAGGTAGAAAAAAAGAAAAACAACTTCCACCAAAAACTAAAAAATATTGTGTAGCTTAAATATTTATTTGACTTTTTAAGAAAAAATTATTTTTAATCAAGCTTCAAAAACTAGAAAAAAAATCTGCTTGCAAGAATAAATGTAGATTTTAAACATTAATTGTGTGTTATATAGTGGCTGCACTCAATGTTTGTGTTTTCGAATATTCATAAGAAAACTGGCAGCATTAAATATTTTACTAGCTCAAAATAAATGTGGTTTGTTATTATTCTGAAAGGTGGCCGCAAATAAATATCATTTTCCAGCTTGTAAGAAATCCTTTTCAACCGAATAAAAAACTTAAGCCGAACAGCTGTTAATCAAGCAAATATTTATATTATCTTTTGTCGTTGTGGGTTAATTTCAAAATTTTTTAATTTCTTGGACCTTATCCTTATTATAAATTTCATGTGCAAATGTTTTTGGTTCTGATATTATTTCAGATAACTAATGAGCTACTTTTTTTTGAAAGTGGTATAAGTTCACTAACATTTAAGCTGTAAAAAAGACGACTTCCACGAACGAAAAAGTAAGAAATTTAATATAAATAAATTGAAAGACACAAAGCATACAGATATTAAGGTCTTATGCAGAAGTAGAACGTACAAACTTTTTGAAAAAGTTGACTTGGGCCACTTTGAAAAAATTAGCTCATGACAAGACTAAAAAGTATTGCTTATAGCTTCTTACATGCATTTTATCAATCAATAAAAAAACTTACGTGTGCTCTTTAAGTGTACTCTCAAGGTGACCATTGACATTCCAAATAAAAATAGAACCATCAACTGAGCCAGCAGCAATACGAGATGCATCCATATTAAAAGAAACCCTAGCCCAATCACATCCTACTTTGAAATTATCATTACTTCAAAGTCAAAAAAAAAGAAATAAATAAGTAAAATAAAGGAACAATTATAGTTATGTGAAAACAAATAAAAAGCTTACGTGAACGTTCCAATTATTTGATTCATGCGTAAATCTAATAACTTAATAGTGTCATCCCTAACACAGCTAATAAGATATTTGCAGTCTAAAAATAAAATAAAATGAAAAAATAAGCAAAAAAGAAAATCTTTTTTCTAAATTCTTTAAAAACCTTTAGATAAATCTAGAGATGTGATTTTTCCTTGAAGAACTATGTCATTTGATGAACAATCCGTCCTTGTGTCCCAAAATCTTATTTTTTTATCAAAATGCCCACTTATAATGGTTGAACCAGAACTATCAGTTGTTACAAGATCATTGCAACTAGAACCAGCAAATTTTGTTTCAATACAAGCTTTACTCCTAAGGTCCCAAATTTTTAATGTTCTATCATGACTGCCAGTCACAACCTTTAATGGTTCACCAAGAAATTTAGCAGCCATAACTTTCCCACTGTGTCCCGTTAGTGTGTGCTAAAAGAAAACAAGAAATAAAAAATTAAAAAAACAACTTAGATGATAGTAAATATAACTTTTGCTTCAGATACTTTGCTAGAAAGATATAAAAATTTACAAAACTCTTTTTTTTTCGCCGTTAAGCTAACGTAATAAAAGAAATTTTTGCAAAAATTTTTAATTTGTTGAATCTTTTAAACGGATTTTAACATCCACGCTAAAAAGGGGATTTAAATTTTAAATTTAATACAAAAATAAAATGATAATAACTCTTAACCAATTAGAGACTGCATTAATTAGAGAAAATTCAAGAAGCTAGGAAAATGGTTAGAATAGTGGATACGGTCAATGAATCTAATTATAGCGGAAATATGTTAAGAACACCTTTGCGGTTAATACTTCTTAAGCTAACCTAAAACAGAAAATAAATAGAATTTAAAGCATCTTAAACTTGTACAGATACTCATATAATTCACTTAGACACCCGGATTGCCGAAGGGAATAATAATTCAATTAAGACACCAAATTAGTTCTTAAAAGAATTCTTTTTCGAGGTAATTAAAAAATATTAGACAGGCACTTTGGGTTTACCAAGGCGAGTGATCAAGTTTTTTTTCTCTGCGAATGTTTCTCTTTCAATCTTAAAGTTATTGAAGAATTTTAACTTTCTTTTAAAAAAATATTTATTTTAGTAGCATATTAAAAATTAGATATTAATATGGTGGAATTTCAAAATACAATACTTAAAGTTTTTTTAGGTGGATTTTTACATTTTGACAATTGTAATAGACATATGACTGCAAAAATTTTGTGACGCTAAATTTTTTTGGAATTAAAAAAAAATTAAGCTGTTTTATAAAAAGATGTCCTTATGGCTCCAAGCTTTATCCCAGTTTTCACAAAGGCACTTCATAAGCACTTTTTCGTCTACAAAATGATCAACAAATTTCATTAGCATAACAATATTCTCAGTTATCAGTTACAACTTCATCCAGCGATAAGCGAAAATAATTTTCTGGATATCATGTGGTTTTAAAATGACTGCTTTATTTAAATGATCACAGATTTCAGTTTCAGTTTGTTTCGGTAGGTTCCTATTTTAATACTTAATACTGTCAATAGCCTTTATTAAGCGAATGAAGAAAATTACATGAAATTTTTATACGAGACATCCAAATAAAAATGAATTTTTTGTTGAAGTCATTGTCATTTTTTAGAGTATGATTTTAATCCGTTGCAAAAATTCTGGTACTTTATTCTATGAAAGATTCTACGCTTAAGTCAACAATAAAAAAAAATTAAAATAAATAATAAAAGAGAACAGGAAATGTTGCTAATGTAATTAGAAAAGACAGATAAGCGCGTCTAGAATATATCAGAAGTTCTTCCCAAACATATCAGTAAAATATTCACAGTCGTCTGTAAATTTTCCGTCAAATACCTGGCAGAGGTGGGAAGAAAAAATCTTATAGCTGTACACCTGAATGCACTTCTTTAAGCTTCAATTTGCAAGGGATTTGCATAATACTCTAACGTTCTGATGGTTTCTTTTATTTTTTGATTTTTTTGTTTTTTGATTTGCTCTATCTTTCACCTGCACTAAACAAAAAAAGATCATAGACGAGAGATACATAATTTAAAAGTTTCGTTACTTGCTAAGATTGTAGTTCATGACACTTGGCCAATTCTAATCCAAAACTAGAATTGCATGCAAAACTAATTCATATATGTTCATTATATAGACTTTAAAAGTTTTGCCGCTTTTTCATGGCGGTTAAATGATATAGCCTTCGGTCTTTATCACGCATTATATACAGCGGCACGAGTTTCAGTAAGAGGAATTATTATGGTACTATATGACCTTAAGGTTAAGGTTAAATTTAGACCTAAAGAATTATATTCAAGCTTTTAAAGTATCTAAGAAATGATTCAAAAAATATTTTCTCTTCGCCTTTCTTTTTAAATAATAAATTTAATGGATTTTTCCAATTTGTTTTCCTTTAAATTTTAAAAGGTTTAATTTTTAAATAAGGCTTAATTGTACTAGTTCAAATCAGATTCATCTTGAGCCAATTTAGCGTACACAATTTAAATATAATTTTATAATTATCTACTTTGGAATCCCAAAATAAGATTTCTCCCGTACGCCTGCATGTTTGAGGGTTTTTTTAAAGTTTAGAAAAAAAAACAAATAATAAAATAAAAGCAATATAGTCGAAAACTTGGTGATTTATTGAGCAAAACTTTGAAGATTTGAAAAAAATTGTTAAAACAACATTTTCTTAGAGATATGGAAGAGCAAATACTTTGAAATATTTAAAATATTATTGTTATTTATATAGTATTCTTCACAACATTCAAGAAAATTTTTGTACAAAATTATCAAGCAATAGGCCAGCGGCAAAGTATTTCCCAAACATAAACTAAATGCTACAGTCCACCCTTTTGTCAGTTTTAATGAATACTAAAACCAAGTCGTGGAATATTAAGGTGAAAAAACACCGACAATGCTGGAATTTTGTGGTTTACTCAATGAGGTGACTATACCTAAAGCATTAAAAAGCAAGAAAAACGGATATTGTTGATTGTAAAAAGTAGCTGATATGATATAGATTCATAGGAAACCCAATATTCAATATAAACCTTGTAAATATGAATAATAAGCGTAGTAAAAACTAGCAGTATCTGCAAAATATCGAGTTGACTGATAGTGAGTTCAATTTTTGATAACTCTATTTGATTTAGCTCAAAGTATTGACGTTACTTTACTTGAAGTAATACCAAAATATTATACTTGACGTTATTATACTTGAAGCACCACCAAAAATATTATATTTCATGAAGTCGAAATTGATGAATTTGAAAGTTTTTTTATGGATAAATTTAAGACATAAAAAGTAACCAAGTATTTCAAATATTAAGGTGTAAAATTTTTCATTACTTGTTAATATGGGCAGCAGCTCTTCAGTCTATTTTAAAGAGCTTTCATTTGAATAAGAATAAAACCAGAACACTTTCGAAACAAAAAAAAACAAAACAGAACGAAGCGAAAGATATATAAAAAATAATACAAATAACAAGAAATTCAAAAAAAAAAAAACATTTCACCAAAAAAAAACAATGTCAATAGCTTTCAAGCCGGCCAAGAACAGGATTAAGATTATACTTGCTGAAGGTGAAACCAAGAACTTTCAATTTTTTTTTTACTATAAATTTATTGCTTTTACTTATGTGACATTCCCGACTGAATAAGTGTCGTGGGAAAAAAATAATTTTGATCAGGAACAAAAGCTTTGCTTCGTCTAATGTGAATAGTATTTAATCTTTTTCAAATTGTTTATCATTATAAATTATTTTAAAAACTTCTTGTCCAGAGCACCAAAAAAATAATAATAAAATAAAATAATAATAGTTTTAATTATAATTCAGTGAAAACCGTTATATGCTAAAAAGCTGAGAATTTTTTTGTGGTAAAAGTTAAGCGCTTTGTTGTGCCAAAGAAGATCAATTGCTTTGTCAAAACAGGTTCAATGTCCCAAGTGTTGATTCTTAATAGGAGAAAACTATTCAAATTCTTAATGTTAATTTTATATTATGCTACGTTAAATAAATTTGTGTTGTCACTAAATTCATTGACCTTTGATTTATAGAAAATTGCATATGAAAACCAAAAAAAAAAAAAAAGACGAAACAAATTTCATATAAATCAATAATGATAGATAGTTCTATCTTCTTTTTGTAAAATTAGCGTAAGGAGTTTTTTATTTTTTTCATATTTTTGTTTTTTAAATCTAATTTTATAAAATTTTACCATTCAGGTTTTCTTGTTTGTTGATTACTTTTATGTTTCTAAAGAGAAGAAAAGTTGAGTGGATAATCGATTTAAATGGTTTAAAGTTATAACAAAAAGTTTTAATATTTATTTTGTAACAAATTGATTTCTTTTAAAAAAAATCTCTTTTAAGCCAAATGATTTTTAATTTACTTGGTAGATTTTATATTTATAGTTCGACTACAACATCATATTGATAAAAAATAAACAATAACTTGCTTGTCAAATGAATTTTTTACAAGAAAAAGCGAATAGCTATTGAGGTTTCTGAAAACTGATGTACCCGAGCCTTCGCTCTACACTTCTTAAGAAATCAAGTATCCTTAAATATCCTATAATTAAATATCTTTGCATCAAAAGTAGTATGGAAATGTTAAAAAAATCTTTTATGCTTAGCTGAAATATAACGGGTCCCTGGTAATTAAGAAATATAAAAAAAATTAATAGGAAAACCTTCTGAAGGATTGGATCATGCAAACTGCTTGTAGACGTAGCTCACCAGATATATTAATGTTTGAAATATAAACTTAATTGCTAAATCATAGTCGGAACCTGATTCTTTAGTTTAAGAATAATAAAGCAAAATTTTTGCAAGAGTGCCTCAAAGTTTTGAACTTTTTATCTGACCACATTTCAAGAAGTTTGCAAATGATTAGTTTATTATAATTTAAAATAATTCCAATAACGCTTGTGTGGATGAAGAAGTAAAGTTTTTCTAAAAACTTGAAAGATCTTTCTATTTTTAAATAAAACCTGTGCTTCAATAATCTTAATAAGGTTTCAACCGACAAAGTAGAACAAAGTTAATATTTACAGTCTCATCGCAACAATATCCTACTTGCTTTTTTTATTAATTATTGAAAATTTTATAGTCATGTTTTCCGAACGACTAACATACCTTTCAATACAAGGAATATAATTCCATATGCCATATCTGTACTTGGCCATTATAATTTGTCAAAAAGTTTGGCCATTTATATAACAAACCAGTATTTTTATAATTAAGTATTTCTAATATGCGTGCAGAGTAGTTTGTCGGATGTGTTTCGTCTGCAGTAGTATCTTAATGATCTTGATCAACAATTACCCACAAAGAAACATCTTTCAATTTTTTACTATTAATGTACATTTTCTCTCAGTATTATCAAAATATTTTTTGACTTTATTACAGAAGCATAGGTGTTTTGAAATATTTTTGTTGGTAAACAAAGTGTCGTTTCTGGTTTTTTTCCAAAAATGAGAACCTAAGGAAAGTGCATCAAAATATCTGCAATGCATACAGTTTAATACTAAAATCTGAATAATAATTCGTTAGACGTTTTTTTATGATTGAAGTAAAATTAACAAAATTATTTGATTGCTGGTGTAATTTCGTATAGGGCAGCCTAAAACCACAGGGATCCTAATGCAGGAAAAAAAAATAAAGAAAAGAATAAAAAAAGAAAAAATAACATACACTGACAGCAGGGAATATTCACTCAAATTCTTGAGTTATTGAATAACTACTTGCGTGTTTAGCTTGAACATTTTTATCACATTAGAAAAATTCTTCGTAATTGTATTATTCTTTTGTTAACAGAAGGGAAATACATTTTTTATTTATTTGAAAGTACAAACAAAAATTCAAATGAAAAGAAAAACATAATTAATAAATGATATGACCGTCATATTTCCTCAATTAACCATTTTTTTACCATTTAATAAAGAAAATTTAAAATTAAATACATTCTATTTATAATAATTTAATGACAAGGTTTTAGACTATGGAAATATTAGCCCTGTCAAGTGAATTTTTACTGCCTTTGTCAAGCTAATTGCAGCTGTCTGTTTTCACTGCAAATACTTTGATCATTATTATTGATTTTTATTTAATTTTCAAAATATTTGTATAAAAAAGGCTAAAGAATAAATTTTTTCTTGACAACTCAAGGAACGTTTATATTTTTCTGCAAATGTATGAAAAGCCTCGATTAAATACTTAAAGCATAAGTTCTTTGAATTTTCAGTCGAAACTTATTTTGATATTTTTTCAAAAATCTTTAAATATCATCCACGCTTAGTAAGCTCTAAATAAATAAAAGAGTACCGCTTATCTAGCATTGTTATATTTTCTTGGTAGGCAATAAATTGTGATTTTAAGCGTGAATCCATTTCTAATTGCTTTTAATATAAATGCAGTGGTGTGACAAATAATACATGTACTATGTTGTAAGCATACTTTGATTAAAATAAGAAAATTACAAGGATGGCATTTTTTTCGTGAAAAAATGACTGAATGAAAAATAGAGAAACTCGTAATGGATGATCCAAAATGAGAAAATACCAGAAATAATAGAGGCTTCCATTAGGTAAACAGGGGCCCCAAAAAGTTTCGCTACTAATTCTAGTATATTTGGCTGACAATAAATATCTATAAATACAAATTTAATCTAAGATAGAAGTGGTTGTATTAATTTAATGATCGCCAATCCTTGTGATTAAAATCAAACTATTTCTGGGTAAATATTAAAGATAATAATCAGCTTAAGGGACAAGTATCGATGATGCAAAGAGCGGAGATATTTTTTTTCCAGTCAGCAGAGTAAATCTTTATAATATTTGATTAAAAATTTAACACCTAAACAAAATTGTTAAAACTCAAATCAGTTAACTAGATATCAAAGTATATTGCACCCATTTATTAAATTAAACTGAAAATACAATATTACTTAATGATCTCTTTAAATTAACAAAAATTAAATATAATATACGTCAGAAGTGGTGAAGCAATATGTGACATTGGAGCACACAGTGATTTTTCCCTTATGATCCAATCTAGATCTAGCATTCTATCAAATTGTTTGAATGGTTTCTTAATTATAAAATAATATTTAACAAAATACAATAACACTTTTCAATAAATTTTCTTATTGCAGTTTTTTGAGTGCAAAATAGAATAGAAAATTACCATCTCTTTTACCTGCTACCACCAGAAAAATATGGTGATTTTTTACCAACAGAAATTCAGAAATGATCTCAGATCTTAGAGTTAATTTTTCATTTTAAGATGACCCTTAACTGATCAACTCAATTTGTCAAAATGTTTTGATCAAATTATTTTGACACATATTTCGCAGTATTAAAAATTTTCAAAGTTACTATTCATTAATAAAAATATTACTGAAAGGATAATCAACAAAAAACTATGTGCACTTTTAATTATAATTCCATATCGTAGTCCCAAACCACAAAAAAGTTAAGTTTCAGTCATTAAACTATTGTGAAGGCCCCCTTCCACCACCACCAAGCAAAATGTTTTCATAACATATTTTTTTCAGATAATAAAATTCAATTCTGTAGTTAAACATATATCGAAGCAAAAAATAAAATTTGGTAGAAAGATTTTGCGAAATCCCGGCCCTGGGGTCATCATGCAAAGAATTTTGAGCTTTTCTGCAACATGATCTAGAACTCGTCTGATTATAGAGCAAAACAAACAAAAAAAATACTTATACAAATTTCAAAAATTAAATTCAGCTGCAAAAAATGCTTGATTGACTAAAAGTTGAAATTTTAGTTTTCGAATACCAATATGTATTGTTTTTTTGTTTGTTTAATGTGAATGTGTTACCAAAATATATTGCAAATATTTAATTCTAGATACATCGAATCTATGAGATAATTATAGCAGTTGATATGGAAAATAAATGCAAAAACCGATCTAAGCTTAATATATAAACAAAAATCTAAAAAATAAATTAAACTTTAATAAAATATTTAATCCGAAAAAAAAACTTTCTTCTTCAATGATCTCTCAAAAATTCAGTTAGGTCAACCTATTATTCCCTTAAATAAAAATCGATATCTAATAACTGGAAATATTTAAAAATTTGGAAATGCCGTTTTTAAAAATGATTTAATTAAATTACATAAGTGAAAGCAAGATAGAATAAAATTTCTTTTATTTTATTATTAATAAAAGCCCAAACACAAAAGTCAATTAAGAACTTCTTTTACGTTTTTTGTTTTACATTTGGTTGTTTGTTTTGTATGGCATTATGCAGATTTAATGCAGATAGAATTGGATGAATCTTATGGCACATGGAATTGTGTCGAGAAATTTTTCTTAGTTTTTGTTTTTAGTGGCATCGAATATAGAAAATTATTAATTCATCAATCTGACCTGACTATGAAAATGATTTTATCACCTAATTAGAATCAGATACCTTTTGAGTTTTGCATTTTGTAGGCCATTGTTCTACTTGACTATATATCCATATTGAAGAAGATTTGACCTCACTTAAAGTTCTGCCAGTATATACAATAAAAGGAAAAAAAACAGCAGTTGTTTTAAATGTCTCATTGTTTTTGAGAAGAAAAATTTGTAACCTAATTTCTGCAATAGATTCAAAATTTTTCAGAATGTTCATTAAATATAAATAAAACTTTTGTTCAGAAATCAAATAAGTTAATAAAATTTTAAAATTACTTTTATTAACTTTTCTGAATGCTGTATGAAAGTGAAATTTATCGTCCACGTGAAACAGTTTAATCGTTTCCTAAGGTTAATGCCCGTCTGTAAAACAATAGGAAATTAAGTTTTTTATTTTCTAAACACCCTTTTATAGTGCTGTTTATTTTTTCTTCTTCTTCAGTAACCCAGGAGTTTAATCCCTTTTAAGGCTATTAAACAACTTTGTATATTTTAAGCTGAGCCAATTATACAAGTTTTTTCATAATTTTACACAAATAAATTTAATGCCAAAATTAAGCTTCTTACATTTTTCTATTTTTTACAAATTATATATTTTTGTAAAATTGTAAGCAACATTTTAAATACTTTCAGTGTAAACAAAACATAACGTCAAAACCTTTTCTTTTTATTTAAATTAATACTGATTAATGTTTCTAAGCTTTATTTTATATAATTTTAATAAATACGAGATATTAATTAATATAGAAAATAGCTATTAATACATAATCAGAAGTCAAATATGGGAAGCAATTAAGGACTAGTTACGAAAAGAAACTTGTTTGAAACTATGTCAATTCAATTAAAGAACTCTTCTAAGTATAGTCTTAAAATGAATCATCATGGAATTATTATTTAGGTTATACAAAATTGACACCTTCACAAAATTTTACCAAGAAAAAAAAGCTTCGGACAAAAACTATGTCCACATATGCAGAACTGAGTGTAAAGAAGCTTACCTCATAAAAAAACAATTTAACTCAAATAATGCAAATTAGTTTTATCAATGTTTGAATAGAACCAAAAAACCTTATATAAATATTCTGTTCATAGCTGGTTCATTGAAATAAAACAGAGCAAGCGATCTGCTAATCGCATAAAAATTTATTTATATGTATATAGAATATTTTTAATTCTTTTAAACTTCTTAAAGGCGTTTAAAAAGGAATGAGTGACCTCAATATTAAAAAAAATTGCTGAAATTTTGATAGTTTTGACATTAAGGTTTTGCTTTTAAGAAGTTTTAACAAATGTTATGTACACAATTTAAATATTATAATTATTGTCATCTTGAAAGAACCGTCCCCACTAACTGCTAGATTTCCCGTACTAAGCAAGAGTGTAAGTTTTTTTTAGGTTAGGTTTAAGTGATTAACACGATATCTTGAAATGTATAATGATCTTCTGGTACTTATAAAAAACAAATATTTTAATAATAAAAGATTTTATATAGTTTTATGAGTTATACCACATACAGACTAGAAATTCTAAATTATACGTGATATCATCAAATTTTTTTATATTTTGCAAAAATTTGTCATAGTAGTCATTTTAAGGTAAATATAAATATACTTTTAGCAAGGGCATGAATATTTGAGAGCTTTAAGATATAAAAAGACAACCTAAGGTTGCATGCAATCAAAAAGAGAAGTTTAATACAATTGTAAAAAAATTTCATTTATTTTAAGAAAAAAGCTCATAATAAATAAATAACTTATCTTTAAATCAAAACTGAAGTGA
This sequence comes from Acrocera orbiculus, assembly GCA_947359355.1. Lineage (NCBI taxonomy): Eukaryota > Metazoa > Arthropoda > Insecta > Diptera > Acroceridae > Acrocera > Acrocera orbiculus. The sequence continues at coordinate 43,783,346 of OX375756.1, read as the reverse complement.
TTAATAAAAGATTTACAAAAAAAAATTATCTGAGCTAAAATATAAAAAGCTCGTTTCAAAGAAAAGAAATTTCAAAAGAAATTGTAATTTACTAAGCAAATATATAAATTGAGATTAGGGACAAGAAAACGAATAGAAAATAGCTTAGACAAGTAAAAGCCCACAATTTTTAGTAAATATTAAAATAAGATGTTAGATATGATTGCAACAATAAAATATTTTATTAAGAAATGCTAAATAGAAATTCCGAAAATAAATTTGTTTTTAAAAACATTTTCGAAACTTGTGCGACATAATTTTATGTTTTTTTGTTTTGTATGGTACCTGAAAACAATATTCATATTTATTTGAATAATTTTGAAAATTTGTTACATTTAAAAAGTTCAATTAACTCTAAGACAATTATTAGGAAAAAGAAAATAAAAACGAAAATATAACATCAATTATGGTTAGAGAAGAATTTTTGGTTGGAATTTTTGGAAGATTGGATTCAGTACGCAGCAACGACAGTTACTAAAAATAGCATTATAATTCAAATGCTTGTTGGAAAGCAATCTGTTCAAAAATTAACATGAAAAAGAATGGAAATCAAAACACATTATAATCAAAAATTACTGCAATATGATAAAGAAGGTTTTAACATGTGAAATGATTTTCGCTTCAAGTAAAAATCAGCAGTTTTCAACTCAAATTACATTGGAGACAAATATTTTTAAAATCTTATAATGACTGATATAAAAAATTGGCTAGGTTGAATGATATACTACATTTTCGGAAGGAGAGTAAATATTTATAATTATAATTTTAAATTTAGGTCTAAACGTTTTTTTGATGGACCTATTGTCAGCCAGTGTATTTCTTTTTCACTCCACTAGCAATTGTTGCACAATTTTTCTCTTGAAAGCACAGGATCTTATAGTTCAATTTGTTCTTATACGTTTTAGCATTTTATCAGTGGAAAATTCGCTGCAAAAATTACAAGACTGCACTACATAGATGCATATGGGTCTCAGTTTATAAATGCATAAGTATTGCAGGCTTTCATTCCAGTCCTACAACTGCTTTGAAATCATGTTACATCATATATATGTATATATATATGACGTGAGTTAAATTATTAAATTTATCGCTGAAAATACTATAAAAAAACACAAAGTTCTTTGCTCACAAATAATAAATAATCTTTAAATATCAAAAGATATATTGCGAGTATATACTTTAACAAACAAAAGCATCAAATAAGTTCTGAAGACTTCCTCCCGGATAAAAAAGATCAGATTGCAGCGAAATATTTGTATAATAAAAGAAACTAAAAGATGAAAACAGCAGGTAAACACATTTAGGAAATAATTAGAGACTTTTTTACTGTTCAAAAGAGAATTCTTAATAAATCAATTTCCATATTTAGTTTGAATAAACCATTTATATTTATAATCAAAAAAAATATAATTATTTTTATTTATTTCTTGCAAAAAAAAACAAATTATCAATAAATTTCAATATGAATACATGAAAATTATTATATAATAAGTTCAACAAATCTTGAAATAATATAGCGCCAGATTAGATAATCAACGGGTGGTGTTAGAGAGCAGCAACCCAAGATAATTTCAATTTAAATTTGTCAGAAATTTTGTTTTGTGTTTTTTACTGAGCCCGCATCAAGCAAAAGAATTTTAGTGACCACTTTATCATTGGCCACACATATCTCTAGAAATATTATACATTTTGTTTTGTTAAGGCTATCTTTTGACGTAAAAATTACCTTAAAATTTTTTTAATATGTAGAATTTCCTTTGAAGCATTTATGTGAAAATTAATATGCTGGAATTTGATGTTTGTCAATCAAAAAATTTGTGGTCTTAATAATTATATTTGAGCTACTGACATCTCAATAAATTTGATTCAAAAGAAAAAATCACTTAATTGCTTTTCATTTAATTACAATAAAAAGTAAAAATGAGAAGATAAAGTAGAGTATTGGCTCATACTTAAAGGCAAAGTAATGATTTCTTTTGAAGAAATATTTATAAGTATTATTAGTTAAATTTTTGAGGTTAATAAATAATTGTAGAACTATGATTTTACTACATTTAAAGTTTTTAAAGCAGGTTAAACGGAAACATTTCATCAAATTATAAGTGGTGTGGCCTAAGAAGTTCCAGAACTAAACCTTAAATATTGCATGGAAAAAAAAGTTCAAATAATTTTTGTAAAATAGAAAAAATTACTGTTATGTTTGAACTCAATAAGTTGCAGTGATTTACTATTTGAGAAAAAACCCAATTTTTATAAGTTAAACATTGTTATTTGGGAGAAAAGACATCCTGTAGCTTGCTTTGTCCATAATAGCAGTTTTGCGACGATTCGGTGGACATAGTGGAAGTCATATAGACCCACATCTTGTTAGTAAAGAAGTTACTGAAGTAAACACCCCGCAATACCTTGGTGACTGATTGACGTTGTGTGGTAGATAAATGATAATACTACAATAAAAATGGAATATATTTCCCATTTGAAAAGGGTGCTGCATTGGCTCACCTACAAGCGCATTAATGAGTCAGAATGCTGTTATTTCAATAATAAATAAAAAATTAACAACAGAAACTGAAAACTAACACTAGAAAAAAACCATAAGAAACACTGTAGAATATATCTCATTCTCTCAAAGGCTGTAAATGCCCATCATTACATTGTAATTTGAAAAGCATGGTACTAAAGAAGTTTCTACTTCAAGAAATCGTTGAGTTGGAGTTTAATTTGGTTCTTTTAAAGAAACCTATAACAGTACTAGATATTGTCTTTACGTCCAATAATTAAGCAATATTTTAAATTAGCATATTAAAATAAAAAAAGTTATATAACTATAAATATTTATTGAAGTAAATATTTTGATTACCAAAGTTGCCAGCATTTCAGGCCATATTGAGATAATTTAATGTAAAATCCTTGGAAATGACAAATAATAATTAATTAACAGTTTCCTTAAATTGGTATTAATTAATAGAACTAAAATGGTAAGCACTATTTTATTCAAAACATTCATTCGATTTTTATCTGTTTGAAGACCTATTGACTGGTATAGATTTTTATGACAAAAACCAGAATTGATTAGCTTCTTTGTTTATAGGAGAATTCCTTTTATAGAATATATACATAAGCTATCTCGTCAATGACAAAGGCTCATAAAAAGTGATGGAAGAATATAGAGCACTAGGCTTGAATACTAAAAATCTTAAACATACGTTTTTGAACAGTTGTAACTTCAGAAGAAAGTAACATAAACTGAGGCTTTAAGAATGTACGTAACAAAATGTTCTTGTATTCAGGTTCGTGTCTTTGTTGTCATTTATATTAGGGTACGAAATCTTTTACCCCAAGTAATACCTTCAGCTCTTCATGAAGTTCTTTAAACCCCTAAATATTTTAGCAGTATACTTCTAATCTTAACACATACTAATGCAGGGGATTAAAGGTGAAGCAAGTAGGTGAAAACTGGATTCATGTAATTGAGCTTTTTTTCATCATCGCGAGATAGAAATGCATTGCAACATATAGATTAACCATCCATCACGTATGATCACGTTTAAAAAAGGGCACCAAATCCAAGAAATGGTGAAACACAGTAAAGCGTTTGCATAAAATATTTTTGTCTTAACCAAAGCATTAAAAAAAATCCATTCAATGTAATCCGATTAACTGCCTGACTGCTCATCCCGCGATATCCACGGGAATGTGTTTTTTTCCTTTATTGATGAGCGCATCCCGTTTATTCCCCATTTAAGCAAATTTTATACATTTTACTTTTTCATATTATGCAATAAATAGAAATTATCTGTAATTTAATTGAAATTTATTTTAAAAAGAATTATTTTGGTGGTAATATCTGAATCAGTTTTTCTGACAACTTTGTTCTCATGATAAAATCCATATAAGAAAAATATTTTCTTGAAAGAAAAAATGCATTTTACAATTCTGCAATATATATAGATTTGAAATATGCAATACAAAAAATATGCAATTTTTAAAGCTATTTCGGTCCAAAAATTGAGCAGTCAGAGGGTTAAATAGTCTTGTCGTCATTGACGATTATACACTGCATTACAAAACACGAAAGAAAATTTTGTATGCAGAAAAAAAAAACTTCCCCTATTTATTGTGTCTTTATTATCTAAATTATTATTATTATTATTATTTTTATTATTTTTTTTTGCCTTTTTAACATTTCCGTCTTATATTCTAATACACTGTATTGACAATGGAAAAGCAAATATTGAGATTTTTCCGACAACATCGATTCGACATCGTTTTGCGTAGAAAACCATCGAACTAACCACATTCAAATCATTCAAATGACTATCGTATGACTGTTTGGCGTATGACAATTCTGTCATTCAAATTGAGAATAATGTGCAGTGTTTTTGACCGAAGACCCAATAATAATCAAAATGTTAAATAATTATTAGTCCGAGGCCGCCTCAAAAACTCCTACAAAAACGCTAATTTGGATTCAGCCTTAATGTTAAAAACAGTTAATCGGTGTAAATTGTTTTTCATAATTGTTAATAATTGTAATTATGTATAGGATCTGTTTTTTATATTGCGCCCTACACTAGTATATGTGTAAGTCAGTGTATTCTTTTATTTGATGTCAACAAAAAAAAAGCAGTGGAAAATATCTCATCAAGCAGGTTAGTTGTCTTAAAAGACCCAAATGAACTCTTTGTAATCTGTAAGAAATTTTTGCTTTTTACTTCACTATAATCAATCATTATAATTTTTTTATACCAGAATTATAGTAAAGTTAAATTATTTCGAGCAACGCTGATTGATTTAGTTGCATTTTTATAGCAATGGAGAAAACAATTCGTGGCTAAACTACTCAAAAAAGTAAAATCTAACCAAAACTTTTAAGTTTTTAAAAGTTTAATAGCTATGCATGTCATTAATTAATGGCCCAAATTCTGGTAAGCTTCCTCTTGAACATCAACGTTGAAAATTTGTCTGGTATTAAATTTTAATCATTGAGTCTTTTTTTATAACTAAATTATTTGTATTCAAATTGCTTGCATCTTGTTGTACTCAATAAATATTAATTTTTGTCACTGATATTAAAACTGCAATTTTTTTTCCAGTAGCATACGAATGAGTCATCTTGAGAAGGTCATAATCATTACTATTAAGTCCCACATTTTTCCAATTATAAAAACCAAAAAATAGCGGTGTATATAATAATAATGAGGAATATGATTATTTGTCATAAAATCTTAGTTTACAAAGCATAAAACACAACTTAAACCAAAAAACAGAAAAAAAGAACTAGAAATTAACTCAAGATATGAAGAAAAGTCATGCCAAAGGTCAGACATATTTAACTCTTAAAAGAATTGCTAAAAGTAGTACGTGAAGCACTAAAAAGTTCCATACGAGTTAGGTGTCTCTTAGCTTCTAATTGTTAAGCATGAATGAAATAAATTTTCAGTTCAATAACCGAAGATTTTTTTGTTAAAAAATGTAAGATCACATTTTCTTTTTTTTGTTTAAATTTAGGTTTTATTTATTAAATTTTGGATATCAACATTAAAGATTAGAACTGAGTGGAAATATAAAACTCTAACAAGAAAAACAAATATTTCCTTAAAATTATTGATTAAATAATATCAAAAATTCGTGCAATCGTTTCTGATTTTACATTGATAAAAAGGTGTCACATTATATATAGTAAAAACTTTATTATCGGAAGCATTTTTTTAACTTAAATGTAGTCCAAGTTAGTTGAGTGGCTTAAGTTGTAAAATTTTAATAAAAATTTGTGTTCGACATTGTCAAATTGTAGCTAAATTAAAACATTTTTTTTTATGAACATTTTATTCTCATTTTTACCATTTTTAAAAAATATTTTACTACTTACTATGCAAGTAAATTGTCAAACTACACCAGGAAATCTAATTTTTTATTCTTTATTTCAAACTGTAATTTATAAGATTGATAATTTGGGCCATATATTGGCAGTTTCTAAATAATAATAAGCATAGTTTTTGTCACTTAAATTTCTGAAATTTGGATACGTGGATAACGGATTTGAAATTCCTGTGGATGAAAAATTTATGTAAACCATGCGTTGTCTTTAATTAAAAGCCGATAAGATTTTATTTAGCTGAGAATACACACATTATTTTAATAATGATACTTACTTAAAAAAGCTTCCCTAAAGTTAAGGTTTTTTTCTATTTCTTGTTGTAAACGCATTGATTTATAGGTTTGCTACAAAAAGACGACAAGGGAAATATATAATTAGGCAGACTAATATTTGTATTGTTTTTATTACAAGTTACAAGTCTAAATATTGCAATTAACAGCATAGAAACTCAAGAGCAACATTACTAAGAATTAGACAAATTTTATTTTTAAAAGTAAAAAAGACTTTTAACAAATGGAAAATTAAATTAATTTCGTTCACAAAATTTACCATTTATTTTAACTAGTTTTTCCAGAATTATTTTAGATCAGAGAAAGTAAGATTTTAGAGGATTTTAAATTTTCTTTTTATTTTTTTTAGAATAAAAAACCGGTAGTTTAACTCTATGAGTACGTATAATAAATTAAAGTAAGGTATTTTTTAAAATAGCAAATAACAATTTCAATTTTTACTAATAGCTAAATGTTGTACTTTTAGAAGTAAAATTCATCTAGTTCATAATAATGTTGCTCTTAAGTAACAAACAAAATTTCAATAACGCTTGACAAAACAAGTCAAAAACGATTCTTTTAAAAAGAAGGGCAAGGAATGCTGGAAAGCCAATTATTAGAGCCCATTTTAGCCAAACTTTCAGTCTGTTTTTTTTCAGGGATCGACACTAATCTTCTCAATATACAGCTAACAAGCACCAACGGCTCGTGCAATAGTTCCATACGATTTTAGAGGTGAAATTAGGACTTGCTAAGGGCTTTAGTGCGACTTTTTTATACCACAAAAAATACATTAACAGCACCATATTACTTCTAGTTATATTTTGGAAGTAAAGTATTCTACATTCATTCATCTCGTTTTTGTTAAACCTTTATTCACTTCGACTGCAAATTCCATTACTATTTCAATTTGCATTTTGGTTTCTATTGGTCGGTGTGAAAATATTGATTTGATTTGATTTGCATTTTGGTTTCTATTTGGTCGGTGTGAAAATATTGATAAGCCTTTAGGTAGAAAAATCTTATCAAATTATCGGGAAAAGCTGACTTCGCTAAATTTTTATTGCACTATGAAAAAGAGTTACGCTATTATATGTACCAATTTTTCATTGGAAAACATTTGAAGTTTACTAAAATAAAAAAAAGACTAACTTATATTGGCTTTTTTTTTAAGAAAAATGCAAAAAACGGAAAAAAATGCCCGGGATTTTTACCAGCGGTTCCATTTAAAAAGTTTTTTCTTCGCTATTTGTTATTATTTTTAAATTTTTGCTATTTTAATAATGAAACAATATTGCAAGCTTTAAAAAAATATTTTTTTCTTACTCATTATCGCATAGATTCAAAAGTTATAAGTGATAAAGTGCGTGGGGATAATAAGGACGCCTGCAAAATTCAAGAACCTGTAACTCGAAAACGAAAAAATTTAGACCCCCACTTTTTGTGTTTTTTGGCCATGAAATTTAATCTTCTTTCTATCCTAAGCATTTGATCATACGTTTTTGGGTCACCTTGTATAAGTATAAAAATTATTGTTTAAACAATATAAAAATTTATTTCCCCCTCCCAGAGGTTTCTGATTTTAAATAATATAGAAAAACAAAACTTTAAAAAAAAAAATCATCAAAATCGGAGCTGTTCCAGCGGACTTCCAAATTAAAAGCTTCATTGACTTCACTAAATGGTGTTGTTGATTGATACACGTAAGGTAGAGCAAAGCGCCTGAGCAGTTTTATCTAAAAGTGTTTGAAGCTTCATTTTTTCTCACGATTCTGTTATTATAATATGCTCGCTCGGTGGCAAACAGGCCATTTTTGCAACTCATCATTTATAAAGTATCTTTGCTCTTATTTTCACTGTGTTTAGATGTATGAATACCTTTAGGAATAGGAACAGAAATAGGCAACAACCCTATCACTATCAGGTCGATATTTCGTCAGCAGCAAGTAATTAAATAAAAGTTTTACATGGAAACAAATTGTCGACACGACAGTGTGCCGTTTTCGCAGTAGCTTCTACTGTTCTATGCAGATCATTCAGGAGGAAGTACTGCTGAATTCCATGATTTTGGGTAATCGAAAGCCACAAAGATGTTCTTCCCCCTCCAGCCACTCTGCAATACATTTTAAAAACTGGTCTCTTGTTTTTCTATATTTCTACCACTTTTTTGAAAAATAGTTTTACATAATATAAGCTTCTATTTAGTTTTATCAAACAGAAAATATAAATGTATTTTGCTTAAAATTTGTGATCCTAAATTAACTTAAATAAAATAGGCTACTGTTTTGTTTTGGTTAATTAAAAAAAATTTCTGTCCATTGAACTTTTATTTCAAAGCCAATCATATTTTAAAAGATTTTCATATATGATAGGCAAAGGAAATGAATATAATCCACTTTTATCATTAAAAAAATCTCAAACAAAGAAGAACAAAAAAACACAAGATAATCCATCATGTGGCGTTTGTATTTTATTTCCTTAAGTACAATTTGAATTCATTAAGGAATAGTTTAAATCTAGCCGTAATTCTTCTAAATATCCAGAAGCTGTTCTTAAATAACCTATAGAAATTAGCATAACTATTCAATATAACAACTAAATGTCATAAAAGCTAAAATATTACTTGAAACAATTTAATATTACTATCTTAATATAACGGATAATAATGAAATTCTAACCAAACCAAAGGCGTTGATTTTATGTTGAATTCAAATTAAAAGAAGAGTCTACACTAAGAATAGAACATTAATTCTGTTCTTTTTTTAGAATTATTTACATAAAAAAAATTTTTTCAATAGGTATAACGTTAAAAGTTGTAAATTTTGAATAAAATTACTTAAAGATGGACTAAAACTAGCAAGTTGTGAATGGAGACACCAGTTTTAATTTAGAATGCTATTTGGAAAGCATTTATTAAATTATTATATTAAAACAAATGAAAAAACAAGTAATTCCATTTTATCTACTATAAAATATCACAAGCACAGGCTGATTAAATATTTATCTCTTTAATTGATAAATTGGCCTTTACGTTCACATATAAAATAACATTTTTTGGAAAAATTCGATTCTACGCATTAATATCATGTCATCAGTTCGTGATCTCTTTCAAGTTTGATAAATTCATTCCAATACTTCTCTAACTTATTCTAACAAATAACCACTATTGCTCTAAAATATTATAAAAAATCAGATTTGAATGTTATACCTCTTTTTTCTTTTTAAGAAATTTTTATGATCCAGCGTTTAAATTGCTGGAATTCCATCAGGCTGTTAAAGTTACATTTGGGAATTCTGCATAAGTAAACTTAAAACTTATGAATGCATCGTATTAAATCTGAAATAAATACAATAGTAGCTAATTTTAGGAAGTTCAAAATTTTGGTATGTCACTTGATTAGAAGCTTTCAAAAATTGTAGACGAAAACTAGGTAATAGCTTTTTACTTCAGCTGATTGGACATCCTGTTGGATATTCTGTACAACTTAAATTTTATATACAAAATCGGGAAGGCTGGTATGGTGTAAGTGAAGAAGTATGAAAAATGACATAACTAAGTCTCATCATATTTAATAAATTTCTAACGAATTTTATTGAAAGTATAAGCTTTAAAGGATTTAAAGCACACCTTCAAAAAATTATATATATTTATATTTTTCAAATGTCAATCAATTGAATATTCTGCTTCATAGGTTTTTTAACATTTTTAGTTTACTCAACGACTGGATTCAATGACTTAGTTTTAACAAATTTTTTAGATTTAAAACATGAAAGCTTCACTTCTTGCTTAATCTAGTCATATTCTGATAGCCTTAGTTACACGCGCACTCAAGCCAGTGACACTTTTTTTTGGTTTTGTGAAACATGAAAGCTTGATAAATTAGTCTAATCACAAAAAGCAAAATATTTCTCTTCTACATGATAAATGACTCCAAATTTTGGAATGTGTCTACATGAGAATAATCTACCACAAAAATAAGGAACCCACCTTCAAAAGAAATTCGCATTAATAGCAAATGAAAATGAGGTTAAAGCACTTGACTGTACTTGTTGAGTCAGCTAAGCTCCCGTTATCGCAAATGAAATTTGATGTAGGACTATTTGATAAAATGAAAAGAAAGAATAGATCAGAATTTGCGAATATTAATATTTGATATACTTATAATAAGGTCAAAAAATCAATGAAAAGATTTTTAAGAATATCATTTAAGAAAAAGTTGTAATAAGTGCACAAAAATTCCAAATATAGGATTTATAGCCTATATTTTTCAAAAATAAACGAGTTTGAATTAAACAAAACTTAAAAAAAAAATTTTTTCATTCATCTACAATAAAAAGTACCAGTAATAATAGTAATGATAATAAACAAATCTAAATCACAAAAAAGACCAGAAAATTGGTAATGAGTTCATAATAATCGGCATAAAGTTGTCTATGATGACCTCTTGAAGATAGCGAGGCCACTACTTTCCAAACAGCATTTTGTAACTTTCTTGAGTCACACGATTTTGTCGCTCGCAAAAGATACGCGAACACCAACTTAAAAAGAGGCATAGTACAAATAGTATACAGTTTTATAGGAAGATGGCAGGCCTCTTACACCCACAAGTTTACTGATCTTAAGATCATGTTCTCAATTTCCTTTTAAGGCCCCAATATTTCAGTTACTTTTATGTATGCTCACTACTAAGAAGTTTAACCATTTCATAGGTGGAATAATATAACAGATTATTCAATAGACTTAAGATATCTCCTCATATGCTTAAAATACTTGAAATTCTAGCCAATATGTTTGAAAAATTCATTCAACCGGTTCAAGAGGGGAAATCTTAGTTCTCTTCTTAATAGCGATTGAGTTAAAGAGAAATCTTTATAAAGAGAGCAGGTAAATGCAAAGCTCACATGATAATTAATACTAGTAAAAATTGAAAAAAATGACGTTGCAATTTGTTTGTTAAAATTTTTTATCCAATGCACCAGAAACTTAATCTCAAATACTTGATATAAAAAGAATAAAACATCATCTGTATGGATTTTGAAAATGCATTTGATGATCACTTGGGAAGCATGAATGGAAGAAATTTTTTTTTGCTTTTTGTTGAGAATGGTGTCAAAAGTTTTGTGCGCACATAAAAATGTTGGCTACTTTTTAGAATGCAATTCGGGTAATGTGAACGTGAGCCTAGGTTAACCGTGTTACACTTTGAACTTGGTAATTTTACTTTGTAATGGACAAATATACCGGACAAACAAGCTAAGTTCGGCAAATCGTGACCGTGATTGGGGTATAACAACTTTCTTTTCGCTTTGCATTATTTTAATTTTTTTTTCTCATTTGGTATTTTGTTTTTTTAATTTTTGTTTTCATTCATATGACTGTTCCATTTTAACATAGGGGGTCATTTTCATTTCAGGTTTTTATAAAGCATTTTGAAACCATAAAATAGTGCTCAAATTTGCTGTTTACATTCAATTTACCAAATTTATATGTGTTTATATGGCAAATAGTTGGCGGCACTCTTAAAATGGTCAATTTAAAACAGTTAACTGATGAGAATCTTTGGAAAAAATAAAAAAAAAAAACAAAAAAAAAAATTAGGATATCATTAGTGTTTTAGCGACAATTTCTTTTTGTAGTTTTTTCTTCTCTGAATTATTTTAGAAGTGGGTTCAATTTTGTGCCATTCTTATGCAAATGGGCCCTTTTAGTAATTTAGCAGATAAAATCTGTTCCGATTGATGTGGTTTATCAGAAAGTTACTTAATACCCAATAAAATCAAAACTTTATGTTTTGTTAACAAGTTTTATGGAGAAAAGAAGTTTAAAGAATTTTATAATTTTCATATTTCGAAAAAAAAGTAAAATGTAGTTTATAAACAATACGAAAAAAACTTTTTGCTAGTAGCTGTTTTTATTGAATCTATTATTTTTGTTTTTTCTTTTGCTGAAATGTTATTATTAAATAAATAATTTATTAAATGATAATGAAAAAAAAAACCAATAAAGTGTCTCTGTGTTTCTAAGTTTCGCTACTTATTTTCACTTTCTCGAAAGTTTTTCATTTTTTATAAATTTGATTCTCATAAATTGGGTAAACTTTTCACGTCGCAGCCAGGAAGCATTAAGTTTAAGTGACTTTGACTTACTGGTTGTTAATCATCATTTGTGTTTTTTTTTAAATTAATTTTAAATGCCATTACATTTTTGCAATTTTAAGGAACTGATAATATGAAAAGAAACTTATAACTAGCTGAATGGTTTGAACTCCGAATAATTGACATGAAAATGCCTTCATGAAAATTTTATAGCTAAAAGTGAATCTAGAATTCATAAAGCGATTTGTTTTCGATAGTTCTCAAGGCTTTTATTAAAAAAGGATTTTCTAAAACTACTATAAACTTCAAATATGTATTCAGCGGAATATTACGATAGATTGATCCGAAATGAAAAATTTCAGTTATGTGGTCTTAAGATTATACCTTTTACTTAAACCAGAAAAAATGGCGGATGATTTTGAGTAACAATTTTGTTTTGTGGCTTTTATTGTTTTTTTTCGGTAGCATCTTATAAAAAATTTTGATTAGAGAAAGCGCCAGTATAAAAACGTTATAGAAAAAACACTTTTGATTTTTCACCCATTTTACAAATTAACTACCTAAAAGGGTTATAAATAATATATAATAATATATAATGAGTGAATAATGTTCTGCTTTATTGCATTATTGTTTCTATTTTTTTAATGATTGTGAAACCAATTTCAAACTTGAAATATTTACATAGCATGATAGGTAAAGGTTATTCTAAAACTTTTCACCTTTGAAAGAGTTCAAATCATTTTTGGGAAAAAAAAATATTGCTTATATTTTGAGTCCTTTCTTGTTAAAAAAAACTAAAACGTTGCTTAAAGTTTACTTAAATATTTTAAACGTACTATTGTAAGTTTTTACCACTCCTAATTTATAATTTCAAATAATAAAATAATAAATTTTCAGAGAATCCGGAACTAATGACTTGCAATCTAATAAAAAAGAGAAGTATGTTTAAAAAATTTTTAAAAATACTTTTTTACATAAAATTAATTTTTTCTCTATAAGCTTTCTTTTTGATAAGTTTTAAGTACGAAAAGTCTATAATCTGTATATATCTGCTTTAGATATTTATGCTGAGACAATGATTCGATAAAAATTTAGCAAATTGTAATTCCATCAGCTTTTTTGTCCAACTAGCGAAATTCCTCTTAGCTGTATGTCATTCAGTTATGTTAAAGTATGTTAAGGAAGATCGGTTACTTGATTAAAATTTTGAAAGAAAAATTAAAACTAGGTTGAAATTCTAAGAACAAAAAATTTAATTTAAACGTTAAATAAGAACTAATGAAATCTTGTCTTTTGTTTTTGTTTAAAAATTTTGTATCTTTAGATATTTTCGAAGTATGAGTTTGCAATTTTGATGATAAATTCAAATCATCTTTGTACTGAATATAAGCTTGTTACAAAATAATGTTGCAAATCCATTCACTTGTTTTGTACTTCTTGTGTATGTGAATATGTTTTTTTTTATTTTTTTTTTTTTAAATTTAACAACTATATTAACGGTAATTTACAAATCGAAATATCCTATATCATAATAGTAGTTAGCTCTTTTTAAAATTAACTAGAAAAATTTTATAGAAAAAGTTTTTTGTTGTTGTTAAAATGAAAACAAAGCTTAGCTTTTCTTCTATTAAAGCATTCTTCAAACTCAAGAATGATCTTTTTCATAAAGTGTTATCGAGAATTTTAGGATAAATTATAATTTATTATTAGGAAAACTTTGTTGTTAACTTTAAACTTTTCATTTTTTTAAAAGTTTTCCGACCACACAACAAGTGGTGAGTATCCCAATTAATTTTACACAATAACAGAACGCAGTGTTTCGTTAATAAAAAAAATAAAAGCAGACAAAAAAAACTGTCAGCTCAACAGAAGTGATCGTATCAAGAGCAGGTTTTGAATATGGCATATAAAGATTTGTAATTGCGTCAACTTCCCTATTTCCAAACAGTCTTGCTTTCGTTTCTCAAAAAGAGCTGCAAAGAAAAAAAGAGAAAAAAAAAGAAAAAAAGAAAAAAGAGCATTTGTTATTTTAAGAAACCCATACATACTACATTATGAAGTGACTAATTGTAAGATCCTTGCAAAAAAATTTTTTGCAACCTCTGACTGCATTCCAAAAATTCATTTTTGGACTTGTGGTAAAGCATTTTGTGTTTTAAGCCTTAATCCAACTTCATACTAATGAATAAGGATCGGTAGCTCTTTATACAATGTAAATAATTATCCATTTTGAATTGAAAAATTAAACGAGGTCATCCTAAGTTACTTTTTCTTCAGTTTAATAGATTAAGAAAAAATATTAAAGCTTCAAAATTTTTGTTTTTTTACCCTGTTTAGTTTTGACAATTTTTGCTAACTGTCTGGTCTAAATACAAAGTAAAATCCAGTAAGGAAAAGGATGCAAATAGCGAGAGAGGATGAATTCAGTACAAAAAAAATCGACTCGAGTAAGGACTTCAAAACTCCAAGCGAGAGCCAAAAAGCGACATCAAATTAAAACTGCTGTTTTAGAAAAAACATTTGTAAAAATATCCTTTCAATTGATCAAGGATTCACTTCTGTAGATTAGTTTAGAATAATCTGGAAACAAAAAGAAAAATACAAAAAACAAGCAACATTTCATCATACCGAAAACTTAAAAAAATTCCGTACTGGTTTAGAAAATCAAAAAATAAAAGGCAATGATATACTACCAAAACTGAAATATCAAATGAGGTTTATCAAATTACTAAAAGTGAATTTCTTTTAACTGCCAAATAAATGATAAAACCACATGTAACCACAAACAAAACTTAATAAATTTTTTATTTCGAAAGTGAAAAGAGTTTTTTTTTATAGTTTTTTTAAACAAAATAACAAACCGCAAAGTGAAATAAGATGATTTTAGATCCTAAGCAAATATTCTAAAATTAACTTCAAAATAAAAATTTTACATAAAAAACAGCTGGTTTTATTTGGTTTTATAAAATAAAAATTCCACTTTTCTATGAACATTTTTTAGGGTATATAACGGATACTCTCTTTGTTATGTTTCTTTATTTATTTATAAGAAAATAAATATGAAAATCATTTTTATCTCTAAATAAATAAATAAATTGTTTGCATTTTGCAGATTATATGTAACTTGTAAAAAAAATAAATATCTTAGCCCTAAGTAAATTTTTTTCATATATTTATCTAGGGATAAAATACGGAAATCTAAAGGTCTAAAGTAAAACTTTAATTAAAAATTTAGCTTCTGAGTTTATCAAAATATTTTTATATCGTTGTTATATTAAGTGATTCCTTAGCAAGGCTACCTTGACATATCTTTGTTTCCACGAAGGTTGCACTAGATGTTAATTTATAAATATTTAGTTTTATATTTATTTAAATTTTTGTATTAAATAAAAAAGATATTGTCTACACAACCATTTTTGGAAACCGAGAACTTCTGAATAAATTACATGTTTTTTTCTTTATTCAAGAAAAATGATACAAATTCCACATCAATACAATTATTTGCTTTTCTTTAATAAATCTGTCTTCGATTGGACAAAATTAGCGTTGAGAAATTGTCTATTTAATATTTAATCGTTATACCTGAATTGCAGTTCGAAACGATTAAAAAACGAATTTAGACTAGCATTTTCTAATACTTAGGGTTAAAAGTTTTTCTATAAAATTTGTTATGGAGAAACCGTTCTGACCTCTGATTTAAACATTGAACCAGTAAAGACAAATTGAGCTTCAAAATAAAATAACATTAAATTGACAAAAAAATCCTAAAAACACTGATTCGAATTATTCAAAGCAAACTACAAAAAATAACTATGAAAAATACCATAAAAATCACTTCATTTCAGTTATTGAATAAGTTTCATGAGAAATTACCTTTTTTCATTTCTCTTATTAGCATAATAAAAAATCTATTCAGAGCTGAAATAAAAACTGTAAAAAAGCAATTAAAACGAAAAGGAAAAACAAAAAAAAAACAGAAAGAATACTTTTTTGCAAAAACAATCAACTTACATTAATCAAACAATCAAATAAATGCTAAATGTAGTAGTTGTCTAATTAAAAGTTACTAAATAGAATAGAACAGTTCTAATGTTGCGCACACACCAAAGTAACTTTTTTAACTTTGCCAACTGGAACGAACAAATTCCAAAAAAACTGAATTCTTTAACAAGCAAAAATAATGTGTAATTAAAGGGTACTATCTTCTTTTTTAAAGAAAAAATCTTTAGCATGAAAATTTCAGCCAAACTTTGACAACTGAGTTTGCTTTGTAAAAATTCGAAGAAGCAGTAAACCAGGAATAATATAAAATTCTATATGATTCCTTTAGCCAATCATTTTGTTGTTGTTGCGTTTTTTTCTGCAAATTTTTTTTGCCTCAAGATACGAAACAAAAAGAAAATACAAACTATTTTTAACAGAAAGAAATTTTTCATTGCATTTGAAGTTAAAAATTTAGAAAACGGACGGTAAAATGAGACAGGTGTACCCCCTATAAAAATGCATACGATCAAATTGAGAGTAAAATCTCACAAATTCTCTATTGGTAAATGTGTGATTATAATTCAATATTCTTCTCAGCTTTTCTCTTCTTTTGGCTTTCTTTATATTTTTTAAATGTAAGTTTACACATACATTATGTATGTAATGTAATGGTAATGAACTTAAAAGTTTAAAGAAGAATACATGATTAATTCTCCTTGTGGGCCCCCGTTTAAAAACTTCAACATTGGGGACTCAGAATTGATGATGGCAACGATGATGATGATGATGGCTATACCAAAACGAATATGATGATTGAATATAGAATGAAGAAGGAGAATACAAAAGAAGATATAGAATTAGGGAAGAAGCCTTCAAACTTATATAACAACTCATTACCTTGGAGTATACTTTAGTTCCACGGCGACCTTACCATGGTCAAGTTCGTTTGGTACAAGTAGAAGCAGCAGCAGTTAAGAATAAAAAATTTAATTGTATTTTTTTTTACTTTTTGATCTTCATAAAACTTATTCTAAGTAGTTTATTTAAAATAGAACGTATCTCCCTCAAAAAATAATTGTTTGGTAGGGATTTTCTTCCTTTTAAAAAGTGTTTGAAAATTTTTATTTAAAAATAATAACTGCGGTTTTATTTTCTCAACTATTTTGTTTTTCAAAGAGTGATTTATTAAAGGATTCAGTGTTTAAATTAGGCAGCAGCTCGACGAAACTTTGAAAAAAAAATTTTCTTTGGATAACAGGTACAAAATATGTGGATTTCTTAAATTTGATAAATTTTATTACAACAAAAGTATGTGTAAAAAATTTTTCTTTTGAAACTCAAAAATTTCTAAAGTGCAAAAAATAAAAATCCGTACTTTTATTCTATTAAACAGAAAAAAAACACAATTCCACATATTATTTTAACTTAACTTCAAACTTCAAGAGGAACAATTTTTCCTCTTTATTTATGAAAGTGAAATTTAAAAAATATAACTCAAAAAGCTAGAAATAAATAAAGAAAAAAGCAAATAGCAGCATAATAAAAGCGCAAAAAATTAAAAGAAAAAAGTAAGTGCATAAAAATTTTTTTGTTTTTTACATTTTTATTTTACTAAAAGCAAAATATATGAAAACTTAAAAATAAAAAAAATTAATTGTGCGTAAATATATATAAAAAGTAGTAGGCAATAATAATTGCTTGGCAGCTCGAGAATTTTTATTTTACTTAGAATTCTACTGACATCTACTTTAAATTTGAAAATAAAGAAAAAAACCAAAAATATGTAACATATGCAATGCATGAACTTGTTGTGCGGTTAAGTACAAGTGCGTTCGTATTAGAATATTTCAAAAATTTTCCGTTTAAGATTTTATTCTAAATTAATATTTTGAGGTCATTAAGTACACATTATAAGCATGAACGTAATTTTAAACGTAAATTTGAACGAAAGATTTAAGGAAGTAACCTGTTTTTATTACGTGTGCATATTTTTCAGGTATTTTTCCTTCAAATAACAATAATCAATTACAGTCCTTTTAATTGTCTAAGCTTTTAAGAGAAGCATTCATTGGTTTTTTTATATTTAAAAATGTGGAAATAAAATTTTTGGCTTCTTTGAGTGTTTTAAAAATTGCTGGTTCTCAGTTTACCTGAATTGGTTGTTATTTTTCTTAATTTAGTCGAATATTTGCTATGGCACAAAACTTACCAAATTTAAACAGTGTTTGTTTTGTTTTTTGCTTAGCGTATTTCGGAATTTTAACTTCAATCAGTAAAATTGTATATAAAATGCTAAACAATTTTTAAAAAATTTGGACTTAAGAAATTGTATTAAAAATTTTTATAAAAATGTAGTAATAGCATTATAAAATTCTACAGAATATTTTAAAGACAAATAATTTCCCACTTTGTTAGAAGAATCTGTGATAATGTGTTTGCTAGCTTGTCGTAGATCATTACTAAGTAAACAGCGAAAATTTTGAGTGTCTTGGATTTATGAAAGTTCTACACAAAATTTTTTTAAAAACAAACGGCAACTCTTACTTTTTTTTGAAAAATACTCAATTTTTATAAATTTTTACTAATATTTTGCATTTTTGTAGTTAGAAAGTTGATTTAAAGCTTTTCAAGGAAAATTTAACGAATTATTTTACAACTACTACAAATAAGGAATAATTTTGAATAGTTTTTGGACGTGTGTAAAATAAAGCTTTTCCATGTTTTGTTGAACTTAGTGCTTAGGTCATTCTAAATATACTGTTTTAACACCTAAACGTTATTTCCAACCTTTTTTAAGCATTCAAAAACAAAAATTATTAAACTTATCAAAACATTTGAAAAGTGTTTTTTTATTTAAGGGGGTCTTCTGGTTTAGACGCTCGAATTTTGGGTGCTTTTTCGAAACCCACAAAAAAGAACCAATAAATATTTTTAACTAAATTTTTGTTATTAATGTGTTGAAAATATAAAAAGTCAATATTATTGAAAAAAAAATCACAATTGAAAATACTACAGGCCATCAAAGTTGGGGCTCTCGCAAAAACGGCGTGCACGATTCCAGCCCTCCCAGTAATCTGTAGAAAACAATCTTTCTTAATTCTTCAAGAACAGGAATGTAGCTATGGCACTACGAAGAGTTTTTCTAAAAAAAGTTTTTTTTGCACAAAATGAGAGCAGTTTGAAAAAAAATTTACGTCTTTTTCCTATTTTTTTCACCAATATTGTCATTGGAGGCTAATTTAGGCAATTTTTCAAAAGTAGAATTTTTTCGTAAAGATTTTTTGAAGAAATTAATTTTTAATAGATTTCTTCTTATTTCATAATTTCTTAAATCGGTCGTATTAGAAAAATAAACTTCAAAACAGATTTTGCTTATTCAAAGCGTTAAAATTAAAAAATTCTTTGATTGAAAACAATTTTTAATTACTGTTACCCCGTAAAATTCATTATGGAAACGTGATAAACTTACTTAATATTATTTTTAAATATATTTTTTATAGTTACTTAAACTTTATTCAATGGTTACAATTATTTTCGGGGAATTCAAAATAAAAATTCGCCCTAATTTCATACTAAACTTTTGAAAAGAAATAGACAAGAGCAGATCAAAATTGAAGGTATAAATTATTATTTCTTGAACAAAAAAGAAAACATTTCAAGATGTAAACATCTAAAGGACTTTCTATTACAATTTTTTATATTTATTGGAAGTAGCAGTTTTGCTTATTATACTTTTCCAAGGTTTTGCCTAACACAATTATTACATAAGACTATTCAAGTCTTAGCTTTAGTAGTCTACTATTCGACTGACTAATTCAATGTATCTTTTGAAAGATCGCAATGGCAGCGATTAACCGTAATATTATTTCATTTCTTGAATATTGAATTTAAAAGCTTAAAAAAAAAATTTCAAATATAGTTTAATATATTAACTTAATATTTTAAAGGAAAAATTTTGTACTTTATTTTATTTACGCAAATTATGCTTTTTAACATTTTAAGTCTTATTAAAAGGATTCACCAAAAGTTCTAAAAATGGAAAATTTTCTTTCTAAGAAGAATTTTTTTTTCAATTAACATGAAGTTAAAAAAATTTTCAGCTTAAGTAGCTCAATTTTTTATAATTTCTTGTTGCTTTATTATATTCCAAAGGAAAAATTTTATTAAAAACCAAAAACTTAAAAATCTTTCCTTTTAATTCTTTTTGAAGTCTTTTTAATTTCTTTAGAAATAATACACTGAAAAAACGGAACTGACATTGATAATAAGCAAAGCAGATAAACAAAGTCAATTGAGTTGAAATTTAAAAAAAAACACCAAAAATCTTCTTTCCTTTTCTTCAGCAATAAGATAAAATTTGTGTGCTTTTCTTTTCTTTTAAATACAAACAAGCGCTGCACACAATTCCTAACACATCCCTTCACATATTTTTTGTTATTTATTAATAGCAAACAAAAAAAGTTTTTAAAATGCTGGGTCAGCTTGTTTTTCTTTCATTTTTGATAATTCTTCAAGAACATTTTAATTAATTCTTTAAGTCTCACTTGTTCTTGACTATGAAAATGCCAAAAGTACGTTAAATAACCCAAACAACTTATCTAGGCGACTCATTAAAGTCCATCTGGATCTTATGATTCTTTTCATTTAAAATTTTGGTTTTTTTTTTATAAAAGCCGTGAATTACTATGCTCATAAAAAGAGCTAAAAATCTGGAGCGGTGTGTCTTTATGAGAAAAAAAAAATGAAAAAAGAAAAAGAATAAAAAACAAGCAACACAGCAACAAAATTAAAATAAAATAGCTTTGAAGGTTTATTGCATGGTCATTATCAGTTCATAACTATTTTGGAAAATAACTTTCAAGGGTTACCTTGTGACAAATTGAATACGGTTTATTTATCAGTTTTAAGCTACGTTAATTAAATCTAGATAAAGTTAATATGTAATTAAGATATAGAATAACAGACAACAGAAAGATGAGAGTGTTATGTTTAAATGATTCAACACAAAAATTTTAATTCTAAATATTCGTTCTTATTCTCTTCATTGAACTAAGAAAATGAATAATTATAGATTTTGCTTGGTGTTTTTGCGGCTATTCCACAGACTTGTAAAAAAAATCAAAATAAATGTATACTTTTTTCAAAGATTTTGGAAATTTTTTTTGATTTTCTTAAAGGTTTAGTTAATTTACAATCGATTGAGAATGCATTTAAGAAAAGCTCTAATTTTTTGTGATATCTTATTCTATTACATTACAATACCTTAAAGAATTCGAAAAATTGATTCATCGATAATTTACTTAAGCATTCCGTTTTCGTATGCTGTTTCCTTCATACCCATATCTATTACGGGATCCCTATATAGAAGCACACCTGCTCTACACTGTACTTTTTATATATCAAATGTTGAAATATGACTTTGCCAAATATAAATACGAAGAAAAAAGAACAAAAATAATGATAAGAAACTAATTTGTACTAGGCAAACAATAGAATATTTTTCATGGGTAATGATAACCTATAGATAAAATTCAGACGGTCTTATCAAAATATTTGTTAAAAAAAACTTACCAAATGTCGACTTCAATCAAAAAAACTTCACTTTACAAAAATAAATATCAATAGATAAACTAATGTGCATACTTCTACTTACATTAGAATGAAATTCATTTATAAACAATTTTTTAAAGGATGCTTAAGCTGAAATAACCCCAAATGCCTGCTTAAGTCAGTTTTCAATTTAAGATTTTATTGCAATGATACAACATTTTTATGCATGTAATGATGTTTTTTCCTACATTTGTATTTTGAGCACTTAAAAAAGAAAACAATTGCAAGTTTTTAAATGGTTTAGACATTTTAAATGACTTTTTCAAAGTAAACTATTTGTGTCTTTGTAGTTAAAATCTATCCTTTCAGTTTAATTGGTGCTGGAGTGCTTTGAATAAGATATGACAACATCATTTGTATATATTTCATTGCAAACTAATAAAATTAAAAAAGGAAAATTTTTAAGCCATAGTATTCAATACCTAATACCAATTCTTAACAGGCGTTATGTACAACGTTGTAGTCCTCCATACAAAAAAATCGGTTCTTAACAGGCAAAGTCTGTAGTGACGCCAAAAGAAACATGGCGTCTAAATCTGAAAACATATGATCTGAAATGTCAATTCAGATGTCGCAGATTGTTAAATTTTTGAAAAGTGTTTTAACTAAAAAAACTAAAGAAAAGTTAAGAGTTTTTAATTTTATTCATGTAAATTGTTTTATAAAGTTAAATAATGAATATTAGTGAAATAAACCGAGCTAGAGATACACAAAACAGGAGGATCCAATAAGAAAAAATTCACAATAGATGTCAATTTTCTGTGACTACAAGGTTTAAAAGGCTGTAGTTACTACACGATTCCAACCAGTTATGTACACAGTTCGCCATACAAAAGTGGCTTTCTGTGTAGTTAGAAAGTGTGTAGTTCCGCCTGTTAAGAAAGGGTATAAAATAACAAAAACACAATAAAAATCCATATGCCCATAAAGTAAAAAAAATATAGTGTATGTAGGTTATTAAAATAAAAATATAGATATTAAGCTCATAATACAAAACTATATTCGATTTTTTAAAATCCGAAAATGACTCATAATAATAATTAAGAAAATGTTTAAAAAACTATTGAGAAACTATAAAAATACTATTTTATACCAGAAGGACAAATAATGCTTTATACAAAAACAAAAGTGTGGGATGTCGAAAAATTATAGTGCCTAAATAACTATCAATTGCAGTTAATACAAATTGTAAATTTTTACTCAGCTATTTATGGAAATAAATTATTAATTATTACATTTCATTCAGGAATTAGAAATTATTATAAATTATATGTTACATAACTTCAAAGGAGTTTACTATTTTCTAATTAGAATTTCAATAGTTAATCCCAAAGTAAGAGAGAATTACGTCACAAGATTTTGCGGTATGTTTAAGGATCATTATTTTGTGCCAACTTTTACCATTTATAAAATTTTATTTTCTGATCAAATTTGGAACTTTTTTTTTGTACTTACTTATAGTTTTTGTCATATTCAAATAAGAAAACGCAATGATGGCTACCTATTATCAAATACAAAAAAGATATAAAAAACATATCATGTCATTCGTACCGTTGGTAATTTCAATAGTTCTAGCACAAAGAATTTACTAACGTTGAAAAGGCCCCCTGCCTATTCTATTCAAACAAAATGTTCTTAAGACGAAACCAAAAAAAAAGTAACAACATGAAGAGTTTTTTTCTTCTTCGTAATATTCTGCATCCGAAGAAGGTGAAAGGTAGTGAATATCATTTATTCCCATCAAATTAAAAATGTTTAAATACATGTGAGTCATTTGATGAAAGCTACCAAGGTCAAATGCCTCAGCAAATTGACTAGTCCAGGTAACGGTTTCATATTTAAGAACAAAAACAAAAAACAAAAAAACACTTTGCGCCACCTACGGACCATTTAAAGCCCACATAAGCAAGTAGCATCTATGATTGGATTATTTATAGAACAAAATTTCTGAAAAAATATTAATGAAAAAAAATTATAAACAAAAAGTAAATAAATTTTGGTGTGTACTGAGAACTATACTAATGTTTTAGAAGAGTAAAGCAGCACCAAAAAAATAAAAATAGAACAAGAAGAAAAATTTTGCCTTATCTTATTCGAATTATAGAACAGTTCCGATCCAGTTTTGTGCGCTTCTTCTTTTTTTCTTGTGTCTGTCCATTGCCTTTTTTATTTCATTTGCTCTTTTTTATATGTTCAGGGGCTAACGTAAACCGTAAACATAAAAAAAATAAATGCAACTGCTAGGTAACCATGAATGAAATGAGCCAGTAGGTGGTGCTTACATTAACATACAAAAGTAATTACATAAATTTTAATGATGGATAACGTTGCTGATTAAGTAGAAGTTGTACGCTTTGATTATCTTCTTTTTTGTTTTACCTGAGTTTTCAAAAAGATGCGTTCCAGTAATTATTCAAATTAAAGAAAAAACTATTGTTACATATATATATATTCAAAAATTTTTAAAGGTATTCTTTAAAAGATAAATAAGCGTCAGAAGAATATAAAAAAGCTTATAACAAAGGATATAATCATTTTCTGAAATTGGGTGGAGTTTGAATTAACCGTAATGCAAAAAAATAAGTTTTAAACAGTAAAATTTGCAATTGAGTTCATATTGTACTTACAGTCAACACATGAAAAAAGTGTCACTCACCTGGAAAGAAAAAAAAAGATTTTAAAAATATTGCAAAATTTGAGCATCTTAATACTTTGGAGATTTTTTTTAAATTTGTCAAGTTGTGCACCAAAGCTATTGGTCTAAAATTAAGAACTTGAAAGACTAATAACCACAATATTGTTTTAGAAAATGGCATGCTTTAATAGCACTTGAGATCTTATTGGGCCTTTTATTTTTTAAGAATTAAAAAAATTGTGTATTATTTCTTAATAAACAGAAACAGCTCAAGAAGGTTGGAAGAATCTACTAAAGCTAGAATTAAGGATAGGAAGAATTAATGAGCTTAAGGATATTTGGATGAGGATGCTATTTGTGTATAGGATGATTTTTAAGCTATGATGAGAGGCTGCACTTTTGTCGATTTGTATTTAATTTTAATGTGTTATATTTGGAATGAATTCAATAAATACTTTGAGTTTTCAAAATATATTATATTCATTAAATGTTCAAATTTGCTGGTTTCTCTGTGTCTACAAGTCATTATTTTTGATTTTGAGCTATCTAATTTCATCTCTAGTTCAACTTTCTTTAATTCAACTATTAATAACTTAATTTTTTTTTAGTTTACAAAGATGTGAAACTCAATTGTAGATGTACGATATTCTCAACTAAAAAAATATCAAATTAAATTTTTTTCTTTTAACAATTGCATCTCTGAATCTTTGGCTATACGATTTTATTTATAATTAGATTTGAAAAGCAATTTTAATTCCTTTCTTGCAGTGATGACTTTAGTTTTCGCATCACTCAATATAAGTACAAAAAAAAAAAAAAAATAAATAAATAATGATTTATGTCTCTTAGCATTTTTTGGAATTTGTTAATTCTTATATTAAAGGAGTGAGAAAGTAGAGTTAACACTACTTATATATAGTTACCAAACAGTTAATATAGCAAGATATAAATTTCTATTTTGAATTATGTTATGTTGCCGAAAATGCAACATAACTTTACTTTAAAAAGAAAGTTCCTGTTAATTTGTGTTTGAAAGAATATTCTTGAACGTGGTTACTTTCCCAGTCAATTAAAGAAATTTTCAAATTTGGCTATATATTAATTTAGTTTTAACTGATTAATTGATAAGATAATAATAAAAGAAAAGTAATAAAATAAGTGACGCTAATGCAATAAATCAACCGGTATTTTATTTTCATCTTGTTTGTAGTTAATGATTATTCTCTTAACATTAAGATAATATCATTTGGATTTAAGACAAGCTTGTTATGTTCACACATAATAAAATTGTTGGAAAGCTCTTTTTATTCTCTTAAAATGATTTAACCTATATACAGCTTTACTAAGAAGAAAAGCCTACCAGTTCATCTATTTCACTTTGAAAGGACAAAAACATATTTGAGTTGACATATTGAGGTTTTTAAGTTCAAAAAAAAGTAAAAATTTATATAAAAACATTCCTAAAGGTATACTATGATTTGAAATTCTTCATTAATTTGAGTTAAATGTTTTTCAATTTCAATTAATTATTTCCGGAAAATCTAAAGTTAAACTTAACAAAAAAGCCTTCTTTTATTATTTATTTATACCCCTAAGGCAAGGCGTTTTCGTAGATAACTACGCATAAGTTTTCAAAAAGGTTATAATAATATTTTTAGTCGATTTCATTATTTTACAGTTCTTCAACCAAAATTTTTAAGAAAAACAATAAAATTTTTACAATATTCAATAAGTATACACGAATAAATAAATGATTTACAAAGTGTATACGTAAATCGTTTGAAACCCATTTTCAATTCCTTTAGTGTGGATTCATTGTTCTAAAGGTTTTTACATAGCCATTAAATTTGAAAAACCAAGGCTTGAAAGATTTATTTTTCTATACATAAATCACTTTTATTCAATTCTAAAGAGAAAAATAACTAAAAAATAAAAAACAAAATAAATAACAACTGGAAAATGAATTTTCTTGCATATCAACTAAAATTGAACTTCATTTCAAAGTTTTTTGATCTCAGTTAAAATAGCAGTAAACAGAAATATTTCCAGAAAAAAAAACAAGAATATTTCGAATAAATAATTGAAGAAGTAGAAAAATCATAAAACCCTAATTGAAAAAGTTTATTTTATGTTAAAATCTATTTCTTTTTTTATGTTTTTTAATTTATTTTTTACAACTAAGGTGTCCGCCACTTTAATTTGCTACTTTAATTCAAGGTCTTAGCTTTAGTAAATCAAATCAATTCGATCTCTTGGTGGTCATAAAAATCATTTTGTAAATTTCAGCTGAATATCGCATGGCTTGAAGACAAAAATCAAATTTTTAAGCATGCTAGGGATATAATTTTAGTAACATTTTTTGAAGTCTGAATTAATCAAAACAGCGTAATTAACAAAAAAAATTCTTTTTGTAGCCCTCTTATTTGATATAATTAGAATATCCTTCTGTTATTTTTATAGACCTAGTTGAAAAAAAGAAAACCATAAGGTATGCTCTTCATTTATCACATATTAAATAATGCTTTGAAGACCACAAAGTAAGGTATTTTCAAGATATGTTTCTCTGATATGGCATAATGATGATGAACCTGATAATTCCTATAACCTTAGGACGGGAAGTAGATTCTCGGTATGATAAACTTAAAGAAAAAATCAAAGTCAGAAACGATAATCATGTAAATACATTGGCTTTTATTATTTCTGTTGAAACTTTTGATGAATTGATCTAGAGTTTCCCTTGTATTGCCTGCAAAATTATTTCTAAAGTTTTTTATTTGCTGTTCTAACGAAATAAATTTCGGATTTTGCATATTGAAAACTTGATCAAAGCAAAATATTTAAAATTTCTTCGAATGTTGTTAGGCAACATTTAATACACATCAATTCAATTTCAATAGTTTACTTCCGGTAAAGAGAAGTCGTACCAGGCCAAACCACCTGAATATGACTGAAGATTTGATACACAATTTTTGACTGATTGTCAAAACTATACAATACCAAAAATAAGGGAAGTGATCATGCTATACCAGAACAATTCAATTTCTTCAAACGTAACAGGTGATGTCATTATTGATTTCGCCACCAATAGGTGTAGATCATAATTTCACATGAAATCCTTTTTATATCTAGCTTTTTCGTTAAGTTGCAAAAATTTTGACGAATTTAAGCTTAAATTGAAAAAGTTATTTTGAAATTCACATTGAAAATCTGATTAGACTCATTGAACTATACCTATTTTTTGACCTGAGCTTAAATTTTTATTTTGGCTTTCTTTATGAAAACAGAGGATTTAGAAAAATTTTAAAATTTACTATCAAATTGTTTATAATAAAATAACAATCGTTTAAAGATAAATGCTTCAACATTCTTATAAGTTATGAAAGTTCCCAAAAATTTATTTTAATAGAAATATTATATCATAGGCTTAAGGTCTTTAATATTTTGATAAAGAAATATTTTCTATTATATTTCTTTTATTTATTGATCTTCAAACAAATTTACTTCTGTCTCATTTAATTTGGAAAAACCTTTTGGATATGTACTAAAAATATAAAGACTAATGGTTACTATTATAACGGATCATCTTTTGTTAGATTTGTACACCTGTTAGAATCCAATTTTAGTTTTTTGTTACACAGAAATTAATATATACAGTGTTGCTGCTATTCTTCTTCAAATAAAATTGTAGGAGGTTAATATGTGTTTATTTAGTTAGCTGATGATATTTAAAACTTTTTTTTCCTTAATGTTTAAGAATGATATCAGAACTGTAAACACATTTTTTTTTTTGAGTGTTTCTTTTTTAACCTCAAATAATTTTAGTGGAAGCTTTTAAATACTCACAATTAGTTGCAATGCTATTTCAGAATATTTCAATTTAAATCTTTTAAAGTGACAATATTGCTGCCTCAACAAATTAAAAATAATAATTTAGAATTGCTCTTGTTTAAGGAAAGCAAGATTTTAGTTTGTTAAAGAGCGCGATATACTAATATAAACATTTACTACAATCCGGATTTTTTCACAGAATTATATGACACCAATTATTTATTTTCCCTCCGATCTCTTTAACGGGTACACACAGGCCTAGTACTTTTTTAAACAAATTTCATCGTTTCAGAAGTAAATTTTTCTTTTCAAAATACTAGTAAAAAAAATGTTGCGGTACGGACAATTGCAACTCAAAATATCTGCATGCGGCCTTAAGTTACACACTTTTGTTTACTTCCAAGTTATGCTGCAAGCATACAAAAAATATTTCTCGCTTCAATATATTCTTTTCAAAACAATTCACAAATTGCGAGTAAAAACAGAGTGCTTCCGCTCTTTATTACCAAACCAGATTTAAGGATAAATGAATTAAGCTCAGTACTTTTTAATCTGCAGCTAATTGTCGTTGATTTTTCTACTAAATAGATGTATTATAGTCATCGTTTCAAAAGGCCTTTTGAGTGAAAGTCTCGCATAATATGTTCTGAATTCCTTTAATATTAAGTAAAAATTTTTAAAAGATAGCGAATAAAACTTTTTTAAACTTAAAATTATGACTTAAAGTCTTCAATTAAACCAATAAAAACATTAAAAATGAAAGGAAAATTACTACTTACGACTATTATTAACAAACGGTAAACATAATTTTTTTAATTTTGAAATTTTACTTTCAACAAAGCCGACAACTATCAGTTGCTGCAAATGAAGGAAAAATGTGTAAATTATTATAGTCTATAGCCATAAGAAGTTATGTTTTTGAGCTAAATAGCTTTTTGACACGTGCATAAGAAAATTTTTCAAAAATATAAATTTAAGTGTTGACTACAAGGGTCATAATATAGCTGAAGAGCTAAATGTTAACTGCAATAACGCCTAACATAAAATAGTGTGACCACACCATAAATTCAGTATCTAATTTTTATTGTGCAAAAAACCATAATTTCCCGTATATTCGGTACGGTTTAGAATTCGTTCTCGAGCAGCATGCTTCAGTTTATGTTATTTTATTTCAGTTTTTTGTTTTTAATTTGTTTGTCTTTTTTTTTAAATTTTTTTAGCTATAGTCTGTGGTAAATTCAATAAATGTTTTTGTTTTTCTTTGATTGTTATTTCTAAATAAAAATTCTATACAAGTTAATATCGGAAAGTCTAATCCAAGAAGGAATAGCACATTTCTTTGGATACAGATAAAATTCCACCTCAGCGTATAATTTATATTTTGTTATAATTTTCTACCGACTATTGGAAAAACATTGTATGAATATAACGAGAATCGTTTTTGTTATGCACATTAATGTCTCTCCATCCATTTTTCAAAGTAATCATCTCGGCATGCGTAAAAAATTTTGAAAAATCAAAAACACAGAGGAGATGTCTTAGTAGTTAGGGCATAATAGTGCGCCAACAAATATTGTTTAACTTCAAAAGAAAATGGTTAAACCGAATTATTACGAGTTAAGTGAACCCCTATTTCAGAATAAAACATGCGTATAAAAAACAAAACTCTCTTTTTTGTAAGCTTTCGATTTTAGTAGAGGCTCTAATTTATTTACGGTTGAAATTTTTTCTTCTCTGTATAACTCAATAACCAGATTTTGGGGTAAAGAAAATTTCATAAAATTAAGTTAAGTTTTTTTCTTCACCAAAATTAAACATTAAAGCTGTAACTAAAATTACTTTACAAAATATTTATTTCATCCTTTGTTAATTTAATACTTTTTTTTAATTAAATTGTTTTCTTTTTTTGTTTAAATGGTTAATTTTCTAGTATAGAAAAAAAATTATACAAATGATGACAAGAAAATATGTTATGCATAGTGACAGACCTTAGTAATTCATTTCATGTTTTATATAAAACTCTGTAATTGAGAATCCAGAAAAAAACCAAGTTTGTTTTTTAATCGTTCGAAATACTTGTATTGATTTAATGGGAAAGCTAATACAACGAAGATAAAATAAGCATAATACAACAAGAGGAACGTCCAAAAACAACCAAGGAAAAAGATAAGAGGACGAACTATATTCTGACAGTAATTTGTAGTTTCGGATAAACAACTCAAAGGCGCTTCCATTAAATTGAGACATTTAAGGAAAGAATATTAAAAGCGGTCACGGCTACCTTCGCGCTATGCTATAGTAAGGATTGATGGGTGGAGGTCTGATTGATGTTTGTATTTATATTTTTAATTTTGTGTTTTTGTTTTTCTTTTTAGATAATTCATTGCCGACACAATATACAAAGGTGTGGGAGGTTTTATTAAAGACCAATTTCAGTAAATTATGCTTCCTCTTAAATATTCTCCTCCAAGGCAAATAGATTTATATTCTTTTGACAATAAAATTCTAAGTTGATTTTCTTCCTAGTTTCCTACACAGTTTGATTAAAAAATTAAAAACTATCAAATTTCAGAAACACTGAATTTCTTAAATTGGAATGTTTTTTGGAACATCTTATCAAAAGTTGATAACGAAAACAATTAAAAATTCAAAAAGAAAAAGTTTCCTTCATGTTTTACAGTCACTGTTTACGATAACTGGTATTTAACTCTTCATACCCAAGGATACAACTATTAATTTACAATCTAAATTAAAAACAAAACAAATAATTCACACAATGAGCTAATGACTCGGATTACTTCTTTCCATCACTTATGCTATGCTAGATTAAGCAAATCATTTTTGATATTAAAAATTTAATTTTAAATCTTATTTGCGGAAATTTCAAAAAAGTTAATTTTACCATTCCAAATGAGTTAAATAAAACAAATATAAATTTCAACTGCTATATTTACTAATACTTAAGAAATAAATTAATTTCAACACATTTTTGCATGAGAATACAAAAATTAAATGAGATATACTTATATAAAGTTTTTCCTCCCCTATGACAAAAACTCCGATTTTATTTTATTTTTATCTTCACGGAATCATGAAACCATATTTTTGAAAAAAAACAACCCCTTTTTGAATGAAATTAGGTTTAGTTCCTTGATTTTTGAGCATGTCGACTTTTACTAGAAGGAAATTATTACCATTTTGATCTATGTAAGGTTATTTTTTTATCACTTTTACTTTTTTATACGCATATTTTCAGTTTTCGCATTCAGACGAGTTAAGACTCTAATGCTCATGAAAATAGAAATTGTAAGCAGGTTTGAATTTCTTTCTAATTTTTTTCACAAAATTTAGCCAAATTTTGGATAATAATTCTTGTAAAAATATAATAAAAACGAGTAAAATTAAAAAAACTAAACAAAAACACGCTGGTATAACATAGTCAAATATCTATTAATTTATTTTCCCTAAAATATTCCATAAAGTTTATCCTTCGGATAGCATGCTACAGGAATAAAGAAAATAAAACAAAATTTTATAACCCTGATCAAGAATTAAAATATCAATTGAATTCCATTTTAACAGTAGTATCGAAAACACAACCATTTTTTCAGAAACCAGAAGCACAAATGAAGGGAAAATAGAATAAAATTTGAAAAAGCAATTGATTCTGCGTGCCAATGTTACTTAACTTAAAATCACTTAACCATGATCTTCGAACGGCTTTTGTTAGCTATATTCAACTTTCCCATAAAATATGGTAAATATTGTTTATATAAATTTTCTGGGTAACAATTTATCTATATTCTATTTTCGCTTTGACCTCATCGGTTAACGTGTTTTTTTGAAAAATTATTTTAACGTTTCTTGTCCTAGTTTTTTGCAATTTCACCCAAAAAACGATAAAAATTTAAACATTGTCTATATTATACAAATTCCAAAACTTTTATAGCAGTGTTAAATGTATCGTCTTGAGTTTTTCTTTTCCTTTTCTTTAAGAATATATATTTATTATATATATATATATATTTATACTCATAGTAATATTTGTTCTATTCATTTATTCAGTATTAAGGTTGATGAAAAAAAAATTACATTTAAATCTCGATTGACTAGGACAAGAGTAAACACCTTAACGGTGCTGAAAGCTAGCAAATGCAAATCTTTTAAATTCAATCTATGAACAAGTTAGGAAACCTGTCTTGTTAAGAAGAAATTTTTCAATAGAGATTGCATCCGCCATGAATAAACACAGCATCTAAATGTATAAATTAATTTAAATATTTTATTTAATAATTTTTCTTTTGATGGCAGTCTCTGGTTTTCTTTTTACTTATAATTGTCTATATAAGGTGACTTATTTGAACAGTTTTTCCTGAATCTGGTTAATCACAACTTTTGCCTTGTTGCATTGTTTGTTATTTATTCAATGGCACGCGTTAAACTTAAGAATTGATGCTATCTTACAGTTTTCTGACCCATTTCTATGTGAAAAATTATAGAAAATCTTCTATTGTCATAAAACAGGCGGTAATTATTGGTTTAACATTGGGTTACAGTGCCATCTTTAAATTTAGGTTTTGTTTATTTTGTTTAATTTTCTTTTTTTTAGTAAATTGAATGAAAATGATAATTAACTAAAAAGAAAAAGAAGAAGAAGAAATTATACAAAAATGAATTATTACATTAAGAGAATTTTAATTATATAGTTCGTCTTTTGTGCATTGTTTTTTTGATTATTTAGTAGGTCAAATGTTTCATTTTAACTTATATCCAGTCTGAATTAGTTTTTGGTTTTGTTTTAAAATGTATAATTAAATACAAGTTTATTGCAAATATTTTCAAATAGGACCCATTCTTATAATTTAATAAACTATGCATAATATCAAATTAGTATACCACAAAACGGTGCCTCGGGAATGTGCAAATTGATACTAATCACTACCACTAAATAATTCAAATATCCATAAATCTTGATTAAGTCTTCAGTCATTTCTTAAATTCAAAATTAAAGTCAAGGTTTTATTATATACACTGAATGTAGACTCAAGGAAAACACTAATTTAAGAGTTTTAAGGAAGATAAAATTTAAGATTGTAAAATTTTAAATATTACCAGAATTATATTAATTGGAGAGCGTTTTTCTTTTGCATTACTCCCAAAACGACTTAGCATGAAAATTGTTATTCTACTTTAAAAAATAAATGAGAAGCAGAAAATGGTCATCATATACATATGGCATTGATTATGAAAGGATTCATCGATTTCATAAAAAAAATTATTTTCATATCTTTTAGAAGCACAAAATTTAGCGAAAAATCTTACTTTTTTAAAAAATGCATTCTTTTCTATCAGCCACAACTATCTTGAAATTCAGAATAAATAGTCTAAATCTAAAACCTTCGAAACACTTAGCCTTAAAAAATCAATTGAGGTAATAAAATTTAAAATCCCTTGAGCTTTTTTCATTAAAATGCAAATTTTTTAAGAGCTGCAGGAGAATCCTGTTATCCTGAATTGAAATAGCAAATTAAAATAACAGATACGATAATTGTAAAAAATAAATTTAATAAAAAAAATAAAAACTTCAAACATAAAATCACAATATTTAATCAACATTTTATGATTTTCCGTCTTTGTTGAAATAAAGGTAAGGCCTTTTGGTTAGACTATTATATATTTATTCAGCTTTTTAAGTTCGTCTAGAATTGAAATCAATTACTGTTCAAAAGAAGGCCGTTTTGCAGAAAAAAAAAGTTTTTTTTAAATGTATTTTTCATATGGAAAGTGATTTATGTTGTGCAATAATAACAAACCTTTTGAAGGTGAGTTTTTAAGCTTTGATGGCTTTGTAAAGTATTAAAAACACAAAAAATTTGCAATGAAAGAAGATAAAAGTTGTTTTTTAAGATATTTGTAAAATGAAAACCATTCAAAATGTAAATTTTTGTTAAGATTATCAATTCCTAAATTTTCGAAGCAATTAATATATTTTAATATCAGCTTATTCTAAATGCCAAAATATAAAACGCACAAAGTATAATAAGCACAGTCTTCATAGGAAGTCCTAAAGTAAGTAATTGTAATTTTCAATCATAGATAATGTCAGTTTTTATCTTTCGCCACATACTTTACTGTACAGTTTTTATCAGCAAAAAACTTAAATCATAGATAAAATGAGCGTTTAAATTTTAAATATGTAATTTAACATAAATTACCATAATTACCGGTTATATTTAAAGTTAGAACTGGAATATGTCCTTTTTACGGTCGGGATATTCAATTTTTATGCGGTTTACTAGTTTCATTGAAGGAAAAAGTTGTTTATTAAGAATGAGAACTATCAAAAAATTAATAAAACAAGTAAAATCAGAACATTTTACATACATACATTTTAAATTCTCAATGTAAGGATATCGTCTTATCTGGTTGATGAAATGCAAATATTGGACCCAAAAATCCGTCTATCCTCTATTTACATTAATCCAAATTAATTGATTCCTTCCAATTTACCGTATTTGCGGGCTGAACATATATCTTTAGGGTAAAGTTTAAAAAGTACATAATTTCACATCCTCATAAATTAAAATTATTAAAAGTAAAATAAATAGTTTACTCACTTGGACGATATAACCTCCCTGAACGATTTCTTAAGGAAATCAATCACGTTATTAGCTTACTATGATAAACAAACAACCTTAGAGCTAATATTGAACGTGAAATTGATGAAATATTAACTAAAATGTGTGAAAGACTATATGAAAATTAAATCTACTAGAAACACGCCCATGGGAGTCAAACACATTAAAACGGTTTCTATTTATGAGATTCATTTTAATTCTAAATAAAAATTGATTTTTTTTTCATACTACAAATTTTTGGCGTTTTATTATGCAAACAAAATGGAAAGCTCTATTATTTTCGCAAATATCACCCTTCAAAATACCACTTAATCAACCCGAATGGCTGAAAAACCAAATTATAAAAATTTCAAAAAAATTTCTCATATACATCAATAATCTTAATTAAGAATATTTTTGTTCTATATATGTCGACCAAAAACCAAGAACTAGCACGGTCTTTTATACTGATAATAAAGTTTCCTCTGCTACTAAGCCATTTTTTCCATGTGAACATAGCCAATTACAGCATCAACTTAAAATTATTCGAAGACCAAAATTTTATAAAAAGTTTGTCTATTCAATCTACGCTATTGTATCACTTTCGATACAAAAATTTATATAAAAAAGATAAAAGAACTTAATAGAACTTAAGGTTAGAACTTTACTCTCATCGATAGAAAAGTTTCTTTCAATTTTCGTATATTGCTGATAAATTTTACTATTGTTCAAACTTATAGAAAACCATTTGCAGCTTTGTTATTTAAAAAAAGGGAAAAAGCTATCAATTTCACTTGAATTTCATACAAAAAGTGAATTCAACGTATGAACAGAGCTGACGACTTTTTTAGAAAAAGGCTGACTGACTAACGCCATAGGGGAAATATCATTTCAAAACATAAATCTCAAAATTAAATTATATTAGAGTATAATAAAATATACTTTAATATATAAGTGTTAAGAGTTGTGGAAGCATAAAGTATCTAATTAATTTAAAAAACAAAAAATTTAAAATCCTTTTTACTTTTCGTGTTGTTATTTTTAGTATAAAAGTACATTTTTAATTGTCTATAACATAAAGCAATTATTTAAGCTTCTAGCCATATAAGAATAATTTTTCGTTTAAGTAGTTAAATAAGAGTTCAAAGAAAAAAGAAGAAAAAGCAAGTAATATGCTGGAAGTAATTAAGCATAACATATTTGGTTCTTTACTTGCAGAGTTGGTTAACTTATGCGGTCATCAGTTATTTTGCTAGCATAAAAATATGAACAAAATAAGAAATTAGTTAAAAAAAGGGGTTACTTTGATTTCACAACTATTGAATAGTAAAGTGGACATTATTTTTAAATTTTCTTCTCTCTTTTTTATGGAAATTTTTTTCTAATGGGATTTCTTACTATAAATTGGAGAAAAGAACACTTTGAGCTATTGAACTATCACCTCTTAAAGTTGAAAGGCCAAGATTGTAAAAAAAAGCATAATTATAAATTTATGCTTAGAGAAAGAAATTGAGACTATAGGTTACATAGGTACTTCCAAATGAGTTACTTCAAATTACAGTGCATGTAAATAAGTACAATAGTGAGAAATGATATTAAGGATCAAAAATTTTTAATACTTTTATAAAGTGAAGAAAAATAAAAAATTGCAATTTAGATGAAAATTCGTAGCCTAGTAAAATGAAAAATTAACAGTGAAACTATTAAACCAATAGTACAGAAGAAGAATATGTGAGTTAAAATTAAGGTTAGTTGGGCAAGAAGAGGAAAAAATTTGGGAATTAGTAAAGAATGAGTAAAATCTAAAGCAATAGATTAACAAGTCGGAGCTTCTAAATTTTTCATTATGTTTTTGTGATTTTATATGATTTTCATTATTATGAATATAAAAAAAAGCTTTTCTACGAAATATATTTTTTAGATCGTTTAGTTTTCTTTTATTAGTTGTGATATTCAAAGATAGAATTCTATTACTGTCTAATTCAATCAATAACTTGATTCTTATTCGTTTTAAATAAGGTAGTCTATTATTATATTTTGTCACCTTATATTTAACGATCAATTTTATGATGTTCTCAATGATTAATAAGACAAGATCTCAAGAAATACAAGTATTATAACTTGCATAACCTTCTATAAAAGTAGTTACGACAAAAAACATTTATCATCTTTAATCTATACCACCAATCATTCAATTATCGCTTTGTAATGTTTCTTTTGTGCCTTAGTTGAACCGCCCACTGTCGATTGAAATCATATTATTTTTTATCAGTGAAGTTGATAAGTAAATATATATATATATATATATATATATATATAACATTAGGAAAAAAGAAACAAACTTCTTTAGAACTGCATTCATCGATAAAGAATGTTACAATTTTATGATAGAACTTGACATCAATTAAATAATACCCACGTTATAAATATATTTAATTAAATATAAATTGTAAAGCAGTTACTAATGAAATGAAATTGAATATACGCTTGTTATTTATGATATATGTATCTATAACATAGCACATCTCATCAATCAAATATTTTCCGAAAAACATCACCTTTCACAGAACATTTCATCCCCTTCTCTTTAATATGTTTTTAATAAATTATTATTACCTATTTTAATTAAATTCATATAATTGTAGCTTTAAAAGTAGATCAATAGTTTAGAAAAAAAAATAAACTTATAGGTAAAACGAAAATTGCATTAGAAAATTATTGGCATATCAACATTTCATTATTGCATGTAAAATTTTTTATAAAAAATTTTCTAGCTATTTAACAATTTTAATCATTTTTCAATTTCTTCTTTTTTTGCAGACTTACAAGACGGCCATTAATGTAAGTAGCTAGTAAAATTGATTACAAACAATCAACTTTAAAAATTTATTTTTAAGTATATTTGGGGTAAATTTTTTCCACAAAAAAAAATAAAAAATTTGAACAAAAAAATTACCATATGTTACTTATATTTAATTAGTGAATTAGTAATAATTTTAGCATTTTATTCAACTTAACGATAATCCCAAACTCAAAAGGAAAACAAAAAAAATTTTAACAAATAATTAGAGAAAGCAATTCAATTATTAACATAAAAACCTTAAAATTATGAAAATATATAAATATATTTAAAACAAAATCTCAACCTTACATGGAATTAATTGTAAAGATATAGAAATTTAACAAAAATATATAATATAAGCGCACATACATACATAAGCGCACATATACATTCCATTATTCCGGCATACAATTTGAATTTAAATTTGTAGAACATGCATAAACAATATTGAAATCTCTATAAAAAAATGCAGAAAAATTTAGGTGAACGAAAGTTTAGGCTCTTTTA
This sequence comes from Acrocera orbiculus, assembly GCA_947359355.1. Taxonomy (NCBI): domain Eukaryota; kingdom Metazoa; phylum Arthropoda; class Insecta; order Diptera; family Acroceridae; genus Acrocera; species Acrocera orbiculus. The sequence goes on along the minus strand of OX375756.1, from coordinate 43,745,038 downwards.
AGTATTTCCCAAATTTGATATATTGTGCAATATCATGAACATATTTAGCAGATTGGATTTTAAAAATTTTTTTAAAAATTGGATTTTGTTTTAAGTCATTTTTAATCAGTTGGCGCAACTTTTGATGATGAAATCTTAAAATTCTAGAAAAACTTGTTAAATTGGAGTATGACATTAAAGCACTTTTCCCAAAAATATTTTAATGACTGACTGGGCGCCTAAAATGAATTAATTTTATAAAATGAAAACAACTTGACATGGTTCTTTTTATTATATTTGGGGACAATTATGTACGATAATAGAAGAAAAAAAGAATATTTTTCTAATCCGGAACTTCATTTAGAATTCAAAAATTCTTGAGGGTCAAGGTAATCAACAAAATTAGCTTACGATTTCATTCCATTTAATAATTTAAATGTTTAGTTTGAATGTTTTTGTTCATTTGATATGAAAAGAAAAAGGAAAGTATTTTTGAAAAAAGAAAAGTATAGCTTTAACTAAGTCCCCACAAGCCTTCAATAAAATTCATGACAATGAATTCTTTTTTATTCTGTACAATTTTCAAGTTGATAGAAATATGGTTTATGAATTTGAATTCCATCAAATAAATATCGCTTTTTATGGAAAATATTGAATTTAAATATTTCTATAAAGGTTATTATCTTCTACAGGAGTCATTTTGTCAATAAAATTAATATTTGCTAAGGATTCATAATTGAACAAAAACTTTCTAAAGCCAACATTGAAGACCATTAAATTGAAAATCTAAAGGTTTATTTAACAGACTTAAGTCCTGCAAAAAGTACTAATTACAAACTCTCAAAAAATAATTTAGACTATCCATTCATAAAGTTTAAATCGGACCTATCCAAGTGATAGTAGCCTTTAGTCAAACTGGAGAACGAAATGAGATGCCAGAACAAAATAAATTAAGAAAAAACGAACAAAATGGTGTTTCTTTTGTTACTTAGTTTGTCGATAATAATCTTATAACACAAAAGTACTGCATGATGACATGGAAAATAATATTACTTTCATTTATTTGGAATTAGAATTTGATAAAAAATTTTTTTTTTAAGAGGAATACATAATTTTCTAAATTACTAATAAATTTGAACAGCATATGATATGTATTGGGAAAAAATTAAAAGTTCATTGAAAAAAAAACCATTGAAACCAATAGTTGTTGAGCTAAAAAGACAAACATTCGCACCTTCAAGTCAAATGATTCACAGTAAAAAAACTTGGGCAACCGAAAAAGTTTATGTTAACAGTTGGGTTTCTAAGTATTTTGTTAAGTGTGCAAATTTCACCCTAAGCCCTCCGTAAATGTTTTTTGTTCTGTGTTGATCATTTAAATATTATGAGGATCTTTATTAATAAAATATGTTTTGTGTATCAAGTTCAAAGTTTTTAATATTCAAAGATTCTATTTTAAGAATGTGTTAATTAAAACAAGAATCAATTTTTAAAAAATTTGTAGCTTTGACTGATAAATCTTTCTGACAAGACTCAATTTTACTAAAATTGTTCGATTGGACTACATATAAATCAAATTTCGTTTCAATACATATATCATTTGAAAATTTAGCGTGTTTTAAAAAGAAGGCAGTGGCTTCAATTTCCTTAGATTTCTAGTTTTCCTTTTTCTATAACAAACAAAAAATAAATTTTATCCTTAATTAAAAATAAAAAAAATTTGGACATCAATCAAAAATTAATTGCTCGAAAAATTTTCACCTGATCCAAAAATCTAAAGCTGATTTCATTTATAAAATATATCAGATAAAAGATTAACATTTTATCTTTTGAATAAATTTACTTCTCTGATGATAGTATTACACTATTATCGTGCTCAATTTTAAATATTGAAAAATATAACACTATTACTGTACTATATTTATATCAATTTATATAGATATATATAAATTAGGGAAACTTGCATTAAATGCAGCCATATATACGCCACTTATATTATTTAGAAAACTAGTCCATCAACAACGCTAACTATCTGAGAGAAAATCTTAAATGAAAGGCAAAAGGCAAAAAGGAAGAAAACCGCTAAACTTGATTTTCTAACAGTTTCCACGCACATTTTCAAGAAGATCCGATAAACATTTCCTTGAGACGATATTTAACATGTTAGCCCCAATCATACCATGTATCCAAATATATATATATGTATATATATATATATATATATATATATATATATATATGTTGGACAAATAAAGGGAATATAATGCCTGATGTGTGGTAAAACGTAATACCTCTGGTATTAAAAACCGATAACCGGTTCAATTATTTGATGATCTTGTCTCCTCACCTTTATATATATGGCATTTCACTTGTATACAGTTTTGATTTTGTTTCGTTAGAGTAAAATTCCTTTATTTGATTTTTATTATTAAATAGTTTAACTGTACCTATATCATGTGCAATTTCTTATCTATTACAATTTACCTAGAAAATGATGATTCAATAAACTAAAATTCTCCTTGGTTTCTTTCCAAATTCTAGTTCATGACATGACATGAAATTTAATTTACTAAATATTCTATTATTACTATTTTATTTGTATTGGTGGAAATTTTGTTCCGTTTTGTTTGAAAAAAAAAAACACAGTAATTCGTATATATAAATTCCCTATCTCTTTGTAATTCTTGCTGCATCCGATTAAAAGACCACAAGGTTTCAATATAACATTGAGAAATTTTATCAAGGTAACCAGCACAATTTCAGTTTAAATTGTAAGTTGACACAGTGCTACTGAGAATGGAAGGTAATAAAATGTGTTTTGAATTGATAGCAATTTAAGACCTCATCTGCATTTTAAATTTGCCTGTAATATCCGTTATATATGCTTCATGTTCTTGTAGTTTAATTTAATTTATTCTTATGTATATATATATACATATATATATATAATATATCCAGCTATTTTTATATTTTAAATTATGGATTAAGTTTATTAGATAAATTTGTTTAGAAAAGTTAACTTAATACTTCAAAAAATTTAACTTAAATAAATAAAAATAGTCTTTTGCTATATTCAACTCATTTTAGAAATTTATTTTTGTGGAAATTTTCACGTAATCTTTAAAATATAATTTTTATTTTTCTTAATCTTCTTTTTTCAATAGAATTATCTGTCCGTGCGCGAACCATATAAATTGATTGATTCTTATTTCAATTGTGTAAACATTGGTATAACATTATGCTACCGTTGTTTGCATTTTATATTCAGTTAACGTGATAGAATGCCAATGTAATCGATGCGGTTTACTAATTTCATAAAAATAAAAATAAAATTAGGCTTCATTCAAACGAATGTAACATAATAAGTATCAAAGATTTCAAGTACTATTAATTTTGTAATTTTTTAGGTTAATATTTCCGGTTCTAAATTATCAATTTACAGAAATAAACTATTTCTATTTTGAAATAATTAATTAATTTATGTTTGCATATTCATTTCAGCTTCTGGTAATATTTTAAAAAAAATACATTTGTAGAAAAAAATTCGATTGGATTTATATGTCTTTTCTTACTTCTAGATTTTAATTTGAATCAAGTTGAAAAAGTAAACCAGAATAATAAAAGCTAAAGGCTTTCACTTATCATTTGTTAAATCAATTGTTAACAAACTTACTTTTTCAACTCAATATTTAAAATTTTAAAATATTTTGTTTGCATCTTTTGCAAAAATACTGCACTCAAGGACCAAGCATAAGATACAATTATCTCAATTTAGTTTACCAAAAATATAAAAATTAATATTTTATTTCCTGTTATAATTTTTGGAATCCTTAAAATAATTTAAAACACAAACAAGCAAAAAAATAATCAAATTTTTGAGATTAAGTATGCATATATTTCAGGCAAGAGTTATTTATATGACCGCCTGTATAACGGTATTTAAGATAAATTTCATATCATGCTGCCAATTAGGTATTTGCGAGAGTTTAGCACATTAAATCGTTATATGTAAAATAAAATAAATTACAAGTTATTTATGGAGTTATTATGAAAAGTGGGTAACTATTACAAAATTCTATTTATTTTCAAATCTGTAAAACAATAAACTTATAAGCACCAAACACATGAGAACAAACGAGAAGGAAATGTATTATAAAAGTTTTGTCTGCTATGAGTAAACTTGATTGTTTATCAAATAAAAGAGGTGTAGTGTATACCAGTATGACTGCTATTTAGGCATAATTTCTGTGTATATGACCTAACATTCCAAACATGTTTAACTGTTGAATATCTTGTCATGCCAACATATCTTGAGAAAAAAAAAACAATTTTTTTTAAAGGAGAAAAAATTTCGTTTATTAGTCCCTGTTGAGTGACTCAACAACATTATTCAATAGTATCAGGTGCAATTCTTCTTTGCACTTCTTACTCATATATCGTTTTCCCCAATTTTTACTGATTTATTCTTTCAAACGGTACATTATATAGGCGCATATATCTTCAGCATAAGAAGAGTATAAGAGAATCTTATTTTTCTTTTCATTTTTTTTATTTAAAAAAAAAACTTTTATGCTTTTTACAATACAATGTTCTTTTACTTAATATAATTTCATGCAATGTACATAAATGCATACATATGAAAGGCTTATAAACATATATGTATATACCTACAAAGCCATATATATAAATATATTAGACTTCAAGAATGGTAAGGCTGATTTACCAGCATTGAAAATTAGGTCGATACTGTTGTTTCTGATACTAAACTAAAATATGCTTGCATGCATAAAAGAAAAATAATAATAATAAAAAAGCTCAATGCTTTTCAGTATTTAGTAATGTAAATATTCAATAATTATTTTCTCTTTTTCGATTATATTGCATAAACTGCAGTTACTAGAATGATAAAAGGCGCGAAGGTTTTACACATTATTTAAGTTATTTTTTTACCGTAATTGATATTATTATATCTTTTAAAGACATGGGGGACCCATATCTGAATCTGCTTTTTCTTTCTAATTTCCTTAAATTTTAAGCAATTTTTTTATTAAATATCTAACAATTAGCTAATTAGCATATATATTGCGTATATGTATATATTTTTACATATATATATATATATATATATAAATATATATATAGATATATATATATATATATATATATATATGCCTGGATAATTATTACAGATACTATGCAAGTTAATTGGAGAAGAAAAAACATGAATTGATCAATAACAATAGCATGTGATTGATTCTATCGTGAATATCATAAATATAGTGAAATTAAAGCTTTAATAAGATTTGATTAGTATAAAATTTCGATTGGCCTAATTTTAAACAATATGTGTGAAGGTTTTTATTTTGTATCAAAATTATAAAACATAATAAAAGCTTAAATATTACCAGAACATCTTTAGAAATATGTAACTAGTTATTATAAAAGAAGCAATTCACAGGTAATAGTTAAGTATTAGGTAACGTCTTAACCTCTGTGAAATATGTTGCGCGCTATTATTCCTTGTTTTTTGGCCACATTTTCAATTAATTTTCATGTATTTAAACTACACTTCTAGAATTTGCTATAATTACTTAACGAATAACTTCTATGTAACTTAGTTTGGAAAACAGTTTATGTACAAAGTTTAACGACAATGAAATAATTCAATATTAGCTACAAAAAAATTAAGCCAGTAAACTAAATTTTATTTATATAAATTATGAAACAAAACATTAAAAAAGTATAAATTTCTGCAAGTAAATATACTTTAAAAAAATAAGTTCAACCTCTTTATTCAATTTTACTAAAATTAAACATTCTAAAAATAAATTTGAAATTGAATCAAGTGAAAAAATTGGTTCTATTCAAAGCAAATTGTATTTTTAGCACCATTCACTTGTTTCATTGTTTTGTGGAGTTGAAAAAGTATTTATTGATATAATCGCTATTTCAATTTCACTATAACATATCTCTATGGTAATGGATAGCATAAAATGTGACAGATAATGGTCATCTGACGTAGCAGTGGTTTATGAAATACAGCACTAATAGGTGAGTTACGCCAATCATAAAAATGAGCTGTGAAACTCTTTCCGTTCATAAGTAAGAATTAAGTTTTGAAAGAAGCTTAAACTATTCTGTAAAAACGAGCATCATTTTTTTCCCCAGCATAAACGGTGCCAACATTCTAAACTTCTCTTCTCGTTATGATTTTTTATCATACACTTTTGAAGTCCTAGTTCATTGGATAGACAGCAAAATTTTTTAAATGCATCAAGTTGATAAAATTTTCAAATGACTATCGAAATAAAATAACAGGGCCATATTTAACTATAATATTCACAATCAAATTTGTAGTTATGGCTTAATGTATAGAAAAAAATCACTTGCTTTCTCGGATTAAAAAAAAAACAGAAATGATTCTAGGATTATAAATCTAGTCTGACTATTTAATTGAGTCTGTTACATTAAATGGCTTTGTTAATTTATAATTAATACTTTTACTCTTCCTTTTTCTAAAATTACAAGTCCAATTTCTTTTTTCTTTTTTTTTTAACAACCCTTAAAGAAAATTCTGCTCTGACCCTCTATTGTAACTAATTGGTCTAATGGTTGGAAAAATTATTAACAGAAGAGTTTGTTTATTTTTAAAAGCATCTGTCGAAATTCTAATAAATATCTGCTTCATGTAAGTATCAAGTAAATTAAAAATAATGTTTTATAATTCTTCGAATTTCAGAATTTGAAATGATGTGACGAATTACTTAAGATATTATCTGCAGAATGATTAAAATCTGTGTAGTTTTTTCCATAAAACATAATAATAAATGAATTCCATAATACATGGAGTTGTTTTTTTTTTAAATTGATACAAACGTTGTGAGCATTAAGCCTGATTCTTTGAATAATTTTGAAAAAGGTTTCAAAGGTTCAATCAGTTTCTGTATTATAAGTTATAAACTTTTAATGCTATTCCTATAAGAATAAAAATAATCAATTTGAAATATGTTAACCATCTTTAAGCAGCTTACGAAAGATTTGAGTTATATATGTATATATAGACAGCTAAAGACTAACCCGATGATTGAGATCCTGAATATTTAAAACTGCAATAAATCATAAATTGGGTGCTTTTTACTAAATTGAAAAGATTTTTAATTTAGTTGAAAATAGTTTTGGAGATTAAAATGTGTTTTTAATTTTTTTTCTTTTTTTGGTAAAATAACAACAAATTAGATGCAAAATTCTTTTCACGTTATGTCGTATATTGCTTTGTATTTGCAGTTCTTTAAAGTGATTGTTTTATGGGCAAAATCAATTTACTAGTTTGAACGTTTGAAAGTTATTAATAAACCAAAGATTTATAGAGAAGAATATGAATATCTCAAAATAAATTCATACATCAAACCGTGACAAAGACTTCTTATTTTAATATAAACCGGCAATCATGGAAATAGAAAAGAAATTTATCTTGGGACCCATTACAAAAGTAAATCTTCTTATTAGTTTAGTCCGTTTATAATAACAGATCTTTTCTGAAATTTTTAATGAGAGTTTTTATTTATTCGGTAGCCAGCGTAAGTTACTAAAATAGTATTGTTAGCTGGTATTTCAGGGTTAACATTTTCTGATCTTGTTTATTGCCATCAATATGAATATAGAAATCTAAAAAATAAAATTTAATAATAAATGATATTTTTACTATTGTTTGTCACTAGATGATTTTTCTGATAATGCTTTCTTTCAAAATTTCCGAAAGCGTTCGGTAGAATTTTTTTGGATTCTTTCACGCCATGCTCTAAAACATATTTTTGCTGAGTATTTGCAGCCTCACATTGTTTTTTTCAAGATTTTTGAACATTCTTTAAAATACATTTTTTGAGTGTAACTACTATTAGATGACGTAGTGTAGGCAGGGAGTAACATTACAAAAACGTTTCATTTTGACTTCTTCTAATAAATGAATTAAAATTTTTTAATTCAGCATCAGGCTTGATAGGTGCTTTTGCAAATCTGTTCATTCTAATAGTACCAGCGGCATAAATGTTACTTTCCTTTAGTTTTAAAAGCAAATCGTATGATGAAAAGTAATTGTCAAAATATAATCTGTGATAAGGTTTACTAATTCTTTGGCAGAGGTGTAAAACTACAGAGGCTCCTATACCATAATCTCTTAAATTATTTTTTAATCAAAGTAAAGCCGTTTTCGATCTGAGCACTATAAATATATTTTATTGGTAACAGACCTAATGTACATTCAGATGTACATCTCACTAAAAGCCGAAAGTCTTGTACAAAATCTAGTGATTTCATATAAATTGATATATTTAATTGAAAAATAAATCTTATTTTGTATTCTGACCACCAAATATTTTATAATTTCACTGTAAGATGAAAAATAAAATTCGCTTACCTTACATTAATCTGTTTTGATTTGATGCGCTACAAATATTGTAATTTTTTTTGAATGAAATTAAACAAATGTGTGTATTATCCCAATTAAATTTAAAATTATTCGTCTGCATAAGAGCCTACATAGTTATAGACTATAAAATTTTAACTTTTAAGAACGATAATAGACTTCAAAGTCAGTGTACATTATAATGTGCGCCAGGTCTGAAGGGGTTAAAACTAAGCCCGTATAAACTTTTCAAAATTGAAAGTATTTAACGACAAAGTTTTGCCACAATTAACATTTTTGCAACTTTGTGCGTAAACAAAACAAAAATTAAATTTACAAAAATTATTATTTTTTATTAAAAAGATTTCATAATCTCTCATAAAATGAGAAAAGAGAACCCCAAAATTTATATGAGAAATATTTTATTGCTAAAAACCTAAAGTTAAAGAGTACATATCATACTTGACACGGAGGCAAGGCACACTTTATTTATACTTGTAACCATTAAAAGCAAAAACAAAAACTTCGCCATAGAAACAAGAGTGGTAGATTTTAGTATTCAATGTTTTTTAAGTTAATAATATGATAAAAATAAAAATGTGAAGCATTTGAAATGAAAACGATGGCGGTATTACTACAAAATAATTACTTTTTTAATACCTTAACCTTCATTAAAGCAACCTGATTTACCTAGATATAAAAATAATTACTATCACTCTATATATATATATACTTTTAATTTACCACATTTTCTGGTCTGGTGATTACAGTATGAATAATAATATTACAAGAATATCAATTTCAAGCGGTCTTGAAATTCAAAACATATGAAAACAAAAAATCTATAAAACTAATTTTCAACACAAATTGAATTTGACTGCAATAAAAAAAATAAAAGAGTTACTAAACAATCTCGAAGGAATCTATGTAAATGATAGCTGTAGCTTTTAATTAAGTCTTAATTCTATTGGAGAGGTGAAGAGTAGGTATATTTCGAAATGTTCTGTGAAATATAAATCAAAAATAAAAAGAAAAATAAGTCAACATAACAAATTTTGTTCTAGCAAAGTTGGGTGTCTAAATAAACACCTAACAACTTATAAATTACTATCAGAAAAGAATCAATTAGTGGAAAAAGAAGGTGGATATATTAGGTTCATAATAATGGATTTCAATCCATAATAAAATTATTTAGGAACAATTTTTCATGTTGAGGATTTTATTGAAGAACTATAGTCAGAATATCTTAATACATATATATGTATACACAAAAAAAACGAAATATTGGTAACGAGCTGTTGAGATTTTCTTTGTTTTATTATCTGTTGAAAAAGCCGCTCCATAAGAAGCTAATTATACTAAAAAATACTCTTGTTTCTTCTTGTGTCTAATCAAGAAAAGTCCCTACTTTTCTTTTGTTTAAAAGATTAGAGGACAGTCTTCATGGTCTAGTTTCAATATGACTTTATTTAACAAATTATGCTTTTTAATTATTAATTACATTTAAATTTATTAAACAAGCGAAGAAGCATTACAAAATAATATATTAGTTCTGCCAAATTCATTTTTGATGATATTTTTAAAAAAAAACCAAATTTGTGTTAGTTAAATGTTTTTAACTTGAAAGGAATGACAGAGTTTTAATCCTGTTTGAATACTTAGAAAAAAGTTGAATACACATTCCAAAAACGTTCCTAGTAGGGAAATTGAACACAGCCTATGGCTGTCAGCGACGTTCTTCAAAGTAGAGAAGTCAACATCTACGGCTCTAACATCGTAATTTTTAAATAAATTTTTTTTAATTATCATCTAAAAAAAAGACATTCTTGGAAATGCTTAGGATGGTGCTACCCCTGATGACAATTTTCAGGTTAATCCTGCTGTTCATTTCGGAAATATCAATTTTCTTTTGTATTCTCCCAAAGGAAACGCTCTTAAAAATATTTTGTGCAAATTGTTTTGTTTCAACTTTTATGGCATTTATTTTACGAATTTTGTAACACTTGAGGAATGAAGAAGTTTAGAAAATTTGTTATAGTAATAAAAAGAAAATATTATTCAAAATACTTTATTATCAAATTATTGACCTGTTCAGGACTTAAAGTAGACATGAATTCAAAAAAATTTCTAAATTACTAAAAAAGAAAATCCTTCAGCCTAGCGCTCTAGGAGAAAAATTTTAAAAGTTTTTTGCTATTTTCAATTTGTAGCCAAAACCAAATAAACCAAAATAGATAAGAGCTGCTAAAAGCTATTAGAATTTGTATATACACAATCTCGTATTCAAATGATTAAAATATATAACTTAGTGCTAATTGACTAAAACTAGTGATTTCACTTCACTTTGTTCCAAATTTATAGAAAAACGTTATAGCACGAATGATCTCACTTCCTTTACATTAGAATCAAATATCCAGATTTCACTATTCAAGACAAACATAGAAGCTACTTTCTAGCATTGATTTCAATATAAATATATCTAACATATATTTATAGAAAAACCAATATGTACATAGATGAATAAATTTCATTATTGTAAACATATGGTGGCCAGTTAGCAATGACTTTGTAAAAATTTCTTGTTCTTGTATTGTTCTATGTCTTCCTTGAGGGCATCTTTAATATACTAACAACAGACCAACTTTCTTTGTAACTATATTACCATCAGCTAATAGCACACGATAAGAAAGAGAAATCTTCGCTATGAAATTGAAGAATTCTTTTATTTTTATTGATTTTATTTAAATTATATAATGCTCTGGATGTTTTCAAAAAAAACACAAAAAATCTATTGACATAGTTTAAAATAAATTAATATAAATGTTAATTTTATTTTTTACGACAAAACAGGGAATAAAATTTATGAGGCATGAAATATCAAAAAACACAGCTTTATAATATAACGAAGTTTTTATATTAAATATAAAACTTTGGTAGAAAATTTAATGAAACTATGAATTAAATTAAAGAGAAAACTTTAAATCAATTCAACTTTTCTGGTTTTAAATTTGAAATCAAGATACAAATATAAATTTCTTTTCCACTAATTATTAACTCGTCGAAGCCCATTAGAAATATTTATTCATTTATTTTCATAAAATATAAAATTAATAAAGTTTTTACGAAGTTGAAAGATTTCAATTCGTTCTAAACAAGATGCTAAATTTAATTTTATTTAAGACCAGTGCAAATAATAAAAACATCCGATGGATGCTTCCACATGCAGGGTAAGGAAATATCAATTGTCTAAATCCAAGATAAATCAAGAGGTCAAGAAACATGGTATAAGAAAATTATAAATTATACATAGAAACATAAGTTTTTGAAATTTTTGTTCTTAGACTGTCATTTTTTAAACATTTTAAAACGTATGATTTATTATTAGTTAATAAAAAAATCAGAAAAATTTTTGATGAATTTGATGATGATTTCAAAATGATTAAATATTGATCTAAAGTTTTATTTTATAGAAAAAAAAAGACTAATAACTAAATTTTTTAACTCTCCCGAGTCTAAAGCTCTATTCCAAAATTTCAAATAGATATTAAAATCATAATTAACAGTTTAATTCAAATTTCATTAGAAATAATTTTGTTCATTGAAATAAAGTTAGTTGCGTCTAATCAAACGCAAGCATCTTTCTAACTACACCATATTAGGAATAGGTTAAATTTGATTTTCAATGAAATTATCTGTCACCATGATTTGATTTGAAACTCGTAAACTGTAATAGAATAACAGATAAAATCTGAAAACATTTAATCCGGTTAAATATATATATCTTTATACATGCTTGATTTAAGAAAAAAAAAAAATATGTACAGATATGGTGGACTTTAGTTATAACATTCACAAATGATCTTAAAGATTTTTTACTTCCGCGGTATTGAAGATCAATACACAAATGGATCATATAACTGGAAATGTTAATTCTAGCTTAAAGGTACACATGAACATAACAACTTGAAATCCACATATATGGCAATCAAACATTCTAAGCGCTAAAAGATTATAATATTTCTAAGACTATTTCTAATAAGTATATATGTACAAGTCTGTAGATAAAGAACACATAATTTTAGTAGATGTTCATGGTTTATTTTAACCAAAGTAAAAACAAGCTAAGTTTTAAAATAATAACTAAAACTGTGATTGTCTTGTTTGTTTAATCAGTGTAAGCACACAAAATCATTAAAGAAAAATCAAAAACTAGGTGGGACTAGAAGAAATTTATTTTTAAAAATTTTTTAACTTGAGTACGGTATTAAAAAGACCAAAATTTAATTATCGCGTTCAAATTGACCCCAAGGTGCCTTAAATTGACCTTCAGAAACATGATCAAATTACAATACTAAACTTTTGTAAATTTCTTATAGAGTGAGATCCTATTATTTAAAATACTTTTGCAATGCAAAATTTATAATACTTTTGCAATGCAAAATGTATAAAATTCTATTGTTTTAATTTTATCACTCATCAATTGAGTTGTTCAGTTTCTTGCTGTTTTTGTTTTTATTAATTATAAAAGCCCCTTAGCAGTTTTGCATTGAAATTATGAGTGAGATTTTATCGTACTTACCCTATTAGTTAAATGGTTTCGTTGAGAAAATATCTACACTGAATTATTTCTTTACAATAATTTGCCAGAAGCAAGTTACTATATACTTATATACTGTAACCCAATTAAATTAATTTGAATTCAATAAATACAAGAAAATAAACAAAGAAATAAATATAATTTTTTCCTGGTAATTATACTTTAATTGCTTTTATAGCTTTTTTAGCTACATTGAACTATATTATTTACTTAATTGTCATTGGTAAAATGTGCTCAGAAATGTTGCAAAATTTTTTAAAAAAATGCAAAAATGCACACAAAATTAGTCCTATGCTTTTTGAACGGTTGTATCATTGAAGTATATGTTTTCACTTTTAAAATAAGCCTCGATTTCTGTAATGAATTGAATACATTGGACCAAAATTATTGCAGCATTATTGCAGCATTATTGCAGCAATAAGTAACACTCTTTAAAGCTGAATTTCAATGGTATTCTTTTAGAGCTCGAAGTTATAATTAAGTATTATTTGTAATATTTTAGGATGAATTTTGAAATTTGCTTTTAAACTCTGCTTAGCGAACATAGTTCTTTCAAGAGAAATGGATTTTAATGAACCAGAGCTAAAACCACAAGAGCAATAATAGTTTTGACGTGATAAAAAGTGATAAAAAAACCACATTTACATTCAAGATTTAGAATCCAGACACATATTTCTTAAAATTCTTTTCAAGTATTGATTTCACTCAGGGACAAAATATACAAAATAATATTTGAAATTGATTATTAGCTATGTTAAAGAAGTTTATTATGTAAAATATTTACAACTAATTATTTCCACGGTTAATTTCTTTTAAAATCCGTATGCTTCTGTTATACACACAATTGAAATTCGGAGATAACACAGATTTTAATAAGAAATTTTTTAGCAATAAGTATTAAGTGAGATAGCATTACCACAATGCTAAAGAGTACGAAGTCTCTCCTAATGATGCATATATTTTGATGCCAGACATCATATTGGTAGAGTGTTATAGTCAAAACAAGCTTTTAACACTGAGATACCAACACAAATTTTCTTAAGAATAGTAGCATCGTTAACCACAATTCTTAACTTCATAAAAAGTAATTCTATAGTATATGTAAGGCTGAGAGAACTATAATATTTTTAATGCACAATTCAAACAGCAAAAATTGTTTATTTACAATTATTGCTACCGGAATGGAAGAGTTGCGTAAAGTTTGCAAAAATTTTCAAAATTTATTTCTAAAAGTACAATTTTTAAGTTCTGAAAACGAAATGTCCAAAATAATAATCTACAAGTTTAATAAGCAGTTTTACAAATAAATGACACTTTTACTTAGATCAAAGAAAAATGAAAATGAAACAAAAATCCAAATTAAATATTAAACTTCTTTTACAAAATTACTAAAAACAAAAATTTAAAACATTATTTCAGATGACAAACGTGAATAAACCTCGTTTAGAGTCTTACATTTCATTAGTTTTAGTTTAGTGTTTCAGATTTAATAGTTTTTTTCTAAATGAAAATTTAATCTAAAAAATTATTTTTCTATTTGTCAAAACAAAACTCTTTGATTTTAATATAAAAACTCACTTTGCGATTAAGCCATTCCAAAAGCCAATCAAAATGGAAATGACACTCATTATTAAACTCAAAAGATGTTTTACAGAATCAAAATAAAACCATCTAATTTCCTATCTCGATTTTATTTGTTAACAAAAACTTTGTTAGGGCCGATATTCAATCTTGCTTAGTATCACAGTACAATACAATAGAAATGGAAACCACACGAGCTTAGTAAAAACAAAAAATAAAAATGTGTAACATATAAGTAAATTTGTATTAACAATAAATATTTGAAAATCATAAAAAATTACAACAAACTTCCTTTTTTATAAGAAGGTTAGATAGAGAAGCTTGTTAATTTTCAATAATTAAGATTAATTATTTTCCTGGGGTTTTTTGAAAAAAAGTTAACTATCATAAATTTGTAATTGTTAAAGTTATTGAAATCGATTTGCTTCTTCCTGTCTTTAGAAGGGAACCATTCAAAAAAGGGATTTTTGCGTTCTTAAAGGAAAGTTTTTATATTTTTATGTTTATTTTGTTCAATCATCGCCATATTTATATTGTAAACAATAATTTGTTTTTGGCCTGAATAAGTTCATATTTTCATCCTCTTTTTTTCTACCCTTGTCGATTTTTAATGTAAATTAATGAATAAATTAACTTTTTTTGTCAATTTTGGTGAAGATGTTCATAATTAATACCAACTACGTGTTGAACAGAGCCCAATAAAAGGCTTAGGCTTTTGTTTTATTTTTTAAATAAAAAATCACTAAACTGAAAGCAGTATTGTGTTAATTTAAAACAAATATATGAATCAGCTTCAACCAGGCCCGATTTGATATTAAAAGGAAATAAAACTGTTTTATTTTATTTATATTTGATTAAAACTTGAAACGTTCTGCAGCTCTTCAGGTAGCGCTTCTAAAGTCGAGATAAGAAATTTTTTTTTCAAATTTTTATGCGACTGAAAATAATAAATTCAGTGACAGTTCTGTTTTTAGAAATAAATTGATATTTCTGTAATGTTTTTGTCACGGATTTATTGTAGCATAACTTTCATTAAATATTCAAGTCAATTCTTTGAGTGATAATATATAAAAAGGATTGACGCTTTTATTTTTAAAATATCAGTATACATATATATAAACACTCACAAAGAGAATCTCTAATTGAAGATCCAGTCTTCCTTAAATTACCCAGCATGAGCTATCTGTCAAATACAAAACTGTATAAAAGTAACCAGCTGTCAATAAGTCATACAATTTATAATTATGCTAATACTTTCAAAACAAATAAAACCCACATTTAAAATATCTCTACGGTAGCTTTATATGGTATGTAAATAGATAATTTTCTATAAGTTGAATTTATGTGGTTTTGTTTTTGTACCAATAAAATGAAAAACAGCAAAGTAACTACAAATATTATTATCTGACAATATTTGTTATTTCTTTCTAAATCGTTGACGTTAGACAGCTGACAAAGATGTTAAATTATAAAGAACAAATGACAAAAGGTCAATTGAACTGTCAAAGCTATTCAATAGTGTTTACACCGGAACATCGATATATGTCAATGATTAAAATTCTTCATAGAAAATTATACCTTATTAGAAAAATACTCTTTAATTATTATTAAGTTGAATTTAAGTTCAAAAAAATATTATTTTCTTTTTATAAAAAAAAAAAAGATTAGAGTATAAATGTTTTTCAGGATATTTTATATAAACTTGGCAGGTATATTTTTAAATTTTAAATAAAAACTAAGCATTTAAAAAATAAAACAAAAAACGCAATAACTATAAGAAATTAGTGTTTCCTATTTAGAATGATGATGTTTCAATGTATATCCTAACTAACCGACCGGAAGGAATCCACCACAATTTTCAAATGCAAAGGCCAATGCTAACATTGATTGACAATTTTCTTAACTTGTCTATTCCTCAAATCACTATTATATTTTTATTCTAGTCTGTATCCAATGAAAACTACTTTGAAATGATCCAATGATATAGTAAATAAGGATTAAAGATAGTATATAATAGGCTAACTAGTATTTATTTATGTTCTTTATACAAATTGGAACTATCTAAGCCCTTTATACAATTTTTATTCTTTTAGGTAGCCACCTTGAAAACTCAAAACAAAAAAAAAAAAACAGAAGATTCTCTTTTACTCACGATGATAAATGATAATTATAGTTTAACTATTTACATATTATAAATAATTAAATTGGAACGTACCCTTGAAAAAAGGAAAAGGGACGAAGGAAAGAAGCGGGGATAGGATAATGGAATTAAATATATATATATATATATATATATATATGTATTATACATAAAAAATTGGATTCAATTTACATTGCATAGAATATAAAATTGTTTAGTTTGTTTGATTGTTACTTTTGTTATTGGCAATTTTGTCTTTTGTTTCGTTATCCTATCTCGCCCCATTAAAGTTTATGGACAATGAAATAGATTCAATCATTCAACCAAACAACAATTGTTACCTTCGTTAGTTTAAATCTTATTTTGTAGACATGGGATCCAGTATAACTTGACCATGGGTATTTTAATTGCAAGTTCTTCGAGGATATCAATTATTTTAATATAGTTTAAGTCTTTTATTTTTATTTTATTGAAAGTTTTAATTCGTTATCAAGTTTGCTTTTTTTTTCTTAGTTTGATTTATTAGAATAGTTTTTATATTGGCAAACGCTATAAAAATATAAGTTTTCAAATTAATTTTATCTGTTAATTATATCAAGAGAGCTTCCTGGTACTAATGAAATTTTTTATTTGCTTTACAGAGTTTCAAAAAAATATAATATAATAGACGCAAAGGTAAGTAACAATTTTCATTTGAATTATGATTTGAAATATTTAAAGCATCAAATTTTCTAGCTTGTGGATTAAAAAAAGGTTTTTAGATTAATAAATTGAAAAATTAAAAATATTTTACTACGATTTTATTAATATTCTTCTTTTGCTGTTGAAGCAGTTATATTTGAAATGGAATTCATATAAATAATCGAATTGTAGAGTTAGGAATAATTGTTTAAAAAAATGATAAGTAAAGTGTAGAACAATTTAATGAAATCCCTAGTCGAAATATTTAATGATGATTTATAATCTTCATCCTTATACTCAAAGCAGTATAATCTTTTACATATAATCTTATGTTAAAAGTTCGTACGGAATTAATACTGAAAGGTTTAGATAAGTCACCTTTCAACACTACCAGTATCAAATCAGTATTAAAGTTACAAGCTTTTCAGTACATTCAGTATGAAATCATACCCAATTCAGTATATTTAGTATAAAATCATCAGCAAACATTTCGACTAGAGATCCTTCCCATTTTTTGAAAAGATGACAGCTTCTCGAAAAAGGCAAAATTTTTGATTAAATTTTCATGAATAATAGATTTTATTTTCTATAAAAAATACCAATAAATTTAATGCTTACTGTTAAGTATATTTTTTGGGTTCTCGTGCTCACAACAAGGTTGTAAAAAATTAGTTTTGACTAAAACGAAGGTATTACGTGGTGTTAAATTTTAAAGCTATGAGTCTAGAAAAAAGTTCAGTTTTTGTAAAATTTGAGAATCGCATAACTCCTTTAAGTGATCAAGCTTTGTAAATTGATTTAGTTCGGGCTAGATAACCTAAAAATAGAAAAATTGAATTTTAATATTTTGTTAAGATTAGAATTACATTTTCACACTACCAAAACTCTCTCGGCCGATATAAGTACATTAAAGTATCATAATGTAAGCGATGGTCTGCT
Source organism: Acrocera orbiculus (assembly GCA_947359355.1). Lineage (NCBI taxonomy): Eukaryota > Metazoa > Arthropoda > Insecta > Diptera > Acroceridae > Acrocera > Acrocera orbiculus. The sequence goes on along the minus strand of OX375756.1, from coordinate 43,726,720 downwards.
TTGCACTTAGTTAAAAAATTGAATTAAGTTATCACGAGAGTTGTAAGCATTTTTAACGATGGAAGCAATAATATTGTTAATTATATTTTAAATAAATGTAGAACCAAAAACAATGACAAAATCAACACTCAGACCATATAAATATAAAAGCTGACAAGTACCAAACTTTTATAATTACCAATGTTTTCACAGTTTCCCAAATGCGTCAACTTGAATTTAAATATGCTACTTTTAAGTAAGCCAAGTCCTAATTATTTCGAAATATTCAAAAGAAGCTTAACTGATATCAAATAAAACTTTCCAAATTGTTTTACACATATTATAAAATACAATAGCAAGCTATCCAAAAAATTTCAAATGTATCAGATTAGAATATTAATAGAAAATGAAATTTAGACACATTTTCATATAAAAGGATTAATAACAATCAATACAACGAAAACGACAGTAAGTGACTTAATTTTCTTGTTATTTGTAAACAGAACAAGTCGTCTTGTTTGTAAAAGCATCAATTTCTTTTAGTTGTGAAAAGCACAATTTCAAGTTAAAGTATTTGTCTTACCTTAACGACTAATAAAAAGTTACTTACATTACTTTTTCGATTTACCTAAAGTAATTGTCAATTTAGGTTGTAAGTATCATTACTAGGTCATAGATATTTTCTTTGGCCCTAATTTCGAAGATTTGAATTTAAGTGTTAAAATCTTTTAACAGAGTTCAAGTGAATATTCAATTTTCTTAAGAAACTAAAGAAAAAAGTTGAAAAAAATATAACAAAGTTTTCTAAGTATGAATCGAAAGTGCTTAACCAAAACAAGTAAAAACAAAGTAAGACAAAAAGGAAAGATTAACCTTATTTATAACAAAAAATTAAATTCTTAGATGAAAGCAAACGTTTTATGTTTCTAGGTCATATGACAAAAAATGTGTGTAGGAGTGAATAATCTTCAAAAAAAAATTTCAAATAATGGTGTAATAAAATTTAAATCTTCAAGCATATTGCAATTCATAAATCAAAAAAACTATATTATCGAAAATCTCACTTGAATATAACAGACTAAATTAATAAGATCCATTTACAACAATTTGACTTTCTAAACTGTATTTCAAAAATTCAATATTTAGACCTAATCTCATGTTCTAAAATAGAAAAATATTCAGGATTGAAGTACTTTATACATAAATTAAGAAAAGGGCCTGTCCTTTTTAAGTGCAACACCCTTAACATTGATCATTACTTCGTTACTTGATTATTATCAAGTGAGGTCCTTTCCAGAAAGCGAATTAAAAAACTGTAGGATTAACTGCTATCCACCATCATTTACACAGTATTAAATAGCTTTTATAGCTCTAAACTTTGTTCTTGATTAATGTACACGATTTCTTAAACTCTTACGCTTAAGTTAGTTAGGGATAATTCAAGATTTTTTTTTCACGTTATGTACATTATCGCATGAGCATTAACTTTTCCAAATCACTAAGGCTTTTATCTAAAAACGATTGAAAGTAGATAAGCAAATTATACAAAAATTTGAGTAGAATTTATCACTGTTTTGCCCAACTAACTCTCGTCACAACTCACACAAATATTTTAACATTATAAATCTTAAATTTTTATTAGTGATATATTGAGGTTATCAAATATGAATACATTTAGCAGTTAGTTTTATTTATTTACACTTGCAAAAATAAGGTTTTGGTAAAAAATAATTTATTAAATGCTTATGTCAAATACTTTCGCTAATATCATGCAGGGTAAGTTTTACCACATACAGTGGTAAAACTAGTGAATATTTTTGCTTTGCCTTTTTTAACGATTTATCTTTAAGATACAAAATGAGGTTGACCAAATCAAAACAATCAAGTTCATATTTTTCCATTACCACTACGCAAATTAAAATTTTTTCTAAAATAACTTTTTAAAAACAACTTTCTTTTTAAGTGATGAGTTCAAAGGACACTAAATATTAGCTTATTTAGTAATTTCAAAAACGAAATTAGCCATTACTGTTTGATGTTGTAAACGGTGTTTAATTGACACAATCAAAACATTTTCATTTACTGCAAGCACTTTCAATTCCAAGCTTAAGTATTTTTCTTGGATGCCTGGATTGTTAAATGTTTCCTCTAAATTGAAATGAATGAATACTACAGACTGAATTCTCATGAAGACAATTGCGTTTTGCACATTATTTCTTTGTGAAATTAGTTGGCATTCGTATTTATTTTTTTTAGTGTACCAATATAGATAAAAGTTGCCAAATCAAATAACCCTAGATTTTGTGGGCAAATAATCCACACATACGAGTGTGATCCTACGAAATGATCTTTAGAAGCACACCAACTAGCATTTGTAATTACATTTTCCTACAATACGCCTATGTGTGATCATTTAGTGCATTTTGGAAGCGGAAAAATATTCAAATCACGCAAAAGCGTCCATTTTTTCATACCCCAAGCAAGTGCACTCCGTCTCCCAGAAGAGAACAAGCCGTTTCGCTTGAAATGCTGCAAGAAAAAAATGCAATTTTTCACTAAAATTCGATTTTTTTTTATAAAAATGATCTCCTTCAAAGCATCTCACGTATGACCGCATATTGCTGGGTTATAAAGCTCAATATTCTTTGATAAAAGAGAATTTTCATTCATATATGGAGACTTTTTTAGGCGAATTATTTATTTAAATAACTCAAAGTAAAAGTCGTTTCTTTTGTGTTTTCCTTTCTCGCCAGCTTTTAATTTTGGTATTACTTTTACGATGAGTAATTTTGACATTTTTGATTTTGGTATTATTAGTTTAAAACAATTTGGTAATTTTAAAAGATTTATTGGTTTAAAAAGGTGAGTGTTTTGAAGAGAAAAAGATTCGCCACACAAAACTATTAATTTAATAGCACACTGAATATCCGCTAGTATTTAATTATTGCACTCTCAAATAAAACAAACATTAATGTAAATAGGAAATTGTTTGTAAATATTTCAATTAGCATAAAGACAGACAACAAAATTTGTTTTAAATAAACGACGGTCCCCGTTTGAACTGTATAATTTAAAATAATTTTAAGCCAATTCCTAGTAAAATAAAATAACACCCAGCAAAATTATCTGTTTGAATCTTAGCAATCTCAGTCATTTTCCTAAAGATGTGTTTAAACTCCGAGTAAATTTACGCTTACCTCTAAATAAAAGAATAAACTAAATTACTCTTGTTCATGTATTACAATAATCTACAAAGTATCTATTGAATTTGAAATCTATCCCTATGTTTTAAAAGAATTTTTAGTTCTACTTTAGATAGGACCAAAGCTAATGATATACCTTCACTATTAGAGAAAAATTTAAGTGTTTTCACTTGACCCCCGCAATACATGCATAAAAAGACTACAAGAAAGCTCCAATAATTTTTCAAACAAAAAGCAAGTTCCTGTTTGTAAGGCAATATACGTAATTGCATGTTATTTAGCTAGTAAATTGCTAGCACGCATAACATCAGAATATAAAATCGCCTATTTTCTGTAGATGGCAAGAATTGATGATGTTATGATGTTACTAGAGTTATGATTTCATTTCGTTTTTTTTTTAAATTCATGTAAAATGTTGTATAATAAAGGGAAATTTCTATCTATAGATATCGATCTATGTATCTATTCATGATATAAGCTGCTGTTGTACAGTAAAATACCACAAGATCAATCTTAGAGAATGTGTTCTCGATTTTGCTCGGTTTCTTTGTTTATTTTAAATTTTTATTTTTATTTTTTAGTACGATATATTAACTATTTTTATTACTTGTTATGATGTCGTCATGTAGATAATGCGGAAGATATTTCATCTAATCGATTATTTATTTTTCTCGATGTTTTTTTACCTAAACTATGAAATATTTTTTGGGTATGTTTTAAATTCATTATAGTAGATTATATTAAAAAACACTTTGCTATGGATAGTTATTTTAATAATTTTTGGATTTTTTGACTCTTTATTAATAATTCTAGCTTTCAATTACTTGGGTAGGTATAATAGGATCATATTTCAGCTTTTGTTTAACTTAATTTTTAATATATTTATTAATTTACTTTGTTAAATTTCTTACTATTATGTTTATATGTGATATCTTTAGGCAGGAATATTAGTTACCTCTTTTGAAGCGTAAAATGACGCTTTTGACATATTTGTCAAAATAGCTTTCTAAATATTTTCTTTTTGCTTCATGTTAAATTGTAGTTGAAGAGCTTAATACTGCAAATTGAGCTTATTACAAATGACCTAGCAATTTTAAATAAAACTTTATAGTTAAAATCTCATTGTAATTTACACCTGCAGTGTAAAAAAGAATCTGATCTTGTGATATTTGGGGATAAAATAATGGTGGCGATATTTCTATACGTCCACTATGAGACGTATATTTTTTATTTGATAGAGAGTTTGCTTAAATGGTGAGAAGCTTTCATTAGTTCTTATACCTTAAGGAAGTAATTGCGTTTAATAGCTTAAATTAATATTGTGTTTTAAGACTTTTAAGGCGTAAGAAACTTCAAGTCTTTTAATTAAAGTACAAAATTATAAAGATTTACCAAAACAATTCTAGTGAATTGGAGCATGACTTAGACAAATATATAGTTTTAAGCAGCAATTTAAAGAGGAAGATGCTTTGAGGCTTGCTAGTCAAAGGGATCAAAGTAGTGTTAAGATTTCTTGGAATGTATTTCTATGAAAGAAATACATTTAAATAAATTCTGGACAATGTATGTTTAGTTCTTTTCTTAGCGTATTTAGTCTTAATTATTTTAGTATTAAATGAATAAAAGTTTGAGAAAGGTTAAAGATATAAAGATCAAAGTTAAAAGTAATGAGAAAAGAAAATAAAGCAAAGTTAATATTTAACTGCCAGTTTCGTTGCGTAAAGGAAAACATTCGATTAGATTAAACAGAAACTGTTTTAGTAAAAGGCGTACAAAGATTCTCTTTATGGTACCATATTAAATCACTGAATTTGGTTCCTAAAATTTTTTTTTATGTAAATATAAAGCTACACGACTAGTTCTCGATACTATCCTGGCCGATCCTTAGGGAATCAATTACTCTTTAAACAAGAGTTAAGTACTTGAAGGAAAGATTTTCGTCTGTAATAATTTTTATTTTATAGTTACGAGTTCTAGTGAAAAAAATTTTTCAGTTAAACTTCTTTATAAAAAATTCAAAAATTTAAAATCCTTTAATGATGGCGTAATATAATTCGAAATTGATCATTGATAATTAATAGTCAAGTTTTTCTTAAAGATCTCTAAAACCGGCTGTAAATAACTGAATCGTAACTATTTTGCCATGATTACATTGTTGTAGTTTTTTTTAAATTCATTATTAAGACTGCAAAAATGCCTCTCTTAGCTTTTTGAATGTATCTATCAAATAGTTTTCAGTTTACTTTTTAATTACGTTAAATTGAAAAAATTTTTTAATCTTTCATGAGAAATAAAATATTCTTAAACCGCCTGTATAAACAAGTGTTCTGCACACATCTTTTAATTTCTTAAGCTTAAAAAGCGCTAATCCAAAGACATGCCGCAAAGTACCACCAGAGTAATGTTGAGTTCCATTAACCACTTTTATCTTCTAAAATCTACCGACATATATGACTTTATTATTATTTCTATTAATTTCTTTTACAGAAGAAGATCCTAAGGCTATCACAGCCGTCTTCATCTATTAGTTAATCTAGGACTAATAATTAAGCAGAAAATAGCATACGATTAACTGTCATTAAATTCCGGAAAGATCAGTATTCAGTGACTACATCAATTATCCATTTTAATCGTTGAATTATACACTGATACTTAGTTTAAAGAAATAATATAAAAAGTACAAACAATTTTTAAAAAAATAAAAATTTAAAACTAAAGGAAGTAAATGACTTATGTCAATCTACGGAATTAATCCTGTTCAACAGCAATTGCAACAACAGGTTACACAGTGGTCTACACATGTAATAAAATTCTCAGCTATGTTGTTTTTAATTGACATTAAAAAAGTGTTAATAAATTTTAATATTATCTTTAAACATATCAACAAAAACAAGAGCAACAACAAAAACATAACATGAAATTGATGTCTTATTATAGCTATTGATTAGTTAACGGCTTTTAGCTATTACAAAAATAGAAACAAAAAAATATTTTGTTTGAAGAAAATCCCTTTGAAATGGACTTAATAAAAATATTTCTTTGTCCCAAATATGTAAACAAAGAAGTACATACCTCAAAAATGTTTCTTCTATATTTTTTGTTTGACATTTCAAAGAATGTCGAAAAAAATAGAAATAAAGTTAATAACAAGGTTGCTGTACAAAAATATTTTAAACAAAAAAAAAAAACAAGAACACATAGCATTGATAACAAAATGTTTTAAAGAACTACTCTCTACTCTACAAAAATTGATTAATTAGTATTTAAAGAGAAAACAGAGAACATAATCTCGCACGTGGCAAGTAGTTACCATAATTTGTGGACATTTGGAACACTTTTGGTTTTTCACCATAGCGAAAGATTTTAAACATGAAAAGCAATACTAACTACTATGAATGCATACCATACCTAAATTTGGATATTCCTTGGGTGCAAGTAAACCCCATCTGTAATTCTAATTTTAATTTATTCTTTTTCTTTCTCTTCTTTATTATATAGAAAATGTGCAAAGTATTCCAAATCAGCTCTTTTATTAATGAAAAACGAGAAAGGTAAAAATCGAAATTCCTTAACAATTTAGTTTGAGACACACCCAAAATTTTTCTCGATTCTTTAAGTTATACTTTGAAAGAAATTTTATTTATTTTAATAATTAGCAAAGTTTTTTCAGCTTTTAACAATTCAGTAGGAAGCTTTTGATTAAGTAATCTAAATCTGCATAATTTTTATGCTGAAGACATTTTATTCCTCCACAAGAAGTTTTAATTTTTTTATGTTATTTCACTTGTTATATTTACTAATAACAGATGCCAACTTGGTCAATCAGATTGCTCTGTAGTGCTCCATAAATTTAGCGACTTGTGAGTGTTGAATAAAATAAATAAAATTTAACTGGCGACTAAAACCGAATGCAAAAGCGAATTTTACAAGAATGTCTGGATCCTTGCAAAAAGCATACGAGTCCAACTTATTCTCTATATTAAGCCCTCTCTGGACTATCTGTTTCCAATTTTAGCACAAACGATGATGTGATAGTCGTGGTAAACGGCAATTTCGGAGAACTTCTAATAAACCATATCATAGCTTTTACGATTCATCTGTAAATGAACATTTCTCTCTGAGAGCATCCCTCATCCTGGATTAGATAAATTCTTTTTCATTCTAGCACCCTGTTATATATGATCCATCATCAGTATTATTTCAACAGAGATACCAATTTAAGATGGTATATTTTACTTTGATAAAACGAATTTGCTAAGAATTTAATCAGTGCTACTGCCTTTTTTCATTCTTCTTCAAGTAAATGTCAGTAAACAATGATGATTTCGTTCTGTTATTTATTTTGCTGCTAATTAAGTTGTTATTTTCTTTACTTAGTTAATTATTATTTACATACATAAGAACAAGAATTGCTAGTCTATCACATAAACTCTTTCGTCTGATGGACAATAATTACACGGTCTTTCGAATGAATTTTTACAGAAAATGCAAGCACTCGGAAAAAAATAATAATAAACATATAGATGTTTTTGTGTTTTTCACGCCATGAAAATAATATCGTCTCTAGACAATAAGCAAAAGATAAAATATTTGCGTTTAAGAAATAACACACAATAATAATAAGTAAACAGAAGTCGGTAACTCTTTGTTCTTGCTACTGCAAATTTTAAGATTATATGAATTACAATCTATAAAAGCTGTATGCAATTGGATAGAAATTACTAAATTACCATTGTTTTTGCCTTAAAGCAATTCATATCTCTTAATAATAAGAAAATTACATTAATCAACAAATTGAATTGTTATGTTAAAATATATTTATATAAATATATATTAAATAATATATTAACATTTAAATGATGAAAAAAATAAAAAGTCAACACTTAAATATCACTAAAAATGCATCATTGCAAAATTTATTTTTTACGTATATAGAAAAAATGTTTTGAGATACTCAGTTGTTCAATCTCCTTTGAAATTCTTCACAAAAAAGAATAAAAAAAGAGTAGAAATCTAGAATTTAATAAATATTCTGATATTAAATTTCTATAAAAACATTAAAACAAAATTAACATTGCTATAGTTAACAGTAAAATGAAATATAGAGCGTAGGAAGTTTCACATACAAAACATGTAGAAATTTAATGACAACAAATTCAGGTTTCATGTTAAAGTTCTGCGTAAATAAATTTTAATTTTTTTGTTGTTTTGATTTATTTAAGATAGCTTAGAAAAAATTTTTATGCTAGAGTAAATAAAATAGAAACTTCAATTTCAATTAAAGTTACGGAGTTGTAACACCCTCATTGAAAATCTTCTTGGAAAAATAAAGTGAAATAAAAATTTTCATAAAATATCCTTCATACAAAACATTTAGGTCTTCTAATTGAAAATTTTCCAAATATAAATAAAAGATATAAAATATGAGACATGAAAATATTTTTTATAGAAAATTTCTACTGAAATACTTTCATTACTTATGCTGCACAAAAGTTAGCACTAAATGCTAATGAGTCCATTAGTCTCCACTGAATTGGTATATAGCCTAAATTAGCGACTAGTTAGCGCTAGCTTGTCGGTTTCTCAAAGAAGATCAAAGGAATATTTTAATTCGGGAAGAATTGAGTCATTGAATGTTAAGATTTTGTACTTAAGCAAATAACAACACATAAATCACAAATAGAACTGTCACTTTGGCATTTTGCTTTCTGTCAATGAAAACAGTAATATGCTAGTGAGTCCACGCCGATTGGTATTTAGGAAAACTCTCCATTTTTACTGTGCTAAGACGTCCAATACGCTAAGCGATAGTGAATCCTAGGCATTAGAGATATAATAAATATTTTTAAGAAATAGAAAATATATATTTTCAGTTCAAAAGACTATTATAAAGTATTTTTGAAATAATCCATTTCATTAACAAAAAAATAAAGCAATTTAGCTTCAAGAACTTGTATTCACAAAAAACTGATTTTTTATTCAGTTATTCAGTTTCAGTTAATTTTATTCAGTAAAAAAATTTTAGTTGGATTAATTTAGTCTAATAATAATTAAAATTCTTCCTTGAAATATTAAAATGGAACCAGAAATTCACCTAAAAATAAAAGTACATAATTCGCTTGGTGGTTTTATCTGTATATAACTAAGTAGAGGACTTCACAACAATTAACTTTTCATTAATTAATTCAGATATGAATTATAGTTAATAAATATTACTAGGAAGGAAAATATTACATTTTTCAATTTTATTTAATGCAAAAAAGAAGCCAAAATGGCAAGTTTTGTATACGAGTATATCCTCGAAAAAGAATCATTGATCAATCCTGAGTAAAAATATTGCAGAACCCAAAATATTATGGACGACAGCAAGTTGACAATATTAAAGTCTTACTATAACCTAATCTCCATTCCTGTGTAACCCGCATATATAACATGATCATAGAAAGATTTTTCTGAAGATTTCACCTTAAAGACCTTATTTTTCTTATCGTCTGTTCGATTCAAGGGCAAGGATGCTTGATAGTCTAAGGTGCCCTTTACAGAAGCTTTCATATCCAAGGCTTCGAAGAATTGTTACAATTGCGTGACTAATTATTAATAACCAATGTCCGATTTTATTAAGGTATATTTAAGGTATAGGTAAACGATTTATTTAAAAGCTAATTACTAACCAAACAAACATTTGACTTAAAAATAAAAATGATAAAATTTATTCTACAGTAACTTTTTAAAGCAATTTTTAGAATTAAGTTTTGCTTTTTAAATTATTTTTTCAAAATTATTTTATTGAAATTAGCACAGACATCATTACTCCTATTTGTTTTTTTTTATGTTATTTTAGCTGAGCATTGCAATAATTTTTCATTACTTTATATATTATGAAAAGTTATCAAAGTATTTTCAGCTTCATATTTATAATAAATATTAATTGCATCAGTCAATTGGGAAATTAATTCTATTATTCAAGCCTTAATATAATATTCAAGCATTGGCCTTTATTAAATAAGTTACTCCAGAGTAAAACATTATGCAGGCAGTGAAATATGAAACTAGTGGCAATTGTCTTCTAGTAAGAACCTTGTCAGTAGATAGCCAGGATAAAAGACTTAATACAGACCGATCAAAGACACAACAAAATATAAAACAAAAACAACAAAGTTTGGGCTGATTAATCACAACTTCAAAGTATTTCATTATAAATATAACACTTAGCAGTCCTAGTAGTTGGCCTAGGAGTCAACGTGTTAAGGAAACGCTTTAACAAAGCATGCTTTGTCTAATAGCTGTTAAGGATAATTTATGACTGCTGCTTATATTACCAAATCATAAAAAGAAATCAATTTCTTTTGGAAGTTAGTTCAAAGCTATTTGTATTTTATATAATTCAGTTAAATAAATGAACAATGCTAAGCTATGTATGTATGTATAAGTATTTGCTATCAAATTCTATTTACAGAAACATAAGTAAAAACTTTCTTTAAATTAAAGATCACATTTACCCTTGTCCTATTTTTTATAAAATAAAATCAGTGACCCATAGAATTCAATAAGAACCAGCCCATTATTTACCACAGGATATTTTAACATTTATTAACATTTAAAACAATAATAAGAAATCACGAATACCAATATTGATCATGTTAATCATTATGATTACATCTTTTTTATGCTTTAGCTCGACTAGGATAAAAACTTTTCTTAAAGGGGCAAATAAAAAATTTAAAAAATTAAAAACAGAAAAGGATAAAAATATTTACAAGAAAATAACCCTAGAGATTGTTTTTTAGATATTATAAGGCAACATTTTAAAATTTTATTAGTTATTTTCTAACCAAAGATACAATACTTTAATATTTATGTTCACTGATAAATGTCAAGGTCTCGGCATGATCACTAAACTTAAATGATCTTTAACTATTGAAAATGTATTTTACATGAATTTCTAAATCACGAATTATTCGCTACTTTATTCTATTTAAGCACCTTCTTATTGACCTTGTAAGAAAAGTAAAATGTTGAAATACTCCTCCTATAGCATTGTTAAATATCATGGGAAGTGACTAAAGACAATGTATTAGTTTTATTTTATTTAGTTTTAGTAACGAAAAACAAACAAAAATATTTAGTCATGATCCCTATTGAATATTGACTTAAAAATGCAATTGTAACATCATTTCCTTAAGGATTTCTAACCACTTCAGTGTATGAAAATATGCGAACTTGTTTACGATTTTCTACATATTTCTCCTGCTGGATTATTAAATGCATTACATTTTCTGGTATTTCACTATTCTAGTTTATTTAGCATTTCTATTTTTCTACTTCATGCAATAAAAATTCTTTGATTGTAAAAAAATGTTTTTATTTGTTTTGTAAATTGTAAGCCAAACTATAGCACTAAATATTTGAATATTGATTAGAATTCAAAAGCAATGGTCACCAAAAAAGTCAATAATCCCACTCAAAAAAAACATACTCTATACCAAATAAAATCCCAGCAGTGAAAATTCGCTCTTATGTGTACGATGCGATATACTAATTGTAAGTCACAGATAAATGCTAATTAATAGCTTTTAGCTTTTTATGTATTCGGTTTTATTTTTGTGTACAATAACCTAAAATTTTCTATATCTATAGTATTCTATAGTATTCATATGCAAAGGTAAAATAATTTTAACCGTAAGGATACTAACATACTGATAGAAATAGTATTTTTGTCTGTTATTTATTTAGAGCATGTAAATATCCTCGTAAATATAGAAAAGGGAAAAGAAAAATCGTATTTTTCTTGTTTTTATTACATATACATTGTATATAACAGCGGTTTCCAAACTTTCTGATACTGCGACCCACATAAGAAAAAAATAAAAAATTGGCGGCCCCCTTATTAGATAAAACAATAAAATAATATAAGCACATTTTGTCTCTATGAATCAGAGCATACATTTGTATTGCATTGATTCATTTCAATCACTTAATTTTTTTTTTAAATTTCATCCAAATAGGCAAGTTTAAAAATAAAGTTATCGTTGCGAAAGGAAGATGCCTCATCTTTGTGATTTTCAGCTAGAAAGATCGCAATTTCGTCTTTAAGTTCGAACACTCTTTGAGTAAATTTTGAACGAGATAGCCAACGTACTTCACAATAGTACAAGAGTGAGGTAAAATAGAGAAAAAAGTCGGTATGTATCGGCATTTACAGGGATTTTTAATAAAGTAATATCACAACAAAAAATTTGCATTAAATAGATTTTTGTAAGTATTTTTCTAAATATGTAAAACAGAAATTAAAAACTTCACGACCCCCTCGAGGTTATTCCGCAACCCCTCTGTGGGTCGCGCCCCACAGTTTGGAAATCGCTGGTATATAAATTAAATTAAAAATAAATTATTTAATTTTTTGGCTTTAAAAAGCCAATATTTTTCTTTAAAATTTATTTATCGAAAAATATCAAGAAACAAATCGATAGCAAAGTATTTTCCAGCTCATTTTACCAAAAAGTTGATATACATATAGTGATCACTATATGTATCTCAGCCTAAAATTATTTGGAATCAAAGAAAGTTGAAACACAAATTTTTTCTCTCCCCAACTTTTTTTTGATTGTTTCATCAGTTCTATATTTTTTGTGTTTATTTCAAGTAAAAACAGCGGTTTTTATTTAAAAAAAAATACACCATTATGTCATTTTACAACCTTCTAAATGTCATAAATCAAAAAAACGACTTTGGAAGGAGGCATTTTATATGCAGAAAGTATATATAAAATTTCAAATAACTTAAGACTTGAAACTACGAGAGTTTTGGCCTGATTGTCTTGAAATTTTGACACAACATTTTTAAACTATTTTACAGTAAGAAAATCAAAAGGAAAATTGTGATTTTCGAAAAACAAAACCCCCACCCTTAACTTTGTAATTTTATTACGATTTTAGTTTTTAATTTCAATTTTTCTTGATTTTTTTTTCGTGTCATTTTTCTACAAAAAATATATCTATACATATCACATTAAAAGTAAATAAAACTTTAAAACTGTGATCTTTTTAATCATAATTACAAAAATTATTCAATATCTAATAAACATCATACTAAATTTCATTTTAGTAACTAGTTCCATACTTGTGAAAAACATACCATACAGAAAATAATTAAAACAAATTAAATAAGACCTCTAGAAAAAATAACCTTAGCCCATGATCACCTAAAATTTTTTTGGGAACAAAAGAAACAATTTAAGTAAAAGAGAATTAACAAAAAATTAGTTTAACTATTATGCACACGACTCTATTTACCACTATCTTAAAGAACAAAAAATAAAAAAAAACCAAAAATCACAAAATTTTCATAGAGCTAAAAGGTGCATCACGTTTACCTTCGATTCCGTTGTACGCATAAAATGGATGCCTGGATAAAAAAAGGTGAATCTCTTACTTTGTTTAGATATACAAAAGCTAAAGTCTTGTGTCTCTGGATGAATTATGATGACAACAAGTGTACTCGATGACTTACTAACCAATGCCGCTTTGTACTATACCTTACTCTTTCTCTCTATATAGATATATATATATATATATATATATATATTTATTTATTTATTATTTGCCCAAGATGGAACAAGTATGAGAGCTAAAAATATTTACTACATATATAGAAAACGATATGTCTATCATAAACAACCTATCCAAGAAAATTGCGTAACTAACACTTCTTCATGTCACCCATTTGGTATGAAAAGTGAGTTTTTCGACCTTTCAACAAAACTGTTAATTTTTGTGTCGTGAAATCGTGCATCAGGTAAATAAAAAACAAACAAAGAAAAAATATTGGTGTTAGCATCGCGATATACTCCTTCTTACTTAATGTTGAGTTAAGATCTGAATTATTTAAATTTGATTATTTGCAACATTTTTTATTTTTTTATTTAGTTTTTTAAATATAATATCATTTAAAAAAAATTTACTTTTTTCTGCAAAAACAACTACAAATTAATAAGACATTTTTTAGTTTGTTTAAGACATTCATTATGAATAAAGTAGCAGTTGAATCTCGTGAGAAGAAAATCGGTCGTCATCTTTTTCATTCAATTTGGTTTTGATCTTAATTATAGTGAAACATAAACAAGAAAAACGGTTCAATATTAAATAATGTAGAAAGATTTAGTAGGTAAGACACAAACTTAACAGTGAGATCATATCCTAAGGATTTCTACTGACTAAATGACAGCTTGTAGTTAATCCGATGTCGGTACTAAAACATGCATTAAACAAGTTGATGTATTAAAGAAAGTATTGAAAAACTTGGTAGTTTGAGGTACAAAAAGAGTAGGTTAATAAATAATTGCAATGAACTTTTAACCATCAGGTCGGATAAAATCACCTGCTTTGAAAACTTAATTCAACATCGGCTTAAGAATAATACAACGCGACGTAAAAATGGAGTAGGGCAATATTATCTATGTAAATACTAGAGTTGAAATTGCCGTTTCTATTGATCGTTTAATAAAATTAAGAATATTAATAAGAAAAGAATATTAATAAGGAATAAGAAAATAAAGTTTAAGGTTTTGTTTAAATAGCCAACAAATACTAAATAAATTGTCAAGTGTCTTCAATAATTACGAATTACATTAATGGATGAATCCTTGAAATTTTAATGAATATTATTCGAAATTAGAAGTTAATTTAAGGTTTCAGAAAATTTATAAAAACGTGAATACATAAAGGATTTAAATAACTTCACTTAATTGGGAATTTGATGTATTTTATTTATTTTAGTATTTAAAACATGCAGCAAAGTTTTTTATTAATACTGGGCACACATTGGAAGAAAATTTTTCTTAAACATATTTTTTAGTTTAACACAAAAAAGAATCAAATAAAATTTAACAAAGTTTTTGACTACAAAAAAGTCTAATCTTTATTCTCCAACTATAAAATCTATATTTCAGATATGGGGAAGGTGAATGACTGATTTTTCGAATGTTAATGAAAAATTATTTGTGAAACACGATTCTTAGCTTTTATATAAATATTTACACTTGGTTCTTATATAATATGGTTTGATGTCCAAATAAATTGTTGGTAGATGAACTTTTAGAAAATATCTAAAAAAATATTTAAGAAGATTTTCTACTTTACTCTCTTAAAAGAAAAATCAATATTTTAGGACTGACCAGAAAAGCACAAAGATTATAGTTATGAAAATGGTGTATTTATCATCTTCACATTATTAAATATGAAAATGTCTTAAGCCTTGCGCAGACCAAGGCGTCTGTAGCCGCTACAGTAGCGGCGTTTGTAGCTGCTACAGTAGCGGCGTCTGTAGCTGCTACAGTAGCGGCTACAGACGCCGATTCAATCATATTGAATGGGTGTATCAAAATCTGGTTGACAAGTTTTTCTTAATGTAGGTTGCTTTTTTTAGTGGAATATTGTCTATTATTATTGATTATTAGTTTTGTTTGATTATTATTGTGAGTTAAACTTAAATATTGCTAATTTTTGTTATTACTGTTTAAAATTGATTTTTTAGTGTTTATTTATGCCTCTTGCTATTAAGTTTTTTTTTTATTTTTGCTAATAATTGCTATGATTTGTAGCAATTGTTGAATTTATTTTTTTTTATAGATCTTTTCTTTTTCTAAATAAGACTTAAATTCTAAATATTATTTTATTAATTAATTTTCTTCAATATTGTGAAGATGCTTTAACAATGCTATTAACGGATTCAAATCCAGAATCTTCTTTGAGCTATTTTGATAAAGAAATGGAAAATGGACATCAAACAATTAATTATCTAACAAATTATAAGCTCAATTATGATAAAGAAAGGTAAATTTTTTTTATTTGTAGCCAAATAATTTCTTATTTGCTGATCCGCTTGAAATGTTATTGTTTTATTGAATTATGTAAACGGGATGCTACACTTCAACGTAAAAATAATTTTCAGTTTGTTTTTATCATAATAATAAATAATTGAAAAGTAAAATAAATCAAACACATTTATTAGAAAAATTATGTAAAGATTTTGATTGGACCTATCAAGATGTTCTTGTTTGTCAGGTAAGTTATGTATATTTTCAAAGAAAGTCCCGCAAGAAATAATCCTTATTACTTGATTACTCATATAGTGTAAGAAAGTGCAACGGAAAAAATTTTTTGGATTTGGGTTTTTCTAAGCCATAAAACAGAAACACATTTTTACTAGTTTTATGTTTCCAAGTGCTACAAATCATAGCAATTATTAGCAAAAATAAAAAAAAAACTTAATAGCAAGAGGCATAAATAAACACTAAATATCAACTGTAAACAGTAATAACAAAAATTAGCAATATTTAAGTTTAACTCACAATAATAATCAAACGAAACTAATATAGTCAATAATAATAGAGAATATTCCACTAAAAAAAGCAACCTACATCAAGAAAAACTTGTCAACCAGATTTTGATACACCCATTCATTATGATTGAATCGGCGTCTGTAGCCGCTACTGTAGCAGCTACAAACGCCGCTACTGTAGCGGCTACAGACGCCTTGGTCTGCGCAAGGCTTTAATTGGCGCCAAAGCATAGAAAAGGAGGTAGAACTCTCGTGTGGTAAAAATTTTAGCATGTGGTAAAAATTTTAAATATATACGACAAATGTGAATTTATCCATTCTACAGACACTGATAACCACTTAAATGCAAAAGAGTCGATGACAGTCATCTATCTTTCTATGCGTAGAAACATTAGCAGATCACAAAATATAACACTGGTCAACAGTGGTTTTGCCTAAAGCTAAATATTCCAGAAAGTCGTTGACTTTAATATATAATAATAAATACTGATATAAATAAATATTTATACCATAAATTAAATCAGAAAATAATTTACAATCCTGTGCTTTTATTAATTTTTCTCGAAAAATGTTATTTTTTCTACAAAATCAATGTACCTCCACCAAATTAAATTGACGTGTGATGAAAACTTTAAAACTGCTTACTTTTACTAGTGACAGCCTCTATTATAAAAAAAACACCAAAAAGTTCGTGTGGCACAAAAAAAGTTAAATTTTGTCGACCAGTGTAATTTTCGTCTGTCATTCGAATTTTTAGAGAAATTAACGTTTCTTAATCTGTTGTCATTTAACATGGGAAGGATTACAGCAAAGTCACACACATAAGTGTGTGAGCCAGAAAGAGTTAACTCTTAAAATTATCGAATAATAGCGTCTCGAAATATAAGCGCCTAGGCTGATGCAATGTTTTAGCTCCCATACGAAAAAGAAACTCCTAGACAGGGTCAATCTGTTAGGCTGTCTGTAGAGTGCCGGCTTACTCACTGACACCGTTTACGATACCGAAGGCTATAAAGTCGTTATGGGTAATTCAGTGTTCAGTAACTCAAAGTGTTCAGAGTGCAAGCCTACCAAAGATTAGACTATTGCAATGGAATTAGGCAGCCTTAGACTTAACATGATCAAAATATCAAAATAATTACTATAGTAACATGTTCATTCCAATTAAAACTCCAACAGTATATGTATATTATATGTTTCTCAATAGAAAATGTCTTTTCGGGTATTTTAATATAGTGCATTGGACATCTGTCTATAACAGTGATTCTCAACCTTTTTTTTGTTGCGGCAGACTTTTAATGATTTCAAAATTTGTCGGCACACAAAGAAAAAGATAAGTTTAAAAATTAGCGAGCAGAGCGGTGAGCAAAGCTGTTTATACAGTGAATAAATAGCTCACCCGAGTATTAAACTGTGACTCACCGCTTCCAAAACAAATATGTTTTATTCGGGCTATACCGCTTCAGCAATGCTCTCTTCACCGCAATGTAAAACGCCTTACTATAAACGCATGCATTTATTACTATTGGTTTAATTAAAACGCTATGCTCGCTGCTTCACTATAATCTGGCACTAAGAAAGAACGCCTTGAAAAACAAAGAATGAAATAATATATAAATTTTTTATGGATTTAAATATCTATTACTGCTAAAAGTATTTTTATTTTTAAATCATAATATTAACATTATTATATATCAAACTTTTGGTGGCACACTTTTAGAATTTCGTGGCACACAAGTGCCGCGCACAGTGGTTGAGAATCACTGGTCTATAAGATGAAGTGAAATTAGTGATTTAATTGTATCTAAAAACTGGTCAAAAATATTCTGTGTGTGCCAATAAAATATTTTCTAATGAAAATATCAGTTGTTTTAGGAATACAAGGCATGAAGATATAAATACAAATGTCTGTATAAGGCCGTAAAATAACAAGAATTTATCCTAACACCAACAGAATTTTCATATTTGTAAAATTTGTTAATAAAAAAGTTAGCATAACTTTGTATAATAAAATATTCAGTTATGTTTCTAATTTATATTAAAAAATAATGTCTTATATTTTATACCCTTATGTTTTTATCTTTGAAAAATAAAAAAGAGCTCTACCAGAACAACAACAAAATCGTAATAGTAACTAAAACTATAACCAGTAGTAATAAAATATTAGTTAAATCAGTTACAAAATTAATGACAAACACTTGTAAAAATTATGCGCAAAATATCAAACCCATTAAGAGAACTTATGCATACCGTAACTATTTATTGTGTTGGCCATAAATTAAGCAACAACAAAATTTCTTTTTCTCTGCTGTGCTTACTTCTTCATTCCAAATCATTTGAGATTGATAACAGTGACCTGAAGAAGTTTGAGCCTACATCAATGAGACTTCATTAAGGTTAATGATAGAATATTTCTTGTTTTGATAGCTTTGATGACAACTACTCATTCAAAAACGGAGAATCGAAAGATATAATCAATACCAGAAATAACAATAAACTCATTAAGTTTTTTATTAATATATAGTGAGTTGTCGTTAAAATATATTTCAGAATGCGCCCTAAATGCACAAAATAAAAAAAAAAGAAGAGATTAATGTTTATTTAATTAAAATTGTATATAATAACTATAATAAAAATAATAACATCTGCTTTTTTTAAATATTTGTTTCAGATATTATCAAAAATGTATATAAATAGTCGAGACAAGATGTCAAGTTCACATCTAATACATTATCTAATAATTATTTTATTAGCAACAACAACAAAAGCCCGAAGATCACGAATAGATGCAGCTATATTAAATTCAGCTGATGCTCCTGTTAATGATAATGTAGCAACAGCATCAGGATCTGAACAAATTGCTGTTACAGCAGGTGCTTATCCAGATTTATCGTCATTATCGCCAGCTAATACAAATATAGATGAAAATAAGGATGTTTTTAATAGTATAGGAGAGCTTGAGGAAGAATGTGATCCAGATATGATAGGATTTGAAATTGTTACTGGGTAAGATTTTTATGTTTATGCAAATTTCCTTTAGTTAGAATCTTAAATTAATTTAATTATATCTAATACCTAACATAAAATTTTAAGATAAATGTATTATAGCTGGCGGAAAGCAGCATTAAAACACATTCGCTTATAATCATAGAAAAAATATTTTATATACATATGTATTATTTCCAGCTGAAAAAAGTATTTTTCCTTTTTAACTAGTAGTAAGAAACGTATGATAAAGTATTCGAATCATTCAATAAATGAACAAGAAGAAAAACCTAGGCAAAAAATTACAGCTCTACTCATAAATATGTCCACTATTAATATAATTTAGATAATATGTGAGTTTTATCTAAGCTAGTAAATTACATTAGTAACCTTGTAAGCACCTCACTTGTAGATAATTAACATCTAAGCACTATAAACAGGTTAAACTAGATTTATCTCGAATACCCTTAAATAGATGAACAAAGTTTTGCAATTTAACACAATATGATCGGCAAAACAATAACAACAAAAACTGCATTTTTCAGTAATAATCTTAAAATTTATTTATACTGTATAAATGCAAAATTTTCACTAATAATAATTGTATATTTTTTGCCCAGCTATCGATAAATGAGAGATTAGAAATTTGATTTTTCTTTTAAATCGAGAATAGATACTTAGCTTATTATTAGATGCATACGATATCATTGGAATTTCTTCCATATGCATAATATATTTAATCTGAACTAAACTAAACACTTTCCCTTATTTCATTGCAACTTTTCCTATATGACTTTTCTTTCGAATAATAAAGCAATTTTTTATCTGAATATAATTTCCATGGCATCAAAAGAAAGTATTAGCTTTCATCATTTATTATTAAGGATGATCTCTACTTAAATTTAAAATTCTTTAAGTAAAACAGCAAATGCGACATTTCATTCTGTTTTCGATTAAAATATAAAGTTATTTTTTTATAAGATATTAACAAAAAATAAAATCAAAATTTTTTGGAACTATTTTGAACAAGTAATTTTATGCCATTTTGTTTGATTCTTTATTCATGCAACGTAAGTTGATGATTATTTAATTTATTCAAAAAAACCTTGGACGGATTAAATGTTTACCAAAAATTTAGTTTCCCCAAAACTAAACCAAATTTCGGAGAAAGTCAATCAGCATAATAATTGATTAATCATCAAAGAACCCACGATGTGAAAAGAAAATTAGGCATGAAATCATGCATCTAAAATGTTTTACAGGTGTTTTATATAAATTTTATGTTCATGGAAATAGAATTCTTGCCTGAAGGTGGAAGCCTACGCATGCGTAATTCAGAAGTAAATCATATTTATAGATTATTGTGTATAAGCCACTTTTGTTGTTTTCTTTTTGGATTTTATTAATTGGTTTTGCTTGGTGTGCAGCCAATAAATAATAAAATAAGCTAAAAACACCTTTATATATTTATTTCGATATTTAAATGGTTTTTGATTTTATTAGAATTTATTAAAAAATTAAATTATGCCACGAGAGCATATATTTTATAAAAAAGTTTTACTTTTATTTTATTGTGGTAAATTGCTTGCTAAAAGAATTTTTTCTTTTTTGGCATCAAAATAACCAAACTTAACCCACGTAGATTTATTATGTTCCCTGGCAGCGGTTAATTTCTCTCAAACTGCAGATGAGTGTCCTCTATAAAAGGCAAAGCATTTGAGTTAAATTGATCACAAAGTCCTATGGCCGGTTTCACGGTAGAAACTTAAGAACGGTTTAGTCACCTTAAGTTTCTACTTAAAGAAATTTTGCGTTTCACAGTTCTACCTTAACTTTACCTTAAGTTAAGATTAGAAATTTGAATTAATCATTTTTTTCATTCGTTAATTTAGTTCCGTGAATTAATTCAATATTAATTAGTAAAAATTGTCAAATAAATTTTATTTATATAAATTATGGAATAAATTATAAAATAAATTTCCACAATAAAATAATTTGAGCTTAAATTTATTCTTAAAATAAATTTAAAATTAATTGAAGTAAAAAATTGGTTCTATCCAAAGCGAATTGTATTTTAATCATTATTTCCTTGATTCATTGTTTTTTTAACTCAACAAGAACAGAACTGAACAAGAAATAAAGAATTTACTTAATAGTTTCTAGTTTGTCCTGCGAAAACAAACAAGGCATATTCCTATTTTTAAATAATTACTGCTTCCATATTGTTTTTCAAGCAAATTTTTATAGACTATCGCTCTTTCATTTCACAATAAGATATCACTATGGATGGCATAAAATGCGACAAATTATGGTCATCGGACGTAAAAGTGGTTTATGAAATGCAGCACTAATAGCTGAGTTAAGCCAATTACAAAAATAAACTGTGAAGCACTTTTAGCTATTAAGTATAATAAGTCTTTAGTTTTGAAAGAAATTTAGCTTAGTTGAAAGTGAAGTCTATTCTGTGGAACCGGACAGTAAAGAATTAAACACTTAGATTATTTTTTAGTTCTAAACAAAAATTTCTAAGTCTTTAATAGTTTTTCTTATAGTCGCGAGTGGTTAATTGTGTTTCATGTTGTAATGTATATATTTAGCTGCATAAATAAAAGGAGTTACTTTTATTGTTTTGCTATAATCGTATAGTCCATGAATAGTAAGAAGTTAATATAATGCTTAGATATGAAAATCAAGCTGGTTGGTCTTGCATTAGGTTTCATATACAGTTTATTCGATGTTATCCTGGCAAATAAGTGATGTTTCTTTATTACCCTCGACTTACTTAGTGACCTAGACGTAAAACAGTGTTTCTTTCAGCCAAGCATTGAAGCTCCAACTTTTTCTGTCACCTTGGTCCTTTGGTTAAGTTTAGCTGCCTAAAAAATTTGTAGATCTGGGGTTTCATTAGATTTGTTTCAATACACTGAAGGGGAGATTTCTGAATAGCGACGGTTAATGATTGAAAAACAGTTGACCTATTAACAACATCTAAAAAGCATTTAAAAAACGACCATTTATCCAAGCAGTCTAAATCGGATCAAACAGACATTGCTAAAAATTAATACTTTAATTAACTCCAACTTAATTCCAATTTCTGCAACTTTGTAAGCTGTGAGCGCATTGAAATTTATAATTTTATAAATGTAGTCAGCATTTTTTTTATCTTAAAAATTATTCAATTTTTTTGATTTATTTCTTAATCAAGAAAAATCTATTTAATTTATTTGGTACAGAAAAATAATGTAAAGGTTTAAATTAAAAATTTATTAGAAGTTTAAATGATATGATGATTATTAAATGAGTCGTTCAGAAGCCAATGTGGATAAGTCCAAAAAATCCAAACTGAGAAATTTAATGTTTCTTAATGCATTCATAATACATAGCACATGGGGAGGCTATTAAAAAAAAGGGTTTTTTGACCAACAAAAAATGAAAATATGAGCAAATCATTTTAAGACTAAGAAATATATTATTTATTCTATTAAAATTTGCAAAAATCAGAAAATATGAAAAAATGAACTTATCCACATTGGCTTCTGAGCGACTCAAATGATAAATTGCTAAATGACCAATTAAAAAAAAATTCAACCCCTAGTAGGGAGCAAGACTTATATAACATTATAATTACATAAAGGTTATCAAAAATGCTTTAAAAAAAATATAGGCTATAAAAGAAAACGTTTTCATTTTCTGATATAAAGATGAAGGTGTGATCGAAGGCATCATAAAAGTATTTTCAATATTTTAATTGCAACTATAAATGTTATTGCTATTATATCTAAAAAAACACCTTGAACCTCACAAAAGTATTTTTTTGCAAACTAAGTTTCTATTAAATAATATTAATATTTTGACATACGTACTTGTTAAAAACTGTAATGATTGCAATATGATATGAATTTGTAAATATCTTGACACTTACCTAGAAAAAAAGTAAAAAGAGAAATTAGTTAAAAGAAAGTAAAATAAAAGTGAAATTTAGTACTGTATATTTTCTTTCTCTATTAAATTTTTATTAAAATTATCTTTCAGATATGTCTTCTCAGCACCTGAAAAGCTTTTGGATTCAATACCAGGGACACTTATGTTAACAGATTGCTTAGAGGCATGTCAAAGTAATGACTCGTGTAATTCAGTTAATTACGAGACAGGACTTTGTGTTCTCTTCTCATCTAATTCTGATAAACTTCCAGGTAAATTAGAATAAGAATTAGGTTTATTTCTCTTTTTCTTGTTTTTCTTAAATAATATTTTAGATTAGTTAATAAGTCAGAAAGAAATTATAAAAATTAACTAATATCAAATTTTCAAACTTTGAAAAATAGTATTATTCGTAACTGTATAACTGTAATATTTGATTAAACATAAAATTGTTACTAACCGTTCATTTTAACCAAACCGAATAAGACTTAAATTTTAGAATAAGAAGTTCTTTAAAAATTTTTCTGGTTTTTTTACGACCAATAAAAGCAATTTTCATGCTAGCTACAGCTTTGATGGCAGCTGGTAGCTAAGTTTTTTCACTCTTGAAAAGAAGCACAAAAAAAAAATATAAACAACAATTTATAAAGAATTATTAAATTGAAGTGTGATTATGATTAAATTGTAAAGGCTTGATTTTTTTAGTTTTCGTCTTCATTGTTTTATTTTAAATTATTTTAATTGTGTTTTATACATGCATGATCAAATGGTTAATGACAAATAAATTTAAAGCGTCAAAGCGAAGAAAAAGATGAATCGAATTAAGTTCTAGAAAAACTAACAAAAAAAATTTTCTTGTCAAACTTTTAATATTGCATATTAAAAGTTGTCACAATTATTTACATATTGCTATTTCCGGTCTGAAGAAAATTAAAAATATACTGGATATACATATAAGTTAGAAAGGATTATTGGAAAAATTTACTTCGAAAATCTCAAGTTATTCGTTCAATCACGTCGCATTGTTCTTTAAGCTCATGTACTCGTTAGACCTCTTACAAAAAAAATTAAAATTACAGTTTATATATATGCATTACATCGTCAATAGATGATAAACCTTACTTTAGTCACACATCCGCAATATTAGAAAAATTTACCACTGAGATATGCTTGTTATAACAGTATGCTAACCAATTTTGTGAAGTTTTATTTGATATGTTATATACTATATATTACCGATTTCAAATCGACGATGAAAAAAAACTTAAAACACATTCAGGGTCCTAAGTTAAGTCATGGTCGTTAAATTTTTACAATAAAAAGTTCACTTTCATTAAATGTGAATTAATCTAACATATAAAATTAATGGTAAAAAACTATGCATTAATTGAAAGATTACTTTTCATAAGAAATCCACGTCTTTAAAGTATTCTTCATTCATCTTGCATGCTTAATTTTATTTGACCATGTAAATGAAAATTTTTTTCTGATTGGAATATTTTCTCAATAATTGGACTCTCTTAATATTGAAATTAAATTAAATGAATTTTAATATCTTTCAATATAAACGAAATCAAAATAGCACTAAAAAAAGCTAACTAAATTAGCTGTTAATAATATATTTTAAATGATTCCAATAGTTTTTGTACAATAGTATTTTTTAAATATATGTATAAATACAATACAAAAAAACTTCCTCAAACTATACCTTAGAAATTTGTTCCCTTGTTTGTGCTAATATTTCAAAGTGTTACTACACCTAAGAAACCAGAGAAAAGTTATATACGAGGTGTGTTCAAAATATAACGAGAGTTTTGGTTTTTTGAAAAAAATATATGTCTATTTGTCTACAATATTTTAGTAGCCTTGAAAATAGTCCACATTAGATATTATGCACTTGTGCCAGAGCTTCTTCCAATACTCGGAGCACTTTTCAACCTTGATCTTCGGGATAGCCTTTAGCTTTTTCAGCGATACGCTTTTAATTTCATCTATGCTTGTAAAGCGACGGCACTTTAAGGTTCTCTTCATTTTTTGAAATAGAAAAAAGTAAAGCGGAGCCATGTCTGGCGAATATAAAGGCTGAGGCATCGCTACAGTTCTGCTTTTCCAAAAAAACTTACAAGCAAATAGAATCCATGAACTGTTTGCAGCAAATCCGGGGATTTTTTTTTTGATTGCTTCATGCAAACGGCGTTGAACTTCTACGTACTACTCTCTATTGATTGTTTGACGTCGTGGCAAGAATTTATGAAGCACTAGCCCATTACAATCTAAGAACATAGGGAGCAAATAACACCGTTTTTCAATATAACTCCTTTAAATTAGGAAAGAATTTTTTTCCAAATATTTAGAGCAAAACAATGCACAAGAACTTTGAATATACTTCTCTAAGACCTCTATTCAAAGGCTTCTATCATTTTTAGAAGTTAAAATCTTAAATCCTTAAAAAAATTGAAAATTGAAATGTTGACAATCCAAAAGGGACGTAAAAACACTTCAAGCTAATTTAGATGTGTATAAAGGAACCACTTAAAGATCCTTTTTAAAAGAATAGTTGATAATAATTTTTAATAAATATGTACTATACAACCAAAGAATATGTGTAGCTTCACTCTAAAAAGTTTTAGTTAAAAAAAGATAACATTATAAAATGAACATTTATTATAACTCCTCAGACCTGATAAACAATTAAGCTAAAAGGCAAAAGCATTGACGCTTTTAAACAACCTCTACTGCCAATGAATTTTAATAAAAATATGTGCGTATAATTATTATCAATTTATTTTTGAAAAACGGTAATTTTAATTGAACAGAAAAACCCAAGATTTACTTTTTAAAAAATTATCTGCAGCATTTAAGATGCTATAAAATTTTTTTAATCTCAATAACAATTTAAAGTTTTTATTTGTCGATGCTCTTTGCGGGAGTTAAGCTGAGAACAAATACGAAAAATTAACATTTATATGCATAAAATTTGATGATATTTTTTACAGCTCCCATAAAATCATGCAGGCAAAAATATTCAGAATTTTATGAAAAAATCATTAAAATATTTTATTCATTTTGATTTTAAAGAATTTCGATAAGGATCATTTACAAAAACAAAAAAAAAAATTAATAAAAAATAATTTGTTTCAGGCGCCTTAACAAAGTCACAATTTCCTGTATTTACAATTTACGCACAAAAAACCTGCTTAGGAATCAGACCATGTTCGAGAGCTTGGTGTTTCGATCGTGTACAAGGGTACAAATTGAATGGGCACGCTAAAAGGGCGGCTACAGCAACATCTCGTAGAGACTGTTTAGAACTATGTTTAGGTGAAAATGAGTTCACATGCAGGTGAGTAAAAACTTTTATTTTCACATAAAAGAAAAAAGCAAAATAAAAAAGATAATTCTTACACATGAACACCAAAAACTAGTGTAAAATAAAAAAACAAGAAGCCTTTAAAATTCGCCGCCTATACAGTTCTGCCTTTTTTTATAATAAACTATTATAGAGTAGCAATAACAAAACACATAAATCTCAAAAACAAATTATGAAATTGAAATTTTGATTGGGTTATATCGATGAGCCCAACACAAAAACAAAAAGATTTTCCAACTGCAGAAAAATGTTGCTCCAAATAGTTTATTAACAAAATCAAGTTTTGATCGCTAAATATTTTAGTTAAAACTGGTTATAAGCATTCATTTTCTATAAATAATAAAAATAAATAACAAAGCTACCTACACTAAAGAAAGTAACTTTGTCATCGACTTTTTGTAGGCTTATTTTTAGAAATTTGGTATAGAAATTTCTATTTTAAGCAAGAAATTTTTGACAAAAATCAAAAAAATGAGACAAAAAACTAACACAACCAAAAAAGTAATGAAATGTTTAGGAAGGTTAAATGCATTAATAAGGTCCAAATTTTTAGGTAGCTAATTTTTAAAGTACTCCCTTAAAAGATCGTATTCGGAAACATCTAAGTACCAGCATTCTATTGCTTTTAGTTTTCAAATAAGTTCTATTCCACTAATATATTTTGTTCAAATTAGCATTGCACTGTAGATTTCAAAATGACGCCCTTCCTTGCTATATAGTCCGCATGCCAATTTTTTATGGCATGCCATCACCTTGCAATGCCTAAATTTTCACATAATTATTACATACTGGATACTAGCAACAATAACCAATATAATATATAGCAAAAACATGTTTTGTTTGCTTCCTTTTCACACCCTTTATACACAAAAGCTGAGAGCTAACATAAATTTCAATACTCATTTTCTAGTACAATGTAATTATTATTACGATAATTTAAAGTTTTATAACATATATACTACAATGTATGATAAAACAGTTTTAAATAAAAGAAATATTTTCTATACTGATGCTATAAATACTGCATTCCGTGATCATTTCGATATTCAACTAAATACGTCATATGCCGCAGCTTGATGAACAATTTACTCTTTTGGCAAAAAATCGCCGTAAGCATTTTAGGTGGTCTAACGAAACTGACTGCTGGCTGTAGGAAAAATACTTAACCGCTTGCTCTTAAATTAATGAAAACAAAGCCCTAACGATGAAAGTTATTATGCAATCATTAAACCCTCGATGGATTAATTAATTTGATTTGCTGATTTGTAAAAAAAAGAGCTAAAATTTGTTGTATGTTTATTCCGAATCTATTTTTTCCAATAGGAAGTTCAGCTATAAATTAAGTTATTAATTTAACACTAAACTTTAAAAAAATTTGTTTCGGTAATTTTTGACTAATTCTTAGAAATAAAAAAAAGAAATCAAGCTCCAGATATTACTAATAAAATTTTTCATTGGGAACATGAACAAATAAATTATCATAGGATTTTTTATAAAGCACTTGAGCCAAATGTAATTACATTTACATTGTTTAACCCATGAATAGTTTTATTTATTATCAACGCAGAAAACAACATAACATTTAACTTTATTTCAAAAAATGTTGCTGCTTAAGTTCGAGAAAGAGAAACACTTTCCCCACATGTAATATATCTTTGCTTGTGAAATGGAATTAAATCAACATCAAATGGAAAAGAAAAGAAAATAGGAAACATAGCTTTTAAAGATATTCTATTTAAAAATAAATTCATATCTGAAAACTATTTATACCGTTTATAACTAGGATTTTCCTTTGTTTAAACTAATACAATAGAACCGTTTTTATTTTATTCAAAGAAAGTTTCTCTATAATCTAAGCCATAAAATCTAATCTCATATAATTATTTGATAAGAGTATAAATTTTTAAACAGATTTAACAAATAAACTTGTCTTGCTAGTAAAACACTTTCTCTTGGTAGTTTTTTTTTTTAGCATTGAGGACGTATTCTTTGATTTAGCTCCATTATACAAGTGATATCTTATTAGAGCAAAGTTTTATTTTATGTTAATTTAATGGCAAAAAATCCAAAGCAGGTTAATACTTTATTTTTTAAGTGGAACAAATGTTTGTGTCGTTTTACTATAATGCCATTATTTAAAAGTATTCACAAAAAAAAAAAAACTATTAGTAATACTAGAATTGTTTTTACGTCTAAAAAAGTAAAATCAACTTTCATTTGAAATTCTGAAAACTTGACTTGATTATTTTTAAATAATAAGAACTTGGTTTTCAAGGTAAAATTCAACTGGTTAAATTTTTACTTGAAATTTATATGACTGAAAGTCTAAGCCAATAATTTCATAGAAAACAATTAATTCCAAATAACGTTTCAATATATATTTTAATTGTTATTTGGCTTCTTTTAATGACCATTCAAATAGAAATATACAGGTTGTTACAGAGCATGGAAAAAAACATTGACCGTGAAGTTTCCCCAAAGGATTCATTAGCTTTTTATAGAGCTTTATGAATTATGCGTTCTGGAGTTGTCACAAGAAAAAGTTAAAAGGTTTCTGCTGGCCAAAAATGCATAAGTTAATTATTATGAAATTGATTACCTCAAAGCAAATATTTTTTTTAATATTATTATGCAAAATTTTGCATAGTAAATTTTCAAGTTTATTATATGTGCTTTGGTAACATTTGGTTTAGTGCATTTATTTAAAAATGGGGTTAAAAGTAAAGAAAACAAATTACTTATCTTCTGTTACTTATTTTTAAGTGTTAACAAGATTCCTAATCAATGCCAGATGAGAAATCTGTTAATTGTTTTGTAATTGATTCGTATTAGCGCTCAAATATTTATTAGGAGTTTAACGATTACTGCAAATTAATTATTGGACTTGATTCAGCTCTAATCGCCAATTTTCTCTATACTTAAATTAGTTTCATTTTTTCTAAATTACTGTCATTATGTATCTATCTTTTATGTATAAAATAAGTCTAGAGATAGAAATTTTCTAATTGATTTGAAATCAGTTTTCGAACTCTTTTAACGCAAAGTTTTGTTAAACAGTTTCATTCTATAACAAAACATAACAGTATCCAATTAGGCAGTTTAACTCGTTTATATGTCTGTTAAATTTTGCCAATAGGCATTTTCTTTAATATATTTAACATAAATTGAACAAGAATGCTTTGGGATGACTAAAAAACTAGCAAAAATATGAGGAAACTATAAGAGTTTAATGGTTTTAAATCTGTGTGTTACTGTTTCAAAGAAAATAGGAAACGTGAAAAATGTGTTCCGTAGATAGAGATTAAAGAAAACTATCATTAAAAGTAATCAGGATTGAAATATTTTCAGAATTTAAAAATCTTTTAGATTGAATTTTCTGATTAAATTGTTTAGTTAATTATTTTTTTGTAAAAAATTAAGAACTGGTATATCAAGGAAAACCATAATTAGTTTGTATTCAAAGTAAAACTATTAAAAGTAAGAAAATAATTAAAATTTCAGCAAATAAGTGTCAAGAAATAGAAAATTTGTAATTTAGAAAAATTCTAAATTTTATTTTTACTATGAGCAGTTCTAACACAGCACAAATTTTTAAAATAAAAAAGAGCTAAAATAACTATCAAAACTTTAGTTAAACAAAATGATAATTTAACTAAAACTTCTGGTATGTTCAAAACTAAAAGATGACTTCAAACTAACTACAGAATAATGCCAAATATTACCCTCTTTAAGTCAAACTAATATCCTGTTGTTTTTTTTTCTGTTTATTTAATGATTTACTATTTCTATTTTTGTTAGTTTTAACTTAAGTGATAGTACTCAATTATGTGAAATCATAAAACCTACGCTGTTTACGGCATATAAAGAAACAAGAAAAACAAGAACAAAAAATAGTGTACTTTCTAGAGTACATAAGGGAAATACCTTTTTAGAGAATTTTACTTAAGATGTGAACTCTATCATTTAAGACTGAATATAATCTAGTATTTGTTTAAATAGAAAATAGACAACTTTGAAAATTAAACATTTTTTCTTGAAGAAAATTTTTTTTAAAAATTCCAACATGATATTGTTTATTGACAAAATCAATATTTAAGTAAAGTACTTAAGTTAGATACTTGAACATGTCAGTATTTAATTATCTAAGAATATTGAATACAGAAAGAATAAAATTATTCACGTACTCCCTTATTAAACATTCACGAAGAATATATTTTTTTAGAAATATGTGTTCACCTCTTAAGCTATAAAAATTAAGCAATATGTTAATTATATATAAGGATTAAAAAACCTCCTGCTCCTCCGTGTGAATTATTGTTCCCTTTTACAAAATACACCAAAAAATTTGCAAAATTATGCAAAATGATACTAGATGAGATGATTCTAGGATTAACTTTTCATCTTAATCTTATGTCTTTAGAACAACAAAGATAACAATGAATTTTTCGTTTCCTAGATTATTGAGATAAAAATGTAAAAATGGAAGTGAAAGCAGTTTTCTCCTTTTACAATTCCTTTTTAAACCTAGGCTCTGTAAACAAAAAAAACATAAAAAGAATGGATTTTAACCGCAGGGATGTCCACTCATATAGAATCATTAAAATTAATGTTTTCCGGACATACAAACAAAATATCAAATGAATACATTTTTAAAACTTTTGAATATTTTGTTCTTTTTTTTTTTTGATTTATTATCACAAATAAAAAAGCAAAATTATCTATTTCTTTATCTATTCATATTCATTGCACTTGGATTGAAAACTAAACCAAAACAAAAATTGTTATCTTCTAAATCATTCCGTGATAAAATTAATAATAATTTAAATTAGATTCAAGCTGTGCTATAAACGTATTTGATTAAATATGCACTATCTAATAATATCTGTAAAAAAAAAAACAAAAATTACAGTAAGAACAGAAGATTTATCTAAAAAACACTCTATCTTAAGTAGCATTACTAACATCATCCATTTGTAATTTATGCTTGAGAGACAATTACATCACACACTATGTGCACGCGAATAAATTATGTTCCTTAACCGAAAAATCAAAAAAACAAGTGATGAATAAACAAAGATTTTGTACCCTTGCTGTGATATACATACAAGAGAAAACTTTGTATAGGTCTTCTACAAATATTATTGCATGTGAACACTGCATGTATCATTAATAGATGTTAATTAATCCACAGAAATGAATTAAATTAACAACAGCGAAAACAGCAAAATTAAAATCTTTGTTTTAAAGCATATGTTTAGTGCTGGCTCGTTGACTGTAAGGTACAGAATTTTAGAGCCCATGGAAACTTTCAAGAAAAAATTTATATCTGTACGTATTTCGGATAATGTCGTAACGGTTAATTTTGCAAAAAAAGAAAAACATTTCTTTAAATAATATGAATGCAAGTATGAGAAGTTTTTTCTTAATTCAATTTAATAAATTTGTATTTTATATGGTAAATAATATGTTCCTTGGTAAATAATTAAAGATACTGATAAAAAGACCTTCGCGGGATATGTAAATGAATTCATGTTTAAAATCCACTTTAAAAAAGAACAAGCTGTATGGTAAAGTTTTATGAATCACTTTTTACAGTTCTTAATGGAAATATGCAATTCCTTTCACCGGAGTAAGTTCAATTAAAGCTAATTTTTAACTTAAAATTATGTAAATTGCTTATAAAGAGATTTTTGCTTGGTATACACAAATAAAAAAGTTAGTAAATTACCGTTTTTATTTTGGAATATTGCTCATGGATTCGAGAATGTTTAGCATAACAGAAGAATAAAATATCGAGGCATGGTAAGAGTTCTCTAAATATTTTTACTTAGAAATTTTTCTAGATAATATAAAACCGGTAACCACATAACAGAATTTCACTTACTGTCTTACAATAATTGATATGTTTAAAATTTATGCAGAAAACACATAACGATTATCAGTTGCTTTCAAACCCCACCTTTTTGCAGAGAGGCGTTAATTTAATCTAGCCAAAATAATGCGCCAGAATATCCGTGTCATTTAATGATGTTATTTGTAACTTTTTTTGTTTAATAAAAAGAATATTTTCTATAGCTTCTCTATTTTCCAAATATTTAAGGAATAGTAATGAATTAAAGCTGCTCAGCCATTATATTTGCGTCTTTATAGCTACACTTTGAAGCCAAAATTCATGGGTAATAAAATCAAAAATTATACTAGTACATTTTGTGTTTTTGAGTTATTCTTAATAGCGGCTGAATGCTACTTTACCGTCACAACACTTTCGTGGATTTTGCTTCCCAAGCTCGACCCTAATAATAAATAAGTTTTTTAAGACTTAGGAGTAAAATTCCTGCCAAAGCAAAGAGCAAAAGCCTTCTCTTCATCAAGTTCTATAGGTCGGAGCAACAGAGATCAGCTTGAATAATATCCTAGTTTTGAAAAGGACAATTTTCTCCTAAGAACTTTGTTGTAGTAACGATTTGGTTGATAAAAATTTAAAGCGATGTTTCCTTAGAGCAAAACAAAAACCTAATTGTTAATCGCAGTTAAAACCTCAAAATAATATAATTTGAGAAATTTTTCATTAAAATCACTGAAACCATATATTCAAAATAAAATACAAATTTCGATACGAATGATAGAATTCATTGAATGATATAAATTATTGTACAACGTACCTAAGTAATTTTTCTATATGAGCAATTTTTCCTTATTTTTTGTTTGATGTGTTTTAATTACTTGCTTTTATATGAAGTAATGGTTAGTTTGTCTTTATTAAATTATGACTTTAATTCTACTATCGTATTAACTGAAAGTGTTTGCTTAAATCCAAAAAAAAAAAATTAAACACCGGCGAGAAAAACAATGTCTATTTTTGCACTACTACATAAAAAAATTTTTACAACACTTTGCAAAAATAATTATAAAACTTGTCAGGTTCAGGAATTGGGTACTTTATAATTTTCTTTAGTTACTTTATTTAAAGGCTTGTAAGATAACGCGATAATATGGCTAACCATCTGTTACGACTTCAAACGAAGAATATTCCTAGGTATGGTTTAATTAATTATAATTTCTAATTGTCATTTTATAAAAATATTTATAGTTAATAGCATTTATCAGTAATTTTTAAATAGTTTGCAAGCAATTAATTTGTATTTTTAATTGCATTCATAAGTCATAGTAATTGTTAGGAGTTATCAAATGCCGCTACATCTGACCATAAAAAATAATGGGGTAAAATCCATATTGTACATACTTAACAGGAGTTTTCAGCGAACATTTTGTAAGTACAAAAACAAACTTTTTTGTTCAGTCTGAATTATTTTAAATTAAAATCTGTAAAAACGCATGTCATTCGAAGCTTAGGTAAACTGTAATAGAAGTATAAGTCTCAAATATTTATATAACCACCAAATATTGCAAAAATTCTTCTACAGCTCTTTAATAATAAATCATTATATATGGACAGAATCAACTCTTCAACCAGTATTTTCATTCAATAAGCTCAAAGCAAATAATAATAAGTAGAAAATATTATAGTTATGTTGGATCAGCGGTATTTTTCTTTTTTTTTCGTTTCTGCTAATACTAAAAGTTCAAAGAAGCGAATTCTCAGGTTTGCTGAGAGGATTCTTCATCATCCTTAATTATGCAAAAATATAAATTTTTACTTTTACGTTTTTTCTTCCCAAAAGCAAACGCGTCAAAATTGTCTGATCATCTGTTTTACTGTGTATTAAGAAACTCTATAGTAGCAAAGAGGATACCTTATAATTGTTTTTATATCTAACATAAATTAAAAGAACAATAAACCAACACTATAATTGATTTTAAGAGGCAAAAAAAAGAAAAGCAAAACGCCTATACTTGTGTTCTGTTCAGATTTCACTGCATGTTATCAGGTTCAATTCTCAGTGATAACAGTGGGGAGCCCACGTTTCACCTGTTATTTTGGGCCAAATGCTAGTTCTATTTCCTCTTCAAAGAATTTTCTTGGTACAGACATAACATATTGAGCTTTATGAGGAATTTTTTCTTTTGCCAGTTAAATAATATTGATCGATGTCTCACCGATTTCATTTTTATTAATTACCCACATATAATTCTTTAAGATTTTTTTTCAAACCATAGATTAAAATTTAGAAAATTTAATAGATTGACTTTTTTAGTATTTATTTGAAAATGATACGATCGTTATAAATTAAGTTTAACTGATGTACCTAAAAGCCTATAAAGTATGA
The DNA here is from genome assembly GCA_947359355.1 of Acrocera orbiculus. Classification (NCBI taxonomy): domain Eukaryota; kingdom Metazoa; phylum Arthropoda; class Insecta; order Diptera; family Acroceridae; genus Acrocera; species Acrocera orbiculus. The sequence goes on along the minus strand of OX375756.1, from coordinate 43,691,696 downwards.
GACATCTTTTGCTCGAGGAAGAGGAATTTCAAAAAACTTATTATATTTTCAAGATGTTTTTATTTTTAATGAAAATAAAAGCATTTTTGTAGTTTCATATAAATAAGTAGAGTTATATAATTCATTCAAAGATTATGAAACATTCAAATGGAAAGCGACTGATATTCAATCGGGATATTCTGGTATATTGGTATATCCTTGTCCTATGTATATTTCACACATCATCTAAGTAATTTATAACTGTTTTAAATTGTAAAACATTTTAAGTAAATTGAATTAATATAAATCAAAAGAATCTCTAATCAAATACTTTAATAATAGCGACAGCAGAAGAATTGATTTCTTAAATTGCTTTCAATTAAATTCTATAATTAATAAAAATTCTAATCCCAAAAAATCATTACAACAAAATCCCTTTGATATCTGATAGAATATTTTTGAAAATAAATTATGTACGTTATAACTACTTCTAGCGGAATAAAAACGTATATTTTTATTTTTTCTTAAAGAGGTAATTAGAAACAGTTTCTACGAAATAAATAAATAAGAAAATAAGTAACGAATTCATATTAATTTAAAAGTATGAAATTAATAGCATAATCATGTTTTCGCATACAAATTAAAATACCGTGAATACATTAAAACTGCATAAAACAGTTATATAGCATTTAAGCTTCTTTGTATAACAAATTAATAAAAAAATAAAATACTAATTGGAAACTTTCATGGATAATAAAAATTTAATTTAATTATTAAATCCGAGTTAAAAACCAAATTTAAATTATTTCAAATTATGTTCAGATTTAAAATATAGTTTGGATAAGTCCAATAAAATATTTTATTAGAATTTAATTCACATAAGTAAATGAAATTCATAAAAAAGAATAAGTTTTGTTTATTAATTATTTAATTTGATCATCAAGCAAATCGGTATTTAATTGAAGTCTATATTTACAAATAATTTTAGATTATTAGACATCAAATACTAACAATTTTGAAAATAAAAATTATAGGAATTGGGAATGGTGTTTTTTAAAAAACACACAAAATGCATCCATATTTAGGGCTTTAGTTAATGCATAGACAAAAGCTACAGAAATCAAATTTAATAGATATACAGAGTTTATATACGCAAAAAATTTTCAACAGCAAATTAAAAAAAAGTTTTATCAAAAACCTAATAAATTTTTAGGGGAATTTATTTTTATAGTCCTACTCAACAGTGGGAAATGCAGGTTACGTCATCTAAATTAAATTGATTTCTATCTTAGGTTGCAAACCAATGCTAGTAACTTGGATAGAACTTATGAAAAACACTTGCTAATAGTCAACGGTTAAAGCTTTTTTATCCAACAGAGTTGAAAAGAAGAAAAACTACTGAAACATTAAATAATAACCAAAAATAACTTTAGCCACACTAGTGTTAAAAAGACAATTAAATTTGGCATCATAAATTTCTTCCTCCTTTTTTTTTGAAAAAATTTCTATTTCTTTGACTACAGAACATTTTGGAAGTCATAATTTACTTATATGTACTGAATTCCATACTATAAAATATTCATATAGAAAAGAATTTTAACGTTATATGAGGCATCTATTAAAAATGGATCATTTTTGAATACATAAAAGTTAAGAATTCTGAATTGAGAAGGTTTTTCAATGTTAACATATAATATTGTAATATTATGGGGAAAAAATAGAAGAACCTTTTAATTAACCAACTAAGAACTAAAAGCTTTTTGATGTTATTTATCTTAATAATAACTTTCAATTTCAAAATAAATATTTCTAATAAGTTTTTAACCTAAAAATTACAGATTATACCTAAGCTGTAATTGTCTATAATTTAACCACACTAACTGAAAATCTATAAAATCAATATCTATCTAAGAAATAGTATTAAATAATTGAAAATCTAACCATGACAAATTTTTCATCTTATAGTTGCCACAGACTAACGGATGTATTTGACCCCCTTTTTATGTATCTTCACCAAAGTGATAGATACGTTGGTGTGTTACGGTTTACTAACTTTACGAATTGGTCAAGCAAGACTGGTTAACCAATGTCTTATACTAAAACACTTAACAGTGGTACTTTGCCGCAACAAGTTAATGACATCCATTTGAAAATAACGAAATTTAAAAAAATAAATAAAATGTTCGTGCAAACAAAATGATAAGAACAAATATTTAGGTTAATTATCTACATAACACATACAATCCTACTAATGTAGGTGTCATTATATTTTTGTACTAGAGATGCCAATGTAATGAGCTTATCATTAAAATTATACAATGATATATTTTTGTCTTTCTATTATAATCTTCTATTAAACATTCTTAGAAATTTAATAACAGGAAAAGCTAAAATATTACAGTATAAATTTAATACTAAGAAAATATAGTTTTAAATTATAATTTATATTAAATTAAATGGATAAAACTTTTTTTCAAAGTTACGATAAAAAATGAAAATACATTTTCAATAATAATTTTGAAAACTGCTACAAAACACCGAAAAAAAAAAAATTTCTAAACTATTTAAACAGGTTTCATAAATCATTTTTGAACTAGAAGAACAAAAATAAAAATTACGTAAAAAGGGATCCCATAAAAATAGTTTGAAGTGTCCCAATCTCTCATTTTTATAAACCACCTAAACCCTAACCCTAACCTAAACCTAACAATAAGTATCAAACAAAAGGGGAAAACAACAAAAATCAGTTCAAGCTTTTTAAAGCAAAGATGAGTGTTTCTGTTTTCAGCAATTTATTTATTAAAAAATTAGTAAGCCTGTATGGTATATACATACTTCTTCTTTTTACGTCACATCTAATATAAGGAAGTTTCTAATGCAATATAGTGGAATATGTATGTTGGTGACAGTCATCCGCATTGACGACCTGAGCCAGTAAAAAATGTGTTATCAAGTTGGACTTCAAGTTTTTTAATATATCTATTGATTGAATATTTCTTATTATATTACTGCACGCCAAAGCCAGGAATTCAAAGTTTCGGGTGCTTACTTAAGGTACATAAAAGAAAAAGTAACACATATCCAGGAAAAACTTTTACTTTAATTTTGGGTACCTAAAGAAAATATATTGATAATTAAAAGCAGAAGAACAAGCACCCAGTCTCTTCTTGAATGCTGAAAATACACGAGAAGTAAATTAAAAAAGTCTGAAATAACTTTTTTCTCATGTCACTTTGCAGCCCTTAGAAGAAATCAACTTTGGAAAAGAACAAACAAAAAGGAAAATCCTACATAGACAGATTATGAGACATCATAGCGTCGTAAAGCAATAGTTTAAGGATTTCTTAAAGCACTTTTTCTAGAAAAACTTAACATTCTTTTACCAAATTACAGACAAAAGATTTCCTATGATGCGAATAATTCTATGGCGTAAATGTGTCTGAGTCCTGGTGATATGAGGTATATTGCCTATTAGCTTTTTGATGGCGTGAACACCTATAGGCTTAGTGAAATCCAAAAATTTAAAGATTGATTTACTACTGACTTTATTAAAAGATTTCTATCCTATTTATGCAAAAACCTCTGAGGGTTTAAGAAAATGTATTTTCCCAGATAGAAACTAAAGTTATAAGATAAATAAGAAAGTTATAAAAATTTTATATATGGAAAATATGAATTTTATCTAATTCACATTCTAGAAATATTATATTTCAAGAATTAAAATTGAATTATTCTCATGCTTATAAGAAATTTTTTTATCTGCTAAATTGCTAATATTATTCACTTTACAGAAAATTATTGGGTTACAAATATGTTTAAGAGCTTTTGTATATGTGAAAATAGCTTATTAATTAATGGATTAATTATTATTGATTTTATATGAAGGGGCATTACAAAATATCATTAACATCAAAGAATAAAGAGAAACAAAAATTAAACCAGATAAAATGTTATTAGAAGAAAAAAACAAAACAACAAAAAGAGCATAAAGGTCTATTAGAGAATATTTAACTAATTATAGCATAACTGTCTGCTAAGAAAAAACTCCTTTATTTGTAGAGTCATCATTTACCTTATCAAATTCAGCAATTAAGGATCAAACAACTTTTGATATGGGCATTCAAATGAAAATTAAATGACTGCATAGTTTTCCCTGAGCTCCAATTTTGTATAAGATTTGGATTTTAGTTTCTGAATGATGTTAATAGCATAATATCAATTATTCAATCGATAAAAGAGATAAAACGGTAGCACATCAAGCTTTTTGAAAGCAACAGGAAGCCGAATGATAAACGTAAACGAAAAAAGAAATATATTATTGTTTTCTGTTAAGATTTCATCTAATAGAAGATTAACTTAGATGCCTACACTCTATAGTAAATAACTCTCATGACATTACGTAATAAAATTTCAAGTTACAGCGTAATCGAACAGACAAAGAACCTACTTCTTTGAATCTAATTTTTAATCATTAACTATAGCCAATCAAATGTTGCAATGTACGTAGTATTTAAGACATACGTAGTTCCAATTATACTAGAAACATGACGGTGGTCTTGATTTTTTTCGATTTGACCCCGCCAAAATATAGTGCTGAATATATAATATTGAATGTCTAAGATCATTGTCATAATCATAAACAATAAGCATTAATAGGCATCTGCTCCAGCTTTTCTGTGCAAAGTACTAGATTGTCTGTGTGTCACGGTTTCAGAGAACTAGGTTCTTTACCTGTTTGACTACGCTTTAGCAATCAATTCAAAAAATTTATTATGAAAAAGTTTTTTTAATCAATTAGATATATTTTAATGTTTCAAATTCAAAAGGGTGTATCGAAAAGGTTAAAAAAGTAAAAAACATAACTCAACAAAGATAGGAGCAAATATATGCGATAGAAATATGTTTATCAGCCTTAATTATTTTATGTCTTAGTAATACTAAATGTACAAAACTGTACTTTGTACTTGGACTAAAAACTAAGCTGAAAGATATGAATGCATGTTTTTTCGAGACTATATTTTGTAATAAAAATATCACTTTATTCTTAAGGAATTTTTTACGGTTCTTTACCAAATTCAAACGGCATATTTTAGGTTATTAAAACTTTTGAATAGTGACTACTGTTTGCATCACGCATAAAAAAAAACTAAATCCTTTCAACTCACCGATTTAAGATATGTAAGTGGCAAAAATTTTTTAATGATCACCACAAAAGTACAACATTCAAAATAATGCCCAGTTTTGACTAAAAATTCAAGATGAAATATTTCGTTTTTAAATTATGTTGAGCTTTAGTTTGAAAATATTGAAACCTCCGGATAAAATAAAAACGGCAAAAATATAATAGTTTCGTTGTTTAAACTCGGGATAAGGCCTACCCCTTTTTTTGTGTTAATGATTTTTGAAGATTTTTAAAATTTTTGACAAAATCAAGGATATTTTATTCAATAAAGATAAGGAATAATGTGTACATCTCTTATATTTGTAAAAACAACAGTTAAAATCATGTTTAAATACATATAAAATAATTTAATTGGCTTCTAACCTTTAATTCTTCAAGCAGTGGAGTAGTGAACACAATGTTCAAAAATATAATTTGATTTTACTACAAACTTTCTGAGTGTTCTGAGAAATTATATTAAATTACTAATCAATTTTACTTCATTATAGATCAGCAAACTTTTATCGTTCAACTGGTGTTTGTGAGCTCTCAGAAATGGATAGAATAACATTGGCTGGAACTAATGCCTTCCAATTAAGTGAAGGTACTGATTATTTGGAAAATAATTGCGCCGAAGAGCCTAATAAATTATGCGAATTCAAGCGATTATCTGGAAGAATTTTGAAAACAGTTGATTCTGTTTACCAAGATGTCTCAAATATTGATGAATGCCGTGATTTATGTCTTAATTCCCCTTACAGGTGAGTTTAAAATATTATAAGTTCTTATGGTTTTCTTTTTCAATTAACTACTTTGAAATTATGAATATTTGCTTATGGTAAAAATAAATTGATATCCAGCGTAAAAAAATCTTCTTCTTGGGTGTTTATATAAAAATCGAAGAAGATTTTGACAGAAGGATTATTCAGAGTCAAATCATTCTCAGACTTAAAAAAAAGTGTCAAAAGAAAAAAGGCTTAAACGATTTCTCAAGCGCGAGTATAGTGCGAAGTTTAATTTATTAATAATGAAAGCTTTGTAATGTAAGAATATCGATGTTTTCCTTTTGGCTAGACTAGCAGTAAGCTACTTATTTAAAACTGTTGCACAGTACTTACTTCTTTCTAAAACCTTTTTCAATAATCAGAAAATCTTATTCGTGAATTATATTCTACGCATTTTATAAAATTGATATGAGTGAAATAAAAATATATTCAAGCGCTTTGAAAATTGAAATATAAAGATCCGTAAATATAAGTTGTAGGTCAAACGGTTGGTTAAAATCTTGCCTAAAAATTATCAGTTTTTGAAAAATATCGTTAGAAGCAGTTTTGAGAAATTTCGAGATAACTGGTAAGTTTCGTTGTTTTTTTAGCTATTTTTATTAAAAATTCAATTATATCAGATTTAAAAGCGAAAAAAGGTTTGAAAAATTTTTTTAAAGGCAAGAATTATTGCTTTCTAACTTTGTGTAAAATTTAAATAAATAAAAAAATTTACTGAGATATGGAAGCAATACTTAAAAGCAGCTATTTAAAGATTTTTTATCTTTAATCGGTTAATGGTGGGAAAAAATATATAATCAGCCGTTATTTGGAAATTACCAAAAAATGAAAAGTCTAAAAACTTATTGTAGTAACGATACTATATTGATATCGCAAATCTGCTGTATGTATGTGTATTAGAGTAGCTTTTTCACTTTTGGATCTTTATATTGAGCTACTACAAAGACTGCTAACATAATCCTGAAAATTACTATTCACGAAAATAAGGTATGCGGGCCCTTCTCTAGACTAAAGCATGCATAGATTTCAATAATACATTCCAATGTTAATAAAAGATCTATTTCTCATAGGTAGCAATAAATAAAAAAACTAATTTAAAAAAAAAAAACTAGAAAATATCCATAGACAAACAAAAAATATTTTTTTAAAAATTTTGTTTTATAACCTGACCATAGACAAAGTTTAATAAATTGCCCTTACTACCTTTGCCATAATGAAAAATGACAAGAATATCTCCAAGATACCACATTCATATTCTATATATAAACATTTTAATATAGTTAATGAGGCAATGAAATTAGATACGATACTGTTTCAGAATTTTCTACACAAGAATCTTCGCTATTTGCCCAGAGAATGGTCTTAATGTAATGAATAAAATGTTTTTAATATTATTTAAAGCGAAAAAAAAGAGAAAAAATTCTTCTCAAAACTAATATCAACAAGACAATATCAGCTATTACCCACACATAAAATTTACCTGGTATTAATTTTAAATCCAATAGAGAAATATTTTTGACTATTATGTAGAAACCCGTATTTAAGATTTATTAAATCTATTATTTATTCATTTTTGTTACCCTTCAAACATGTAGAAAGTTTAGAGATTTTAATTGTAATTGATATTTACTAAACTCATCAATTATGAATAGAGGAAATAGTCCGCTACCGATTCTAATTACAATATTTTAGGAACTACTATTGATCATTTTAATCGTTCTAACCTTAAAAAATTGAAATACAATCATAAATCACCAGTCCTATATTTAAATTAGTTACCAAAAATGTTTAAACTGATTAATGAATTAATAGCTTAGAAAACTATTCTAGAGTATTTATGTTATGCAAACTGAATCCAATATTGACCGCATTCTGAATTAAGTTTTTTTGCTTTAAATTTTTTAAATTTCACGACGCCTACTTTTAACCAGCATTTTCTGAGCATTACAAACTTAAGTTAATCAATTAATTTTTTATACATGAAATTTAATAGTTTCACATGGAATCAGGTTAATAGAAATTTTAATTAAGACACCTTTTTTTTATCGAGAAACCTTTCGAACATATGTAATATTTGAATATATATTAGAAAGGTTAGTGTAACATCAGTGATAATAATTATGATTTCAATATATATTTTCTATGTCCTATGAAAGATATTTAGAAGATTAACTTAGAGGTTTTTTGTGAAATATCTGCAATATAAAAAATATAACTAATTTGTCTAAATTTTGTAAAGCTAAATTATATTTACGAGAGAAATTGATTGTTGTATTTATCTAAGCAATTGGCGTTTATACAATTTCAATTAAAAATTTTGCAATTTAGGTGAAGTAAATAATATTGTAAAAAATCCAACAAATTTTTCTAATTAATAAAGAATATTCAGATGATTTTTAACAAAAAAATAAGTGGATATACTTTTCTTATAAAATTATACATACTTTGTGCAATCGAAAAACCAAAGATTAGTAACACCTAACGAGAGTAATATCTATACAATTTTTAATGAAAGCCGACTGTATGCTCATTTAATTAATTAAAACATTTATAAAAATTTAATTTACCTTATAATAAGAAAACTTATTGCAAAATTATAAAAAATTTTTTAAATTTTAAAATAACTTCAAAATAATTATCTAATATGACCAACAAATGATACCTGAACTTAGTTAAAAGGCCTAAATTTGACAGTTTAAACTAATGAGAAGTTAAACGTGGTTAATTGCTAAACTCGAACTGTATACGCAAAACTTTTTTTAATTCAAGTTTGAAATGACATATACCAAAAGAATCCAAAATTTAACCATACCTAAAACAGCATTTTTCAGATAAGAGACGCAGGTTAATAACAAATTATAAGTGAAATTAAATTGAAATTTTCTATTAAATTTTCCAACGGTATTTTTACAACAAATTCCTACTTAGTATCTTTTAGATACTTACTGAGTTAATTATTGTTCTAACATAAAACAAGATTAATAGTTAATAAATAATCTTGGTGGGTATAATTTTGAGCCGAAAATAAATTATAACTTAAAGAAAGGAAACCGATATCATATTTTTTGGGATTTTTTGTATATATTTTCTTTCTTTAAATGGATTTTGTATTTTGTTTTGTTTTGTTATTGTTGTAATTCTCTTTGTGTTTTTGTTCATTTTTACCTCTAAACATCACGAAGATTCAATAAACTTTGTTTAGATTCAAAGCGGTCACAAAAATCACATTAATCCCGTTACAGCTCTAAAAATGAGCATAGACTATATACACATACATATATATATTTATATATGAATATAATCTTTGTAACTTGATAAATAAAACTAATCTTAGGCTTTGTTAACAATTGGTCAAAAATAATATTAGCTAAGAGGAAATAGAAAACGAAACTGAAAACTATTTTTCAAATACCATCGAAAATTGAAAATTTTTAAAACCATTAAATCAATCTGAATAGCTAATTTAATTGTTGATTTATGAGGTTAGTAAAATTAACCCCAACAATAGCAAAAATAATAACAATAAAAAAATATTTAGCAAATAAAAAAATTTAAAAAGAAAACAAATTTATGTTTTTAATTTGTATGATTTTAACTATTTCAAGATGCCATTCATATGATTATGGTGATACTGGTGATATGGTTTGCCGTCTTAGCCATCATAGCCGTTCAACATTATCAGATGTCCAAGATCCATACCTAGATGTACCAGAAGCAGCAACATATGAACTTTCGTCATGTTATAATGTATCAATTGAATGCCGTGCTGGTGATATGGTAGCACGTATTCGTACCTCAAAATTATTTGATGGTAAAGTTTATGTTAAAGGATCACCAAAATCATGTTCAGTTGATGTTAAAAATGCATTAGATTTTGAATTACGTATGGGTTATCAAGATTTAGAATGTAATGTTAGACAAACTGGATCTGGTAGATATATGAATGATGTTGTTATACAACATCATGATACAATAGTTACATCATCTGACTTAGGTTTAGCTGTTACTTGCCAATATGATTTAACTAATAAAACTGTAGCTAATGAAGTCGATTTAGGCGTTACTGGTGATATTGAACCAGCATTATCTGAAGAAGTTATTGTTGATTCACCAAACGTTATTATGAAAATAACATCACGTGATGGTAGTGATGTTATGAGATCAGCAGAAGTTGGTGATCCATTAGCATTACGATTTGAAATATTAGATGAACAAAGTCCATATGAAATATTTGTACGAGAATTAGTTGCTATGGATGGTGGTGATAATGCTGAAATAACATTAATTGATTCAGATGGTTGCCCAACTGATCATTTTATTATGGGTGCCATATATAAAAGTTCAATATCTGGTAAAATACTATTATCGCATTTCGATGCATTTAAATTTCCATCGTCTGAAGTTGTACAATTTCGTGCATTGGTAACACCATGCATGCCAACATGTGAACCAGTTAGATGTAATCAAGAGGATATAACTGGCGAATATAAGTCATTATTATCATTTGGTAGAAAGAAACGTTCAATAAATAAAACAGGTATATAATTTCATATGGTTAAACTGCTCATATATATTAATTTTTTATTTTACAAATTTTACAGATGAGTCAAGTCGAAATAAACGTGAGACAAATAATAAACCAAGCCACGAAGATATGCTTTTAGTTCAATCAATTCAAATAACTGATAAATTTGGTTTTGAAAAACAGCAACAAACTAAGTCAAACGAATCTAATGAGACTGTATTTATGACCACAGATACTCAAGGATTTTGTGTTAATGCTTTTGGTAAGTTTTTTATCCTTAAAACTATAAATTAGAATTAATTTTGAAAAAAAATTGACTTGGCTTAGGTGTGGTAACTAAAAAATCCTTAAATTATAGAAGTTATACAAAACTGTAATTTTTACATAGTTGAGTGGAAAAATTTTCGATTTCGAACACATAATCCTTAAGTTACCTTAATCTTTACAGTTCAGAGCTATGTTTATTAGAATTTCTTAAATTTTGAAAATATGAGTATTTGATTCCAGCGATAAACGTTGCTGATCACAAAAACTTGAGCAAAATAAACCAAAACCGTTGGTTTATTTTGCTTGATCATTTCTAAAGATGAAGCGATTATACGTTAAAAATAGCAATCAAGACAAGAGCAAAGTTAACATTTTTAAGCAGCCATTTCTTTAGACTATGTTTTGCCCTGATCAGGTTAGTACACAAATTATGACAACTGATGGAAAATTTCAGTTTGCTCTTTACTTTGAAGTAAACGCCTTGTTCAATCCAAATGCATCCATGATGTTGGAAAATTAGCACCCTCATATTAGCATGGTCGTTCTGATCTTAAAGATGAGATAAAGAGATTCGTAGGAAGTGATCTAATTTGCAAACAAAATCATTTTTCATCATAATAATTCCTTTGGGCATAAAAATACTATGGCTCTTCTTTCCTCAAAATTAAAAAGATTATAACCATTAAGTTTTCTTTCAAATATTCTTTTAACCACTGCTATCCAAAATGTCATCTGCATCGTAGGAAGTCAAAAGCGATCTTTATTTTTAAGGAATGTTATTCAGATTTTCACCTTTTTTGTTTGCTTCGGAAACATATTTATCTTCTAAAGTTTTTTTCTGGTATTTTTTTAACCTTAGGTTTCCAAAGTTTTATTAGCTAGTTAGATGATCTTGTCAGAAGTAAAGACGTCATACGAGCGAATCAGGAAGTAAAAAGTTTAAATCAATTAAATTAATATTTGGTATAAAATCCACTAACTTGACACCGATTAGTTAAATTAATAAACTTTTCTTTCTTTAATTTATTTTTATAAATTTTTTTCAACAACTAACGATAAATTTTTCGTTCGTTTTTCTTTCACAATAACTAAATAAATCAATAATTATTTTCCAGGTCTAATAGTCGCTGGAACTGTTTTCTTATTAGCACAATTAGCAGTTATATCCATTTGGACATATCTTTATCAACGTCGTCGGAAACAGCGTGCATTTAAGGCTGAATGTTCTTCAACATTCGCCCCTTCAACTGTACCAACACCAACATTAACGGGTAGTAGAGCTGATTCATTATGTAAATTGTATGATAGTGGTTTTTCTGGACGACATGGTCGGCAGTTTTAGAATTATTAAGTATTAAGGTAGATTTTTTTCCAATAAATACTTCAAGAAGGCAAAAATGAAAAGTAATAATAAAATCATAAGCATATTTAAAATAAATAATAAATACATAATAAAACATAATAAATATCACAGTTTAAAGAAAAATTAATAAAATAATTATAAAAACAATAATTCAGTACTTATCTTTTAGTTGTATTTTATTGTAACTGTAAGAAAAAGGCTGAAGATGCATATAAAAATGCAATAGATATTAAAAATTTTAATATATTTTCTATTTCACTTTGATATAGATAAAAAAAAAAATATAAAATTAATTAAATTAATAAATAAAAAAATATAATAATCAAAAAATTGATAGTATCAAACTGAAATAGTAAATTTATTAAATTTTAATTAATAAAAATATTAAATTTACTAATATTCGTAGAAATATAAACAATTTTAAATTAGAAAACATTTGTTAGGTATTAAAAACTTGAGACACAACGAAACAAAAAAATAATAATAAAATAAGAATATGTTAAATTGTGTGCTGAATAAAGTCAAGAAATCTTTAAAAAAAAAAAAGTTTTTTTTTTAAATTAATTCAATAAAAAACTACTAAATTATTTGAAAACAATATACAACTAGGCAACTAATTTCATTTAAATATGTGGGATATTAATTAAAATAAAAAAAAACCGGAAATAATTCTACAAGTGAAATGTTCGATAATAAAAAGGAATTAAATAAAACTTTTTTAAATTTAAATAATTTTTAAATTTTTAAAATCATTAAAATCAATAAAATTTATTTTTAAAACTAATAATTTCGTTATTTATTTATTTATACTTTTAGAATATAATTTTTTATAGTAAAAAATAAATTATAAATTTAAAAACAAAACAAAAAACATGAATGAGCTCAAAGCAAGAAATGGTGCCGGCAAATAAAATTGACAAAAAATAAGAGCTTAAGATATAAAAGTCCTAGTAGACTATTGTTTCAAATCAAATAATTTCATATTTAGAAGCAGAAAAATTACGTTTTTTGATTTAGAACTAACAATAAAACTAGTTTGGTTTTTAAAAATTTTTTTAAGTAGGTTATTTGGTATAAAGGCTCAATAGCTAATATAAGGGTTTCATAAGAATAAAAGAAATCCATCGACAATAACAAGCTGAGTTATATTATATATAACCTACTTTTATATTTTTTTGAAATAAATTAAAAGTTAAATAAATCAATTTTATAACAAAAAAAAAAAAAAAAGGAAGCTAGATTCGAATTAGATATTATTAGTCAAAATTTGGAAAAAAGGACGACTGATTACGAAAAAGTGAAACTAAGGATTAAATCAATATATGCTTGGTATAATATACTTAGAAAGATATCTGTTTAATTATTACTATTCCAAAACAAAAAAAGAAAAATATATTCTAATTTTTTTTTGTTTTTGAACTTTAGGCTCATAAGTGAGGACTTAATATGTATGTTTTAAGAGCGAAAATGTATGCAAAGATAAAGAAATAATTAAATATTTTTCCTTTTGGGTATATTATACAATAATATTGATATTATATTAGGGTAAATATTTTAGAAATTCCCTATTAATAAATTTTTTATCGGAAACTTAAACAATAAAATTTTAATTAAAATATAAATCAGACACCAAATAACGAAACCGAAAATAATTTCAATTCCACTTGCAGAATAATAATCAGAAAGTTTTATATGTAAAATCAAGTAAATAATTTCACTTTAAAATATTAAATAGTTCTAAATTGGAGATTTTCAATTTCATTTGTCCTTTTTTCTAAAATTAATGTTAAGTGAAAAAAAAATATTTAAAAAAATAAAATAAAATTTTGGATAAAAAAATTTTTATGATAATTTTAAATGTAATATTACTTTAACTCTAAACATCCAACAATTTTTTATCCAGCTTCAGAATATCAGCTATAATTTGCCACGCATTATGTTTCCTCTTTTAATTATAATAATAATAATAATAATAATAAATATATGTATTAAAAAATAATATTTTACCCATTATTCTTGTAGCACTAGTAAATGTTATAATATTCAATATCAACAAACAATTAAAATTTTGATTTTTAGGGAAATATTTAAAAAAGAAAAACTATTTCAAAAATATTATAGAAACAATTTTTTTATTTTTTTCAAAAGCTAAAGCTCTTTAATGACGTTTTAATTTATTGGCTCTGGATACACACATTTTGTAATAAAATTACAGATTTAATTATATATAAACAAATAAATAAATATATAAAATATATTGAAAAACAGTTAAAAAACAAACTAATGTTTTTATTTAATAAAGAGATAATATATAGGTATAAATTTACTTACCCTTAAACGTTGATCACAAACTGTCCACACACGCGTTGCATAATCATTTGATGTACCCAAAATAGTTGAACCAGTTGAATCGAAATCAACTGAATTTACACCTGCATTACTACCAACCAAAGTTCCACGGGGCTCAAGAATATCTAAAAATTAAAATAGTTATTGGATTATTTCTGTTCCTTATGTCAGAATTTATAAGTTATTTTTTTGCTTTGAAAATGAACAACTGAAGTAGTAATTATTTTTATTTATTTTTGCAAAATATTTTGAAGAAATTTTTTGTTATTGTTTTGTTGTAGCTCGTTCGATGAGTTTTGAAGGTTGGCAAATAAAACAAAAACATTTTTGGCTTACTTAATTGTTCTCTTTAAATTTGGAGATTTTAAAGAGCAACTTTTTCTGATAGATGGATTTCTTTATTTATTAGGTAAAAAAGGATTTGGCTCCCAAGCACTTTCGTATTATGATTTCTTATGACTTCAACTATAAATTAAGCGAAAAAATGACTTGATCATCTTGCTTGTTTGGTCATGAAATATTATTAAAATTTAGTGGATGCTGGTGCAGATGTTTTTGTAATCCTTGCTCCTTCATTAGGAAAACTTTCACCGATTAACTTTAAGTTAGTAGTGACATACTCTTTTTAAATAAATACATACGGTCGTAGAACATTAACCCTCAATTTAAGACTTCGCCAAGTTTTCACCTGGAACTGTAATCATTATGGTTCATTAATTAAATTAATTAATGGCTCATTAATTAATTTAGCTAAAAAATCGACGTAACCGTCAATATAGTTTTAACTAAACCTATTAAACATTCAAATACTCACAGGGTTCTCACGACCTCGAATCTAATTCTTTCTAAGCCTCGAAGCGTGTCTTCGGAAAAATTGGCATTTACCAAAAAAGAGTTTGACCTAGAAATAAAACAATGAATTTGGAGACCCTCAAAGAGTTCATGGTCCTCTCATGCTGGGGAAAAATGTATATCATTTGAAAAGATATTAAACTTTCTCTTGATACGGTCGGGGCAAATTCTAATTTCAAAGGACCAGATACCTTTAAGGAGATTCGACCGTTTTTAGGGATGATAGATTTCTATCGTAAGTTAACTCCCAAGTCAGTGCCGCATCAATTGCTGCTTAATGATAATTTAAAAGATAGTAAAAATGACGCTAGTAAAAAGATCGTTGGAACGCCAATTCTTAGTCTTTCGAGATAGTTAAAAACTATTTAGAGCAACATTGTTGGCTTTCGCAGTTTCATCTGAAGAATTAGCAATAGATATAAGTGCAAACTCAGCATTAGAAGCTGTGAAAAAAACATAGTTATTAAGTATAACAAATTCAAAGAACTGCTGAGTCACATAATTGGCTGATATCTATCTATTTTATAACGAGTTGGGCTCTGCTTCTAATTGCGTTCCTCTTACCTGCATATTCTCGAGCCACGAATAGTCATTTTAGAGTTTATCTTTCCTGATTCGATCTTTAATGGGCAAAGATGTATCAAACCGAGAGTCTTCATATGAAAATATATTTAAGCTGTCTTTATTCCTAAAAAGCCGGTCAAAATTTTTAAAATATTGTGTTGGTTTCCCACTTGGTTTTGGGAACACTCATACTCCTATTTTTGAAAGTGGGTGCCTGTATACTTCGCCTGTGTTGTAATATAATATGTTTACGAATGAGGTCTAACACTCCATTGTTTTGAAGCCAATTGGTGGTTAACATTGGTCATTAGCAATATCAAATTTTTGTCAAAATGTTCGCTCGTACAACACAAAATCCAATGCTCTCAATGTACCAATTCCAGCAGACGAGATCCTTATGTTGACTTATTGGATCTCTAACATTTGAAGCAACTTTATGATGCAGTTAGTTTCCTGCTTAAATTTCACATTTATTCGTTTATATAAATGTGAATCTTATGTCTTCGATGAGTAGTTTTAATGTGCCTCACTTGCTAGGTTTAATGCAATAACATCACCCGTATGCTATGGTATAATGAATAGCTCAAACAAAGATACAAGGCAAAGAAATTTGCAAAAATCAGTAGAAAAATCTGTAACACAATTTTCGATCATGTGTAAGTTCTCATGTATATCAGTCTATTTTGCATGTATTAAGCATATATTTGTAAGTTTTTATCATGATTAATATGTATATAAATTTAAAAAAAAAACTACATGCAAATTTGGCACTTTTAGAATTCTAAATCATTAAATATCCAAGTTTTCTTTAAATTTTTGAATGATACCATATTTTACGCTAACTACAAAATTCGGTTCATGGCTAAAATTCCAAAATTTTTGTCATTGTTGTAGCTAAAATTCTGTTCTAGTCATTATTTCAGAGGTTTTCAAATCTCCCTTGAAATGAAAACGCTTCAACGGTTAATTTTTTATATGTACAACAATACGAAATATTTTTAGCTAAAACAATATAGATTTGCAATGATTCGTCTTTAAGATGATCCGTGCAAAAAATTATATAGAAATGTACAAAAGAAATTTTTAAGGAAAAATTTTTTAAGCGTTGAAGGACAAGTATCTTAGGTTTGCTTTTATGGTTTAAATTGTTTGTTTTTAAGCAAATCGAAAAACTGTAAAGGCTTATAATATTTTAAATTTGGAAAAAATCCGCAAAATAATTTAATACTTATATATAGTATTATTTTATACAAAATTTAAAAAAAAATCATTAACATTTCACCAAAGCTCAGTCTAATCTTAAAACCAGAATTTTGAATTGAAAATAAATCTTTAGAAAAAATCATATTATTAATTTTCTATTCAAGAGAGTAATATAAAGTCTAAAAGCTTAGTCAGGATTAAGAACTTTTGGTACTAATAAAACTTTATGATGCATGCTTTAAAAAGAAATGAAAATTATTTTAAGCCAATCATAAAAATGAATATAAGACTAAAATACCTGAGCCCAAGATTAAGATGCCATAGTCTACTAATCTACTAAAAAATTGAATCGAATTTTTTATTTTAGATTTTTATGTACTTATGGAGTGTTTTTCTTTTTAAATTAAAATGCAAAACTGCAAATCTTATTAGAATGTCAGTAAGCATGCAAAACAGTGTGACTTGATGTTAAAAACATTCAAAAAAAACTTTTTTCTGCAAAATAAAAACCAATAAAAAAATAAAACTTAAAACGTAATTTCAAAATCAATCCGTAGAACATGAAAAGCAATGTTTAGTTAGTAAAAAATTTACTAAATTTTCTAAAAGTTTTTCGAAAGCAATAACAAAAAATATTCTTCTTTGAGACTTGTAAGTTCTACCCAACAAAATTATTATTCAGTTCTATCAAATCGAAAATTTAGAATTATATAAACAAAATTTCCACAGAAAATTATTATACAATGCGGACATATGTATAGCAGTATATATATTGATGCAGGATTTGTTTGCGATAACATCATACTGTAGCGGCAATTATCATATTTAAATTGGCGAAAACAACTACAATGTTTTTTTAGTTTTGATATGTACATAATATGTATGTCAAGCAAGCTATGAAAAGGTACTTGTTTGACATATTATGTACAAAAGTTAGTTACAAAAACTTAAAAATACGTACAATTAAAATATATACTGGTACCTTCACTTATTGTTTATTTTTAGATAAAATTAAAATAAAATAGAATTTATTAATACAATTATTCTAATTAAAGTTAAAAATTTGTAATTATAAAATATTAAAAGATTTTATACAAAAAATAAATAAATTTTTATTGTGGATAAATAAACGTCCACAATACCAACAAATGAATCTGTATTTAATGTGGGTAAAGGAACTTAAATGAAGCAAATTGAAGAGATACTGGAAAATTAAACTTAATTATTTACAATCAATCATCTAAATTGTTGAAAGAATGACATCCTTCATAAAAAACTATTGATATCTAAACAGAGCGCAAATACATCATACAAAACAAACTACCAGTCTGTCAAAAAAACAACTACTTTCCGTATAATAAAAAGACGTCAGCATTAAGTCCTTCGCTTGAGAACAAATGCTCATCAATATGTGAGTAATCAGGACACGAATATCAAAAACGTTAATAATGTATGTACAGATAACCACGAAAAATGTTGACTTGGTCACACTAACATAAAAGCTATACAGCTTTCATGCAAAAATTAAAACAAAAAAATTTCTTTTTCAGCTACACCCACACGCGTCTGGTTTACCCAAAATATTTCAGAAAAATAAATAAACCAATTTTTTTAAAGGATTTTACCAGAAAGCTGAGTCCTTAGTATTGCAGAATAGCTGAAATTTTAGGGATTTATCATAATAATATCCTTACAATTATTTTAATAAATAGATATATGACATATGGTGGTGAACACGATTATTTGAGGTTTGAAGAAAGTCAATAATGCTGAAGTAACTGATCCTACCCCTAGTCGAAGTGTTTGATGATGACTTTATACTGAATGTACTGAATTGGGTATGATCTCATACTTAAAGGAGAAAACGGTGGTACTAAATCAAAAGCACGATAACATCCATTTCGAAAAAGGAATACAAAAAAATTCAGTCTAGAGATTTTTCAATAATTTTGCTGAAAGTTTTATAAATTTCTTACAAATTAAAGGGGGTTCAAAGTGTCCAAAAAAATCGATTACTTTCACTAGAACATACATAAGATAAGCTCATATAGAGAAGCTAACGTTAAAACTATAAACTACTTTACAGCAAAAAATAAATCGATTGGCCGATAATGGAAAATTAAAGAAGCAATGAAATGAATTACTTTTAAGCAAATTTGGATTTTGAAAAGGAAAACACAGAAAAGTACAAATATATTAATTCGAAAAACTCTATCTCAAATTTAGCACACAAATGCTGAAATATCCTATTAATACATAGAATGAGATCAACCCGATTTATATAATATTTGTAAGAAAAACAACTGGATTCAAGGGTGTTAAGCAAGTCGTTTAATAATTATTTTCTCTTAATTTAAACAGTTTATCTTTTACTTTAAATTCACTTGTGTTAAAAGTAAACACATTAAAAAAATTCAAGCCAAATATCTTTTGAAAAGCTACAACTGTTCTTAATTATTATCTGAATTGAGTTCTCAAAAAAAATATTATTGCATACCATGCATTGCACAGTTATAAATTTCAAGGATATTGACACAAAATTAAATTTGAATAAATTACCTACTGCTATAATTTATCTAATTTTTAAATAAATTATAACAGTTAGCATACAATATTTAGATATTCTACCATTTGGTTCAATTCGAATCTAACTTACTTTTTCCAACATCCCAAAGTTTAAGTTTTCTATCAGCACCACCGGTTGCTACAAGTCTTTCAACTGGGCTCCATCGTACAGCACTAACTTCACCATCATGCGCTTCCTAAACATTATTATATATATAAAATAAATATCTCTTTCAAAGGCAAAGTTAAAAGAATCTTACAAATTTTAAATGGACGTTTGTTGGCAATGCATCACTATAGAAACCACTTAATTTTGTTGGTGCATTTGAATCATCATTTAAATTTCCATAGTCAGTATTTTCCATAGCCTGTGATACTGGACTACATGATCTTCGGTTTTCTCTGGCTGCATCCTCAAGATCTCTTTTAACTTTTTCTGATTTTTTTCTATGGAATAAAGATACAAATCTTTTCTCAAATTTAGTGAAGTAAAAAAATATTTGATAGGATAATATTGCCATATAAACTAATGATATGAAAAAATTAGTTTTTATTAGTTTTAAGAAGAGTTTGCCATTCTTTAAAATAAAAGGCTTTTTAAATGGATTTTTGAAGCTGTTTCTAGTATTGAGAAGAATCTCTTTGTAAGTTTTAACACCTTAACATCCACATGTGTTGTACGTATTTTCTATCGCCGGCATCTCAAATTTAGATTATACCATTCATAGCCCAAACAATTCGTAAAATTTCTTTCAATTTACTGATTGGGTTTATTTTTCAAATTAATAAGTAACAAATTATGATATTTTTCATGAAATCCAAAGCAATTAAGAGAGTGATAACGAAATTTTAAACAAATTTGAATGACCGTAATAGAACATAGTAATTTTTGGGGAGTTTTTATCTTTCATTGTAATTAATTGCAATAGATACGTTCAAGCAAGCTCGCGTTGTCTCTGATTACAAGAAAAGGTAAAAATCCATACTATTATTAAAATATTTTACTGAAATCTTTAAACTTTTTTATGGGTTTTTATTATTCGTATCCTATTTTTCTATTTGTTTTTAATCCTTTGTCTTATTTGGTTGTCCAACTAACTAATTTTTAATCGATGGTTATAAATTGTTAGAAAGGGTTATTGGACAATATGTTTGAAATCAAATGCTAAGATTTATATACTTAATTCAAATAGTGAACAATTAGGCGAACCTTCAGAATTAGCGTAGAGTACATGGAATTGATGGGACTTTTATAAAATGAAAATTTAAACCTATAACCTGGAATCAGATTGTGGCGTTTTACGTTTACTAAATACTGAAAATATATCACAAAGATCAATGTAAAATACAATGCCTTTTTGCTATGACAAATATATATAAGAACTGGATTTATTCAAAGCTGTATAAAATGCAGTGACAAAAGTGTGTTCTTAACATTACATTAATTATAGAGATAAAATATTTTAATTACAAAAAATGCTATAGTTTGTTTACAGTTTATAGTTTTAAAATAAGCAGTGTCCTTTTTTAAAAAAAAAAAGAAACAATTTTTTCTGCTTAAAAATACATAGACTAAATAGTTTTTCAATTTTAAGAAATAAACGAAAACTTTTAATCCAAATTTAAGAATTAAATATAACTGACAAACTAAATCTTTTTTTCAACTTCTTTTACATTAGCCACTAAAAATTTCTGATGGTTATATAGAAAAAATAATACTTAACAAAACGCGCTTAAAACAATCCACCTCCTAAATAAGTTCAAATTAAGTATTATGCTCTAAATTTTACACATGATAAAAATATTCAAAAAATGAGGCTCTTCATAGTCTCATACTTTCATAAATCAATATAATTTGTATATGACTTTCTTTTCTGAATTTTTTTCATTTTAGATTAGTCTAAATAATATCAATATAAACAAATATTTGTCGTATAATTTTAACTACAAATAAAGGTATAAAGGCTATTAAGTATGCTTCCCAAAATTATAGTAAATAAATCCCATTAAAACCCATCCATATTCCATCAAATTTCTAGGTTTAGGCATCTGGGAACTCCGATAGAAGGTATTATGAGCACAACAAAATGTAGAATGAAAAATGAATTTTAATAAAAGTTTCTTAAAAATTTAGTTATTTAATCAAAAGTATAACCATTTTTGGAAACAAATTCTATAATTAATTTTCTTTTAGATGATAAGTCAGACATCATTCTTTTATATTCAATGAAATTTTACAGGATTTACGTTATTACTTTTCCTTATTTTTCTTATGTATCACATTTGAAATCTTCCTCTTATAGATTTGTTTGTTGGGTTAGAGCACGATCTGCGCCCCCATGAAGTTATTTTTTTTATTTAAATACTATGTAATTATAAAAATAAAATAAAACATTTAAGGCATATTTGTATTTTAGTTTTTGTAATATAGCGATAATCGCAATTAAATCAAAAGACAAATAACTTAATCTCGTGCAATTTAATTATTATTAATTAATGCTACAAGTAAATAGACATTTTTAGTTAATATCTACTACAAAGCTTGAAAAATATTTTAATAAAATTGTCTATACACTCCAATGCAATAAATTTCAGGAATTTTGTAATTCCTTAATTTATTAAAAGTATAACAAAATATAATTTACAAAAATTAAAAATTAACTTTCCATTTTCCAAACACTACGCCAACATGCGTACTATGTAAAGAAACAGGGCATACCGCAAACTATAAAGGATGTTCTGTATACCAAGCCAGGG
Source organism: Acrocera orbiculus (assembly GCA_947359355.1). Classification (NCBI taxonomy): domain Eukaryota; kingdom Metazoa; phylum Arthropoda; class Insecta; order Diptera; family Acroceridae; genus Acrocera; species Acrocera orbiculus. The sequence goes on along the minus strand of OX375756.1, from coordinate 43,669,326 downwards.
TCAAAAATAATAAAACATTTAAAACAACTGTGATGCAACGAATACAAGCAACAAAAACTTCCACAGACAATCCTACAACACAAGCTATGTCCTATGCACAAGTGGCTAAAACCAATGCAGGGGGAAATCATGAAAACTCTGAAGTAAAACCTAATGACAACTCGCCCAATGTAAATGATAAAGAAATCATAACGTTGCTCCAACAAATCCAGAGCGCCCTCATACAACTAAATCAACGAGTGGATATCTTAGAAAAACATAGCATATCACAAAAAGATACAAAAGAAAGTAAGAAAACCACAAGAAGCAAGAATAAACAAAAATGAAAACATTACTCAGAATAATGACCTGGAATGCAAACGGGCTAAATGCAAGAGCCCTAGAACTGGAACACTTCCTCCACTCAAACAATATAGATATCGCACTTATATCAGAAACACACTTCACTGAAAAGAACTATATCAAAATCTTAGGTTATCAAGCCTACTGTACAACCCATCCTAGCGAAAGAGCTAGAGGTGGTACGGCGGTAATCATCAGAAATAATATAAAACACCATCAACTACCAGTCATAAGAGAAAATTATATGCAAGCTACCATAATAGCTATCCAATGGAATAATGCTGAGTTAAAAATAGCGTCTGCCTACTGCCCGCCCAAATATAAGCCAACTATGCAACAATTCCAAGAAATATTCAACCAGCTAGGACCAAGATTCATCATGGGAGGTGATTACAATATTAAACATACAGCTTGGGGATCAAGATTAACAACGCCAGGCAAGGGCAATGAGCTCCTAAGAGCCATTCTAAATAGTAAATGTGAATATCACTCGTCACACAGACCAACCTACTGGCCCACCGACCTGAATAAAATCCCAGACTTGCTTGACTTCTACGTAATCAAAGGAATTCCAAATAACAATATAGCAATCGAAGGAACATACGATTTATCTTCGGATCACACCCCCGTATTACTTACAATTGCACTTAACATAAAGATTAAAGAAAACAAAAGAAACTTAACAAACAGATATACAGACTGGGACCTGTATAGAAATCAATTAGAGGAACTAATAGACATAAAAGTTAAGCTGAAAACCAAGAACGACATAGAAAAACAAACAAATACTCTCATTAAAAACATTAGGGGGGCAGCAATCTCAGCCACCGAAGAATCAAAAGAAAAATCAACCTACTCAAACATTAACTATCCACCGGATATACGAGAGTATATAAAGGAAAGAAGAAGAGCGCGCAGGGTGTGGCATACCTCTAGAGACCCAAACAATAAAACAACATTCAATAATATCAGCAATAAGGTGAACTTGCTCTTAAAAAAGCATAAAATGGAATGCTTCGACAACTACGTTAAAAACATAGGTCCAAACAAAGATAAGGAATACACCCTATGGAAAGCGACACGGAAACTCAAACGCCCACTACGTAGAATACCCCCATTAAGGAATCAGCAAGGAAAATGGGTCTGTAACGACAACGAAAAGGCAGAGCTATTTGCACAATATCTATCAACAGTATTTACTCCACATGACATACACTCCAATATAAATACAACTCCAATACACCAACCATCAAAAATAATTAAAAAAATATCAGCCACAGAAATAGCTCTTGAGATAGATAACAATCTCAATATTAAGAAAGCATCCGGAGTGGATGAAATATCTCCCAAGCTGCTGAAAGAATTACCTGCAAAAGCAATTACACTGCTCACATACATTTACAACGCATGCATAAGACTTCAATATGTTCCGGAAAGCTTCAAAACAGCCAAGATAATTATGATTCAAAAACCAGATAAGTCAGCTGAGGACATCTGCTCATATAGACCAATCTCGCTTCTACCAACAATCGCAAAATTGTTCGAAAAACTACTAATAAAACGACTTAAGCCATACATAGGTGTTCCTGACTTCCAGTTCGGATTTAGAAGTGGACACTCAACCATTGATCAAGTTCATAGAGTCACGAGTATAATCGAACAAGCATTTGAGGAAAAAAAATACTGCACTGCAGTATTCCTAGACATTTCACAAGCATTCGATCGAGTATGGCATAAAGGACTGATTCACAAAATGAGCTTGCTGTTGCCAGGGAATCTGTGTAAACTACTAGAATCCTACATCACAAACCGCAAATATAGAGTAATAAATGAAGAGGCTATGTCAAACACTTACACAATGAAAGCAGGAATTCCGCAGGGTAGCGTACTAGGTCCGCTGTTGTACCTCTTATACACTACAGATCTACCTACTTCAGAAAATACATTCGTTGGTACATTTGCAGATGACACAGTAATCCTAGCGAGCGATGTGTCGCAGGTCAAAGCAATGGAAAAACTGCAATGGACTTTAAACAACGTCAGCAAATGGACCAATGATTGGAAAATTAAGCTCAATAGAACCAAATCAGTCCAAGTGACATACACACTGAAGAGGAAAAATAATAACCTCAACATATATCTTGACGGTGAACGTGTCCCTCAAGCTGAATCAGCTAGATACTTGGGCCTCCACCTAGACTCTAAACTCAACTGGAAGCACCACGTGAGGCAGAAAGCAATACAGATTAAACATCAAACAAGCAAATTATACTGGCTAATTGGGAAACATTCTCAACTTGAATTAAAAAACAAAAGGCTGTTATACCTGTCTATAATTAAACCAATCTGGACCTATGGTATTCAGATATGGGGATGTACACGCAAATCAAACAGGGAAATCATCCAAAAATGCCAAAATAAGTTCTTGAGATTGATTACGAACGCGTACAGATTTATAACCAACAAAGAACTCCATCATGACCTAAAAATTAATTGGGTTGAAGAGGTCATTCACGAATATGCGACCAGACATGAGACACGGCTTCTACATCATACCAACATAGAAGCAATTAAATTACTTGATATAACTGGACAACTGAGAAGACTTCAACGCACCAAGCCACATGAACTAACATATACATAAAACGTAACAATACCATAGGGAACTGATCACTGGACAGAACTCCCACACTTAACTAAAACTTAAGTAATACATAGCTGATATCAATAATACTAATAAATTAATTAAGATTAAGAGATTGTAGTATGAAATGGAATGTAATAAAAAAAAAAAAAAAAATTTTCTCTTTTATTTATATAAATTCAACTTAATTTTAATATCACATTTTGGTATAATCCATTTTGGTATAATAAATATTGGTATACTATTATACCAATTGTCACACACAACAAATTTAGCCTTTCACTTGGTCTAATCAACAAAGTCTCCATACATAAGTCTACACACACAGAGGAGAGTACATTGATATGACAGTTGAACTTTTGAATTGCATAGGGTTAATAGGGCAAATTTTGAGATCGAAAAAAACAGAACGCACGATTTTAGAATTTTTTAAATATTTTTCCGGGCATCAGGGGGTCCATATTTATCTAAAAAAAAATAAATCATTTGGGGGGGGGGCGCAGATCGTGTTCTAACCGTTTGGTGGAAAAACCGAAACTAGAACATATTTCTTCAATCCCTCCGAAAGTCTTTTATCTGGATTAAGCTGTGCGTATGCAACATGCGATGGAGCAGCCAAAATTTCTGTGCTGTTAAAGTTAGTATCCAACAACTAGATAAATACAACAGAAAGTTTTAAACACGAAATTTTAATTTACACCGTTTAGATTCATACATCTTAAAGTAATTACACAAAGTACAACTGAAAAAATAAAACTCAGCCTTTATATACCACTTTACATTTTTCCTCTATAAAGTGTAATAGCTGAGATATTTATCAGCCCGATCTATCACTTACACGTATTTATTTTAACCACTCATGTATTTCGGTTTATAAAGTTGCATTCAATTCTCATGATTGGTTTTGCCATCCCTGAAAAATGACTTATTGTTATCATCTGTATCAGTTTTTTTGGTAGACTGCATTACTTAAATCAAAAACTCTTTTTTGTCTCAGTGTATCAAATTTTTTGTTGAAGCAATGTAAAAAGTATCTAGAAAATTACACTGCAATGTATCACTGCATTTCAGAACTCAGCCTATCATCCCTTAATCGATAGAAATATTCTTTCTAGGATTAAAATTTTTTTCGCATGAATATCAAAAAAATATATATTCAAATCATAATAGTTTCAACCAAACTACGTCTTTTTGAGGTTAACATGCCTTCACTAATAAGGAAAACGTTGCAAAAGTTTTATCTAAATTCATTTAGGTGTCTGAGGTATATGTCTAAGAGCACTTTACTAAAGTAAAAAGTCCGGGTGTACCTTTAAACATCTCAGTGCTTAAAGAGGGATCAAATTGACCAATCTGATCCCAAATCTTTTTCATTTTCTCAATCACTCAATTTCTTTAGTAAGAATATGAATTATCAGATTCTTTAGGTACATCAAACAAACTCATTTTCACAATTATCATCCATTTCCGTAATTTGAAAAATCTTCCAAATGAAACCACGAAAGCAAAAAACTTTAATACATTAATTAATTATTTGAATTATACTGTAAGCATTCTGGACGCCGTCTTTAACAAAATGAAATAAAATAACCGGAAGATCTACTTCTCGAAATTCACATAAAAAAATACTATATAAATACTGAACTACTAATGGGGCCACAGTGGTGTCATCGGCCGTTAAAGTGTTAAATTCTACAAAAAAGTATGAATGCATTACTTAAATAATAATCAAAAGAAAATCCATTTTAAATGAGTTGTGATTAGTAAAACTCAATATTCAAAATATTTAAGGACTTACTTAAGAAAGCTTTCATTCTCTTGGTTGAGCTTATCAGCATCCTTTGCTTTATATTTCATTAATCTTTCAACTAGAGATCTATTTTCATCCTAAAAACAAGAAACATTCTAAAATTAATAATTTAACTTTATAAAAATTAAAAGCATTTATTTAATTTTAAAAAACTAAAGATTAATTTTGGTGTGACAAAAAGCAAAATATTTAAGCAATCAAGTTGGTCCACTATTAAAGATTCTTAGTTAATGCTATTTCACTTAATGCTACTTTCATAAAACTTGTTGTATTAATAAGTTGATAAGAGTTACAGATTGTATCAAAAACTGCCGAAAGATTTTATTAAGTATTTTTAAAGATATAATAACTGACTTTTTTTTAAATAAAAATTTTATAGCCATAACTTATGGATCAAATATTTTAGAAAACTTTTTTTTGTAAATATAAATATTTCGTTAAAATGTAGCTATCATTTTGATTAATTCGTTGCATTGCGTTTTTCGTAAAAATTTAATTTAAAAAAAAAACTAACAATTTCAGGATCGAAACTTATAAAAAATTAAAAGCTGAAATAATAATAATAAAAAAAAGTTCTATTTTTAAATCAAACTATGCGCCTTGTGTGTGAAAACGAAAAATAATGGACTGCTTTTTACCTTCGCGGATGAGTTAAGACAAATTTTCATTGAGCTGATTAGATATAATTATTATAAAATAATTTGATGTATAAAATTTTTTATAAATTGAATTTATTGAATTAAAAATCGTTTTATAAGCAGGTGGTTTTTCAGATATACAGGTATCAAGAAACTAGTCTTTATTCCTGTTTTAAATGAAGATTGAAACTTGTCAAGAAAATAATCCACAAAATACAATATTTTGATTTTAAAAGAATAAATAACAAGGTTAAAAGCTCAGACACACTACCAAAATTAACAAAGAAAACCGAAAAGTTAAAAAATATAAAATTTTAAAAAGCTCACAAACCTTAAAAATATCATTTTTAAATTTTCGGAACATTGAAAGGAAAAATTTTGATATTAAAGATTTAAATAGAACTGTCACAATGGCACAGCAAATTTTAAACTATTCCGTGGCTCATTGAAAAAATTTAAATCGTATAATTAGAATATTAAAAAAGCGAAATTCGCAATCATTTATATATTATATATAGAAATAGTCTCTGTGTAAAACACAGAGTTTTGGTTTGTTGAGGGGAGGAAAATTAGTTATTGGTTTGATCTAAAATACAAAAAGGTGTGAATTGCTCTAATAAAATTTGGAAGCTTGCCAAAACGTTATAATCGAAATTGGAAAATCCTACAAAAAAGTTTTTTATATTGTGTTGCTTATGGTTAAAAAAAACGTAGCATTGAATAATATTTTATCTTTGAGCAAAGTAAAATAATGATTATCCTCTAAGAAATTTTATGTTGACGGAAAATATTTGGTATCATCTATTTGGAAGTTATTTTAAATAAAACTTAAGCAACTTGACTTAGTTTATTTGAAGGGGGTCTTTTCATTAGAAGGATTTTTTACTTACTTTGAAATTTTAATTAACTTATAGCATATAAAGTTGAGTAAAAACGCAAAGAGGTTAACGAATATCGTTTGAAGCCTAGTTTCGTCGTATAAATTATGTCACGTTTGAGGCCAAAAAAACTGACTAGGAAAATATTTAAAAATAATTAAATTTCTTTACCAATTTTCAAAAACAAAGTAGTCGATTTAAACATTTTTTTTCAAAAGTCCACAATTTTGCAATTTTTAGTAGAAATAGCTTGATTCTATTTCACACTGAAGTGAGAAATGTAAAGAATAAAAATCAAACCAATTTTTATGTTTTAGACATTTTTGTGTCTTAGTGCCCTACTTTTATGTTCTATAATTTAAGATGTTAACATTAAAATAAAAAAAATTGTAATAACTGCATTTAATTAGCAAAGAAATCTTTAAAGGCCTTAGAATTTTGAGCATAACACGAGAGCACCCCCATAATAACTACGTTCGTTCTAGCGAACTTAAGCGTCATATATTACAAATATATTCAAATTTTTTGGCCAAATCAATTTGTTAATTTAATAACCTGAAAATATTTTTAATCCTTCCTTTTAATTAAGTATTCATAACCATTTAACTGATTGAGAATAATTAAAGGGGAAAATTGATTGACAAAGTAAATGACTAAGTTTTCCTAAAACTTTAGGAAGCTTAACATCTTGCTGACCAAATAAATTGTGTCGGAATATAAGGAAGCCATCGCACAATTTTTTACAGCTACAACCCTAAATGCAGACGAAAATAAACTTCTTAAAAATATTTCTCAAAAAAACCTTTTCTAGACAAGCAACGGATTGAGTATTTAATTTCTTATTTTTATTATAGGCCGATTACATGTTTTCCAGAAGATAGCACCCAGATATTCACGCAAGCTTTCAAATTTAGCAGTAAGATATCTAAGTATCTTATAATATTTAGTACTCCGACTTTTAAGGACTAATTATGGATTAATTAAATTGTAGGTGAATGGAGGCAAACTTATATAATGATAGACTAAAAATATAATTTTTTTTAAATAATTTTTCGAGATCATAAACAAAATTAATAATCATAAGCATCGCGAAGCGTACCTGTAGCCCTTTACTCAAATTTTTGTCGCAGTAACAGTTGGCTATCATTGTTAGTTTTACACAAAAAATAGTAGCTAAAAATCATCAGCATCAGAAGTGGTGATAGCGTACTTTTTAACTTGAAGATAGTAAAAAATACAACTGCCATAACAACAGGGATTAACAGAATGAACTTTAAGAGATTAATGACTGACACCCAACATTTTCTAAACCAAAAGTGTTTCTATTGAGACTTGATTTAGTAAATTGAAAGCAGGCTTAGTAGTACTCAAAAACATAAAAGTGTACTGTCTAGTACTAAAAAGGCCAGTCAAGTTAGTTACTGAAAAATGGTGTAAAAGAATTTAAAAAGATTAACAGAAGTTATCACCTGAGTGTTTCGCAATTTTTCTTCTATACTTGTGAAGGCTGTTTGTAAAGCCAAATGTTCATCCCTTAAAATTGTATTTAAACTTTTTAATTCATCTAAACTTGATGTTAGCATTTGGACTTCAGCTCTTAATGATGCGATTATTGAAATTTTTTCAGCCAAACTAAAAGTGAAAATATAACATTATATTTAAATAAATTTCTAGTAATATGTGTGAAAAAGACCTATGTTCTTTTTGTTCTAATCCTTTAGACAATTTTTCATTTTTAATATTTAGATCCACAATCATTTGTGAATTTTCTCCTTTTCTTTTATGTAAATCTGTTAACTCTTCCTGTTGTGTTAACAATTTCTTTTCTAATGCCTTAATAGTACCTTTGAATGCTGAACTACTATTATCACCTGCACGTAGTTTTTCATTTTCAATTGATATTCTTATATTATCCGATTGCAGTAATGAAACAAGATCAAATAAACGATTATCTAATTTAAATTTTAAAAAATTTGATATTATTGTTAAGAATTTCATATTTTTAATAGCATACTACTGGCAATTATCTCTTTAAAATACTTTGATTCACTACGATTGCGTTCGTTTAAACTTTGTACAATTCTATGACGCCAATCGGGATAATCTGAAGACATTTTATTATCAGTTTAACTAAAATATATGATGAATGCTCACTAATCATTTGGTTCTCAAGGTGTCATAAATTGACAGTTGTATGTTTTGAAGTTGTCAAGGTTTTGTGCGTTTTAAATTTCATAGCTTTTATTTATAATGCCTACCAAATATTTCAGCAGTGCTGAATAAAATTGCATTTAGACAATATACTAATCAATCAAATTCAAGCAACAATTTGTTTTCTCAACCTAGACGAGTGAGCCTAGTTCTTTGAAATCTAGTTTTAGTTCTTGCTATGTCACGATGTACGAAGTATTTTAGTTATAATCTAGTTTAATTGTATTCGAAAGATGAAGGTGATCTATATTGTTTTTTTTGATCTGGCAGTGCTCAAATGCAGTGCTTGCTTGGTGTCCCTATTACCGTTTTGGACAGCAGAATTATAGGCGGCATTATATATTCTATAAGTTGCGGTGAAAGTGCAACCGCAATGAAGGCGGTGGTGGTGCGGAAGCGGTGACAGCTGTCACAGCTATAGAAATTTATATAGCTGAATTTCGGAATATTGAATGAGAACGTGCTCCGCACACAAAACGCGTGCATTGGGTTTGGGGCATGAGAATGAGAAGAATTGTTTAAAACTTCAAACATTTTCTAAAATTCAGTGAGAAGTGTGAGAAAAGTGAAAAAATCTTTAAAAAATTGAAAAATTAAAGTTTTAAAGTACAAAATTCATTAAAATTGTTATGTAGTCTCCTGAAGGTACGTATCACTCCTTGTAGTAACCAGCTTCAAAATATAGAAAACAGGGTCCGGGACTAAACTCACAGGGCGATTTAAGAATTGCTGCAATCTTTGTTGTTAATAGTGGCTAAAAAGCCGATATTTCAGACATTTGCCTTGTAGGGCATTTAATAGTGGCTAAAAAGCCGATATGTAAAATATTTGCCTTGTAGGGCAGCTAGTAGTGGCTTAAAAGCCGATATTTGGTAAAAAAAAACACAAGTTGTTTTAGTTTATTCATTGCCAATTGGGGCAATTTGTTTACTTAAATAAAAAGGAAGGCTCACCTGCCGAGTAGGGCCGTGGTTTGTCTTTTACAAAATTTTAACAAGAACTGACTTAACTATTAAAACTAGTCTACTTTTATACTTAATTTTTACTCCCACTTCTCTATATAATTTTTAATTTTCCATGATATTTTCTGCGAAATCTGCAAATTAATAAAATAAATTTTGATTTGCAAACTCCGCATTTTAAAAGTTCATTGATTCACCTGAACTATATACAAATATTTTACTTTAATATTATTTTTGCGAAATCTGCAAATCAATGAAATAAATTTTGATTTGCAAATTCCGCATTTTCAAAGTTTATTATGGTTCATTTAACTAGGTTAAACGAATCAAGGGTAAAGTTCTATAATAATTAATACTTTAATAATTTAATTATACATACATACATATTTTGTTGTTGTTGTTTTTTATTTTCTTTTCTCTTGTCTTTTTAATTTAAAAATTAAGAAAATATGAAGATTGAAGATCTTCATATCTAACAAAATTTTGTGAAATGAAATAAAAAAAAACATTTTAAAGAGAGTTTGTTTGATTTTTTAAAATATTTTATATTCCTACAAAAACTTGAATATTTTGATCAAATTACGCTAAATATGATGCATCAGATAGTTCAGCCTTCTTACAGTCGGAATACTTTAGCACTGATCAGTTGAGTTGTATCCAAGAGTTGATTTTCCTTTGCATTGATTCTAAAATATGGAAATTTTTAACCAACAGAATCAATTGCTCCTTACGTTACTTTGTAACATTATTGCATTGTTACAACTGCATTAGATAAACAAAAATATGAATTCTTAATACTCTAAATCAACCCGATAATTTAAAATTACAATTAATTTGAAAAAAAAACAAAACTTTTTACAACTTCAAATTTACATTTGACAAGAAATTCTTCTTACTCAGCAATTCAGCACTGTTTTTCTAACGCACCACACTTTAACGAGACAGAATAGGGGTATTTACATTAAGCCAGCATCTGTCAATTTCTATGGTAAGCGGAGGTGAAAGGCAAGACGTAGTTTCGAAATTTTCTAAAAAATTTTCACCCCTTCCTGAGGCAGAAATATTTCTGCTTCTGCTTTGCATCTTAATAATACTCATTTTTATATACACGTTATTTGTAATATTTTACCAACACATATTCACATATTTTATTGGAGTGAAATTTATGGGGGAAAATTTCCGAATCAGATTTTACATATGCTGGCCTAATGTAAATATCCCCAATTGCATTTTGGTGAGAATGAGAATGAGAAGTAGAAACGTCAGTGAGGATGGAAACAAAACTTCTCGTTCTCACTTCTTACCGAGACATAATCCTCGCCCTGAGAAGCAAAAAAAAATAATAAACAATATTTTACATGAAGTGTCAAATAGCCGTGGTGAAAAGAAAACATTTCACCTGTCAGCACTACCAAATGTCAGAATACAAAAAACCACGTACCACGTACATCGCTACGTCTGATTGGCTGAGACATAAAATTAGATTCAAAAAAACTAGATTCTTCGTCTAATTGACTAGGGTGTAATCTAGTCACCAAGCAATAATAATTTATTAGGTAAACTTCATACATATGTATGTTAAAAAAACATGTGAAAAATTTACTAGCAACAATTAAATACATTCATAACAAATGAATAACGCAATTTAATTTTATAAAACAAATAAATTCACAGGGACGGCGACGGGAGCCCTGAAAGTGCTTTTCAGCCACCTATTGGGAAACAAGAAAAGGATCAATGTGGGTGGAACACAATACCCTAAGTCGGGCGGTGAGGTGGAGTGTGGGGTGCAAACTCCAACCTCAGGCCTGCATCTCTGGTCGCAAACAGCAAAATTGAGCTCTATGCCCCAAAGGTAAGTCCTCCACAAACTTTACCAATATCATCACTTACATACCACTAGTATTCACAGGGCAACTCACCCGATTTAAAATATCTGACCATCTCAACAAGTGTGATAATGAGTTTTTCCCACTGATAAGCAAACTTTTAAAAATTTTAGCAACTCTTCCAGTTTCAACAGCCACTCCCGAGAGAAGTTTTTCCACCCTAAAAAGGTTGAAGACTTATCTTAGAAATAAAATGGGAGACAATAGACTCACTGGTCTCACCCTAATGGCCGTTCATCGGGATGTGGCCGTACATTTAGACAGAAATGATATCATAAATAAATTAGCAGATAGACGTAAGAGGTTAAACTTAATACTTTAAAAATAAAATTCATAGTAAAATAATATCTAAGTTTTATTTGATGAGTCAAAAAAAATACCAAAAGGCTAAATAGAAACCCCCCCCCCATATAAGAGTCATAGCTACGCCCTTGAATATAGCAGATCTTCTATTGCTCCTTCTTATTATATATAGACTCCTGACATTTTTTTTATTCAATTTCCGCAGGTATGGAAGGAGCTGTTTTAATAAATTCCGTTATTTATATGTTTCAAAATTGCACTCAGCTATTCAGTTGTTCTGCCAAAAAATTACGCAATTTCCTTTTAAACTTTAAACATTTTTCTCATCCAAGAAATTTACTAGTTCTTTAAAAATTGATATTCCTTTGGCTTTATTTCTTACAATAAATGTTATAAGAATCTGAACTTGAACCGGGTTATAAGAATCTTCTTCAAATATCTTGCAGTGCTTTCTAGAATGTTCTTTAACTGCGTTATCATCTGAAGCCATTTATCTTGTTACATTAACATTGTGTATGGAAATCTCTAATTAAATATCTCGATTCATCTTTACTTCCCGTAAGCTCTGTTGTTTCATTTGAAGTTAATGGTTGGTTGGTCTTGCTGCTGTTTAAAAATCAAACTGCCTTATTTTTTATGGCAATATCGTCTACTAGCATTTTCCTTTAAGAATTAATTTCCACTTAAATGGTTAATACTATGTCAATTAACTTCATACTCGTATCTCTGACATAAGATTAAGGATTTAAGCTTATAGAAGATCCAGCTGTTACTCTTGCTCTGATCTTTTCTAAAAGTTTTTAAAGGCTCTAACCGTGGCAACATCTACTTGAAAATGTTGCACCAACAAGGTTAAACCTTCGCGAATCTTAAATCTGTCCAATATCTTAATCTTTGTTTTAAAAGTAATTATTGTTCAAACAAGGCTCAAAGCTCTGTGTTATAGAAGTCATCATCACAAGTGGAGTGACTGGAATTTAAAAACCACCGTAGAAAGGAAGTCTAATTCGTCTAAGTCTAAGCCATTCAAATAGAATCATTTCAACTGTAACAAAGCCCAAGTCATTCAATTCGAATGCGGTATAAATTGGATCTTACATGTAGTTCATTACGTCCAAACTGCAATTATTTTATTAATTTTTATTTTAAATGTAATTGAAATAGAAAAATAGAAAAATTATGGAATATAGAGCATTTTACTCACCTGCCGTGGGAATTGTTAGTTTTGATAAACTTGAAAACATGATCCAATCATTCTTTAAAGAAATCTACTGTTCACAAAATGAGACAGTAAGAAAAATGCTATGTTCTAAATTTAAAAAAGTGGAAATTTACATATATAAAAAATAATTGCTTAAAACAGCTTTATTATTTACTTTGCCGGTATATACATTTCCTTTGCTTAGTAAAACTTTCTGCGTTTAGTTTGTTTTTTAAGGAAAGCTATTCGAATTTCTAAAAAAAAATTTTCACCCCCTAAAACCTTTTATCAGCAGATAAAAAAAATACGTACCACTTAGATTTCAATGTAGAAAAACATTCAAAAAATGAATAAAATCAGAGGGGGACACCGGAAGACATTTCCTTGTTAGTCATATTTTTGGCTTATAGATGCTTAAGACAATTTTCTATACAATATTATAAAAAAAAAGTAATATACAATATTACTTACAATTTGAATTGTATATAAAGCTGTTTCAGTTAAATTTATGTACTAGAGCGCTGAAGATAACTAAAATTTTGCTAATCGCTATTGTAATGCGGTACAGCATATTACAACACTATTTAAATATTTATTTTAGCATGATTTCCTCTCATTATAATAGGTATCAACTTAAAATTAAAATAAGAGTAAGACACCGGCAAATGCCCAGACCCTCGAGGCCAAGTAAAATGATTTTGGAAACCAATTGAAGTATCTTCAACGTTCCGCATTTAGGGGTTATAAATGTTGTGCTCTACGAAAATATAGGGTTCTTATTTGTTTTCTTTTAATTATGTTACCATAGTTTTATTCAAGTACGATAAAAAGTTTCAAGAAGTGTATTAGTGGAGTCAATGAAGACATAAAACAGGCAATACTTGGAAGTCCGCTGGAACAGCTCCGATTTTGATGATTTTTTTTTTAAAGTTGTGTTTTTCTATATTATTTAAAATCAGAAGCCTCTGGGAGGGAGAAATAAATTTTTAAATTGTTTAAACAACAATTTTTATACTTATACAGGGTGACCCAAAAATATATGATCAAATGCTTAGGATAGAAAGAAAGTAAATTTTATGTACAAAAAACCCAAAAAGTGGGGGTCTAAATTTTTTCGTTTTCGAGTTACAGGCGTCCTTATTATCCCCACGCACTTTATCACTTATAACTTTTGAATCTATGCGATAATGAGTAAGAAAAAAATATTTTTTTAAAGCTTGCAGCATTGTTTTATTATTAAAATAGCAAAAATTTAAAAATACTAACAAATGGCGGAGAAAAAAATTTTTCAATGGAACCCTTGGTAAAAATCCCGGGCATTTTTTGACGTTTTTTCCTTTTTTTTCTTAAGAAACGCTAACATAAGCTAATTTTTTTTTATTTTAGTAAACTCTAAATGTTTTCCAAGAAAAATTGGCACATTGTAATAGCGTAACTCTTTTCCATAGTGCAATAAAAATTTACCAAAGTAAGCCTTTCCCGATAATTTGATAAGACTTTTCTGCACACTTACCGCACACCGTTTTTTGCTTGTAGTGGCTTACGGTGAGCATGAAAAATCGGTACCGGCTCAACTGAAATTAAAAAAAAAGAACTATGTTAGTTTATAGTGTGACCTTGTTCGTGAACGAAGGATTTTACGAAAAAAAGTTCATTACAGTTACAGTGATGTTTTTTCTTAAAAATTCCAAAAATTCCATTTTTGATGCCCACAAAATTGAGTTTGCCGGCCAAAAAAAATAGAAGGATTTGTCTGAAAAAAAATTCCTTAGTTCACGAACTAGCTATTGCAAGTATACAAACATCCCCTTCAAATTGATCGATATAGTGGTTAGCGAGCTATGGTGCTCACCGTGATGGCATTTTTTTAAAAATACGATTCCGAGATGATCGCGTTTAAAGTTTTAAATCGACATTAGGTAGTCAAGAAATGAATTAATAAGTGGGGGCTAACCTTTAGGCTCTAGTGCAGTGTTTCCCAACCATTTTTTTTCCATGCCCCACCCAAGTCTTTCTAAAGTTCTTATGCCCCCCTATGTAACATATACATAAATTTTAATATTAAACAATTAAATTGGTCACTTAAAAAACTTAATGATAGATTTTAGGAAGAAATCACTAGGAAATTGTTAACGAAATACAGTAAGTGAATATTCAAAACATATAATGAAAAATTCAAATTCAAATTCGAAATTATTTTAATAAAGATTTTTCTATAATATGTAATTTAATATTTTAATTTAGTGAGATCCTTGCGCTTGATGCTTGCTGCAAAGAGATTTTATGTTAGGTTCCAATTTGGTTAGCTTCAGTCTCAAGTCTCCCCGTTGTGTTATATCTAGACGATTTCTTTTTTTTACCAGTAAATCATTTACAGCACTAAATCCACATTCAGCTAAATATGAACTTGGAAACGGCAGTTCTCAAAATGATCGACGATAACAAGTAAAGCCGTATCACTCACTTCACATTTTTGGAGCCTATAAAACTGTTCAAAGTTTCTGTTGTTAATATATTTCTGACATAACTCAATAAGGGTAATGAAACCAAATATCTTCGCTTTTACATCAATAAGAGTTTTATTTGTTCCTTGAAGTTGTTTATTTAATATATTTAGTTTTTCAAAGATATCGGCTAAATAGCTCACAAATGCTTTACCATCGACTGTTAACAGATACTTCATTTCTAAGCTTTTACAGAACAACATTTCTTCAGCAAAATGCCCTTTATCAATATATCTTACATAAGTTATCAATACTGCCTCACTGCCTCTCAAAGTAGATTCATCCATTTGTACTGAGAATTTTCTTGTTTTCAGCTTTTCAACGAGTTGTTTTTCAATATCTTCAGCCATTTCGTCTATTCTTCTGGCAACAGTATTGTTACTGAGTGGCATAGCTTTTACATCTTTGTCATCCTTTTCAAGATGCCGCATATAGCATATATAAATGAAACTTCTGAAAATATATGACTATAAAACAAAAAGCGTGTGTGAGTTGTTAAGTGCGGATAGTTAAGTTTGTTTTATGTTATGTTTTGTTTTTTTTTTGTTTTTGTGATTTCTTTAAAGATTTTTTGCCATTTTACATATATAATATATATATTATATAGATATGAATATATATATTTGTGTATATCATTATATATATATATATATCTTTTGTTTGGTTGTTATATAAAACTAAAAGAAAAAAAATAATAAAATAAACAAAAAAAAAATTTAAAAAAAAGGACTTGCACCACTTTCAAAATAAAAGGCTCATATATATGATTCGGCTCTCATTTTTTGCAATCAACGAGACTCGAGTCCACTTTCAAATTGCCCCCCTTAACAATCAAACTGCCCCCCCCCCTGTGGGGCGTGGGCCCCACGTTTGGAAGCACTGTTCTAGTGCTCTGATCTCGATGAAATTTTGCACAAACATTGTTAAGCCTTACTCAGACCAAAGCGATTTTCAGTCGCTAGTCGCTTAAGGACGTAAAACGGGTGATGCATTTTCTCTAGCCATAGCTAGAACAAAAATTTTTGTTTCATGAGGATCATTTATGGTAAAAGGACACTTTATGCCTTTCAAAAATTTTTTTTGCACTTGAAATTTTTGTTTTATTTTAAATTTTAGTTCTACTTGAAATTCTAAAATTTAAAAGGAACGCAATGAATCATATGAACAAAAAACACAGCTTCACTTACCTGCTTTATACTTTGATGGCCGAAAAGAAAAGATGCTAAATACTGTAAAAAAAGGATCAAAAAGTACAGGCAAACAGTGATTGTTAAAGAGCCAGATTCAGTTTATGTTGGTTACGCTAGGCGAGTTCGAGGCACTGCCAAAAGTATTGAAGCATCGATTAATGCGCTTCTTTTGTCACAAAAAATTAAACTAGGTGGTTGATGATGGTGATGATGATGATGATGATGATGATGATGATGCTAGTGACAGTACGGTCACTAACACCGGAAAATTCAATGGAGTGATTAGACTCTTCGAGGAAAGGCTTTAACGCCCGCCATAGTGGATTATCTGCATGCTACATTTAAACGAATTGTCTTTGAGACACCTATTTAACAAATTAGATGATGCTACTACTGGTCCATTCTCACATGCTGGTCGTATTGGAAAATCATTAGAACATTAAGAAAAATTACCAAAAACAAACTATGAAAAAATACAAAATGAACTTCCAGAAGTTAAATTTGAAGATCTAAGTACAGATCAAAAATACTTATGTGAAATAACAATGTCAGTTATTAGTGGAAAATTTTCTGAACATATCTCAGAGCGAACAGATCTCATGTCCCATGCCCAATGGTTAACAAAAGCAAATAGAATATTGTGACTATATTTCTACATCAAATTCATCGAATAAATTGAAATTATTAGCTGGACACTGTGTTAAAGTATACGCTCCTATATGGTTTCAAATAAAAACAAATCCAACTTGCAAAGATGGGTCTAAAAATTTGTGGAAATTCTCGATAACTGGCAGCAGAATATAAACTAATATTAGATCTCGTAATTCAACGTAACGCCTATTTTGCTCATAACGAAAGTTTGCATTTGTCGATGTTGTGTGATTAAAAAAAACAGTGAGGGATGGGTGGAAGCATCTATGGCCTTATGCGATAAGAAATCCAGAAAAAGTTTAATACAAGCGAAACTTGCATCCAGAAAACTTATGCCCCAATTTGAGGGTAAACGAGATTTTGTGGTTAAAAAATAATAAGTTTGATTTGTTTTTTACAGTATATTAATGTTTTCTATTACCAACTTTTTAATTTTATGTTGATTATTCATCCATTTTATATAATATTTTTTATTTTCTATTAATATATAATTCTTTCTAGAGGCTTAACCAAAGGGGGTATTCACATTGAGACTTGTATCATTTCGGTAATGTTCCCCCACAATTCTCACTCCACTAAAATATGTGAATATGTGTTCGTAAAATATTACAGATAACGTGTATATATAAATGTGTATTAGTAAGATGCCAGAAATATTTCTGCCTCAGAAAGGGGTAAAAGCTTTTTCGAAATTTGCGAAACTCCGTCTTACCTTTCACCTCCGCTTACCATGAAATTAAATGTTACCGGACTCAATGTGAATACCCCCAAAGGTCATCTTTTCGAAAATTCCCGAAACTATGAATCACATGCGCAAGCTAAAGATATCATATAATTTTACTTTTTATAGCTAATTATTATTTGTTTAGACCTAAGACAACATAATATTACTATTAGAATGCTTTCAAATAACTTCAATTTTTGTCCATAAATTAGTGACCCACCCTAATGCATATTCCTTTTTCTTTTTTTTTTTTTGGGCTGAAAAGTAAAAAAAATTTCAATAATGCCACTATAAAAGTTATTAATACTCTCTAAATATCAACCAAAAGATAATCCTTTAAAACAGTAGGTGTATTATTATTGTTTTTTTTTCTTATTTACCAAAACATTCTGATTATTTTATTATGAGTTTTCGTTAATAATTAATTAGAGCTCTAGAAACCTTTTTTAAATTTTACATCAAATGGCTCACTAATTTTTATGCGTTTAATTCCCATTTAACCTAATTTCAACGGCTGTGGAATAGCTTGAAATGTTTATCTATTTAAATACTATAAAACTTTTTTTCATTTAGATTTTTAATCAGTTACTTGGATATTATTTCATTTTATTAAAATTAAAATTAAATTTTAATCACGATTTTGTGCCCATTCTAAATTTTTTTCCAATATATTTTGATTCATTAATTTAAATAATAGTAACAAGAGCTTAGTTATTTAATTTTGAATAAATCATGCATATTGTATTTCAATATAAAAACATATTAAAATAAGTGTTTGAAAATGGTAAATTAATCGATCAGCAATAATCAAAGTTTACAATTAATAAAATCGTTAAAATAATGGAACATAATATATAATGATGTTTACAAATTACTTAGCTTATATCAAAAGACTCACACCAAGCATGTTGTTTAAATCAAAATCAAGATTCCAAAATATCTGACCACCCAGAAAGAAAATACTATATATTTATTTTATAAAACTATGACCATTATCATAGTATATTCTATATATGTATATATGTATATATGTTTTTATAAATGCACATTCTCTCTTTCAAGTGTTATTTGTCAAACACTTACAAATTTCCATCACACAACGAGAATTATATATAAAAAATAAAAATACCAAAACATATATAAGGTCAAAGGGAAGAAAATATATGTATGTATATATACATATATGCTGGGTATTTGCCCTTAGAATTAATGCCCGTTAAAGTGAGTTGAAGAAAAATTAGCATCTTCACAGCAGGTTGTAGTCGATTCGTCTTCAAAATATGTCCAACCTTAACTAAACTACCAGAATAGGAAAAACATAAAGGCCAATATATTTTAGGTCTTTCATATAAATAAAATAGAAATGTTGATACCTTCTATTTGAACTTTTAAATGTATTGTCTATCCGCAGCTATGTTTTAAAATAAAAATTTCAATTCTCCAGTATTTTAAATTCTTTTGTTTAATTTCCGCTAAGAATAGAAATTGAAAAGAACTAAAAAAATTTCGTCACATGACATTTAAAAGTTGTATTCTAGATACGTCGCACCTCATTGGAGAATATCGCGTTGATGTCCCAAGCCCAACACGAGAGGAGAAAGGCCAATATCAGTTACTTTTGCACAAAATCAAATGAAAAAGTTGTTTCTTTTGTGACTTTTAGCCATCTAATGTACCTACATAATATATATAACTATCTGCTCCCTAGCTCCGACAGGTTTATAGTATAAACACAAATAAATTATTCACACCCATATAGCTACAGTTTACTAGTTCATATATAAATAAATTCATATAGAGTATCTTTTAAAAAGTAGTCTTTTGGTCCATTATTATCCACAGGTGAGCTCGTTTTTATATGCTATACCAGACACCGCAATCTCACAACTCCATTGTTGGCCACTATATAAAACATATATAAGAAAATTGACTTCGCACACTATTGAAAAATGGATTCCTTACTTTGAGTTGCAAATGATTGTTGTTAGTTAATTTCACGCTGCTGAATCGTTCTTACTATTTTACCTGCGGAACAGGTGATATTTTACTACGTGTCCGGCTTTATTGTATTTTTTTGTTTTCTTTTGTTACTTTTCAAAAATAGTGTTTAACAAATTTTACTTTTTCAATTTTTTGTTAATTTAGTATTTAGAAAATGATATTTAAAGTGATTATTGACATTTGTGGTTAAATTTTTTATTTTTTCATCCAAATTCAATTAACTTGTATTTGGGTCTTACATTTTGTATAATACTAACAAATCGATCATCTACAGTAGCTAAGTAACAACGACTGTTAAACAGAAAAGATTTTCGAAAAATTAATGTTTGTGGTGAAGAAGCTGACGACTAAAGTGGTCTTAAGTAATCAAATATTAACGGTACTTTTGTGATATCTGTGGTAAAAGAAAGCTCTTCTGGATATTCCTGTTCGATAAGTGATTCACTTGCTTTCGGTTTACATTCTGTATAATTTTTCTGGTGTTGGTTTGTTTGTTTTTAAAATAAATTCGAAATACAAGTTGCTTTTTAAAACAGAAAAAAATATAATTTATATTATTGTTATTACTATATATATTCATATATATTTGTTATAACTCTTTGTTTTTCAATTAGTTTTTTGCCTTTTATCGACTCTTTCAATCATGCGGTGACCTCATATTTAAATTACCTCAAATTAGGTTAACGCGATGTATGCAAAAAAAGTGAATTTTCCAAGCTTCGCTAGCAATTTTAATATAAATAATGATAAAATTTAATGAAAAAAGCTAAAAGCAGTAATATTAAAAAAGTAAGAAGAAGAAAAATTATTTATGGCTCTGCTTAAATAAGTTTCATATGTGTCTTCAAATATATTGTGCTGACTTAATAAAAAAAGTTTTATTTTTGAAATACTTGACCTGGTTTTTGTACTTTGATTTGTATCTATTGCAACTGATTTAAAAAACTCATGGATTATTAATAATGGAATTTATTGAAATGACAAAAGCAATGGTAAGAATTTTCAAAATGTTGAAACCTCAATTGGCTATTTCTTTAAATTTTTCAGGTATTTAGAGTTTTAATAGTTTAGCCTCTTTTAAGTGAAAAGAAGATTTTTGGTTTTACTTATTGTAAGTTTAATATTTTATTATTTGAGTGCTCTTAATAAAAGCTTATGAGTTGGTCACTCTTTTAACTTAACTTTTAATAAAAGTACTTTATGAAAAGGATTTGAAAAGACGGCTGTCGAATTTTTCAAAACCCTCAATATATAAAGGAAAAGAAAAACATCGGTTCATATATTGGCTTACAATAATTAATTTTTTGTTATTAAGGCTTAAACAATTCTTTTAAACAGTTAAGTGGAATAAAATTTATTAGATATTAATAGGATTATTACTTCAAAATTTCGTAAGAAATGAGAGTTCGGTAGATCAAACTTTCCTCTTACACACCTGTCAAGGATGGACAAGTCCATGCCACTACTCTCTATCCTCGCGACAAATTTTCTAAAATCATGAGTGCACTCTTTTCTCTATACCCAACCAAATGCCTAGTTCTTCAGATATTGAAATTATTTATATTAAAAAAGCACAGATTCCACAACTCTTCCTTACTTTAATTTTTTTGCTTTTATGGATACATTCTGCTTTGGTTGTCAAGGTATATACTGTCGAAAACTGAAGTACAACTTATACATATATCTGAACAGAATATATCTGTACTAATCCATACCCTCACAGGATTTGATAACGATAATTTCTTTTTCCAAAAAATCATTTGAAGATTTTACTTATTTTAAGTGTTAAAAAACTTTGAAATTAAAAACACGTGAAAAAACAGTATACCTTGTTCAAAAATTAGCTGCAGTGTTTGATGTGTTGATATGGGAATCAAACAAAAAAGAATTAGCTTTTTAAAAAAAAAGCTGAATCAAATGTTACTATACGCTAATATAGTTTAAACAATTTATAAATGATAAGTAATTAAATAAAGGTTTGATCACTTATTTCGAAACTTTATCTTTTATACACGAAGTAAAATATTAAATCGAAAAATTGTTTGTTAGTTATTGATGTTTATGAGCAAGGGCGTATATATAGGGCATATTGACTAGTGTACTATTCAAAAATATTACTCATTATCCGTGGGCTAAAATTTCGCTGACCAGTGTTATTAGTAAACCAAAGATTTAACTTGAAAAGAATGAAAAGAAACATGTTAAAGTGTTAATGGTTTTGTTACTTTTCTTAGTAATAATATTTTCACATTATTATTATAATATTGCAATTTGCAGTTTGGCAAGTGTGTATATTTAAGAATTTAATATTTGACTATTTGTTACCTACATTAGATCCCTTATTTTTGGCAGTTGATATATGTTGTATGTACTATACATATCATCGAGGTGCGTTCTGCCTCAAAGCGAGTTACAGTTCTAAAAATAGAAATCTAAAAAGAAAAATTTTGTGCGTTTGAATGACACTCGCTTTGAATCAATTTTAATAAAATTGAAAGTGGTAATAGTGTAGCGATAGTGTAACTTCCACAAAATGACGAAGAAAAATTAAAATTGTTGAAAGAACCGTGGGTACCTCCAGAAGGTTTCAAGTTTCCTATCACTGGAGCAGGAAAGTTTTCAGCGTCATTTGATACAAAAATATTCATGGTTGGTATACTCTAACATTTTGAAGGGAACATTGTGCAAAATGTGTTTTGTTTGGTACAATGCAGGGAGGTCGCGGTGACCAAAAACTGGGCACCTTTGTCAATAAGCCATTCAACAATTAAAAGAAAGCATAAGCGAACTTTGATCATCATGGTAATAAATAGGTCATGAAGATTTTGGAGAAATTGGAATCACATAACCCACACACAACAATGGAAATTTTCGAGCAATCTTACGTTATCGAGCACGATCAGGCGATGAAACACTTAAAAATCACCTGCTTACCCAAAACATTCATCGCCGCGCTATGTACACATCACCAGTTCTTCAAAATGAAATTATTGATTTAGCTGGCAATGCGAGTTCGAGGCACTGCCAAAAGTATTGAAGCATCGATTAATGCGCTTCTTTTGTCACAAAAAATTAAACTAGGTGGTTGATGATGGTGATGATGATGATGATGATGATGATGATGATGCTAGTGACAGTACGGTCACTAACACCGGAAAATTCAATGGAGTGATTAGACTCTTCGAGGAAAGGCTTTAACGCCCGCCATAGTGGATTATCTGCATGCTACATTTAAACGAATTGTCTTTGAGACACCTATTTAACAAATTAGATGATGCTACTACTGGTCCATTCTCACATGCTGGTCGTATTGGAAAATCATTAGAACATTAAGAAAAATTACCAAAAACAAACTATGAAAAAATACAAAATGAACTTCCAGAAGTTAAATTTGAAGATCTAAGTACAGATCAAAAATGTTAAAAAACTTTGAAATTAAAAACACGTGAAAAAACAGTATACCTTGTTCAAAAATTAGCTGCAGTGTTTGATGTGTTGATATGGGAATCAAACAAAAAAGAATTAGCTTTTTAAAAAAAAAGCTGAATCAAATGTTACTATACGCTAATATAGTTTAAACAATTTATAAATGATAAGTAATTAAATAAAGGTTTGATCACTTATTTCGAAACTTTATCTTTTATACACGAAGTAAAATATTAAATCGAAAAATTGTTTGTTAGTTATTGATGTTTATGAGCAAGGGCGTATATATAGGGCATATTGACTAGTGTACTATTCAAAAATATTACTCATTATCCGTGGGCTAAAATTTCGCTGACCAGTGTTATTAGTAAACCAAAGATTTAACTTGAAAAGAATGAAAAGAAACATGTTAAAGTGTTAATGGTTTTGTTACTTTTCTTAGTAATAATATTTTCACATTATTATTATAATATTGCAATTTGCAGTTTGGCAAGTGTGTATATTTAAGAATTTAATATTTGACTATTTGTTACCTACATTAGATCCCTTATTTTTGGCAGTTGATATATGTTGTATGTACTATACATATCATCGAGGTGCGTTCTGCCTCAAAGCGAGTTACAGTTCTAAAAATAGAAATCTAAAAAGAAAAATTTTGTGCGTTTGAATGACACTCGCTTTGAATCAATTTTAATAAAATTGAAAGTGGTAATAGTGTAGCGATAGTGTAACTTCCACAAAATGACGAAGAAAAATTAAAATTGTTGAAAGAACCGTGGGTACCTCCAGAAGGTTTCAAGTTTCCTATCACTGGAGCAGGAAAGTTTTCAGCGTCATTTGATACAAAAATATTCATGGTTGGTATACTCTAACATTTTGAAGGGAACATTGTGCAAAATGTGTTTTGTTTGGTACAATGCAGGGAGGTCGCGGTGACCAAAAACTGGGCACCTTTGTCAATAAGCCATTCAACAATTAAAAGAAAGCATAAGCGAACTTTGATCATCATGGTAATAAATAGGTCATGAAGATTTTGGAGAAATTGGAATCACATAACCCACACACAACAATGGAAATTTTCAAGCAATCTTACGTTATCGAGCACGATCAGGCGATGAAACACTTAAAAATCACCTGCTTACCCAAAACATTCATCGCCGCGCTATGTACACATCACCAGTTCTTCAAAATGAAATTATTGATTTAGCTGGCAATGCTATTCAAGAGAGACTTATCAAGAGAGTTAAAGACGCTGGATTTTTTGCAATACTTGCTGATGAAACTCAAGACATATCACGGTGAGAACAATTATCATTATGTTTACGTTATGTAGACTGCTCATCTGGGAAAGCTGTCATTCGAAAAGATTTCTTAAAATTTGTCCAAATTGAGGCGGCTACAGCGGAATCTTTGGCAACTACGATTATAAAAAGTCTTTTGACCTTTGGTTTAAATATGGATAACTTATTTGGTCAAGGATATGATGGTGCTGCGGTTATGATTGGTCATTTAAGAGGAATAAGAGGAATAATTGCAAGAAAGTACCCCAAAGCGCTGTTTATGCATTGTGCTTCCCACGTCCTTAATTTATCTTTAGCATATTTATGTGAAATACCTATGATTCGCAATTGCATAAGAATCATTAAAACTATTATTAACTTCTTTAGCCAGTCTCCACTTCGAACTAACCTGTTAAAGAAAACTGCAAAACAGATTGGAGTGTCTCATGTCACGCTTATTTCGTTATGTGAGACACGTTGGACTGAGAAACACAAAGCCATTGAAAGGTTTGCTAAACACTAACAGGATAGCTAATGATGTTATAACCCAAGCATACCAATTGCAAGTTGCAATAGAAAGCAGTCAGTTCATAACTTGTCTTATTATAATGATAAAAGTTTGTTCTTAAACAGGAAATCTAAATAAAGCATTACAAAAGATCAACGTTGATTTGACTAGTACATGCAGTATGCAAAAGCATTAAAAACAACCTTGCAAAATACTCGTAACGAAAATGAGTTTTGAACCCTCTTTGAGCAAGCAAAACAATTAAGCTGCACCAATATAATTGCTCCAAGAATGACTGGAAGGCAAACTTAACGCAGTAATGTACCTGGAGATAGTCCTGAAATTTACTACCGACGAAATGTATTTTACCCATTCATCGATCATTTAGTTACCGAACTTGATGCTCGTTTTCAAGCGCATGAGAAAACAATTGAAGGGTTTGAATTACTTTTACCAAACAGGGCTACAAATAATGTTCAAGTGAAAGAAATACTGATCAAATTTGTACAAACTTTCCATGGTGAAACTCCCCCCCCCCCCCCCCCCCCCTCAAAAAAGTTGATCAAGGTAAATAAATACAGGTTTTAAATATTAATTTTTCCAGCACATAATTCAACTGAAATTTATGTGTCCGGCTTGGTTTTCTTTTGTCATTTACAATGTTTCCATTGGTCAAATTTTCGAATGAAATTTTTTTAACATTAAAAGCACGCGAAGTGTACATCAAGCTTAAATCTTATTCATAGCAAAAAAACGGAAAATATCGACGACGTAGAGTCATCTAAATAAAGATAAATACTTCCGCCCCTTGGAATGATTTTTTGTTTGTTTGTGATTATTAATACTATGGTCGTAGTAATTATTTGTTTCTGTTCTTACGATTAATTTGCACTTTAGTGAAGTTGTTTGATATTCTTTTTTGATTACTAAAAAAAAATTTTAAACCAATTTTGATTCATCTAACTGTAAAGGCAGTTGATCATTGCGCAAGCAGTTGGGTTTCATGCATTGAAAAGAACAAAAAAAAAATTATCTACAATATTTCTGTGTTGTATGTAGAGAACATATACATGTATGTAGAGAACATATACATAAGTTAATAGATTTTCGTTGTAACAATCAAAGAAACGTTTCTCTTCAAATGATGCAACCGGTTATCAAATAATAATTTAAAGGTCAATTTTTCATAACAGTTTCAAATATGAAAGTCAAAAGAATTGGATTTTTAAAGGGATTGAGAAATAGAACTTTTGTATTTAAATCAAACATAACAGTAATGAGATTCAACCAAAGGTAAAAGCAAGCGTGGAATTCGTTAGTCTTATTAAAAAGAAAGGCAAAAAATTTCAATTTCATGTAACGATTTATTTTGATCACATGCTTACTTATATTTAATTATTTATAACCTGCAAACCAAATTTTTTAAGATTTACGGAGTTAGTTATTAAGTTATATTATAAGATTTTTTTCTAGTATTTATGTACCTTTTAATATATAAGTTGTTATAGACCTAAGTTCAATCAATAAATATGTTTTTTCAAATTCAAATTCAAATTCAAATTTAATTATTTATTCTTCCTTCCAAATTTGTTTGAAGCAGTGCAAGTCTTAATATCGAAAAATTCACAAGCATACAAAGGTGTAGGAAAGTTTTGTTTTACGCTGAATAGAACTGTTTTGCTATTTTTCAAAATAAAAGTAATAAAATGAAATGCTTTTGCCCACACATTTTTCTCAATTTATTTAATTTTACTTGCTACAAGTTAAACTCTCATATGAAAAACAAGAGTTATTCTCCTGAATAATTATTAAAACAAAATAAATCGAATAACAGCGCTCTGAGCGGCTGTGAAAAAGTTTTCAAAACCGTTAAAGCGAAAAAGTTGCGAGAGTGAGTGACTGTATTAATTGCTTAATATTAGATATGAAGCTCTAAATGCTTACAAACCTTTTTGAATCCTTAAGGATACACATCTTGATGAGGAATTGAACTCCATTTTAATGTTTTTGAAGCATTAATATTTTACTTCAGACAAGAAAATCAAGAGCATATCACGTTTTAAAAAATCCAAACACTATTCGTTTATAGCTGACTACACCATAGACATTAATTATATGAAACAGCTTTCATTGACAATACAGTTTGCTGACTTTTTGTCAGGCGAGGATAAAATAACCACAAAAAAGTATTGCATGAGATTCATACAGTCAGTGAGTCGACTTATTAGGGACTAACTGAAGTTATCATTGATATTTTAAATAATAAAGACTTGAATTGAATAATTGTCTTGTTCATGGGTATGAAAATAGAGCAAACATGAAAGGAAAAAATGAAGAATTCTCGACTCCAATTCTTTACCATGTTGCTGACATAGTTACAATCTCATTGCATATTTTATTAAGAAAACTTTACAGTTGTGTTAATAAATATATATAAAAAATAAAATAATGAAGTAATATGACGTCACATATATTATCATTTTTGCATTTAAAACCATTAATAACGCAATTAAATAATTGCTCTTGATTTTTTTGCCTTTCTACAGGTAATCAAAAAGAGAATACCATCAAGCTCCTAACTCTTGTCTTGTGCCTAGCTATTTTCTTACAATTGCTATCAATCGTACTAAAAGTAGCTGTAATGACTTTGGTCGTACTTTATTTATTAAAAATGCCTTGAACTTGAACTCATAATTGAATTACTTACTCTTAACAAATTTTACACATTTTTCAAAAAAATATATCTTCAATAGAGTTTTTTTAACACAAGCACAAGCATTTCAGCACGTGTCAAAGCTAAACATACATATTTTTTGATTATAATTACCAACAATCAAATTTAAGGTATGGAATTTATAACTTTTGTGTATTTAGCTCCCGCGGCTTATTTAAACCTTTAATTTAAATAATCAAACTTTTAAAGATTTATTGAAGATAACCAGCTCCGTTTAAGTTTGTAAATATAACAACAGTTTCTGGTTATAGCTAAAATTTTTGAATAATTCTTTGGTACTTAAAAAGTTTTATTTATTCATCTTAAGCTTCTGACCAATTAAGGGAAATAAATAATTTTTGACATAAGATTAACAAAAACTTTTAATTTGCTTACTCAAAAAAAAGTTTGGAATTATTTTGTTTCTTTAATAAAAATGTGTTCATTATATAAATGTTTTACGTCTCCAAGTTCTAAGAATAATTCTTTAAAGGTTATTAGCCTTAAAGCCGCAGATATAAAACAAATAAGAAAAAAAACTTTCAGCACAAATTAAGATAACATATTGCAATAAAATTGGTTTTAGTTCTAGTAATAGACTTTCTAAGGAAGCTTTCAACAGCGCCCTTTCTTTCTATGATAAAAATAAGATTAAAAATTAAAATAATAATTTTGTTTCTATGCCTTATGGTCAAAAATATTTTGGAAATTATCAATCAATTACTGAACCCCTTGAGAGGCTTTCTCTTAAGACAGACAGTCTTTTAGGTGTAGTTGAACTGAATCAACTGATTGAGCTAAGCTAGTGTACAACAGACTCTCAGTGATTAGATAAACGATTGGCTCGAATTATAGGGACCTAAGCTGCATACTGAAGATACGTGAAAAAAAACTCCTAGAGAAAGCTTAGACTTTAAGATATTTAATCAAAATTATAAAATCCTTAAATTTAAGTAAATGTCGAGGTATATGTGAGCTATTTTTTTACTTTCAAGATAAAATACAACTTGAATTTGAATGAAAATCAGATTAGTTAATACAAAAACAATGATTCAAAGTGCCTTTGAAGCGGCAATATCAAACGAAAAGCTTAGGGAGACAATTTTTTACTGCTACGCAGTTGCATGGTGGGATCAGGGGATCAAACTTTACAGTGGTAATCAAAGAAAAGAAATTATGAAGTCCATGAAAATTTATTGTATGCCAATAACTTTAAAATGGCCAGTTACTAGTTTCAATTAAGAACGCTAGAGTCCACTTTCGTTGTCAAATTTTAGAGCACTGATAATTCTTAGTTAATAAAAATAACAATAACCGCTTACGTATTGTTAATAAATAATTTAAATTATTTTTTTAATAAATCTGACTAGAATCAATATTCTCTATGTTTTTTAAATTCGATTATAAATAACAATTTTATATTAATTCTAATCACGTTGTCATTTTGTTTATGTCTGACCACACCTCAACTTTTCATAAAAGTCAAGTTTGAATATTAAATGAAAAAAAATTTTTTTCCTTTCTAAAAAAAGCTAAAATATTTTTTTCTAGCCTAAAAAATTTGAAAAATATTACTCATATTAGTAGTAGTTCCTCGTAAAAAGAATTGATTATATAAATTTTGAAGAAATATTACTCATTTTCTCGCCTTTTATTTAATTTATATGATATTTTGATTAGTATTGCTTCACATGGATTTCTGCTTTATTAACTTTACAAATATTTTATTTTTCGACAAAAACCTCTAAACCAGTTAAATAAAAATAACATCTTTAACTTCCTTCAGAGTAAAATCTCTTGCAATAGTTTTTTTTAAATCCAAGTGCTAATAAGAAGAATAAACAAGAAACCAATCTTTTTTTGAATTTAGCAGAAAAAAATAACGAATGTTATATTTTCTCAAAAATTCAAAATCAATTAAAGTCCACTTAGATTTCAAGTGAAATGTTATAGTTAAAATATGAAGGTAAAAGAGGTTAAAAAACTAATAAAAATTGTCTTAAAATTATCAAAAAATTAAGCATTGCATTAGCATTGCAACTGCCAGAATGTATTTAAAAAGTAAACTGTCACCTGGCACGCAGTTCAGATAATGAATGATAATCACTTTTAATAGCAAAGTATAAAATTTCACAAATTTTTTACCATACGATTTTATCCATAATAAACTTCTTTTTTTTTTTCACCATGCATACCCTTACAGCTCCACCTACAATAATATGCTGTCCGTGTTAAGAATATAATAAACCTTAATTTACAGTTAGATAAAAAACAAAAAAATATGCATTTTTTTTAACCTTTATTTTTTCATCATTTGAATTTAGTTTCAGCTTTCAGAGATTACTCTTCATTTGCATAGCAACATTATACTTTGGGGTATGGGAGGCATAAACCTGTGGTAAATTTCTATTGTGTTAACACCTCATTGCGTTATTGTTGGCTTAAAAAGCTACAATTACGACTATAATATTGTCAACAATATTGTTGTTTCTAATTCCATAACTTTAACTCTTTTTCCGTAAAAGGTTATTGCCACTTAAAAGAATAATAATTTTACTTATCTCAGTTGTGTGACACAATATTAAAATTTTCATCATATGAGGTGTAAATGTTTTTACTTACCGTTTAGAAAAATATAAATAAATACCGTAAATTTAAAATATTCAAGATTTTATTTTTGTTTTCTTTTGATTATTTTTTTGTTATTAGTTTTAACTAATTGTTTTTGTTGAGGTAAGGAAAAAACTAATAAAACTTACGGTATTTCCATGGCTCCTAACGATACTGTTCATTTTTCTTTTTGAAGCTCATACTTATATAATTAAAGAAAGGTTTAGAAAAGTTTTTCTTTCATTATTTTGAATAATACAGCTGTTACAGCAATTTGCCGTTATACTTTAACTTTAACTATGTTAATTTTTGTATAGATTATATTAAAAACAGCTTTATACTTTGTAAAGAATAAATAAACAAAACAATGAAAAAAATTTTTTAAGAAAAATTTAAATGGGACAATTACGTGATCATAAAAGTAAATTAGTGAGATGCTTTGAGATGAGAGTGGGGTTAAAATTCGTTCTTCCAAAAATCACATGATAAAAAATAATCGTTAGGTATATCAGATCATGTCAACAAGAATTTAAGATACTTTGTTTACAAACAACTGAAGCCAATTTTTATATGGGAAGTGAATGTTATTGATTTCAAAACAAGTAATATAGTTCCATAACTTGCTTTTCCATTTAAAATTACAGAGTGAAAATGGAAAATTTTCATAATTAGATAAGAATGTTTATTCTTGACTAAAATCAGCCATAATTAACGAATTTCATACTTTAATTATTAGCATTTGATGAACTGAGCTACTTTACAGGGATTGTACACAGCTGATGAGTTTTTGAAGGTATTGCTACACAAGAATTAATTGGGAGAAAGCTGCAAATTGATGAAGACAGGTCTTCTAGTAGAGGTAACCAAGCATTTACGATTTCATTCATAGTTTTTGTTTTCATCAAGCTTTAAAAGCTGGGGATAAAACAGAATAACCGTAAATTTGAGCGGTGAGGTTGCTAGATCTGATTGCTATTCATTGCGTAGAGTGAATAGAATGTCATTTATAAGACTATTTGGCAATTTTGGCTGTAAGCAAGCAACTCATCATTTCATTTTATAAGAGATACCATAGCAACCATAAAAAACCAACAAATATTTTTCGCTAGATTTTCGTTGATGTTCTTCATTTAAAATGAATCATTTCAACGAGAATATGCTGGTGTTTTGGCTTCTAATTTATTCTTTTCGTTTCATTTCCTCATTAAATACAAAAAAGCTTTTCAAAGACATTAGTTGCTAATTAAAAATTGACTCTGCAAGTAAAATACACTGCGGGAATTTTTGTCATCATTAAAAAACTTTTATAGTATCTTTTAGGAATGTAAAGTCACTACACCTTCGCACAGACTTTATTTTAAATACTAATTTTATAAGAAAAAGGGATAACTGTGACTGTGAAGGCGCTTTATACATAGAATATGTGTACTTTTACTTCATTCATATTTGCCACGAAGGCAAAAAGAGGCTACCGTTGGACAATTTTGCTTATTTTCTAGTTTTTACTCTCCTGTCAGAGTGGATATTCCACTCTGTTGTTTGTGTCTATTTTTTGAACTATGATTTTCTTTCTTTTCATTTTTATTTTTCGTACGCTACCATTTCATAGCTTACCAATTATTTGGCGTTTTTTTGGCACAGAACAAAAAAAAAAGTATAACCACAATAACAAAAAAGGAAAGGAAGAATGTTCCTCTCACTTGGAATTTTTGAAAAATATAAGCGAATGTAAATGTTTATGCCTGCTTTAAATTATTGATTATTATTTTTCAGTTATGGTTGGTATTTCTTGAGTCGAGGTACATAAGCTTTCTTGCATTCACATCTTTCCGAAATTTCAGACGAGAAGTATGAGGAACAAAGGGAGTGTAGCGACTTTTTGAAGTTTAAAGGAATCTCATATCATACTGGACTCTTAAATACCTTTACTAATATATCCAAATATTTTGGAAATTTTCATCTGTTAGACTTACACACACATTAGTAGCTGTAAATATACAATAAATAAAAATAAACTCATGCATCCTAATGTGATCACAAAACAGAAAATATTCTACATAAAAATTGAAATTGTGAGGAATACTCATTTGCATGGGTCATTTGAAAGCACATCTGTTTCTATTTATTATGCGTCCTTTAGGATTATGAACAAAGAAATTTAATTTAACTTGAAGATAAATCTTTCCCTTTTGAAAATCATTTATTTCTTCAAAATCTAATATTACATCTCCAAAAAAAGAGATTCAATAAAAATTATATGCTTTCCATGTTAGTACTAAATCTCAGTATTTTTTTTCTTGCTTTCATATGTGATAAGAAAAAATTTAAAAACCATTTACGAAACTCTAAATAAGTCAGGATCATTTTCTCTACCATAAATAAAAAATTTCATCATATATCAAAATTTGCTTAAATAATGTGCTCTGCAAAAAATTTTAAATTTAATCATTTCATAATTTCAAAAAGTTACAATCATTTTCTTTTAATTCATTACTCAAATGTTTGCAGAGATCAATTATTATCGAATTAAATTTGGATGGTATACTAAGCCATGGCTTGTTACTTTGGTTAACTTTTTGCTATTATTGTTTTTATTTTTATTAAATCTAGACAATCTTTAATTCAGATATACTTAGAGACCTTGTTAGAGTGTATAGTCTTGGAGGATTAAGTATGATATTTCATAGCAAAATCGATTTACCTAACACCCAATAAAATATTTACGATACAACTACTTAAAGACGATTATAAATCTGAAATCGGATGATAAATTTTTAATGACGCCCACCTTTTCATGATTTTGTCTCAAGGCGATGAATAAAATGAGGACACAAGATCTCATTTGATCTGGGCAACTACAATAGTGGCATTATCAATGGGCGTTTTAGATTTTTTTCTGGTTTTTTGTTTTGTTAAATTAAAATATTTTCTCACGAAAAAAAGCATAAGTCAATAATTTATTTTTATATTGATTGATAAATCGAATTAAAACTGTATAAATTAATAAATAAATTTTTGTACAATTTAAATTGTAAATCTTAAGTGCACCTTCAACTTTGATATATTCAAGACAGACAGATTCCAAATTAAAGGTCTGCGTTCTGGTTAAATGAAAAATTTTTATTTATGGCTCGTGTCCTCAAGTTATATTTAAAAAATTTCGTTTTTGAAGGAAAAACATTTTGGTTATTGTTTTTTTTTCATTAAAAAAATATATCTCCTCATATTTTGAAGAAAAACGAAATAAAATGCATTTTTTGTGGATTGTGCTTTTAATATGTGATCGGCACATTATTGCCTCCATTATTCTTAACATAGTCTTTGTTTATATCCTGTTTAAGTGGAGAATTGAAATCGTTACAACAAGCCATATTTTGACCACTCGTCTATGGTTTTTGTTTTAGATGCAAAAATAATATTCATTTAAATCTACTTACAAAATATTATACTTGCAGTAGCAAGTGATAATTCATTTTTCAACATAAATGAAGCAATTAGTAGCCCGAATTTCCAATTCAATCTGCATCAAGTACAACAATTAACAAGAATTCGGAAATCGTTTTGTAAATTAAAAGAGAATCTAATTGATACAAAAATCGAAACTAGTTATGAGCGTAAATAATTATATTATATCTATTTTATCAAATAATGCAAATAGATCCATGCCTAAAAATTTAGAAATTTTTAGTAATTTCTAATAGATTTCGAAGATCAAGATAAGAATGGTATCGATGACTCATTCTGGGGAGTATATTTTGTTGTTTTTGTACTAGATTCGTAATTTACAGCCTTTCATAGATTTTAAATTTAGTTTACCATTAAAACGTTCAAGTTGGATTATACATCCTTTTAATTATAGCCATGTTTTTGCTTCTTTTTTTCGTAGAAAAAATAATTCATATTTTTCGCTTTTTTTTCTATTGTAAATCATAAAATCATAATATTAATCTATTATTTGGAAAAAACATAAATAAATGGAAATGAATAACGGAAGGTTATCTTATTTAGTTATATGCTTCACCACCCTGTAGCACTTCAAAATTTTGACACGTTTGGTAACTTAGCTTTGCCGTTTTTCCCCGTATTCCTCACTATAGCTAAGTGAAATAACTTATTTTTGACACAACTTTACACAACTATTTTATAAAAATATATAAAATAAACTCTATACGTTTACATAAGAAAACTGGGATGAGTATTAAAATCTGCCAACCCAGAAATATTTTTAAAAAAGTACTAGAAGCCTCCTGAGTATAACAAAATCTTAATCTCATTAACATTTGAATACAATTTCTTAATAAATGCAAAAAAAATGTATTTAAGTAATTAGAGCTCTTTGATTTCCACCGAATAAATTTTCTGCTACATCATCAACAGCTAGACATAAATTTTTAATTTAAATTTTTTTCAAGCACAGAATAAAACTTTCTGCCACTCGAAATTGTCTAAACTTGTTTTTCTTTGAAATATCAACAACAACAATAAGTATTACAAAGCTTTACCTGATTCTACGAACAGCCTTGATCTTGGCTTAATTCGTTACCAATCGTCGATTTGAGTTTTGAAAAAAAAAAAATTTTTTTTTCATACAAATACTTAAAATAAATGCAACTATTTTTAAAATTTTAATTTGATAGTTGCAGCTCTAATTCCTTCATTTTTTATCTTGATTTTTCAGTTTTTAGTTTAGAAAAAGCTTCATTAGAAATTTAACCATAAAACTTGTAGATTATAATTTTGGGTTTATCATTTTATTTTATCTTTTTTTAATACGCAAATTGTTGCTAATAATTTTTTAAATTTCAACAAAATTATGGGGTATAGACCAATAATATATTAACATAAATTATTTTGCTTAAGTCCATAGCATATCTGAAACATAAAAACCTGTTAATACCAGATTTTATTAATTTTGAAAACAGCTTGTTAGGATAGTTTTTCTTGTTGTTTGACATTAACTAACAATAAGTTTATGTGAGGCTTGTCATCCGCCCATCTATTATTTTTGCTGCAAAATAAATTCATGAAGTTAAGACCTACAGCACGATTAAAACCCCTTTCATGCAACTTTCTCATTTTATTTAGATATCAGGTAGAAAAGATAAACAGAGAACAAGTTCAAGGGATATTTACTTTAAATTAGTTAAATATTTTGTTCATGTATTTTTTTTTGTTTTGCTAAAAGCTAACAACTAAATAAGGATACTCGTTTTAAAGTTTCATTTTAAAATGCTAGAAATCTAGAAACCCAAACAAAAAAAGTACAACTTTGCACCGGTCTACAAAATACAAGTAAACAGGTGCTTTGATATATTTATGGATATTTGATTTCGAATGGATTTAGGTCCTACGCTATTATTCTGGACATACTAACGCCTCCGCTTTTATGCTATTCCTTATTCTATGGGCTTTCTATATAAACGTGTATGAAGTACATATTTATTTAATACATCAATGAAAGGACTTTGATTATACGTGGCGTTAAAATATGTTAAGGCTTGATGTATACATAATGAAACACTTTTTATGTTATCCGATTACCTTTGATACCCGTCTAGACATAAATTTTCTTCAATTTAGATTGTACGTCTTTGAGCTTGTGTATATTTTTAAGGAAGTCATAAACCTTTTGATGTGTTTTACTTCAATGACTTTGATATAAATCTGTCTAAAGTGATCTCTAAAGACGCCACGATGATGTTGAATCTCAGATTTAATAATGTTTGGTTTTTATAATGTTCTTCTACAGCAAATTTTTAAAATTATTTTGTATTTTGTACTTTTTAAAATGCAAGTAACTAGTGATTTTTTTTACAGTTTTAAATTTAACTTAATTCTATGATATAAAAAATGGATACTATAGTTGTTTTTGGCTTTTTTAGGCTCTTGATGTGTTGTTCAGCTAAGTAAGTTATTTCTAAAATTTCTCTGTGACAAAAATGGCTTCTTATTTATAATAAAATTTGTATTAAAAATTAAAAGCTTTTGTTGTATCATGAGTTAATTGATATTGCATCCCTTAATTTATACTGAGGAAAATCTACTACAAACTAACTAAACTAAAATTGTTGTATTTTTGGCAAGAAAACATCATCAAGAGGTGAAATACCCCTCCTTAAATAAATTTAATATGTTTTATGTTTAATTAATATTAACATTTTTGGTCATAATTTGAGCAAAATCATTTATTTTATTTTTAATTTTCAATTTTGATATTAATTGAATTCAGGTAATTTTCAATTTCAGGTTAAAATAAAATGAAAGCAACAAAAATAACAAAAAATTACTTGATCTTTTACTACTATTCTTCTCTTCCTGTTCTTTAAAAATCATCATCTAAATCGTGGCGTTACGAATTTGAACATTCGAAAAAATTTTCTTTATCCTTAATCAGTGTGACAAACTAATTACAACACATTCTATGATGGCTATTTCCTTTTGAGATCTAATTAAGGAATTAGTAGTTTAATGCTACCAATAACCGTAAAATTGATTTACAACAACAATAACTCTAGAAAATTTGTTTGATATCTTTGATGATCTTGAAATTCAAAAATTTTTTTATGATACAGACACCAGTATATTCCTTTATTGTCTATATAGACTTTTAGAAAACAGATGGCCAGCTATTGATTATGTTTCGTAAAGCTGTAAACACTTTTATTGATCAGACAGTCAATCGATCAGGATAAAGGAAATGCTTTAAATCCATTTATCGATTATAAATCAAATTAAAGCATTGTAATGAGAAAATTCTTTGGATGGTGAGGAATAAACTTGGTAGGTAAGAATTTATTCTTCAGTTATTTTTTTTGGTATTGGTTTCCAAGGTATTTGAAGTATCACGTGCGCCTTTTCGTGATGAATGAAACTTTAAAATTGATTTTTTATTTGTCTTTAAATAATTTTACTATGTGTAATAAAGAAAATTTTCTAATGATTTATAGTCTGAATCTAAGTTACGATAGGTAAATATTTAGATATTCATAAGCTGCCATGAATTTCAATATGAACTGCATAAAATTCACCAGTTCGCTTAAAAGGAAGTTGAATGTTTTTTTCGTATGAAATCAAAGAGAAAAAAAACAAAAGATTTAGTAAGACAGTAACTTTCTTTTACATTAATTCTTAGAAAATTTAATATGATAGGTGTTTTATTCTCAATTCATCAATAAGACTTATCTGACCATGTTTTGCATTTAAAACTTGAAATTTAAAATATTTTCAAAAATTATAAGAATAATATTTTAATTTTTAACTATAATTTTTGCTTAATTTTAATTTATTTCAATTATCATAAAAGCTTCCAAGTTAGATATCCATAAAATTTTAAACTTTTGCTAATTATTATTATTAACGATAGGTATATCAAATTTTTTTTAGGAAAACTGAGGAAAGCTTAAAATTTTTCAGGCACATGCTAAAAACCCTTTGAAAATTCTAAGCAAGCTCATTCTGGGTCAAATCCATCCTCTGATTCCTTTCTAGATCCATTACCACTATGCCAGTCATTCAGCATAAGAGTTGTAATTAAACTCAAGGTCGCTATGAAAAGAAAAACAAATATTCGATTGCGATACATTGAACTTCATACACCCTAATAGCATGAAATTCTTTGGAAACTGTTACCAAGAACTACAAAAGTTTTATTGTATACTTGTATTTTATAATTGCCCTTAGCTTTTTCTTCGTTCCAAAACAGTGCTATGAAGGTAGTTGAGAGTAGACTAGATACATGTACATATATGTACTAAGCCAAGTAGTTTTTAAATATTCTTTTTGCAGTTTATTAGTGTTTAAAGGAAATATATTCTCTATATTATATATTTAATATTGCTATTTTTCTTTTTATTTTCTACTCTATGAAACCGAAAGCAATAATACACCTTAATCAAAAAGAAACTAAAAAGAGAGAGCGTCGCGGACTGTATTCGAAAAATGTGGAAACTATTATATGATGAACTCTAAAACTACATTTATCTATTGAACAACATACTAAATTCAAATATTTAATTGCTTCATCGTTTGATTTCTATAAACAATCGAGCCAACAATCAACAATAGTAAACAGTTTTTTTTCCAAAAAATAACTATATATAAAAAAGTATGCCTAGAAAAGGGTAACCTCTTTAAGCGTGATAAAAAATAGTAACGATTGAAAAAATTCACCCCCTGGGCAATATTAATGCATAAATTGCTTACACTTTAAAAACAAATATTAACAATAATTAAACAAAAGCTAACAAAACAAAGAACACCAATTAATATTAACTAACAAAAATAATAAAAGGAACATCTAAGTATAATTCAAAACTTTAATTTTTAACCACGTTTCTGGAGGGTGTCTGATATCCCTAAGCATAGGCTTAGGGCTTAAGATATCACAAGTAGAACATTTAATGCCTTTCGCTAATAATCCCATAAAGTTTGAAGAGATAATTTTTTTTAAAATATTTAATATGTTTATAGTGCATTTAGAGTGCAATTTTGCTGCCATAATTTAATAGCCAAAACTATTTTTAACAAAATAACCAATCTATGTATGTACCCATTTAATTTCAATGCTGTAAAAATTTATAATAAATTATCCCTTTTAGTTATTAATACCTTTCTTTACTTTTACAGAAACAAATCAAACCGGAGTCACCTAATGAATATAAAAATTACTGCAGTAATTAAGTAATTAAAAGTTATTTGTTCTTATTTTATTAGTCACCATTTTCTTGTCGTAATTAAACTTAAGTAAAGCTCGTAAAAAGAAAAAAATGAAATTGCGTGAAAATGGATCTGTTATCCAGCAAAATTTATTATAGAAGTAATCTCCTTAAAATTTATCAAATCATTACAGAAAGATCCCTTCATGCTCTGCTTATCTTGGAGTAATCACGTCAATTCCACTCAGATTCCTACATTAAACGTCTGATAACGTCAACTCAACGAAACTTTTTAACTCTAAATAAATGAAAAAAGAAGTACAAGCAAAAATTAAACGAGCATAAAAAATATAAAGAAAAAAAAAACACAAACTACAGATCACTACCAACCAATAATAATAACAACAAGAGCAACAAAACAAAATGGTAAGTGCTAAATTATTTAATAAATTTAATTTTATATTTTATTTGTTACTAAATGTAAAAATTATATTGACCATATTCTGCTCTTGAAGCATTCTCTTATTCCTTCCTCGTGCATGGAAATGGAGCACGTACGCTACCGATCAACTTAAGCCATATGCAGGCTTGATTCGATAATTTGCTATAATTTTAGATTTTATGTTCATAAATTTTATATGCGGTATAAGTTTTGTTGGATCATTTACAGTATAGTAAGAAGAATATCCAATTACAGTTAGATTGTAACAGATAATTTTCTATATAACTGTTACTAGTTTTTCAAAAAAAACTTTTTAGATCACTACCATTTATATATATAATTTTGATTGGATCGTGTTAGATTTCTCATTTTGCAACTTATTTGTTTAGCTAAAACTATTCTCTTCCATGATTAAAATTACAAATTTCTAAACAAAAAATAAAAAATATTGGTATTTTATTGCTGGTTTACATGCATTTACAAGTTTTAATATCAATTTCATTGAATGAAAGGTTTCAGGTATGATTTCAATGGTAGCTTCCTTTCACCCAAAATATACGAATAGGTATAACAGGTAAATTTGGAAAAAAAAATTTGCCAAAACACATCAGTAAATCATCAACATTAGCTCGTATGCTCTTTCACTTTACTCGCTTGAACCTACAAAGTGAATTATTATTTATTCCATTGTGTCAATAAATATCATAACCAAGAGGTGTCATTTCAGCATGACTTAAAGTATATAAAAGCATTTTGTTCTAAATAATCGCTTTAATACAATAAGAAAAATACATAGAACTGTTTATGTAAATTAATATGAAGAGACTTTATATCAAAAATCTTTTAATCGCAAAAGCTAAATTTGTAAAAATTTAAGTTTTTTTTTTAGTGAATTTTTAAGTTAACACGTATTTAGTTTTACCGAAGCCTTTTTGGCTCATTTTGTCACACCATAGCGGTGCCAATACACGGTGCAGTTTGACACACAATACAATAAACAATAAATTTTAATCAAGCATCCAAATTAAATATTTAATAAATTAAATCAAAAACTTTTCACAATAGCCGGCGTTCTGGGGAAACGTTCAAATTGATTAAAAGGAAAGACCCTAAAAAAAAGATAATTAATTTTATTGTGGAAAAGTAGTTTAGTTTAAATTACGAACAGCTAGTTAATGATTGGAAAAGCCAATTGACTCAACAATAGTTTAGGCAAGCCAATTATAAAAGAGAAATGTGAAACATTTTCAGTTTTTATGTAAGTTTTTTTTTTCTATTTAAACGAATTAAAATTAAACAAAACTTGTATGGCTGAGGATTTAAAAATACTCATAATTGCTCACAATATTAATAATTATTTACGTTATAAACATTCTTATTTTCACATTTAATTCAAGAAAAGGACTTTAGCTGTATAATTTAAAGCTGAATTAATAATAGTTGATTAAAAGTTAACAAATTTTTAAGAATGATCCGAAGCGATTTGATACATTACACCCTACTGCTTAATACTATCCTGTCTCACATATCGCCTCTTAACCCGAAATACTCCACCCCTAGGAGCTCAACATATCCACCACAATAATTTTTTTTTAAATTTCAAAATAACAAATATAAGAAAGATTTACCTTTATTAATTTGCATTTACTTAATTTTTAAACTTATTTCAAAATTAAAATCTTTTTGACTTTCCAAAGCAAAAGAAATAAACAAGCCTTGAATTCTTCGTTTACTGCACATTGTCTATACATTTACGACAATGATATCCTTTCTGCTACCTTAAAATTTTACAAATGAAATTATTTTTAAAAACCTCATCAACTGCCAGCAGAATTCATTCTAATGTTTTGTTATCAATAGCAAAAATCAAGAGATATTGAAAGATTAAAGTAACTTAAAAACAGCATTTGCTTATAACAATTAATGCAAAAGATTATTAATTTTGAATATGGATTTAAAAGTTAAAAGTTAATTTCTCTTTTTGCTAGGAATTTTTAAGATTAGTTTGAAAGTAATGTTTTCTTATAGTTTTAATAAGTGAAAATTTAACATAATTGACTTCATTTTAACTTAAATCACTTTATTAAAAATATATTGATTTGTATTAACTTGTATTATTTGTCACAGCCTCTTAAACATAGTATTACTTTGTGATTACGTACACCATAATGCAAGTTTTAGCTCAAACTAATAGTACAATTGATATGTGATGCTTAGGGGATCCCTTAAAACATTTAACAGACTCTCTATTATAAACATGTTCGTTCAGTACATGAAACTATCGGCCCGCTTAGTATGATAGACTCTACTTGCCGTGTAATTGACTGTACTGTTATATTCCATTGAAAGAAATTTCCATTTCCAACTTTTCATCATTATTAGAAATCAAATAAAATTGATTTCGGGGATTAAATAACTAGTGTTATATCAACTAAGTAAATGATGTCGATTGCATCCTCTCACACATTAAATATCTTCGACACAGTTTCATGATCAAAAAAAC
Organism: Acrocera orbiculus; assembly: GCA_947359355.1. Lineage (NCBI taxonomy): Eukaryota > Metazoa > Arthropoda > Insecta > Diptera > Acroceridae > Acrocera > Acrocera orbiculus. The sequence goes on along the minus strand of OX375756.1, from coordinate 43,627,242 downwards.
TAGAAAATTTAGTATTAGCCAGTAAGAGTGTTTTTTTATTGTTTGAACAACTTTTGTTGTTGTTTCGCTTTGTTGATTTCTGAATAAAAACAAACTTACAAAGTAGACAAAGAAAAATTAGGGGTCAAAAGAGTAATTATGTCCGAATTAAGTATGTAATAGGTGTATGGAACTTATGAGAGGCTAAGTTTTTTTAAGAGCTTTTTACCTTTGTCTGTTTTTCTTGCGTGATTTTAATAGCTTTTTGTTTGTTTATATGAAATTTTACTCATTTACAGATCCATACAATTCAAATAAGTCTCATATGAGGAACAAATTAATAGAATCAATGAAAAACTTAAGAAAGATAGGAAAAGTCACTTTTCAATTCACAAAATTCGCTTAGTTAAGAAAACTGAACAGAAACCAATGCTTCTTTGGTTGACTATTGACAACATAGAGCTTTTGCTATAATTTAAAAGTCAATCTTCTAATTATATATTATTACATAATTCAACTGGATAATACATAACCCAATGACCGATAAAAAGTAGTTTCGGTATTGAAGACACCTCCATTGAAAATTTAGCAAAATAAAAAAAAATCAATTATTTAATATTTACTGATATAATACCTTTAAACTGCATTAGATGCATATCTTAAATTTTACACTTAAGAAATGAACTAATATTAATGAGGCAAATAAATTTCCATTCCTTACAAAGATTTAAATCTTTGTTCTTTCAAGTCTTAAATATTTTTTTAATCAAAATTTTAACCATTATTATTGGCTTAAATGGTATGCGAACATATAAAAAATATTGTGAAAATCAGAGTTAACAACAAAATAAGAATTTTTGATACTAAACGAATTAAAATATTGAAGAAAATAAAGATCAGTATTAGATTTGAATACAGAAATCAGAAATCGGAAAATGCAAAAAATGATCTAGCTAATGCTTATAATTTAAAAAATCGTTTGAAAATGATACTATCTAACTTTAAAAGAGTAGTCCAGTTTAATACTGTCAATATAGATCAGAAAAGGCTAACTTTCAGGAGTGCAACCAAGGTTGAAATCCGGAACCCTTCACTTGTCTTTTTTTTTCATTTATTATAAAAATGTCCAAATTTTAACGCACTACTCCTTCGCTACTAAATAAATACCTTTCAATATATTAAAACTTATAAAAATACTTTTGCGCTGTTCTATTACAAAAATTTTTTGAATAACATGAAAAGGTTTTTCAAAGTAAATCCAGAATTTTCACAACTGAACAAATAAACTCAAACAAAAAATAATTTCCTAATTACATTTAAACGTCTTATTTTAACTAAAATGTATTACTCATTGTTCAATTTTAAACCAAACTTCTTTTTATTTTAGAAACTTCTTATAATGAAAGTTAGAAAACTATAAAATAACGTCAAAGCAAACAAGTAGTAAAAATAATCATTTTTACAAAAGCTTTTAATTAATTTTGATTTTTCATTAAATTAAACTCCTAATAATTCCTAAAGTTTGATATTTTAAGCGTTTTTAAGGGTCTGAAAGAAAAAATACCCTTTTGATGTAAATCATTTTTTCAAATATCGCACGAACCAGATAATACAAAAAATAATTTCACGATTGGAAGAAATATACAAAAAAAAAGATGACATTGAGTTTTTATGCGAGTATTTGCTTACCAAATATTCATAGTCTCGAAAATATTGTAAAAATAATCGTGGCGTGTGAAAGCTATCATCGTGTAATTTATTTGAAAAGTTTAACCCAAATTCGGATGTGAGAAATAAGAAACTCTTTTTAAAAAACATAATAATTTGGGACTAAAATTTCGAATTAATTTTCAATTGAGAAAATAATATAAATCATTTCGTATAGAATGTATAGAATGTTATATGTATGTATAGTTTTTATTAAATTAGAAAATCAAGTTTTTTTCTACCGCTTAAGACACTCTGCCCACATTCCGTCAATCGGTAGAAAATTGATAAATAATTTAACCGCTAATGTTAAACGAGAAAACTATTAACCCCTGATCGGATGCCTGTATACTCTTTAATGAGTAATTAAGATAATTAACAGACTAATTGCTAAGATCCCAAAAGTGTATGTGCATATATACCATGGCATTAGCAAACATCGCCAAGGTCCATATATTTTGTCTTTTATATTGCTTAAATACATCACACAAAGTATGCACTTAGCATTTTATCAGGTTAATTAATCAGAAAACTTAAACATTCGGACAATCTTTGAGCTAGACTCGTGCAACTGTTTTGGATATTTTCAGTTACCAATGGACGACATGCTTCAAATTAACATCAGAACTAATTTCATTATCAATGACTTCGATTAGACAGTTGTCGTGTAGAAATTTTATAGCGGCTTTCTATTAAAGAAAAGGATGGCTTCTTAAAACGTAATGAGTTCTAAAACCAACAATAATAACAATAATCACAGTTAAAAGCAGTTTGACATCATGGGAGCAATGAATCACAGTTTTAGGTAATTTGCATTGATATCAACTAAGTAAGTTTTATACAGTTCAAAGTATCCATTTTTTTGGATATTTAAATATTTTACGTTTACGGAAATTTACAAGCTCACGTTTGAATATTATTTGTTTAGTTACTTGGAAAATATTAAAGGAATCAGTTAACTTTGAGTAAGAGACTGGCTGCGTGCACATTAAAGTAATTCTTGGTGGGGGACAATAAGGGACCGATTCGGTTAAACTGTTTTGAAAAATATGAATAAATATAATTTACTGAAGATTGAAAAAATATAAAAAAAATCTCTCGTTTTCAAAAAAAAAAAATGAAGTCAGCAATAATAGTTCTATCTTGACAGCTAGAAGAGAAGTCTTCATCTGTCATGATGGGCTCTCTACACATACATATGTGACTGCTTAATACACATTCCAAAGATTCCATATAAATGGTGCTATTTATTTTAAGTGCAATTGATCACGAAAAATAACTGAGAAGGAAACCTTCTAAACCCCCACTTGGGAGTGGTTTTCATCCTATTTTGATTTTCGATCTTCCTTACATTTTTTTTCATTGCGATGCCAACAAGTACTTGAAAATAAGGTTCTTGGACGTATTCACTACACTCCGCTTAACACAACAATTTCACCCGAGTAGTGGCCATAAAACTCAAGTAGTAACGAGGCAGATATATTTCCCAATAAAAATATTACCACGTAAATATAGTACGATAAGATCTATTCTTCACCGAAATTTTTCATCCTCAAATTCAAATATAGGGAGAGGTAGTACAAAAGAAAGAAAGTAGCTTACAAGTAGAATTACAATCTACAAATCATATTTATTTAAACATTATATATCATAAAAAGGTACCAACCAAATGTGTTCTGAAGTCACTCTGAAGTCAATAATTACTCAAACAAAAATCACTCCCAAAAATAAAATTCAAGCTTACTTGGCACACTGGGATCTATGACAACCCAATACAACTTTTGGATATGTATGGATATGTATGGATATGTTGTAGAGAGACTTATTGGCAAAAGGCCGTCTTAATACGGCTAAAGGTTAGCGCAATCTTTTCATTATAGAGACGACTTTATCTTATGTTAAAATAGTTGAAATTGATGCAAATAAACAGGATTAGAAAGTAAAACGCTTTAAGCTTGGCGCAGACCAACGCTTCTGAAGCGGTTTCAGCAGCTGATTCAGCCGCCGCTCAACTTAATTTAATGGGTGTATCAAAATCTGGTTGGCAAGATTTTTTTGAATTTAGGCTGCTTTTTTAAGTGCAAATTTTATAAAATTAAGCAATGCGATGGTAATTTTATTTTAAAAAACGCTGAAAAAAATTGGAGGATAATGGCTTGTTTTGGCTTTCCAAATTAAATATGAAAATTACAATTAACCCATATTACTCCATTTATTGAATCTTGGTCAACCACTTCACTATAGAAGACGAAAACGTGCTTAAGCTATGGGAATTTCAATATTAGGCTCTAGGAAATGTTAAAGAAGCTTTTTTTAGTTTTTGTGTCACACAAATACATAATACTGCTTCATCCACGTTATTTCTAAAAAAAAATAAATAAATTTATTAATTACTAAAATACATTTTTGTTATGCTTAAGCTTCGATATGTTACAATTTAATATTAAAGGTAACTTAAGAGGCGGAATTTATATTTTAAATATAGAGTGAAATTTTATCAAATTAAAACCGGTAAAATATTGTTCCTTGAAAAATGAGTATTGTAAATATTAAGTATTACACTACATTTTTGGTAATTCGAAGGGTTTTATTTCGCCCAAATATTCAAAGCTTAGTATTAAAATTATCGTTGAAAGCAAGTTCTTAATTTTTCTTTTTTAAAACCACAAATTCCTTCTTTTGGCTATGTTAGCTGAAATTATTTTAAATAATTATTCTTATAAAATGCTTTTGTCCTACTAGAATGATCCGCGTGTAGATTGAAGACAAATGACCGCAGCACTTTGCATGAATAAAAAAAAATATTTTAACCAAATACCAAATATTTTATATTTTGTTTATTGGAGTATTTATTTCAAGCACGTGAACTCTGCTCGGTTATTGGCATAATAATATCAAGAAAAGACGGCACTTTACAAATGGGGGTAAAGCGTAGCTTAGTTGACATTTCTAAAATGGCTGGCTTTGTGATTTTTGCGTGAAAAAATCTTGTAATTTGTGTGACACCAAAATTTTTGTTGAAAGTAAATACCTTGCATTGCCTCAGTAATTATCAGCATTCTGTTTTTCTTAATAAAAGAAAATATAATCTTAAATAATAATAAATCTTAATCTTAATAAATCACACAAAATATATACTCACTGTGTTTGTTGACAATTTAAACACAAAATATCCATTTTCTGTGTGTCATATTTCGCATTTTTCGTCTTGATTTTTTAATAAAATTAAAGGCCTGGTATTGCTTACGTAAGCGAAATCATTTTAATGGCTGTACTGTAATGTAATTGTAAGATATAACAAATCGGCCAAACATTTGCAATAATGCTACATAGATGACATGACTATTCACATATTCATATAATTTTGACAAAAACGAAACATGAAAAATTTTCATGACATTTTGATTTTTTCATGACATATAGTTTAGCTTATTGTTAGACGATAGAGTAGTTTTAGTGACGCTAATTCTGTTATGTTCAAAACAGAAGATTCAAAGCAATTACGAGCGTTCATTTATGGCTGACTGCCGACAAAAAATACTGCAGCAAAAGCTTGGCTTGTAAAGTGCTAGTTTTCATTAAAGCTATCAACAAAGCTGAATAATACTTTAAGGCTGAAAATAACTCGTTCGACATAGAGAAGTATTGGAATGAGTAAATTCAACTTTAAGGAGATTTTATTGGTAAATAAAACCGAGTCTTGTCAAAATTAGTATATTTCAATGAGTCAGGCTCAGGACTGGTTAAACTATGTATTATTTTTTAAAGAATTTTTCTAAATATAGTGCATAATAAAAACTAACTAAACAATATAAAGCTGATACTCTTAATTACTTGCAGTGTAGACACTGTTGTAGCTGGATCATGCACTGGTTTGCCAACAAACTGACCTATAAAGATTATACTGTAGTTTTTCTGTCTTTTTCTGTATGTATTGTTTGACACAGTTTCTGGCTACTGAAACTAAATTTATTTAATTTAAATAATTTTTTGTCAAAAAGTAAGTTACAACAATTACCAATAACTTCCAGTCCAAAAATTAGCATTAAATGTCTTACTCATTAAAGTTTACACAGTCCAAAAAACAAACTTTTAACGGCTACAAATATTTTATCTTGCATGGAGTAGTAAAAGTATCTTATTAACTACTAGGGTCTCTTTTAATTTAAAATTTGTCCTTTAATGTCCCTCTGTGCTACAAAGTAAAAGCATACCAGGACAAATATCTTCGTATTAATAAAATGAAAAACACTATTTCCTATATACTATTTTATGGTGCTTTTTATACAATTTACTTCTATGAACAAAAATAATTGCTAACAATTTTCAGTTACGATGGAATTTTATTGTGCAAGCATTTCTTTACCATTAGAAACAATTTGTCAAACTATAACCTGTAATGGAAAGTTAACATGAAAAATGAATTTACTAAAGGCTAAAGTCTAGGCTCGTGATATCATTGAGGTGCAAGGGGAACAGTGCTGTTATTATTAGCTTAAGTTATGCACAATACGTTGACCAGAGTAACATCTTTAATATAGTTACCGACTTTATATAGCTATTATGTGTTGAATTTTTTATTTTAATTTTTCCTTTTTCGCGTATCTAAGGTTTTTATATAGTAAACGACCAGCTCAGCATTTTAATACTGATTATATTCAGTTAAGTCCAATTTTATTAATCGCCCTCAGATGTAGATATCAAGCGTGGGCTATAAACATATAAATTCTGCTTGCAAGATATCTTCTCATAGTTTTAACAGTAATGCAGCTTAGTTTTTTTTTATTTTATTTATAGATAATGCATCTTCTTTTTGTATCAAATATGAAATCAATTTATTTAATGTAATATCAAAGTTATTAGATCTATTTAATTTAATAGTTTTCAAAATGGCAACAATATGGAATTACAGTGTTGAATAAAACTTTATCTGCAATATTAGTTGTTTTGATGGTAAAAGTATTCTATTACTTTTAGTTCAATTATTTAGTATTTTGAATTAAGTTCTAATTTTATAAATAATCGCTTATAAAAGCAAAAATTATTAGGTTTTTATTACTTTAAGGTTTTTTGGATAGTCGATTTTTTTCTACTCTTCCATTTTCGCGAATAGAAATCGCGACTGATAGATTCTGACACTAGGTTATTTTCCTATATTTTACTATGCTTTGTTCTATAGCTGAAAGTTACAGAGAATTGAATCGTTTTTCTCTATAATAATTCCTTAAGCCCTTGACTCTAGGGCTGAGAACAATCTAAATTCTTAAAGCTGTTTCAACAACAATACCACCACGCCACGGTGAGATTTCTTTATACTAAATTCTTTCTACCTTTGAGTCTTTAAATCAATTTACAGCGTTCAAGTATAATTTGTATTTTTTTGAGCTAATTTTTAAACTTAAAAATTTTTAAACTATTAGCTTTTTCACGTTTGGATTGCTTTCTGGCTGGTGAGATTTTTTAATTATTTTATGCCACCCAGTTTTTAAACAGCAATTTTAACTCAGTTGGAATTTTTGTATTTTTTAATCATTGTGATATGATAATTGATGATAATTAATGATAATTGCCAATAAAATTCAAGTTTTTGAAATGAGTGATTTATTTTTCTAAAGCAAAAAATATTAAAAATGTTTATTATAAAATAATACCCAAATAAAATTATGCACAAATTTTAGGACGTAGATGAAAGGTATAAAGCATCATCATTTTTCTTTTTTATAACAAAATTATTTATTTCATCTAATACCATAGATATTCACCAGTTATGGAAAAGTCAAATGATGCAAAGATATACGTACACATTTCTTGAATTTGAATTTTCAACCTGAAGAAATATTCTAGGTCACAAGAATCATGTAAAACATTCATTTTTTAGCTCAATAATTATGCCAAAAATAATATTTCATAAGATTTAACAGAGAATATATTTTGAAAAACAACAAAAAAGGGCTATCAAGGTTGAAAAAACTTAAATGTTTAAAACAATCCATGAACTTTGGCCACAAACATCATGATTAACTGCTCTGTCATTCTGATATGAACACAAAATTAATCTCATTGTCAGAAGCTTTTTCACAAGACTGTTCAGTCTTCAAGGTAAGAAATAAATTTTGAACTTTAATTAAGACTTAAAAACTACAGAATAAAGAAAAGAATTTGAACAAGAAGCTCACTCTTACTAAGCTATTTAGGTTTCAGCTTCACTCTTTTTGCCAAATTTTTTATTTTTCGTTATCTTCGTTAACTATTTGAAGCTTTCCATCAATATAAGATGCTTTAATAAACTGATTTTATTTACCGCTATTATTAGCTTGAAATATTTTATTAAATTAATAATTTACACCCTAATTTCTGACACTTTTGAAATTCCAGTTTTTTTATGAACTTTTTAATTTGATTGCTTGTTTTTGCAGTTTACTATTTACAAACTGAATTGGGAATTCAGCAATCTCATGAGTTTTAAAAAATCTAAAGAGGATCTAAGCAGATTTTGTATTTTAGGTGATCTTGTTTTATTAGTTTTCCTTAGCTGCTGTGGTTCAAATATAAAAGAGACAACAGAGCTGTAGATTTCTCTCAAAACTATGGATAGTGGATGTATAGTCGTTCTCAACTCGTGAACTGATTTGTTCATTTTAATAAGAATCGAGAATCAAATATTTTAAATATATGCCTATTACATAAGTACCAATGATAATATCTGCTTCAATGAACAACTTGCATCTAATGAACATGATATTGAGCAACAACATGATTGTAATGTACTTGGCTGCACCTCCCCCAATATGAATTTTATAGTCTATTAGTATTATGTAAATATTTTCATCACTTCATTTCTAAAAATTAAAAACTGAAATTGTTCACAAAAGCTTAAAACTTGCAGTACGTGTGAGTAAACTAAAGCTTCATAAAGGAGCAATCTGAAAACTAGTATGAGTTCCAGTTTTTTAAGAAATTCGCTTAATGCTGCCTTTACACATTTGTACACATTCGGCAAATATAAAATTCGTTCTATTTGCCGCCTTCACTTGTGCATCCATCCACACATTCGTGCATTATTATTTTAACAGTTCTTGAATGTCATTTAATTTCTTGTAAAAATGCCTTAAACTATTAAACGCGATTTATATTTGTTACTTTTGACGTTTGCATTCGTCATTTTTGGCGTTTGCATTGTATCAATTTGTATAAAGTTCGCCAACAAAGCGAACTTCACGAAGTCTAGCAAACTAAAAGGCAAATGCACCCTTCTACACATTCGCGTATTTGCCGCAATTGCTTAAGTGGCCGAATGTGTAGAGGCTACATTAGAAGCAATGCAATTTGCTACAAAAATCTGTCCAGAAAAATTATTCCCTTCTTGCAAGTGATTTTCGAAATAAGTTCCCATGATCTTTGATTTCAAATTTATCGAGCATACTCCTGACAATTTAATATAGAAAGCATATTATTAAAAATGCTCATAGTTACTCGGATTTGGATGATTACTGTTAAACCCACTTAACCTACTTAACACAAATATTGAAAAAAGAAGATAAATGTTAATAAAAATTGTAAAGTAAATATAATTAAAACAAAAATTTTAAGAATAGGTTTATATTAAGAAAGGAGAGAAAAAATAAATTTTAAAATGGTTCAAAAAAAGATAAATTTTTATGTTGCAATTTGGATCGAAGAGTACAACAGTAAGAGTACATGAAAATCAATAATTTTAATTTGTGTTTATAAAAACTGAAAGTTATTAAAATGCTTTTAAATTATAATCCCTTTTAACCTCAGCTTGGGCTGCAAACATTTTATTCGCTGCATTGAATCAAAACGACATATGTTGCTCCTACAATTTAAGCTCCGTACACTATATCTATTTGTTAACAACAAAAGATCATGTTTTGATTAAATTGATAGCATATAACAGTGTGAAGAAGATCCTAAGCATCAGTTTCATGATAAGAAATTCACTTCCACTGGCGATATTACTAAAGCTAGACGAAAAGAAGAGCTTAAAAGACGTAAACAGACTTAATTAGATGTAAAACATTTTTCCCATATAGTGGTGGAATTTCTTACTAATAGAATATATTTTTAATTGAACTATATAATAAACATGAATTAAGCTAATTAACCAGATAAATTAATGTAAATCAAGAATGGGTAGCTATAAATAGGGTCTAGACTTGCAACCGATTATAGGGAATGAAAAACGTAATTGCTGCCTGCACTCCATAAATTAAGATCCATTGAAAATTTTGTTTTAATTTAATGATCTGAACCTCATTCCATATAAGTACAGCATCCTACAGGAAATGTTTGCGTCATCAGTTTACTATTTCTTATGAATTCCTTTCTTTTTTTTCGTATGCGTTGGTTGGGCATTATGTAGGTGTAGAATCAGGTGCAAGATTAATTTACCTTATACGTTGAAACCTTAAGAGGCTTTAGGCTTCTCTGAATTAATCATAGTGGTAGCTATAATCGTTTAACAAGTTTTTGTGTAAATACTTTTGCTCCATTTTCTTTAATAATAATTTTAAATTACTTGTGTACAAGGGCTAAATGTTTTTAATGTAAATAAAATAAATTACTTTTTCCTGATAAAGAACATTAATGATTTTAATGCAAAAAAGGTTTTTCCTATTAAAAACCAATTATCTAAGACAAAACAAGTAAAAATACATTTTGAGATATTTTAAGAAGGAGAAGGTTTTTCGATTGATAAAAGCACTTTTCTTTTATAAAGCAACAAGTTTTGGTACTGTTATTTCATAACCTTCTAGTGAACTAACAATTGTCAATTAAGAATAGCTTTTTATACTTCTTCTAGCATAGTAAGATGTATTGCTATCCTACGAAAAATTTTTATTTAAATTAACGCCAGCCTGAAGTCAGCATATTCTTTTTTTTATAAACTTTCATTTACCTTCCTTTTTTTCTGGAGACGCTTGTGACTAATTTTTATAGTTATTTTAAATAAACTTCAAATTTTTTGTGAAAAAACTGTTCCTAGTTTTTGCCGTGTATGCATTTAATCCTGTGAGTAATCTCCGCGCTATTAATGAAATTAAAATTTTGAAAGAAAAAGCTACTCAGTTCAACAGTACAATGTGGTCAAAAAGCATTTGGGAATGCTTTTGCTTTCAGCTTCACAAATCTTGAAAAATCTGGCGACGGGATTCTGAAGTACTTTGGGAAAAGGCATTGATATTTGAATTGCAACTAATAGTACGTTAAACTGGCCAGAATACTACACTGGTATTTTTAAAATTGAAGATTAGTTTTCTTTTCTGATCTTTTGAAAAAAGATTGACTCTGAATATGATGTAAAACATTTTTTACAACAACAAGCAATAACAAATTTTCGAAAGATATTCTTACCTAGTGTTTTGGTCGCTGCAAACCAACTATTAGATGACAATCCAATGCTGTTTAAAAAGTCTCGACAAAAGATTAAGCCTTTCCCAGTTCCAGGCACAAATGCTATACGATCTTGGACTATTTTTGAAAAATAAACCAAAACTACCATGGTATTTGAACAAGTTCAGTATATACATTGTATTTTATCTAAAGTTAACATTTAACTTTTAGATACAATAAATTAAAATTCCACGTTTACAATTAAAAGACTTTTTACACAAATTATTTGGTGAATGTTTTGATTGGGTGTTCTGAAAAATTATCAAATGACTTCCTTGTTTTTCTAACAATCTGCATTCAATATTTACTGTAAAACTAGTTTTTAATATAAAATTACAGAAGTTAACTATAAACAGGTGCCATAGGCTTTAACTAACCTAACAATAATGTATAAAAACAAGTTACTGACCCAATTTAACCCAATTTCATATATGCTTTGATTACAGAAATAAAAAAAACCAACAAGAAAACAAAAAAATGCCATCATTTCCTATACGGTATTAGTTTAGTGATTTAAGCTAGCTCATTAATACCATTATTATTGTACTTAATATATCTATGAGATATACATGTACTAAACAAAAATAAAAAAATTTCATTGAAAATGTATCAGCTATAGCTATATATCAGCTAATAAATTATAATGAATTTTATTTGTACTGATTCGGGCTCCTATTTTAGCCTTAACTGGTCCTATCTAATCTTATGATCCATTAAGAGGAATAGCAATTAGAGTTGCACCTGATAAACACAGGCTGCATTCATTCACCTATTTTACTTAGGTAATTGGTCAAGTTAGTATACTTACATAGATATAATTTGCATTTTAAATATTGTTATCAAGTAGTTTTTATTTCTATTCAACTTTGTCTATCCAACAAAACAAAAGCAATACGGAAAAAAATTAAAAGAAATTCTTTTGTTTTATTTTATGTGAGAAAATTTTAGTATTAGGCTAAACTGTCAAATTATGAAAATAAAATTCATAAAGTCTTTGAAATATTTAAACAATTACGTGATGTCATATTAAAGCCTTAATTTCATTTATTTATGCTAACGTAATAAAACGTGTTTTTCGTTATTTTTTGATTTTAATACCAAAAAGAGATTTTATGTTATTACCAAACTTTTTTGTTTTTTGTTGAAATATTTATTGGGTTATGATATTTGAATATTATCAATTTAATCCTCTTTTTAATAGTGGAGATTTTCGAATATATTTGTGTATATATATTTCTCACTTCTCGTTATAATTATTATTTTTTATTATTAGTCACTGATAGATAAATTCTGTTATAAATTTTCAATTTAATTTCACTTAAACAAAATCGAAAAAAAATTTTGTTTTTTGAAATGACTGAGAGTAATTTAGTTTCCACGATTTAAGCCAAGGTTAAGAGTAGGTGTTGTTGGTTATTAATAATCATATAACCATAAAATTAACTACAAAATGATTTCAATGTATTAACCGTTTGAAAAAAAAAATATTCTTGTGAAAATAAATAAGTAGAAACCTTAACCTTGAATTAAAAACCAGTAGTATACTGTATTAGTGCAAAGTGAACTATAAAAGGAAAAAAAAGTGAAACCTTTTAATGTTGAATTTTATCACGATCACCACCCGTTGTTTGCAAGGTAACTTGGATATCTGAATATCTAAAGTCTTAATCTCTCTTATTACAGCTTTAAAAGTGTGCTCTTAATTGACCTTACATTACAGCTATATTAAGCTATCCATTGATAATAAGAACTGACATACAATTCAACTTTTGACTTCAAAACCTCATCGAAATTTTAGGATATTTGAATTATATGTACTAATGCTTATAGAATATATTCTTTTAATAGCTAAGTACTTACAACAAAAATAAATAAGTAAAAAACAACTACTATTTCATTAGCAAGTTTAGCCTTAGAGACTCTATGACACCCACATTATCTGTAAGACCGTTACAATCATTTCCGCTCTCTGATTTTATTGTATTTATTGTTTTTTTATTTTTTTGTTTCAACTTTCATATAAATTTGATTTTAAGACACAAGATAAAGAATTCTATATAAAAAGCTCTGTGCACATTTTAAAAAATAGGTGTGCACCAATTCTAAGTGGGATCTGATTAATTGAATTGTTTAGATTCAATGATAAAAGCTAAAACGCAGCTTTTTTCCAACTAAGCTCAGGTTTCCATTTTTTAATTATTGCTTACTGCCATAGATTTAATTTTGAGAGCAGCTTTATATTAATTTGATAAATGTTATTATATTGGAATAATATTAACAAAAAACAAATAGAAATTTAGAAATCATCGATATGAATAGATATAATAAAATTAAAATTAACATAATCAAGAAGCCAAAAAAATTTCGAAATTTGTACTCTTAACTGAAATAATTATAAAGCCACTGAAACGATAAGTCCCGGATTTTTTATAATATAATTTTATTTAATTACATTAAATACATCTATGACTTTTGACCTATTTTAGTAAAAAAACAATTTTTTTTGTAATGTCTTAATGTAATGATTTTGATATTTCAAAATAAAACTGGATCAAAAAGAGATTTTTCTTACAATTAGTGTCACCCACTTTTTTAAAAAAAATTGGTAAAAATGAAGAAACAGCTCGATAAATATATGAATGGTGTGTTTGCCGTTGCTACTTTAGGCTATTGACATGCATGCACTTGCATTATCAGCAAAACAATTTGAAATAGTACCACGAGTCAACATAATATATAATTCCATTCTATAAAAAAGTACCTAGAAAATAAAATCCACCACTATGCTTTGTCTCATTTGCAATTTTGGATATTGAAAAGGATACGGGTACAGTAATTTGAAACAAATTATTGCTATTACAACGAACTAATGGAAATATACCCGAAAGAAATCTAACTGTCAACATAACAAACTACAAAGCTTTCATTTCAATACAGGTGTCACATAATATTTCCTTTAAAAAACTCGTTTAATAAACACCAGCAAACAAATCTTGTTCTACGCTTGTCAATTTAATTATCCACTAACGAGGCAATCAGTGTTACTTGAAAACAATACAAAACTCAATTGCATATATTTAATATCGTGATCAAATGACAACTTGCAATTGTTAGTAGCCAACTATATAGTTACTATATAATTACCACCTGACAACTGTCATCAAATCAATGGAAGGTTAATTGATAGGTCTTCCCATTCATTCGATGGCTATTGCACTTAATATCTATTCCCGCATTTCACTATTTCTCTAAAGACTTTTGTGTCAGTATTTGAAAAGATTCACTCTAAAGAAATAGTAACTGCATAAGTCATTTGCTTTTTATAATAATATAATCGTGACGAAGATGAAATATAATATGAACTTTTTTTTAAATGAAAATTTCAACTGTATAAAGAGTTTTGAGTACATAAAGGAAAATACTACAAAAATCGATGAAGAGACTAACAGTTTGGAAAAACTGAACATAGTATTGATGTCGATCACGAATAAATGTTGAAATTTAATTGAAATAAAAAAAGAAAGTCTTGTAATATACTTCATAAGTCGGTAACTATATAAAAGATCCTTCTCAGGTATTCTATATTGACACGTTACTTAGGGTCATATCGGTTATCAACAAAAATTGCTAAGTAATTCTCGGAATTTATGGAAAGTGATGAGATAACTTGAAAAAAACAGGAAAGATTTTAATAAACCTGAAATGTCGAGCTCAAAGGTCTTTCTTTGCAGGTTTTATAGATAAATTTTTGTCTAGATTTTCTTCTTGCTTCAGTAGAAAATAACTTAAAATATTTTTACTTACTTCTGAGTTTAAATGATATATACTTAGATTTGAATATTAGCAGGAAAAGTTATTTCTAAATTTAATTGTTTTCTAAATACTGTGTGCTTTAGGTGTCCAGTACACTGTATTACCTCTCGTACAAGAAAAAATCCTAGGACAGGGCTAAGCTAATGTACTATATTAAAATATACGAGTATTATTAATTATTATTACTCACAAAATATGAACTTGACAATTTGCATAATATTTCATAATTTTATTAATAATTTTTAAAATTAATTGGGATGAATTAGTTTCATTGAAAAGACATGGATGAAAAATTTACGTTCCTACTCAATGATCTAAAACTTTTTCAATTTTCGACATATCGATACTCAGCTAAATGTTGCTTGATTTGCACATATTTTGTTATGTTGAAGAAAAAAAGGGCAGAATTAAGAATACCATTATGTGGTTTCCATTTTGTGTTTCATTTTATAAATACTCATGGTGCAATTTTAGATTAGTAAAAAAAAATAAATTAAGGAAAATGTCGATGCTTTAGTTAAATGGGCGAAAGAATTGTTACCCTTCTCTTATGTCATTAAGCATTAAATTCGCTTCTTTTGTGATCATCTCGTAAAAGAGGTAATTTTTAATTAGAAGCATTCAATTTGCAACTGATGAATAATCACAGCAGAAAATTAAGTAGGAGCAACAGATCGCTTTCGATTACTTGTTCCTTTATTTTCAGAGAAAAAAAAAAGCTCCATCATAACCCAATTATTCTTAACTAAATTTGATATTTTAATTTTTTTTGTTTGTTTTTTTTTTTTTTTAACTTTTGTAAAAAAAAGAACTTTACTCCATACACATATTACTATCAAACAGATTTAAGGAAAAAGAACCTGACTTCACATCAATAACATTTGGAGGATCCACTTCAATGTATGGTTATATATGTAAATATTTTTATTTAAAAATTGTTTGTGCGGATAAACTGCATTTGTGATTTACCTCTAATTGGAAGCTTTTTAAAGCTTTAACATGATACTTGGAACTTTTTCTTTGTTATAAAAATTAGCAATTAATTAACCAAATACGTTGAAAATATTATCTTTCAGTAGTTAGTTTATGAAACAGTTAAGCAACGTATAAAAAACTTTGCCAAAATAAATCATTCTCTTAGTAAATCGTAAAGAAAAACAATCTTTGCTTCTAATTATTTCCACATTGATATTCATTAAATAGTCAATGTGTTAATAATGATAATAACAAACCAAATTATTTGAAAATAAATAATACCAAGCTCAATAAATATTTGAACTCATTTTTTATCGATAAAATAAGACCCAAGTGACTATCAATAGTTCTCATCTGCATACAAAACTACAAATGTACACAAATTTCATATGCAAAATATATATATACAGAAAAGGAATTGCTGTATGGCAGATATATACAGATATATACACTTTTTGAAAACTATGAATATATACTGAAATAGTGAAGTAACAAAAGTCAACTACTTCATATCTAAAGAAAACAGGCATATGATCAGATTACGATGAAAATCTTTGGAAGGCTCATTGATTTTACTTATGCTATTAAACAAACAAAAAACAAGCAAAAAAGAAATTTTTATACGCTATAACTATATATTTATTTAGTCCTAATAAATTTAAAATGCCAATGAGTTGTGTCTTCGTGTTTACTATATAATCCAAGTATGATGCAGTACAATGGTAAACCGACAAGCCACCTAGCAAAGATCGATTGCAAATTGTTGCAAAAATGGCATTCACTATATTTACGCAATGCAAAAAACTACAAACAAGTGGAAAAGCTGTCCAGCACTATAAACCGAATTCTTGGCTTGCTGGTTATGAAAATTTATTGGGTAACTACCGTGTTATAGTTCCCTAGCATTGAATTTAATTTAATAAAATACACTAGCATTCTGTTTTTGTGCTTTAAATTATTCAGCTACTTTTTCTTTATTCGATTATTTTTTCAATTTACATTTTTTTAATTAAGTTTTTCGTTTCCTCTTCAGCTTTAATTCTATAAGAACAAAAAAAATTTCGTTAACTTCGATTATCTTTTTTTTCATTTGCTACTTATACGCTTTTATTCGAAAAGCAGTACTGATTTTTTGATTAACGTTTTCCTGAAATCAAAAATTAGATCTGAAATGCTTAATTTCTTTTGATTCGCCCAAATTAAACTTTATTTGTAGCATATTGAACAGTATGTTCCAGCAAAAAATTATGGTGTACATATATTGCTCAAGTTTTTGTTTATACAATGAAAGTTTTATTTATTTTGAATTTTATGTTTTGAGATTAAAATCTTTAATAATAATAATAAACATGCAGTTACGGTTACTGATAACGAAGGTGTCAACAAAAGTTATTATTCTAAGGATTCTCTGCACCTATAACTTTTAACTATTGGTTAATAGTTATAATTCACAAGCTTTTGTGTGTATTTGTGCACATGGGAATAGTATCAGACTTAAAGCCTCCATTTTTATGTCATTTGTTGATGACAAATCGTAATTTATGTCATCAAAATTAACTTTGCTGAAATTTCTTAATAATTCTATTTAATGTATACCAAAAGAAATCAGTGAATAACAACATCGCTTTGAGCTAAACTGTAATTAATGACTATATGAATGTAGCACCTTGTATTGGTTTTCAATTTTTACCGATTCACAATCTTACCTTGGCTGGTTTGAATTATTCAACAGTCTTTTTTGAACAAATCTTTTCCATTCGTGTTAGGTTGAGGTTAGATAGAAAAAAGTAATATACATATGTTTTGAAATTTTGAATAAGACCAATTTCCATTTTTGTGTTCATCTATTTTCATAATTATCAACAACAGGCTTACCAGCCTATACTAGTGAGTCAAATTTTTCTTTATTCTTGCATTTGTTGGTGATTAAATACTTTTAGCAGTTTTTTAAGCCATAGGGCATTGTTGATTATCAATTTAGATTATCATTTCAGCTTAACTATTCGATTATTTATTTACTTATGATTCACTTAACCATTGAGCAGTCTGATGAACGTAGTCTTTCAAATAGTTTTCTGTCAGTGTTTTCTTGATGTCTCGCAGCTCAGTGAGAATCAGTTTCATGTTGTCGCTTCTATTGATCAGGTTTCTGCTTTTGTCAATTGTTTTTGATTGGCTACGGGTAAGTATATTTACAATTCTGCTTGTCTTTCAATTTGTGTTTTTTCTGGGTAAATCAACAAAAGCTATATTTACTCATACATGTCTGCAAACAAAATTTTCTTGAATTATTTTTTTGCCTAAAGCTGCCTGAAAGTTGCCTGGTTGTTTTTTGTGATAACTTCAAGCTTTTTATAGGGTGGGATTGTTTGCTAGTAGCTGAATTACCAACTTTTTCACATATTATGCGGTACAAGCTCTCACTTCTACTATTTTTGAATACCTTTTATTGGTCTGGAGCATACACAGATGTATCCAATGTAGCAATTTGAAACTACATTTTAAAATGCTACTATTTTAGACACTGAAGAACAATGTCTATTTTTTTATTTTTCCCAATATCTTTTTAAAAATCAAGATAATTATGTTTCTTATATTTCTTAATTTTTGCCCATTATAGAAAATTGCTATAGATATGGTTCATTTAGTACCTTATACTTTTTATCTGGATATACGCAACGTTGTGATATCTGAACTTGCTTCATTTTAGTATGCCCTTATGTCATCAAAATTTTCACATTTATCTTACATGGCAGGTACACTGACAAAATATGATCATATTCCTAATGATCATTAGCACTTTATGATTATATTTCCAGTGTGTCAGTAATATTTACGTTATATATCATCAATAATGTTATGAAAAATATGACGTTCACGAACGTAATATTACGATGTTTAGCTTTAAAATGATCACTGTTAAAACTCAAATGACATTAATCAGCTGCTTTGAAAATATGTATTACTTTTCGCCTGTGTACCACCGAAATTGTATGATCTAAAATATGATCACTAGGAATATAATCATATTGTGTCAGTGTGCGTGCCATGTTAGCTTCCTATCGATATAGATTTCATTTTGAAACCCTTATAGGGACTGTTCACTTATTTTCCAAGTCGTCAAATGGCTCTCTCCTTCAATGTAAAGTATATGGAAATGTCGATTTGTGAGTAAATTTTTAAGCATGTTTAAAAAATATGACGTTTATGAGACGAGAGAGCCATTTGACGATTTAGAAATTTATAGTGAATAGTCCTCTTTAGGTGTGTAGCTCTAAAACTAGGATTTTATTGCATCACGTTATGATGCAGATTTATTGTGAGACAGTTTGCTACTTATTTTTAATTTTAATTTCGAAATTGTTAATGCTCAATTTGATGAGCATCTCTAAAGCTTTGTTTGGAGTTCGTACTCACGCCACTTGTCTCATCTTGACACTTAACAATATTGGTGTTCACATATTATATATTTAAAATAGAACATTAACTACTGATATTTAATTGTCATGACATACTTATCTTAATTGGAGCATATTTGTTTTCAGTTTTTATACATAGGCAGGTATAAGTTGATTTCCCGATGTTTTTGCTTGTTAATACACAGTATAATTTTGCTTTAATACTAAAGATTACACACAATCTTAGTATTAGTTTTTCATTATTTTGAATTATTATCTTTAATAATTACTAACAATAAGAGTTTTGTATGATGATTCATGAAAAAATCGAACTATGAAAGATTTTTTTAAATCTGTAAAAATAACATTTATTAAAGAGCTTCTTTTTGCTCTTTTATGGTAACTTTCAAAAAAAACATTTTATTTTTTAAATTTCTTAATTGCTATAAATTGTTTCCATAAGCTAACATATTAGAAATTTTCGACTTTCTTTTGTAGATAATATTTTCAAATGTTTTTAAAATAACCCATTCCAAATATTAAAGAAAAGAGAAACTATAGTAATTCAATAAAACCACACCTGTTTACAACAACAAACTAAGTAGGCCATCCAAAATTCTTTTAATTGTCGTGTTGACAAGAACAAATATGTTCATCAAAACAAAACAAAATAAAGAAGTAAATAAATATAAATACATACATACGTCAAAATTCTTAAGGTCTCTAGGTCAAATCAAATAAATTTTGTAGACTAGAAATAATTAATAGAAAGTTGAGAGCAAATACTAAAAGATAGCAATAATCATATGACAGATATTTTAGGAATTTTTATAGATTGATTTTATGGCATTATCGATCAAATCCGATCTAGAAAAGCGGCTTAAAGTTACAATACAAGTCGTAAAAGGCATGAGTTTGATCATAAAAAATAAAAATTTCAACAGAAGAGTACGGAGTAGTTCCCTAAAATATTTGACATTTTGTATCTTCACAACTTTTTTTTCTTAGAAATTAATTAAATACATTAACTATGTAGGCAAGCAACTAAAATAATCAAAAATGTTTCTAATTACTGTTGAAGGTCTATGCTGACTTGCATATTATAGTTTGCAACAAAGTTTATATGTGGGTAGTTTGATTAGAAGATTAAAGAGATAAATATTTCAAAAGTTTACTTTGTTCTCCTCAGCTACTAAATAATAATATCCAACCCCCAGAGATTGTGATTGATTGGATCTGCCGAGATATCTAATTTCATATATTCAGCAGTTTAGTAGTTATTCAAAGTACATGAAATCAAGGTTTGGAGTTATAGTGATAATAGTTTCAACTCATTTGATTTGATATAACCCTACAAAATTAACTTAGGGTCGATTAAAATCAAAGCTGTATTTAGGTTAGGGTTAGGTTAGGTCCGATTTTAGTGTAGTTTCAGGGTCTCTGGCTAGCATATCCAACGTCCGTAGTCCAAGTTACGAGGAGTGCAAATTTAAAGGATTTTTTCAGGCTCTTTTTCAAAGACATATGTTAATAGATAATATATGCATCAATTTAATAATAATATTATTCTTAGTTGACATTTGAGATTAAACATTGAAGTGGCTCAGCATCAGATTACACTACCATGCTTGGTTGTGTATTAAAGCAAATACAGAGTTGAAGAAGCTGAATTTTGAAATATAAATGTAAGCATCTTAAAATTAAGCTTCAATTTTTTTAATGAAGCTTCAGTATAAATTTAAGTCGATTACTTACTTAGAAGGGACACAAAAATTTTTAAAAAAATTTTAGCGGGAATGTTACTTCTTTTTAAATATTTCTTTGTAAAACAAAGTTAGTATTTCCATTACTTATAAAACTATTAATTTTCAAGTATTTTAATCGCTTATACAAGTAAGATTAAAAGACTTTTGAAGACCTTTGGAGTTTTTATGTTTTAATTCTAGTGCCTTTCACTAATAAATTATCTAGCTTAGAAAGAACAAGAAATATATTCACATAACGGTCACCCATATGCTTCAAAAATGTTTGTCCTTTCGGTATCAAGGTCTGTAATAACTTTGATAAATGTAACAAACATCGTGATTAGCTGAATTTATAATAGACAACTTATCGGCTATAAACAAGAAGTTACCTTCGCAAAATCTAAATCAATTGCATAATAGATTTGACATGGCTTGAATAAACCTAAATATACCCTTCAAGTAATTACCTTCACCCATTTAACTTTTATAATTAAACTAATCTATTAATACTAGATTTTTTATTAAGTTCATTTTTAGATGAAGACTTTAAGCGTATACACAACGCTTAAGAAAAAAATATTAAGATTAATCTAAATTTAGTTGTGTCATATATTTCGAGGTTAAATTAGCATGAATTTCTCTCATAACACACATATAAAATAACATTTTATAACTAAAGAAGCTGGCTTCATTCTTCTTGAGAGAACTTTATTTCAATATTATAAGAATATATCTGATCGTGAGTTCGTTGACTGTGCATGACTTAAGCCTGAAACTACTGAAGATAAGAATACACGACTTAAGCTTATTCTTCCGTTTGCATATTACTGCAAATATATAAGCTTCTTCAACGAATGAAAATTTTGCTTTATTTCAGTTAAAAGACAAATAAAATATTTAACTAACAAAAGATGCTAAAAGACTTCAGAACAACCGGAAGCCACTATATAACTCGAAATGGTATGCCAACGGCTATGAAGGTAGCAGGTGTGATAGAATGTTTCATAAAAAGAGATGAGAAGATTAGGGAATTTTCTTTTTCTTAATTTTTTTATACGGTTACGGAATCACATTTTTCTGAATGACTAGGTAACATCTTCAACAGAATAACAGTTAGAAGAGTTTTTGTATTAGTGATAAGGATTACAGGTTGATGTTTGCTCTTTCAAATTTGCATTTTTTCTGCGTTTTTACTTGTAAACCGTTATATTGATTAGGTAGTACTACTTTACTACTTACTTTTTAATTGTTTTATTATTGTTGTTTTTTTTTGTGTAGCGAAATATTAAAAAGAAGGTATGAAAATAGAAAAAAAAGAAGATAAGCATCCGAAATTATATTTCACATTAAGTTGAAGACTTGTTTAATAAATCCAAAAACAAAATTTATGTTGAAAGAGGTTAAAGCCCCTGTTAAAAATTTCAAATTACTTAAGTGAGATGATTTACTTAAGTTACTTTTTTTTTGTTTTCTTTTTAAATTTTCTTGGACTTAATTTCAACCAGGTTTTAGAACTACTCATTAGGGCATTAAGGATGCGACTTTATAAGCTTATGCATCTTTTCCTGTTTGTATGGCGTTTATTAACCCTGAAAGCCGCTTCCATAAGAAAAAGACGTCTTATGTACGTCTTGTCATTTCATCAAAGAAGGATTGTCATCCTCATTACTTTGCACAATTATTTGCCATAAGAAATAAATTTTGATGTCGATGCATTTGCACCTTAGTTCCAATATGTATCGGTAGGAAGTAACTTTCTTATATTTGTATTTATGCTAAAGTATCGATTTAAAGGAATGGTGTTAAAGGTGGCAGTTGTTATGTTACGTATGTAATGTAATGTAATGTTGAAATTAACATAATTTCAGTTATTTATACAATTGAAAATTAATTTACTTCGCTAGTTTGCTTTTTACATAGAAACTCAAATGATCAATTTCTATGAAAAACTAAAATAAGAAAAACTCTTATATTAATGTACTTGTGTCAAACCCTGTGCATTATCGATAAAAATGATAGTCAGCACAGCTTATAGATTCAGATCATTTAGTGTTAAAGTCGGTCATTTAACCCCCCTGATCATGTTTAGATTTAATGAAGTGAACGAAAATGGTGTAAAGGACCCCAAAAATCATCCAATAATTAGAAAAAAATTTTCTTAATAACAATATTACAAAGCTTTAAAAGCTTCTCTTATGTTTTGAACTCAAATTTATTTATTTAATAAAAAGATAAAATTTAGGGAAAATTGAATTATGATTACCAGGAAATATTACCTTTTGCTGATCTTTTCTCTATTAATGCTTTAATTTATTAGTGCAGGGTATACTTCCAAGAGTGAAACCTCTAAGGATGTCTTGAAATTGAAAAATTTGCTTGGATTGGGTAATAAGTAAACTTTCATTTCCGAAGTTAACAGAGAAGAAAATATGAAACACAGAAGACCCTTCCATCCCAATGGACAAGAAGCCTACGAAGCAACTGATTAATTTAAGAAGTTATTACAATTGCAAATATTTTATTTGCACATAAATACATTAATATAAGTACATGTTCATTTTATCATAAAAAAAATACTGTTCTTATAGTTTTAGACTCACATTTTGGCTTTACATTGTCAAAATTTACCCCCATTCTTTATCCTTTTTTCTGTAAAAGGTCTCCATAGAAAAGTGAAACGAAGGTTTTAGGTCAGCAGTAAAAGCTTTTTACTTTTTAAGAAAATAGACAATAAAGTTCTAATTAAATGGGGCATTATATATAAATTGCTTTAAATAATTAATTAAAGAAGTGAGAACCAAATTACCATACGGTGAACATGAAAAAAATTTTTTTTGGTTTTCAAAAATTTTTTTTTGGTTTTCAAAAATTTATCTTTTTACTTGCTCCGTTTTATTCAAAAACTCTCTTCAAATTAATGGTCGCTATTAATAATATTTTAAATAAAATTATCTTTCAATTTTTTTTTGTTTTAAGTCTTTATCCTTCGAAATGAATGGCTATCTATTCAACGTCTATAATTATTGAATAAAGTTGAAATGTACGTTATACTTTTGAAAATTTAATTTGTCTTCTTTTAACCTGTCTCGCTATTAATTTAGACTTTATTATAAAAACTATAAACTGCTTTTGGAAAATTCAAATTGCGAAATACCTAAAATTACCTGGAAACAATTAGAAGAACAATATTCAACAAATAGTCAACTCTTTTATAGTTTGTAGACTTAGATTCATTTTGCTTGCCAATAATTTTTTGGCTAAAGTTTGAAGAAATTTTTTTAGCCTTTCCATTTAAAATGCAACAAAAGCAAAACAAAATTATATAAAATTATGAAAATAAGTACCACCATAAAAGTATGAAATTATATGGAATTCCCATCTGAAAAACAAATCTATACAAATTAAACTATAGAAAAAAACTTTTCAAAAAAAAAAAACTATCTGTTTTTAATCCCTGTGAAGGCTTAATTTAAGCGCCAACGTAATCTTTTAATTTATACAGCATGTCTCCTCATCGAATGTCAGGAATATAAGAGTCGAAAATAAATAATAATAATCCAAAGTTGAATTGAAGTGATCTAAAGTGGTTTTTCATACTTACTGTAACTAAAGGATCTTGTGTGTGGGTATATTGATGAGTAAATGTGAATGACTTGCAGAACTTGTAAGGTTTTGCATGAATTTACTCTTGTGCTATTTTTTTGCTTTGTTTTTTCGATTAAAGATAACAACAAGAGATATGGGTATGATTCAGCCAAACAAGTATTTGCTTTTTATAAAACTGAGCCATATTCATGTTCTGCAAAAATATAAATTCTTAATATATTAAAGTAACCAAATTTTATGTGTACAAATTTTATTAGCAACAATTTATGTGTATGTAAATGACATAACTAATAGACTGAATTTAAAAATGGCTCCATATAGACAAAACAGTTTTAAATTTTATGAAATAATTTAATATTAAATTAAGGCTATCGTTGGCTATGTCTGTCTGACCACTTCCCAAAGCTCAAAAGATGTTTATTGGTCCAGTTTTCTGGATCAATAAAGCTCCTGTCTCTTTTACGATAACTTCCGAACTCTTTTAATTGTGATAAAATGACTTGTTTTCAAAAGTTGTCTGCTCTTGAAGATAGAAATCAGACTGGTTTTGCTTACTAAAATTAAAAATAATAGTATCCTTGAATTTATTTAATTAAATTTAGTTCTTTTACTGTGTTGCTATTATAAAGTTTTCACTGGATTTTAGCTGCGCCGAGAAGATATTTTTAACATCAAAACGGATTTTAATTGCTTACTTTTACATATGTTTTTCTGCAAATAATAATTATGTATCTGATATTATATAGTAAATAGGGATGTTAAGATCAATATTAAAGGTTATTTATAAGCTTTAAAAGTGTCTTTATATTATAAGTTTTTATACCAGTTATTAAGTCAACACAAGTTGATAAGCTTAAGCTTACTTATATGGATATTGATTTGTGCCAAGGGACAAACAGACTCAAAATTTTAAAAGAAGTAATAAAATTTAGCATCATGGTAATAACTTAAATGTCTGTCACATATAAAAAACAGGATACATGATTTTCTTTCTCACAAAATAAATCTGGTTTGACATTTTGAATTAATTTTAAAGCTTTAAATAAAAATAGAGAATACTTTGGTGAATTAAGCTCTTAACTATAACAATTTTTTATTCTAAATAACAGTGGAACATTGTAAAACTACAGTGCTAGCAACACATTACCACTATGTTGGTACAATGGTGGGAAAACAATTGTAAAAACAAACAAAAAATTGTCAATTGCAAACAAGGTTCAAAAGAATTTGAGCTTACGCTGTATGTGGTACCTGCTCTATAATTTCTTATATCTAAGGTCTTATGTTTTCCATCTTACCTTCATATCCATTAAAAAGGTGAATGCATTAAATACCTTACCTAACCGCTATAGTTTCAATATCTAAAATGTAAATCTAGATCTATTATAAGACCGCCACAGTGTTCGGCCCTTAGAACTAATTCTTCTACAATATTCCCGTATACTATTTTATGTTTGTGCACGAATCACTTTAAAAGACTTCCTTTGTTTGTTTGTTATAAAATAGACTAAAAAAATGTAAAAGAAACTCTCGAGAGTCGTTCAACGATTTTTCTTTGACCTGTTAAAATTTTTGGTATCGTAACAACAGGTTTCCTTTGGTTTATCAAAACCAATTAAAACTTTGAATCAAAGAGAGCCTCGTTATGGTATTTTCAGTTATAAAAGTGAAATCAAAAAGTGTTATTCCGCATTGCTAAGAATATTTCAATAGTTTTGTTGTTCTGTTTGTTTAACTATTGATAAAAGGGTTTTTACGTAGGTCAGGTTTGTTATCCGATGAAAGTATGCGAATTATCGTTTTCATAGTCTTACACTTGAACTCGCTGTATCTGAAGATCGCGAGAAAACATTCATTAGACTATTTATACATAAAAGGAAATACTGTATTCTTAGCTAGTCACCAAAAAGCTCCTAAATAAATGAACAAATAAAAAATTAATATAACTGTTAAAAAAAGAAAATTAATTTTTCTGAAAATATTAAAAAAGTTCTAATTCAAATTCATACTGGGGTAATAACCTAACATTTTTTCAACTATTTTTATCTATCAATTTATGATAGATTGGCTCAATAAATCTTTGGTTTGGCCCAAATATAACAGCAAAAAGTTGAATTTTATCATTAACATACTATATAGTTTGCAAACTGTTTCCTGAAACTGCCCTTATCTTGTTTTTAAGCTAAGAGTAAAACAAGGGGTAGTTTTCAAAATCTATGAAATCTCCAAAAGTTAAAGAACTTATAAGGTTTCCCTATTCAATCACATCAAGTGAACTGCTTCAAGCTGGCACATGTTTATCTTTAAGAGCCTCATTAATCTGCAATTGACTTGCAAAACAATTTCTTAGATGGAGACGACGCTTGCCAAGGCAAATGTGAAAAATTTTTCATTAAAAAATGTAAAAATTAAAAATCTAACTTTCTTCTGTTGTTAATCACTATTTTTGTCAACAAAAACAACACTAAAGCAAAGAGATGTTGTAAATAATTTCAAAGCTCTCTTAAAAACAAGAAAAAAGTGAAGTTTAAATACTTGATATATAAAAGTCTGCACTTTCTTACACGCTGCCTAATCTTATGAGTGATGTAAGTAAGATAAAAGCAAACTCCTACAGAAATGGTACATATACTTCATTTGGCTATTATTTTTTAGCCAAGAATCCCGGTTAATGTCGAAAATTACCGAGCCATTTTGAATTAATATTTGTTTTCTAAATTTGACGACAGTAACATACACAATATTTGGTTTAAAACTAATGTTGGTACTACGAGTTAAAATCGATCCATTGTAGACTATCTTCGGAAATCATATAATCGGTTCAAAACTCGATAGCAAATCGAGTATCTTGTAGCTAAAGGTGGGCACCCACTTATTGCGTATATCTCAGCGGGTAACTTTTATGACGTCATAGTCTCACGCTAAAGTTCCCCCTCATATGTGGATATTTCAGCGTGAAATCGTTTGTACTTCATTTTGACGTCAAAAAAGTTACCCGCTGAGATATACGCGCTAAGTGGGTGCCCACCTTAAGATTTGACTTCGTTATACTATTCTCAGTAATATCCTTTCTCAATTAATGCTTATATATACTGTATTAGCCTTCCGTACACAAAAAACGCTTCTCCATTTGCAACAGTGTGTAGAATATATGATGGAAATGTTAAAAACGTGCCTTAAAAATTAACATTGAATAATTTAATTATGCTTAAAGAGCGGTTTTAAAGTATTTAACTTGATTAATTAAATAACAAAAAAAAAAAAAACAAATAATAATTTAGATATTGATAAATAACTGTAAATTGATGCCCAAACTCTTCCTTATACAGGCTTCTAAAGGCTGCATAACACAATTGCAACATACAAAATACAAGTGTGTTACACAATTCTCCATACAATATTTCTTTCCGTGTATTTTAATACTGTGTATAAGCTTCAATGGAGAAAGGCTAAAAGGAATCATTAAAAATACACCAAATATTTAGAGACAACTCAGTTCTTGAAACCTTAAAAGCATCCAAGCTACCGAAAATGTAGTGAAATGGACTCATAGTGGTGCTGCAGATAATGCAGATATTGTTCTTATTTTTGCTGCTACGTTTCTTCACTTTTTAAAGCTTTCAGAGTAAAGTTATTCTTCTAACTTGAAACATGTAAATTTCTATTTATAATAAATAAGAGCAAATATAATATATTTTAAGAGAAGAATTACTATATTTGACCACAGTTTTGATGATTAGATTACTGTCATAATGAATTAAAGAAACAAAATTCAAATTTAATTTCTTTAGCAAAATTATGTAGAAAAAAACGATGCATGATTATTTCACAACATTAAAACACATGTTGACTATTTTAATGATCTAACATCAATCAAATTAATTACGAAAAATCATTTTTATGATACATATAAATTGAATAATTACCAAATGATAAAAAACTTATTAAAGAGTTGTATTTCTTTATAGTTGTCCCAAGTTTAAAGTCTAATTTTTTTATATGTTAATTAAGTATTAAGCTATTACCCATAAAATGATGCTCATTTTTCATTAATTAAAAAAAAAAAAATAACAAGTTCTATTTTAACCAACAAAAATAAAAGCTCGATGAGTATACAAATATATCTGCAAACATTTTTGATTATTTAGTGCTTTTATAGTAAAACACAATTGCATAATCTTTTTTCTAAAAATTTTAATGAGTATATATTTAATTATATAAACATAAAGATGTACCAACAATAGTTGCACATTAGGCCTTAAAGATATCTGATAACCTGTTAAGAAACTTTACTTTTTCTCTAAAAAAACTCTTTCGTAACACACATTTTTCTATATATCCTCTTTTCGCCTTCAGCAATGAAATACAATTAACGAACACAACTACTTTTAATATCATTTTAAGATTTACGACTTTTTACTTGTTGACCTCCTTGGCCTATATGGCTTTGAATCACATGTACTTTTGCGAAATTTTATTATACTATATTAGAAAATAATAAGATTTAATCTATTCATATTTATTTAATGCTCTTTAAATTTTCTTTTTGAATAAATGACTTCTTTAGAATTTAGATGCAGTAGGCCCGTTGACTATTTTCCTAATAAATAAAATCTTTTATTGTTAAGGAGTTTACGTTTTCCAAAAAGATCGCAGAGTGCGAATGTAAAAAACGATAAACCAATTGAATTTAACTTCAATTTCATTAACTGATCTTTTGAATACGACAAAGCCCTAAAAGCCGGGAAATATTTTCAGTACTATTTATTTGCAGTATAGCATGCAAAAGCTCGGGAAAACATAATGAAAAAATGATGAATAAATTAAAGTTTAACAAGAGGTCTATTTGATATGGAATTGTTAAATTATTTTTATCTTTTTAAAAATATTCTCTAACAAATATATTTCATTTTTTAATAAAAATCACATTGATTTCGGTTTAGATTATTAACTCAAGTTATAAATGAGTGTGTTTTTGGGGGTCAAATTCAAGAGTGGATTTCTCCCCGCTAACGTGAACATCAGCCGATAAAAAAAAATACGGGTCTCTTAGTTTTTGATCTACTGTGGCATATCTGAATTTTAAGAAAATCGGTGATTTCAAATATTATGAGTATTAGAGGTGGTCCTTCAAGGGTGGCTAACACTCTTAAAATGCATGATAATGCAGAGATAAAAAATTTAATATCCGCTATTTACATAAAAAAAACGCAGAATTAGCATGAAAAATATGTTAAATGCACATGAAGTTCATCTTTTTATAAATGAAATGCATCTTTTTACAAATAAAGTTCATCTTTTTGCAAATGAAATGGTTTGTAAGATTTTTTAGATTAGACTAACAATAAGTAATTAAAAGTCATGAAAAATTTTAAGTGTTTTTGAAAAAAAATTTCACACTTATTGCTAAAAATAGTCGATTGATTTAAGTAAAGTTAATAATAATATAAGTAAAAAGAAAGTTATTTTTTAATCTCTAGAGCAGCAGATTTTAAAATATTAAAATTTAATATTTATATTAATTTAAATGTGTAATATGTAAAGCTTGCATATTTAGCAAATAGGTCAAAAAAAATTTTTATAGTAATTATGATTTCCACCTTTACTGCCTATATGAAATCCGGTGAATACCAAGTGAAATAATGCGCGTTCAAACACATTGTGATGGAAATTTTGAATGATGGAAATTTTCATAAAAACTCTTACTTTAAGCTTTAATTGTGATTTTCTAATGTAAGGAAGTATGTATGATTTTTCACACAAGGGAAATTCCAAGCCACATATTTAAAAGCAAAGATAGAGTTGTGACTCTTCAAAACTTTTATATTTAATGTGCCAGGAATTATTTACCTACCAAAGTCTGAGCAATTGATTTGCTATTGTGGAATGTGTTTAACATTTTACTTTATTTTGATGGAACTTTTTGGTGCTTTTGTTTTTGTTTTTTGGAGTCATTAATAACAAAGAACGGCTTTTTGCAGAAGAAAACACAAAAATTGGTTACTTTAGTTTTCTGGTAAATTAAAAGTACTCAGAGTCCAGCCTTTATTAATATCTAATTTGGTTAAGACTTAATACTATTTATTTTTCAATTTTTCAATTATAATTTATTATAATTAAATTATAATCTGTTTATTAATTTTTAAGAATCGTTTTTTTGTTTTGTTTACATAAAATCAAAATCAGACCATTAAATAATATAAAAATATTTCAGTTTTAAGAGCATAAAATAATTATTATCATAGTTTCTATCTTTTAACTTCATAAGATACTTAAAATTTAAATCGCGTGATAAGGCGGGACTTTACAAAATTTGACTCTAGAAATTTTAGTTCTTTGATTAAGAAAAAATAATAATAATAGTAACAAAAATACCTTAAACGTGACCACCAGCAATTACAATACTCTACTTAATCATTCACGATTGTCCTTTGCTCTGTAGCCTATGCACCGTCAATTTTCATGGTATATAAAACGCAGGGTTAAGATCACTTCGACAGCATAAATAAATTCAGGCTTAGAGAAAAGGGACCACTAATGATTGACTCATTAAATAAAAAATAAAAAAAAAAAGATACTCTGATCGTACGGTCAAAGTTTTCACAATGTGAAATGACTCTGACAGGCTTAAGCAACTTTCTGAACCTCATTATTATTTAGTTTTTGACATAAGTGTACAGCCAGTCAGATATGATAGTAATGTCAGTTGTCAATAAATTTTACAAAAGTCTAGATATTTCTAAACATAAAATAAGCTCACAAGTCATTACATAATCAATTTGAAATGGTAACAAGAATTTTATTCATTTCTATTAGACACCAAAAATCATTTTATGCTTGCAATTACCTTTATTTTTTATTTCTTTACTTTAATTTGATTTTAAAGAAAATATATCATTTTACGTAATATTAAGCTATAAATTATCTTTTATTCCTTTTATTTCAGAAATCTTCTTGGATAATATTCCTATCTCTTGTGCTCATTTTTCGAGGAGCTAAAGGAATTTTGGGAAAACTACAGCCATGTGAAGTAGAAACTGGACAAACCAATATAATTTTAGATATTGAAGAAAGCAGAGGAAATTGTAAGTAAAACTTAATATAATTTCTTATTTAGGTACACTATTTTGCTTCTTTTTTCTAATTCCTTAAAGAATTAATTTCTAATTATCTTTCGAAAACTTTATTAATAGACCAGGCGCCAGAGGGTTTGAAAAAAAAAATAATTCGTTACAGCAAACTAATGATGCAATATGGTAAAGCGTGTTATTAGTAAGAAAAAAAACATAAATCGAACAAGTGGAAACCTGCCGGGGTGGAGAGGGGTGCGTTTTTAGGGGGGGAAAATGGTTTTTTGTTATTTCTGACTAAACTACGCGTCCAATCAAAAAAGTTTTAAAGTAAAAGTTGTAGATAATAAAAAGATCTATAACTTGTCCATAGAACATTTTTTTATTTACCCTATGCTTTGATAAGTAAAAAACTAAAAACGCTTTTTTCAGTTTTTTAACCGTTTTTTTCAGAAAAATCATTGGATTTAGATCAAAATTAGTAAAAACGTATCTTTTGGTATTCTAAGTAATCTGTATGTTTTTTAAAAAAATTAATGCAGAATTGTTGCTAAATTTGACCAAAATATAAAAAAAAAGGGTTTTTTCAACTGAAATTCCTAATAAAATGAAATATCCGATAGAACTCAGTCTAGCTTCATTTTTTTACTTCATACTTTGCCTTTGTTCATGACTTTAGTTCATTCAAGAAAAAACTACTTGAAGTAAATTATGAAACAATACAATTTAAAGCATTGTCCAGCGGTAATATTAAGATAACCACTGCTAACGCAGAAGACTATAGAAAGTTAAAAAAAATGGTGGACAGTATCAAAAACGAAACACAGGGCTCGAATGAACAAAATATCAACAACAGAATTGAATACCATACTTACCAACTAAAGGAAGAACGCTCCTTCAGGTTCATAATCAGAGGTTTACCTAGTAGCATAGACACTGATGAAATCAAACAAGATCTAATAAATTTAGGCCATAATGTCAGAAACATCTCAAACATATATAAAACAAAAACAAATAAAGACAACATCAAGGAAATAATTAAATTCCCATTGTTTGCGGTCGAGATCGACCCTAAAACTAATAATAAAGATGTCTATGATATAAAAAGTTTAGCCCACTGTAGGATAACAACAGAACCGCCAAGGCAAATACGTGACATCCCTCAGTGTACAAATTGTCAGCAGCTGGGTCACACCAAGGGCTTCTGTAGCAGGGCTCCTAGATGTGTTAAATGTGCACAGGATCACCATTACAGTACTTGTAAGAAAGATCCGAAAAGCTTGCCAACATGTGTGCTTTGCAATGAAACAGGCCACACCGCAAATTATAAAGGCTGTTCGGTATATCGGGCAATGGCCAAAAATCATAAAAATAGTAAAACAACAACGTTACAACGTATTCAAGCAGCAAAGACTACAAAAGTCACTCCTAAAACCTCCACAACGACATATGCACAAATAATCAGAAATAACGAAGATCAAAAGTTAACGAAAGAACAAAATATAACTATCCATAACAAAAACAATGATTGCACGGTTGGTACTAATAATAACGAGATCATAATGTTACTACAACAAATTCAAAACTCATTGGCTCAGTTAAACCAAAGAGTAGAGAAGCTAGAAAATCAAAATAAAAGTAAGACACAGACTGATACAAAAGTAAATAAAACCCAAGGCAAGAAAAAGCGATAATGGGTAAAACATACAAGATAATGACCTGGAATGTGAATGGACTAAATGCAAGAGCTTTAGAACTAGAGAACTACCTCCACTCCAACAATATAGATATAGCCCTCCTGTCAGAAACCCATTTCACAAATAGAAACTATGTCAAAATAAAAGGCTATCAAGCCTACTGGACAACCCATCCTAGTGAAAGAGCCAGAGGTGGTTCAGCGGTAATTATTAAAGAAAATATCACACATTACCAACTTCCAGCCATAAGAGAAAAATATATACAAGCAACAATAATAGTTATCCAGAGTAATTATACTGAGATAAAAATAGCGGCTGCTTACTGCCCGCCTCAACACAAACCTAGCTTTCAACAACTTAAAGAAATAATCAACCAACTTGAACCACGATTTATCATGGGAGGTGATTTTAATATCAAACACACAGCTTGGGGCTCAAGATTAATAACACCAGGAAAGGGGCATGAGTTCCTAAGAGCCATTGAAGAAAGCAAATGCGATTACCACTCATCTCTCAGACCAACTTACTGGCCTTCTGACCATAATAAAATTCCAGATTTACTTGACTTCTTCGTAACAAAAGGAGTAGCTAAAAATAATAATATAGAAATTCAGGAGGTACATGACCTGTCATCTGACCACACACCAGTAATACTAATAATTGGACTTAATATAATAAGTAAGGAAAACAATAGCAGACTGACAAACAAATACACAGACTGGAACCTGTATAGGAAAGTCCTCGAGGAATTAATCAATCTAAATGTTAAGTTAAAAACAAAAAACGATGTAGAACACCAAACAAAACAATTCATTGAAAAATTAACAGAAGCGGCAACTACAGCTATCAAAGAACAAAAACGAAAAACAACATCAATAAACATAAGTTATCCAACAGATATAAGGGAAGGTATCAGAGAAAGAAGAAAGGCGCGCAGAGTATGGCATAGTACTAGAAATCCCGCTGATAAAACAGCTTTCAATCGAATCAGCAATAGAGTGAATGCGCTATTAAAAAAATTCAAAACAGACTGCTTTGATAACTACCTTAAAAACATAGGGCCAAATGAAGACAAAGAATATTCCCTATGGAAGGCAACAAGAAAGTTAAAACGTCCTCTTAGAAGAATACCACCATTGAAAAATCAGAAAGGAGATTGGGTCTGCAAGGACCAAGAAAAAGCAGAGCTATTCGCTAATTACTTATCAACTGTCTTCACTCCTCATGACATTACTTCAAACATAGATACTACTCCAAGATACAAACCCTCCATACAAATTAAAAAAATAAAAACAACAGAATTAGCACTTGAGATAGACAATAATCTCAATAATAAAAAAGCGCCTGGAATGGATAATATTACTCCCAGACTACTTAAGGAATTACCAGCAAAAGCTATTATCCTACTCAAATATATATATAATGCATGTATAAGACTTGAATATATTCCGGACAGTTTTAAATCAGCCAAAGTCATCATGATTCAAAAACCCGACAAGCCAGCCGAGGAAATCAGTTCTTACAGGCCTATATCACTCTTACCAACTATCGCTAAACTATTTGAGAAATTGTTAATAAAACGAATAAAACCATACATAAGCATTCCAGACTTCCAATTCGGATTTAGGAGCAACCATTCAACAATAGACCAAGTCCACAGGGTAACAAATATAATAGAACAAGCATTTGAAGAAAAGAAATTCTGCTCTGCAGTCTTCTTAGATGTCTCACAAGCGTTTGACCGTGTCTGGCATAAGGGACTAATTTACAAAATGAGCTTGTACTTACCAAAAAACTTGTGCAACATATTAACCTCATACATAACGAACCGGAAATTCAGGGTACAAAGTGGAGAAGCTTTGTCTGTTATGTGATATTAGCAAGTGATGAAATCCAGAATAAAGCGGTAGTAAAATTACAAAGCATATTAAATAAAGTCAAAGAATGGACCAACTGTTGGAAAGTTAAGCTTAACCAAGCTAAATCAATACATGTGACATTTACTCTAAAAAGAAAAAATGACAACCTTCACGTATATCTTGGCGATGATTGTGTCCCTCAAAAAGAATCTGCAAGGTACTTGGGCCTACATCTTGACTCAAGGCTTAATTGGAAGCACCACGTTAGACAGAAAGCCTTCCAAATTAAACAACAAACCAGAAAATTATACTGGCTAATTGGGAAACACTCCCAATTAGACCTAAAAAGTAAAAGATTAATATACCTTGCCCTGATAAAACCTATATGGACATATGGCATACAACTTTGGGGGTGTGCACATAGGACCAATAAGGATATAATTCAAAGAAGCCAAAACAAATTCCTGAGGATTATTTCAAATGCCTACAGATATGTGACTAATAAAGAACTCCACCAAGATCTTAAGATACAATGGGTTGAGGAAGTCATCCACGAGTATGCGGGCAGACACGAGAAGCGACTCCTACATCACTCCAATTTAGAGGCCATCCTATTACTAGACTTAACTGGGCAAGTAAGAAGGCTCCAGCGTATTAAACCTCACGAATTAACTTAGAATTAGAAAATTGAATAATAATTGCATAATATTAGGGAAATGATCATTGGGTCAATCTCCCACACATGTCAAATAAATAGTCAGAAATACTAATAAATTATACTAGATATAAGATTGTAGTAATTGGAATAAGTTAATAAAAAAAAAAAAAAAATACTTTGCCTTTTGAAAAAGAAAAGAAAAATAAAACTTTTAATGAAAAAAGCCCCAAAAAAAGTGAAAAAACTGAAAATATGACCTTTTCCATTACACATTTTCTGATTATTTTCTAAAAATTTTTATTACTAATTAAAATTATTATAATTTTGTAATATAAATATATACTAATAATAATTAGTAATTTATTTATTGATTAATTACATCGTTCAACCACGCTGCGCAATAAGTAGGCTTTGGTTTTCTATGTCATCCCCTGTAGTAGGTATAATTGGCTGCATTGATAACACTTACAAATTTTTAAATTTTTTCGTTAAGCTCGACAAAAAGATATTTTTAGGGTAATTTTAGGTCGCTGAATCCGAAAATCACAATCATTTTTTTATTCAAAGAAGCGTTTGTGAGATATTCCCAAAAAATTTGTTTTTTGGGTGTATTATCTTTTATTGGTCTGTATCCCAGAAAATAAATTTTTGATTGGCTAAAGCTTACCGGTTAATAAAAGCTATTATTTTTTTCTTTTAATTGACATATAAAACGTGCAAATCAATATATATTTGACAAAGTTACAGGAAATCCAACTTAAAAAAAAGTGATTTTTTTCACCTTTTTTTAAAATGGCCTATTTTCATTTGCTTCTTTTTGGTTGAAAAAAGTTTTTTAGTGAAACTTTTAAGACTTTAAATAAAGGAAAAATTTGCTACAAATATTTTGGTGTCTAAATCTTCAATATTTAAAGAAAAATGAAATAGTTATAGATTATTAAGTGGGGACGTGATTGTGTCATTTTTCAGGTCTGATACGGACGCTCACAAAATTCTGCCAACTAGTTCAATGAAGTTAACTTATGGAAATTGAGAAATAAATTAAATGTTTATCTAGTATGTAATTTTTATAACTTGTGTAAATAAAACTTCGAATTTGTGGTTGAAATACTAGAAAGTATGGCTTCAAGAAGGTCATATTCACACAACTAAATCGACATTTTTTCTGATGAATAGTAGTGCCACCTCTTTTTCGAAACTTTTACCAATACTTTTGCCAAATTTTTCATTTCTCTAATTTTAATATATAATTGAGGAAAAATTACATTTTCTGTGTCCACAAGTGCCTTCTGAATAAAATTATTCGTTTCTACAACATGGCTTTCCCCCCATGACCGATCGCGTTGCATATATCGCTTCCCACCTGATCTGCTATCCCATAGACTCAAAAAAGAGCTGTATTTTATATATCCGCTCTGCAAACTGGTGAAAATTGCAACTAGTTAACTTCATTGAACTAGTTGGCAGAATTTTGTGAGCGTCCGTATCAGACCTGAAAAATGACACAATCACGTCCCCACTTAATAATCTATAACTATTTCATTTTTCTTTAAATATTGAAGATTTTGACACCAAAATATTTGTAGCTAATTTTTCCTTTATTTAAAGTCTTAAAAGTTTCACTAAAAAACTTTTTTCAACCAAAAAGAAGCAAATGAAAATAGGCCATTTTAAAAAAAAGGTGAAAAAAATCACTTTTTTTTAAGTTGGATTTCCTGTAACTTTGTCAAATATATATTGATTTACACGTTTTATATGTCAATTAAAAGAAAAAAATAATAGCTTTTATTAACCGGTAAGCTTTAGCCAATCAAAAATTTATTTTCTGGGATACAGACCAATAAAAGAAAATACACCCAAAAAACACATTTTTTGGGAATATCTCACAAATGCTTCTTTGAATAAAAAAATGATTGTGATTTTCGGATTCAGCGACCTAAAATTACCCTAAAAAATATCTTTTTGTCGAGCTTAACGAAAAAATTTAAAAATTTGTAAGTGTTATCAATGCAGCCAATTATACCTACTACAAGGGATGACATAGAAAACCAAAGCCTACTTATTGCGCAGCGTGGTTGAACGATGTAATTAATCAATAAATAAATTACTAATTATTATTAGTATATATTTATATTACAAAATTATAATAATTTTAATTAGTAATAAAAATTTTTAGAAAATAATCAGAAAATATGTAATGGAAAAGGTCATATTTTCAGTTTTTTCACTTTTTTTGGGGCTTTTTTCATTAAAAGTTTTATTTTTCTTTTATTTTTTAAAAGGCAAAGTATGAAGTAAAAAAATGAAGCTAGATTGAGTTCTATCGGATATTTCATTTTATTAGGAATTTCAGTTGAAAAAACCCTTTTTTTTTATATTTTGGTCAAATTTAGCAACAATTCTGCATTAATTTTTTTAAAAAACATACAGATTACTTAGAATACTAAAAGATACGTTTTTACTAATTTTGATCTAAATCCAATGATTTTTCTGAAAAAAACGGTTAAAAAACTGAAAAAAGCGTTTTTAGTTTTTTACTTATCAAAGCATAGGGTAAATAAAAAAATGTTCTATGGACAAGTTGTAGATCTTTTTATTATCTACAACTTTTACTTTAAAACTTTTTTGATTGGACGCGTAGTTTAGTCAGAAATAACAAAAAACCATTTTCCCCCCCTAAAAACTCACCCCTCTCCGCCCCGGCAGATTTCCACTTGTTGGATTTATGTTTTTTTTCTTACTAATAACACGCTTTACCATATTGCATCATTAGTTTGCTGTAACGAATTATTTTTTTTTTCTCATTTTCACACGTCTGGCGCCTGATCTATAACATGAATCAGATTACATATGTTGCAAAGGATATCTTATCGTAGAGAAAATTAAAGTCAAATTATGGAAGTTGAGACAAAGGTTGCAAAGACTTTAATACAAAGTAAAATAATTTTAAATCAAATCGGACAGGAAAATTATTTTGTATTCCAAAGGTGGTAAGATAATTTAATTGGATTTTAATTGAGGATATATTGAGAATATATAACTTTTGTATGGGATACTTCCGGAATATTTTCTTTTTTTGTACTCGTGAAAAATGCCTACAGAAATGGATACTGGTTATTTTGTGCCTACAATATTTCAAATAA
The DNA here is from genome assembly GCA_947359355.1 of Acrocera orbiculus. Classification (NCBI taxonomy): domain Eukaryota; kingdom Metazoa; phylum Arthropoda; class Insecta; order Diptera; family Acroceridae; genus Acrocera; species Acrocera orbiculus. Next base: position 43,588,178 of record OX375756.1, on the reverse strand, counting down.
TTGAGTCTAGCAATGTTAATTAAAAGAATCAATAATCAATATTTTTCATCGATATTTGACGATATATTGATCAAAATCATCGATTTTACTTATATAATATCATGTGTAAATTGTATAGTAAAATGTCAAAGAAAAAAGAAGATTTTCTTTGTAGAAAAGTATTAAATCTTATTTTGTATGAAATTATTTTTATATTCCAATTTTTTATATTGAATTCTTTTGGTTTCACTCTGCTTCCTTGCTGTAAGTACCTGTATGGCTTTTAAAAAGGCTTTGAAAAAAGCCATATTTATATGCTTTATTGTGCAGATACCTAAAGTTACTAGATATACTTCCCCATACTTTTAATTGTTTTGCATTAAATCTACTGACTGAAGCCCTCATTTGAGCAAACGGGTATTAAAAAAATAAGATATATTATTATACATAAGGAGTTTATTGCAAGAGAGATTCCTTTTTAATATTGAATGAATCATTGTGTTGCCCTTCGTATCTTAACCATTGTCAAAGTAATAAACTATATTATTTGTGCGTTCAAAGAGGGAAGCGGCCTAACATGACAACAGACTTTATATTTTATAAACAGTTAAATAAAAATTTAAAAAAACTCACACAAAATAACATTTAAAAGAAATTCTGATTAATAGTACCGTAGTTAGAGTAACTATTTTAGCAAAAAGATAACATGTTTGCGCAATAACTTAACAGCTAATTATAAAAATAATTTTAAAACGAAAATTTGGAATAGTTTTATGATTCATCTCTCAACTCCATCTAAATTTATTTATGCTAAGGAATAGAATATCGAAATCATTTAAACTTCAATGGGCTACTATATGTCGAGATTCACACAAATCTTAAGAATAAAAACTGTAATTTTCATTAAATACATAAAATCAGTTTACCCATAACAACCTGCTGAGAAAAATAAATGCCATTGAAAACTTTTATTAGTGCATCGTTTTCCACGTTTGAATTGATTTTCAATAAGTCTCCGTTGCAAGATATTTTATGTTGTACATCTTCGTGTTCTGAAATTTATCTTAAAAGAATTTTAAATATTTAGTACTTTCTGGTTGTATTCCATACAAAATCTTGTTGACCAATGACCTCCCACTTCCTTAGATACAAGAAGCAAAAAAAAAGCTGTTATGCTAAACTACACATAAGTTGATTTTATTTATGCTGCCAGTTCTGCTAAAGTTTCACATTATTCTATTCAATATATAGTTAGATTTCTCTCATCAGTTATTCAGCGATTTGTTTTGTTTTTTTTTTGAATTTATTAAAATCTAAGCATGAATTTTGTTTTCTTGCATTGTCCTATGCGTTTATAAATATATATATATATATATATAAGTGATGTATATACATATATAAGTGATTTTGATTTTCTACTCTACACAAAAAATTTAATTCATAAATTTTTAGTTCATTTCTAATATTTTATTAGATATCTACGTTGAAGGCATTTTTTAAATCATTTCTCTAGTCTTTTTCATATGTCGAAAATTATCGAAAGTATTTAAAAGCTTGTAAATTTGATATTTGCCATTTGATGTAAATCTCGATTAACAGTTTGAACGAAAATTTTTGCAGCATTAAACATTATAACATTTTTTTCATAAAATAATTTTTCCAAATTTTGCTATAAAAAAAAAACCTGACAGTATTTATCTTTTGTATGCAGGTCTAAGAATTTCTCAGTATTCTTGAAGCGGTGTGAAAACGGCTATCTTAAACTTTTTTAAAAACTCAATATAGTTGCTTCTTTTTCAATAAAATAAGTTTGATTTCTTGCAGTAGTTAAACCCTCAAGGTTTAGGGTTTAAACTTAATTAAGTGTATAAATTAAATATTACAATTTAAAATAAATACACTTGTGGATTGTTAGTTATAAATGTATATTACATTTCAAGTAAGCTAACACAACTGTTAAAATTTAAAAATTTAATTTGATTGAATAAAATAAAATTATTTTTAAGAGCTTGTTTTTACTAGAAAGTATTTTTTGAAAGTTTATACTGCATTGTTTATGTTACTATTCTAGTTGCATTGTCATACATGGGAGAAAAGTTACCAAACTTCCTTTAAAACACTTGATAAATTTGAATTTTGTCAGTCGTAAGTTTTAAATCATTCCAAAGAGCTAGAATAGCTGGCTACCTAGAGTTGGAATATTTTTGCCGAAAAACTAAGTTCAGGTGATAATGTAAAGATATTCTTGACAGGATGCATACTTCTAATTGCTTCTCAGGTTTCTCTTTTTGCATTAACACCAGATTGGAGGTTAGAGTTTACTCCACTATGGATTTTTTCTCCTCTTAAACTGTTATTTCTACGGTTTTTTTGTTCTTTTGTAGAAAAATGATTTAAGTTAATCCACTTTATTACAGGTTCAAGACACATACCCGATGTTGCTACTTTCTAAGAAGTTAATAGAACCCAACAAAATGATTTTATGGACTATTTATGTGAGAAATAAGGGAAAAGAGATTTCATTTCACAACAATTAATGCTTCCAATATCATACCCAGACTTTTTCTCCCCCTTTTCTTTCAATTTTCAGGCCGTGGTCTTTATGACAGCAGCTGTCAGCAACTTCATGCATTTGCATTATTTCAAGTAACTAGCAACTTTTTCCATTTATTTGGAATACATATATTAACAATTGCTACTCGATTGTATGGAATGGAAAATAACTAGCATTTTCTTAGATTTCCCTTTTTTAATTTTCATTCACATAAAAACTCTTCTTGATTGAAAAGCTTTTAATAATACATTGTAATCCAACAGATTAGTGTCACACATTTACATATACAGCATTGAAGAAAGCATTAAAGCAAGATCTCAATCATTAGAAACCATTCTTTCATTTTTCTATTTTATTTATGACTTGTAGTCATTTCATGCAACAATATGTTTATTAGATCTTCTTGAATGAGACGGTTAAAAAATATTTTTTTTTTATAAACATAAAAAACCCTGGATAAATTCAATTAATGTGTATGTGAACTCTGCGAATTATATTTTATACAATGAAGCTACCATTTTTCAATTTAACACCTTTTCAAAGAAAAATTCTTTGGGTCTTTTGAGGTTACATGGATAAAACACATTCTTCATCTGTTCATAGCTAGTGCACTTGTTCTTTTATGCAGTATTCAATATCAGGTCATATCTACCTTGCGTGCGATTTTTCAAGGTAATAAACTTTACTAAACCTTGCCTTCTCTCAATTAGTAGAAGCCTTCCATTTTTAAAAATGAATGCCTTCCGTAAGATTTTTGTTGTAGTTTTTATTTTTTACTTGCTTTGGTTTTTAACCAAACCAATACATCTAAAAGCTGTAAAATATTTATAGTTTTAGAAATAAATTGTCTTATTAATTTTCTAAAGCAAAAATTATGAAACTACTATTAATGTATATATCTAGAAGTTATTCAAATTATTCTTTAATTCAGGTGCAAACAAAATTTTCGCATTAGTAATTTGAAAGAGGAAAAACAGGAAAAACCTTTTAAGTACATCAAATGTTATAATTATACCCAATGTATGCTCACAGTTCAAATAACCATTGCTCTAAGTATTACTCACTCAGGCAAAGATAATATCTATTAAAAATAAGAACTTCCTCGTTGCAACCTGTTAATATATATATATATATGATATATATATATATATATATATATATGCTTACACCTTTATTTTTTACTCTACTTAGTAACTAAAAAGATTTTTAATTGAGATTATCCTTAATTGGTTACCGAGAGTGCAACTAGCAGTATTCATGGAAAAAGAAAGCAAACAGAAAAGTTATTGTATGTATAAACTATAAAAAAATAGAAGAAATTTTACGCTTGGCTGAATTTCATTTCATTTCGTGGAATTCATGAAAACGCTGATCTCTGATTGAAAACTACTCTAATATAATTTTTAAGGTATGGTCATCTGTACGGGTAGTGTTTTAAACGAAATGTATAGAGCTTTTTTTAGCCAATTGAATATCTTTGAATCAGATAGTCTACAATTTAAAACTTCTATTGTTAGCTGCCATTTTAAGCTATAACTGTACCTAAGTTTCATTTAATCTAGATTAAAGCGCTTTTATCTTTTTTTCTTTTAAGATCTTAATGAACGAATCTTATTCAGAATTCGCATGTAATAAATTGAATATTCCTTCACATTTTTCTTATGTTAAAGCCAAAAAACTTTTCAAAGAAAAGAGCTTTCCATAAGTCGAATAAATGAGGATTATTTTTAAGATGAAAGAATTTTTCTTGGTATTTACTACCAAACGTTTTATACAACCTTATCAAAACTATGTGTCAAAAAAAAGTGCTTGTCAATTTTTCTTTTTATCATTAAAATAAAAGTGTTGTTTGTGACACTAAAGGAAATAGGTATCCGAGATGGGTAATAGGACATTTACAGTGACCAAATTGTTGAAATACCAACCTTTGCTCCAATATGAGAATAGTATAAGACAGATTTAGCCAAAATTTCAAAATAAATTGCTGTCAAACTATTTTAGAAAATGAAAGTTCAAAAAATTACTCACAGTTTTAAACTTCGTCGAAAAATTCCCAATGTAGAAAAAAGAAGGTACAAGTCGCGGAAATATATAAAAGAGAATAAATAACTTTGGAATCAGGGGCCTGTACCTTATTTTAGCTTTAGGAAAATCGCACTAGACTTTTGGTAAATGGTATAATCAACTTACAGAAGCAGCTTTGAAAATATTTGGAATTTTAAAATTTTAAATATGCTTTTATAAATGTGGTAACTTTCATCTTCTTTTTTTAATATAAAAAGGTAATTTCAATAAGAACGGGCCTCTTTTCATATGCCACTTATCTCTAGAAAAAGAAACAGTCATTGAAATGAAAAATATTGTAGCTTTGGCAAGTAATCTTATAATTTACTCTTCTTTTCACTGTGCAAGTAATGAAGCACAATAGATCTTACTCAAAATCACTAGTGACTAAATTTGGAATTGAATTAATACAATTCAAATCGTTGCTATTAAAATCGATGCATTTTGTGACAAACTTGAGCGCGAATACCACACAAAAAGACTTGTAGTATATGAAGTCGAAGCAATTTTATGGTCTTTGTTGCAGACAATAGTTATAAAAACTTTTTCTAGCCACCTTTTCTATCTCTTAAGATACTACGTTTTTAGCATAATTGGCATATATTTAAGAAGAATAAAATAAAATTTCTGCACCATTATTGCCTACACATGTTAGGAATCAGTAAAGTCCTCATTTTTTTCAAATTTGCTAAGCAAAATAATCATTAGATGAATTAAAAAAGCAACAGAAAGTAATAATTTATATCTATATCTATGTGCCGGTTTCACACTTGACACTTAAGTTTTTCTTCAGTTGAGTTTCGTAAGAAACTTAAGCCTTCCTCTAGAACTGGCAGTGTTTCATAGCTCAATTTTGCTGAATTTTGTAAGCCATTTTTACAACAGATGAACATAATCTGACAAATTTTTCACACAGAAATATGAGATATATAAGTGAAATAGCGATAAAATATAAACACCATTTTTAAAAACAATAATTAATCAGTATTTTCTTAAAATAAAAATATTTCTTGTGTTTATTATAAAACAATCTACCAAATATTCTTCATATTATTAATTGATTCTTTTACTTTTGGTTGAATTAGCAAATTAAACTTGTATGAAAACTGACAGTTAAGTCGAATTTAAATCGTGAAAATTGAGGACTTAAATTAAGTACGAAGTTAAGGCTCCTTAAGGGTTAAGGAAGAAGTGTGAAACGCAAAATCTCCTTAGAAACTTAAGTTAACAGATGTGCTAAGGAGCACTTAAGTATGAACTGTGAAACCGGGCATTATGAAAAAAATAACCTAACATACTAAAGAAAAAAAATTTTTACAGCAAAAATATGCACCATGCTTCCAAGTCAATGATTTGCAATGATAAAAATAAATGACTTAAAATTAGAATTTAAATACTTTGTTAAATAGCCACTGAACTAGTTACATATTATTTTATTTTATTACACCTAGAGTGAATTCTTTCACATATTATATAAAAACTTAGCAGAAAAGTTAATTTGAAATATGATAGTTACATTAAAGAACTTAAGAGTCGTAGAGCAATTGCTAATTAGCCTATTAACATTTACTTTGTCTGGTTTCTCTATTTTAATAATATGTTAAATCATTCAAACTAGTAATTGTAAGTACAAAATTTTGTAATGTAGACCTAGACCCTAAGTGTAATACGCCAAAACCTGATTCTAGCTAATAAATTTCTTTTACTTGTTGCTTAATCTACCACTCATAATTTTAACGCGTAGGTGCTGGTTACCATATTAGTAAATTGTATTTGTGCTGGAACCGATATAAATATTCATAATTTATTATTCTATGTCACAAAATGTATACCATAATAAATTTCTAGTTTTTTATTTGTTTTTATGTTTCTTTTTGGCAAAAAACAGCTATTGAACAACGTACAACACCGCCTGAGTTACCAATTTATGGTGATCCATACACAGAAATTGCACTTGAGCTGATATTTATAAAGGGAAATCCAAGTTTTCGTTTGATTGGAAAACAGTTACAGCTACTGGAACCATTGGATCGGGATGAAGAAAATCTTAGCCATATTATTTTTCAAGTTAGTTTCAATTTTATTTGACATATTATAAAAGATTATTTAATAATTGATTTTTTAATTATTTCAGATTTCATGTACGATTCGTTCATCAAGGAAAAGACGTAATATTCCGATAATAATTAGGGTATCGGATATCAATGATAATCCACCGGAATTCATGAAATTACCATACGAGGTGACAGTAGCAGAGGTAAGCAACATAATTTTCGATAAATTCAAAAAAAGCTTTTTTTTATAAATCTTAAAAATTTTTAAATACCCTAAACATTTCACTCCTGCAAAGTTACAGGAAAATGGCTTAATATTTCTAACATTTATTCCAATACATCAACTACTAATTTCCAGAATTTTGAAGCAAGAGAGGCTTAGCTCTGCCGAAATTTAATTATTTTACCCTTTTAAGGACAATTTTTTCAATTAAATGAATAAAAGACTTATTAATTTTCAAGCAGCTTGCTCTAAATCAAATATTAACACATATTCGTACACAATCAATCACCAATAGCCAAATTACAAAATTTCCACATTTGTGTATTGCAGTAAATGATTGATTACTGGTTTTTCACTAATTTCAGCTTCAGTGGGTCGTATAACCGTGTAAACAAAACCAAAACTTAAAACGTAATAGTCGGTGCTCTCTAAGAATTTTATTCAGAGTTTTAGCAGTTGAATGTTTGGATATTTAAGAAATTTTCTGGTGTGCCCGGTGTAAAAATAGTGCCTTTTGCAACGTAGAAGAGGTTGCAACTTTATTTATTGGAAATGATCTCTTTGAGCTTATGATAATAGAATCAATCGGTATAATAGTGAAATATCTCCTATCCAGAAGATAACCAAATTACATTTTAATGCAATACGCACAAAGATTTTTAAAATGTCACTGTTAGAATCGACACCATTAAACCCAACAAAGCTTATACCAAAATCCGATCCACCTAGCAAAATTAATTGTGATTTATGTAAACATAAATACTTTAAAATAAGGACTTCAGGAATGACGAACATTGCTTAAAATATTACAAAGTTCACAACAGAAAAAGAAGAACTACCTATGTATGTAACTTTTGCAACATTATCCTTCATACTGGGACGTGTTTCGGACAGTACTATGTATTCATTGGGTCGGTGTCTACATTAGCGATTTGGACAGCAGAATTATAAGCTGCGGTTACACTATTAAAGTTTGGTTTACTGCAATCTTAATTTAATTACAATTAATTTATTAGTACTATGGACATTATGCTATATTGTGAGACTTATGCTATATTGTGAAACTTATATAGGTTTATTGTTCGGTCCCCATATGGTAGTTCGTGTGGCTTGACTCTTTGAAGTCGCCTGATTTTGTTGGTAGTATCCAACAATTGGATAGCCACCGTGTTTGAATGGTAGAGTTTTCGTGTTTGGTGGCATATTCTTGTATTACTTCCTCAACCCATTTGATTTTCAGATTTACATGTAGTTCCTCACTTGTCACATAGCGATAAGCATTAGTGATCAGGCATAGGATTTTGTTCTGACTCTTTTGGATGATTGCTCGGTTTGACTTGCGAGCACATCCTCATAGTTGAATTCCATAAGTCCATATAGGTTTTATTATTGACAGGTATATCGTTCTTTTACATCTAAGATTCAATTTGGAATGCTTTCCAATGAGCCAATATAATTTATATGTTTGTTGTTTTATTTGCTTAGCCTTTTGTCGTACGTGGTGTTTCCACTTGAACGTTTCCATTGAACGTATTATTCGATATGGGTACATCTGCTGTGTAAAGCAGGTACAGCATCGGTCCTAAGACACTTCCTTGTGGTATACCCGCTTTTATTGAATAATAACACGAAGTAGCATCTTCATGTGATACTCAAAATTTACGACCATTTATTCCAGTAACTGGCAGAAATTGCTTGGTAAGCAATTTTGAAGCTATCAGGAATGTGCTGTAATCTCAGGCAACATTATATAGGTAAATAAGCATGTAAATTGCTTTAGCTGGTAGTTATTTTAGTAGCCCTGGTGATATTTGGTCCACTCCAGGTGATTTTTTAGGATTAAGGTTACTGTCTATTTCGTTGGCTATTTCATATGCAGTGAATTTTTTAATTTTTTTAAATGCTTTTATGTTGGACTGTATGTTGCGTGGTTCAAAGACTGCTACTAGGTGTCGAGCAAATAACTCTGCTTTTTCGTCGTTGTTACGTACCCAGTTCCCATGCTCGTTTCTTAGTAGAAGCACTCTAATAAGCGTTTTAATTTACATGTTGCTTTTCCCCTGTCTGGGCCCAACTCTTTCATATATCTATCAAAGTATTCTGTTTTGTAGGATCTGATCATTTCCTTGACTTTGTTACTGATGTGATTGAAGGAATTTTTATCGGCTGGATTACGGTTTTTAACCATGTCTATATTTTTCCAGTGTGGAAATCGCACATCAATGAATTTTTCTTCTATTGAATTTTTGGGTGCTTATAATGGAAAATTGCATAAGTGAAAAATTTACAGATAGAACCTTCATAGCTACTTTTTTAAGCAGGAAGTAGCTATAGTTGTTTTTACATATAAAAACTTAAAATTTTATACACACGTTTTAATTTAAGCAACAGACTAAATTGAATGTATGTAAATTTTAATTTCTAACCCCAGCTACAATTCAAATATTTATTGAACATATAACATTAATAAACAATAAGTAAAACCATAAATACGAGTTTTAGAGCTTAGGGCCAGCATAAATTTTCCAAAGACAAGTAAATATTAAATGAATACCGGTTAAATTAATTAATAATTAAATTTTTATAAATAACCAAAGCAAATAGAAAGATTTTTTCAACATAATCATTATATAATAATGTAGATTAGATATAGACAGGTAATATAAAGTACTTAAATTTTAAACATTTCAATTACAATTGGAACACCTTTCACAAATAACCAATACATTTTAGCAATTAAATATCAGCAAAGGTGTTGTTAATCTTGATATAATTTAAACCATGAAAGTGTTTAAACAAAATTAAAGTAAAGATTAAATACGACCATGTTTAAGTTTTATATTTTCCAAAAAATTTCCTTGATTGTATATAAACGTTAATTGTTGCATAGATTTGAGCAAGAAGACTAGTTAAAATTTATGTTTGCACTAAGGATATTTTTTAAAATTAATCTGTGAAACACATAATTTATTGTGTTCTTAACAACATTTAAATTTTTGTTATTTTTTTACTTGTATTATTACTATTTATTTAGCTAAAGTCTTCTAAAAGTAAAACTTTTGCATGTTTTATGAGTATAAAGTGTAACCAACCTCTGTTTTTAACTAACCGATTCATTATTCCCACAAATGGTTTTTAGCTAGTTTCATAAAATTAATTGTTAGATTAGGATAAATATGCAACTCTTTGCCATTTCCGCCTACATTTCTCATGCTTTCGCTGATTATATTACAGAGGTTATACAATGTTGGCCCCGACAGTAACTTTCTTGATGTTAAGCCATGATATGTTTAGTCAAAAAATAAAGCAGGAAAATTTTTTTCTCACTTTTGCACCTTTTTGTAATAAGGATATCTTATTTCTTTTTCTTGAAAGAAAACTAGTGTTTTATATAAATACATGGGATTCAAGGGTAAGAATATCAATGCTATTGGACAAATTGATTTATTTATAAAATCACCAAAGTGAACATACTATTTTTCAATTTTAATGTATTTTTGGGGTTTTCTCTGGAGCTTAATTAAGTAATCAAGATTTAAATACCTATTGTAACATAGTTTTGAACTTTTGATTAGATAGCGGTACAAGAATTCTTTGTATACCTTCCGGTCGGAAGTGACACCTTTCAACTGGCTTCTTTTTGAAACAAAAGTTGTAAATAAATGAAACTCGCTTATTTAGTTTACCACATTTCTATTCATAGGTATAAAAATCGACAAATAATAGAAAATGGTTATATTATGCATTGAAGCAAGTAACTTACAAAGAATATTGCATTTATGTTAAGATATATTATGCTTTGAAGCAAGTAACTTACAAAGAATATTGCATTTATGTTAAGATAATTGTGAAATATTTTGGGGATGTCAATTTAATACATTTTCTTTCTTCACCACAAGAATGGAAATTCAGCTTAGCCACAGTATGCATCATTCATCAAATTCAATAACTCATTAGATCTTTGGCTTATTAAAAGTTAAGTAACTGAAGTATGGATTTTGTTCAACAATAATAAATTAAATTTTACTAAATTAAGCTTTTAAGCCAATCGATTGCTTAATAAAGTCCTTTCTGTCTATTAGGATACTACTCAGAGACGCTTTTAATACAAGTAAGAAATTATCAGAAACAAAAAAAAAAAATAACAAAACGATAGTTATGAAAATGCATTAAATATTTTGTGAGTTAAGGAAATTCTCCAAGTACATATTTAAAAGGAAGTTTATTTGAAGTCTTAAAGTAAATTGGTAAATTTACTTTTTTCATATGGTTTTTGTACAAAATCTCACTTTTCCCAGTCTAATCGTCCTTGAAATTGCCTTCTAGTATATAATAATTTATATTAATCATAACTAGGACATGATTGTGATTTGCAAAACTTCCAAAATAAAGCTTGCTGACATATCATGTGATATTTGTAATACAATAACTACAATCAACTATCATTTTACAATGCTAATTCCTAGCCACAGAACCTGCACCCCGCAAACAAATAATCTTTAACTACAACCCACAGCCTAGACAATATAATATTATGGGGGGTATGGTATACAAATGGTGTCGCTTTAGTGATTCTACCAACACACTGTATTTAGATCATATTTAATATTAACATAATGTCTTGATATTTAACACAAAGATATCTGAGGTACAAGTATTTTTGAGCGTAAAAACCTTGAAATACCTCTTGGGAAATAGACCGATTGTCTAGCATAGACCTGCAACATCATTGATATTATGCTGTGTTTTACTTTGAAATTTTTTAATTGAAAGCTAGCATTAAATTTGATTAAACTAATGGAAGTAAATAAAATATGTAAAAAAAAATGACTAAAGTATTTAAGTAAAAAAACCAAACATTTTTGCTATTGATTGATTTGCAGCTGCGACAACTTTTGATTATCATCAAACTGTACTCTACGTAAATTTGTTTAAAATTTAAACACTCGAGGGCTTAGTTATTGCTTTTATATACAAATTACAATGTTTACATAAGCATATATTAATATGGCATAGCTTTAAAATGCATACTTTAAAGAAAACTACAAACCTAAACTATTTATTATGGAATTTATATTACTGCATCTGACCAGATTTGTAAGAAATTTATAATATCTTCGTACCTGTAACTAAGCTACCAGTTTTGAAATACATAACTCTTTTGTTTATGATAATTTTAGTTATAAATCTGAATACGTTATGTTTTGATTTGATTTTAACCTAAAAATTTTTGTAATTTAATAAAAAAAAATTTATTGAGAATATAATAGAAAAGATAATAAATTTTGTAAAATCGATCAATTATGCTTATTAATAACCTAAACATAAATTTATGGAAATTTTCAATTCTAATACTGTTATGAAATATATTAAAGAGTTAATCGTGCATCTCTAACGACATAGATATATTATTTATGCATAAACTTTAAATCTCATAAGAAAAATAAACTCTTTTTACCCTAGCCATTATTTAGAGAAAACAGTTCAAACAAAAACTGAATTATAACAGTTAAGAAGAGCTCTAATTGTCTATATTGGTACCACAAATAATCTGGGGGCATTAATATCTGAACAGTTAAATTTCTTTTTGAAAAAAGTTTATTTTGATAGAAAAACAACCAAAAAAGCTCATATCGATTAGACGGACAAAGTATCGGATCAGACATTTCGGCATAGCACCCAAAACAGCATTTTATGTAATTTTATAAAATCATTTTAAATGTTTAATCATTTTAGTATAAATTATTTATTTATAAACCTAATAAGAGACCCATTTACTATTAAATATCAAAATGTTTTACGCATAATTCAATAGAATAATGCGCAAAAATATAGCCTTTAATCATCGAGTACTGATTGTACAATTAGTTTGTCCAAAAACTTGCGTTATGGTGTACGTAATCACAAAGTAATACTATCTTCAGGAGGCTGTGACGAATAATACAGATTAATACAAGTCCATATATTTTTAATAAAGTGATTTAAGTTAAATTGAAGTTAGTTATATTTAATTTTCACTTATTAAAACTATAAGAAAGCATTACTTTCAAACTAATCTTTGAAATTTCTGGGAAAAAAAGAAATTGACTTTTAACTTTTAAATCTATATTCAAAATTAATAATCTTTTGCATTAATTGTTATAAGCAAATGTTATTTTTCAATTTACTTTAATCTTTTTCATTATGAAAAATCGGTATTCGAATGTTTCGAAATTGGTGCAACACAAAGTGCTAAATGTGTCAAGAGGACACAAAGTGGTAACTGCGACTAAAATGTGTCGAAAAAGTAAGAAAATGAAACCTATTACAATTTTTGACCTACAAGTATATAATTTTTCTTGTAAATTCTTGTAAATGTATGCATCTATCTATCTAGATGAGAAATATTTTTTGACGTAATGAAGATGGAAATAATATTTTATTGATATTTTATGAAGCATAAATAACACTAAATTTATATGCCATATTAAATTTATTATGAAAGCGAAGATTTTGCTTCCTTAAAATTCATGCGCCCTGCGATTTTGCGATAATTATTTATCTTGTTAAAATAATAAAAAATTTAAAACCAATAAATATATTTGAAACTCTAATAAATGTAAGTAAATGAGCATACTTTGTCAAATAATACCTTTCTTATTAAAAAAAAATACAAATTATCCTAATGTTTAATAAAATTTCATACTTTTTAGTTAAAAATTTTTTCATCCCCAATGTTAAAAGCAATTAACTAATATACTCGTTTAGTTAAGAAAAAGTCACAGAGTACACATTTGGTTGACATTACAACTTATTTTAATGCAAATTCTTCCATCAAAAATAGTAGCCATCCTGTGAAATTGTATAGGCATTTTCATTTTTAAGAGTGGGTCTACACAGGGCAACTCACAGCAGAAACTCACAGTGAAACCGGTTAATTTTCATACAAAACTCACAGAATCGCTGTGAGTTGTCCTGTGTAGACCCACTCTAAGACACAATTTAGGCACAGTAACGTCGATGCGGCCACATTGTCTCAATATTCTCCACTTAAAAATTTTCAAAGATATTTAGAATGCAGTTTGGTAACCATGACGTTGTGGCGACGTCAGGGCGTCCAAAATGTGTCGTTGGTCACAAACCGGTCGCAAATTTCTAGTTGGGCTATCATACATTTAAAATTTTCATTATTCAATTGAGATAAACATTGAATCTATAGAACAACATAAATAAAGTTTTCTACTACTACAGGATGCTATGTCTATGTTTCGTTAAGTTTGGATAAGTTTTATTTAATTTGATATATTGTTAGAGTTTGAGAGTAAGTCATAAGGATGGTTCAACGAGCTTAAAGCTGAATTACATTTAATGAATTATTTTATGAAAGGAGGAGAAAATAAAATGATTTTTTTTGGGGAAAATGCGTCAATTAGTTTGCATGGCTTTTCATTTTGCAAAGATGCTGATACTTCTATATTTAACTATGATATAATAGATGCATGTAATGACTATATTACACAAATCTTGAAATCAAACAAAGTTGTGTTCAACTTCCGGCAAAAAAAAAATGGAGCAAAAATACAAACCCAGTATAAAAGTCTGAATTACCCTAGCACTTAAATTTCCTCAGTGTCATTATGTATTGCTCGCTTTGAGCACCTTAAGAAAAACTTAGCAGGAAAGTACAACACCCTGTCAGTAGCTTCAAATCACTCCATTTTAATCGGGGTCTTTTAGTAAACTGAAATGAACTACAACTGAAACTGTAAATGACGTAATGAAATTACTATAATGAAAAAAACCAATTCCTGGATACTAAAACGAGTTAATTTATTTTTTTAAAAAAACACATATTTTATTTTTGCATTAAGAAACAATATCTTGTCAGATTATTAAAAAAATCACACAAAAACTCAAATCAATGATTCCTATTGGATTATGAACTTCTCATTATCATATACAAAAGTTAAAAGATTTTTGTTATATACTCAAAATGCAATTAGCTTTCATAATTAATCATTCTTCGATATATCACAAAAACTAACAAAATATGAAAAATAAAAAAAAAATTAAGAAAGCTAATCACATTTCTGGTATTTTGAAGAAGAATAATAAAAATAAACGAAACATAAAGAACACATAGATAAATAACATTCCATCACTAACCTGCTTTGGATAATAATAAGAGCTTACCTAAAAATTTGTCTACTAGACAATGTTAAAATTTGATAACTTTTGTCCAGTTACCTTAAGTAATCAATTTTTTTTCATTTTGAGTGAAAGGTGTGAACAGTTGACGTATAACTATACTTAAAGGTAACCCATACATTTACAATCTCAAAAAAACAACATACATATGTAATTTATTTGAATGCAAAATATAGCTAAAGATCTAAAAAATTAAGATTTACCTTTTTTTATTTCTTTTAACTAATTTGAATGACGTGCACTGCATAAGAATGCGGTTTTAATTGCCTATACTAAACTTCAACTTATGATTGTGGTTTCATTTTCGTGCCTCTGTTGTAATATTAGATCTAACAATAAGCACCTGACTTTGTTGTGTTCATAATTCTAGTTACCTTGGTAGTTTGTTGTTATTTTTCTGCTTTTGCGTTTTCCCATACTCATATACAAAAACGTAGTATATATCATTAGTTAAATAAATTTCAAAAAAATTAGCATTTATTTGTCTTCTGATTCCATAATGACAGTTTATAAATTTAAAATTTGTGTGTTTTAAGAAAATTTTAAGAAGCAATTATTAAACATTTTTAGTTTAGTTATAAGCTTAATCAAATATTCATACGAGACATTTTTTAAATAGTTATATTTACGTTTTCATAGTTCATACGGTTTAACTGAACGGATACATTGAAAGAGAGAAATAAAGTGCAAATGGAAATTTCGGTAATTACTTTAAGTGCTTTCAGCTTTTCAGCTGACGTATAATTCTATCATGTATAACTTTACATTTGCGAAGTATAGCGTATAATTTGCTCCATAATCTATCCATTTGTGAACATCATCACTGCATAAACACCAAATTTTCACAGCTAAGAACCTGGAAAAAGAACTTCAAAGCCGTTTTTGAACTTTTAAGTGGAAATAAGTGAAAAAATAAATAAGTATGCTCAAAAGCTTACATTCTGTAGATAGCTTTTAAGTGGCCGATTATTTCTATTGGTTCACTAATATAAGAAATACACAGCTTTAAAAATTTTCCTACTGTTTTTATTAGATATTGTGCTTTTTTCATCTTGTTAGTTATTATACTTATCTAAAACCCCCCTTACATTCCTACTTAATTTTATAAAATATTCAAAACAATAATTTGTTTATTTATCAACGTGTAAACTCAACTTAAAGCCTACATAACTTAAAATCTCCTGAGAAATGTCGCTTTTTATGTTAAATGCTTAAGTAAAGAATTAAAATTATTTTTTGCCAAAACATGGCTTCCGATACAATTATAGCTGCACTTGACTTATAAGTTGATATCTTTAATATCAATTCATGTATTGCAATTGAAAATAAAAATATATCTTATTTCTATTTTTACTAAATACGTGAAGTTTTTCAAGATATAACTTCAACCCGAAATGTCGAAATATAATTTCAACATTTACTAAGCCATTTTCTGTCACCCAATAAATTTTTTACCTCTTTTATAGCCTGTCTCCACTTCCATAGTAGACTTATGTAAATTAATTAATCCAATTATTTTATAAAAACTTAGTTTAAAAAAAATTAAATATATAAATAACTTGTTACCTACAAAGTTATATTACCAAACTGGTACTTAAATAATATAGTATTTTAAAAAAATCTAATAAGATGGCAAGCACGAGTCCATGTAGTTAGTTTTTTAATGCTGTTATATCTATTTTAAGATATGTGAAAGTGTCTTACCTCTGATTTCAAATGTAGTTGGAGTGAATTTTTGACTATTTAATGAGCTATCAGTAATTTTATTTAAGAAATAGTTTATTTGATTCATATTTCAATATATCTTCACCCTTTTAAATTTACTTCATTTTTTGAATAAATTTATATATTCCAATCCTATTAAGGTATTTAGCATATCTGCTCATCTACTTTTAAAATTAATTATTATTTGTATTAAAATATTAGCTTATGATTTCAAAATATTATAAAATATAATTTTTATTAAAGATTTATTATTAAGTTCTAAGTATAAGGGTATATTTTAAATTTCTTATTTAAATTTCAAAATTTTCCAAAGGTCTTCAAAAAATAAAAATTTTTGATCATAGTATAAAAGAGATTATTATAGCAAAATGCCTGATATTTGTGCATTATCTAAATATTTTCTGAGTTTTTTTAATAATATTTTTAATAATCCGTGCTCAATGCTAGTTATATAAATAGGGTAAATAACAAAATAAACACTAAATCATTAAATTCTAAAGCTCCTTAAAGTTAATTTTTGTTTTTTTAATTGAATTTGATTTGCGTTCGCATCTTAAGATATAGGATAAATATATGGTTTTGTAACTGATCACTGGTAGACATGTTTAGTTTTTATTTTTACCCATACATGGTTATTGGAATTTAATGTATTTCACCTGAAACCGCTAGTCAAACAATTAATTTTCTTGTTACTTGTGGACGTTTTGTATGAATTTTTCCATAGTTGTACTTCAAGTATTTAGGTTTTTAGTTGTAAGTGAGTCATTTTATTGCCAACTTACATGGAATTAATTAGATACATGGCAAAAACCAGCAAAAGGTATTTTTGTTGTCAAGTGATATGAGTTTTCAAGTGATCAAACTGCTTTTACTTCTTAAAGTTTGATTTCAAATGCCATTTTAATTAATAGAGTAACTTCAATTACTTTGCAGTTTTTTTAGGATTTTCATTTATAAAAAAGGTTATGCTCAATTTTTTAGAATGATGTTCTATTAATATTTAGCGCTAAATGATAGTAACCGGTTACTGGCGTAGTCTTCGTTTAAATTCATAGAGTGTTCATATAAATTTTTGTTTAAATTATGAAAGATTGTTCTTCTTCTTTTTCTAGACTTTTTAAAAAGTCAACTGTTATTTCATAATAATTGATTGAACAAATTTGCAGTTCAGACAGAAACAAACATCAACAGTGAATATTTAATTATATTATTGGTTTGTTTGAAATTAGAATTTTGAGCCCTATATTTAGAAGAAAATTAATTGTTTGAGCTTTGAATTGTTTTCACATCCGACTGCTGACTGTAGATTTTAAATAATGAAATGGATGAATTTTATTTTTAGGTACCCGCCTTGAGATTTAGTTATCAATCTGTTGATTATAGGTTTTAGAAAATTTGAAAATATATTTTTAGGAAAATACAATTAACAATTATTAATACTAAAATACTTTTAAAAATGATTAGAATTTTTGACCATTCCTATTCGAGTTTGAATTCAAAAATATAAAGCTATAGCTATATTCAATCATTTGTTGTTTTTTTTATAATAATCCAATAATTTTGATACATTCTTCATTGTAAGTACTTGACTCGAGTCAATCAATTTTTATCTAAAAATTTTCCAGTAACTATCAAAAGAAAAATATGCGTTACCATGCATCAAAATATGCAAAACCGGTGGACGAACCTTATTACGTGATGATTTACTAACGGATTTTCATTAATTCTGATTGATAAATATTTTCATTTTTCTCAAAAAAAAATTGATTTTTATCAGTTCCGCTCCGAAAATTTTTGATCTAGGGGAAAATTACTTCATTGGCTTGAAATGAAAACTAGTCAAATATTTGTCAAATTATTTGAATTTTTTGGGTTTTCTATTATAAATGAATTGAAGTAAAATAAATTTACATACATTTAAGAATTAAACTAAAAGCGACGACACCGAAAAAAGGTATTTCCCTCCATTATATACTTATCTTCTATAATATAATTAATATTTTTTTTTTTTCAGTTTTTGACATAAATTTCATAGAACATTTACTTGGTGTGAAAAAGGCAATCATTATTTAAACCCTAAAAGTTAGTCTATTAATTATTACTTCTAAAAAAATAATATAAAAAAAACATTTCAAAAATAGACAAAAATAGATGAAATACGGCGTAAAATGTTATGCTCGTCAATCCATTTATATCATCCCATGAAAACTAGTGTGAAAATTAATAAATTGTAGTTTCTTGTATTTTATGTAGTGCTGTAGCCCATGATAAAACTATGGCCAGGATTGTTTTTTAAGAATACCATAAATAATTCAAATCTCAATAGCTTATTTCAAAGTAAGTGAAAATTCAGTAGCAAGACTCTACTAAACTGGGAATGGGTTAGTTTTATGAAAAATTTTTTTTTTAACCACATAACAAAGCAGCTTACGAATTTCCAATTCAACTGATAATCTTTTAAAAAATGGTGCAAATAAATTTTCTTTAATTTTTGTAAAGATAACGCAAAACCTTAAAAATTACAACTATTTGGAGTACTGAATTAATTCTGAAAAAACAGATGAAATATAACTTCAAATTTTTGATTATATGAAATAATTACTCATCTATGTTGGAGGCGGGCCCCTTTTTAATAAACCCTACAGCCTCCTGCATAATTTCTTTATTAAAACAATATTATTTCTTTTTAAGTATATATGTTTTATATGTAATTTAACTTCAGTTTATAGAAATACAAGGATTTCATATTTATTGTCATATCATTTTGTAGGTTTCAATTATTATCTGGCATCTGCATACCAGAAAGTCCTATCATTAAAATTGAACTATCCCGGTCAAAAAATTACCATAAAATTCATTGATTATTCATTTTTTTCATACCAGAGACAGCTATATAGTTTGATATGCTTACAAAGATTAGTACTTTGTTCATTGATTTCTTTATTATTTATGACCCAAGTGTTTTATATGATGCAATCTTCTTAAAGAAATATCCAATGCATATTCCTCTCATAGTTTGTTAGGCTCATCTTCTTCAGATGATTTCAACATTTTCAATGCAATTGTATTTTTATCGTCGTTTTTGTAGCCAATAATCAAAAGTTGATCATTTGAATTTTAATTGAACACAAACAAACAAATATCTTCATGTACTATTAATATATAAATAATTCATGCTAGCTATGCTTATCGAATAAATATGTAAATTGTGTAAAGTTTTCATGCGATACTTTATTTACCATTACAGAATATTGCTAGTTATATTAACTGTGTGATATCATTGACGATGCTACATTCCATTGTTCCCTAAGATATTTTGAATTATTAAAACTTTTCGAAAATATGAGCTTTTCTGAACCTTAATTTGATATATTCAGCAACCGTGGCTTCAAAAAGAAAAGTTTCTGCTTAGAAAACTGTAAGTAGAATGGTCACTTATTATTAGAGTCAGAAAATTTCCATTACTTTAACTATTAACTCCAATACAATCAATGGGAAATTGAATTTTATGGATTATAGTAGAAATTAGTCAGTATTGTAAATGTGACATGTGTGTAAATTTTAACAAGATTAAAACAAGACCACCAAAAAAAAATACACATCCGTGAGTTTTTCATTTTAGAATTTAGGGAGGATTACGGTGGAAAATATTGAAAAATCTGTGAAGAACAGAATTTCTCCATGTCAACATTGCATTTTTTAAGCAGTTCTTGAACCGAATTCACTTTTGTTCTCCTCTAGGAAGTTGTTATTATGGCTGAAAGAAGTACTTTTTAGTTTTGGATAGACCCCACTTTACCTACTAAAAACATAAGTTTCTAAATTTCAATTTCTCTTGATATAGCAGAAGAAGAAGACTTTTCTTTAAACATTCAAGGGACTTAAGTAGTACCAATTGGTACAACGATAAGAAGCTGTTATAGGCTGTAGTATAAGTAGACCAAAGAGAAAGAGAGGATGAAAACGGAAAAGATATATTCGATTGAAACTATATAAAGAGCACCGAAAAAAGACAAACAGTTTGTAACTTTTTTACCAAAAATTGGGCAAAAACAAGTTGAATTTTTAAATAACAACTCTTCTTATTCTTCTGCAAATTATTCAAATTTCTAATATTAAGAGCTCTTCTTAAAATTGTTTTGTACTTGGTCTTTGATAGATCTTTTTCGCTTTTTTTGTTTTTGAACTGCATTATATTAAATTTTACGTTTTTTCCTTGCTTATTTACAAATTTTGTACAATACAGCTATAAATAATAAACTTGAGGTGTAAGAAGTCTAAAGTATATTTACTTTAAACAGAAAGAAATAAATTTAAAAATCACCACAAATTTTAGGTAAAACTTTTCATAATTGACAAAAGAGCAGAATTAATAATTTCCACACTACGGCAAAAAAGGAGCATTAAGTATGAGAATTATGTAACAATTAAATGGTCAGATCTGATTTTTTATAATTTACAATTATTTATACTTATATGTAAATAATATAGTTTGCTGGTCTCATGTTCTGACAATGAGTCTATTCTTTCGATTTTAATTAAATATTTTTAGTTATAGTTTGCCAGGCTAAGCATAATAGGGCCTATTCACTATTTTTTCCAACTCGTCAAATGGCTCTCTCGTCCCATATAAATTATATGGAAAGGGTCATTTGAGAGTAAAAAATTAAACATGTTTAATTTTCTACTCTCAAATCGCTATCGGTTTCTTTTGTATTAGTCCTTTACTAATACATACATGCCAAAAAATCTTTTCCATTTTGCCTTCGAGGAATGCACATCGAAGAAAACATATGAATCTGTCAAAACAAGCTGGGTTATACATCAGTGCGTTTATACGTCAGAGTTGAAATTATGTTTTAAAATAAAAATATGAGAAAAATATGTGTAATTTTTTCAATTTTACTTTGAAAGTGTAGCTCTCTTGAATATACACACACAATTATAAAATTAGTCCACACCATTTTAAAGTATATATTTTACACTATGTACGTACACGAGTGGTAGGAGGTAAGCAAGTTTTGACGTCAAATGGAAAAAATAGTGAATAGTCCCTATAATATAACAAACAGTTTCTCCTAACATAGGTCAAAGAATTGAATAATAATGGATTTGTTTATTTATGCAAAATAAGATAAAATTTTTTTTAATTTATCGCAGTACCCCCCAACAAGAAATTTGTGACTACTTGTGACCAAATGACACATTTTCCATGCGTTGACGTCGCAACAACGTCGTAGCTACCAAATTGCATCTTAAACACAGATAAAACTTTTGAAAATAAATAGGTTAGCAATATTGACGCAATGTGGTCACAGTTACGTAATGAATATATGGCTGAATCTTTTGTGAGTAAAATATTAAACATCCCAGCGGTTAATTTCCCAGCGGTTAATTTCCCAGCGGTTAATTTCCCAGCGGTTAATTTTCGTTAATTTGCGCTCTTTACCGTATGCATGACTTTTGCATGCTAAAACGCTGCTATAAGCTATTGTCATTTTGCGACCACACACATTTTAGGAGGACAAAAAATATTCTAAGTCTTATTTTGCTCTGTTGCGAAAATATTCTAAAAGTCTTTTTGGCGTATGTGTTTAAGTCATTTAGTCGTCAGTTGTTGGCAGTCGAGTGTAGTGTGTAGCATTTAAGTTTTTTTTGTGTTTTATTGTATTACTTAATATTAATTAAATAATACATTAACATTGTGATTATTGATGGATATTTTAATTAATAAAATTCTTTATTTAAGAAATTGTGTTTCTGTTTTCCCCTTTTTATCACATAAGTTATTTTTCAGTTTAACATCAAAGTACAAATAGGGATATATATATAGCACACCGTTATGCATAAGCATATATGTATAATACGTACTACACACTACGTAGTGTGTATATATGTGAAAGAGCTTTTAAAAATTAATATCCCAGCGGTTAATTTTCGTTAATTTGCGCTCTTTACCGTATGCATGACTTTTGCATGCAAAAACGCTGCTATAAGCTATTGTCATTTTGCGATCACACACATTTTAGGAGGACAAAAAAATATTCTAAGTCTTATTTTGCTCTGTTGCGAAAATATTCTGTCTTTTTGGCGTATGTGTTTAAGTCATTTAGTCGTCAGTTGTTGGCAGTCGTGTGCAGTGTGTAGCATTTAAGATTTTTTGTGTTTTATTGTTTTACTTAATATTAATTAAATAATATATTAATATTGTGGTTATTGATGGATATTTTAATTAATAAAATGCTTTATTTAAGAAATTGTGTTTCTTTTCTCCCCTTTTTATCACAAGTTATTTTTCAGGTTAACATCAAAGTACAAATAGGGATATATATATACCACACCGTTATACATAAGCATATATGTATAATACGTACTACACATTACGTAGTGTGTATATATAATGAAAGAATTTTTAAAAATTAGAATATAAAAGAAAAACAAAAATCTCTCTTATTTACGCTCTCCATTTGTGCATCTGGAGAGCGCATAAAATCCTCTCTTAGCATGGCTTTTCCTATCCGGTCGCAATGTTAATTTTCCTGCATGCTGGGATACCTAAATTTAACACGCTCGCCTCAAATTTGCATTCAAAAATCATCTAAAGAGCGAAAATTAACCGCTGGGATATAAAAGAAAAACAAAAATCTCTCTTATTTACGCTCTCCATTTGTGTATCCGCAGAGCGCATAAAATCCTCTCTTAGCATGGCTTTTCCTATCTGGTCGCAATGTTAATTTTCCTGCATGCTGGGATACCTAAATTTACCACGCTCGCCTCAAATTTGCATTCAAAAAGCATCTAAAGAGCGAAAATTAACCGCTGGGTTTAATAGTTTACTCACAAATGACTCAGCTCTCTCATGCCCATATACCTTATATGTGATGAAAGAGGCGAGCCATATTATTTCGCATAGTGAATACCGTGCTTTAGAAAAAGAAAGTATCAGTAGGTAATAAAAGTAAAATTTGCGTCTAAAATGTTACAAAAATGACACAAACTGCCAAAAAATAGCAATCGTCGAAGTACTATAAAATTGTTTCTTAAATGTAATTTTTCAATATTTCGAATATTTCCGGGTATTGATTTAAAGTTGAAAATATGGAAAATAGTAAAAGGAAAAAAAAAACGACCTTTTAAAACCACAACAACATACTATAGGGAATTTAAAAAGGCTAACTAAAATGCAAATGGCGCACAATTACTAAAACCTGCACTACACTACGCGCTTGCACACAAATGATCAATTACACAATTTGGATGTAAATCACGGTATTTGGTACTTTATTTGGGATGGGAAAGGAACATTTTGCAAAAAAAACCACTCATTTCATAGTTTAAAATACTATATAGAATTCTTTTTACTAATTTTGTAATATTTTCTTTTAACAATTCAAATAAATATTGTAAAAATGAAGGGCGCGTAAGTTTTAAGCCAGTACAATGATCACTTTCACAATAAATTTTATTTGGCATCGAATTTTATAGTGTTTTACTATTTTTCCTTTATTCTATAAAATTATAATGGATATTGTAAAAATTATCTATACACTCATAAAATATATTTGTCAGCTTCGTCATTATACAAATATTTTTTATCACTATAATCGCACACCAGTATATATACAGTTTGAGAAAAATTAAAATATGTGTTCGTAAAATGGTATAA
Organism: Acrocera orbiculus; assembly: GCA_947359355.1. Taxonomy (NCBI): domain Eukaryota; kingdom Metazoa; phylum Arthropoda; class Insecta; order Diptera; family Acroceridae; genus Acrocera; species Acrocera orbiculus. The sequence goes on along the minus strand of OX375756.1, from coordinate 43,563,726 downwards.
TAATTTTGTATGTATTTTGAAACGTTATAGACACAGTTACTTCTGACACATTTCACACTTTGTGTTGCACCACTTTCGAAACATAGAAGTAACAGCAACGTTAAAGCGACGAAACGTCATATTTGAAACATTTTAAGACCCCGCGACGTCGTTGTGTCTTAAATGTGTCAATTATTTCTACTTGGGCCTCTTTTAATCAGCTCATCATCTTACAGTACTTAGTAAGTAATAATAAAAAAACCTAGTAAGAATCACGGATTAAAAGTTAGCAACCAATAAAGGTTGAAACTAAAACGAAAATAATATGCCAAATAAATTTATATCTTAAGCTAATTGTATATTTTTAAAAATTTTTAAAAAAGAGAATAATTATAATACTTTAATATTAATTAAAATATTATTGTCTTACAGTCAACACCCGTGGGTACTACAATTTTTCGTAATATTCAAGCAAACGACACAGACGCTGGCGTCAATGGTCTTGTTGAGTATTTTATTGTAGAGGGTTCAATAAATACAACAAATGACGATACATTAACAGCAGCCGATGGCTATGGTACATTTTCAATAGGTTTTCCTCATCAGGGGCAGGTAAAATTTAAAATAAAAGTTTTTTCAAAAAAACATTTTACTGGAAAAGAAATTATTTTCAATTACAATTTGTAATTTTTTGTTTGTTTGTTTTGCTATACAAATGTTAACAACCAAATAGTTCAATAGTAAATCTAACGTAAAATCAAGTGTTTCAATGTAATTTCATTTCATTATTTATATAAGTTCACGGGATCAGTTAATTTGTTTTGTTCGGTTAAGTTTTTGCAGATCAATAAAATGTCAAAAGAAGTAATTTCTCAACCTGTTTAAATCGTGATAAATAACTTCCTGCTGGGGAATCTGCTCATGACTTATAATGTCATGTTAAGTGTTTTAAATGATCGATCATTTTAACAATAAAACTAACAGTTAAATATATCCTCATGTCTTCCTGTTAAGCAGAATTCACGGTTGTTGTTTTATTTTTATACGATTTTCAAAGAAAGTGTTTTATGACAGAAGGAATTATTATTTAAATATTTTAGCAATAAATTTTTTTTAATCAGTAAAAATAGAAACTTAGCTCCGGAGGCAAATACCTAGTTCTGCAAATCAATAAACACTATTGAAGGTGTTTTGAAATTTCTCATATACGTTCAAAATAGTTTTAACAGCGGAATTTTACAATCGTTTAATGGTGATAAATCTTACTATCATATTTATTTTAATAAATAATAAAGTTGGTACCTGATATTTTCTTAATATTTTTTATTTTAGTTGTTTTTCTAAACCCAGGAAAGTTTTACAACATAATGAAAAATTTATTAAAAGTTCTCGAAACGTTAATGAAAAATCTGGGTTAGACAGAGAACTCGGTAATAGTTTTAATAGATTTTAATTTTGTGAAACTAGGCTTAAAGTTTTGGATCAGGACTACAGAAAAATACGTCCTCCTTTCAAAAACTGTTGCGTAACCTCGATAGCAACGCATTTGGGAAATGACATCTTCGCATTATTTACATAAGATTTTTTCTTAATAACGATGCGTTGAATATATGAGAAACGATGCGGTTCTCGAGGCTATATTGTTTTTATTTAATATAAAAATCAAATTAACATATGCATTTTTAGATGTAAATAGTAAAATAAAGTTCGATATGAGTAAGAAATGCATATCATCTAAAAATATATGTCATACAATTTTCAAAGAAAAACTATTTTATTGTTGCATTTGTTTCTAATTTAAAGTTAAGGCTAGATTTGTCGTGTATTTTTTTGAATTAAGGTTTTATTAAACGTTTTACAGTTAATTTTTATTTATACAAGAACCAAAAAAAATTTAAAATAACAAAACAGCTATTTAATCATTAAACTAGTTAATAAAACTAGAAAACAACGGGAAATTTTCATCATCAAAAATCATGATTTCATTTTTATATGGTTTTGACGAGCAAATATTTGAGGAGACACATGCCTTACTTTATGCTTATGATACGAGAAATGATTCTTTAACGATAAGAGACACCGTGGGAATCTCAGAATTTTGCTTTATCATGATACCAGCACATTTAAAGATATTACGGACTTCATCGTTTTTTATATCTTGAACGGTGTAAAATTTTGTTCTTTCTCATAACGAATAAGAAAGTTATTTGTTCACAAAACAATATGAAAATTAATTCATTCTCGAATTGCAATTTTTGTAGGTTTATAACTTATAAATAGTTAATTTTATGCATAAATACGTGTATATATAAATACAGCCTCGGTTTCATAAAACGTAGAATTCGGAGCTTTTTGTTATGATTAGTTATGCCCCTTAAGGCTTAGCTGATGCAGAGACAATTCATATATAATAAAAGATGTATTTAAGAAGATTACTATTGGCAAATATTTCACATAGACTTATGCCCCTTCAAACTACTGTCAAAATACTACCTTTTTAATATAGAATTTTCCACCTATCTTGATCTCCCTAGTCTAAAAATTAAAAGTGATTCTTCGTGAAATATCATTGATTGACTTACCAATACCGGCTTTATAGTTTTCAATATCGGAGATCAGGCAGAGAAAGGTCCACACATGAACACAAAACTTCCCAGAAAGTTAAACAAAATCGGAATTTACAATTGACTGAATTAGATAGAACTTTAGAACATCAGAAAACGACATTACTCAAATAGATAAAAGTTGTAGCTACATTGAAAAGCTTCAGACTGAAAACTCAAAAACCTTCCTAATTTAAATATGACTTTCTTATTCTTATATTAAAAAATTTTTAGCCAAAACAATACTCCACTCACACTGTCGGCTAAGTAATGTTAAACTATTATGTAGTACTTCTACCAGTAAGCTTGTTTTAATGATGTCTTGGCCTTGGCCGTTGTTTTAAACAATATAAAATTTGATTTCAATTTCAATATTGTTGGCAAGCAGGAGTTCAGTACTTTTTACTTTTGACGTATAATTATTATAACAGTATTTTCTTCCTATTTGTCTATAGCATAAAGAGAAATATCTTACTAAGTTTTTGTATTATTTCAGGTTACAGTGGCTAAGACATTAGACTATGAACGTATTCAAAAATATTATGTCACAATTGTTGCATCGGTAAGTAAATTAAAACCTTTTAAGTTAAAATTTTTCATTAGTTTTCAAAGGATATAATGTATAATTTTTTTTAAAGACTTATACATCACGTGAACTTTATCAAAGCCTCTAATTAAAATCGCTAGAAAAATTCACAGAATATTTAATTCTGCCACGCTTGCTTACTTTAAATTATTTTATTTACTCTGAAAGTCCACTTGAATTTTCAAAAATTAAAACATAAATTATTTTTAAAAACATAGAATTTTAATTAATACAGTAAAAAGGCATATTTTTTTTAAATTTCAATATAAGGTTAAATAAATAATAAACTTCGATTCCGTCATTTAGAATTTATTTTATTAAAAAAAACTAATATTTTCCTAGTTTTCAAAAAGCTACACAGCAATGCCATGCGCTGTGATATAACTCAGAAAATGCCAGACTAAAGTTTTTTTGACTACTCCACAGTTCATTTTAAGACCAAGCACTTAAATTAACGCAGTTTAAGTTGTGTTAATAAAAAACTTTAGGTATTTTTCCATTCTCTAATGAAAAGTTAAAAATAATTTATATTCTTCTTGTTTTAATCGTTAAACGAATATTACCTTATTTAATTGATTATTATGCTATAGAATCAGGAGATCAAAGACAATCAAATGAAATTCCAGTTAAAAGTTATTGATACTACCCGCCTAAGATATTTTCAAATCATTTTTTAATAAGATTAACAAATGACAATTCCAAGGAAAATTTTGATCGAACATTACAGCAAATTAATGTCAATCATAGCAAACAAAAAAAATAATTGAAAAGTAAGCATAACAAAATGTTTTTATCTAAACAAAGTTATGAATAGGAATTAAAATTTAATAAATACAAATCTGAATTATATTGTAGGGAAAAACTAGAAAATTAATGACCAAACTTGAAATAAAATGATCGTTGAGCATGTTATAAGTCATTGGCTTTACATTTTTAAATTGGGTTAGTTTGTATTTGTTTTATCAAAAGTGCTGCGTTAATCAAATTCCTTTGGAATTTCTAATGAAAAACTCTTTTATTAAAGCTTAATTTCATCATAGTGTTGAACTCTTTGGCAACCATAAAATTTGATCTTTTACTTTTAATTTAATCAAATAGCTTACGTATAAAACACATAATCAGAAGTAATGACTTCATTATTTACTAACAATAAGATACTTAGAAGCTCTATTCCAATTTAAGTTAAAACTTAGATGTAAAATATTTTAATTTTCTATAACTCACATTGAAAGAAGTATGAATGCTAAATCTAATGTCTGTAAATTGTTAAAATATCTGTAAATATTAGGTATGTGCTGGGATTTCAAAAAATAGTTTTTGTGTAATATTTAATTTACGCCTGATTGAAAAGGGGACCCATCTTGGTGCTCATAAAAGGTCTGAACTTTCGACTTATAACTTATAACATTTTTTTGTTTGTTATTTCAAATCGCTGTCAAGCTCCAAAAGCGAAAAGAGATCGTACCCCTTTGAACTATTTGCAAAAGTTTTATACATAAATTTGTCAAATGTTTTTTTCAGAACTTTTCTGTCTTGTAAGTAATACGTTGCTTTTTTGAGGAAAATTGAAATGACGATTAACAGACATTCTTTTCTTTAGTACAAATAAAAGTAAAAAAATCTAGCAAATGATATAAAAATTTTTAAAGTGCAAAATGGAAATTACGATCAACGACAAAATTATACAAATAGAAAAAGAACTCCAAAAAAATTTGAAGAAAAAGAAGAACAAATTTATCCCGTTTAATAAGTAACTAAACATTAAAATAATTATGTATTACAATTTAGCAGATAGTTCATTTAAAAGTTCATCTTTCGGGTGTCGTCCGAAACGTTCTAAACTCTGATAGAGAAACTGCTCCATACAAGACATATCTTAAAGTTTTCTAGTTAAAAAAATTTTGACATAAAACTATAAATCTTTAAAGCCGATTAAAAGAGTAATAGTCCAGTCAAAATAGACATTCAACTTCGGACTAATTCGCATAGAGCTGAAAATTGGCACAGACCTTATTTATGTCAATACAAATAAAGGGTCAAAAGTCCCCATCGATCCCCTTTGTGCAAAAAATTTTATTCAAGGTCAAAGGTCACAAATTTCGGTTTTTTACAATTTTCTCAGAAACAGTAAATTTTATCGTGAAATAGTCTTTACAAAAGTTGTAGATCATAAAATTCTCTACAAAAAATGTACCAAAACTTTTTATGTACGAATTACCATTCATGAGATATCGCAGTTTTAAAAGTTAAAAAATTTATATTATACATAATATGCACACATTTTCGCACCACCTATTAAGTAATATACTAGGAGCTTTTTTTTTTAACGTGGTTTCCCCAGTAGGCATAATCAACGGATTATTGCGATGAATAAAGAGACTTGGTGAAAAATAAAGTGGCAAGGGTTATTTTTTTTTTAATGTTTTTATTGTAAATAAGTCGACTTCAACAACTATTTCTTCATCTTCACTTTCATTTTCTTCTCCTTGCAGAATTTCCATACACTGTTCTAAGAAAAGTGATGTATCAGTTTTATCTTCATTTATGTCAGAAGTATTGTCATCTGATGTAGTTGAGTGAATATTGGTACAAGTCTGACCCTGACAATTGATACACACTGGCGAACAAAATAATCCCACTTCCTAATAGCCACAATTCTTATTACAATCCGTCTTGCAGTTACAAAAAGTAGTATTGAGTAGTTTTTCTGGAGCAGGCGGGAGTAGGGTTTGAATAAATAAATAATCTTTTAATTTCCAACCCCATGCTTCTGGGTCCAGTTCATTGCCTAGCCATACTTGAACTTGACGGCGTTGTTCTGCAGCTTTAATATTTTTCTTATGATCAGTATAATCATCAAATACAATCGTACTATTGGGACCAAAATGTCTTTGTACATACCAGACATATTTTTCAAAAATATTATGAAAGGCTTCATCTCGATCCCATACAATACGGTGTAATAAATATCCTCCATCGATGATGTAGGATTGTGTTATAAATTTGAGTGTTTACACATTCAAAGCAATTATAAAGAGCTGACTTCATAGTTTACGCATTCGTATTGCGTCGAAAAGTGATAATGGGTAAGGAGCTAATTCATATTCGAAGAATTTTTCAAGTTCATCTTCAAATGTCTTAGTAATGCTTATACCTTGAAATAATAGTACAGGGTCTATAGTCACCTTTTCATTATGTACTTTTATGACGCTACTTGTACTCAAAATAGGGAGTACTTTATCAGCCCGTTTTAATTTAATATTATTAAATGTTAGACCAGTCATTTTGGTTATCGAAGCAAGTCCAACTGAACGAGCATTATGACATTTGATTTTTGCCAATGTCCTTTAGTTCTTCCAATGTAAATTGACAATCATTATTACTTTCAATGTATGTAAATATTTGCTCCATCGTCAAGGTAACGGAATCATTTTTAGGACGACCGACTTTATGCCCCATAGCGGGCCTCAAAAACGTATTATAGCAGTTGCTGTGGTACTTAGCTCCAGCAGCAACTAAATCAAACACATACCCAATGCGGGCAACAACAGCTCTTGTTGCGTCATCAAAGCGAGTCCGAGCTACCTTAAGGATAGAATCCTTGAACTCAACTGTGGAAACATTATATATTTTACGACAAATATTATGCACTTTTTTTTCAGCTGCTTCATGTGCTTCATCGCCACAAAATAAGCAATATTTCTTAAAATTGAACACGGTTTCACTTTCTCGTATTCTAGTACGCAGTGGACTTGTCGCGTGGATGTACTAGCTTCTTCTGTCTCACGCGTCCTTTTAGCTGCAGCGATACTACTCTTTCGAGTGTACATTTTACGACACTGAACGTGGATTGCTACAGAATTAATATCTTTCAAATATTCAAAATGATTTTCATTTCTTTCAACACTTGCATCAATTAAAGTCTTCATTCCACGATCAAAACAACAACTTGACTTTTACAAAGGTTTATTACAAATAAAGCAGTTGTCAGATATTTTGTTAAAATTATCAAACACCACAAATTGAAATTGAAAATATTATTTATTGAACAAAAAAAGGCGCCTAGTACATTACCTCGTAGGTCGTGCAGAAATGTGTGCATATTATGTATAATATAAATTTTTTAACTTTTAAAACTGCGATATCTCATGAATGGTAATTCGTACATAAAAAGTTTTGGTACATTTTTTGTAGAGAATTTTATGATCTACAACTTTTGTAAAGACTATTTTACGATAAAATTTACTGTTTCTGAGAAAATTATAAAAAACCGAAATTTGTGACCTTTGACCTTGAATAAAATTTTTTGCACAAAGGGGATCGCTGGGGACTTTTGACCCTTTATTTGTATTGACATAAATAAGGTCTGTGCCAATTTTCAGCTCTATGCGAATTATTCCGAAGTTACTTTTTTACGTCTATTTTGACTGGACTATAATATAAATAGACAACGGTAGACAAGTATTTTTTTAAGAGTGAAGTTTTATGTCAAAATACTTATAGGAAAAATATCTGCCCTTTTTTAACAGATCTTTTACAATTATATTATTATTGTAGATCGATTGATACTGATGCTATTGTTGTTTTAATATAAACTAGCAATTATGATGGTAGCATTCAGATTGTAAACTTTGTTTTTTAGATATAAAAACAATGCAGTAAAGAAAAATATCACTTCGAATTCTTTATGGTAATGTCTTTGACTTCACTTTAAAAATCAACACAAAATAGAAAAAGTTGTTTGAATTGAATATTTAATATAAAACTTGGTTATAAAGATATAATAAAATCCTTATAACAGCAGAGTTTCTTGTTTTTTCTCTTGTTTTTTTACCTTTAAATTGCAATAGTCTCATTTAATATGAAATGAAATAGTAAAATTTAAATGGGCTTGAGTTAATACCCTAAATCACGTAAATTCAGTAAGAAAACGACGATTCCATAGTATTACGAAAAGTACAGATTAGTATCAGCATTTCATGTCGTTAGGTACATGTTTCTCAGTGTTTCATCTGTTTTAAAAATCTTTAAATTAAAGTTTAAAGTATATAATCACACTATTGGGCAATCGATGTTGACTATTGCTCACTAGGCATGCACAAAGTTAACAATTTGCATAGCATTTAAGCACGCTACTGGGCCTATATTCAATGCACATTAAACTACTTTGGATACCAATTAATGGTCTGAGTCAATTAATTGAGCAGACATACGATTGAAAGATTTAGATCTATATAAAGTAGAATAAGAGTCTACTATTGGCCAGAAAGCAAGTGCAAGTCACTTTTTCAGATATTAAATACCTCAAAGGAAACTAGTATTTCTATGTGACTTTAAATTAATCATAATTCATGAATTCCAAAAAAAAAATTAAAAAAGTATTATTTTATTGGATACATTTTATGTAATTTTAATTTTTTAATTAAAATAAATTATTAATTTTAATCAAAATTTGTTGTATTGTTATGTAATTCCCTAAAAAGAATGTATATTTTAAATGCTAACTTTTTTTATTAATAAACTTAATAATAATATTAAATGCACTCAACAAATTTTCATTGAGTGCTCTTCAATTTGCAAAAAGAAACCGTTAATTAAAATAAGCTCTGAAAAAAGAGAGTCAGTCTATTGTGGATGCTCTAACAATCAACAAGTCAGTGTGTTTAGATTTTTGAGGTATAATAATATTATAAGAAAATAAATTTTAATAAACTAATAATTAACTTAGAGTAATAAATGTATATTGAATTAATAATTTTCTTTTTATAAATATAATTATTTCCTAAAATACATAACAGTACTCTTATAATCTAAAAATCCTAAATTGAAGTTATAGAGTGTTAGCATTTTAAATCATTGCTTCTAAACTTAGTTTTTATTCATATTTTTATTATAAATAACTGTATATGTATATGAAATATTTCCCGCGTAAAAGCACCTAATTTTTATACTGAATATACACATAACAAAGAAAAAAAATTGAAAAACGCGCATTTTTTGCTTTGCGTACAGCAAAAAGTTATTTACCATATATTTTCATGGATAAAAATGCGTTTACAGTAAACCTAGTACCTAGTACCTTTGCGATGCATAAAATCACCGATTTGTGTTATTTTATAGCTTCAACGCTATATATGGGGTGATGCATCGCATTAAACACAGGGATCAGACTGGAAAGTCACTGATGCTTGGGACTCACTAGCGCTTAGCGTGTTGAGACGACTTAGCACAGTAAAAATGGAGAGTTTTTTTTATATATCAGTGGAGTGGAACAACAGTGGAGACTAATGGACTCATTAGCATTTAGCACTAAATTTTGTGCCGCAAGCGCTAGTGAGTTCCAAGCATGTAGATGATTTTCAGCTGCGCGGTGAGTTAGATTCTCTTTTATAACTTCGATATATCTCTTCAGTCTTTTACAATAATTTATGCGTATGCCAAATTATTTTTTATAGAATTTTATTTTACAAATTTATTTAATTATTTTATTAAACTTATACTATTAATTATATATTAATTATAAATATATTCTTTCTGTCAGAAATTTTTAAATTAAAACAAAATGGGAAAAGAAAAATTATTTTCTTAAATTTACTTTGGTCATTAGAAATTTATTTTGCTAAATGTTTTAGCACTTTTTCATATTACAAAAAATTTATTTGGAAAAACTCTTTACATATTATATAATCATTTTCAGTTAAAATTATACCTTAAGAAAAAATTATAACCCAACTAGAACAATTCTAACGGAAAAAGAATTACAATTTTGCATATAAAATTAGTATAATGCATACATGGCCTATATTATAGAAAAGACGTGTATCGCATTTTAGTTTTATTTAAAAGCAAAGAAATGTCTTGAACTTTTTAACTAAATATTTTTTTTAATCTCTCAATTATGTAAAAATGTTTTCTGTCGTCGTGTATGAATTTTATTTATACATAGTAAAATGAGTAGAAAAAAGTTAGAAATTCTAAAAGAAGAACGAAAAATTCGTTTAGTAGAACAGAAGAAAAACTAAATAATTAAAGAAAACAATTTTTGGATGAAAAGTGCCGAGTAGAAAATTTATCATACAAATCAAAGGAATAAAGGAAATATTGAGAAAGAGTAGAAAATTTACTATAAGAAAAAATTGAGAAAGAGAAAAAAATTGAGCGTGGCTCTTATAGAAATAGAAAAGCAGAAAAACAAAAAATTATGTTATGCCACCTCTACACATTTGTACACATTCGGCAAATATAAAATTCGTTCTATTTGCCACCTTCACTGTTGCATCCATCCACATAATTTGTGCACTTAATAAGAATCAGAATATTATTTATATTCATATTATACAATAGTTTTACAAAAATGCCTCAAACTACTAAAAGGAAGGTACCCGAAGTGACGCCTCCGATTTCGTTCAAACTTAAAGATGTTATAGTCCATCGAAAAATAAGAGACATGTATATTTTCTTATCGGCGGAAAAAGGGTTCTAGGGGGTGATGGTTTTTCATATGGGTCTATCCTATATAAGTTTCATTCCAAAAAAAAACTTGTAAACACATGAAAAGTGATTTAAGGGGGTAACTTTAATCCCTTGTCCGCCAATGAAAAAAACTAAGTGTCTCTTATTTTTCGTTGGACTATAACATATTTAAGTTTAAACATATTGAAGTTTTTTTAAAAAAAAAGAATTCATTTGTCATTTATGCATTTGCATTTGTCATTTTTGACGTTTACGTTGTATGAATTTTTATAAAGGCAGCCACCAAATTGAACTCGAACAAACTTCACAAAGTCTAGCAGACTAAAGGGCACTATTCACTTGCTCTTACTTTCAAGAACACGATCTGCTTTTTTGTATACGTACACGCTGTATTTTTACACGTTAGTTATAATAGTGTTAACGTTAGTGCCCTTAAAGGACACTATTCACTTGTTCTTGCTTTCAAGAAAATTCCATTTCGTTCCATATAAAATATATGGAGATGGCAGGTTCGCGAAACAAAATCAAAGTTCTTTGAATTTGTTTCGAGAACGGCCTATTGATTGCGTTTGTGTTAGTTGCTGAATAAATACATATAAGCCAAAAATTCATTTTAGTTTTGGCTTTGAGCTGTAAACATGGATGCTATGAATGTGGAACTGTCAAACTGGTTGGACTAGAATTTAGTTTTTGACTTCCGTAAAATGGTATCCTGTTTTTTTATAAGAGGAGACACTTTTTTTAGGAGTTCCTCGTAGATTGCGACGTCCATTCTTAGAAAATTAACATAATCCTGTGAATGCTTATCTTTCAACTGCCTTAAAAGATGAGTATGTGAAATATTTTGCCTCTTCAAATACCAATCTTTAACCCAGTATCTTTTTTTTTTGTAAATATTAGGTTTTTCTTTCGGTAAATATTCATTTATTATTAAAACCGCGGTCAAAATTTGCATTTCTCGAGATATTTTTAACACTTAAAAAGTTTTTTTTACAAAAAATATCACTTTTTTCACTCTAAATGAAGTTAAAGTTAATTCTTTTTCACTTAATTAATTCTCAAGTTGTGTTTTATATTAAATTTTAAAAGAAAATTATTTATATTAATAGAAACATAACCTTTAAAATATTAAAAGTTTTAATGTCAAAATCTATTTCTCTTGTTTCACAAACACAATTATAAAATTATAACACTAATTAACTAACGTGTAAAAATACAGCGTACGTATACAAAAGAGCAGATCGTGTTCTTGAAAGCAAGAACAAGTGAATAGTGCCCTTAAGGTGAATGCACCCCTCTACACATTCGCTTATTCGCTGGAAATGCTTAGTTTGCTGAATGTGTAGAGGCTACATTAGGATTGTATGAACCAGGAAAAAAGATAAAATATTTAGACATTGGCAATTTAAAAATAAAATGTGAATTTTTTGGAGTGTTAGAATTTGATCCTGAAATGAATAAATCAAAAAATAATTGTGGTCATTGAGGGAAAATTATACTTCCAAAATCAGATAAATATATGCAAGAAATAAAACAATTTATTCAATACGAAAATGCAAATTTTTACATGTATTATGATGAGATGAGGTGAAAGCTCATGTATTTTTTTATAAAGGAAATCGAAAAAAACTAAACGGAAAAGACAAATTATAATTCCTGATTGAAGAAATTGCTACTGATGCAGCATTTGGTTGGGAGTTAAAATAAGGCTCTGCATAAATGATCCCATCTGAAGGCTTGCATGCAGGGCCGTAGCGAGCGTGTTGAGCGTGGGGGGGTGACGGGTATAAAAAACCCGTTAGTGCCCTTAAAGGACACTATTCACTTGTTCTTGCTTTCAAGAAAATTCCATTTCGTTCCATATAAAATATATGGAGATGGCAGGTTCGCGAAACAAAATCAAAGTTCTTTGAATTTGTTTCGAGAACGGCCTATTGATTGCGTTTGTGTTAGTTGCTGAATAAATACATATAAGCCAAAAATTCATTTTAGTTTTGGCTTTGAGCTGTAAACATGGATGCTATGAATGTGGAACTGTCAAACTGGTTGGACTAGAATTTAGTTTTTGACTTCCGTAAAATGGTATCCTGTTTTTTTATAAGAGGAGACACTTTTTTTAGGAGTTCCTCGTAGATTGCGACGTCCATTCTTAGAAAATTAACATAATCCTGTGAATGCTTATCTTTCAACTGCCTTAAAAGATGAGTATGTGAAATATTTTGCCTCTTCAAATACCAATCTTTAACCCAGTATCTTTTTTTTTTGTAAATATTAGGTTTTTCTTTCGGTAAATATTCATTTATTATTAAAACCGCGGTCAAAATTTGCATTTCTCGAGATATTTTTAACACTTAAAAAGTTTTTTTTACAAAAAATATCACTTTTTTCACTCTAAATGAAGTTAAAGTTAATTCTTTTTCACTTAATTAATTCTCAAGTTGTGTTTTATATTAAATTTTAAAAGAAAATTATTTATATTAATAGAAAACATAACCTTTAAAATATTAAAAGTTTTAATGTCAAAATCTATTTCTCTTGTTTCACAAACACAATTATAAAATTATAACACTAATTAACTAACGTGTAAAAATACAGCGTACGTATACAAAAGAGCAGATCGTGTTCTTGAAAGCAAGAACAAGTGAATAGTGCCCTTAAGGTGAATGCACCCCTCTACACATTCGCTTATTCGCTGGAAATGCTTAGTTTGCTGAATGTGTAGAGGCTACATTAGGATTGTATGAACCAGGAAAAAAGATAAAATATTTAGACATTGGCAATTTAAAAATAAAATGTGAATTTTTTGGAGTGTTAGAATTTGATCCTGAAATGAATAAATCAAAAAATAATTGTGGTCATTGAGGGAAAATTATACTTCCAAAATCAGATAAATATATGCAAGAAATAAAACAATTTATTCAATACGAAAATGCAAATTTTTACATGTATTATGATGAGATGAGGTGAAAGCTCATGTATTTTTTTATAAAGGAAATCGAAAAAAACTAAACGGAAAAGACAAATTATAATTCCTGATTGAAGAAATTGCTACTGATGCAGCATTTGGTTGGGAGTTAAAATAAGGCTCTGCATAAATGATCCCATCTGAAGGCTTGCATGCAGGGCCGTAGCGAGCGTGTTGAGCGTGGAGGGGTGACGGGTATAAAAAAGCCGACTTACCCAGAAAGCTTGATGACTGCATATGTAACATGTGGGTGGAAATATAGTAATATCAGTGTGTTCAAATTAACTATTATAGAATTTTATTATAACAAAACAAATAATTACTCTAAAGAATTTTTTGAAATAAAAAATATTATCACAGCTAAACGATCGCAAAAATAATTCTTAATAAAAGTATTAAATACACAATGAGCATTGTCTTATCCATAGAATGATAGATGTCAGCGTTTAACTCTGCGATATTTCAATACCGACTATTTCTCAACGACTTCACGCAGGCTAATTTCGTCAACTTTATCTTCGAAGAATGAAACAACATCAACACATTCAAACGATCATCCCCCATTGTTGAACGTATGAGCGTGCACAAGAAGCTGATATCACTGAAGCAGTCAAAATAAAACAAACAAGCTTATGCGCCAACGGAATCACCTTACGTAATTTGAACACTATTTTAGAAATATCTCCAAAATTCGTACATTCTGTACATGAATCCAAAAGAATTTCTAATTCAGCAAGCAAGCATTCTGGTTCTTCTATGAAAAAAGTTGGGTCTAATTGCACAATGGATTTGGTTAATTCAATCGTGAAGTTGCTTATGTTACGTGCAACTTAACTCTTAAGTTAAGTTTGTTATAAACTCAAAATTACTACCTGTTTCAGGGTTTTCAGCATACTTTTTTGGTATGCGACGTGTTCTTTGTATGAGGAATCAAACGAAACCATTATATCTACAAAATTGGAATTTTTGATAAGCACTTATTTTATTATTCTTCATCGTTTAACATTCTTCGAAATTGCATTGCGAAAGTCCCTTCACTTACTCAATAAACTCTTATTTAGTCAGTGTTTTTGTCACAATGATTTATGACTTGAATCACTGTGATTTAAAAACTGACTGCAGTGTTCATTCTAATAGAAAAAATAATCAGTGTTAAATTTTCTATAATTACTTCTTCCTCTCTATTTTGATTCACTTGGTATCATTTAATTAGCACTTTCAACCAAAAATCTATTAGATATTTTTGGAAGTTCTGACTCATATATTCACAATCGAATGCAAAAAGTTTGAAATAAAAAAACAATTAAAGAAATTAATGTTACACCTATTATTCTTCATAAGATGTAGTCTCAGAAATTCCAGAATTCGTGAATCCATATCAAGTTACCGATTTCATATTTGAATTGCACGTTAGAATAACTGAGATTTGCCGACTGCCGAGTTTTTTGGGGGGGTGTTACAACCCCCAAACCCCCCGTTCGATACGCCCCTGCTTGCAGGCATCTAAAGCCTTGAACACATTGTCTGTTAATTAGCAAAATTAGATTAAAAATTGATTAGGACAGAAGGCAAAATTAAAATATAGTGGGTCCTTACATCTAAGAATATTCTGAAGAAGACGATAAGCATTTACCTATGTGTTAGGACAAACACATATTTATTCTACTCTTATTCTTTCAATATTATGCGAAGTCTATAAATAAAATATACAGAATGCGCATAAATTCTATTTACATATACTTGCCTGACATTTTTTATTATAATTTTTTCCTGCAAAATATGTTAATACTATATCAGAATGTTTTATTTAACGATAAAATAGTCAAAATGGATTATCTTATTTCAAATATAGACAATTTAATCCAAAATAGCCAAATCAAAGACACAATTTGTTAACAGAAAGAACAAAGCAAAGTATACTTTAAATAAAATAATACTTCAAATATTTTATAATATATTACAGCTGCATCTCAATTAGGGATATTTTTCATGATCGAGTGTTCAAAAATCTTAGTAATGGTAATATTTTAAGTGAAATTTTTGTTTCCCTTATTATTGTATCTCTACCAAAATAAAAATTTGAGAATATGATTTTTTGATTCATAGAAAAATGCACTAGACTCAATAGGATTTTTAGTAAACCAAATAAAATTATTTTGTATTAGGACTAAGCACTTCTAGTTTTTAAAGCTAATAAGATTTAGACCAAGTTACAAGTCACTTATTTAGACCGCAATATTTAATATTCGTAAAATTAATTCTAAGTAAATATCAATAAAAATAATCAGAAGTGAATTTTTTTTTATTTTTCACATTTCTGACTGCTACATTTTTGGTACTAACAAAGTTTTTTGTTGAGATGCAGTATTTAACTCCCCACTGGTGCCTATATTTGTAGCCTACGGCGTCAGAAAACTGCCGAGGGTTGCTAATCCCTACTCTATATTGTCATTTCTTTATAATTAAAATTTTAATTATTTACTTACAATACATTTATCAACTGTCGATTTTAACAATTTTATCCCTTTATCGTTTAATATGTTATGATTTCCACACCGAATGCTTTTATAAAGTAAGAGCTAGGCTCCATGGTCTCTTGAATAATATAAATTCATTTCAGGTGATAAATTGTGTTAATTCTAATCTGCAAATATTAGTACCATGTTGTCCATCAGTCATATGATATTTTTCCTTAAGCAAATAATTTATCTCCATTTGATTCAATTAATAACTGTCAAAAAAAATTTTATGTGTTATCTTTAGAAAGAGCACACATATAGCTTAAATTTTAGGCTAGCAACATTTTTTTCTTTTTACTTTACAAAAAAAGAAATTTTTTTAACGATTATGAAAGATGTTATTAGGTAACCACAAAGCAGAAGGCTTAAAGATAATATCAAAAAAATTTCAACTGAATTATTTGAAATTAAAGAATGAAAAATTGTTAAAATATGAAAATAACAAATTTGACACACAATTTTTTATCATTTTTCGCATTCTCAAGACAGTAAAATGACTAGGGATGACATCCGAATTTTTGCAATATATTTTTTTAGGACAACTTGTTAAATTATGCGAAAAAATTGAACACATTTATTTACCTTGTAGGCAAATATTTAAGCTCTAGAGCACTAATCATTTCAGCTCATATATATATATTTATATATGTATTTATAAATCTTCATAGACTCACCCGAGTCACTCTGAATATTAGCTGCTTATTTAGACCTTAGGAGTAGCAAAAGCTTAGCTTAGTAGCCTTAGTAGCAAAACTCTTCTCTTTTTTTTCTAGTCATTTAAGAACCAAGCAATTCATTTTGTGCTTCTATAGAGTTAAACTGAAATACTGGGCTTTAGCAACAATTTTTGTAAGGCTTACAAAAACATTTTCAGTCATTAGACTTGAATCTATATTTGATAGAAAAATTTTAATTTTTAGATTGGTTTGAATAAGTGCAAAATTGCTTTTTGCCCTATGACCAAAAAACCGTACCATATACAAAAAGTACATAAAATGAAGCGATTATTTATTAATCACGACAGTATTCTTTAAAACTCATCTTTAATGAGCTTGAGTAATGAGCATTCCCCCCGGCATCTTTCAAAAACACCAATTTTTGCTGATCGCCTAGAACTATCTGAAATCAAAAAACAAAATTTATAAAAATAAAGCATAAGTTTTTCTCCTCCCAACCAAGTTATACTTTTTTGGTTATTTTTAAATTTTTGAGTTCTTTTGAAGTCAAAATAACATTTCCGTAATGAAAAAGTCCACCATTTCGTCATTTTACAACCCATTAAATGGTGTAAAAAAACCATTGTTAGAGAGGAGTATGTAGTTTACATGTGGAGACTATACATACATATATAAAATTCTAAATAAGTTGGAACAGGAGTTTTTGAATCCCGATGATTATGGGCTTTCAAAACGTGGTTTCGAGAAAAACGCGTTTGAAGTTTTGAACTCTTTTAAACTAATATTTCTTGTTTTTGCGAAGAAAATCTTCAACACATTAAAGAACGATACTCTAATTTTTATTCAGAGAACTTTTCTATTGATGTATTTATTGTTTTCATATTAAACAAATAATTATTTTTCCTGCAGGATCGAGCTCGAAATGCAACCGAAAGATTATCGTCTACAACAACATTAACCATTAATATAGCTGATTCTGATGATCTTGATCCTTCATTCATATATCGTGGATGTGTTCTACTTGGTGGTGCCTGCATTAATCCGGAATATAGCACTTCGGTACCGTCAGGATCATTACAAGGTGTCTTAACGGTATCACCTGAAAGAATTCAGGCTGTTGATCTTGATTCACTTAGTTTTCCAATCAAATACTCATTTTCAAATGGAATGCCCGGAAATTATGACGATTATTTTAAAATTGATGAACAAACTGGTGTGATTCAACAAATTAAAGCAGTTGATACATCGACGGCTAAACGATATGACATTATTGTAAAAGCTGAAGAAATATCTGAACTAAGTCGTTTTACAACAGCTAAACTAGCCATAACTGTAAAGCCAGTGGATGCAAATCCACCAATAATAATATCATCTGCAGTTCAAGGTTTTGTTGATGAAAATTCTTCAGTTGGCACAAAAATTGTGGATGCTAATGGAAAGCCAATAATATTTAAAACAAAAGATGCTGATTTAACCGAAGAAGATCCAATACCAAATTATATTTACGAATTTACTACACCATATTTTAGTGTATCAAATGATAATTATTTAATTGTAAATGAAGAAGGATTAGATCGTGATCCACCCAATCCGGGAAGTTTAAGGTTTCAAGTTGTTGCACGTGAGGCAAATACAAATGCTGCAAGTGCACCACTTAGCTTAACCGTAACTCTAAATGATGTCAATGATAATCCTCCGAAAATTCCAATGATTTCACCAATAATAATTATATCTGGGGATAGTAAAAGAAAAGTTACCCAAGTTATAGCTACAGATAATGATGAAAACGAAAATGCAATTATCAAGTATTCAATTTATCATGTATCAAATAATGGAGCCAAAAAATTTACAATTAATGAAAAAACTGGAGAAATTGAAACAAGAACACGAATGTTAGCTGGAGAGCAATACAGTATAACAGTTCAGGCTACAGATACCGGGGGTCTATATTCACAGGCTATTGTTGAGGTTTCAGTTAGTCCAGGTCCTAATACTAAGCCACCACATTTCTTAAAATCAATTTATGAAGTACAGGTTAGTGAAGGAGCTGAAATAAATACTACAGTTGAAGTTGTAAAAGCTGAAGATCCTGAAAATGATCCAGTTATATATTCAATTACTTCTGGTAACGATCTTAGACAGTTTTATGTTGGTCAAGAAAATGGAGTTATTAGTGTAATACGAAAACTGGATCGTGAAAGTCTTACTAGATATCAGTTGACAATTAAAGCTGAAGACAATGGGGGACTTGCAAGTAGTGCTACAGTCAATATTAGAGTTACCGATATTAATGATAAAAATCCTGAATTTGATGAAAATCTATTACCCTATGTTTTTAATATTGACGAAGGTAAATCAGATAGTTTTGTTGGTATTGTTCATGCAGTAGATGCAGATGAAGGAATTAATGCACAAATTTCATATTCAATACCAAATGATATACCATTTAAAATAAAACGAGATACAGGAGAAATACGTACTACAATGGCACTTGATTATGAAAAACAAAGTGAATATAAATTTGTAGTAACAGCAAAAGATGGTGCACCCGATGCTAGACTCGGTACAGCCTCGGTCACGGTTGCTGTCCGTGACATACCAGTTAGTTATAAGTTAGTTTTTTTTTTATTTTGCTTATATATATGTATATATTTATAGGATGAAGTACCTAAATTTACGGAGCAACAGATAATTGTTCGCGTTCCGGAAAATGTACCTGATTTAGTGATAGCCACTGTAAGAGCTATAGATCCCGACACTATTAAAGAGGTGATTTATTTTGTCTAAAATTCTACTTATAAATTATATATTTAAATTTGAATTATTTTAGATAACATACTTTTTGCGTGAAGGACCTGGTGATTTGTTTAAAGTTGATCCTAAAAATGGTCAAATTAAAACCATACGCGGTTTGGACTATGAAAAGAATAAGGAACACAATTTAGTTATTGGAACAATTGAAAATGATGGTGATAATTTTGGTGATTTTATTAAAATAATAATTGAAGTTGATGATCGCAATGATATATCACCTGTTTTTATATCGGTACCAGAAGCAATAACTGTTAATGACAATCAATCAATTGGAACAATTGTTGGTACAATGCCAGCTATCGATAGTGATGGTACATCACCAGGAAATGTTGTACGATATGAAATTATTGGACGTGGCAAAACTCTTAAGTATTTTCAAATTGATCCTGATACTGGTACAATTCGTGTACGCGATGAATTATGTAAAGAAGATGATACAGAATATCAAATTGATGTTAGGGCATATGATATGGGTGAACCACAATTAAGCTCAGTAGCAACATTACCAATATTTGTTAGACACCTTTTAACTGATCCAAATGAAAATTTTAATCATGGTCCAGAAAATCCAATTATAACTAATCCTGAAACTTTAGGATTAGCATTTAGCGATGATAGCTATACAGCTGGTATACCTGAAATGACCAAAATTAATTCAACTGTTAAATTAATACAAATAATTAATTCAAAGAAATCAACTAAATCAAATGTTGGTTTTAAATGTGAAATAATTGGTGGTAATAAAAATGATATATTCCGTACATATTTAGATGATCATGCATGTGGCTTACGCTTAGTTAAAAATTTAGATTTTGAAAAGGAAACAACTCATGAAATTCAAATAAAGTTAACATCTCATAAATATTTTGTAAATCCACAACGAAGTGTAGCTAATATTAAAATTATTGTACAAGATGACAACGATAATGAACCACAATTTATATTTAAATCAAATGAACAAAATAAACGTAATACTTTTTACACAGTTGTTAGTCCAGATGCTGAAATTGATACACCAATACTGCAAGTTAAAGCAATTGACTTTGATTCTGGAAAATATGGTGCTATCAAATATAAAATATATGATAATGAAGATAATTTTGTAAATGATCAAGTTAAGGTATGTATATGCAATGATTTATATAAACAAAAAATATTTTAAAAAATCAGTTGATTGATTTTAGTCGTAACCTGAAGCGTCCCGGGGCTGTTAAGAGATTTTGATTCTAACAAAGGCTCTGGAATGACGAATGACAAAATTTTATATAATTTCGATAGTTCTTATTTGGGCTATAGAATTTTGAAAGACGCTGCTTTTTTGTTGTTTAGTAAACAATGGAAAAAACGATTTTTGTTTTGAGATCTAATAATAGACAAAGCATGGATCCATAATTTTAGTAATTCTTTGTGTCCATTTGAAATGCAAAATGCCTTGATTATGTTTTTTTTGTGTATTATTAAAACATTAAAGGACAGTATCGAGAAAAACAATGATCTCATTTTCAAACTAAAAATTATTTTTTAGGCAGCGCTCCAAAGTTAATAGTTTCGATGATGAAATTGGAAGACATGAAGTTCGAATTGTTTTATTAGTATAAAAAACACCTATCTTTCAGTAATTTTCTTGTTATCAGAATAAACTCATAATAACTTTAGAATAACTATAACTCGGTAAGATGAATCTTTAGACGAATTAATAAATTACTCCGGTTCAAAACAAGAACCCTTGTTCTCTATATTATTATGAGATTAGCCCTAGAATTTATACGTTAATTTCTTAACCACAAGGAAAATTCCTTGTAAGGAGGAAAGCAAAGAAAAAAGCAAAACAATAAGGAACTTCGTTCCAAATGAAATAGAGCCAATGTTAGACCTACTAGCATGTCTTGATCAAGGCCATTCACCAGGTACATAAAAGTTGTACCTTGATGGCAAAGAAAATCACCATTTACTACAGAAAACATAAAAAAATTCGCTGGCTGGTTGCAAGCAAATACAAGAAAACTACAATATGGATCCGTTACACGTTTTCCTATATAAGTTGTTGTTATGACTGGAATGTAGTTCTCTTTCATTGATGATAGCTCTCGTCTTTCCCTACTGAATATACTGCTCTATACAGTGTTTATTTTCTTCTTATATTTTTATTATTGCTATTCTTTCTGGTAAAAGGATAACAACAAATACGCAAAGGAGACTTATGAGAGTAATAGAAAGAAAGAAATATTCTTTTTCTTAGCGTATTATTAAACATCTAAAAAATATAACACTCAACTGCAGAAAAGTATACAATATATAGAATACAAAAAAAGAAGTTTCTGAAGGAGAAAGGATAATTTTGATTGATTATATATAGCATCAAGCCCTTAGTAGTCAATTTTGTAATTATTTAATACTTAGACTAACTTTCTAGAACGAATGGTCGTATTTTATTTTCATATTTATTATTTATCTTGACATAAATTATCTCCTTACAGCCAGCAGCATCATATTTTACAATGACAGAAGATACTGGAATTCTAAAAGTTCAACGTCCATTACGTGATTCTAAAGATTCTTTATTTAAATTTATAGTTGAAGCCTCCGATAATGATGGCGAAGAGAATGGATCACATAAGAAACAAGCTCGAATTGCTGTCAATAAAATAACCGATTTAAATCGTTTAACGCTGGTATTTTCAGACACAGCGCCAAGTGAAATTAAAAATCATACAATGGAAATTGAAGAATTACTTACAGAAAAAACAAATGGCTATATAGTTGGCATTGAGCGTTTTAGTAATAGAAAATATTTAAATGAAAATGGTACAATTGTTGAAAATCCTCAAGCAACTGATGTATGGTTCTATTTATTGGATCCTGAAAATGAAAAAATATTAGATAGAAATTCGAGTACTATTCGAATGAATCTATTGGAGCCAGTAGCTCAATCTGAAATTAATTTTGCAGCATCGGGTATAGTCCATGCAACAGCTCAAGGTATTTTTGGACCTTTGGAACCCAAGTACAATATTCAAAAAGTATTTTTTTGTAGCTATTATTTTATATTATTTATTCTATTTTTTCTAAAAGGTTAAAGCTGCAGTAGCTATAAATGATGAAGTTTTTCCATTTGCTTTAATTGCCATTTCTGTTACTATTCTAATTCTTGGAGTTATCGGAATTGTTTACATTTGCATATCATGGTCTAGGTAAACAGTTTTTACTTAATATTAACATTAAAATAATTTTATTTGAATTTCTACATCCCAAAGGTATAAAAATTTTAAACAACGTATGCGACAATATTCTGCACCATCAAGCCCAACACGATATGATCCTGTTATAGCTGGTTCACAAAATGATGATAATGTAACAAATTTGAAAGAATATGAAACTCAAATTTTAGAAATGGCAGTACCGCATGATGGGGATGAAGATTTACAACTTGATTTTAGTGCTAAGAATCATGCATTTAGTTTGGACAATGTTAGTTATATAACACGCAAGGAAAATATCCAATCTAGTCCACCTACTTCAGAGGCAACAACTGCTACAATAACAACACTTAGAAGGAATAATGCAAATAATATTAATAATAATTTCAATAATAGTAATCGCCAAAATACATTTAATAGAACATTAGAAATTAATAGAAATAATAACACAAATCCATTGGCACTAGGTAATGGAACATTAACAGGTACTCTAACATTGGGACGATTAAAACAAAATTCAAATATATATCAGAATGGAGGATATAAAACTGATTCAATTAGTAAAAATAATAAACAAGTGGTACCAAATAATGTATATAGTACCTTGGGTCGTCGAGGAAACACATTCCATCAAAACTTTGGGTCACATAATGACCTAGTCAGTAACACATTAGGAAGAAAAAATAGATTAAATGATATACCAATTACAAATCCTTTATTTCATAGGTAATAACGATAGTATCAAACTTATAATTTTACTTTATTATTCTATTATTAACATATTTATATTATGTCTATAACTTAGTACTCCATCGGTTATAGTAAATTTTTTCAAACATTCTTAAGCAAATTTCTAAACGATATAGAATCAAAGTGCATTAAGTTCAGAAATTTGTGTTCCTCTTTCCCTATTACAAAAGGATTTCTTTTTATATATATTACACTCATATCATGTTTTGGAAAACTTATGCTTTAGGAAGCAAACTTATTACCTATTTTTATATATCAGTTATTTATGTCATAGTTAAACCTCTTAAAAACTTCGAATAGGACTCCATGGACATGTAAAAAAATTACTTTTCACCTTTTTTAATATTTTTCCTTTCCTTTTTAGCATTTTTTCAATTCTTATAGCAAAAAAGCATAAGTAACACTTGAAACTGTAGCTCTATAATTGACATACAACATGGCACCAGAAAACCATACTAATTATTAATTCAACAGAAATATTAATACCAGTAAATACATGTCTAAAAATTCGTTTCAGACTAGTCTGAAAACTATAAGCACACACAACATTTGTCTGCTTTTTTTTGCCTTTTCAGTTTAGTGAGAGAGATTTTCAAACTCGGAAGTGATGACCTTTAAGGTGGCTATAGACTACAACTAAAAGTGGACAACTTTTGCTTACTTTTCCATATAAAAACCTGTTTTCGGGGACTTTTCGGGTAGATATTAAACATGTTTGATAGGGCCTATTCACTATTTTTTCCAACTCGTCAAATGGCTCTCTCGTCCCATATAAATTATATGGAAAGGGTCATTTGAGAGTAAAAAATTAAACATGTTTAACTTTCTACTCTCAAATCGCTATCGGTTTCTTTTGTATTAGTCCTTTACTAATACATACATGCCAAAAAATCATTTCCATTTTGCCTTCGAGGAGTGCACATCGAAGAAAACATATGAATCTGTCAAAACAAGCTGGGTTATACAGCAGTGCGTTTATACGTCAGAGTTGAAATTATATTTTAAAATAAAAATATGAGAAAAATATGTGTAATTTTTTCAATTTTACTTTGAAAGTGTAGCTCTCTTGAATGTACACACACAATTATAAAATTTGTCCACACCATTTTAAAGTATATATTTTACACTATGTACGTACACGAGTGGTAGGAGGTAAGCAAGTTTTGACGTCAAATGGAAAAAATAGTGAATAGTCCCTATGATATTTTTCTGATTTTTACATGCCCTCCACTAATACACTCAAAGAAAAATTCATTTTTCAATTTTTCTTCGAGTTGTGCACATCGGTGTCTACCATATATGTATATGATATATCAAATGCTGGGATTGCACTATGTGTGGGCTTGTACTGCAAAGTTTTTCTTCAGGTTAAATGATAAGCAAATTTATTCTGTATTTTTTCTAATGGATTAATGGTTAAAGTTTTTTTTCAAGTTAAATGATAAGCAAATTTAGTTTTATTTTTTCTAATGGATTAAGTTAATATGCAAGTAATTATTCAATTATTTAATTAAATAAATAAATATTTATTAAATGATAACATTGGAGAAGATACACATGAAAATATATTTAAAGAAAATAAAAATTAAGACACCTAATATTAATAATAATAATAATATCTGGGGAAATGAAAGAATTTCAAATGCATTATTTGAAGAAAGGAACTTCAAAAGAAAATACTTTCAATTGATTTAAATTCAATTATGTCAAATATAAATATTTTTTTCAATTTTTATAGATAGGATAACATACAAAAACATAATTCTATTTCAGCAATACAATTTCGTTGATAATGATCAACAAACTATAAAAAGAAGTAATATTATTATTTTATAATTATTATAATAATTAATTTCCAAGTTGTAGACACTTTTTGATTATATTTTTTTAAATAAATATATATTTCATGTTATTTTTGTTTTTAAATATTATTTTCACTCATTTCATTTTAACTTATGTGTTATTATTTATATTTAAATGTAATTTATTTTATTTTAATTTGATTTATTTATGTTTCTTTCATAACTTCACAACTTTTCTCAATTTTTAAACCTTTTATTATAAAAAAATTATATATAATTATATATTTAATTAAAAAAATATAGGTTCTAAAATATTTGTATATTTATACAATTGTATTGATATTTTTTGTGCAATTTTTAGTCGTCAGAATCCCTTTTATTTTCTTAAATATTATTGGTTAAACTTAATATTAGATGTAATTGTTTCATTTATCGGTAATGAATTAAGCTGCTCAATATTTATTTTCTTTGAATATATTTTTATGTGTATCTTCTTCAATATTATCATGTAATAATTTTTTATTTATTTAATTAAATAATTGAATAATTACTTGCATACTAACTTAATCCATTAGAAAAAATAAAACTAAATTTGCTTATCATTTAACCTGAAAAAAAACTTTACAGTACAAACCCACGCACATTGCAATCCCATCTCTTAAAATGTCATATGGCAGAGACCGATGTGCACTACTCGAAGAAAAATTGAAAAATAAATTTATCTGTGAGTGTGTTAGTGCAGAGCATGTAAAAATCAGAAAAATATCAAACATGTTTAATATCTACCCGAAAAGTTCCAGAAAACAGGTTTTTATATGGAAAAGGGAGTAAAAGTTGTCCACTTTTAGTTGTAGTCTATAGCCACCTTTACGAATAATAATACCAACTTCTTAAAGAGTTCTAAGCAATCAAAACAGCTTTAAGCCTTGTACAGACCAATGCGTTTTTCATTCGCACGCCGGACAAGATTGTAAAACGGGTGATGTATTTGCTCTAGCTATAGCTAGAACAAAATTGTTTTGCTTTTGTTTTTTGTCAGTAAAAGGACACTTTATGGCCTTCAAAATTTTTCTTTTACTTTAAATTTTTGTTGGGCTTATTCTAAAAGGGATAAGAAATGATTTTATTACTTTTAGAGAAGCATTTTGTGGCCTTCAAAATTTTTGGTGTACCTCTAAAAGTAATAAAATCATTATTTCCTATCCCTTTTAATATAAATACAACAAAAATTTCCATTAGAACTAAAATTTAAAATACAACAAAAATTTTGAAGGCCATAAAGTGTCCTTTTACTGACAAAAACAAAAACAAAACAATTTTGTTCTAGCTATAGCTAGAGCAAATACATCACCCGTTTTACAATCTTGTCCGGCGTGCGAATGAAAAACGCATTGGTCTGTACAAGGCTTTACTCACTTATTGGCCATTTCCACACGGGAAAACATATTACCAAAATAAACTGGTTTTTTTTCGGTAATAGAATGGTTTTTTTTCGAACAAATTTTTGTGTCCACACGGGTAAATAAGTTTCCTCTGAAATATTTCATGTGCAGATAGAACAATATAAATGTGTGTGTGAATTTTGATAACATTTATTACCATATATGTATGTATATAATCCTTCACATAAATTTACTTACCTCTTAGAAGCATGACATTGAAATAAAATTCAAATGCACAAGAAAAATTTCTTACCTCCCTCCCTGTAAATAAATTACTTCTTGTATGTGTTGGAATTTTACTCGTGATACCAAAATTTTTCAGGAAACATTTTGAACTTCGAATTTTGCGAATTTTACCCCTTACTCCTTGCCGCTCTATCCTAAAAACAAAATAATTCCGGTAATATGTTTTCCCGTGTGGAAATGACCATTGTCAGTGTGAAGCACTTACAAAACATTCATAAATATTTTTAGCCAAAAAAAAAGGAAAAATGCCCACCTACTTTCATATTTTCTTATATGGGCAGAAAATGGTAGTAAAACTTGAAGGACTTCGTGAGTGTTAAAGCCAGTCCAAAAACGAATGTTATGGGTTAATGTGCGTCTCTAATGCCATGTTTACCTGCTTATGCCAGGTTATGCCCAATTCAATTTACTTGTTATTTCTTGTTCCTTTTCTTCCAAGTAATTTTTACGCATATATTGCTTATAAGATTGGCCTCTTCAATATTTTTTAAAAATTTGAATAATTTTTTTATTTTTATTCAACAGTGACTTAAACCACACTAGTGCCACTAATGAAAATGTAACTTTTGGTAAAAGAGATTTCGGTCACCTTGGATTCTCATATTTAAATGATTTAGATCGATCTGAAGTGGAGACAACAACTGAGCTGTGAAATTAAATTAGCTTTTAATAAAAACTTAATAATAAGCAACTGATTAGAATAATTTTCGAATTCTAAACAGATTGAATATAATTATGAGATTTTGTAAATAACTTCTAACCATAAAACTTTTATTACTTTTAATATAATTTTGTTAAAGATCACTAGGCCATTTAACTTAAGACTTATTATTTGTGCCGAATTATATTTAAATTTTATTTAGCTTAAATGTATTAGTTTTTGATTATTTTATTTATTAGATATTTTTTAAATTTAGTGTAGAAAAAATGCCAGATTTAGTCATTAGTATTATAAAATTGTTTGTTTTACTTAACTTAACACATAACTGTAAAATTCCAACCCGACACTTATGTAAACTTTTGAAGAGGGTAATTTAACCTGATGCTATAGTTAAATATTAAACCTTTTGCAGAACTACTTCAGTCTAGTTTTAATAATATCGTATTTAAGAAAAAAATTGTTCTATAGATAAAAATAGAATTATTTTTTTAATTCAATAAAAGTATCTAATAAAAACTCAATTTGCTGTGACATTTATTTTATTGCAATATTTTAGTAGTAAATCGAAGCCTAAGGGCTGGGTTTTAGTTTTCTTTCTTTTAAATTAGTAAATTCTACAAGATATCGTTTAAAGCTCCTTTACATCACTACTAGACACTGAAATTTCAAGTTTTTTTCTATATTTATTTTCAATGGAAATATCTTTTGTTTACAGCATTGACACCAATTTATGTAACCTCTGACAACAAGAAATCCATTGCTTTCAAAGAATTATTGAAAGTAACTCCTAAAAAAGAAAATATTTCTATCAAATACGTTATTTCAAACTCTCCTTCCGTTTTTGCAATTCTTAAGTGCAAACTAACGGAAAATCAATTACAGGAACATCTATTTAGTTCAGGCCAAAACACTTGCAGTCCTTGACATTTTATGCAAATTTCTATTGCTTTACCTATATTGAATTTATAATTTTTTGTTGTTAGCTTAACTATAATATTATGCATGTATATGC